>JAGSMT010000007.1:2290000-4690000 GCA_029286875.1 Lamproptera curius
AGTATGTGGCGCGGTCGCCTATATCGGGCGTGTTTCCTATGTTTAGGACGAGTTATTTTGCGTGGTACGTAAGCGGCGGCGCTACGTACCAGTTCATTCGGATGTTGCGAAGCCGAGTCGAAAAATCGGATGGATGCTTGTTTCAAAAGTTGATGTATCGAAGGCAATTCCAGGTCCACATGCAGGTCAAGGTTGCGCACGCACCAGTGCACACCCGTGGCTCTGCGTATGAACCTGTTTTGCAGGGTTTGGAGTTTGTGGATGTTTTTGGGGGATGCATGAGCAAACACCGGACTGGCGTAAGTCATGATGGGACGGATTACTGTTTTGTAGAGCAACACCTTGTTGCGCAGAGATAGCTTGCTCTTGGGATTTATTAAGGGAAACAGGCGACCTAGGACGTAGGCCGCTCTGTTTTTGACCTGCTTGATGTGCGGGCCGAAGCCGAATTGGACTGGATTGGGAAGCCCATTAGCCTGCATAAAGTCCTGTAGGCGGGTCAAAACTAATCTTTCGTAGATTTTCCCAAGCCTTTAAGCAGGCTAATGGGAGCGATAGGAGGTTGGTTGGTTGGGAGGTTTTCCCGGTTTGAGGAAGCCTATAACTTCAGCTTCCTTCCAAGTGTTTGGAAAAATACTCTTGGAAAGAGCTGCGTTATAGATTAGGACTAGTTTTAAATAAAATTGGCTAACTTTATACAGGATTTATACAGGTTGTACAATTGGTGGGTGATTAACAATTATACTGACGAATGAATGACAGGTGGAGATAGAGATAGATTGTCGTGGAGTGTGAGTTACACACTTGCGAGTCGCGTTTGCGCGTTGTGCGCGACTCGCCTTATGCACCGCGCGCTTTCGGGAACGATGCACGTGTCATGCGGAAGAAGTTGCACTGATGTATGCTTATATTTGTAGCTGCCGCTACATATTAATTTAAAAACGATTATTTTGATGTTACAAACAGACGCTCCAATATTATTATTTGTAAATTGAATAAACTTTCAAATTGTAGCATCTTTTAATGAGAAAATGTACTTATAAAAATGATTGAAGTCAACAAAGACTAAAGTCAGACATAAATGGTTTCATAAGTGAATGCCTTCTTATTGGTGAACCGCGGCCATGTTTGACTTCCAAGTATGTTCAACCAATAAGAGACTTTGTTTATAAAGTTTGTACATTTTCAGAATTGGCTATAATTTAATTAAAATTACATACTTAATTGTATCACGATGGCCAACTGTATTTTCTTAATTGTTATATGTTACAGAAGCGCCTTTAATATTGGAACTTTAGCAATTAGATAAAGTTGTCCCATAAATTTTACCTAGCAAATTACTGTGCATTGTTACGGTTAAGTAAGGCTTATAGATACAATTTATAAATGTTCAATTATTAATTTAATGGTGAAATTGTTTTTCAAATTTAGTGTTAAAGTACATTGATTATGCATTTTTTAGTTTTGAAAAAAGCATTTGATACATTTATATACTCTTCCAAAAAAGCTATTATAACTTTAAAAAAGTTTTCTTGTGTTACTCTTAGCCTTTCTAACTAATTAATGTTTGCCGTTATAAAAATAAATTAAAGCAGTTATTATTATACACTTTTTATTTATTTGCTTATTAATAGAAAAATATTTTGTAACCATTAAAGCATCTCATGATGTATGCAGAATTTTTCACAGCGCTTTTCATCGGACTATGTCACTCTATGTATGAACACGCACGGTGTGGTGCAGACTATCGGAAGAGCCATACTCGGAGTCTCTATGAAACACCGATATGATATCAGATGATCCGCAAGATAACCAGTTATCTACGTGGGCTGCAGTGGGCCGACCATACTGACCTGAGCCATCAACGCAAATCGGAAAACGTAGATCCTGGCGAGTCGGTTGGCAAGAACGAGAGAAGCGAGTATATATCTGGAAAATTTGTCCGTTTTAAATAAAAAATATACATAAATCAGATAAATAGTTTACAAAGGTTTCTACCTATATTTTAATATGAATCTATTGTACACTTATCATTATATTACACGATAAAGTTACAAGTCTTACAAAAAATATTTACTCTCGTAATAAAAAAACTTGAAATTATGCAATTTTTAAACTAAAATTGCATGAGAGCTCCTTCTTGCTTGTCCTTATGAAAATGTATGCAAATGTTCATTAAGCAAGACATAGTTTTGCATACTAACATTGTATAAGACCGAAACCGTGGACGAAACCTGCGGCGTTCAGGTAATATTTTCATTTAAAGTCCAATAAGCGATAGAACGGCCAAGTTTGCAGCCAGTCTCCTAATTAATTTCAGTGCCCTGCTATGTAACGGGAAATTTCCTTCGGCGAAGGTATAAATTTAAATTACATTAGTAGCAAAATTACAGTGCTATTTTCTACTGAATTTAAAGCTAGTATTATTAGCTTGTTATGACACAACAATGTTAAAAAAACTTGCTCGAAAATTTCTTATTGGTATTGAAATATTAACAACAATGGAAATAGCTATATACTATATCAAAGATTTTCAGTATCTGTTGCGTTATTTTAATGTTATTTTAAAATTTTGACCACAACGAAAGTAGACAGTTTTACGTACGTACGTATTTTGAATGAACTTGTATTTTAATAAAATATTCAGCAATTAGTGTAAAAAAAAAGTTTAATATTGGTTTAAATTGTTTATATTGAGTGGTACTTACATAAGATTTATGTAATTTCAAATCATAATCTGCCAGCCTACTTCATAACACTTCATTTCACTTTCATAATTCACAATATACTTGAGCGATATGTCCAATTTGTCGAATATAATTAATAGTCAAAACCGCCTTGAGGAAAATATTGGCAAAAGACTTGATGACCTGCAGTCTCAGATTTCTAATGCAGGGTCTTCCAAGGACACAGTGGCCAAAGTTGCAGAAGAGCTCCGTAGCTTTAGGGAGCTAATTTTTGGCATCCTTAAACTACTCCGAGAACAAATTAAGGAATGCTCCAAACAGGTAGACAACTTGGACACACACAGCCGCAGAAAGGCTATAATTGTTTCTGGGGTTGCTGAAAAAGAGAAGGAGGATTGTTCTAAAATGATTCTAGACATGTCATAAAAATTTAGGACTTAATTACATATCTCTATCTGACATAAAATTATGCCATCGACTAGGGGTCCCCGGCAAACAACAACAAAGGCCCATATTAATTTGGTTTACTAATGTGGCTATCAAAACTGATGTCTGGAGGGCCAAGACTAAGTTTCAGGGCTCAGCAATATCTGTAAAGGAGTTCCTGACGCGGGTAAGACAAACAGTTTTTGTTAAAGCCCGCCTTCATTTTGGGATGCGATCGGTGTGGACACACCATGGAGTTATACATTTGAAAACTTCTGAGGGAAATCCACAAAATCACCACCACTGACGAGCTCACTGTCCTTACCACCAAGTGGCCACAAGCCTTAACGAAGTCGAGCACTAAAACATAAAATGGCAGCATTTATAGTTTTTAATGCAATGTCTTTTAGTATCGTTATATTTATTTATTTTTTTATTTATTAAAGCTTAATGCACAAAAGTTACAATGGGACTTAATGCCTAAAGGCATTATCTACCATCAACCTTAGGGTGGTGATGAAAATTAGGAGGTGCATGGTGAGATAAAACGTGAATACGGTTTTTTGTAAGTTTAGGAATGTGAACTGTAAAAATAGTTATATACTTACTAAACATAATTACGTATTACATAAATAAATTTACATATTACATATACTTACTAACTACTATATATCTACATACATACTTACACATTTATATATTAATACATTATATATTATATAAATATATATATAAATATTATATTATAAATACTATACATATAAAAAAAAACTACTAATATGTACTAAGTCATTCTCACATTACTGAATCGTTACTCTTCTAACAGTGTATTAAATAAGTCGTTCCGAGCTTTTCTTTTAAAGGTGAAGCGACTCTCTGCCATCCTAATCTCGGGGTAAGCATTCCACAGAAGAACTGACTGGACAAGAAAGAGAATGCATAACATCAGATACGATGTAAGGACACGAAAGTAAACGGTTATTATGTTGACGCAGATTCATATCGTTAAGTGAGCAGAGAAACACAAAATGAGAAGTTAAGAGGAAGGAGTAGAAGTAGAACCAAGGAAAGTAAATAATGTGGTCAGTCTCTTTAATGTCGCCTTTGGCGTATAGAGTTATATCTGTATTTCTTATTTCATATGGCCGTCGTTTAAACTTATTTTCACTTTTAATATGTTATATTATCGCCTACAAGTTTAAGTAAGTAAACTTTTGTTTATAAATTAACAATGAACCGGTTAAACAATAAATAACGTCATACTCAATTTACGTCTGATGCTTGTCATTTTTGTTGATTTGATTTGGGTGCGTTCCGTTTTTACTTTTTATTATCATTTTTTTTATGTCACATAATTTTAATTAGTTTTTAAAATTGTGTTGTTATCAATGTTATGCAATTAAGTCTTTATTTCATTCGTTATTGATTGTGGGGCTGGTGGGTGGTGCAGACATGATTGTTGCTCCACTAATTGTTAAGCATTATATTTAAATAGTATTATTATTTTATTATATAAAATCGTCTACTGTGCGCTCTACATCATATTATACATCCGGTCTGTACTTGTATGGAATGCGCTACCTCTTGAAATCAGGATGGCCGAAAGTTATATTACTTTGAAAAAGAAATAACAAAGAGCACCTATCAAAAGACTTGCAAAATATGACATAATACTGTCGTTATGTATATACTTATGTGGTAATTTGTACGTATCATATTATTTATAATTATGTATATATATATTTGTATATATATATATACAAACATATACTTATAGGTATCTTTTATATCTATGTTTACTTACATTTAACCGTTAACTTCTCTTTTTTATTTTATCTGTGCACCTCCCCACTTATTATCTCTGCACCACCTTATGTTGACTGGGAGAAAATGCCTATGGCATTAAGTCCGCCTATGTACAATTAGTGCTTAAAGTGTAAATAAATAAATAAATCTTTGAAACTTTACTAAATATAAATAATTAGGTATAATGGTTTTGAACATAATAGGTTCATCAATGGTGAATTAGAAGTAATTTAAAATCCACATTGAAAATGTATAAATAAATCAGATTATAATTACTGGAAGCAAGTATTAAACGATTTGAGAACCACTTCTGTAGAAGTTTCCGTTCACGCTCCTAATAATTTAGAACAACAAGTTTCAGGAGGTCTTAGATTAAAACAATTTATCCTTAATCTCTGTCCCGCTTAGGAGTTTTGAATGAGAGATCGGGCCTTTATCTAATGTAAGTTGTTGGTTCCAAGCCGAGTTCACTTGTTTTGCCCTTTCATCAGCCTGTCCTTATAACATACTTAGCATCGTACTACGTATTGTAAATTCAATAATTTGTACGCTTATTTTTAAATAATTGCAACCTTTTTTTTAATTAAAACTGAAAGTTTTAAGCAGATTTTTGAAATAGTACTTTTATTTATTCTTATAAAATAAATTAATCATGCCTGTCATTGTATAATTTAAATTTGCTCTTAGTTGTTATAATGACTAATTACATTTTATCACTGTGCATATTGAAACAATGTAATAAATTTGTGGTAAAAAAATATGTTTCTTACAAAAAATTCGCGGTAAAACCTGGCAAAGGACAATTAAAGAACATTTTTTAAAATATTGTATTGAGAACTTACGAAGTAGCCGATAATAAGTTATTAAGTCAACTCTAAAACAATAACTTAAAATACAAACTAGGTATCTTTCAGTACTCATAAAAAACATTCATAGAAATATTTTCTAATATTTTACTGAATCGAGTATTTACAAAAATGCCATTTCGACGTCTAAGTTTAAAAATTCACACCACTCTCATTTTCTCAAAAACATTCGAAAGGTATTAATATTAAACATAATTTGTAAAAATATTATTACGAAATAATTGTCTGTTAAACCAAAAAAAAAGGTGTACCCAACGCAGAAAGATTATAAAAACACGAAGACAACTGTTGATATAACAAATTCATCCTATTCGTACTAATCTCATTCAGTCCACTTCGGAAAAAATACTGCGCGTATAACATTGACTCGAGCTCGAGGAAAAACCCAAGAGGGCAAAGTTAGGGGAGAGATTCTCAAATGACTGAAGTTATTCACAGCGCAATATATCGGGCACATCAGGAAATGAGACTTCACCAAGATTTACGATAGCCAGCGTCATGCGAATTGTTAAATAAACTGAAACTTCGACGTTCCATATGGAGTTTGAGTGAAATGTTTTGTTAGAAACATCGAGAATATGAAATCATATCAAAGTATTTGCAATACTGGTTATGTTGTATAAATAAAATTGAAATAAAATATCTGTCTTTGTCCGGATCCGTCACATCTTTTTTTAATCCGGCAGAAGGAGTTAATGAATGATATATTTAAATAGTATGGTAAAATGCTCAACTAATATTGAGCAGCATATGCTGATGTTTAGAAAAGTAAATAACTGAAAAAATTTAGAACAGGTAATAAAAATTTTAATTTCTTTTGTCTACAACAGTTTTTAATAATAATAAAAGTAGTTTAAAATAAAAAAATATGCTTAGTGCTTAAAAAAAAAACTATTTATTTTTTCCTTGAACTAAAGTACTGTCTCTGATAAAAAGATAAACTAGTAAATCAAATATCGCAAACCCTATATTGTTAACAGTACCAAATCCATTAAAACGGAACTTATGACGGTCATAAAACTTCTAAAATGAAACTTTAATAAACATATGTTAGGATATATTGGCATATGCATATCACTAGTTTATAACGCGATAAACTGATGTTAAATATAGATTATAATATACTGACTAAATCGTGAAAGTTGAATCGATTAGTTATAGATGTGATATTCCACAAACGTGGGAGGTTATTTATGATCTGCGGAGAGAATAGACAATTCCTTGGCGTAGTTTTGCGGTGTTATAGGCTGTGCTAACCGTTCAAGAACATGAACATAATATAACGGTAATAATATATTAATATCTGCTTATGTTCATCCTTTACAAATATCCTTATTCATTGTACATATAACAAAAGGGATAGTTATTTTTGGCATCTTTTGAAATTTTGTGGAGTTAGATAAACGGAAGATCCTACTAACGCTTGAAGTGCCTATATAATATATATATTTATTGTTTAATTTTAAGGTTTTTTCCTATTAAAGTTTACTACACCTTAAAATACATCCTGTTACAACAAATTACTTTATTATTACAAAAAAATGCTATTTTCATGATGGTACACGATAAATTAACAAGGTTAATTAGCTGAATTGCTAAAAGGCGGAAGTAAGCCTATTTGGCACATTACCCGACGCTTAAGTAATTTGTAATCTCTGACGTCACCGTGACAACGCCCTGTGTTCAGTTTATTCAATGAAAGTTTTACTATATGGTGTAAAAAACTAAATATGATCCTACTTTCCTTGTTTCGATTACTAGTTATTACTCTTTTACTCAAAAAGTACTCTAGGGATTTCAACAAAAAATTGTAACAATCAGGTAATAAAAACTGTTATATGCAATAAACTACGGTCTGTCTATAAATGGGTAATAATTATTATCATTGCAATCATCGTGAGGGTAAAACCGCAGGGCCAAGCTAGTATTTCTATAATTTTAAATGTTTTTAACCCACATTAAATATAGCTATAAACAATATTGCTATAAACGATACTGTAACGTCTTTGTAATAATATTAAATTTAATTGTTGAAATAAAGTGTATTCATACTGAAAGCAACAGTGAACTTTACAATTTAGCTTAACAATGTCAAAGAAAGGACGCACTGATAAATGCTTTCGGGTTTTTCTTCTTTTCTTTATCCATCTCTAATCTATTGACTCATTCCCTAAAAGACAGCGCAGTAAATATGATTTCATACTAGATAATTGAAACAACTTTTGCTGTATTTACTTCAATGACTTTAGTTGTCATTTATATTTTTTTATAAAATCGTAAATTAGTAAATTCAAAAAGTACAAAACATTATTAGTCTTATATTTTGCAGGATGTATGTAAGCTAAACATTTCAGAATCTTTTTAAACTATAGTTTCAAATACAAGAACATATTAAGCGCAGATAGTTTTATATATTAAGATAAAGTGAAACTGTAACAAATATCAAAGAAAAACATTAATCAAAATAATTGTGTATCTCTTGACAGATGATTTATACTTACGGTAAAGTTTTATCACAAAAACATTCATATAACAAATGAACTTGCTAGTTTGCTGTGTGGTTTAATGTAAACGCTGTTTTATTATTCTGTATATTGTAACAAAGCATTAAACAAACGTAGAGCATCGATTAATACATAATCTCCAGCTACAGTCATTTGGCATGCTCTAGAGCCCCCGATTTGTAACTTTAGCGGCAAACGTGGATTAAGGATTAATTGGCAATACCGAGCCTAGTATACGTATAAAATAATACCGGCTTTGTTTCATGATCAGATTCATATTTGATATTGTTTATCATGTTTATTCTGAGAGCATTGAATTAATTATTAATGACTATTCGTGTAAATTCTATATTTTTTTTATCGTACGTTCTTTTCTCTGCATATTTAGTAACAAGCAGTATAGATTAAGGTTATAACACCATGTTTAAACAAGGCTTCACTTCACATGCATAAAAATGAAACCTAAGTTTAAATATAAATTGTAACCTGAATACCATCATGGTAATGTACCTGAGACTTCTCTGTAATTTTAACTAAGGACTCTAAGCTAACAGCGTATAAATTGTTTCCGACAAATTGTATACCGGCATCACTTTTTTTCAATTCCCCCAAAACGGCCTTTAAATTGCGCTCAATCGGGCCGTAAGCCTTTTCTTAAGTCCGCGTAGCTTTTACGAGGAATGTACGGAATTACCCGGAGGCCTCTCGTAAACGGAATTAATTTTTGTCGTGAACTTTCTCTGGTGCCCATTTCAAATTTCGAATGTTTTGTTTTCATTACAAAGGGTACTGGGAATTGTTTATGGTCTGGTCAGAAACAATTGATTATCGGTTTATGATTAAGTGTAAAATAATTATTACAATATAGTTTAAGCGATCAAGTCTTACAGATAGATATTAATGAATTCGCAACGAACGTTCGGTTTCTGTTGGTGCGTAAAATTAACATTCTACTGTATATTACAATTTCCTCCTTGTAAAATTTTTTGGTTTAAAAGTAGGCATTGAGACGTTTTTCTTAGAAAGATAAGGGAATATTATGATAAATAAACTATCAATATTGAAACTTCTATATGGGTGGAGCTGAAATCAATTTTAACCTTTCGGTCCGTCCCAATATTATATTGAGTTTAGTATAACTGAAGGGATCATCATCACCATCGTCATTAGCCTGTGTTAATTCACTGCAGGATATAGGCCTCCCCAAATGCAAGCTTTCTATTAGGGAATTTTTTGACCGTATCCCTCCATGCTAGTCCAATGCTAGTTGGGTGGGTCGAATTTTTACATGGCCACCCGACACATAAATCATCTTACTATTAATTGGGTGATCGGACCAAATTGTCTTAAACAACCAGAAAACAACGATAACAAAAAAGTTGTTTCGCCGCGAGATTCGAACTCACGACCTCCAGTTTATAAAGCAAGGATCAATACCGCTAAAAAAACATCAAAGTATAGGTCGGTCCACCTGAATACAAAGTGGGAAACCTATGCGCTGCCTACCTTAAGACATAGGACTTTACGTCACGTTTACCCAGTAAATACGTTGACTACGGTGCCCTCCCAAACGTAACGAAATAACCTCCATCATTATTAATCAATCACTAATGTGTATTTAAGTATATTAATAAATAATAAGATAACTTTTTTTATTTATTTTTGATTAAATTAATGGCTAACAACATTATGACGGCACAATAAATTAAATAGGAAAGAGATTTTAAAGTGTCTTTTGGCTTCGAAAACTTATCAAAGGTAGACAGCTTATCATTATAAAAAAGAAAATGTACAAAAGCGCTATTCAGCGGCTGTCGAGTGAAATTACTTTGCGCAGCGCGTTCTGCTCTTTGATGGAGACAAAACATTTGCTCTTTTTAACCTCGGGGAAAACTTTGTTTAATTCTACTAAAATTATATGCACCCTCGCAGTGAAACCTTCTAGCTATATTACGGTGCGCTTAAATTATTTTAATCTGATTTTAAAATTAGTTTCGTGTGAAAAGAGCGAGTTGTAAAGTTTTAATTATTTCATTAATTTTAACCGAAAGTTAAGAACCGAAGTAAAGACATGTTGATTTCCAGTTCCACTTTATAAATTTAAAAATGTTGTTAAGAAACGCTTTTATGTTAAATATGATTACAATGTTAATGTGTTTGTAAATGTCTATGTAAAAATATTATGCTGCTAAGTTCCTTTCGCCGATTCTAGATTCGAAACAGTAGTATAATTGTTGATAAACAAAAAGCAATTGTAACACTCCTACTTTGATCAAAGATATTAAAACTTGAAATTCTTCGTCAGTTCAACCCATGATTTTTCATGTACGTACGTATACCGTAAAATTATTATTATTTAAAAAGGGTTCCTTTACTTTGAAAAGGTACTTTTTATTAGACCGTAGAATAAGTTTCAAATGCAATAAATGGTTTATTATAAATGGATAAACATAAATACATAAAAACATTATTTTATTTCGGAGAAGCTAATATCATACTTAATATAATAGATAAACTATAAGGACGAGTAAATTCCAGAAATTCACTTTATGTTAAAAGAATAATTATTAACGGGAATTATTTTTGGCTGAAATACATAGATTTGTTTGTAATAAATAACAACTAGGCAATATTGATTACGCATGTATATATTTTTAAATATTGTCTAATATAGGAATGTTCAAATAACATAAAAAATAACAAGCAAATAAACTAACCGTAAAGGCAATTTTCTTTATACTTAAGTATTTTATAAGAATGTTCAAGTAATAAAAATATAACAAGCAAATAACCTTAAGGCAATAAAGCAAAAACGCTCTAACTACATCCAGTTGTCAAGGCGTCAAATTATTTCGCTACGCATAAAAAATCCGCCTCCAACGAAATAATTTATGCCCGGCGTCCCCTTTCCGCAGATTCCGAATGCTGAAACTGGCACCTTTTAATTCCGTCTCCTTCGTTTTTATAGCGGCCCTCGCACCTTTTAATTAAATCTCATTATTTCCCGTCACTTCAAAGGGTGTTCGACTGTCGCAAGTTTCAGGAGTGTCGGGATCGACGGGACGAGTGCGTGTGCATTCGGGAATTAATGCATTGCGCAATACGGTCGCGAAATAAATATTTTTAAGGGATCTCCGTAGTGGTGGGGAGGGGGGGATAGCACCGGGCTTCAGAAGCTGGCTGACCTCCGTGGTGTGCGGACGTGCCGAGCGTGCTGTGCCGTTAAGGTTCGCTAGTGTTCGTTGACGATGTTGTGCTATCAACGTGTTGTGCCACACTAATAGGAATCGACGGTTCCTTCAATGGTGAGTTGATGATACATTATTTAAAAAAACTGTTTTATTTGTTTAGATATTTTTATTTAGTAAGTTTTTAACGAAGGGAATGTTTTACGCGCGTTAAACGACTATCAATTAAAGTTTTATATAAAAGATGGATTCATATATTTTTGTAACCATGTACAAACTTAAAAAGGTTAATTTAAAAACGAAATCAAATAATTTTATAAATAAAATATTTTTTTTTTAAAAAATGTTTATAACGTCATTAATTTCTTTTCATTTCACTAATATTAGGTATAAAATTATTATATTAATTATATTAAAAAAATCATAATTTATCATAGCTATGTTATTAATGGAACTTAGGGTTAATAAAATGGTTAATAAATATTTTTTTATTTATACGCTATGTTATAAATTATTATCGATATTATAGTACAGTTACTATATATCGGTATTTTCTTAAATTTAATAAACTGTAATTGTTATTAATTATTGTTAATAACAAAAAATATATTGCAAAATAAATTAATAATTAAAAAAATATATAATTTAAAATATTTATTTTTAAATTATAATTTTTTTTTGCTATATATGTAATATATATTTAAGAACAGTAATTATATAAGTTATTTTCCAGTGGTTTAAAAAAATCGCTCGATTGCATTAAGAGGTATAATTGGCTAAATATTATATTTAAAAAAAATTGACTTTTAGCATAAATAATAGCTGTATATAGAATATAGTTTATGACTAAATATTATGCCAAACAAGTTGAATATTAAAATTAATTACTTATTTATAGTTATTACGAACCAGAATTCAACACCGTACATGTAAATCGAAGCTTTTCAATAGATAAGACTGTTACGTCTAAAAGTAATACGACTGGCTAAAAAATATTTAGTTACAGGGCAATATTACATCATTGTCCTTTGACTACCTATTTTACAGCAATTCGTACAAAAAAAATATAACATTGACAAGTAACCTTACAAAAAAAAAATGCCTCGACTCGAACGTACGGGATGAATGCGTAATTGTTCATTCCGCAAAATTCACTACAGAAACGCTCGTTAACCAAAAAAAAAAAAAGAAAAATAATTTTAACGCGAAAAAAAAATACACATTTCAAAACGGATTGAAAAGAAAACCGCGCTCGTGCGTTTAAATCTCAATATGTGTTTGAAAAACGAGGGCCAATTCGTTGCGGTACATTTAAAAAGGATTACTGATAGTGAACATTTATTTCGTACGGAAAAAGAGGTTTTTAGTTTTTTGCGGTGCCCTTCACGCTTTGTGTTTCAATTTATTCATTTATTACATCTTTAAATCAGCATTATGTTAAACGTGAGTTAATATTTTCAAGCACAATATACAAATGAGCATATAACAATCAATAAGCATCGGTCCTAATTCCATTCAAAACCACTCTTTACAATTTCTGGCGAAGGTAATATAAATCGGAATTTCCAGTTTATCACCAAAGGAAGAGGCTTCGTTATACTTTTAGACAAAAATTGTGTCTTAAAGTAAAATAATAAGTAATGGTTATATCATCAGTATGGCGATTATCTCATCTCATTAAAAACATTAGGAATATAATTTTATATATGGAAATAGTTAAGACTATCCTTACAATTAATAATTGCCGGTAAAATAAATTTAACTATTAAAAGCTCAACAACATGTGATATGGTTTTTTAATTTTCGTTAATATTTTCAAGAGAATTTACAGTTTATTGTCTTCAATATTCTTTTAGAAATTAATGGTTTTATAAAGTTTTTACTTGTTCTTTCTTTTCAAAAAACAGTTTCTTTGAAATAAGTTTTCATATAAAGGTAATAATAAAACTTTACGCATAATTCATCGACCACACCCAACCTCTTTTCCCATTATTGGTGTGGTTCACGCAATACGTGTGTGAATGTAATTCATTCAAACGCTTTCAACGTTTCGCTGTAATTTATTTTCTTTTAAAAAGTTTCAAAGGAAATAAAAATAGGTTTATTTAACGACAATTCTAATTTACAGTATTACCTATTACGAAAATTAAATAGAATATTTTCCCATGTACCATTCTTCAAAGAGAAGGTTTATAACAGTTTTTTTTCGCGATAGACTTTGAATTTAAATTGAGTAAAGAATAGAAAAACTTTTTATTTTTTATTGTAAATTTTATTTAAAATATATTTTTATAACTACGCTTTGCGAAGCAAAACTAATACTTTTAAAAAATCATTATGCCTATTTTTACCTTTAGTTTAATAAATACGATAATTATTTATAGGATATAAATACTTTAAAGAGATTTTAATTTGTTTACTATGAAGTTATCCTTCCAGTCTCTTGTCTATGGCAAGCTTAAAGTTTTAAGAGAGCACATTATTGCCTGCTATTCTGTTGTCTGCTCTGTAGAATTCAACGAAGATTGTTCACGCCTCTAATCTATTGATTATTCTCTAACTTGAATTAATTTACAATATCTGAGTACGTTGTTACCCCTTAAACTTTCACGCTTTTCCATTAACGGTGTCTTCATTAATATTCGTCAATTTCTGATTGTTTAATTGTAGTATCTTTCACTCATAGTTATGTATAAAAGTGAATTGTAAAAAAAATATGTTTTCGTAATAATTTTTTTGTCTTGCCCTATTGCTTATTATTTTTCGTAAAGTATATCAAGAAACATTTTGTAAATCATCTATTAAAGAGGATTTTTATTAGTCCATAAATCTCATAATCGCATCGCCATTTTCTGTTTGTATATTAAAATTGAACCTTATATTTTTCTTTTGATGGTGGCAAATAAATACAAACCAGATATCGTTTTATATGAAACTTGTTGATTAAAAATTAAAATTTTAGTTCTATTAATTATGACAAAGGTACAAACGTTTTATAATTTTTATGAAGATATTCTTTAGTATTGAGTAAAACAATAAACAATTTTAATAATGTCAACCTTTTTCATTTTGACTTCCGTTTATTTTTTAAGTTATTTACTTTGAGTTCTTTAAGTTGTTTACTCTTCGTGGTCATGGTACGCTTTCCCTTTCTATAGACTTTTAGAAAAATATTAATCGTTATTAATCAGGCCATTTTGTATTTTTTTTTGTTTTAAAAATTACAATAAATTGAATAAAAAATTAATTTGGCCATCAGTACAGCATATTCTATTCAAACAAGATAAGTTGATAAATTTTGAAAATTGATAGCTTAAATCGTATCTAATTCTAATAAAAAAGATGGCTAACGATGTGTCTAAATATATTTTATGTTGAGTTATTTGTTTTCCTAAGAAAACAATACTTTTTTTTGTTATAATCAATTTAAAAATGAGACCATTGAAAATCATAATATTAATATAACATTGGTGGAGTTTACTTAGCAATTTAATATGCGTAGGATTAAAGCATAATAAACGAAATTTTGGCCTAAATCTCCCGAGAGTTTACGGAAAAAGTGATCATAATTAAATTGAATCAAATTTTCTTTGAGTTTTATCTGATATTTTTGGCGGACATTTCCATGAGTTTTAATATTTAACAACAGCAAACCAAGCGTTTGAATAAAATGTCGTGAAAACAAAATTTACAATCTTTAGTTAAACGTTTTGGTAAATATTTTTGGATTGACGTTATTAATTCGCATTTAAAAAAATCAAAGATATACTTAAAAAAAGTTATGTTCTAGTTGGAAGGGAAATTTACCCATTACTGTAATAATTTTGTGTAAAATATTTTTTTATTTAAAGAATATTTAGAGAAATAGAGTGAAATTTAATTGTAAAAAGAGTAGTTGCAGTTTCGTACATTCCATTATTCGTGAACTATTAAGAAAACACCGTGATATGTATTTATGTATATATATATATATATATATATATATATATATATACATAAATACATATTTATATATATAGACTGCGTAAATACTGCTAGTATTTATAATTGTGGTTTAATTCTTTATTTAATTTTTTTTTTTATTATGGCCATTTTTAGCAGTATTGTACTTTGTAACCGGTGTATGTAACCGGTGATTTGTAATGTATAAAAAATAAGGTATTAAACTAGTACTCAACTTTGAATGGTGGTTATTTCCTTGTATTATTACACAATAATATCTAGGATGGACGAGTTTTCTTATAAAATTATGATTTGGAATGTAGTAAGTTCTTCTTTTTACACCCAACTCAGTCGAGATCTAGGGAAGTACGCTGCTGTGGTTATTCTTGCCTCATAGAAGTAGTGTAAGCACTACTGAGGCCTGTTTTAAAGAACAGCGTAATTATTGGGTAAACGAGACTCAAACTTACGTAAGTGGGACTTACCAATATAAATTTCCTGGCGGTCAGACTTTAGAACTAGTGTCAAAAAAACTCAAATGAAAAAGTTATCAATATCATAATATACTTTATTATAAAAACGAATCAGACACTGATTTATTAGGAATAGTATAGTTTTTGAAAATGAACTCGATTCATTATTGTTAATTGTCTTTCTTTAATCTCGGACAAGGGGAGAGATTATGATGTTTCAAACTTGGCTACGTTCCAAATTACGGTTATCGGTGGCGTTTTGTTTACTTTCTATTCATCGAGAGATCAATATTTAAGTGAACTCGTGTTTATTGTGACGTCACTATTTTGTAAAATCTCTTCGTTTTCTTTGTTCCTATACTTTAAAAATAAAAGTTTGTTTAACGTTCTCTTTATTTTCTTTTTAGATAGTTATAACATCGTAAGACTCTTCATTAATTCAATATAAATTTGAAATTGTGCTGAAAAAATAACATTTAAAATTTTTACAAGACATGTATTTTGTCTACCTAAAATTGCTATCATAATAAAAATAATCAATAACCTATACATGAGTTATAATTTAAAATATTCTGACACTAACAGCATTGCATTGAAAAATATATTATAATACGTCTTGACAATGAAATAAAGGAAAATAAAATATTAATTTTAGATATATATTATATATATATATATATAGATATCTCTAAAATTAAACTCAAAGAGTAAATAAATAAATAGATTGCATAGTGACAACCAGTTATCAAAATGGCACACAGTTAAGTCGGTCTTATGATCACGGCCAAATGATAGAGAGGGAATATATAATTATTTTCTATTCAGCAATTGTCAGTTATCAAAATTACTTTAAAATAATGATTGATCATTAACTTGTAAAATAATGATTTCGTAGTAATAATTTACAGTCGAAAGTATTGCACGTCAAAATGTTTTTTTATTTTCTAATTTTCATCGTAAAATCATATGACATTGTGCATAACATAAATAACATTAAAAAAACATAACATGTCTAACCCAACTTTGGTTAAAAACATCTACACTACTTGCAGAATATAATGGTATATATTTTGAGTATAGAGTGATAAACGTTTCTAATTTTCTTTTTTTTGTTTCCTTTGCAAGATGAGCAGATTGTTTTCTAGAACGAAGTCGATTTCATCAATACTCACTTTTATGAGATTTAAAGGCGTAAATTGCAGTAAATTAACTATTTATACCCCGCCCAGTAGTAGTTATCGCACTACTACTTTGCGGCAGAAATAGAAAACACGGCGGTAGTCATCTAATAAGTCACCTGAAACACGAAATAAAACTTTCTCTAAAATTTCCAATATAAGAAGATTTTTTATGTAATATTTGGCTTACTACAATTAAAAAAAAATGAAATAGATTTTATTTAAATAAATTTATAAAAGGAGTAAAATCGTGATAAAACATTCAAAATAGTGATATCGTGAAATTTTATTCAATAGAAGAATTTATTTATTACTTAGATACCTGAGTAATTATTCTTACGGAATATTTCCGATATAACATTAAACAGACTAAAAGCAAAGTACCGCAGACCTTCTAGATTAAAGGAATATTTCAAATACCCATAACGTAATACCTCCGTAAGCACTTTAAATGCTTTTAGAAGAATAATGCTCTGCTTGCTATGGAATATGGGTTGGTTAAGCATTTTCCTCACGTAATCGCTTCATATTATACAAAATATTTATTATATGTAACATATTTACATAACACAAAGTAATACGAGAGGCTTCATCAATATCTTTTGCGTCAAGAAAAAGGAAGAAAAAGGTATGAAAGCGTTCACGGTATTAAAATGAACCCTTTTCGGAATTTTTGGTCGGGAATAAGTAATGAACTTGCGGTATACATATTAAGCAGAGTCTTAACAAAACGAACGCAAAGCGTTTTCATAAAATAAATATATAGTAAGCTCAGCTGAACAAAGCTAGGCGAGAGAACATTTTAGGATTATGAAAATCATAAAAAAAAAATCCACTTTGAGTAATGAAAGCGTAGTTTTTCTAATTGCCATCATAACCAGAGGCAAATTCCGCGCGTATTATAAATATAGTATTTCATTTATTTTAAAACGTTCAAAAACCAGCGTGTCTATAACGTGCAACAAATCATTTTATTAAATAATCTAAGCCTATTTGGTAGAAGAAATATTTTCAATTTACTACTTTAAACTATAGTTAAACCACCTCTTTATTGTCTTCCTTCAATAGAATTTTTACAATAAGTGATAAAGTAAGTGAAAAAGAGCAAGTACTCTTGAATAAATAAAATATGTAAATATTTTTAAACAGCTGCAATAACAGCAATCACAATTACTTTTACAGTAAATTTACGAGTCAAAATTCAAATAATGGTCTCTGTAAGGCAGAATAACCGAGTTAATTTTACGTGCGTCGAAATACGACTCGGCACATTTAATTATACGGGCCTTATCCCTGAAATGTCTTAAAATAACTCTTTGTTTTAAATCGTTATTCTGTGATACGGTGACTAGGGCAGCAGGAGATTCAAAGATAAACCTCAAATCGTGATGCGAATGGAGTTAAGAAGAGTTTTTCTCATTTGCCTTTTTGCTATCCGTTTAAATGGGTATCAGTGGACTAATTAGTCCTAGTTTTTTATGGTTTTTAAATTGGAAGAAATCCCTAAAAATTAATAATAGACTTACCGATTACATGGTGCTTTTGGATTATTTACAACATGATACCTTTTATCATCTTCTGGAAGTAAATATAATAAAAATATGTAAATGGCATAACTTTTTTTTTTTTAATCTGTACCTTCTTTACAGGAAATTTTCAATTTTTATTGTTTAAAAAATAAATTGTACTAATTAAGTAAAAAAGCTTGCAATAACATAATATTAATACGTACGAATGTGCTTGCAATGGAAATAGTGCAATATATAAAAACGAATAAATAAAAAACGGTCTTTAATGTACAGGCATAAAAAGCAACAATATAAAAAAGTGGGCCACGTCCTTTGTTGCGGTGAAAAATACTGTCATGCCACTGTTACAAAAAATATCCTAGAGCTGTAACAATTTCCCGCTATCGGTACCAAATTGTTGATTCAGAACTGAAAATGGCACAGAACTTTTGTGCATAACTTTGCAATAGGGACCAGAAATAGTTCGCCAACATTGCGATTCAGATGGATAACGTTATTTTGAAGAACATTGTAAACATTGTATACGCACTCAGTGATGTTGCAAAACTAAGTATAGAAACGGATAGTAACATACGAAAAAAAAATGGAAATAAGAAGAAAAGATTATAAGAACATTATAATCAGATTAATCTTGTATAGTAAAGGAGAATGAAATAAATAAAAAAAATATGGAATGAAATTTCTTTTACGAATTTAATGTTGTTCTAGATGTTTTGTAACGTGTTTTGTAATCGGCACATCTCCTCGAATGCCTAATATGCTCAAGCATTTGAGGACAAAAAAAAGACAAGACTTGTCCAAATTGTACTAAAATTTTAAACAGCAAACAGGGTTCTACATTTCTTAAATTTTTGTAATAAGATTCAGAAAAACAGATTGTTCATGTGCTGACGAAGCAAAAACTTGCGATAACTAAATATGCTTACAGTAATTTGTCTGTTTAGCCTGAGTGTAAGTAAATATATATAGCCTTAGCCGTAAACATTCTATATTGAGCCATAAATCGATTCTATTCATTCTACTACGTTAAACGTGTAAACGTAAACATCATTTGAAACACTCAATAATATCAAATACTCAGCTCTCACAAACATTTCTTCGTATGTCAAAGGCCCATAAATTTGAAAGGGCACGAACCCATTTCTTCTAAATAATAAATGTATGCCTAAAAGGGCTACAGGAGCTAAACATGTCTCATATTTCGCTGTTGTCATTCGGCATTCAAATTTATTTATGTTTCATGCAAAAAGTCAGCGTACTAACATTCTTTGATGAGTCCTTCCTGTGATATAGAAATGGATATAATATGTCAAAAGGGATAAGACATTTAACAACCTTTTCCATGACAGATATTTTGTACGATTTTGGTTTCTTAAATTTTAATTATGATATACCGACTTTATATTCATATTTTATTTGCCGATAAATGTTAAAATAAAATAATGATAATAGTTCTACTTTTTATGTTATTATTAGAATAATCAATTTGTACTGTTATATGTGGATAGATGTTTAAAATAATTTTAAATGACACGTGATATGATTAGTAGATTAACAAAAATATAAAAAAATTAAAAATAAGATTCATAAATAGTTTTTTAGAAAGCCGCTTTAATAATTTGAATACTAGCATTTTCTGCTCATTTCCGTCTCACAGACTTACATCTTAAACAGTGGCACTCATTGCCAATCAAGGGTATTTTGTTTATTTGAAATGATATCAAGTTTAAATTATTTTATATAATAAATTATATTTTTGAGAGTAGTTTATAAAAAGTTAAAGCACGTGTTAATTTGTTCGCATAGAAAATCAAATTTAATTATTAAAAGCTAGATACCAAAACGAAAAAATAGGAGTACGAGTCTCCCAGCATAAGTAAAATTACTATATTTTTTATATCTACCCACGATATGTTACCAAATCACTGATGCTGCTTTTCACAAAAATTTCCTCAGGAACACAATCCAAAGTAGGTCACCAAAACTGTGCCACACACAGCGTTCTCCAAGACTATTACTGTCGCAGTACTTATTTACGATCTTAAAGCACCATAATATTTCCTCTGTCTGCTTTTTACAGTTGGCAACATTAGTGTTATGTGTATTTCAACACATGAATAATAAAAACTGAGATAATCAGATTAGAAGCTAATGGCTTGACTCCTTTGTCTGCTGTTTTTCAACTTTAAATGTATTTATTCAACATAAAAGCATTGCACTTGCTTATTGATTGTATAGAATGCTACTATCGCTACTATTATTTACATTCTTAAGTCACTTTGGGTGTATGTATAATAACATACTATAACTGTGCACCAATACATGGAGTTTACGTAAATTAAGTGTAAAATAACACAAACCTGTTTCCCCGCGGGATTCAAACCCACGACCTCCGGTTTATAAAGTAAGGGCCAATACCGCTAGTCCCCGGATGCGGTTTTTTTTCTACGTATCGTACTATCGTATTCTTTACGTTATTAGCAATATTCCTCCAAAGTATTCATAATTTTATAGACGCTTTGCCAAATGTTTAAAAGCGGATGGAATGGAGCTGCAAAATTTTATATTATTATAATACTATAATTTCCTAAAAAAATATCATTTATGAACACACAGTGAAGGATTGAAACGATTACTTTACAGATTTCATTGTTTTTTTTGTTTTTTGCCGACCTTTCTGACTGTATTTAGTATTCGCAATGATAGTACCGACATAAATGACTGAATCTAGATTGCGTAGTATCCATAAATAAGTTAGAAAAAAATATATATTTCTATGTAGTTTCCGTTTAAGGGAAAATGGGGATGGAAGTGAAAAATGACATTGTAAATGTCGATTCATTACACCAACATTATCAGAGAAAACCATATAAATGTGCACACCGGCTTCAGCCTTGGCTTACTATAAATCCGTTTAATAGACGAATGTCAATTATTTGATAGGTACTTGGTCTAGATCATACTGTTCCACTTTTGATGACCTGCATCCTGCATGTGTAGTTTATCATGAGGTGTTTAGTTATCTGGTCATTACAGCATTAGTAATTTTTATGTTTTACCTCTATTTTATGTTATCACTCAAGTTGTGTGCATGTTAATAAAATTTATATTATTTATGTTATATATACGTTTTAAGATTGAAATAGTCAGAAATTATCAAACATGTATATTGCAATAATTTTCTGTATTTTGTGTACTTAACGATGTTTAATTATGTTACTTTTCTTGACAAAGTAGTATCAAATCGCTGTCAAAACCCCAAATTAGGATCACACTTAAAATTATTTTCATATCATTATCATCATCACATATCATTATATTAAAACATCTTTATTATTTTTAATTGAATTGTAATGTTACATGCTACATACAATTCTTGTACAGTAAACTACTTTATACGAAACAACATGAACAGAAATTCCGATTTCTCATGTCTACTCGGGTTCCAACATTTATTATACTAGCAAAAAATTAAGATCGCATTTTGAAATGTTATCAACTTTTCAACTTAAATTTGCTAATTATAAAAAACTTTCAAAATGCTACGTCCATTTAATTTTATTATAAAAGTGACAAGAGTAATTTAATGACGAATTTTCTACTTAAATTTATAATTCTGAGAAACCTATCGTAAAGAATTCGCTTTATCACAGCTTGAACTAATTTTGTTTTAACTCTTTAAACCTAAACTTCTTTGAAATTTAAAAAGATAATTAAAATTAGCAGTAACAAGTTTTTTAATGTTTTTTAGTTAAGATTTAATATTTCTCTAGCAGTCAGGGAGGACATATTATAATTTTAATATTTGGGTTTGCGGACCAGCTGTAGGAGGAACTATTTTCGTACTCTCTATTTTTAAATTGACATACTTACTGACGATGTTTCTATAAATGTGTCTTGAAACTTGTCAGTACGAATTGAGATAAAAATAAAACAAACGATATAACAACCAAAAGTTTATTGAATACCCATATAACTCGTTAAATTTCGAGGTATTACTTTTTGCTATTTTAAAATAAAAAATTCTTAGTGCCACTTCTATCAATTTTAATTTTTACCTTTTAACCAATACATAATACACTTGAAAATTATTTTTTTCAAAGTATAGTAAGATATAAGAAAAATAAAAAATGACCATTTTAAAAAAATAATAAGCGTATTTTGTATTTATTTTTTGTCACTGTCGATTCTCTTCCGTGTATTTATTTTTAAAATCCTCTGAACATTGTTATAAAAGTAGAGAGCCTAGGCTACGTACTAAGAAACTTTTACAATATCCAAACAATTATCACGAAGATAACATTGGTATGGTGATTTAATTTCCCTAGCCGCGTAAAAAACAAAATCGCAACGACAAGGATAGAGGCTATACTTGTTTATATAAAATAATATTTGCAGCAGAGTTATAATTTGTTGCTTTAAGACACCGTTTCAAGAGTTAGCCTCTGGTTACCTCATTAAAAGTTACATCCTGGATGTTTAGCTGCACGGACATTAAAGAATAACCATCCCGTAACTCTACTTATTAACTTACTTATTTATGGTACCTTCTTCCGGTAAAAAGTGTCGCAGGTGCTTACCTTATAAAGTTCTAAAACCTTAAAATATAATATTAGTATTGTTTTGGATAAGATAATGTCTAAAATCTTTTTAAGTTTGTACATAACAATTTTAATATGATATGTTTTTAGGATACAAACATCGCATATTTTAAGTTAAAGCATCAATCTATTTTGGTTACATAATTACTTTAAAAAACATATATATGCATATAAAATAAAAAAAAAAAAAATTTTATGTTATTTTTATCATTGCAAACGTCAGAAATCAGAAACAAGTAAGTCTTTGCTATTATCATTAGAAGTTTCTTATTTTGATACAAATTGTTTTTCAAAACATAGTATTTTAACCACAAATATACATATTTATTTGCTGAATAGAATAAATCAATCAAACAAAGTGTTGTAACTACTTTTTAAATAATCTAAGCAAAATATTAACATAGCATGAAAATAATAATTAAGGTTCGATGTTAAAATAATAAATAGAAAGAAATATATAAGTTTATAAAATGTGGCAATTTCTGTCTAAGTTCATTTTTGTTTAAGTTCAGTTAACTAAAGTCTTGTTCGAAAATCATTATTCATAGGACACTCAGCACGAAAATATCTAGGCCCGAAGATGTCCTGTGATTAATGATTTTCCGACGAGATTAAGTCCTTACGTAAATAAAATTTTTAACAGTTTTCAATCACCAAGAACTATTTATTAGAACTTATTAAAAATAAACATAATTATAAAGTAGGTTCCTAGAAGTATCAACATAATCGTCACTAAAAATAATTTCTTTCGTACTACCATCAAATAAATTAGTCGTCAATAATTTTAAAGTTCTTGATATCTTGTCTTGATAATCGAGAACGACTTTTTACATGCTCATCTGTCGCCCATGCTGTCCCGAACAACCAGAAAAGAACGAAAAAACTAAGCTTTTCCTTTACAAGGTTCTAACCTATGGCCTACGGTTTATAAACCAAGGGCCTATACCACTAGACCACGAAGGCATTAAATGTTCAAATTCAAATATCTCTTTTGAAAGTAGCAATAAAGTTTCATACATCTGATAAATTAAGTAATTTAATATCAATAAAGTATAAAAAATGTTTAACACATTTTTCAGAGTATATCACTCACACGTGATCGGCTTCAACATTTCACCTAGCGCTCGTGCAACCTTTGAAAAATCAACATAAATAACGCACGCGCGACGTACAGGGCAATTTACATTAAGCCAGAGTCGACTCAAGCTTACACGTTGCATCGGTAAATGTTCGCAATAAATTCACTTTACGTCTCAGTCAGTCGTAACTGCTCAACTCGCCTGAGTATTTCATTGCACAGCGGCCGTTTCAGTTTGAAAATGTGCGCTGTGGTAATTTTGTTTCTCTCGTTCGATTGCGCATTGGAAAATTCATGCGATTAAATCAAACGAGTCGATTTTTAATTAAATAATGGTTGAATTGCTTGCAACCGATACTTTTAGAATTACGGGTAAAATTAAAGAGTTTTTTTATATCTGTTATTAAATAAAGCTTCAGTGTCATAGAAATAAGATGAATATTTAATATAGATACATATTTTTTAGCGATTTTTTTATCTTGGCGTACATAAGAGATTCTGTTTCTACTTTCTTTCTTTTTAAAAACTCATATTTATTTACTTTTTCGTATATTTTTAGTTCTTTACAAACACATCAAACTGATGCTAGACTTTTTTTTAATATAGAGGCGGTTGTTATTGCAACAACTGTGTCTTCAAGGCGAAAATATGATCTAAGCGGATAATATGCTCAAGAAATAATTGCATTAACGTAATTGAATTCTTAAATGCTAACTAAACTAATTAAATTCTGCTAAAAATTGAATACTATATACACTGATAATTTAAATCCGAATATGTGTCATGTAATTAATGGGTTGAAAATTTTAATGTTTTGAAACGATCACAATTTTAGTATCGTCATTTATAGAAGATAATACAGTCATTAGTTCATATTTTAATTAACCGCCTCCGTGGCCAGCGGTATTAGCCTTTGCTTTATAAACCGTAGGTGTCGTGGGTTCGAATCCCGCAAAGAAAACAACTTCGGGTTATTATTGTTTTCTGGTTGGTAAGGACAATTTAGGCTGATCACTTAATTGTCTAAAAAGTAAGATATTCCAGCGTGGTGGGTTACGGTCCAAACACCCTGTAATGAAATCTTGCATTAGGGGAGGCCTATGTCCAGCATTAGGCTTAACGCAGGCAGATGAAGACTAGTTTGTCATTATTTGTAAGCGTTTTAAATTGTATACGGTGAAAAAATTATATTAAAATTATATTCAATTCAAATTATATTTTTCAGTACAATTGTTTATGTACCGATAAGGCAAACTGTAGACGAAAGGTAGTGAACGTTAAGGTAGAGAAAGCCACGATTGTGTCTCAACGTTGAGTCAAATTCAAATATTATATTTTTTTAATTTTATTTCCTATATATGGTATAAAAACTTCAGTATCGGTAGCGTTTTATGAATAGTGTATCGCATTTACACATGACACCGTTGTTTTTCCATCCTCGCCCTAGGCCATTACAAACTGTCAGGTACATTAAAATTAGAGGGTTTACTACACTAACCCACATAGGGCAACGAAAATAGATTACTCATATACCTAAACATTTTGTAGAATAATACATTTTATTGAACCAGATTACTTTAATGGATTTCTATTATGTTTATTTACGTACAAGCTCTTGGCCGCGACTTCGTTCCCGTGGTAACATTTAAATATTTTTTCTTAAACAACCTAAGCCTAATGCTTCCAAAGTCCCGTCAAGATAAGACCAGCCAATTCAGATTTTTGCCAGAATTTCATCATGATCATCATCAGACTGTGTTAGTCAACTGCTTGACATACGCCTTCCCTAATTTTAGTTTCATCGAAATATGTAAATATCTAACGTAGCGTATAAACTAACAGTTTATTTTTAGCGAAAAAGTACATAACATTGTCTCTTGTCTGTTAGCGTATAAACTGTTAGTTTAACAACTTTTTAACTTTTTCACTACTCTATCTAATAATAATAATAACTCATTTAATCAATCCTGCACACAAGATAAAGTTTAAAAAACACATACAAGCATAATACGTGAAAACAGAATTATTCTGAAGATAAAAAATTAAAATAAAACCATAAACCGTAATTAAGAATAAAAAAATAATTAAAAGGAGCAGGGTTTTACACCAGTTTGAACATATAAATGTGTAGCAGTAAACAAAAAAAAAGAAAAAGACGATGTAAACAAAAACTAAATATCAAAAACAATATTTTACAATTAAAATTACATATTTAACACTAATAGTTAATACAAAAACCCTGTGGCTGTAAAGCATACTGCGATGCTGGATCGATAAGGTTCCAGCTCAGCATTATGTTGGCGTGGCCAACGCTGGTATTCTGATGGTACCTAATTAAAACTAACTTAACATACATCTTACCATATATTATTGCCATTTAATTTTCATTCAATTTACAATCTTTACGTTCTAGACATTGCAGAAGTTAGAAGAAAAAAAATACAATAAGAAAAGAATAACGTGTTGATTAAAGAAGTAAATAAAGCCATATCTCAAATAAAGAAGTAATCAAACCCTCACGTTAAGATAAATGGCAGTTTATATCACAACTAAATTTCTATAAAATAAAAAAAAAAAAATGAGTAACCTATTCACAGCAGCTACTATGTACCTTTTTGATGTATCTATTCACATAAAAATAGGTATTTACCGTTTTATACCATTCTTGTTATTTTCATACGTTCAAATGCAACTCTACTATCACTGTATTCCAGAATAAAGTGGACACTAGCATTAATAACGGTATCAAAAAGTTGCTAGATGTGAAAAGCGTTTCTCACTTTTTTTACAGATCAGATGTCTATCTCTGCAATGTCCGAGACAAAGCCAGCGTTCGCCTTTGTCACTCTTTGTCTCAGGTTACGCTCTCAAACGTATTTTGAAATGTTTTTGTTTCACCGTGTTTCCGTGCTGTGTCGGATTCAAAAAATATGGTAGAAACAGTATTACCACATTCCTAAGACATTTGTTATTTTGTAATTATAAGTAAACACAAATACTTTTAGTATTTGTGTTTAAATCTTAAAACTTAATACAATTTCTTCTTCTTTTGTTAAAAGCGGTTAAAACTGTTGTAAAGTCGTGTACTGTAAAAATTTTTTAGTAAACTATTCCTTTGTATCAAAGAAGAAACTTAATCTAATAGAAAATTAGATAACAAAACATAAAATAAAATGTTTTAATTAAATAATTTCTTCATTTTGGAACTGATGTAACCCAAGAGCAACAACTAACAACTAGTCGTGTGTAAAAGGGTTTGGGTACAAGAACTGAATGATCTTTATTACGATTATTATTTTTTTCTAATCTTTACTTAGTTTGGCAACACAAGTTCTCAAAATGCATCAGCATTTACTGCAGCAAGACATTTAAAGAACGTTTGTACACAAATACTACGTTCAGATTTGTCCGGATGTCGCTCGTCCTCGTTGTAGACGTTGCTTGCAATAAATCTGATTTTATCGCTGGCTGTAACTCAATCAGCAATGGTATTGGTCGTTTTCGAAATCTAACAAAGTTAAGTCTTGTTTACTTTAAAATTCCTTTCTAGACATTGCGCTTAAGTGTTTATCTACCAATGAATATTTTATGAAGCAATAATAATATTCTTTTAGTCTCAGAGTCGTAAACTAGTACTTCATTTATTATCGAGTATTCGAGACGACCTAGTTTGCATTACCAATCGAGGTTGCCCCTTCAAGACCTTTCTTCACTAACTGTTGTCCGTTCTTCGATCTTTACTCCTGGCTGCTAGCCAGTTTTGTTAATGTACTCCACAAGCAAAGCTAGGAACATGTTTATTAAGTTTTATAACAAAATTTCTGAATAACGCAAATCGTATTATTCGAAAATAACATAAAAACCAAAGAGGTTACTTTGATATATACATTTCAATACATTCAATCTGAAAATTAACTCATTATTACACTCTTTACACGATCATTAGCGACAATAATTTAAGTGATATAGTTATACAAATTCATTTGTGCTAACATTAATATTACGATATATTTGGTCAGGGATTGAGCAATTCTCTGGAAAGTGAGGTAATGATTAAGCAACATGAAAACCTTAATTGAATTTATTAAGCCAAGCGCTACGCCCTCGCACTGCCAAGGTTGTGGCACACGTTTCACCAGGCCCCTTTAATTTTCCTCCTGAAGTATGTTAAGACACCACATCCACTACGTGATCCAATTATCGAATTAATTTGACCGAGCAACGTCCCCCGAGGACAGCCCTCATTTTATGATCCCCATCCTTAATTTGAAGCTGTGCGTCATTTTTACGAAGAGAACCTTACTATTATTATTTCATTACGCAAACAATTTCTGTATGAATTTGATTATGTTAATTTATTCGTAAAGTTATTAGGAGCAATTGGAACAAAAGAAGATAATTAGACATAGTAATCTATTCAATTTTGTTATTTAAACAGATAATTAAACACATTTCACGTTTTTATTTTTTGACAATTAAAAATGTTTTCAAGGGAATAAATATTATTTAAAAAAAAATACCTTTTCATCTGTATAAGATATGTTTCTATACATCATGTACATAAAAAATTGCCTTTTATACCAAGAAATTCTGTTGCAAATGCTACTTTTTGGTCATCGAATTGTTAAACGACGTATTGCTTATATAAAGTCAAGAATCGCATTGTTGCAACCTAGAAGTGAAATTAGTACAAATTAGTGAAAAAAATAATCGTCCAGTTGTATAATGGTATCGAAAATGGCAGCAAATATAATTCAATAACAAAATTTTAATTTTAGTTACACTCGATAAACAATAGTTGCAGATTAACGGATTTTATCGCTTTTAAATACTTACAACTATTTCAGTATAGCAGCAGACTATTTAAAATAATATATAGTCTCGAACCCTGGATCCTGCGGGTTTAAAATGTCCTGTATAATTATTAATAATTGTAAAATAATCAAAAGCTACAAATCAAAGCCGTAAACTTGCATATGTATAGTGCATAGAATTCGCGTGAGCAACGAAGACTAATTTACTTTTATTGATATAAGTCAAGTAATTAAAATTTGCAACTGAAAAGTCGGTCTACCCACCAGCCTGTGATGATGTTGATGATGATGATTCAAGAAGAGTCATGAATTATAATCAGCCTGTATTAGTCCACTGCTAAAAATAGGCCTTTCCCTAATGCACCCCTTCTCCATCAGGGGGTATTTGCACCGTATCCCACCACACTGGTCTAATGCGGGTTGGTGGTTGGACCGACTTTTTACATGCCCATCCGACGCATGGATCATCTTAATTTTCAGACAATTGGGTGATCAGCCCAAATTGCCCGAACCAACTAGGAAACAATAATAAAAATTTGGTGAGTCCCCGCAGGATTTGAACCTACGACCTCCGGTTTCTAAAGCACACGCCCATACCTATAGGCTACGAAGGCAGTTCTTAAATATAACACCTATCATTAGATTTTTTTTTGATAGACGGAATAAAATTGTACAGTCGTGAAAGCTTCAAAGTCATGAAACAAAAAAATAAGAGATAACTCGGAACACAGCAAATAACTATGGTCAATATTCATACAACAAAAAATTATTTTGCTGTTATTTAAAGTTCATCCGTCGCTGTACACGAGTACTCGAAATAAAAAGTGTAGCAGGAATACTTCCGAGAGCGAAGTTATTAAATCCACAAAGGAATTTAAGAACCCTTCAGAAGGTGCTCCGAATATTATTCAAAAGCAAAAAACGATCCTTTAGCCAAGTCGCGGTTGAGTCCTAAAATGGAAACATTTTCAAAGAAAGGTTCGGTACACAACATCGGCGAAAATATGTCAAGATTTCTCGATTTCTTACAGTCCATTGTAAGTCAATAGACCGATTTCGTCATTAAGGTAATCCATTTTTTATGTTTTTTGAATGAAATTAAAAGCAATAATATATTGCTTACACAAGATATATATGGTAACTAATAAATATTTTTAATGCTAATCATCAATTTCACAACAAAAGAGTCTGGTATTAGATCCACTTTTTACGGATTTTTGCTAGAAATATAAATAATTATCTGATTTGCATACTTTAATAATAAATGTAAATAATCAGTAATAAAACAATAATCAAAAGGTTTGGATTGTTTAGCCATTTCCAGAATCTTAAACCAAAGTGATCAGAATTACTTATAAAAACCGTGCTAAACGTATTATTTTGAGTCAGGAATTGGTACAACCTTGCAACTTTTTTTTAAAGTAAGCTGGTTAAATTATTTTTGACAATTTAACACATTAATAGTTTTATGTAAACGAACTCAAAGTAAGATATTAGATGGTATAGTTATGACATAAAACATTGACTTTTCATTTCATCTACAAGATAAATAAACATTTGTTTAGCCATGAACTAGTTTTTACACATTATATAACAGAAAAAGAATATCTAGAAAACACTTAATATCTCTCTCGCTTCGTAATCAGTTCTCTCCCCGCACTCGAATAATTTATGTTTCTCTTCTACCGTGCATGGGAATTGGGACGATATACTGTACAATAAATTTTGATAAGTCAAACAATAAAGTATTGTCACGCGGTTAAAATATGTTATAATTGCGTTTAGCATCAGTGAAGCGATGAATACCACATAGAGACAAACAATGGAATAACTTCAATAGAACAATGTTTGTAGAATATACTCTGGGGAACTATGAAATTTAACGTATTGATAGTATAAATATGCGGTATTACAATTGAGGTATTTGTCAGTAAACATGCAATAAATTAGCGATACATGTATCATTTTAGATATTATTTTTTTATTATGTATATAGAAACGTGGTATGTTCCCTTTTGAGAACCATCTGTATTACCCCACCGGTAGCCTTTCTGCGCGAACTTTAGAAATGAAGCCTGGTTGTTCCGTTTCAAGTACTGTTCGTTTCTGATCGTTACATGGGTGAACACCGAGATCTGTAAGTCAATCACGGTAGGCACGCTTGGCGATACACTGATAGTTGCATGTTATAGTCTCTCGGTGCTTTCCATCATCCCGACTTTGAGTGTTAACATTATGCACAAAAAAAAATATATAGTAGCAGTGTTATTTAAAAGTTTTAAATATTGTATTTTTATTATGAAAAACTTATATACTCAGCCCATAGCAGTGTAAAAGGTTTGCGCTTAGAACATCTCATTAAGAAGTATCAAACTTGGGGACTCAACGTGATTGTACTATTTGATCGTTTGAGCAATGCGGCTAATCAACACTGATGATCTGTAAAAAGATGATCCATGTCTATGAATGTATGTAAAAATTGGATCGCGTTAACTCTCTCCGGTCGTTTTCCATTCCATCGTACTGTAAGAATATAAAGGAAAAAGGAGTGCACTTAATTTTCCGCGTACATTTGTGCACTATAATATCTCTTGCGCAGATAGGCCGCCGTAGTCGACTACGGTCGATCGATTTGGAGGGCATTAATATCACTTAATACAAACTTGTTGAAAGTTCATCAGGTTAAAGGTTTATCATATTTTACGTTTTAGAAGTTTCTTTAAATTACAGTAACAATTAAACCTTGCTACCAATAAAATAATGTGTGGAACATTATTAGTGGTACTAGAACTTTGAGTAGGAAGATAAAAGTGTTCTGCAGGTAATTAGTTTTTTGGTCACAGGAAACCTTAGGTTGTTTAGGGCTTGGACAGAAGAATGATGTCTAATCATTATGCATGCGCAAAAAAAGCATAAATACGCTTAAGTAGCAGTTTTATTTAAAACATGTAGTTTTGAAATATTGTAATTATTTTAATATTTGAAAAACCTTCAAATCACCCTATGGTAGCAGTTAAAATTTTTATACGAACCTATCTGTCAATTAAAAAAATATCATAGCTTTTTAGTAAAGTAATTGAACTAACTATAGATTTGTAGATAAAAGGAAAAAATACAAAAACACTGTTATTATTGGCCGTTACGAATATAGAAAATTGATCTTTTGTAAAGAAAATTCTATAAAAAGAATTCCTTTACCACAAAAGGAGAACACAATATTATTAACAGATAACACATAAATTTCGGAAGGAATAGAACGATACAAAAAAACGTCGGCGCTAAAAAAATAAACCAGAGGGGAACGAAGATTAATAGTTTTCTTTTGTTGATAGAAAGCGACTTGTACAAATTAACCTGCTCTTTTTATCCATAAATGTGGGTGTAGAAAACTATCTCTGGGAAAGAAAAGTGGGTTAAATACTTTCTATATATAAAGTTCAAATATGAATTAAAACGTGATATATAAAAACAATTGCTATTTATTTCTTATGTCCAATTTTGTTTTGAATTATTTATAGACGTGCAATGAAGTTTTGAAGGTGAGACATATGTAAGAATTATTGCAAATATAGTAAAAACAAAAATAAATTTCCATTAAAAACTTTTCCTTTTGATTGTAACACGTTATGATGTTGGCACCTTTTGTCAGAATATAAAAGTATATAAACTACTTTTTTTTAAGTTTGTTTTTCACATTTTAATTTGACAGCCAATAACCTCTGACCACATCTATAAAATCTACGGATTGTGGCAGGAATCCGGTGTAATGGTCATTATTACAGGTATTGAAGTTTGCGTTCTGCTTTTATTGATCCTTAGACGGTACTTAATTTGCCGGATGAAATATGTATAGTGACATCTTATAATATCCTCCAAGTCGATTACGATTACAGCGACCGATGTATTACTATATAAAGATCAGCCAATTGTGCAGGAGATATTATAGTGCACAAGAGTACGCGCAAACATAAGTGCACTCCCTATTCCTCTATACTCTCAAAGCCCGATGGCACAGTTAACCGAAACGACTGGGGAGAGGTAAGGCGCAGGATTGACTTCTTACATGCCCATCTGACGCATTGATCATCTTACTTTACAGGCAATCGGGTATTGCCCTAACCAACTAGGAAACAACACTGAAAAGTTGTCGAGTCCCAACAGGTTTCAAACACATGACCTCCGGTTTCAAGCCCATTTGGATACAGAGGCAGTTGAGTGACATTTAAGATTCATATTTACATGTTTTCTTTTTTTAAGTAATAACATTACTTCTTTAATAACGGTCAACCAAAACAGGAATAAATAATTACTTTATCGCGGGAAATAAATATAGAAGTTATCAATGAATGTCACGAGAAAAGCCAGAGTTGTACTTTTTATTTTTCATAGTATCGCAATTAATTTTTTTGGTTGAATTAACAGAAAGTAATTTAAAACTTTTTGTGTATTTATTTCGTATAATAACCGTGAAAAAGAAAAAGAATAAATATTTTCGATAATGTGCAATCGATTTTTATCCATAAAAATATTAATAATAATCAACGTGAGCTCTCTAATAGTTTTTCGTATAATGCATCTTTGCAGAACTATGAAGTGTTTGTGAACTGTGAACTTTTTATTTCACTGACAAATTATAATTACTATGTAATACACTAAAAATACTTTGTATTAATAACACCTTGGTCTTTGTTCGTGTTAACCCAAACTACTATCAAATTGTTACTTTAGTAAGCTGCGACGATATTCCGGGAAATGTTCTATTTAGAAATGTTGCATCCGTCGATCCTCACCAGCTTTTAAATTTATAATATTAGAATTTATGCTTATAAACCGTCCATACAAAGCAATACTATTTCTTTGTGCGTCATAAAATAGCATGCTCTATTGAAAGCTTCTAACACGTCACGATTTTGCCCACTTCATTTTGTTTTATTTTCATTGACGGGGCGGGAATTCGCATAGCTGCTATTTTTAGATATATAGCTATTTAGAAGACAGATATCCCCGTGGCCTAGCAGTATTAGTCTTTGCCTTATAAAGCGGGAGTCATGGGTTTGAATCCCGCTGGAAATGACTTTGTGTTATTGATGTTTTCTGGTTGGTGAAGACAATATGGGCCGCTCACCTAATTTCTAAAAAGGAAGATGATCCATGCTTTAGATGGACGATTAAGAGATAACAAGTTTAGTGTATTAATAATCTAAGTTAATATTGTACTAGATATTTTTTTTTTAAATTTATATTAGTAATATAAACCCGGTTGTTTTGAACTTAACAAAGTGAAGTAAGGTTATATTTGGGAGTCAAACCAATTAAGACTGGCCTTTATCTCACTAATACGGTTAGCAATAACTAAATTATGTATTATCTTTTTATAATGATAGATAGAAATATGATAAATAAATGTAAGTGTGTCTGTGTTTGCTCAGACCCTTGTCTGATATGATACTTTTCGCATAGACGGCTGATCTCTAAGTAGATTGGACACCGTAATAAAACCGTTATAAGGGGACGTCACATAAGTGTTGTTCTCGCGTTCAAACGTATTGTAAATATCTAAAATATGCGTATACACAATAAAGTAGTATATTAACGATATATAATTTTGATTAAATAATAAATGTACAGTATATTTAAGCTAAAATTATATCCATTTTAGACCATGATATAAATATTGTAAAAACTATAAAAGTAATTGCAACTAGCAAATTTCACTTTGTTATAATTAATATGCTTCTATTATCAAAAGCAATATTTTTAATATAAATATTACGTTTATGAAACTAAAAAGATCAATCATAGATAAATCATATTTCTTTCTGTAGACGATTGTATAAAAACTCATAGCCTTAAAGATAAAACATCGTATCACGTCAAAACTTCGCCGTGATGTGTTATAAAATGTATTGTTTTCGGTATCGGAAGACGGGGCCGGAATTAAAGGGGTCATCGCCCGGAATAGCGCGAAAGATGGCATACTGCCAACACTGGAACTAATTCTATGCGCATTAGAAATTGCGCAAGGCGTCCGACACTATTATACGTACGCAATTGCGGCATGCGGAAATCTTTAATGCCCCACAGTCACATTTAATACGGTTGATTAACCCAAATGATGTCCAAAAGCGGGGTCTAAATGGATCCTAACTAACGTTAGCAAAACTACAACTAGTGTTATATATGACAACGCGACGTCTTAAATATTTTCTACAACTAGAAAAATGTAAATAATTCTAGTTGTTGAAAATATTCTACTTGTTATATAATTTTTGTAGTTGCATGCTAAATGATCGCTTTTAATATTTTATTTAGAGTTTCTTTTTAAAGATTCTATTATATTATGATTAGGGTGCCGTAATATGTGCCATAAGCTCGTTATTGGAAAATGGAAAGTGTTGCATTTTTCTTGTCTTAATGTTTGTATTTATACGTTATATTATATGGCTTAGAAAGATATTTTTGGTTTACTTTAATATTTAAATTAAGTAGGTACTTTGAATAACGACCACAATGTCAATTTATCTTTAAATTATTATTTTTTATTCTATACAAAATATTATCGTTAATTAAACATAAAATAAAATTTTTGTTCAAGCGAACTAAAAAAAAATTATTACTAAAACGGAAATGATTTCAACAGTTGTGCAAGTTGTGTATTAAAAGCTTTTTTGTATTAAATGTTTTTGCTTGCAGTGCTTGAGAGGTGAAAGGCAAAGTAGTTTATTCACATTTTGAACACTAATTGCAGTTCAATTTTGATTCAACATTTTCATAGAAACTGGCACTTATGTTATTATTTTATTAGGTGTTGGGTGGTTTAATACATTTTTACTCTGGAATAATTTATTTAATAAAAATAAATTTCAGAATAAACTGGCGTATAAAATATTAATTACAGCAGTTAGTAAAAAGTGCTTGTCACCTAATTCGTGCGAACGGTAGCTTCTCGCCAACTTTATGTTAGATAAAGTTACCGTGGACCGGAGTTTGAAAGATAACTTTATCGTTAAAAAAAATTATAATTAAGAAATAAAAAATAAGCTAAATAAATTACATTTTTCCAAAATAATAACAACGTGATAAATGTTCAAGAGATTGTATCGCGTTTTATTACTCAACAATTATTTAAAATAATACTTGACGCTTCAAACATTACCACGGTCGGGACAGACATGTCTGTCCTATGGTAACGAACATGGACCATTAAATGTGATAACATCCATAAAAGTTTCTCATATAGCATCGCCCCGTGCCTTTACCCGCGGATGTTTGCATGATTATAAGCATTATGAACTTATCATAAGATCAGAATAGCTGGCAGATAGCAGATTTTTTCGATTAACGGAAAACTTTTTATTATATTTTAATTACACTACACTTCTTCTTCTTCTTTATATATAACATATAAGTTATTCTGATATATAAGCCTTGTGAATACAGAGTTTAATTAAAATCCATAAGTTGGTTTTGAAGAGTAACAAATAAACTTAAGATTTATTAATATTAGCGGGACTAGGACTCTTTTGTTTTCGTTATGCTTTTATTCATATATCATAACGCCAGTAGATAATTTTTTAAGTATATAAAAGAAAAATATATGTGTAATTTTAAAGATACATTTTGGTACATTTCGCTAATTCATGTGAAGCGCCTCAAAGAGATGTCGAGAGTAACGTTTTCCACTTTGCGCTTAAAATACGTCGAGTCCTGTGCTTTGAAAATAATTTTGCGGAAAAGCGGGATTTTTTCCTTTTAACTTACTGACGAATTACAATTTGACATAAACTAGTGGGTTTTGCAACCAAAAGTTTAAATTTTTCTACTAAAAATACTTATTAATTATATAGATCATGTAGAAGATCATTGATAAGATTACATTTTACAAAACTACTCTCTCTACAGATTTAAAAAAAAGCATATTTGTAGTTATCATTTGACTTTCGTTTCAGATTAATAGTCTTTATGTAATCACGCATACGAATCAAACTTTATTGGGCATCAATGACTTCTGTTACAATAAATCTTACGCAACTGTCCTAGAAACGGATCGGTCGCTATAATAACAAACGAAATGAAACCAGACTCGATCGGCGCTCCCATTGTATTTTTGTCTTCGTTTTGTTTGTGTAATGTCTCTTGATTAACGTTCTATTTGTTGTTTCAGGCAGTCGGCCGATGTAAGCATAAATCCGAAATGAGATGAGCATGCGCGTGTCGTGGGCCAGATGGTATTGGATCGTTATATTCACGACGTGTACCGCCAGGACTGCCAGCGACTGGCTGGACTGTGCCCACATCGCGACGTGCCGCTGTAAGTGGTCGTCGGGCAAGAAGACAGCGACGTGCGCTTCCGCCGACCTCCGCCGACCACCATCACTCTCGTCTGATATACAAGTACTAGATCTTCACGACAATCCACTTCGAAATTTGCCGCAGGGAATATTCTCAAACATTGGCCTCCTAAATTTGCAACGTATTAATTTGAAAGCAACGAAACTTCGATCTATACATGCCGACGCGTTTGTGGAATTGAGGATTCTGATTGAAGTGGACTTAGCAGACAACGACTTATCGGTTCTACCTCGTGACATATTTAGAGGCAACGAGCGATTGCGACTAGTTGTGCTAAGTAATAATCCATTGACAAATTTAATTGCAGACCAATTTCCCTCACTGCCGCATCTTCGCATGTTGCTATTAGATGGCTGTAAACTTAGGTCGATTCATACGAAAGCTTTGAGAAATCTTAGATCACTTGAAACTATAGACTTGAGAAGAAATCAGTTAACATTCCTAAGGTTAGTAACATTCTCTTTGCCAGCTTTAAAAACAATGTCCTTATCAGGAAACCCTTGGAGATGTGACTGCAGGCTACGAGAATTTCGAGATTGGTTTTTAGATAGTAAATTAGGTACTGAAGAGTTATTATGCGTAGAACCTACTCCACAAGCTGGTAACAGATGGAGAAACGTTCCCAGTGAGAATATGACATGCGCGCCAGAAGTGCGCTCCAGTACTTTAGTTGTTAGAGCTGAGATAGGTCTCGCAGTTTCTTTCGGGTGCTGGGTTCACGGTATACCTAGGCCGCAAGTCACTTGGCTATATGATGGGGTCAATATACACAATAGTACTATTGATTGCGATTTAGAAGAAACAGATACAGTAGTAGAAAATGACTATTCGGAAGATAGAGTACCTGGTAGTGTAAGATGGGTAAACATAACGTTGATGAATGTTACTTCAGCTGTTGCTGGCGAGTGGTCATGTGTTGCCAAAAGCTCAGCAGGAGAAGACAGAGCAGTTATAAGTCTGGTCCTGCCTAGATCGCAAACAGCAACCGCTCGCACTGCGCCTGGTATACCGCAACTTTGGGGTCGTATTTGGAGCTTTAGGTGTCCTAGCCGCTCTAGGATTTATTGCTGCATTCGCCTGTTGGCATCTACGAAGACGCAGTGTACCACCAAGCCGAAGTTTTATGGACCAGAAAAACGTCTAATCGATGCATCAGTGGTTGTAAGTTGCGATCGTTCTATTGCAGATATGGCATCTCCATGTAACTTTGAACTGACAGAACGCTCTCTATCCGTCGACAACGATCAACCCAGAGGTTGCGCTTTTGATCCGGTTCACATTACTATAGAAGGAACACCAGGTGTATTTCCACCTCCACCTGCTGAGTTTGCGGTACCTGTGCCGTATGGAAACATTTTTATCTCGGTTCAGGTAGCAGGTAGAAGTGAACCTGGGAAGTATCCGGATCTTTTAAGTGGTGGAGCAACTTTACCACGCCGAACCAGAACATGTTGCAATGCCCCAGCTTACGATAATATGGGCCCTAGAGTAACAGCAACTGGAAGCTCTACTTGGTCGTTGCCAGGTGCCAGCTGCGAAAACCCTGAGCCGTCTGAAACCCCTGTATTAAGTTTACCTCCTCCACCGCCAGAATTTGTCTCCCTTTAGCCTAGGGTTCTGGTACTGGACCCCTCGGAACTGAGGTGACCTGGTACCTACTAAAATTGAGTCAATTAGACTTTTTCCCAGTTTTATTGTATTTATAATAATTTTGGTCGTAATTAATTATTTAAATTGTAAATATTCGGAATGAATGATAAGAACGTTTGGTATCCCATGAGGTAAAAAAGAAGTGTTGTTATCAATATAAAAATATTAAAAATTTACTATAAAATTATATTAAGATCATCTTGTTATGTGTATGATGGGAGGTAAATGATTGGTGTGAGGAAGTTTTCAATCTTGACCTATTTATTTCCTAGAAATTTCTTTAAGTCATTCGCGTATGTGTCTTCCCAACTTTTGTAAATATTGTTTATTCATATTATACAATTTTCCCAAATATAAGACTGACCCTTTTATCTTATTTTCATCCCTCTTTCTAGCGAGTATGAATGTTTAAAGCTATACACTTCAACTAGTGTCAAAAAATAAGCTTCTAAGAGTTTTATTTAAAAGCAGATAAACTTTAAATAAACAGATCGAACACACTCCTTGTTTTATTTCCTCTCAATACGTCTCGCTTAGTAATTATTAGTCAATCAATAATTATGTTACTATAAATTATCTATTTAACCATTTAGCTGTTTTTTTTTAATTATTCCGTTCGTTCAAGTTTATTAATGAGTGTGCAAAAAAAATTCTTCACTTAAAATTTTGTAATAGAAAAAATAACGGGAAAATTACCAGTAAACACCATGGTAGTTACATACCTGAATTTTAAGTTTTATTAATGTAATTTCTAAAAAGCTCTAACATAAAATAAAGGTCGCATAAAACTGTTCAGTAACCTTTAAATATATACACAAGATCCGAACAAAGCGCACATATTTTTCCAATACAGCACCAAAATTGCACTTTTGCCCGTGAACGTATCACGATAAAGTTTCGCATGGGAGATAATAACGCGATTCCGAGTTATTCCACGTCCCTTTATTTCGGTACGTTAAACGTGAAATACCTACAATATATCGCACACACAAGCGTATAGCCCATATCGATGGCATAAATAACCAGACACGTGCCGTCTCTGCAATGCGGACAACCGTGATTTGAGTACGCACCAATTTAATTTTCAGGTGATGTCATCGTTATATAAATAACAACTGTTTTCCGCGTACTGGTAACATAAAAATAACTCTGTTTACGTTTTTTTTTAAATAATATCCTAAGTTACTTCCACTTACATCAGCTAGAACAAACAGACAGACAAAAGTCCGTGAGGCTATTGAGATTCGAAAACATCTAAATTATAACTATATATTAGAGAAGATGGTTGGGTTTTACCACCTGCTTGGAACACCATAATTAATAAATTAAAATCTAAGCACAATACCACTGCCTGTAATAATAAAATAATTTCATTTTGCATAGGTCACGGCCTCCGTAGCCTAGTGGTATTGGCGTTTGCTTTAGAAACCGGAGGTCGTGGGTTCGAATCCTGCGGGGAATCAACAAATTTTCGTTGTTGTTTCCTAGTTGGTTAGGACAGTTTGGGCCGATCACCCAATTGTCTGAAAAGTAAGATGATCCATGCGTCGGATGGGCATGTAAAAAGTCGGTCCACCCACCAACCCGCATTGGACCAGCGTGGTGGGATACGGTCCAAAATCCCTAATGGATAGGGGTGTATTAGGGGAGGCCTATGTCCAGCAGTGGACCATCAAAGGCTGATGATGATGATAGGTCACGGATTATCCTTGGTAGGAATCGGTGTTCTTTTGCGAGGATTTGTGGTCTATCAAATCTGATGTAATGGTTTTGGTGATTTAAAGTGTGGTCACACGGCTGTAACGATAAAATAAGTTCATTTTGCATAGGTCGGAGTACAGGCTTAAAATATTTTATTACAGCTAAGATCTGAGAATCCCGCTTCAGCACTGGCAACAAGATGCATGACATCTCAGTATACCCCGTTGCCAAGGCCGCTGGAAAGTGTTCGAAACGTCGGGAATTTAAAATTTAAAATAAACGCGCTAAAATCCGTAATAAGATCTTTAATTCAATGATGTGTTGAATTCGCGTAAACAAAAGAATCAATTATAGACAGACAGAAAGACAAAAATAAAAAAAATCTGTTCCACGTATAAGCTATATATTACATTGTATTTATTTATAAACAGTTGTTTTGAAGTTACAGACACCTGAAAAAATATCGTATGCAATCAATCAGATCCTAGAATTAACGAAACTATTGCAATTGTTTTTAATAATTCACCAGTTACTTTTTAACATAAGGAATTGCCTACGTATATATGTCCTCGAGGAGGAAAATAAAAGGTATGTCAATTAATATCTCAAGTAGTTCCTCGCTGGTAACTAAAGGCCTACTCTAACGCCGACCGTATCCAAAACCTCAAAAGTATTTCTTTCCCGAATCTTTAACCCAGCGATTAGCTATCTCCAAAGCTGGTCTTCTTTTAGTTCAGCTATATTCCTTGGCTTTTCCGTGGCTATAAGAAATCGCAAGTCGTAAGTTACGGTAAGGATTATTTAAATATCTCTTATAACAACTCTAACGAAAAATTTAAACATTAAAAATGAATTATGCAAAGTCAATTTAATATTTACTTAATATGAAAGCGCAGAAGTTTTCCTAACACTTGCGTGTAAATAATAAATAATAAGCATGTTATTTTAATTAGGTTTGCTGCTTTAGAAATTACTAACATTTAACAGCTAACTTGGACTGCCTTGGGTTTATCATTCAGGCTATTGGTAAATGAAGAGGTCACTCATCGAAATTTTTTAAAATTTTCAATGCAACCGCGTTTCACACACTGACACGTTATTCTGAGCGCTAAAAGTGATGGACGTAAAATATTCACACAACCAGATTCCATGCCAGCGTGCATTGAAATCGGCGCCCTATGTTTGTATTGCATGTCTGTCGTCCAGAGAAATAGTACACCAACATTTTCATTTTAAATTTACACGTAAAATATACGTATAATATTAGTAGAAATGTTGATTTCTTAATAAAATTTCTTAACAGTTTTTATCGCGTTACGTTTTGTTAATAGTACCGACATTTTAAACCTTTATCAATGTTATATGATAATATTAAAATTACATGTAAGAAGTCTGTAACTTAATATTTACCATGGTATAAACCTTTTCACACGTAAACTTTACAAATAAAATATTTTTGATAATTTTTTTTTTTTTAATTTTATGGCGTTAATTATTTTGTAAACATGTCTTTTACGATAATATGAGAAGTGTTTAAGAAGCATGTATCATTATATATACCTATGGTTTTGATATAATTCGGAAAACTAAGTCAAAGAAATAATATTTCTATATTTTGGAATACTGGATAGATTACTTCCACTTCTTATGCGTAATTCGTTAAAGCTTGCCGAAAATAAATATTAAGGTTATGATATATGATACGGAACGTTTAAAGCTACAGGATATAAATAAATATAATTAAAACATAAATAAATTAGGTAATTACATTAGAGCTCGTCGTATTGTTGCATGATATAAACATTAAATAATAAATACTGCTGCTAAAGGAAGGAAATAGATCAATTATTAACAAAATTTGCTCATTGACTCAGTGCCAGTTTCACCAGCATTTTTGAAGGTTTACTTTAAAAGTGAACCGCTTATTTAAGCGAAATTTCTATCTGCTGTTGCTTGTAAAGATATTGATTTTACGGGGATTAGCAAACAAAAAAACCTGCTGAATAGTAAAAAGTAGTAAGGGTCCTTAAAAAGCTTCTTTGACTTAGCCACTCCCTTCTAGCACCATGAGAACACACGTGATCATTTCTTGCTAATGTATAAAAAACTGTTTAAAAATCCGGTTTCTTCTGCATTTAAGGATAAGCATGTGCTGCTTCACAGTCACTCGTCACCAAAGACTATTGGAGGCGAAACTACCTGCACAATCATCACTGTTCTTTAAGCGGGCAAACTGTATTTAAACATAATACGCGGCATCAATAACTTTCTGAATAATAGATATTTATATATATGAATATGTAAAGTTGTATTTAAATACATAGTATTTTAATTTTCTTTAATATATTTTACATAATGTATTTATTTTATATGTATATTTGCTTTACATATATCCTATTTATGCACCTCCTTAACGTTAATCTTTACACCACGCCAAGGTTAATTGGCAGTAAATACCAATAACGTCAAGTCCGCCTCTGTACTAATTGTGCAAGAAGAGTAAATAAATAAATAAATTAATTAACTAATTGTTATTTGGTATAAAAATATACCAGTACAGCATTTTAAGCTTTTTTTTTGGAAACACCTTTAGAAGGACAGTATTTATTCTATAACAACGTTGCGTTAATCATTTTTTACGTGGATAAATTCCTACACACACTCATACTTGCGAGGGTTAAAGACGGGTTATGTCGGAATCACCTCTTTACGTCTTATGGGAGAGGCCAGTGCTTAGCGGTAGGCTTTAACAGGCTAAAACGACGACGACGACAAGGACTCGTGTGATAAGCGTTATTTTTAACACGCTTTTATAACGTATATTTGTATGTATGGTAGTATGTATCGGAATTTTTTAACATAATGTGCACCCCATTTAAAACGTCGGATTACCTCAAAATTTATTAAGAACGGATGTCAATCCGCTATTTCAAATTTTGATCCGTTATACTTACTAGGATAATTAGGATTAGCGATTTTTAGTTTTCCTGAGATCCGGAGCGTCTGCGTCAAGACCGTGAAGAGAAATGTTATTAATAATTACTGTTATTAACTTAAGCTAAATTAATTTTACATTAAATTAAAATAAGTTCATTAAAATTTTCGAAGTTTGACTAAAAATGCAAATTAAATAAGAGTTTAAAAAACTAAAAAAAATCCCCTTTTGTTTAAAAACAGTTTAAGAGAAAATGATTTTATTGTAAAAAAAGCTTGGGGCTTTTCAGGTTATATCGATTATGGATTTACATATTACACAAAATAATAAAAATACAGCTGATCCAATCGTAATATAAAACTTCATAGTTTTATATTAAAAAACATTTAACAAACAAGCAGTGTTGCGACTTTTTGGTACTCCAAACTGTGGCAGCCGTGTTAATATCGCAACAGCATTGCAAACAGTTTGTTATTTTTCGTACGTGTAAATGACAGCTATTAAGGCATGTTGATACTCGAAACTTTCCAACGATTCAATTTGTATACTAGATGCACATTTAGTTTACTAGCCTCAACAATGATAAAACTATATGATACTATTGATGAAGTATATTCTTTTAAACAAATTATAAGATGGACGTAATTTATTAGAAAAATAATACTGAAATGGGTTTGTTAATATGTGTTATTATGTGCCACGCTGTGTTATAAAATTTTGAAATGAAAGTCCCTTTATTATTTATTAACGTAATATAATATTATTGAAAAAAGAGTATTAAAGTCATGAATATCCATACTCGAGAGCCCTAAGATAAGGAACGCTTTGGGGTAGAACTATGTAGTATTAATAGAATTACACTTTTTGTGACGATACAGCCATGATAATTGTCAACCCCTTCTTTTTTCACTTTGGAAGATACGAAGATTTAGTACAGTGCCATGAATAAATTTCCTGCTGAATTATACATTTTCTGGTTCTATATTCCCTTAGGCCCTTAGGTGACGAATTTGGAGGAGACTATTGTTTAGCTATTACCCTATATTAAAAAAAGTCGGGTATAAAGGTTGCTTAATACTGGGCTAGCTAGAGGGTACAGCTTTCCCCAATATATATGTATAATCTAACTAAGTGACATGGTTTATTGCCTGGTTATTACAGTCTAGAGGATTTGTGGGTCAGTTCAAACTTGCTCGGAGTTAGAAACAGCTAAAACTAGTTAGACTTGACTGACTTTAATGCTTGACATCACTTCGTTTCGCGAAAAACAATTTTCACGTTTATCATTTTTGTATAAAGACACAGTGACGTTTATTTTCCACCGATAATCTTCGAAACTTCGTCAAGCTCGACTTACGCACGACACGTAGCCAATTTGCATGGATATAACATTCTTCGTGAATGGGATTTGCATTTAATTTAAATAAGCCGAAGGTGAAATTTCGGCGTATACTGTTGGGTGAGAATTTGCTTCATTACAAATAGGGGAGAAAATTGCTTTGGCAAATGTGAAATGTTTACAAACAAACGTCTTGTGTTATTTTCTTTTAGCGGTGATAAGTAAATTTGATAAAAGAAGATGTAAACGCGAAGTTCAGAAGATGTAAAATCAAAATGAAATATTTAGAACAGGCTCATATACGTGACTATTTCAAATGAATACTAAGAAAAACGCTTTGATAAAATAACAATGTTATTTTAAAAATAATAAATCATTTTTATTACAAAAGCTTGTTTGATGTTTAATTTATGGAAGAGGAAACGATTTAAGGTCCATCTCTCTTCTCTTTCCTTAAGGTCAAGTTAAATAAATAAATATTTAGTAAGAGTACTTGTATAATACTATACACGATTCGGCTATTATACAGGGCAGTCTACACTCTGGCTTTTTTTTTTATTGGCTACGCAGGCAGACGACCAGTCGGGCCACTTGATGGAACGTGTTCACCTGCGCACCATAGACATTGGCAATACCAGTGGTATCGCCGAAGCGCTGCCTTATAGGATGTTAAGTCTTGTTTACTCAGTAAATGCGCCGGCTATGGTGCACTTTATTGTGGTTAAAAGTAGTGTTTTCACACATCATCATCGGCATTGCGGTGGTACCGACCCAATAATAAGAGGCCCTACCACCTAAGGCTATGCTGGATAGTGTTCTAAGCGTCGGATCTTAATATGATTTAATATGCAAATAAGCATGATAAAAACTAATTGGTAATTTCATTTAAAAACTTAAGTTTGCAAATTTATGCAGAACAATAAGAAAATAATTTTAAATGTTCAACTTTAATAAATATCGAAGACAACGTTAAAATGAAATTATTTAAGTCCTTTATCTCAGCAAATTAATTTGTAAGACGACGTAATCTCATTTAGTAAACAAGTGCAGTGATGCGGTACGGCGGCGGCCAAGTTCTTGGCATCGCGCCACACGAACAACACACCAATCAATAAGCTTGTCTTATTTGTGGGTCCATTTGCCATATTCCAATTAGAAAAAAGGAAAGTGAAAAAAATTTAAACTGTTTTTTATAACTTTAAGTATAGTCCGGATTATTAAGCTGAAGTGGTAGTATTGGCGACCGCTGGAATCGGAAAGTTCTGGAGTGAAGACCGAAGTTTCGCAAACGTAGTGTGAAACGCCCTGCAGCTAGATGGAGTGACGACATTCGCAAATGAGAATAGCCGAAGTTTGGAAACGGTGACGTGCATTAGGAAAGGCCTATGTCCAGCAGTGGACTGACACGGGCTTAGGATTATGATGATAATGATGAAGTAAAGTCTAGCCAATTTAAGCCTAAAAACGGAATAAAGGTGCCTCATGCAAACGATTTCTGATTGGCGAACCACAGCCATTTTTGTTTCGCGATTTCAACCAATCAAAATGCTGCATTTTGTCACATGATGCGACATTAAACTTGATACGTGAATGTTCTCGTAATGGGCTGCTATGACTAAGAATTCTTCTGTTTATTATCTTACTCAATTAACAATCTAAGAAAAAATAAACTATCTAACAAGATATATATACATATATCTTATTCTATTAGAATCGAGGTAGTCTAACATGTAAGTTATATATTGTGTTTAATAAAAAATGTGATGATTTTTCATAATGTGTCAAGCTCGTAACACATACTTCTATAATTTACTGAAAAACTTTTGATTACATTAAGCTCATAATTGCTAAAACAAAAATACACTTAGAGACTTCTCTACGACATTTCAAGTTAAGGAACATACATTTTCTTTATGCTGCCGTGAGTACACGTAAGACTTTTCAACATTTGGATTTTGTTCGAAAAGTTATTTTGCTGCAAGTCACTTTATTTCCCGCAACAGTGTTAGAATTTATCGTGTACAGAACGTTCACATTTAGCAAATTCGAAATTGTTGTTTTCAACATTTTCAGATTTTGTTTTGCTGTTTTGACTTCGGTCCAAGTTTTCATGGTGCTATGTCAAATATGATATTGTAAAAAATGCAACAAAATTATCTTTAACTTATGCTTATAAATAATTCGAATATTTATTTTAAAGGCTTAAAATAGTTTTTGTAAATAGTAGTTTTGAAAGACTTTGATTTTTGATGAGTTGAGCCTTACTACTAAACTTATTAAAATCTATTTCCTTTAGAAGAATTGATAAGATATTCTTTAATATTTTCCCAGTATTTTTTTTAAAACTTCTAAACTTAAAATTATTTCACTATTCGTTTCATCACCTTATTTTTTAATATTAATTAAAAATAGTAAATACATAAATATTTAAAAAAGTTATCTATTTCGTCTATAAATAAACAAACTCTTATAAATAAACTCTTAGGAATGTAATTCTTCGACATACATTTAGTCTTACAGCATTAAGATAGCTCAGGAACAAGCTTATCCGTTCCAAGTTGGAAAAAGTGAAAAAGAGGGTAACTTTCATATAAAAAACATCCGCTTCGAAATGACTTTCGTCTTATGTCTTAGTGGAAAGCCAGTCAATAAAATAAGTAAATGTAAATGCAAATACCTTACGGGTTTTAATTTTTTTTGTCGAGAGACAAGTGTCTTTATCAATTATTAAGAATTCGTTTTTAGTTTAATTCAATACTTTTAAATTCTATATTAAAAAGGGTCTATGGCTTAGTTATCAAACTAGTTGACATCATCATCATCATTATCATCATCAGCCTTTGGGTTGGTCGGTGGACCGACTTATTACATGCCCATCATCTTACTTTTCAGACAATTGGGTTATGGGCTCAAATTGCCTTAACTAACTAGGAAACAACAAAAAGAATTAGTTGAGTCTCCGCAGGATTCGAACAACAAGTTGAAATTTTTAAAAGTGAAATTTTAACAAAAAATATGACCGGCTTTAAAAGCTTATAACTATTTTACGTATATAAGCAAATAACAACGTGCTCTCCGTACGAAATTGTGTCGCGTTTTCTGCCACCGCATTTTAAATATCTGATAACTTTTAAGGTATTCGTATCATCAAAATGTCTTTATCACAAGTTGAATGTACAAATAATTAATTTTTTTTTTGTTGCGATAACTTGTTATGTGAACTTAATCTGTATTATCCTAAATAAGCTTTAAATGTGCCTAATTGCAATTTTTACAAATGTTTATTGTGCGTCATTATTAAGACACAGATGTATGCTATCGCGGACTTTATTGAAGACCTGTTTAAGTAGTACAATTATGTAAAACATGTTTTATGGCAGCGTTTGTAATTTAATCTCACGAGGTTGTGATTTCTTTTCCGTATTTTTTATTTCTAAAAATTATTTAAAAAATGGGACCAATGGCAAGCTATCATTAAAAAATTATAAAAAAAAAAACGGAGCTCTAGAAGCGGAACAACGAGATAATATATATACATTAAAAAAACATTAAAAACCAATTGGCATTGTGAAAAATAATCAACAATATTTGCAGATACACGTGAACTACGTAAAAAATAATTGAGTCAAAACAAATAAATCAAATTAAAGTGTCTGCTTGCAACAACAAAAAAAAGCCGATACAAAATAATATTTCTTTAAATTTTGCTCTTGTCTGTCTGTTCATCGCTAATCTCTGGAATGGCTATTTCAATTTTGACTGGAATTTAAGTAAAAGATAACTAGAGTATCTTATCTTATTTTTTATATTTTTTATATCTTATTTTTTTATTTTTTACCACGTGACGAATTAGTAGACATCAACGGGCGTTGTAGTAATATTTTAACACAACCAATATTTTTTATAATTGACACAATTGACGCAATGACAATCAAAAACTCGAATAGATTTAAGCAGTTTGACCGTCTATATAAATGAAGTGTGAACCTACAACTTAATTAGATTTCGCGATCAGAGTACGATTTAACTACGGTCGTTAAGAGGGATTAGTGTGGATTACATTTAATTAAATATCAGGAGGCTTGACTGGTTTTAATTGTTATTGGCTACGTTGCCATTGGTTATAATCAAGTGCAAATTGACCTCTATGCGGATTTATGTAGCGATTCTACAATGTTAATTGAACGGTCAAATACCGTTATAAAGTGACGGAGCTTCTTGATAAGTATACTGCTGAGGATAATCCTTGACGTCTCTATTTGACTATTTGTGAGATACTTGATATTATAAAACACCAATAACGCACTGACGTATGTTATCAAAGAAATATGGTCCTCTGAGTTGAGCCTACTAACCAGAGAGATATTACAATTCACACTTGTGCGTGCAAAATGCTCAGTACCTATTTATAACGCAAGGCATTGCAAATACACTAACGTGTTCCTGTTTGAAGGGCAAGGTAACCAGCGTATTTACTGGGTAAATGATACGTAACATTCTATGTGCCACGGCAGGCAGCGCGTAGATGAAACCCCTAGTATTGCTGATATCATTACACATCAGTGGCTATTTTCAACCAGGTAGCTTGACTGGTCCACCTTTGTAAGCAATAAAAAAAAGAAAAATCACGTCCTCTTCCTTTGTTCTCATAATCCGATAGGATCGATAACAGACACAACGGAAGAGATATCAGGCACAGGACCATCTTTAAAAATACCCGTTCGACGCATGGATCATCTTACTTTACAGACTATTGAGTGATCAGCCCAAATTTTCCTAACCGCCAAAAAACTGCATAGAGTTATTGAGTTCCTACAGCACTCGAACCCATGACCTCAGGTTCCTAAGCTAGCGTACATTTTGAAAGCAGATCAGCAATAGCCAAAGGCGTATCTGGCATAATCTGGCCACTGGTGACGTAACAATATTTGATCAAAAAAGTGTTTTGTAATCAAAACTTAAAATAGTGAAAGATACTTTAAAGTTATAAAATTCTTCATCTAAAATTTATTTGACAATCTCGTTACCTTTAATCAATTTTAATTTATGTTTTATGATGTTCGTTTTACTAGAGAGTCGCTATAAATTATCTCTTGCATATCTTTACGAAATTTGCAAAGTTTTAACTTAAAGTGCAGCACCAGAAAATGAAAGAGCTACAAGATTCATGTTGCGCACTAAAAGCTTTAATTAACGGGAAGGCGGGAATAACACACTTCCGATAATTGGACATGATTATGCGCAAATTGCCTTTGTGGTACCAGTTAGCACTGTTTAAATATAGATTTTGATTCAAGCAATATTTTATTACCTTTCTGATGTGTGTCAGTAAGCATATATTTAATTAATGACACATTAGTGACTACAATTAATTATATGATTTTGTTGTAAAATGTCGAGCGAATTGAAATAATTATCAAATTGGTTTGACTGTCTAGGTTATGAATCCTTTGATTAAAAGAACTGTGATCAGCGACAATATATTTATATTTGTGTTAAAACGTAGAAGACGTTATTCTGTGATATTTATGGAACATATACATAAAAAATAAAATAAGGTATAACAAAATAAAAACTATTTTTATGTCCAAATTGAATATTTAAGCGGGCTCAATCATTTAATTATGTAAAGGTACATATTAATGTTGCATCCCGTTCGTCGTTCTTTTTCTGGTTATTTAAATATTATATTTGCGTTTGAACTATCTGATATTAAAAAAATTAAAAATACTAATGCTGCATTGTACAAACTAACTTATCATGACAGTTTTTGGCATTTGTTATCGGTGTAAGTTATTCTGTTTCGTTATTTTTTTATAAATTATGTCTGATCTATCCGTGAAATGCTTTGAAAATTTATATTAATACTGCAATTTCGACGGTACTAAATGGACTGTCTGACTATACAAGACAACAGTATTTTAAGAATTAATTAAAAAGAAAAAAAAAATATATGACGGTGTTGACTACGACAGACCAGGCACAGATCCAGTAGGAGAACAAAAATATACGTTAGCGTTTCCCTGAACCTAATTTTTCTTTTGAAATATTATTAGCTGTATCGGTCTCGAAATACCGCTTGTAAAATACACGACATAAAGTGCACAAGCAGGAAATGAAACGTTAAACGCAGCTGTTCATTTGGTGTCAATAGCACTTGGCATTCAAATATCAGGCATACAGAATCAAACGACTCCTTTCAGCACTTACAGTAAGTGTTACAATATTAAAATAGAGATAGCTATACTATATATAAGCAAAGATTCACATAAAATATATTTTGATAAACATAGTTTCCTTTTTAAATAATACAAAAAGAAACGCCTCTCCTTATAAATAATTTTCTATCTGTATTTCGTTATACCAATGAACGAAGTTCCATTTTAAATTCACTTAATAACATTACATTGTAAAAACAAGTATGTACATTAAACACTAGTTGAGGCCCTTATATGAAGTTTTTTATAAATATGTTAAAAGTCCCTCAGTACAAATTACCACCGCTCGTTTGATGTTCAAAACCAACGCCCGACCATTAACTTAATAAACGGCTTGATTCAATCCAAAACCGCCAACAAATTAAATTGCTCGGTAAAGGCCCCTGGTTGAGGTTGAAAAAAATATTTGCAATTTTCCTGTACACTTAGTTTGCGGCTTTGTTTCATAGCTTTGTACAAAGAAGTGTGAACTCGACTTTGGAAACTTTTTTTTTGTTATATTTGAATCAACAGGTTTTGAAATTATCTATATTACCAATTTGCTTAAAAAAATATTAGCAATTATTCATTCCTCAGAACTTCGCTGTTTTAGTTTAAAAATAGAAAGAGAAATAAAACTTAATCTATTTACAGTCTGTATTTTTTCAATATTATGTTGACATATCCATCACTAGTCTATGTGGTTAACTGCGGGATTAGGCTCCTCAACGCAGCTTTCTTCTTTACAGGTTTTGGCCACCGTCATCCCAAAACCACGCTGTTCCTAATGTGACCGCAGTTTATGGGGGACCAACTTGACGCTGCCCATCCGAGCGCTGATCATCTATTTTAAGACAGATGATTTCGGACAAACGTTTACTCACCCAAATAATGATAACGCAAAGCTTTTCGCGATTTTGAACTCGACCTCCACTTTATAAAGCAAGGGCCATACGCTAGACTCACTGGAGAGCTAGCTAAAGGGGCTACAAGGGAAATTAATGTACTCTTGTTATAATATCAGGGCTAGAAATATTAAAGTAAGAAAGGAAATAATTGTTTTCAATCAAATCAGCTATTTATGTATTTTTGACTCGACTTTTACTATATCTCGAGCTACCTCATTGCTCCGCTCGTCTAGCTCCGATTTTGATATTTTTTTTCAATAGTAGGTAGTAGCTGTTATATGCACACATTTTTTAAAATAAATTTGTAAAAATTGTTTTTAAATAATTAATAAGACAATACGGCAAAAATCACAAACTAATGTGATAAAGTTGCAAATATTCGCTCAAACATAAGAGATAGACTTAAACTATGTTTTACAGAATTCCTCCCTAACAGATTCTCGCTTTATCGTAGCGGGGCTCTTGTACCAGAAGCCGGGGCAGCCGCAGGAAGCCAAGAGGAACCTGGCTGACATAAGAAGCTAGCTTCGGATGCGCTCAGAAGGGTGGAGCGTTCGGGAGAAACGGTGCTGCCAGCACTCGCCTTCTGCGACCAAGGTAGAGTTGTGGGCGAATAGGAGTGTCAATATTCTGTAGGGATATTCTACCTACCCTCCGTGACTCTGCGAGGTCGTACCGCTGATGCCGTGTGGAGAGGCCCTGGGAAGAGGGGACATTTGGCATGATATCATCGATCTCTTCTCCTTTTGAAGCCAAAGCGGTGCTAGTGGTGCAGCCCAAAGCCTCCCATTTAGGATAGGGTAAATTAATACAGTGAAAGTTCAATAAACGTTGATTTAATTATACAGTTTTAGGTCACCTGCAACAAAATTATTTTTGTTAATTGGTGTGATAATTCAGTTTGCATTATAAAACTTAAAAATGTCTTAGAAGGTATGAAATATTAAAAATTCAAATCAGAAATTTTAGTTATGAAGTTAATTTAAACATGGTAATCAACCTAATAAAGAAAATAAATACAGTTGAATACGTTATGTGAAAATACATTTGAAAAAAATTCCGTCATTTATGATGTATCAAATCTATCACTATTTATGGAAGGTTTAAGATACATAGGCCCACTGATTATGATATAGTGTAATTTGTTAATAATCAGCAGCAGATTTCCGATTCTTAAACAAAACAAAGCACCGAAATTTAAGTAATTAATGTGCGTTATTACGTGTTTAAATAAAATTTGTTTTACAATCGAGGCATTTAAGTAATAATTATTAAGTTGCAGTAGAAAGTCGCCCTAAATTTGTTTAGAATTTATTCTATCTATTTTCAATTAAAGAAGCGCCCAAAATAGACATGACTTGCGTGCTCTGATTGATGACTAGCCGAGTCGATGAAGGGCGTCTATTTAGTATTTGGACTTTATTATAAATAACCTTAAAAAATGTATTTATTTAGGTATTGATAAAACTGAACTTAGAAATTATAGAATTTACTATGTTCAATTTAGGCTTAGTCGAACTCTTATGTACGTTAATCTACCACCGGTTCGGAAGTTATAGCAAGAAACTCGGCGGGTGTAATTATTATTTTTAATAATAATAACAAAAAGTTTTTATTTTCAATTTATTATTTGACTAGATATATTATATAAATTATAGATAGGTACATAAAAACGTGGGTCATTGGATCGTTTGTGTTCTCTTTTGTTTGTTTACTTTAGGTGTGAATTTTACAATAAAAATATGAGTTTACATAAAATAAAGCATTTAAGCAGAACTCGAACACGCCCAAACGTATTTCCGTCGTTATTTATAAAGGAAATTTTAAAAATGGAATATCGAAGCGCAAATTCAAATTTCATAGTAACAACTACGTTCATACTACGCCATAGCGTATAGCCAAAAACGTCGCTCCTATGAGAGCACGTACGATTTATGGCCATGCCGCCAACTCAAACTTTAATTTTGTATGAAACACTGTTTATTTTAACTTATAACTTATCAAATAAATACAATCTTGGACAACAAAAATGACTTGGATAAGATACGCTTGAAAAATGAGAACGAAGTTAGCATCCAACAATACTAGATTTAAATGAAATTGATCGCTTGCATCAAACTTTGAGTTTTGTGTAATTAAAATAATTGTGTTTATAATACAAATTTTATTACGTTTTTCAAATATTACAATCTATATCTAACAAAACCCTGTGTTTTATCTATTCATGAATATACCCTTACCTCTCTCTTAGCATTTTATAAAACAAAACATCTTTACGTACGAATGAGGTCAAAAATATTGAGTTACATTTATTTACTGTAAAGTATTTTTTCACTAAATAATCGTTCCTGTGTTCCAGTAAGGTTTAATGGTGCGCGTATCTTTATATATTTTTAGTTTCCCTTTCAAGCTTAACGTAATACTGGCACATCTTTAAAATAGAAGTGTACATCCTTCAATAAGTGATAACATTATAATAAATTATTTTACAAAAAACAAAGCGACCTCAAATCATTTGGCGTGATATTGAGCTATTGATTGTCCATTTGTAGTGCAAATAATTAATTAAAAATTTAGACTTATTCAGTTTTTTCGTGGATGACACTGTCTGAACTGGACCAAATTGCTATGGGACCAAACGAGAAGCACCAGCTTTCAATTAAAAAAAACACATTCAAATCGGTTCACCCGTGCGTAAGCTCTGAGATAACAAACATAGAAAAAAAAATTCAGATGAATTGAGAACCTCCCCCTTTTATTTAAATCGGTTAAAAAAATAAACAAGCAATTGCTTATCGATATAACTATTGTTTTGATAATTGACGGTTCATCTGTACTCAGCACAAAAGATAAAATATCAAATAGATTTATGGTTGTGTATACTACATTTAAAATAGCTCAAGCCTTCGTATCTGCATATATTTCTATTGTATTTGCAGGTTATTCGAGTTTGACATTGGTTAAGATGAGAAATGAACATCATGATAAATCCTTCTAGCAAACAACTTGAGGTTTTTATTATATTTTAAGATCTAAGATCTTTATTGACCAGTTGGTGATCCATTTGATTCAATAAGGAGATGAATATGCATATACAGCTTATGTAAAGTCACTGCAGGTGTCAAGCATCGTTACACCTATTTAGTTATTGATCAGATCAACTGTAATCTGATATACTACTTTACATGCTCATCGACTGGATCAATGCTAGATGCTCTTTTAATTGATTAAAGCAATGAGACTAACAGAACATCACATGAAATTTGTAGTCAATTATCCGACCCGATAACTACAGTATGACTGATTTTACTAGGTCTTTAACGAAATAAACTTATGATTGATGTATACAATGATTTAAGATTTATTACATATTTGCGTATTTCTGTGTCTAAAAATAGTCTGAGCCGCTCCTAATATCAATTAAATTGGTCCAGCCGTTCAAGAGATTATGCAAAACAATCCAGTACCGGTTATGTATTACAATGCTCATTTAAAAACGGTTATTTTAATTACAAACGGCCACTCCACTTTTGTATATTTGTATAGATAAAAAAGAAAATTAAAATTAGAATAATGTCTGCTTTCATACAAATAACATTTAAAAGCCTGAACAGCAGTATTCCGAAAACCGACTAATGGTTTGATAGGACAATGAACGCCGATCTATTTCGAGTGCACATTCCTATGGAATGCCGCAATAAAGGGACTATTGAATTCCGCCTTATTCCTAATGTCCGTCCACTTTATCTTTCTCCATAACACATTGTTTCGTTACAATGTCCATTAATTTTCAACGATTAATTCTGACAAAAATGTAGTGAATTCGAAAAACATTTACGTGCTATGTAAGTTTTAATAAAGGGTTAAAAGTATTTATTTCTAGTTTTACCTAATTGACCACAGTTAATATGAAATATTTACGCCATATGTGGCACCACCTCTGTGGTCTATGCGGTATTGGCTGTTGCTTTATAAACCGGACGTCGTGGGTTCAAATCACGCGGGAAACAACTTTTTGTTATCGTTGTTATTGTCACACGAAACGTAAAATCATAAAATCACACAAATCACAGCCGACCACTCGATTGTCTGAAAAGAAACATAGTCCATGCGTCGGATGGGCACGTAAATAGTCACTTAAAATAAAAGTAATATGAACCAAATTCATTTTATGATCAAGGCATTTAGTAGTAATTATTAAGTTGCAGTCGAAAGTCGGCTCTAAACTTGTATAGAATTTCTTCTACCGTTTTACCTTGGAGAAGCGACAAAAATAGATATTAACGTGCGTGCTCCGATTGATGACTAGCGGAATCGATTAAGAGCGTCTATTGAATATATGGATTATATTATAAATACAAGTAACGTAAAAAAATGTTTATATAGGTTTTAATAAAACTGAATTTAGAAATGATAGAATTATCTATATTCAATTTGGACTTGGTCATCGATGTACTCCAACTCCTCACTCACTCCAACCACCAACCCGCATTGAAAAAGCGTGGCGGGATACGGCCCAAAAACCCCCTAATGATGAATTTCGAGCATTAGGGGAAGCCTATATCCAGCAGTGGACTTAAACAGGCTGAAAATGATGATGATGATATGTGGCTAAGCTATGAATCAAATTTATTACTTAAATTCACAAAAATATTGAAATTTAAGCCACACGGTTAGAAATTCATTGATCACCGTTTTCTTCTAAAGGTGGTGAGTGGACTATTAGTGTGAGGCGCTGTTTTTCTTATGGGCATGGCGTCACATACCGTCTGATAAACTTACTGAACGTATAATTAATAAATAAACAAGAACAAAATTTTTGTATGAAGTAAGCTTAGGGGTAACATCGGGGTTGGGGTATATTTTACGTACGTCTCGTAACAATTCAGAAATACCTTTACAGTAAGTAACTGCAGAAATCACGGAAAAAGGCGATTAAGATTGACCTAAAACATATTATTCTATGAGTAATACTAATTTAAAATGGTATTCATCTTTTACAAGTGATAGTCACTAACATTGAACCATTTTATTAATTATTAGTGTGTTATATGTTATAAGTGTAAGCACTACTGTTTTCTTGTTTAAAGAACACCGTTGCCAGCTTAACTATAGGGTAAAAAAATAAATCATGTCTCAGGATGGGTAATGGATTCGTGGCGTCTTACCTATGAGAACAAATATATAATGTTCCAGGCGCAAGACGTTTACTAAGAACGTCCTGCTTGTCTTATCGCTGTATTGCAGAATAAAAAAACTATGCATCTGAGCGGCAGCATACCTAGACTTTTTTAACCAACCTCGACATAAGTTGCCTTAAAGAATACGACAACAGAAACCATGATTTTTAAAAGGCATTCGTTTTTTAGTTATATGCAATAATCATTGCATATGTATAATACAGAGATTAAACTGACGCTGAGCGGCTACTGATTTTGCTATGCAAGTCCCATAACGTCAAATGGGCTTGAAACTTATTTATGCATTGAATTTTATCGGTGAATCTCACTGTAATAAAAACAAGGAAATTTTAACATAAACTACAATGCCATTCATGTAAATGTAAACAATAAATCAATTGAATGGTATTATTCCAATATTTATGGAATGAGTTCGTATATTGTTTCGTTTGTGGAATTTTCAGAACGGAAATGTATGAAATATTTTTAATGGCCACATTAAAATTTTGTTATTCTTTATCAGAGCAAAACAACAGCGAAAACAGGGTATTTTTCTAATTATTAGGCACCCCACTAACCAGAAGTAGGGATGTGGTATACAACCCAAAAGATTAAAGTACGAAATCCTTTATTACTACAACAGGTGACAAAAACAAGTTAGTATGGAAAGCGTTGAGGGAGGCCTTTTCCCAGCAGTGGGACACTACAGGCTACATCAATTAATCAATCAATGTTATTAGGTCCGTCTGTCGACGATCTTTAGGAGACAGCAAAGAATGCCTTACTCACGTACCTTCTGTACGTGTGAACTTAACTGGAAGCAAAAAGTTTTCGACCACCAAGTTCGAAGGGAAGGTGGCTTTTCGCAAACACTTTGTTAGATAAAGCTTACCAAAGACATGATTTCTTTCTAACCATACCTAAAAATTTTGAACATTATGAGCCCTTAAAGCAAGTAAAGAATGTATCGGGACGGGACCTATGTCACGTTTTCATATAAATTGGTATATCTATATTTATAAAGGCAGCGAGACGAGAGATCTATTGGAAAGTTTTACTTTCTGCCCATAACAGTCAAAGACTTGACAGGCCCTCAATGTATGTAGTATAACCTACTTTTAACAAAAAATACTTTTACCTTAAAACAAAAATCTTTCGCAATCACGGTTTTTATATTTAAATTTATTTTCATTAGTAACATAAATATGGCTGATGTAACCTTAATTAATTATAAATTTTGTGATTGAAGTATTGTTTGGTTTGCGCATACATTCAGGCTCAATACTTAAACGTTTGATAAATTGGATTGTTAGGTCGACTTAATATTCAATTTATTAGCAATTGCGCGTTAATCACAGTGCTTTTGAAGCAAATGGCCTTTAAAAGGTATTAAACGTTTAACCAACGGTAGCCATTTGAAAGGCTAATTTTGACAATTTGTTGTTTTCAGCGGTCTTCTGCTGACTGGTTACAAATTTTATAGACTGTATATTTAGGAAGTTATAATTTAAATTAGTTTACTTCGTATCTATGGTACTTAGTGTAAACATTTCTGAAAAGGAAATTTTACTATACCATTAGCCTAACTAAATAAATAACATCAGCATTAAAGCAGACGTTTTAAGTATACTTCACAGTTATTACAGAAATAGAAATTCAAAGGGCAACACGAGCAGATTACGGCGTGACCGGAAACCGAGGGGATCGTATTTCAAAGGCGTTTCCGGTTAAACAAGTTGTATGGAATAATATCTTGTCGGTTAACTTGACTGGCTTTGGTATTCTACCCATTGTTTCCCTACAGCTAATTTTTTTCGATGTTGTGATAGCTGCCATCTTCAGTTTTTTTTTTGTTTTTGTTCATGGATTGCTAATGCACCATAATAATGAATAAGTAGTATTTATAAATTAAATTACTTCTGGAGTGGGAAGGGCTCTTTTTATATGAACGGTCCGGGATATTGGTCTTTGCCTATTTTGCCTCAAATCAGTAGTACGTAAGCACGACTGCTTTCCGATTTGAAGAGCGCCGTTGCCTGCGAAAATAACTTTTCTTTTGAGTACGGCATGTATCACTTACCACCTAGAGAACGTTACTGCTCATCCCATCGCTTTTAACAACAAAAAATATGTTTGACATATTGTCCAATTAAAAAGAGGTTTAGTGTTATATTATTACTACGCAGAGACAAACACATATTTAGTTCTTTCTCGCTTACGAGCACGGCAAGACAAACGCACCGTGACATACCACACCAGACACATCAGTGTTACAGGCATCCCCAGCATCGGATTAGACGGTAGACTGATCATCGGAGTCCCGAAAAATATACCAAACGTCGATTGAATAATGACAATAGACATAGAATCTATGGCTTATTAAGATATCTAAAAGGGCACTTATAAATTTATATCAGAAATCTAATCTAGACTTAATTAGAATTCGCAATAGATTACATTTTAACTACGGTCGTTAAGAAGTTTTAGGGTGGATTACATTTAATTAAATATCAAGAGGCATGTCTAGTTTAAGTTTGTTATTGGCTACGTTTTTTTTTGGTTAAAATCAGGTACAAATTGATCCCAATGCGGATTTATATATATATATAATAATATAATAAAATTATTATATGTATATAATATAGTTAATTAAACGTATAAAGAAACCATAATAAAGTAAAGGAACTTCTTGATAGGTACACTGCTAAGGTAAATCCTTGGCGTCTCTATTTAACTATTTGGTTGTTAAATTATATTATAAAACACCAAGTACTCACTCACGTATGTTTTTAAAGTAATTATATTCTTTACGACTACTGCTAAAATGGATGATTTATTTTATATTAGAGATCACCTTTCCATGCAAAGAGATAATATAGTTAAAGTTAAAAACAAATCTTGATCGGGATGATATTAGTTTCAGAACTATTTTTTAATATACCCATTGAACGCGTGGATCACCTAATTCTACAGACTATTGGTTGATCAGCCTGAGTTGCCCTAAACAAAAAAAATACGTCAAATTTTAACGTAGTTAACGTTGTGTGAATCCAGTTCGAACTCAAATCAAGCTTCAACGGTTTTTAAGCATGTCACTGAAGCGTATTTGGCATAATCTGATTTCAAAACTAAGGTAAAATATGTATAATTGCTGTTGGTCAACAATATTTTTTCACAAAAGTGTTATGATTAATAATTAAAATAGTATAAGATGTTTTTACTCGTAAATTCCATACCTAAAAGTTACATTATGATCTTGACATATGTAGCCTATATCTAGCTTCGTTATATTTTTAATATATATTATCATAATGTTCGTTTTTAATAAAACGTCGGTATTAATTATCTCTCGCATATCTTTAAAAAATTTGCAAAGTTTCACTTAAAGTGCAGCAGCAGAAAATGAAAGAGCTACAAGATTAATGTTGCGCACTAAAAGCTTTAATTAACGGGAAGGCGGGAACAACACACTTCCGATAATTGGGCGTGGAATATGCGCAAATTGCCTTTGTGGTACCAGCTTAGCACTGGTAAATTTTGATTTTGATTCAGGCAATACTTTAGTACCTTTTTGATGTCAAAGCAAGCTTTTATCTAATTAATTATATATTCATAATAGTAATTAATGGCATTCATCATCATCATTTTCATTATCAGCCTGTGATAGTCCCTCAGACATAGGGTTCTTACCACCCCTCATTCATTAGGGGTTTGACTTATCACCACGCTGGTCCAATGCGGTTGGTGGTGGACTGACTTTACATGCCCCTCTGACGCATGGATCATCTTACTTATACGTAGTCGATCCCAAATTTCCTAGCTAACTAGAAAACAATGAAAATTTGTTGGTCCCGCAGGATTCGAACCCACGGCCTCGGTTTCTAAAGCACACGCCCATACCTCTAGACTACGGAGGCAGAGCATTAATGGCATTATTCTGTTGTAAAATGTCGAACGAATTGGAATACTTTTGAAATCTAGACACTTACTAGATTATGGAGCTTCTAATGAAATATTTATTATCGGCAACAATATATTTATAGTAGTGAAACAACGTAGCGAAATAAAAACAATTTATAGGTCCAAATATTTAATTGTATACTTAAAACGCCTAGACTTATTAAATTATTTGGAGTCGTCTTCTTTCTTTGGGTATTAAAATATTATGTATTTAATTTTAACCATCTGGTATTTAAAAAAAAATCCTAATCAGAACATTTTTTTCAGATATGTTAATTTGAGAAATTCATTCTTTTAGGATTTACAGTAAGTGCTAAAATATTAAAATAGAGATAGTAATACTTGTTGGCAAAGTTTTACATAATAAATGTTCCACCCTAAAAACAATGATAGCCAAGAAGTCTAGATTAAAGCCCAGTTTGTCTTTTAAAGACAGTATGAAAAATTTCATTCCACAAATAAATCAGTTTTCATTATGATGTCGCTTTATGACATTACATTGTCATTTGACAACCAAGTCATTTGTAACCACTAGTCGAGGCCCTTAAATAAAATGTGTTGAATGAATACGTCGAAAATCCTTCAGGAAAAATTACCACCGCTCGTTTGGTGTTGAAAACCAACGCCCGACCACTAACCTAATAAACGGCTTGATTCAATCCAGAACTGTCGACAAATTTAATTGAGCGGTAAAGGTTACTTTTTATTGAACAATATTTGCATCTTGTACAATTAGTTGGTTGTACGTAGCTATGTATAAAGAAGAGTGATATCGGCTTTGAACCCTTTTTTTAATATTTTTTTCTATACTAAACAGTAAACGTTTCTTTATTCCTCAAGCTTCGCTGCGTTAGATTAAAAAATGGAAAAAGATATCTTAATCTGTTTTAATATTGAATTTTTTTATTATGCTTATGTATAATAGCAGGGTTAAACAAATAGAAAATTGCTCATAATCGATTCGGTTATTTATGTACTTTTGTTGGGGTGATGAATGGTTGGGAGTCTTGCGCCTTCAAGGGTTGAACTCCTGATTTGGGGGAGTCTGCTACTCAGATATTAAGGGCAAAACGAAGGCGTGTGAGTTTCGACATGTCCTGAGTTGTATTGGGCCGTAGGCCAGAGACGAGGGGCTGCCCCGGCGGCCAGTGCTGATGAGGTTGCAGAAGAGTGTGAAATCGTTTTTGTGAATCCACCCAGTCATGTAGAAACAATCTAGGGGTTGAAGTTAGTTTCAGATCATAACCTGTCTTTGTCCCAACGAGGATGGGTATGCGCAGTCCTTTCCCCACAGTCCACGAGAGCAAATATATCTGTTTTAAGAATAATGCACAAGAATCATCTTTAAAAATTGTATTGAAGCATATTTAAAGCTCATTTAGGGTATTACAGTTTAAGTTCCCACAAAATTAATTTAAATAACACAATTTAGGTACCCTGTAAAAAAATATTATTGTTAATTGGTGTAAAAATTCAATTTATAATATAAAAGTTTTAAAATGTCCTAAAAGATATCAAAGATTAGAAATTAAAAGGAAAAAATTTAGAAATATCAGAAAGCACATATTACCCCTAACTTAGGTACTACAAAAGGGTATTTATATTTATTAGAGTGGTATATATCATTCCAAAATATGCGTCGCAAACTTGGAATTAATTGTTTTCGAAGTTAATTTAACCAATGTCATTGACCTAATAAACAAAATTAAATATGTTGAATACATTATTTACAAATATATTTTAACCAAAATCACGCTCTTAACGATACAAAATCAGTCATATTTTTTAAAATATTTAACAGATTTAAGTTACACAAGCGAGCCGTACAGGATGGCGCGGTATTTATTAATAATAACAGCAGATTGTGAATAAAAAGGAAAACACTTTCGATTTCAACACAACACCGATTCCTCAACAAAACAAAACACTGTAATTCAAGTAATGATACAGGGTTATTAGAACTATTAATAGAAGTAGTGTCAACTAAATTTATTTCACGATTATTGCATTTAAGTTATAATAATTAAGTTGCAGTATAAAGTCTGCTCTAAACTTTGTTTACAATTTAGATTTGATTAAAGAAGCGACAAATATAGATATGACGTGTTGCGTGCTCCGATTGATGACTTGCCGAGTCGATTAAGGGCGTCTGTTCAATATATGGATTGTATTATAAATAACGTAAAAAATTGTGTACATTTAGGTATTAATAAAACTGAACTGACACAGAAACGACACAATTTTCGATGTTCATTTTAGACTCTAATGTAAGATTATCTACCACTGGTTCGGAAGTTTTATTTGTAAACTCGACGGTCATAGTTTTTTTAACTATAATAACAAAAAGTTTCTTTAATATATTACTCAACTAGATATTGTATAAATTAAAGATATGTACACAAAAAACGTGGGGCAGTAGATCGTTTGAGATTAAAAATTGCTTTTATTTGTATATATAAGTTAGCCTTAAAAATCAAAACATTAAAGCGGGACTCGAACACGCCCTAACGTATTTCCGCCGTTATTTATTAAGGATATTTTAAAAACGAAATATCGAAGCGCAAATTCAAATTTCATGGTAACAACTACGTTGTATGGCGTATGGCCAAAAACGTCGCTCCTATGAGAGCACGTACGATTTATGGCCATGCCGCCAACTTAAACTTTAATTTTGTTTGAAACACTGTTTGTTTTAACTTATGAGTTATCAAATAAATACAATTTTGGACAACGGAAATGGCTCGTATAAGATGAAGTTGAAAAATGGGAACGAAGTTCGCATTTAACAACAAAAAATTTGAACTAATATTCCATAAAAAGCAACAGAAATAAATTGATCACTTATATCGACCTTTGAGTTTAGTTAGTAAATACACATGTGTCCCTAATAATAATAACTACGTTTGGCCAACAAAACAATTTATTACTGGCATTAACGTATTATGTTTATTTATACAGCCTTACCTCTCTTTTAGAATTTTATAAATCAGGACATCGTTACGCACTAACAAGGTCCAAAAAGTTGAGGCACATTTAGTTCCTGATATTTCACAAAATAATCTTTGCTGTATTCCATTAAAGTTTAATGGTGCAGGTATCTGTAATCGCATACTGGATTGATTCATAACTTTCCTATCAGAGTGGATATAACTGGTTCTTCACGTAGAGTGTTCTACGATCACATTCAAAACTTTTAAAACTGGTCTATGTAGCTTTTCGTAATGCTGGCACATGTGTGGACTATAATAAGTGATACTCTAGTAAGTGGTGACAAAAAAGTATCACGCAATTACTTATTGATTTAACTATTGCTTTGATTATATCATTGACGGTTCATCTTTACTTAGCAGAAGTGATACATATGGTACCTAGAGTGTGGTTTATAACTTGTATTTTAAAACATTGTAGCAATAACGAGCCTCCATGGCTAAATAGTGTCAACTACTGCTTTACCGGTAATCTGCTGAAACATTGGTTTGATGAAAAATAAAATGTGGACAAATCCGATCCGTCAGAAATCCATCATAACTATTTTTGATATCGATTAGACTATTCTTATTGTGGTAATGCTTATCAATACTAGTAGGCGTTACCGCTCGGTAAGCAAATTAGACCTTAACATTTTATATAATATAGTTATTTTAACAAAACCAATTTTCTGTTAATTAGTTAGTGAACCTTTTTAATTAGGGAAACATTTAAAATTATGACTGTTTCAATACGAATAACATTTAGATGTCCGAGAAACGCAGATCTGTTTCGAGGGCAAATTCCTATGGCACAATAAAAGGACTATTGAATTCTTCTAGTTCTTAACGTCCGTCCACTTTATCTATTCCCGTAACATGTGGTTTCGTTACAACGTCCATTAGTTTCCGACGGATAATTGTGACAAAAATGTGGTGAATTCGATGGATCAACCTTAGGAGATAGACTTAAGTATGTTTTACATATTTGTGCTTTTTGAATGCCCTACAACAAAATCAGCAAAGGAGTATATCAATGCTTTAATAATAACCCACAATAAGCATTTTAGGTTAAACATTATTAATAATTGCAATCTGGCATTTTCAAACCTCATTTAAGGTACTAAAGTGTTAGTTTATATAAAAGTTAGTTCATTTTAAAAACACTTCATTCTTTGTCCATAAAAGGTGTTAAACATGACGTTCGGATTAAATGAATACCTTAAAAAATATTAGAGATTTAAAATGCAGCTGAGTATATCGCGCGGTAGTTTCTTGCAGAGGGCACGTTGTCACAGTCTTATACCAGTATTACGCTTAATAGTTATATACTGTTTAAAGTCGGTGTTTTTGATAAAATTTCACTTGTTATTCTAGTAAAATAACCAGTTGCACACACAATATTTACTGTGTATGCGGCTAAGCTATAAACTAAATTTGTAAATTGTGTTTACAAAAGTGTTGAGATAAAAGCCACTGATTGGAACCGCTGTTTTCTTTTTGACATGGCGTATCACACTGAAAAACAGAACTGCCTCCGTAGCCTAGTGGTATAGGCGTGTGGCTTAGAAACCGGAGGTCGTGGGTTCGAATCCTGCGGGACTCAACAAATTTTCATTTTGTTTCCTAGTTGGTTAGGGCACGGGCGATCACCCAATTGTCTGAAAAGTAAGATGATCCATGCGTCGGATGGGCATGTAAAAGTCGGTCCACCCACCAACCCGCATTGGACCAGCGTGGTGGGATACGGTCCAAAAACCCCCTAATGGATAGGTGTATTAGGGAGGCCTATGTCCAGCAGTGGACTATAAAAGGCTGATAATGATGATGATGATGATGACTGTAAAACTATCATGTAAACTTTCTGATTGTCTAATCAATTAATTAAAGCTTAATTTTTGAGTGACATAGGCTTTCGGGTAACTTTTTAGTAAGTCGGGCTTTAATATTTTTCTCTCGTCGAGAACGTAAAGATTAGTCACGCAATGATTCACAATTACCTTTACCCTAAAGCGAGGAAAAGTGCAACACACGTAAGCACAACAAAGCGTAACACTAATTTTTTTTTTATTACGGATGACTCACGTTGGTGGAGGTTAACCGCTAGCAACCCGTCGGGTTCGAGGGGCTGGCAACTTTAAGTGTGCACAGACTTCCTCATTCTGTGGCTTAGTCCGAGGGACCCCTGAAGGGGACCTCGGCTGGCGCCACTATCTTTTCCTAACGGGCTTCATCGAGGGTGCCCAAGAGGGCCGAGCCTCGGCTCGATCAGCCGCTGGTCAGGTCCATGCCTATACCTCGTACATATTTATCGAGGGCGCCCCGTGAAGTCCGAACCTCGGCTCGATAATTTGCTTTTAGGACTTATTAATGGAAGATTTTACTAACCGCCCTATCTGGTTGGTGAGAATCGGCCTGGTACGTGCCGATATCTGTTGTACGGTGTATTAGTTTGTCCTCGACGGCGAGGACAAGGTTGTGTGCGTAATGAGTTTAAACGTGCTTGCACGATTGTAGTCTCATCGTCCGGATCCGTTATCGCGTTTCGCGCTCTTCGATGGACGTCGTTTTTAGCGAGTGAAATGTTGGTTCGTAAGCGGCGGCGCCTCGAACTAGATCGTTTGGTGTTGCGAAGCCGAGTCGAAATATCGGATGATGCCTGTTTTAGATATTGTTTGATAGTGGCAATTTCAGATCCAGGTGCGGCAATGGAGGTAATACGGGCACCAGTTTCCGCATGAATCTTTTTGGCTTGAAGCTTTCAATGTGTGATTGGCGTGCAAAGACGGGATGGCATATTTAAGATTATTGCGTTTTTTTGTATAAAACCTTTTCCGGAAAACAGACTGCCAAAGTCATTAGTGGGGTTAACATATTGTCTTTCAGACTAAAGAAAACCGTAGCTAGTCTAACTACAGGGTAAAAAAGTAATAATAAGACGTAACCCTGGAACGTCCTACTGGTCTTATCGCTGTATTTAAGAATTAAAAAAACCGGGCATCTGAGCGGCCTTACCAAGAAATTTTAATGTTTGTTTATTCGAAAACAATCATCTTTATATAAATCTTAGATTGAACCAAATCACCGTAAGTAAGTCATCAATCATGTAAGTCCGGGAGGCAAATGGGTTGTTTATTTATGCATTGAAATTTTTGGTAAACTACGCAAAAAAAAAATTTAAAAAACTACAATTCCATCCCGTAAATGTAAACAACAAATCAATTAAATGGCATTATTCCCAAATATATGGAACGAATTCGTATATTGGTTCGGTCATATAATTTTCAAAACGGAAATGTGCGAAATATTTTAATGGCCATTTTGAAGCTTTGTTATTTAACATAGCAAAACAACAACGAAAGATGTTATGTTTTTCATATAATTGTAATAATCCCTATATGTAATTTTTTGTTAATGTTATATTGTTCTTTATGAAATCTCAAAGAGAATTCCAAACAGTAAAAATGATGACAACAACAGAACATCTCTTATATTTTGAAACATATAAATCACGTGACCCGACAACAACCACCAGATGTCTCGAGGACAGTCATTCCCGTCTTAAACCCCAACACAGTAACCTTCACAAATACAACACTTTGCACACCGAAAACAATTCCGTTTCGGGGTCTAATAAATATCTCTCCTTCTTTTTCAAACCCGCTTTCATACAAATCAGGACAGGGAAAACGTCAATATCGGGACTTCTTTTCAAGACCCGCAATAAATGGAACAAAAAGATCAGAAACAAGCGATAAGAAAGATTAGCTACTGCAATGTTTGATTGTAGACTGATAAAGTGTTAAATCTAGTATTCGGACTTCATTTTTAAACTTGTATTTTGTTTATTTATCCCCTTACCCTCCTTTTAGAATTTAAATGGACATCTTACGTACTAACAAGGTCTAAAAAGTTGGGCAATTTAGTTCTAATTTCACCAAAAATTTTTGCCCATCCATTAAAGTTTAATGGCAGGTAACCTACCGGGATTAATTCAACTTTTCTTAAGGTGGATTAACAGGTTCTTCCGGAGTATTCTACGATCACATTTGAAACTTTAAAACTGGTTTATGTAGCTTTTGAATGCTGGCACATCGGGACTACAATTATACATCCTTATGCGGTGACAAAAAGGATCAACAATTACTTAATTTCTATTGTTTTGATTATATCATTACGCTCTTTGCTTAAGGAATGATACAATATTACCTAGTCTTATGGGGTGGTTTTAAAATTGTATTTTTTTAAACATTGTAAATGACCCTCAATGGCTAAATAGTGTCAACTTCGTTTACAGGAATCTGTTGAAACATTTTTATGAAAAAAAAATTGACAAACCGATCCGTCAGAAACCATCTTATTTTTGAACGATTAGACTATTTTTTTGTGGTAATGCTTATCAATGCTAGTAGCTTTTACCACTGGTACAAATTAGACCTTAAATTCTTAATATAGTTATTTTAACAAACCAATTTTCTGTTAACAAGTTAGTAAACCTTTTTAATTAGAAACATTTAATTAGACGTTTCAATACGAATAACATTTAGATGCCCAGTGGAGTATTCCGAAACCACTAATGCTTGATACCACAATAAACCAGATCTATTTCGAGGCAAACTATGTCACTAAAAGGACTATTAATTTTCTAGTTCTTAACGTTCGTCCCTTTTATCTATTCCTAAATATTGTTTCGTTACAACGTCCATTAGTTTCCGCGAATAATTTGGGCAAAAATGTGGTAATTGAACAACCTTTGGAATGACTTTAATGTTTTCATATTTGTCTATGCCCCACAACAAAACAGCAAAGGGTTTTTAATGTTTAATAATAACCCTAACTTTTTAGGTTAAACATTATTAATAATTGACCCATTTTCAAACCTCATTTAAGGTACTGAAGTGTTAGTTTATAAAAAGTTATTCATTTTTAAAAAACACTTCATTCTTTGTCCATAAAAGGTGTTAAACATGACGTTCTTAAATAATATTTTAAAAATATTAGAGATTTAAAAGCAGCTGAGTATATCCGGGTTTTGCAGAGGGCAAGTTGTCAAGTCTTATGAGTATTACCTTTAAAGTTATATACTGTTTAAAGTCGGTCTTTTTGATAAAATTCATTACAGTAAAATAACCAGTTGCAACGAAATATTTACTGCATATGCCTAAGTTAAAAACAAGTTTGAAATTGGATTTCGAAAGTGTTGAGATAACAACCACTGATTGGAACCGCTGTTTTCTTATGGACATGGCGTATCCACTGTAAAACATCATGTAAACTTTCGATTGTCTAATCAATTAATTAAAGCTTAATTTTGGTGACATAGGCTTTGGAACTTTTAAGTGGGTTTCATATTTTTTCCTGTCGAGAACGTAAAGATTAGCCACGAATGATTCCCTTACCCTTTACCCTAAAGGAGGAAAATCCACATGTTAACCAACAAAGGTAACACTAATTTTAAAATTTGTATATCTTTTTTCAAAGACTGCCGTCATTGGGAAACACTATTTCCAGATAAAAAGAAAACCTAGCTAGTCAACCCGGGTAAAAAAAGAATAATAAATAACCCTGGCGTCCTGTGGTCTTATGCTGTATTTGAAAAAAAACCGGGCATCTGAGGGCAGCTTACCAAGAATATTTTAATGTTTTTTATTCGAAAGCAATACGCTTATATATAAATGCTTAGATTGAACCAAATCTACTGCAAAGTAAGTCATCAACTATGTAAGTCCGGAGGCAAATGGCTAAACTTATTTTGATTGAAATTTTATCGGAAATTCATGAATAAAAGTGGAAATTTAACATAAACACAATTCCATCCACTAAATTAAACAAAAATCATTGGATTATTCCCAAAATATGGAAGAATTCGTATATTGTTTCCCCAATAATTTTCAAAACAAAAAGGGAAATATTTTAAATTTTGAAGTTTTTATTTTAACATAGCAAAACAACAACGAAAGATTTATGTTTTCATATAATTGTAATAATCCCTATTAATTTTTTGTTAATGTTATATTTTTCTTTAAAAATTTCAAAAAATTAAACAGTAAAAATGACAACAAAAAACATCTCTTTATTTTAAAAACATATAAAGGCCACGTGCCCGACAAACAGCCACCAGATGTCCCAAGGAAGGGATGGACACCGTTTTAAAACCACTCAACACATAACACCACAAATCACAACACATACAACACGAAAAGAATTCCATTCCGGGGGCGGTAAAAAGCCTTCCTTCAATTTCAACCCGACTTTATACACAATCACGGAAGAGAAACGTCCGGGACTTTTTCTAAGTACCCGATTAAAATATAATCTAAAAAAAAACATATGAGGGACAAAAAGATCAGAAACAAGCGATAAGAAAGATTACATCATCAGCCTGTGATAGTCCACTGCTGGACATAGGCCTCCCCTAATACACCTATCCATTAGAGGGTTTTGGACCGTATCCCACCACGCTGGTCCAATGCGGGTTGGTGGTGACCGACTCTTACATGCCCATCCGACGCATGGATCATCTACTTTTCAGACAATTGGGTGATCGGCCCAAATTGCCCTAACCAACTAGGAAACAACAATAAAAATTTTTTGAGTCCCCGCAGGATTCGAACCCACGACCTCCGGTTTCTAAGCCACACGCCTATATCACTAGGCTACGGAGGCAGTCATTAGAAAGATTAGCTACAGAAATTTTTGGTTGTAGACTGATAAAGCTGATATGCTAAATCTAGTATTCGGACTTCATTTTTTAAAGCTTATTTAGGCCATTACAGATTTATTGGACTAAACAGACATAAACAAATAAAGAATAATATGTATAATAATCGCGTAAATAGAAGAAGTTAATTAAGAATAATAACGTACAAACTAAAACAATAAACTAGAAACAATAGGTCGTTTATTATTAGATTTTTTTAACTATACCTAATAATTTCACTCATTTAAGCCTTAATTTGCCTAAACCGTTATTTGATTTAAGCCAATGAGTCGTATTTAGACCCATTTTCGTATAAATAATTATTTATTATATTCAATAAGGCAAAATGACAATGACAAGCAGATAGTCTATGCCCATAATAAACGCAACGACAGTTACAGGCCTCAATCATTGCATGTTACTTCTCTTATCGTCTTCCCAGTAATAACTCTAGCTAAGGATTCCTTTTGAAACAAAACAAAGTGTAGTGTTTATACACTACTGCTTAGCGGACAAAAACACCTTGTAAGCCCTGTATTGGAAAATATACAAACTCGTTTAAGAAGATATATAAATAACTGATCCCGTTACAGCGTCCGCGTTGTTATTTAAAAATATCTGTAATATTTTTTAAATAGCTAAAATTACTCTCAATTAACCTTTAATAAAAGTCCTGTCAAATCGGAAAAGCAATTCCAGAGATTTGCTAGAACAAACAGATAGACAAAAAAAAATAAAAAACAATGTCTTTATATACGTATTAGTTACATATCACAATGATTCATAGATGGTTATTTTAATGTTACAGAAAGGCACCGATTTATTAATAAAGATAGTAGAGAAACAACTATCACTGGAAATTCAAAATGAAGTTTGTGATTAAAGGATATAAGTGCAGATACACACTCCCTTTTACGGATACTCTCCAAGCTCAATACCTGGACATTTGATAAATTCGATTGTTGGGTAGACTTAATATTCAATTTATTAGCAATTGCGCGTTAATCACAGTGCTTTTGAAGCAAATGGCCTCTAAAACGTATTAAACGTTTAACCAACGATGACCGTTCGGAAGGCTAGTTCGACAATTTGTTGTTGTCAGCGGTCTTCAGCTGACTGTTTACAAATTTTGTAGAATGTATATTGAAGAATATATAGTTTAAATAACGTAACTTTGAGATTTTTGCTCATTTGAGATAAATGTAAAATACTTTAATTATTCCATTAGCTTAACTAAAAAGACATTATTGTTAAAACAGACGTCTTAAGAGTACCACAAGTATTAAACAACAATATAATACTGTACTCTTATAAATTGCCTCAGAGACGCAACCGTCTTTGAAAATAGAAAATATCTTGTAACACTGGTATATCACGGCGTGACCGGAAACCGAGAGGATAGTATTTCAAAGGTGTTTCCGGTGATACAAGTTGTATGGGCTATAATAACTTCGTCGTTTAACTTTACTGGTTTTGGTATTCTTACTATTATTTTTCATAAAAATGGGTACTTTTTTTAATGCAGTAATGACTGAAACCTTGAGTTTATTTATGGAATACTAATATACTAATCTACTATTTTAGTGAAGAAGTAGTATTTATAAATATAAATTAAATTTCTTCTTGAGTAGATAGGGCTCATTTTATAACGAACTATTTGGGATCTTACCTCCGCAGTGCCTTCCATCTCAAATCTTCCGGTTTAAAGGACGCCGTTGTCTGCAAATTTAACTTTTCTTGTGAGCAGGGCATTACCACTTACCACCAATGATTGTACTGCTCGTCTCTTAGCTTAACAGTAAAAAATATGTTCCATATTTTGTGGGATTAAAAAGGGGTATATTATTTCGCAGAGCAAATATTTCGTTCTTCCCCGCCTAAGAGCAAGGCAAGACAAACACAGCTTTTTATAACACACCAAACACACTGTTTCATGGCACCGCAGTGACATCGTGTTTCAAGGCACTTGTCTCCGTCCCCCAGTATCGGATTAGACAGTAGACCGATTGTCGGAGTCCCGACATGTATGCCAAACGTCGATCTTAAGTTGATACTTGTAAAAAGAATTTCCTAAAGTATTTTATATCTTTAAGAGCAAGTTATAATAGATACGACTTCAAACAAACTTAGGTCTAGAAATATCAGTCACAGTAGGAATAAATGATAACATTTAGCATATGAATTTCGTAATTTTTAAAAACCGTTTTTTATTTTACAATATTTTAATTTATAAAATTGAGTTTGACAGAGGTGTATTTAAAATTTATGAAAATCAATTTCAAAATGTGACTTATTTAAAAAAAATATATTTCTCTACAATTTTTACATTTTGCATTTTTATATATATTGCATTTATATATGATTTAATTATAAATAGACTTAAAGAAAATACTAAACACATTAAAAATCTATGATCCAATGTTACCTTCATGTTAACACCATGCTACACAATTCGAGTTTTCATATTCAATTATACTCATAGATAAAAAAATTTTAAAGGCCTGGCAATAATTAAAAAGACATCGCAATATTAATTGAGATTAAGTGAAGTATAGGAACATTGTAGCAATGTAAATTGTGGAAATTGGAATGTTCCTATAATTTACACAGAAAAATTATTCAGGCAATTTGTTTTGCAAAATAATCAGAATAAAGCATAATAAGTGCAATCATTCGCTTGGCAGACCTAATGGATGGATGCGGCTAATTCCTATATTGTAATGCAGGTAGAAGTAAAATAAAATATTTAATTTATGTTCCCTTTTATTTTGCAATGAGTCTATAGCTTATCAAATAAGCTAAAATGGTTGTTCTAAAATTGATACCAGACATCAATTATAGAATATTTGTATTATAGAAATATATGGCAAAAAATATTGTGTCAAAAAGATTGTATAAATCGAACAACAGTATTTATTGTACTAAATAGTTTAAGTTACATCTTTATATCTACTTCAACAGCGCAAATTTCTACAAATCAATATTTTGTGTGACCCCGTGTGTATGTATATATATATGCTGTCATGTAAATATACAGGAGAGTTGGACTAAGAGATCAACTAACAATAAATAACATAGACTTCGCGGGAAGCTACCATCCCCACGAATAAGGTTACCGACACTTTTAGCTATAACTGAAGCGCACACGTACAGAAGTTCGGCATTCTTTTGTATCTCCTAAGGATTCTCGACGATCGGTTTGTGGACTGGTACGCCGAAGATCTGGCGACTGTTTTATTCGGTTGCCAGGGGCGGCGAAAACCGCCCTAGAACGCGGGTGTTGATGTATATTATATTTACAAAAATTTAACATCCATTTATAAACAGTGCTGAAAACTTTTATGTTTTGTTGGTACAAATTTGTACCTTAATGAGTCATATAGACGTTTTAACACGTTTTGCTTCAATTTGGTTCCTAATAAAAGTAGTTATTAATATTTCAGATAAAAAAACATACAATAAGTAAATAACAAAATCATTAAATATCATATCTAAAGTAAACGGTTAAACGCATATTGAAGATCTACAAATATAGTACAAACACTATCTCTTTAACTTTGCTCAAAAGTAAGAGAACATTAGTTAATTTTAATTTAATTAATTCAATTTATTGTTTTATATATTTTGTTGTTAATTAGTTATAATATGACTTCTATAACTTACGTTTATTGAAGGCCAATTAGAAGTGGGTGACCACGGTGTCTTCAACTAGTTTTTCCATTAAAAACGTAGCAAGTATTTATAATATTGAATGTAATTGTACTAATAATAATGTTTTCCAGTAGTTTAGGACTACGGCGGCCGATCTAAATGAGAGATCAGCCAACTACGCAGGAGATATTGTAATCCACTAGTGTACGCGCAAACACAGGCGCACTTCCTTTTCCTTTATACTCTTAAAGCCCGATGGGACGGATAAGCGACATGACCACGGAGAGAGATAAGGCGCAGGACCAACTTTCTACATGCCTAATAACTGGATCAAACACGTTAGATTCTAAGTCTTAGAGCGACGAGTGGACTTATAAAGTTATATTTTGTATTAATAATGCGCAGGGTATATTTCTCGCAATCTGCTTCTGTTGGTTCTTTATTATAAAAAAACATAATATCGTACTTAATATTGATTTCTCATGTAACTTTTATTCAGAAATTGGATTCATTCAGAATAAGTTAGAATTTTTTTTAAAAACAAAACTTATTATAAAAAACTGTTCACTAAAGGCAAACTGTTTACGTTTAAAAAACGAAAACATGAACCACAGTAAGTACATGCTTCTTTTGAAGATTGGGTTAAATCGAGGCACAAGTTTTATCCTTTTATTTACAAGTAGAATACTATATTGAACGAAAAAGAAAAAGGTTAAACACATTTAATTATTATATTAAATATCCATTATTTTTTTATTACTTTGCGGATACAAAATAGGTGTCAATTAATAATTATTTTAAAGACTTAACATTACACCTTTTTTAATTTTAGTAACCTATTCATATTAACTGTTCATATAATGAAAAAAATTAAATAAACTACCAGTTTAATTTAGTAACGTTACACATGTTAAATTACTACAATATATATGTCTTTATGAAAGTAAAATGAAAATCCTCGAATTGTAAAACAATGAAACTTTATTTGCATACAAATAAACGTGCATACAAACTTAAAATGTCATTGCGATAAACTCCCGTCGAGTAGAAGACTTCTTTTGTTTCGAGCAAACAAAATGTATACGTAAACGGGGACCGCCGCAAAAATCCACACAATGTTCCTGTTACAATAATAAACGAGGAATGCCACCGCGGAACACCTCGCTTTTACGACTAGATTGTTCTGTTCCATTGCTTATATTATATTCCAAATCTGCTCGTACTAAGCAAACGCATTCGTACCAGTTTTCATTTTAAGCTATTCCTTTTGTATATGAAATATTTACTTCATATTTATATCTTTGTTGCTTACGCGAATACGATATGATAAATAATCCCATGACCATGGACCCTGGGAAGGATTGGAAACGAGGGGAAAAATTTTGATCTGATTCTGAATTCTAAACGCCAAAATGGCGATATTAATACCCAAGTTTAATTTAATATCCCTATCGGACACGTGAAACATTTACTTCGGTTAATTATACCGGAACGCGATTATCCGGTAAAGTTACCTAAAAGTGATAATTATTATATATTCATGGTCAAAGCCGCATAAATTAGATTTTCTAAAACAATACCGCTGGGTAGACAGTATAAAGAACTGTAAACATTAAATAAAATAATCTCTTGACGTATGATAAAATAATACATTATGCAGATGCATGTGCAGATTATAAACTTGGCCGACTATATTCCGAAATTAAGCTGGCTAAGGTAGTGATGGACGACCCCAAACCCCACCTTCCGGCGGCGCGCCAGGTAATGCGCAGTTTCAGGTAATCAGTCATTAATCCGCCGCCGGGGCAATTTGAGCATTCTTTCGATGGAAGCAACAAACAAAAGGGCCCCGGTAGTCCCAATTTTCCCTGGTCAGGTAGCGGCCATGGTAGCGGGGGGGGCAAAGAACCCCGGCCATGATCCCCAACATAACTTGACCTCTAACCCAAGGACGAACGCTAAGACTTATCGAAACCCGACCGAGCTTGATAGAACTGGAAAATCCGGTGGACATTTTAGGGTTGTGGAAGTCCGGCAGGAGAGGACACGAACCTTGCCATCGGGTCCATTTTTACTTCCGAGAGGGCGACCATCCGTCACAAGGCGGGGGGATTCCTCGTCAAAAATCTTTGTAACAATATAATCGCGTCTAGGGGTTTGACTAGGGTGGATACCGTCCTTAGGCTCACCAAGAGATACCCACAAAGGATAAGAAGGGCCCACCGAAATGAGGAAGTGGGAGGCCAATACGAGGATGTTCCCGGCCTTGATACCACCCATAAGGACCGTTAAAACCTTGGGGGATTTAAGCCAGGGGTACAAACCACGAATGTGTTTAGGATCTGACGGCAGTCGAAATGGCAGGGGACAAATGCCCTTAACTTCTCGAGAAAAAGGGTTTTTAATAGATTTATATTTTAAGAAGAGTCCCAAGAATTGGCCATGGAATCCATACCCGGACAAGAAATGAGAGAGATTTTATTATGACGGGACAACCAAAATTCAGGGATGTCTTGATAATAGGTTCAAAACCGGAAATGATCACGATTGGTAAGAGGACCAATGGGGTTTCCAGGAGACCGGGCCAGTTGATGAGATTATCTGACCTAAATTCCGACAAATCGGGGACCTGTATAAATTCCAACGAAATTAAAAAAACGTTTGATGCCCAAATATCGGAAAACACAACGGAGGAAAACACTGGATTGGCAGTGGAAGCATAGGGACGGGGTGGTTTTGGGAAGGTACTGGCAGGAAACCAAACTTTCCGATGAGATTGGTCTTATGGAGGAACGTCGAAAATGAGGACACCACTTGGCAGATAAAACTTTTCAAAGCAGACTGCAAACCAATGGGGAATTTTGGTCAAATACGCAACGGATAAGGAAGGATTGAGCAGAATAGAGGGTCGGTTTTAAAGAAGGAAGAAGCATTGTCGAAGCTGAGGAAAGTTCCCTGACGCTTTTCTAAGCCTCAGATCTTTGGGAGAAGAGGATTTTACGGCAAATTGAGCGCAAAAGCCCTCAACCTGATAACCGGGTTAACGATCCGATGCTAGACTTACTGACACCTTTCTGGTGAGCCCAACATCAGCTTTGAGAGGAGCCTTTTTAGGCAACTTAAGGGGAAAGACTGGGGGTAGGAATCCGGCGAGCTGAGGCTGGGGTGATCCGTTCTTAGGTGCTTCGAAAGCATTCGATTCCATCCTTCAACCATTTAATTGCAATATTAATATATATTTTTGCATAAGGGCAGACGAGCAGTCCCATGATGGGAAGTGGTTACCACGCCCATAGATAAGGAGCAATGCGGCCCCACCGTGAACGGGGTGTGTTCCGTTTACCCAGTAAATTAGCTGGTACGGTGCCCTTGAAACCGCAAACAGAGTTTTAAATAGATATTCCAAAATTTATTTTAATAAACACAATTAAACATCATCATCACCTATACCATCATCATCACCATCACATCACCATCAATCAATATCAACCTGTGATAGTCCATTGACTACCCCAACACAACCCCATCCATTAGGGTATTAGACGATCCCACCACGCTGGTCTAATGGGTTGGGGTGGACGACTTTTATATGCCCATCCGACGCATGGATCATCTTATTTTTCAGACAAATTGGGGATCGCCCAAATTGCCCTAAACCCAGGAAACAACAAGAAAATTTTGTTGAGCCCTCGCGGGATTCAACCACGACCCCAGTTTCTAAAGCACACGCCTATACCCATGGTACGGAGGAAAAACAAATAAAAAAGAAAATGTCGTTAACCTTATCAGTAAATTAAAACAAAAAAGTCCTACTTTCGAGCTACAAAAATAACATAATATTATAAAAATAAAACAATAAGCTAAAATAATTTGTTGTATATTATTCTTTTAATATGTTTTTTTGTTTTTTGTTGTTTGTATGTTATTCTTTTTAATATGCCGCCTACGGTTTTAGATGTTTTGATTAATTACGTTTTGATAAGATTCATGTTTATTTCTCTCTACTTATTAATAACTTCAAGGCACGGAAATTGCCTGCTTATTAAAATTACATTTATTCAAATAAATAATTTGCGAGCGACTACTTCCGCGTGGTAAAATGAATTCCGTTGGTTTTTTCTAAAGAAAAAAGCCTAATTTACTTTCCGTAACAACAGCTATACTCCCGTCAAAATCAGAGTAGCTATTCCACAAATAAGCCAAAACAAACAGCCAGACAGATTGACAAAAATTAAAAAAAAATGTTGTATTGGGTCGAATCATCAAACAATCAATTTTCTTTCTTTGGTAGATTTAAAACAATTAAAATGTGTTTATGTTTTGCATATAATTATTAACTCTTTATTTGTTTAATATTACAATCAGTGTAGGTACCAAATCAATCCCATAGGCACTAACGTTTTAGAAATGTTGGTCTACACGACCACAATTTGTACAGCGGTGCATACAGCGATTGCTATTCAGTACACTCTGTGAGCTTAATTTTTATCTTTTGCTTGATTAATGCGCCCATTGGGCGGACTAAATATTCAATTTATTAGCGGTTGAGCGTAAATCACGGTGCTATTGTAGCGAATAGCCTCAAAAAGGTATTAAACGTTTAACCAACGATGGCCATTCGAAAGACTGATTCCGCAATTTGTTACGTTGAAAACGATCTTTTGTCGTGTCTTAAAAACGGTGTAAAGCCGTTTTTCGAATGAAAGAGAAAACTGTCTTTTTTGTTATATCTTTTTGTTTCATTTTGAAAGAAAAGATAAAACATTACAGGAAACCCAACAAAAAAATTACAAAAAGGCAGATTTTTACATTTTGATAATTTTTTTTCTATAAAAAGTTAGATAGAATAAAGTAAAAAATTTAAAAAAAAATCAATTATAATAAATTCATAAAAGAAATATAAAAGTCTGTTAACCATTTTTTATTTAAATGCTTGCTGGAAATGCCCGATGCTGCATCCAAGCATGATGTCACTGGACATCGGACTCCCTTTTCTTTATTTTATTCTGCGGATATGTTTACGCTTACCCGTCATAAGTGGCAGTCTTAAACAATGGTTTTCAGTGCTCTGAATGCCGGCCGTAGGGCCGACATGGGGCAGCAGCCCATACGGCCACCTCTTCACCACCTCTACGAAAAAGCGAGAACCTAGTTGGAGGGTGCCTGACACCCCATTTAACATCCGTGGCCCCGCTCATTGGGGTGGCATCACAGCGCTTTTGCCCCGAGTCGCCGAATGCGCCGACAGAGATCATCTTCCTTCCGTAGATACGCTGGCATCCGCCACGAGTTGTGTCATCGTCGCAATCGCAATGATGACATTCCGCTGTTGACTGTCTTCCTGCGGTATCCAAAGATAACTCCCAAAGCTACCAAGTTCCAACAGGATCGGCACCAGCGGAAGATAAGCGTTCCATGGCTCTGGTCCATCCCGTTATTTTTAAATATTTTATATAATTTGTTAAGCATACACATATTAAAAGATATGTATGCTTAAATTTAATCCTATAAATATTAAATGTTACCACAAAATTCAGATTTTTGTATTAAATTAAACTAATACCAATATTATTCTATCTGGCAATAAAACATTCTCTATACAAAAGCTAAATGTTCAAATGTTATCGTAAATCAGTTTTATTAGTTTTGTGTTCAATCATTGATTTATTGTTTCACTGAGACGCGTTCGTTTAATTATCGCTACCCGAATTCCATTTCGAAATGAAATAATATTCTAAAATATACATATAGCGACAACGATTATTTTATTATATGCATTTTTTAACTAATTGATAAAAAAAGATGAGCTGAACCTTTACCTTTACCTATATGTATGTATATAATATGTAATACACTATATCAGCAAAAAGAAACATTAGTATAAAAGCCGGTTTGAACTGGAAACAAACTTTATTACAAAGAGTGACGAAAACCAATCACTATTTTAAGTACTCAAGCCCCGTAAACTGGAAACTAATATGATATACTTATACAATTACTTGCTTAAAAGGGGTTTGCAATCCTTTGAATCCAGAGCTATAACGCTTTTTCTTTGACTTGTTATATAATTAATATGTGGGTGTATAATTTAAAGCTTTTATATTACATGTATCACAAAATGTTTTAAAACAATTGTGATGTCAAAATATATTCTAAAAGTCATTGTTTCTTCAGCATCCACAGCCTGATTGTACCCATTGCTGGGTAAAGGCCCCTTCATGATGACGCCATTTTTGACGATTTCTCGCTATTCCCATCCAAGGTCGACCTGAAACCTTCAGGATGACGTCATCCTACCTTACCACTGGTCGCCCGACACGTCTCTTTCCAGAAATTACATTGCTTCTTAGTAATGTAAAAAATCGTCTAAGTCAAACAACGATATGGATGACGATTATATAATATTAATTGTTGGATAACAAAATTATTTTGTAGTTTAGTAATTATTCACCAAGTCTAACAGAGATAGAAAAAATATTTGATTAGATTCAACTATGAATATTACAAAATTTTTAGTAGTGAAATTTAAACGAATTTTTTTTGAACAAAAGAAAATGAAATCGGAGTAGGTGAATTTAGAAGACTACAACGAGTAATTATTTTGATATAAAGGAAATAATTGAAATGTAAATGAAACATTATTTGAATAGAACAAACCGCAAAACAAACAAAACAAAAGTCATTGCGAAAAAAACCCCCGTAAAAGTTCTTAGTTTCGGCTGCAAAAAAATGAAAAACAAAGGAAATTGCCCGGAAAACCCAAGGTTACCAGGGAATAATAAATGAAGAACAGCAATGCAAAACATCTAATTTTCGACGAGATTGCTCTACAGCGTTACTGTAAAGTTACCAGTGTAAAAAGGAGGTTTGTGGGCCTCATTAATTTTTATGGGACAAGAAAAAAGACACTAATTTAAATTGAAATTTGGGGATAATTTTGGGAACTTGTAAAAAACATCGATCGGTCCCTTTTTCTTTTTAAAATGTATAGTTTTGAAAAAAATGCATATAAAATGATCATTAGCTTTGAAAAAGGAAAGGACTTTTCTTTGGTTCTTTTTTACCAGCGCTTTTATATTAACGCCATTTTCGTTATAGTGTTTAAATGAAAACCAAAAACGTAATATAGATTTATTTAAAATATCCTAATTTCAGTATATTTTGTATAAAAATTTAAAAATATTGAATGGGAAGCCGATAATAACTATAACTTTTCATCAAATCATTACTATGGTAGACGACTTAAGACGTGTTTAATCGCCGAGGACGTCAAAATAGTTGTAAAGATGTACAAGCCTTTGAAATCTCGTTTATAACTTGTTCATACTTTTTGTTTAAATTTCAATAGGAACTTGTAAATTTTATACAGATTATGTGTATCAAACAAAGTATCTACTTTCTATTTATATTAATTTTATAAGCTACAAAGGTAGCTTTGAAATGATAAGAAAAAAGATTAAGTAATTTTAATTTTACTGTCTTATAAAACATTTACTTAATTTTACGAGAGTTATAGAATTTTCATAGCAATTTTTATGCGCACATTAGAAAAAAATATTTATATTAAAGCATACAGTTAAGGAAATACGTTAGAAATGTAGCGACGGCTCTACGTTCTTGAGAGCGTCACTTACCTTCGAATGCTAAGTTTAAAAAAGAAATGTTCAGCAATATATTACGGCGCGTCCAACCGGAACATTGGAGAATCATATTTCAAAGGAGATCGCGGCTCTATACAAGTTATATTGACTGCTTAGTTCAACTTTACCTGGTTCACTTCCTGATTTATTGTATTCGTATCGCAACTACTGGCTACTAAAGTTAATAGTAATGTTTGTATTTTATTTGTCTCATCTATCTTTTAAAAAAATATTCTTATCATTAAAGTAAAATATTCTTTTTCCCATATTAATTTTTAACTTGGATCATGATGATGTATTTTTATTTTTACTCTAGTTATCCTAATATTCGAAAATAAAAGTGTTTTCGAACTATGTAACAAAAAATTCGGAACTATCACGACTCATAATAAAATTTTTATGTTTTTAAATAATATCATCTACAAAAAAAGAACCTTTTCAAAATCTTATGCTAAATAATTTCTAATTGTTAATACATTTTAAACCAGGTAGAAATGAGGAAACATAAATTTATCGAAGGACAAACATATTTAACACTAAACCACTAACAGATTGAATATTCAGTAGATTCGATAGTAATATTAATCAGAATGTAGCATAATGAATGCAATCATTCGCATCGTTGAGCATATAAATCGATGCGACCGATGTCCGATATTGGAATTAAAACTACAATACCAATACAGGGTTTTTTATCAATTAGTTATACCTAATATAAGTTGGAAATTGTTTGACAATTAAGTAATATTTATTTTAAAATCTCTCTAATAAAATTTTTACCCTTAATTATTGAAACATTTTAACGTTTCTGAGCTTGTCAATGACAACATGATTTTTACAGTGAAAAGGTAGGTACTATTTAACCTAAAATTATTAATTTATTTTATAAGTGTTTATTAAACTTTGCGCAGTCTAAATATTACTTATTTGTATAATATTGTACATAAACAAAACTTATTAAACTATTATGGTTGAGTTCAACAGGTTAAAGATATAAAAATATTTTGTACAGTACCGAACCACAATAACGCCTTTTTTTATATTATTCGCATATTCATATTAAAGTGTAAGTATTCATGGGAGTAATTTTGGTTTTTAAGACATTGATAGTTGATGGCAGACAGCAATACTTTAACTATTATCATACCTTAACATTGACATAAAACTATCTTACTATACAATTACATGTAGCAAACTGTAGCCTCTTAAAAATAAAAAATATATATCCGTTAATATATCAATAGTGTACGTTTTTTATTTATAACGTGATCTCAAAATTTTTAGTAGTGGTAATAGTAAGTTTAAAAAATACTGCAGTCATTCTATTCAAGTAATGATAATATAAGTTTTACAAAGGATAATAGTTAATTATTATTTCAATTATTTAATTTTTTTTCAAGACATCAATAGCGAAAATGTAATAATTTAAAATAAAAGTATTTATACTGATGGATTGGAGGCTGGAATGGAGGCCGCGTTAGTTAAGACGGAGTGTTGGTTAACCCCCGACCAGGTGAGATGATGATATGTGATAGCCGGTTCAAGTTGGAAGCGAATAGTGAAGGATCAGCTTTCTTGGCATTAATTGAAAAAGGCCTATGTCAGCTGTGGACGGATAAAGGTTTCTAATGTATATACACAATAGGAATCGGAAAAACCTTTAACGTCAAAAGGCCATCGGAGACCGATAAGACGTAGTATAATCTCTAAAGGGTTTGCATTTTTAATTTTGTTCATTGTAAAGCTACGATGGCTATGAACCAACAAATAATAATATTAATGAAAATAATTACGGCATGTGTGGAAAGGTGGTAAAAATCTAGAAGTTTTTCAACCCTCGCTAAGGACAGAGAAATAAAAAAATACTGCTGGTGTAATAAACCCCATTTGAATTAACTCTAAAAAAGGTATTAAGTATTGAATGGTAATGAACAAATAAAACTAAAGTTAAATTACTATAACATTTTAACCGGCAAAGTGTCGTTATTATTCGGTACATTCAGAGAAATTTAAATAATATAAATGCACCACTGAATAAATTGTTTGTCTGGCTGTTAATTACATTATAATAATTAACTTAAATGTAGTCGCATTAATATGTGTTGTAAATTTATATTAATTGAATTGATTGTAAGACATTTTAAAACCGCTAAAAAAAAGTTTTGTTGTTTTTAGTATTATTTTATTATCCAATTACTTTCATTTGCAATCTCCGGAGACCTGATCTGTTCTGACCAATGAAGAAGCCCCGTCTCTGGCTCACGGCCAACCGTTCGGTGTTTAGGCGCGGTGATTGCCCTTCGTCTACCTCCTGAATATGTAACCCTGGGGACATGGGAGCCTGAAGATCCTTATTCCAGTGACTAGGTTATGGACGTGCCCACCGCTTTTTAGCCATGAAAAATAAGATAAATCGATTACTCTTTACCGGGTCCTTCCGCATTCCACGACTTCTCCTTACCATATCTGTAGTGGGGCCCCGCCGAGTCGGGGAGAATAGGAAGCGTTCAAATACCAACACTCTTTTCCCATGACTCCATCTTTAGGCATTAGTTATTAAAATTTGGATAATACACTTCCATTTACCCTTTAAGTAAACGGGTATTATCAAAATTATTATTAAAAAAAGATTAATAGAAATTTTAATGCAAAAAATTTAAAAGTCATATTTATTTATCAAATAATTATTAATTCATATTAAAACAACCCTAATACCACTATTTATTTTATGTTGTTTGTAAAAACCTTTCTTACAAGCCTTACATTAAAATTAAATTTATTAATTGTTAAATTGATTTAATTCCAACAATTAAATAAATACAAACATTATATTGTTTTTATTTATCATTGCTTTTTTTTTTTGTTCTAACCTTAAAAAGATAGCCAAAAGATTTAAAATTAAACTTTTATGATAAATTTATCATGAATTTGAGTTTCCAAATGTAAGCTCAACTTAAAAGATTTAAAATGGCACAAAAAACAAATTTATTGTTTTGTAATAGATTGCCTATTTGCTTTTGTTCTAACAATTAAAAATATCAAAATATTTAACACTTATTAACGAAGATAAAAGTTTAAGCTTTCAAATCTGAAATATTTTCCAAGAATTATTTAATAAAACATCGGCACAAATATATTTAATTTTATAATGTTTTGGCAAAAAGATGCGCTAATTGATGTGCCTCTACATTATGCACAAACGTTTTGTTCGGTAACGAATAAAAAGTTATTATCAAAAACATAGTTTAGAACTTATTAACGTAGCAGATAAAATGTTCATAGCTTCCCCAATCTTTTGGTAAATATTTTCCAAAGATCACATTATTTAATAATACATCATATCACGTGTCTGACGAAAATATAACGTATATACCAGTTGTGTAATAAAGATACGTTTCCGGCAACGGAAAAGGATAGCGCGTAATTGCACTGTCAATAGTCCACCCCGTGGGTGACATAAACAATGCTGTAAATCGTCGCAAGTAGCGGTCGAAATTTCAAACTAAGCCGCAAACGTAAACCGTAGCATACGAATGCGATATCCTCTGAAATATTGCTCCCAAGCCGCACTCTTGGATACGTTCCATAACCTGTTTCGCTGCTGGAAAGTTGATGTTTCCGCCAATACGACATTTCGATTCGATAGTTATATTATTACGGTTTGTTCTAAGTAATCCATCGGGTCACTCGCTGGATAATTTAGGGCTTTACTGTATCAGTTATGATATTTATACGAATGTACGCATAATAAATGCAAAACATATATATTTTAAAGCAGATGCATGCTGCTTGATGAATTATATAATAATAATGTCTTCCGAGACTATTGCGCATTGAACCAGCGTAGTGGGATACGGTTTAAAAACCCCTATTGGAGAAGGGGTACATAAGGCCTATGTCCAGCAGTGGAATAACAGAGGCTGATGATGATGACGATGAGTCGATTGCGACTACCTTGCTGATCTATAATGTAGATCAACAAGCTACACAGTAGATATTATAGTGAATAACTGTAATAGTAAATAAAGGTGCATTGCCTTTTTCTTTACTTTCATATTCCAATGGGATGGATAAACAAAATGAGCAGAGAGAAATCAAGCGCAAGACCGATTTCTACACACCCCTCCGACGCATGGATAATCCTACTTTTAAGGCAATCAGGTGTTAGGCCCGCATTGTGCTAACAAACTAGGAAACAACTTAGAAAAGTTGAGTTCCCGAAGGACTCCAGCCCACGAACTACGGCTTGTAAAGCGCACGCCTATTCCACATGGCTACGGAGGCAATTAAGACTTTTGAAGACGGATGAATTCTGTTTCTATACGTACTAAAGCCTTTAACATGCGTTGACTTTCTCCGAAAAGCATACATTGTGCATGACGGTGCTTTTAGTATTGTTTTCTTAAATCTTATGCTCCTAAAAACTATTGACATAACGTGAACACTAAATAAGTATTGTATCTAGGATAATAAAAAGAAATATTGGTTTGATAGAGTTTTCTATTTTATATATATAGTAGCCCTATATATTTACATGTTAGAATTCTTTGTATCATAGCATAAATGACAACAAAGTAGCAATAATATGTTAGTATTAATATATTGTAGAAGTAGTTATAATAAAATTAGCAAGCAAATTACAATAAACGATTAGAGTATCATCCGCAGTTCAACTTTTCATGTGCAATTCCGGAGCGTATTTGTAAATGCAGGTAATTATTTCGTTGCCCAGGAGACACGGTGATATATTAAGGTGATTTACCTACAAAAAACGTTCATACATGAGTCGCTTGTCACGTTATTACCGTAAATATAAATAAGTTTCGAAATTTACACAGTAAATTATTGAATGCAAAATTTAATATAAATTTTGCCTGTTTTCCCTCTCAATGGTTAGAAATAAAGGAATTACTTTGATAAGAATGATACTATGAAGCTATACTTAAAATAAATCACTAAATAGGAAGGTTGGTTCTTATTTCTACTCAATACATAAAGCGGATCACCACAAAACTTCTAAAAATTCAATTTTTTTATTTCATTCCAACGATTTGTATTGTTAATAAAAATATGTAAATTATTATAAAGGACAAATGTTTAACCTTGACCAATCACTGTCTGCAATTTTTTTATTTTTTATTACCAAGCGATAAATATTACAAATGAATGCGTCAATAACCAATATAGTTTATAAGATTACGGCTAAATTATGTAACAAAAAATAGCAACTGTAGCAAACCTCCTTATCGCAGTTTTCCGAAACAGTTTTCATGTGTTCTAACTTTTTTTGCTTTGCTAAAATCAGAGGCGATACGGCCATCATAAATCCAGTTTTTGAATACCGATTGTTCTTTACAACGCCAACCTAAAAACAATCGAAACAAAAAAGAGAGTTTTTGGGTGTCCATAATTTACAGCAGATCAATCGTGAATAACATACGTGTAAATTGTGCAGTAACTATACTTTATTATTTTATTGTCCTCTAACATTAAATTATATTTTTGACATAATATTTAGTAACCTAATAGTTAGTGATAATTTAGTAATATTTAGTGATTTACCATAAATTACATAGATTAAATGCCAACATACATATCATAACGAGGTTTTAAGATTATTATATAAATGGTTTTCTTGAAGAATTATTTTCTAAAATGAAAAAATATGACTCGATTATATAAAATGAAGCCGAAGGTTGATGATTGTTGCTCCATTGAATCTTAAACGTTATTAGTTGAATATCGCGCCGAGACTGAATATGGCGGCATACCATATATTAAATAATTTTAAACAAATTCGCCATATTAATTTCACTTGGTTTTCATAAACAAATTGCTGAATTAACAAAGTGTAAGCACAACAATTTCATTATAATTGTCTACCTTTTCTAATAAACACATAATTATGCAGGATGACTTTTCAGGATAGGGTGGCTCCTTACGAAGTTGTTCCAAGTCATCTTGTGTCGCGTTGACGTGATTCATACAGGATTTGGCTGTCGCTACCATCGATTTACGAACGACATGCGCTATTGAATTCTCTGAAAGTCGATTCATTTACAATTATTTCATACTTACTGACGCGAAAACTTTGCGTGATAAATAACGCAGTTTTACGGATTCTATTGCGTTTAATTACTTTAAAATTATTTCAAATTATACCCAACGTTGACCCTTCTCAGGATCCAGAGTCATATATGACAGACGAATAATCACCTAAGCTTGTGGTGTAAGAACTAAATAGATAAATTTAAATCGTGCTTTTTTATAATCTTTTTCGTTTTACGCCAATAGGGCGCAAATTATAACGAGAACCACCTAATATCGAAGAATATTATTATATCCACCTGCTCTCTTCAGGTTGAGAAAGTTATGATGTGCTAGTTATTAAATTATTTAAAATTGTTAAACATTTCGTGGAAAATTCAAACCAAACTCCTCTTTGCAGAGAAGGCTTTGAAAAAGTGTGAATACTATACGTAGATTATCGAAATCAAATCTACTAGAACGGCAGTTGTTTTTATTTCGTGTTTATATCCTAGATTGTTGAGAAGAATTAGTATAATAGGAATATGATAAGAACGCCGACTTCTACCCAGGATGATTCGTCGAGAATATGACAAAACAAAATAAATGTTATAACATCTGTAGTCTTTTATCGAGTCACTCTATTGATGAAAAATACCTTCAAAATTTATCGCGTAGTTTTAAAGATTTCAGCATACGTACGAACAGACAGTGTTAGTGTCTCTGTTTAATACTATTCTAACTATAACGTTATACAATACAATAGTAAACAAGTCTCAATGTCCCACAAAACCAATTTAGTTATTTGTCTATATAGCGAACTTAATCAACTTAAAATTAATCTTATTATAGAAAAAAAAAAGTTACCTGACTGCATTTGGCCTACGGCTACGTAAGATATTACTGCAACACATAAAGCTTATATTGGAGCCGAACAAACATTATAAACGTATCTTTTTAGTAAGCGACACTGTATTACTAAAAAAGACTGAAAATAAACCGGCTTCGCTCTTGGCGATAAAATCTCACCGGAGATACAATTTCGTGTTTCACTTAATGTCCGAAATTATACGTACCGTGGAATTATTGGTATGAATGCGGCCTGCTACGGACCCATGGGCATGATTCAAACGCGATGACCGATAAAAGATATACATCGAATGAATTATATCAATTCGTCGGTGATTTGGGGTGTTTGTGTAATCTGACATTGAATTACAAACACAGTGTCGTAATGATGACATACGATCATGATTACATATTGTAATCTAAATATATGGATATTCAACAGTATACATGCAAATGTAATATACGTTAAGTTCGGAACGTGAGGTTAACGTAAGTAACAAGAAAGTCATTTACATGTCATTACACAGTATAACAAGTTAATTTACCTTTTAAATATTTTTGCTGTTTCGTAATGTTATAATTTATTTTATAAAAGTCGATAAATGACTTTTGCTACTTGATACGTATAACAAAGCGTACATGTTTGCATCATAGATATTTTTTACGAGATTCTAGTTTGGTGGAGATATCAGCTAGAAATCCGTTTGTGCTATATTGCGGCAAATAGCTGAAGAAATAGGCGCTATAATTTAGCGACAGCAATCTCTAGCATAGAATTTTACTTAAAAACTTTAAAAAAACGTGAAAATTAAAAAAAAATATACGCAAGAAATATAACTATAGTAAAAAAAAATGTTGAGGCTTATAACGCTTATTGGAATATGAACCTTTATATTTGTCCAAAAAATCTCAGAGAAAATGTCAATCGCAATATGCAAAAAAAATGTTAATACTTTTATAAGCAAACAAGGAATAATAATTTACCAGGTGACATTTAATTTGAAACAATTTTATAATTAAAAGGATATGTGTTCCTGCACAGGACAACTTTGATGGGGGCAATTTGCATTCGTTAAAAATTTTCACTCCCTGTTATCTCATACATTATTTTAAACCTATTTTACGCAGGTTTTACGTTGATGAAACCTGGCATAAATGTTAAACATTAAAAAGTCATAACGAAATAAGATTATATTAGGGACTGACTGATTTTTTTATTTCAAATAAGTGTTATTAAAATTTAACTTCATTTAGTTTGATATGAGTTCTGTAGACAATTTAAATAATTAAAAAAACTGGCAGCCTCCGTCTTCGACATAATATCTTTAGCCTTAATGTGATTATGAACATTAAACTAAAATATACGGGATTTTTTCGCTAAAAGCTTCTGATAGCATTTAATTAATTTTCGTTGAAATAATGTTATGAAAGGAAGGGTCTTTTAAATACATTGTAGCAACTGTCCGGATGTTTTTCGTATCCATGTCTGTTCTTTTTTTAATTGGCACCGTAGGCAGTCGAGCAGACGGGCCACTTTATGGAAATTGGTCACCGGCGCTCAGAAGCATAAGCAGTACAAGTGGTCGTGGTATCGTCAACGCGCTGCCTACCTATGAGAAATACTACGGTGCCCTTCAAACCGGAACAAAGTATTTCTTTCACACTACTGCTTTACGGCAAAAATACCTACAACCTATGGAAACATTTTTAAAAGTCTATTCTAAAATCTTGTTTAAATTTGACGCCGAAATTTTCTTAATCTTTTAATATCTGTTCCTATTACAAAATTATTTTAAAAAGTGGTATTAAATGACAGCTTATACCCATTATTTAAAAAAAGAATAAACAAAATCAGACTACAAGAAGCGGACGAACGAAGGAACCATACTTAAAAAAAAAACACATTCCTAGCTCCAAATAGAGTACCTCCTTTTTTGGAAAGTGGGACAAAAATGATTTTTTTTATTGCTATATGTACTAACAGGGGTTTTATGTTTTATACATAAATATTCATTTTATATTTTATGGCTAAAAATATAAAGTTTTTAGATAATATCATTTATCATATACGGGTAGTAAACAATTTTTTATATAGCTACACATACAATGAACAACACAATATGTTAATATTAAGTCGAATAAATCAATACAGCAGTTTCGCAATTAACGGTATTAATTATATTTTCCGATCAACTTCCACAATACACTAATGAAATAATTTAAAATAAGCTAACAACGCTATAGCAGTATCAATTTTGTATCACCTGCACAGTCCAGGGCGTGTTACTGGCAGGACCATTTGTCACGTTAATATTCTCCAAAGAGGTGCAAGGTTGCCCTTAAAAAGTCGTATGCTGTTGAAATATTTTTAGAAATTTGCCATACTGTTAATTACAGTCGATTTAAGCTGTAGCATTAATCTTTTTTAATCTTGCTAATTGCTATTTTGCAGCAAATCACGGCTTTCGAAAGTATGTTTGCGCTACTACTAAAATCAGTAAATTTTCAGCTTTGTCCAACATGTGGAAGTTCCAGTGTCCGTGGTTTGAAAGCTGACGTTTAAGATGCTTACGACACAGCTGTTGGATCCAAAGGCTTATTTCAAAGTACGAGGGTAAAGCCATGAAAATACTCAAAACCATGTTTGCATCATTTATCCAGCACAAACATTTTTTTTTCTTATCATTGGAACTATGAGAAACAATACGATCAATCTCAATTATAATAGTACATAATCTCACTTAGTTAAATAACTTTAAGCTTCTTGCTTTTCAGAACTCGTCTTTAGTATTGATAAAGAGAACAACTTAAACAAGTTCAGCAAGTTTTAACAATGGAAAAGTTAGGCCTGTTAGAGGAACATTCAAATTATTTTGGTGGCTTACTGGGGAAATATAAAGGTGAACAAAAGCTACGGGCGTTTCAAGCATTTAAAACATGTTGCATTGTTTCCGTCGTTGGTTATTTTGTATTGTTTCGACTTTAAAGAATTATTTCTAAAATAAGCCGAAACGTTCAAATAAAATTCAGTACTTTGAAGGTTATGTTTGTTTCTTATTCGAACCAAGGACTGTTCCAAGTCGGCTCAGAGTCTTACTAAAATGAAATAAGAAAGTACTGCGCACAAGCGTGCAGAAATATTGAACCTAGCATCCTTTTATTTTTACTAACGCATTAGAGCAAAAAGGCAATATGTTATGGGATTTTGAACACTCAGAGAGGCTCCTTTCTTTCTAAGTAAAACGTGTAAAATTTTTAAAATATTTATGTATTACGTATTAAATATGTTAGAGAATTTGAGAATTATGCTAAGGCGTGTTATATGTTATTTACTGTTTGAAGTTGGTCATATTTTTTTAGTCAAGTTTCCACTTGTTAAGCGACTTCCCAAAAGAAGGAGGTTCTCAATCCGGATACATATGTTACCTTGCTGCTCCGATTTTGTTCATTCTTTTTTTAATGTTAGATATTAACTTTCTCTTGATTCTATTTTTTATAAATTTGCAATAAGTAGTTTAATAGATGTTTGGAAAAAAATACGGCACCAAACATCACACCCTCGTGCAATTTAATAACTAACGCTGCATAAACCGTAAAAGATAGACATAAATAGTATGTTCTACGTTTTTATACTTCTTAAACTGGTGATAATAAAGTCAGCGAGTGCATATATCTATGTTTTAAAAATAACACTCAATAATCATTTTTATTAGATTTTTTGAATTTCAATTAAGCTCATTTAAGGTTATATAGCGTAAGTTCACATAAAAGTTAATACATTTAAAAAAATTCTTGATGCTATTAGCATATAATACGTCATACACAACATTTTGATAAAATAAATATCTTAAAAGATATGAGATATTTTAAATGCGGTGGCAGAAATCACGGGGCAATTTCACTTTGTTACCCGCTTGTATTGCGTAAAATGGTTTTGTTCTGTTTGAGGTTGGAAAAATTTTTTTTGTTAATTTCACTTGTTTATTATTTCTGCATGTACCATATAATTTATTATTACCTATATTCACTCAACAATAATAATGTTCAAGTACGAAAAGAATATTCAAAATTAATAAACAAATCTTTTCTCATTATGATATTAATCTAGCTTAATGTTTTCTGCTACGTCAAAGTATGTTTATTTATTAAATACATATAGTTAAAATGTATATCAAAGTTGCCTGGTAGCCAATGTCGCTTTTGTACAATTTTTTTGTGCATGAATAATCAATTAGTATTAAAGTTTGTATTATAATTGTCATTGTATCTGATTTTCGTTTAAGCATGGTCATAATTATGAAATATAATAAACCAATTACTTTTAATAATTGTTCGCCGTATTGTCGTCATTAGAAATAATGAGTCTGTCAACAGCAGGCCCTGAATTCTGCAGGTGATACTGAATCGATCCTTTGGAAAAGGGTAAGATAATTAAAGTCGTTTGTCGTTTCAATTAATGACTGTGTCAGTAAGTTATGTTTCAGAATATTTCTAATAATGTTTTGTTTTTATTTAAATAAAAGATTTGTTTTATTTTGCATTACATTTCAGTTTATACATAGAGGCACATTTCTGTCCGCTTTTTAAATGTTTTATTTAAAAAAATACATTAGAGTTAGATCAAAATCATAGAGCAACAAAAATCTAATTTTGAATAATGAACCACAAATTTCCACAGCTTTTATTAAACCATGTGAATAAAAACTCACTTGTCATATATTTCATGATACGTACAAACATTTTCCTATTCATAACTAACATGTATAACAACTACAGTAAATCGAAGATCCTTTAAAAATATCGCTTGTAAAATAGTAATACAAAACTCAATGGAGAACAACAGTGGTTCCTAAAGTAAAAACGTTCTTAATCTTAGTTTATGCGAGCTACAAAATAACGAATGCCAGATTCGTGCTTAATAAAAAAGAGCTTTGGATTTTTAAAAGTAAATTAGGTAAATAAATTCCCAGTTAAACTTTGTTTGGGGGCTTTTTTTTTAATTTGTGTTTTAAATGATTTATAAAACTTCATTAAATCTTATGTGTTCTTTTGCTCATATACTTGAAATAATTATTCAATCTTCTGTTTATTTTTCTTTTTATTTCTTCTTTTTATTGTATATGGGCACCGCGGTTGTACTCACCCAGACGGTCCCCCTGTAAAAAGGGGTCAAAGGGTTGCCGGCAAAAAAAAATATGTTATGTAATAAAAAATCTTCAGTATTGTGTTTGTGAATATATATTTGTATAAAATTATAACAAAAGAGAACTCAATTAAAAACGCATTAACTAATAGCTTAATTCTTGATCAGGTACATTATGTTATTAAGGTTTAACTTCTTAAATGTTATTAATGCGTGAGTTTTTTAAAATACTAACTTTGATTCAATTTCAATTTAAACTCTGCTAATACATTATTCAAATGCCCAAACTACCGACGCAAAGTATATAAAAACCCGGTGAAAATGGACTATGCAGCCCCATTTAAGCCGTCTTTTGCAAGTAAAATATGTTATAAATTGCTTAAACTTATGGTTCTGTCTAACTTTGACTAATAATAGTGTCAGTAACAGTCTAATGGTGTTACATTTTTATTCATATATATATTATCATTTGAATGATAGATGAAATTACGCAAGCAGTCGCAAGTTTAAAAGAAGCAGGCAGAAGCAATAGAAAATTACTAACATTTGGATAAAAAAAACTACTTATGTAAAAATGCTATTAATCTAATTAACAGTATAATGTTTTTTTTTTTATTTTTGATGTAATTAAACTTATTATATGATAGTAATGCACAAATTTTAATTATTGTTTAAACAGAGTTAAATTTAAATTTATTTTGCCATATATGCCACGCTTGGCGAGCCAAGTGACAACCGCAGTCCCTCCAGATCCGTTATGCCTCGAACGCTACGTTGAGGGTTTCAGCATTTTATATTCTGAAGGTGGAGATGGTTATACTGCAATCCATTCTATTGTGACTTTTTCCTTAGTCACCGCTTACGACCACCGCAGGTATAAATGAGTAGGCTGAATTCTTGGCCGCAGCCACACGGCGATTGCCGTTAAACTAAATGAATATAATTCGAGACCTGATCAGACGCTCCAAAACTTACAACTTGATAGCTGTCCATTGTATTGTTTTTTCAATTTGAATTATTTAAAACAAATGAATGAATGACTGAATGAATGAACGAACGAATGAATGACTTAGAAAATGAATGAATGACTAAATAAATAAATGAACGAATGAATGATTGAACAAGTGAATGAATGAATGAATGAATGAATGAATGAATGAATGATTGATTAAGTGAACGAATGAATAAATGAATGACTGAATGAATGAATGAAAGAATGAATGAATAAATGAATGAAAGAATGAATGAATGAATGGATGATTGAATGAATAAATGAATGAATGACTAAATGAATAAATGAACGAATGAATGATTGAACAAGTGAATTAATTAATGACTGAATGAATTAACGAACGAATGAATGAATGAATAAATGAATAAATGAATGAACGAACGAACGAACAAGTGAATAAATGAATGAACGAACGAACGAACAAATGAATGAATGAATAAACGAACGAATGAATAATTGAACAAGCGAACGAATGAATAAATGAATGATTGAATGAATGAACGAATGATGAATAAATAATGTAACGAATGAATGATTGAACAAGTGAACGAATGAATGAATGAATGAAAGAATGAATGAATGATTTAACAAATGAATGAATGATTTAACAAATGAATGAATGACTGAATGAATGAACGAACGAACGAACGAATGAATGAATAAATAATCGAATGAACGATTTAACAAGTAAGCGAATGAATGAATGAATGAATAAATGAATGAATGAATGAATGAATAAATGAATGAAAATGAATGAATGAATGAATGAATGAATGAATGAAATGAATGAATGACTTAGAAAATGAATGAATAAATGAATGAAAGAATGAATGAATGAATAAATGAATGAATGAATGAATGAATGACTTAGAAAATGAATGAATAAATGAATGAAAGAATGAATGAATGAATGGATGAATGAATAAATGAATGAATGACTAAATGAATAAATGAACGAATGAATGATTGAACAAGTGAACGAATGAATGAATTAATGAATGAATGAATGATTTAACGAATGAATAATTTAAAAAAAGAATGAAAGAATGAATAAATAATTTAACAAATGAATGAATGATTGAAAAAGTGAACGAATGATTGAACGAACGAATGAACGAACAAATGAATGTTTTAGAAAATGAATGAATAAATGAATAAATTTATGAATGAAAGAATAAATAAATGAACGAATGAATGAATGAATGATTTAAAAAATGAATGAATGAATAAATAAATGAACGAATGAATGATTGAACAAGTGAATGAATGAATGAACGAATGGAGAATTCAATGAATGAATGAATGAATTATTTAGAAAATAAATGAATGAACGAACGTACGAACAAATGAATGAAGAAATGAATGAATGAACGAACGAATGAATGATAAAACAAGTGAACGAATGAATGAATGATTGAATGAATGAATGAACGAATGATGAATAAATGAATGAATAAACGAACGAATGAATGATTGATTAAGTGAACGAATGAATAAATGAAGAATGAATAATTGAACAAAGTGAAGAATGAAAATGAATGAATGAATGAATGAAGAATGAATAAATGAAAATGAACGAATGTAAATAATGAATGAATGAATAAAAAAGAAGAATGAATAGAAGATTAACAAATGAATGAATGAATGAAAAAGATGAATGAATAAGAATGAATAACGAATGAATGATTGAAAATGAAGAATGAATGAATGAATGAATTAAGAATGAATGGAAATGAAATGAATAAATGAATGAATGAAGATAAGAATGAATCGATAATAAAATGAATGAATGAATGAATAAATGAATGAATGTAATAAATGAATGAATGAATACAAATGAACTAATGAATGAATAAATGAACGAATAATGTTAACAAGAAGAATAATAAATGAAAATAGAATAATGAATGAAAGATGAATAAATGAATGATAAATGAATAAAGATGAAATGAATGAATGAATGAATGAATGAATGATAAATGAATGAATAATGAATGAATGATTAGAAAAAAATAATAAATGAGAATAATATGAATGAATGAAAACAAGAAATGAAATAGAATGAATGAAAAATGAAAGATAATGAATGAATAGATTGAAATGAATGAATAACAGAATGAATGATTAGACAAATGAATGAATGAATGATGAATGAATAAATGAATGAATGACTAAAATGAATAATGAAACGAAATGAATGAATATGAACAAATGATAACGAATGAATGAATAATGAATGAATGAATGGAATTAAAGAATGAATAATGATTAAAAAAGAATGAAAAGAATGAATGATAATAATTATGAAACAAAATGAATGAATGATTGAAAAAGTGAACGAATGATTGAACGAAGATATGAATGAATGAACTGAATGAACGAACAAATGAATGTTTAGAAAAATGAATGAATAAATGAATGAATGAATAAATTAATGAATGAAAGAATGAATGAATGAACGAATGAATGAATGAATGATTTAAAAATGAATGAATGAATAAAATGAATGATATCGAATGAGAATAATTGAATAAGATGAATGAATAATGAATGAAATGAGAGAATACGAATGAATGAATGAATGAATTATTTAGAAAATAAATGAATAAATGAATGAATGAACGAACGTGGAACAAATGAATGAATAAAATGAATGAATGAAGAACGAATATTGAAATGATAAATTAACAATGAACGAATGAATGAATGAATGAAAGAATGAATGAACAAATGAATGATGAATGAATGAATGAATAAACGAACGAATGAATGATTGATTAAGTGAACGAATGAATAAATGAATGAATGAATGATTGAACAAGTGAACGAATGAATAAATGAACTGATGAATGAATGAATGAACGAATGAATGATTGAACATGTGAACGAATTAATAAATGAACGAATGAACGAATTTAAAAAATGAATGAATGAATGAATGAACAAGTGAACGAATGAATGAATGAATGAATGAACAAACGTATGATGAATGAATGAATGAACGAATGAATGATTGAACAAGTGAACGAATGAATGAATGAAAGAAGGATAGAATGAATGGACGAACGAATAAAAGATTGAACAAGTGAATGAATGAATTAATGAATGAATGAATAAATGAATGAATGAATAAATGAATGAATGATTTAACTAATGAATGAATGAATGAACGAATAAATGACTGAATGAATTTACGAACGAAAGAAGAATTCAACTAGTGAATGAATGAACGAATGAATGAATGAATGAACGAACAAATGAATGATTAAACAAATGAATGAATGACTGAATGAATAAACGAAACGAATAAATGACTGAATGAATGAATGAATGATAGATCTAGAAAATGAATGAATAAATAAATAAATCAAGAAACGAACGAATAAATGAATGAATGAATGAACGAACGAATGATTGAATGGATGAATGAGTGAATGAATGAAAAAATGAATGAATGAATGAATGAATAAATGAATAAATGAATGAGTGACTGAATGAATGGACGTACGAATACATGATTTAACAAATGAATGAATGAATGAATGAATGAACGAACGAATGAATGATTTAAAAAATGAATGAATGAGTGAATGAACGAACGAACGAACGAACGAACGAATGAATGAATGAATGAACGATTTAATAAATGAATGAATAAATGATTTAAAAGATAAATTAATGAATAAATGACTGAATGCATAAATGAATGAATGAGTGAACGAAGAAATAATTGAATGAACGAATGAATGATTGAACAAGTAAACAAATGAATAAATGAATGAATGAATGGACGAACTAATGAATGATTTAACGAATGAATGATTTAAAAAATGAATGAAAGAATGAATGATTGATATAACAAATGAATTAACAAATGAATGAATGATTGAACAAGTGAACGAATGATTGAACAAACGAATGAATGATTTAACAAAGGAATGAATGACTGAATGAATGAACGAACGAACAAATGACTGAATGAATGAATAAATGATTGAACAAGTGAACATAATGAATGAATGAATGAATAAATGAATAAATGAATGAATGGATGAATGAATGAATGAATGACTGAATGAATAAATGAACGAATAAATGATTGAACAAGTGAATGAATGAATGAATGATTGAATGAATGGATAATTGAATGAATGAATGAACGAATGAATAAATGAATGAATGAACGAATGAATGAATGAATGAATAAATGAACGAATGAATGAATGAACAAGTGAACGAATGAATGAATGAATGAATGAATGAACAAGTAAACGAATGATGAATAAATGAATGAATGAATGAATAAACGAATGAATGATTGAACATTATGAATGAATGAATGAATGAAAGAGTGAATGAATGAATGGACGAACGAATGAATGATTGAACAAGTGAACGAATGAATGAATGAATGAATAAATGAATGAATGATTTAACTAATGAATGAATGAAAACGAATGATGAATAAATGAATGAATGAATGAATGAACGAATGTATGATTGAACATAATGAATGAATGAATGAATGAAAGAGTGAATGAATGAATTTTCGAACGAATGAATGATTTAACAAATGAATGAATGAACGAATGAATGAATGATTGAATGAATGATTTAACAGATGAATGAGTGAATGAATGAATGAACGAACGAATGAATGATTTAACAAATGAATGAATGACTGAATGAATTAACGAACGAATGAATGATTTAGAAAATGAAAGAATAAATGAATGAATGAATAAATGAATAAGCTGCAAACAACCAGAGCGAATTAATAAAGCGCATAAATTTTATCATGTCCATTTCATTTGGACATGATGTGAGCGTTCGTCTGTCCACGCAGTGTTTATTAATTCAAACTGTCTTATTAATAGTACAATTTACAATGATAGGGCAATGGAGCTGTCAAAATACATTTAATTTTAGTTAACTCGTCGAAGGTTAGAAATTACTAATAAAGGAAATATCCGTGTGGCACATGGGCAAGCAACATTACGAAAATCCTCTGTATTACATAAATAAAATTGGAATTAACCTCTCATTAGATAATTACAAAGTTAACTGGGACTTTATAGACTAATTTTTCCCACATCCTTGGAAGATTACTATTTACCAAGGATATGGGGAAAATTACATGATGCAACCAGTTTTACTGTAATGCAAGTGTTAATGGTTATCTTTTAATGATTATAGATTTGTCAAACACCCTGCAAAGCAAATGTCACAGTGTCATTATTCTGCAAAGCAATCATGAGCAATAATTTCCGTTTTCCAGCTCGAAGGGCACCAAAGATAGGGCAGAAGAGAACATTCAGTGAATATGTCTGTAAGAGGCGGGACGGTTTGTGGATTTTACTATCTATGCTATATATATATATATACTGCTAGTATATGGGTCGGTCACGTTATTAACGAAAATATAATAGTACGGGCGTGTGCTTTACAAACCGGAGGTCTTGGGTTCGAATCCACAATATATTGAAATATATTGAATGTTTGTTTTTGAAAATATATTGAGTTCCCACAGACTCAATATATTTTCATTGTTTTTTACTAGTTGGTTAGAGCAATTTGACCCGATCACCCAAGTGTCTGAAAAGTAACTTGATCCATGCGTCAGATGGGCATGTAATCAGTCACCTACCAACTCGCAATGGACCAGCATGTTGGGGTACGGTCCAAAACCCCCTAATGGATAGGGGTGTATTAGAGGAGGCCTATGTCCAGCAGTGGACTATCATAGTTAATGTTACGGCAAATAGGTTTATACTAAAATTTTTACTTAACTTAGTATAATGAAAGTTCTTAACTTAGTATAAACAAGGCAGAGTTCGTTCTCGAAATACCTAAACGTGATTATCAATGTAAAATCTAGAATATCGAATATATTAACTCGAAAAGCTTCTAAAAGTGTTTAACTGATTTGAGTTGGAATAATATTACAAAATGTGTATCAGTTATTCAAAAACTAATGACTAATTGCTACTGTTTCATTAAATATTTGTCATAGGTGATGAAGTACTAGTATTTTGAGATCTTTTAATAAATACTTTAATTTATTTTTATACACAGCCTTCGAGTCTCTTACTGGACTTCTTGTGCACGATTCCATCATTTTTCAAGACTTCAATTGGTTTTAAAAAAGGTTGATATTGGTTCTACCAAAAGTTCTTCACAGCATTCTTTTCTTGTTATCGTCTTCCCACATGTTTCCACTTAAGTAAGTTCTTTCAATTTGATGACATCTTTCAGCTCGGGGCCAGATCTGTTGAATAAGGGAATGCTCAACCAAATAGAAGCCAGCTTGTTGGCAGCCATCGTATTTCCCGATCGAATGTTTCGTTCTGTTTCATAAACACACAACGCGCTACGTTAAAAAAATTTGTATCAACGATGGCAATCTTTTACTTGGGAATTTAAGCTGCTTTGGATTGACCTGCAATAATATCATACCTCGCTACTTGTGAATTTGACAATTCTACTCCTATTATCACTGATATCTTCATGGAGAACTTTGAAGGGACAGCCCTCAATACAGCTCCTATCCGGCCAAGATTCTATAAGCGGTATGTCGATGACACATTCACCATTTTACCAACAAACCAAATCAATGCATTTCTGGGTCAATTTAATTCTTTGCACCCCAAAATAAAGTTTACGGCCTTCTTAGATATTTTAATCATCACAGAGTACGAGAGCACAGCGGATCTGAAACAAGGAGCATTTGACATCTGAGCTGGAAGATGTCAGCAGGTGCTGCATGACTTCAAACTCCTAGTTACACGGCCACGTCGCAGTCACAGTGTGAAGCCAGCCACACTCGAAAGAGTGCCTGCCGTCTTACCTTACATCTGAGGAGTCACCAGAAACTGCAACAATAGCTGTAGCCTAAAGTTTTTAGAAAACCTAACCGCACGAATAAATATTTAAATGGTGATTATCACCACCGACCCTCACAGTTAGCTACTGTCGGTAAATGTTTGCTTCGGAGAGCACAGCGGATCTGCAGCAAGGAGCATTTGACATCTGAACTGGAGATGTCAAGCAGGTGCTGCGAGACAAAAAATTCCAAGTTCCACTGCCAAGTCGCAGTCACCGTGTGAAGCCAGCCACATTCAAAAGAGTGCCTGCCGTCTTACCTTACATCAGAGAAGTCACCGACAAAATCGGTTTTATTTCAATGCGAGCTTCTATTCAAACATATTATAAACAGCCGAAGAAGATTGGCTAATTATTACCATCCGTCAAATATAAAATTCCTCTACAGGTACCTGGTGTGTACAAGCTAGACTGTGATTGTGGTCTCTCTTAAATTGGACAAACAAAAAGACTGGTAAGAATCAGAGTCAAAGATGAAAAAAGCCGATGTTAAGCACTGACGCCATAAGAAATCTGCAATTTCTAGACAAGTCCGATCATTATATTAGATTTTATGAACCAAAAATACTTGCAAAAGTAGATAAATTTATTTCAAGGATGATTCTGGAAGCAATAGTAGTTAAAAAAATATCCAAATTAGAATGGTAGGTCTTTGCCACCTTCATGGGTTCCGATAATTTAAAAATGAAACCCAAAGATATAAAAACTACAGAGCCACAAGATAACATAAGTACTTTTTGTAAAACCAATGTTCAAAATTAAGAAAAAAAATATATATGTCAATTTTAAATAAAAAACTCTGACGGTCATTCCAAAACATTGAGATACAGACATATACAAATTTAGTCTGCCCGTGATCATGGATGCTAGAAAGAATCCGAAATGTCGAGAATAAATATATATATAACAAACGCGAAAAATCCGTAAATAAGTAGATTTGATAGATATTCGTATTTATCTATACATTATAAATACGTCCGCGATGTGGATGCCTTAGTTACTCTTATTTTGAACAGTTCATCCATCGTTTATTGTATTGAATATGCATAATTTTCAAAATCGATAATATATAATTCGTATTTCAAAAATATTTTATAACATTTATAATCCTCTTTCCTTTCTGAGCAAAACAAAATCCCATAACATATTGCCTTTTTGCTCTAACGCGTTTATGAAAAGAAAAGAATGTTAGCGGTACAATATTTTTGCACACTTGTGCGCGGTATTTTCTTATTTGCTTTTAGTAAAACCCTGAGCTGACTTGGAACATTCTTTGTTTCGAAACAAAAACATAACCACCAAAGTACAGAGTTTTGTTTAAACGTTTCGGGCCCATTTTAGAAATAATTTTTAAAGTCGAAACAGTACAAAATAACCAACGACGAAAACAATGCAGCATGTTTTAAATGCTAGAAACGCCTCTAGCTTTTGTTTACCTTTATTCCCCAGTACGCCACCAAAATAATTTGAATGAACCAAAATAATAAAATAATTTCCACTAATAGGCCTAAATTTTCTATTGTTAAAACTTGCCTGACTTGTTCAACTTGTTCTCTTTATCAATACTAAAGACAAGTTTTGAAAAGCAAAAAGCTTTAAGTTTATTTAACTAAGTGAGGTGTAACTTGGGTACTATTATAATTGAGGTCGATCGTATTGTTTATTATAGTTTGTGATGGATAAATGATACAAACATGGTTTTGAGTTTTTTCATAGCTTCACCCTCGTACTTTGAAATAAGCCTTTGGATCCAACATCTGTGTCGTAAGCATCTTAAACGTCAGCTTTGAAACCACAGATTTAACACGGACACGGGAACTTCCGCATTTTGGACAAAACTGTAAATTGACTGTTTATAGTAGTTGCATAAACTTATTTTCGAAAGTCGTAGTTTGCTTCATAATTGCAATTATCATTTATAACTTTTAGGATATATATTTCAGTGATAGATTTGACTGCACATACTAAGTTTACTTCTGTTCAAATATGTATTTTGATTTTTTATTCACTGCGAGCAATATTTACTATACACCTTTAAGGGTAATCTAAGCATTTTTACTATTATAATACTATTTAATAATAAATATTATTTTTATTTATTATTTAATCTATTGCACAAAATTATGTACACAGGTAAGCTTATTGCCTTAGGCATTTAGATAGTTTTGAAAACTCGAAGTAGGTGCACAATTATAAATTGACCAATATTAATAGAACATAGGAGAATCTCATAAAGTATTATATAAGCTAATATTAAAAAGAAATCCTGTGTATATAATCGTATAAAAATATTCTTCTCTTTAAAGAAAGCTTAAATCGAGCTTCAAAAAGTTATTAACAGAATGGCATCGTTCTAAAAATATTTCAACAGCATACGACTTTTTAAGGGCATGCAACCTTGCACGTCTTTGTAGAACATTAACGTGACAAATGGCCCTGCCAGTAACATGCCCTGGACTATACAGGTGATACAAAATTGATACTGCTATATCGCTGTGAATATTTATTTACAGAATTATTTAATTAATGAATTGGGCTGTAGTCGATCGGGAAATACTATTAATTGTGAAACTGCTGCATTGCTTGTTATTCGATTCGATGTACCATATTTCTTTGTCCATTTACTGTGTAGTAAAGTTGAAGATTAAATAGAATTTATTTTGTGATAACTGATACTAACTTGAAAATACTAACTTGACTATAATATACGTGTGCATAAAATTTATATTTATATTTACACGTATCCTGGTACATATAGCAATAATGAAATTTTTTATTTTTTTTTTATTTTCTATTGCACTCTCTTGGATATCACATTGTTTACTTCATTTATTTAGACTGTTGCGTAAAATATGTTCTGTTTAACTTAATTTTAATATCTAATTTGTCGTGTTTCGTTGATAATCTCGATTCTAGAACGACTGTTTAGTAGTTTCTTCGAAACAAACAAGCAAATCTTTTCTCTTTCTGATATTATTACAAAATTATGTTTTTCTGTTACGTAAAAGTATGATTGCTTCTTACTTACACATAAATGCTATTCACTACTGGATGATGGGTTTTATTATAAATATCATTGTATTTGTTTTTCGTTTTATTTGTTTGTTCACCGTAGTGATTCTTCACCGTATTATCGTTATTTGTAGTAATCATTCTGTCAACAGCAGGCCCTAAATTTTACAGGTGATACTAAATCGATTCCTTAGAAGAGGGTCATATAATTAAAGTAGTTCCTATTACTTATTGTGTCAATTTGTTATGTTTTAGTTTGTTTTTCATATTATTTTGTACATAATTGAATAAAATATTTGTTTTATTTTTTCTCGCATTATACTTTTTAAAAGTAAAAGAAATTAATATTAGAAAAAAAAACTTTCGTTTATTTAAATAACGACTGCAGTAAATCGAAGATTCTCTGAAAATATCGCTTGTTATATATCCCTAACAGATTGTTGGAGTCTTGCCAAATAGTAATATAAAACACAACGGAGAACAACAGTGGTACCTAAAGTAAAAACGTTCTTAATCTTAGTTTATGCGAGCTACAAAATAACAAATGCCAAATTCGTGCTTAATAAAAAGAGCTGTGGATTTTTAAAAGTAAATTACATAAATAAATTCCCAGTTATACAATGTTAGGTGCTTCTTGTTAATATCTATGTAAAATGCCATATAAAACTTGATTAAATCTTTTATGTGTTCTTGTTATCACATACATAAAATAATCATTTTATCGCCTTATTCAGTAAAAGTAATAGAACATTGTTTAAATAAAAGTAACAATTGTTTTTACCGAAGCGATACAATGAAATAACGTAAAGAACTTTGATGATTTATTATCAAAAACCAGTATTTAGCCAAAACAAGTTCATAAAGAAATTATAACAGACCGAAAAAAATGCCACTAAGTTTCAAATGTATAGATATTATTTAATGTTTTTTTTATACTTAACAAATAAGAGGTAAGTTTTTATTTTTTATTAAAACTCTTTAGTGTTTAAAAATACTCACTCCAATTCAATTTCAGTTTTAAACTCTGTTAATAGGTATTATGCGATCGCTTCTTTGTTCGTTCCCATTTAATATGATAATTTAAAAACATTATTCAAATTCCCAACTTACCGACGCAAAGTATATAAAAACACGGTGAAAATTGACTATGCAGCACCATTTAAGCTGTCTTTTGCAAGTAAAATATGTTATAAATTGCTTAAACTTATGGTTGTATCTAACTTTGACTAATAGTAGTGTCAGTAACAGTCTAATGGAGTTACCTTTTTATTCATAGATAGATTATTAGATGTATGATAGATGACTTTATGCAAACAGGATGGAGGAGAGATTTGATGCAGATAAAATCAATTTCATTTTATTAAAAAAATCTCCTCCGTTTGTTCAAACGGTAAAAGTGCTCTTAATCTTCTTTACAATATCTTGTGTAATTTTTTAACTTATTTTGTATGCAAACTAACAGTTTTATTTTTTTTTTACATATTTAGTCATTTTAAAAAATATTTAAATTTTAATTTATTTTATTATTTAGCAACAACATACATATTATTTACTTCATAATTAAATTAATTTAAAGAACTAGTTGCATCAACATCTTTGCAAGTTTTAGCAGTATACTTGTTATTGGTTTAAACTGTTTTTGTTAAATGATAGTTATTTACAAATTTGAGTTTACCCATGCATTTATAAGCTTGTCATTACTGTCAAACTGAATGAATACAATACGAGACTTCATCTGATGCTCCAAAAATCACAACTTGATAGCTGTCCATTCAATTAAAATTTGGACTTACACGTGTGTTATTATTTAAAATTCATTCATTTTAATTAAGCTGCAAGCAACCCGTACGAATTAATAAAGCGCATAAATTTTATCATGTCCATTAAATTTTGACACGATGTGAGCGTATGTCTGTCCATGCAGTATTTATTGATTCGAACCGTGTTATTAATAGTAGCAGTTCACAATGACAGGGCAATGGAGCTGTCAAAATATATTAAATTTTAGTTAACTCTCGTTGGGTATAAATTACTTTTTTAAAAGTAACAGTAATATAACATATGGAAATAAAAAAAGAGATATGGAAATATTTACAAAGCATTAAAGTCTACGAAGATAGTACATTATATAGGTCTGAGGATATATGGCTCTAAGAGGCGTGAAGGTATGTGCATTGTATTCTTTATTTTTACTGCCTGCGTATCCTGATGGTATAGGCATTGCTATAGAATCGGAGGTCGTGGGTTCGAATCCTGCGAGGACTCAACAAATTTTCATTGTTGTTTCCCTAGCAATTGGCGATCACCCAATTGTGTCTGAAAAGTAAGATGATCCAGGTGGATGGGCATGTAAAGTCAGTCCACCCACCAACCCGCATTGGACCAGCTGGTGGAGATACAGTCCAAACCCCTAATGGATAGGATGTATTAGGAGCCTATTTCAGCAGTGGACTATCACAGGCTGATGATGTATATGTATGATGTATTCAGTTATTCTTTCCTTTATGCTACTATGGATGGGAGGTTTAATATAATATAATATATAATTTCAGATATAATGTATTTCGTGTTAAATATAATTTTATCTATTTATCTTTACCTGTCCAAATGAAAAGCTAAATTTTTTTATTTCCGCTCCATAAATGTAACCTCAGTGAAATACGCAATAATCACCTGTGTTAAAAAGAGTATTGATTTTCGTTTACGATAATATTTTGTAAAAATTGTATTACGTGGTCAATGGTTTTAATTTGGTTGCACATCTTATAAAGTCACATTATTTTATTACTTTTAAAAGGCAATAATGTACAAAATACTAAGTTTCAACAACATTTATGTAACTCCATTCAAATTGTAACTAGCATACGTTAAGTTTTGGAAATATTTAATTTAAACGTGAATTAATTGAGTTTTCAATTGAAATGTCTACTTTGACATAAGTTAAACATAATTTTAATTTTTAAATCAATGCATATTAATGATTTCTTTTCTTACCTATGTTCGAGTGAAACAGTTTTTCAGAGGTGGGTGGGGTCTAGTTATTTAGCATTGCTCTAGGCAATGTATCCACCCTGGTGCTAATCCTGCCCAAAGCTAAAGTATAAAAATTCACTGTAATCACTGGTTTGAAAGGGCACTAGTCAGATATATTTACTGGAAAATAGACTAGCAATCCTATGTTTCACGGTAGACTGCGCGTTGTTGATACCCTTGGTATCGTCGATATGCAAAGGCCTTGGTGACCACTTCTCATTACATGGCCCGACTGTTCGTCTGCCTTCGTATATGATAAGAAAAAAGAAGTATGGTATTATATAAAAAATACAATGCATCATCTTATAACTAAAAGTGCCCAAGAGATTTAGTAAAAACTTAGCCGTCGATGATTCGCATAAGTCTAATTGTACGCTATTAATCTGAAGGATCTATTTCTCTATATATTTCATCGGAACGTAGATAGTAGAATCACCTGTTTGGCGAAAGTGTACTGCGATTTACAATCCAAATTAGGTTCTAAAATGTGGTCGATAAAACTAACACGTATTTAGAATAAGGCCCAGTATATAACGGATTCATTGCCTTTAAGTAACGTTTTATCGTACTTGAAAGCTGAAAAGGGTCTAAAACTTAAATATGTTGTAATACATAGTTTACAGTATTCTACTAATGACTCAGTATGTTAATGCAACGAATAAAGCTGTTTGGTTTTCATCCTGTTTTCAAACCTTTACTGTAGAAAGAGAACACTTCAGAAGTTTTCAAATAACATTATATAATCAAAGCAGAGAAGATAGACCAATCAAAACTACGAATGAACTTCAATAATCTATTCAAATATATAAACGAACATCAAATTCATGTTAAATTGGTTGACCCATAAACCGAGTCGGCCGGAAGTGGATAAATCTTTGTAGGAGTTTGAATTGGTTTACTTGAAATCACGGCGTAAACAGAATCACCTGGCCAGTTTGATCCCGGAGCATCCATGAACGTAGATAAGGACCGCACAAAGGGTTCGGACCGCACTAACGACGTCATTTAGGATATGCCGGAAAACCGCTATGCAGCTGTGTATTAAACCTGTCGCAATCTATATTTGATTTTTACTTGCAGTAATATTATAAGGTGTTATGGTATAACGCTGGCTTACGTACTTTCTACGTTGAAGTTATAGTTATATGCCGCTTGTTATTTGTTTTCTAAGTCGCGTTGTTCTAAGCTTGTTGACGAGAAAAGCTATGCATCCAACTACTTACTGTACAGCTTAAATTATACCACTTTATTTTTAATTTTCTAATGCAGTTTCGGTTGAATAATAAACTTTTAAAAGTAATACACTTCTTCAATGGCAACTGTCTTTATAGTCATTAACCTAAAAATTCCACTTAATGTATTGGCTCTTCTTTATAAATCGGTAGTGTATAAATAAACCTGAATAGAAAACAAATTTTGTAATATCCGTAAAATGTTAGTTTATAAGACAATGCGCCGATCACCCAATTTATCTGAACTAATTATGAATACCATCGTCGGATGGGTAGTAAAGGATATACACAATGCTTCTGCTTATTACGCATGGCTCTAAATGGCTATACGTTCCAGAAACGCTTAATCAGAAGGGAAAAATTTGACATTAATTTTGACATAGTTTATTGGCAGAATTTGTTATTGTAGGTTAATGGTGTACGGGGCGGTCGTTGTATGGGTTTGCGTACAACAAAATTCGATCCTTCGAATTACAGGACCGTGTTAATTATCATAAGTCTGAAAAAGTTGACATGAGCAATTTACTCGCTATTACTCTATAAATTTTACCAAGACCGTATTCAAAAACTGTTTTTTTATTTGAGAAAACTTGAACTTAATTAACCTTTGTTAATGTTTATTTCCGATTGCTTTACAATACACTTTTGTCAGATGTTTTCTTTAAAATATATCAACATTTATATTATTACAAAAGTCCAATATCGGCAATATTAAGTACTTTATTTGCTCAAAATAAAGTTAAAATTTATAATATAATGAAATAAACAAGAATATTCGGTTTACAAGAAAGGCAAATCCAGTATAAATTCTGTTGATAAGGCAACTAGATTTACTGGTTATTGAACAATTTGCTGGATAATTTTATACGTGGTTGATAAAGAAAATCAAAATGTTCTTTGCTTCTTAATTCGAATAACTTGGCAAACTTAAATAGGCCAACTTTATCACAGTTTAGTTCAACGATTTAGCTGGTTAAGAAAATATGTATGTTTCGAAAACAAGATTGTATTGCATTTGATTTAAATATGTACAATAGAGTAATTACAGAATTTAGGATCATGTCAGAGTTATCAATGGCACAGAATACGACGAAATAAACACGTTTAATTAGCAATAATGTTCTGAATTCAAAATGTTGTATCATGTAGTTAACATGTATTATTAACTCCTTAGACATTTATTTGACCAAACTGATATTTAAAAAACGAGTTATTGAGATAGTTATCGTATGTATAGACATAACTAATATTTTAAATATAATATGCACAAGTTTTATTACTAAAATTTCATATATAGAAATATTTTAAAACTATATGCCAAACAATTTATCATTATACCAGTTTTCACAAGTCCATACAAATATCCGGGAATAAACTTTAAATTGTATTTTATTTGACCTCAAAATAAGGGTTTAAAGATATTGGTATCAATATAGATCAGCTTATATACTTTTGAAAGGAAACAACATTCTCATATTGCACTCTGAAATTCTTTCGTCCTAGAATAAATTCTATGTATGGTAAAATATCCTGTGGTAAGGGTATCTGGATTCTTGAATTCGGTTCGCTGTCTTAAATTTGATTCTTCATGAGCTAACGTTTTATTACTGGTTGATAAAATAATAGATCAAAAAGGCCCGTATATGGGCTTTAAATTTGAATAACTTTACAAAAATTTTAAAGTACATTCAACATAGATTTACTCAAATCAATAACTTTTAGACTGGTTTTAGCTAGAAATGTACATTTAAGAAAAAAAAGTACCTAAGGAATTTAGTGAATTAAATCTGCTTTTAAAGACTAAATCAATAGGTTTATAATATACTAAAATTCCTTATCTGTTATATTCTTGTCCAGAGTGTAGGCTTAATTGGTTATAGACATCATCCTAAGCAAAGATACTTATGCGTTGAAAAACTATCAAAGAAAGTTATATATGTTACAGTCTCTGACAAACAATAAGATGTAGATGAATGCTTCTATATTAAATAAAAACTTAATAAATAATAATTTAATTTGAATTTAGAGACATTATAAAGAGCTTTATACGAATACAGAAATTAATTTAAGAAAAACAATTTACTGCAAGTGATATTGTTTTGTGACCGTCAATTAAATCTTACAAAGGATTAAAAGTGACAGGGTGAACGTAGAGCAAGTCTTGTGATCACTTGAGTTTAATGTTTAAGCAACTAGATTAAGTCTATGTATAAAAGCAAGGACTGTGAGATAATTCAAGGAAGATAGTGTATACTGCGGTATTATAAGACATTAAGTAATATTATATCTTCTTTTGTTCTTATCTTTAATAAAAACTGTAAGACTTCTGAGTTGGGAGGAATAAAAGCTGTCATGGATTTTATGGCATACTATTAACTTTGTTACTTAATTATATCTTATAATTGTTCAGTTGACTTCTGGATGAATTTTTATATGTTTTTCTGGTTATTACTTTTATGACATTTAAGCTTTAATATGTATTCTTTCTGAACTAGTTATATGACACTCCTATCTTATTGAGTCTTAAATTCTAATAAAGCATATCGATAAACAGCCTTTATAATACCGCTTTTATAAGGAACAATCCATAGTTCCTATAGAAAAATTGCACTTTACCGAAAATTTCTTTGCGCTATTGACATTAAATGTTAGTATGGTCAAACAATTTCTCGGGTGGCTGCACGTATTTTACTTGGAATTTCTTGCTCCGCCGTCTTTACAATTTCTATTCTTTTCAGGAGCTGAAATTCTCTACACAAAGGTTTCAAATTATGTCTACTCAGTGAAAATCAACCACGGTAGCTTTTATGTCTATCGTTTTTCATTAAAAATAATGTCAAAAAAAATTAAAGTACCATCCAAATAATTTTATTACATCAAAAAATCAAAAACTTTAAGATGTTTTTGCCTAGTAATATTCGGATGTTAAAGAAGAAATTAAATTACCTAAGAGAACGAGGCAACTATAGAGTTCTTTTTAAAGACCTTAAGATCAATACGGTCTTTATATATTACTGACAGCTAGTAATTGACGACCCGCTTGGCGTAGCGGTTAATGTCCCTGACTGATACGCAGGAGGGTGTAGGCGCGATTCATACGTCGGCATAAATATTGTGCCATGCACATAGAGTGTATTTCTTGTATTTGGGTGTTTGCATAAATAATTAACAAAAGAAAAGTTAATATATGTATTTATCAGTCGTCTGTAGTCCATAGTATAAGATTGGCTTAGGACTGGACGATGTTGTGTTATTCGTGCAAATATATTATTATTATTATTATGATATATATTAACCCATTCTGTACAGCAATAAAAATTATTTCTAGGTACATACATACCATATTAAAATGGTATGCCATTTAAATATTACTATGAAATGAAATTTATTTCACCCATTAAATAAATACTTACTTAACAAAGCGATTATAGTGATGTGACGGTGAAACGCTCAAGAAAAATAATTTCGTTTGACATGCCACCTTGCATGCTTATAATGGTTTCAAAAGCAACCTTATATCACGTCATTCAACTCTATTATTAACTTCAAAAACTGTACCTACACTAACAGTAACTTATAAGTAAACGTAGTTTTTATATGTGTTTGCATTTAAAATGCCGCAAAAAGGATTTAAATTTTACTTTTAAGATTATTTTTGGTTTCTTTTATTATAAATGTAATAAGGAATGCTTTTCAAAACTTTTTTAAACTTTTAATCAAATAATATACGATCATAGTACAGTTTTCATTACTATTACACTTTTTTGTTTTTAAATATATAACTTATAATTCTTTCAGTTGGTAACCTTCCTATAATCTTCTGAAATTTTTACATCGTCTACAATACAATGGCTCGGTATTTTTGCCTTTACTTTTTTCTTGAACATTGTAAAACTGGCTATTGAGATTTGCTTGCTATTCAAAGTTAAATAAAACCCTTCTCGTAGTCGTAGACCTAGTTCAGCTTTACAAAACTAAAATATTTTATGTAGTAAGGCTTAAAAAAAGTTACATAAAAATCTTTAGTGTGTACCATCAGTTAAATTAAAGTTGCTTATTATTATTTATGATTAGTATAATTTTATTTTTTAACTAATTAATGTGATTAAATGAAATTATTCGTACCCGAACTTTTCACGGAAAGTATTATGATTATGAAAAAAGTTATATACTGTTGTCAGGAATTTTAATATGAGTCTCACAATGCAAAAGGATTTCGTCACATAAATTAGAAGAATTTTTATATTGAGAACTAACCTAACCCGACCTCGAAGTATTGCAAATAAAAAAACATCTGATGTTTGAAATATGTTACTTTGAATGAATATTTTTTATTCTACACAGCATATAATTACTCACCAATATATTCAAGATTTACACTTTTTTTTATTTCATAATCATATATTAGTACCAGTAGTTAAATCATTCATCGCCATCATCATCATCATTAGCAAACTTTATCCGTCCACTGCCAAACGCGGCTTCCACTCCAGAACCTTATCGGCCCATTGACCATTGGTTCTTCTCACCATATGACCGGCTACTGCCACTTCAATGAGCTAATCTTTTGCAGTATATCGGTGACTTTAGTCCTTTCCTGGATTAATTCATTACCAATTTACCCAAAAACACAAAGAACCCGAGTAGGCTAAACAAATGCAAACTTCTAAATCAATTTTAAGTTAAGGCCCGTAGTCGTCAAGGGGAGATGGCATTATGTTTATGCAATCCAGGCCAGTCTAGGGTCTTAAAGACGTCCTCCAAAGCATTTGGAAGTTCGGGAAATATATCCTCCGGTCCAATGGTCCTATGACCCTGGAATCAAGATGGCCATAAAAGCAATACTATGTCGAGCTTTCAGAAACTTGACGTATCGATAATCGACCTGACATCTTTAAAAACCTTCCAGGACAGACCAGGATTCAACAGAGTCAAAAGCTTTCACAAAGGCAAGGCATAATGGCTGATTCTATTTTTCAGACTGTTGTACAACTTGAATTATAATATAGATGGTCTATGGTTACAGCTTCTGCGAATATTTGTATTATTTCAAGTAATTTTCGTCTTAAGCCCAACAATACCACGTTTACCATTTCTAATTGTGCCTATATTGTAATAATTTTTATTAAATGTATTTTTTCTTATTTTTATTTTGAGAACTTTTTCGTTTGACTCTCTGGCGGACATCTTAAGTTAAGTTTAACCTTTTTCGCGTTTTTTATAAATAATAAATGTATCATAAAAAATAAGAATTCTAACTAAAGAAACAAATCTTATGTTAAACTGTCCTTTACATCAATTATATGTTTTTTATATATTTAACGATTATCAAAATATTAAAATTTAAATAAATATAGCATAATTTAGTTCAAGAAAACGTATAACTTCTAAACTATTCTACTATAGAAAGAATGTAATAAGAGTTATTCACTTCCTCATAATTACCCTTCTCCCACGTTCAACAATGTTTGCTGTAAATTTTATGGTTTTAATTAAGTTGCCACTTATTCCATTTGTAAAACAGAAAAATATGAATTGTTTTCTTTTTAATGACAATGCCGCGAATACCTTTAGTTTCATTTACACATATCCACGCATAGTATAAAACAAATTCGACTTACTGTTTGTGACCCGTTCCTGTGCAAGCTTAAATTTTTAAAACCACCGCATGAATTTGAAATCGATTAATTTTAATTGAAAGAATGATTCAGGAGAAGTGTTTATATGTATGATTCACGGATAATACAGCATTGCACAACCTATAAAGGTCAACAAAAAAGTCTGCGATGGTACATGTCTATTACTAAAGTAAAACCCACAACCATTTCTATCCTATACATTTAACGTGAAAAAGGGGCTTATTTAGTAAGTGATTTTAAGAAATGATCTTTATCCAGTTAAGTAGCAGTATTCCTTTAAACACATTGTCCATTTAATAAATATACAAATTGCTCGTCACAGCATAAAATTTAAATGTATATTTCAGCCATCAACAATGCACCCGCGCAAAGCCTGGGAAAATCCTTTAAAATATTACTTATCCTAATTTGTAACCTTAAAGTTGCTGAATTTTTTTATGAATTGGCTTTTATTTTTATTTTCAATCAAACAAAATTGTAATTAAAGGTTAATAAAGGAATTAAAAAGGCTTCGAGATTCTTTCTTCTATGTAAATAACAATGTACATTGTTCTATTACCTTGATTCTAAAAGTCAGGTTAGAGAAATGTAACACGCAATACTCTTCTTCTTGTGTAAAAGCACTTTAAAGCAATTTCTTTTTCGTATTTTACAGTTTTGCTTACATTTATTGTCAACTAGTATTATAACATAATAATAAGTGGAAATATAAATGAAGGAATTTAGAGAAATAAGTTTCTTATACGTTAACTTGCTTTTTATCTTTACGATAAAGATGTATTTCTAAGTCAATAGGGTAAGAAGAATTCAAGAAAACTAAATGTTGTTATGCGTACGCCAAATTTGCCTACCCAAAAGTTTTAGACTAACTTCGTACTATATTCAATAGAACGCCATGATACGGACCAGTAAATTTTGTTATCCGATTAACGTTACGGTCTGTAGCGTGTGTTTTATTTGAATGCAGACCGTTGTCATTAAATACTTGTTTACATGTTCTATTTACAAATAAACCTATGTTCTAAAAACAATATATACAATTTAATATCTAAGAAACAAATTTTTTTAGATATTTAATTTTATTACCAAAATAAACTAATAAAACTAGTCTAAACGTTTGTGTTACAAAAATAACAAAATTAAATTTCGATAAAGTAAAATACCATAGAAAAGGAATTTCAATTTGGAATTGTAATCAAAATAAAGCTATGTTCGTGCACTACTGCTTTCCGGCACTAAAGTACTGCATATTGAAAATAATATACAAATGAAATACTAATGCAAGGGACGTTTACTTTACCAGAAGACTAATTAACTAAAGATCACTAATTAATCCTTTGCAATGAAAAAATTTAAAGCTCTCTAGAAACAATAACCATACCGCTTCAATCAACACATGTAAGAATATGAATAAACTTTGTCTGCTAAGTTTGACTCCGCTTTGGGTTGCGTAAAAGGGAATGAATAAAGAGAACAAAAGATGTAAGGGAAACGGGGAAAGTATGTCAAGGCTGTGAAAGGCTATTGTCTAGTGTTTTATATAATTTTTGTATTCCGCTGAGCTAACTTATTCTTTTTGTTTTTATTTTCACTGATAATAATACTTTTCTAGCGCTGCGATTCGAAGTACGACTGTGGAAGATACTGTATTGCCTGAGGGTAGCAAAGAGCAAAAGGGAATTGTAAAATTCTTACTGAATAAAACTCTAGAGAATTTACTGATTAGTATCTCTTATCGTATTGTTCTGTTGCTCAATTACTTGCTCCATTCTTTAGTCTATTAGATATTCTTTGATTTTGACAATACACTAAAAAACGACTCACTCAAGAAGAAGTACAACTCTGCTTCCCTGAATCCGATTTCAACAGCCTCTTAAAGATCCTGATCTTGAGGCAAATTGACCAAACAAATGAGTGGAGATTGCGAGAGTTGGCGCCTGCCATCTGGCTCTCGTGCATTCTGGTCTCTCTAGGCTGTCGCCTGTCCAGGGTGATTTCTGTCGGTCGACAATTCCACCTTTGCGCGGGGAGGATATTTTCTTGGCCTATTCCATAAGGGAGAAAACCGATCTTCTTGGCTCTATGTTTGCGGAAAAATCGACTCTCGACGACAGAAGGAACACTCCTCCCACCATCCTGAGGTGTGAAACCTCAATGGCGGACGTCCGCTTCACACAGTGTGCTGTGCGGAAAGCACAATTGTCCCTGGATGTCAACAAGTCGAGTGGGCCCGATAGAGTATCTCCTATTGTACTGAATGTGTGTGCTTCTGAGCTGGCACCGGTTTTTACCCGCTTATTCAGTCCTCGGCGTTATCCATTCATGGAAGACGGCTCTGGTACTCCCAATCCCTATAAAAGGCGACCGCTCAGATCCATCCAACTACAGGCAAATCCATAATAAACCGCCAGCTCATGGGCTACCTGAAAGAGCACCAGCTGATCAGCGACCGCCAATATAGCTTCCGCAAAGGCTGATCAGCTGGTGATCTCCTGGCCTTACTAACTCACCGTTGGGCGCAGGTGGTTGAGAGTAGGGGTGATGCACTAGGCGTTAGTTTGGACATAGCGAAGGCCTTCGATCGGGTTTGGCATAAAGCCTAACTATCGCAGCTTCCTTCCTATGGGCTTCCTGAGAGACTTTGTAGGTGGATCGGTAGTTTTCTTTCGAAACAGTGGGTTAAAGTCGTTGTAGACGGCTCATGCTCGGACCACCGGACCGTAAATGCTGGTGTTTCCCAAGGCTGCGTGTCATCCCCGACATTGTTCATTCTGCATATCAATGATTTGTTGTACTGTCATACCTATGCGTATGGCAGTACCGTGGATGCACTGTATTTCGGCCGCAGCAATATCTCTCGGGATCACGTCGATGATCGAACAAACTTGACTGAACGTAGGGCATCTCGGTTGTCGACGATCCGGAACTTGGAGATCGGCTTGATCCTTTGACACTGCGTAGGGATTTATCTTCCCTGTGTATACTATACAGAATCTACAATGGGGAGTGTTCCGAGGAGTTGTGCAATTTAATAGAAGCCGCTGATTTTCGCAACCGATCGTCTCGCCGGAACTATCATCCGCACCATCTGGATGGTTGGCTACCCCCTACAATGCGTTTTAAAAATAGTTTTCTGCAACGCACAGTAAATCTTTGAAATTCGTTGCCATCAGCTGTCTTCCTAAACTGCATTTGTTCATTCATTGGGTCTTAAAAAAGTTTATTCTTACTTGCGATAAACGCATGGCACGTCTGACCCATCTGCAAAAAATTTAATTTAATTTATATATATATATATATTATATATATATATATATATATATAATAAAAATATAATATTTTTTTAATATAACAAAACCCTTTATTGTAGAAGCGTTTTTCAAACTTTATCGTTTGACCCAACTATTTAATCAGAACTCGTTGGGAAAAGATAAATCAAAACAACCAACAAAACCAATCTATTTCCTTAAAGGTTTTTTCCCAACAAAACCAAATCAAACATTATTTTACCTTAATGGACAACCTCAAAAAGTTCAAGTACAACCTGGACTTCGCGTGGGTCCTCCAGCTCGAACAAAGGTTGCTTGTATTCCCCGGGACAGGTCCTCAAGCCAACGAATTCCAAAAGTGGCGCCCTCTAGGCATTGGTTGACCGGAAATCGTTGGGTTGGAAGATTAATAAAATAGGAATATTACAATGTTTATTGTAATTTGTAAACTAATAATTACGGATGGTAAAGGGCCTACGTGATCAATTAGTACTTTAAAATAAACTTCATTGTTAATTCCATGGACGATGCAAAAGTTTAAATAAAAAAGGAAATTAATATTACAATTATGAATTATCAACTAATAACGTAAAACTAAGGACTAAAAATACTATGTTCAGTGATGTCACTATATTGGGGCCCATATATATATTATATTTTTATTGATATTAAAACGAATTATAAAAACTGCTAAATTAGTTCCCAACCACGGACCAAAAAGACAGAACATTAAAAATTAATTAAAGAAGGATGTGGGAAAACGTTTATATTCTGCGCGCTAAACCCTATTTTAGTAACTACAAAACTATGATTGATTGGGGATTGTAAAGTAATTTAAAAAAATAAAGAAAATATCTGAACTTTTAACTTTAAAAAAATTTATAAGTTGGATATTGGAACAGTATATAGATGGTGTCGACCAAAAATGTAAAAACTTTTAGGAAATAAAAATTTAAAATACCATTTATTAAGTTCAAGATCTATTAAAACTTTGATATCATTATAAACAAATCTTGCTATATTTCAAATAGACTAATTCAAATTTGAAGACGCGACTTGCAACTGAAAATTACATTTAAAGTTTATTTTATCCTTCAGAAATTATTTTAGATAACTTGAACCAGTTTTTTGGCGGTCGACCCTGGAAAGTTTTCAAACTATCGGGTGTTAAAACAGAATTTAAAATGTCAGTTTACGCGATAAAATGACGCCTTTTTAAATTAGAAAATTTTACTTTAACAACGACGTTACTCAATTACGAGAAATAATATGCAAATAGTTTTTTATTGCCTGCAAAGGTAAAAGAGCAGTCACACCACCTGATGGAAAGTGGTCACCGACGCCCATGGACATCAGCAATAACAGGTATCATTGACAGGGGCCAACTGTGAGTGGCAGAAATTGCCAGTCGAACCACCAATCACATATATTACTAAAAACATTGAAGTTTAAACAATTTTAAATCATCATCATCATTATAATCAGCCACTTTAAGTCCACTGCTAGATATAGGCTTTTTTCAATGAACGCCATGACGGCCGATCCCTTGCTGCTCGCTGCCATCTTGAACCAGCTACTGTACGGAGATCGCCATCCCACCTGTTCGGGGGTCAACCAACTGTTACGAAGTTGTCAAGGGGCCTTGGGGGACCTTGGATACATATTGCAGTTAGGAAGACGAAACTTCGAAGCTGGTAGGAGGATTAAATTGGGCTGGGCAGCACTTAGGAAGCTTAACCACATTCTCAAGTCATCTATATTGCAGTGTTTAAAAACAAAATTCTTTAACCAATGCGTACTCCCCGTGATGACCTGCGGGGCAGAAACGGGGCCTCTGACTTTCGGACTGGTCTACAAGTTTGCAGCAGACCAACGTGTTATGGAACGCGCAATTTTACATAATAAAAAATTCAATATTCTAAATTACATTATTTCTATTTATAAGGATTTATAACATAAATTTTAGTGAACTGAACTTTAATAGTTAATAAGCATAAAAAATGGGTGCGAGTACTTATGTACGCGCGTGATAAGTTATACTTCTTTCGCATCATTAAAAATTAATATATTTATATAATAATATATTTAATATAGATTTAAATAATATAATAATATATTATTAATAATAATAATAATATATATTTTAATATAATATATGACAAAATTTGTACTAAATATTACAAGATTCTTAATTTTAAATATTTTATTGATTTCTTAATTAATATTCACTTTTCATTTTTATCAAAAGTTTTCATTAAATTTATTTAGTTATTTTTATAATATTTATTATTTATTCAATTTAATAGCAAATATTAAAAATTAATATTATAATTTAATGTTCAATTTTAATTTTATCACAAACTTTTTATTAAATGTTTTATTAAATTTATTTCTTTATTGTGAATATTAAATAACCAATAATAAGTATTTAACATTAATAATTTAATAATATTTAGTGTTAATTATATTAAATAAAAGTATTTTAATTTATTTCAATAAATAATAAAGAGCACTTGAAAAAGTATATAAGCACAATTTTTTCACTAATATTCACAAATAGTACGTAATATCTATCAAAATAATTAAGACAATTAAAGATGATAGATTTACAAGAACTAATCATAAATAATTCGATTAAATTATGGATTCACAAGACGTACTTTGATATATCATTATAACTGGTAGTTCAGCGCCATCTGTTGCTTCCATATGAGAATTCCTAAGAGATGTTGGCTTACTTGTACAGCGGTACTATAAATCAGAAGCTTTGATTATGTGTGACTAGATGGCGCTTATCTAAAACGTATTACATAGATAAATCACAATGTTGATATATTAAATGAATAAAATATTACCATTATATCAAGTTGAATAAACATCATTACAAAATTAATATATTTATTTAATAATATATTTAATATATATATTTTATATAAATTTAATAATATAAAATATATTATTAATAATAATATATATAGACCAAAACGAACCTTAATCCTAACTCATAGAGCACATTATGCAACAACTATCGCAAATAAAAACGACAACTCCATTATCACTACACAAAAATCAACCTTATCACTATGTAATATGGACCTTATTACATTTTCACCGTTTTCATTATAAACTGTTAATTTTGTGTGACAAATCGTAAAATTTCACTCTCATCATTTTTTCATAACGCGCCTAAAAGTATAACTTCAAAAGAAAATGGAAAATTTTCTTAGTCGTCAAATTTTTCTTTTTAAACATAAAAAAGTGTCTGATTAAGCTACTCATAAGAAACGTGTCCTGTCTTCGTGCGCTGAGATCAAGACAAGAGTTAATTAACACTATTTCAAAACTAGTAAACAAGATGATTTGCATTTTGCTAGTGTATGAATATTTCAACGTATGTACACGACTAACGAAGTGTTTACAACCAAGCCCAATATACAGAACGTATAATAAATTAGAAATGCTTTTGCAAACTACAGTAACAAATTTGGATTTGGATTTGGAGCTTTTATCAAGATTTTTAAACCCTATCTATAATAAATTCTTAAAATAATATTCACTAACATTCCTGACAAATCGTATTTTAGATCCCTTTTACTATTTAGGGCTGCTTAGCTTTAAAACAGAACACATGCTTTGCGGAAGCACGACGGGGTTTCAATAGTCCTTTTTATTTAAAAAGTAGCGTTAAACTAGGCTTTCAACACTGAGGATGTCAAAACAGGTACACTGTTCTGAAATCGATTATATTCTTAGTCAAAAATTTGCTCATTGAAAGAATTTTACCATTAGTAACTAGTTGTGAGGGATGTTGACAAGAATTTCCCTCAATTTATTTATTAGTATATTTTTTTTACTTATCATCTTTATTTGTATTATTTTGCAATCTTTTCATAATAATGTATCATATCTTCATATCTTTAAGTTGCTTTGATTATCAAAAAACATAATAAAATTTACAAACTTTTTAATGATTTGTGAAATAAACTTTATATTTCACAGATCCTACTTCTCTTTAATCAAAAAATGCATAATTTAAAGACGTTTGTAAAGACGCAATCAACATAGATAACATCACGAGTAAGAAAAACAATCAACTTTTTCCTCAAAGCTTCATTTCCTTTAGAAAATATAGAAAATAATGACAATGAAACACCATCGTTAAACGTTTTATGTTCTATATTGCGCTCTATTCATTTGTAGCACGCTGTAGTTTAAGCAATTGATGGAATTTATATTTATATTACTCAGAGATTTACATCACATACATACATACATACATTATCAGCCTGTTTTAGTCCACTGCTGGACATAGGCCTCCCTAATACACCTCTATCCATTAGGGGTTTGGACCATCCCACCACGCTGGTCCAATGCGGGTTGGTGGTGGACCGATTCTTTACATGCCCATCCGACGCATGGATCATCTCTTTTCCAGACAATTGGGTGATCGCCCAAATTGCCTAACCAACTAGAAACAACAACGAAAATTTGTTGGTCCCGCAGGATTCAAACCCAGACCTCCGGTTTCTAGGCCACACGCCCATACCACTAGGCTACGGAAGCAGTGATTTGTTTAGCCAAATTAAAATATTGACCGTTAGATCTCAATACATTTTTGAAAATTTAATGCATGTGCAGAAAACCAAAAAGGATTTTTAAGGCATTGTAATGCACATCTAATATACTAGGAACAAGAATAGATTATTTCTTTCAGCAACTAGACTGCGGAGAATATCTTAATCTTTTATATGACAATGTATTCGCTTTTGCAACAAAAACGTTCAATATTTAACCATTATTAAATTTAAAAAAGTTTTCAAGGAACGTTTGTGTGTTAAAGGTTATTACAATGTAAATGAGTTTCTAAATGATAACACCCTCTGGTTGTGAAATAGTGTAAATTAACTTTTGTCTTGATCTCAGCGCACGAAGACATGACAAGTTTCTTGTGAGTGGCTTAATCAGACACTTTATTATGTTTAAAAAAAACTAAAAATTTGACTACGAAAAAAATTTTGTATTTCTCTTTTTTATGCTTACTGACTATTAAAGTTCAGTTTACTGAAATTTCTGTTACAAATCCTTATAGTTAAAAAAAATGTAATTGAGGATATTCAATTTTTTTAATATGTAGATTATTGGCTTCAGGATTTTTTCAATAATATAATAAATTTATACTTGTAATTCTTTGTTTATTGTTTCATTATAAAAAATTTTATTATAAAAAAATGACAAAAAAGTCCCACTGAGTTTATTTCGCCAGTTCTTCTCCGGTCAGAGGCGTCCTTTTCCGAACCGGTGGCAGATTTTGACAAACAATAAAATAGTGTATCGCTCCTATGTTGAAAAAAGATATTTTTTGAATTTAACACATTTTTGTTATGGCATTACTAAAATTTTATAATTAATCTATAATTGATCTTGTTCAAAATCTGACAGTTCCTTGTTAAATAAAAAAGGCAATTTTAATAAATGATCGATATATTCTTTGTATTGTGCAACTATTTTAATCATAATGTTGTTAATTGTACATATATGATCATGCTTTAAAACAAAACATTCACATAGCCTTCAAATGGTAAGGTAACTTCAACTTGAAACCCTAATAGGGAGGCCTATATATATATAAACTAATTTATTTTTGAAGTTTTCCAACGTTGCTTGTGTTGGATACTAACAAATTATTTTGTAATACTTAAGTTACAATTCAAAGTTGAAAAGCGTTCTATATTAAAGTGTTTATGTTAGTTTATTTATTTGTGAATTGAAGAAAGAAAAACTGAAAAAAAGCAAAAAAGTCATGAAATTTTTGACTGGCACAGCTATCTTGATTATTGTTTGATTAAAAATCTTTTTGTTTTTATGTGGCTTATTCTGTTTTATTAACAAAATAAGCAAAATGTACATAACACACTCTGTAACACGCTTACCTAAGTTTATAATCTGTACATCCAAGATAAAGCAATGGACCATGTATCTGCATTAATTATTGACTAATAAAGACAAAGTTCGCCGTTCTCTCAATACTATTATGCAATCCATTCTCTTAATGAGGTGTCGCTAAAACAGTGCAATTGGGAAACGGATGCATTGTCATCGAAACTATATAAACTAGGATAAAGCACGTTCCTGCTATAAACTCCATCGATAATACTGTGAAATTTGACAGTGATACTTAATTTATCCAACTCCATTTTAATAAATATTTTCTTAAGCGTCAAAGTTAGTATTTTATTCTTTTTTTTATTTAGAAGTTTACCGTTTATAAAAAGAACTTTAAAAATTTTAACGTAAGCTTATGTTTAAAGTTAGCAGTATTGTTGAAAGTTTTTGAAATGTCAATACATTTTAAGTAAAAAGCACAGATTTTATTATATGTAATTTTTAAAAGGTGTTTCTCTATGAAATCAAAATATGAAATTTACTCTAACCACCTCCAGTGGCTCAGTGGTGGAGGTCGTCTCGAACTCCATGGAATACAACATTTTTGTACTGTAGCTTACTAGTTGGTTAGGTTAGGTCAATACGGGCTGACCACTCAATTATCTGAAAAGTAAGTTGATCCATACGTCGATATGCATGTAACAACTCGGTTCCGGTTGCTACGTATGTCACAGCATTAAAATTTGCTGACAAGGAATTCATCCATCCAATGTAGGAGGTCTGATGCCAGTCGCTACGCATAAAAACTGTTATTCAGGTTAATCTGGACAGATTAGAATCTGACCCCATAATAATTTAGTAAAATTAAAAAAAAAATCTACTTCTTTTTTTCTACCGTTTCTTTGTTATCATTACGCTTACATAAAGCGACAAACGAAAGACCAAACCTTAGTTTGTGTGTATATTTTTGGCTTATAAGAACCGTAATGGTGCAAGCGCTGCATAACGAAACATAGGAGACATATAATAGATCAGTCAGCTCTAGATTAAACTACTTAACGTTAATGACATTTAAGTTTGCCATACGCTATTACAATTTTTAAATTTAAGCTTCCATGTGAAGTAATAAAATATCTCGCAAGAACTTTCCTAATACCTCAACATTATAGCAGAAATCATTTTCTATGTGACTTAAAAGACCAGAGGTCGTGGGTTCGAATCCTGCGGCTACTCAACAAATTTTCATCGTTTTTTCGTACTTGGTTAGGGCAATTTGGGCTGATCACCCAATTTTCTGAAAAGTAAGATGATCCATGCATCTCGTTAGCATGTAAAACATGGTCAACCCACCAACCCGCATTGGACTCAGCGTGGTGGGATAGGGACCAAAAACCCCCTAATGGATAGGGGTGTATTAGGGGAGACCTATGTCCAGCAGTGGACTATCACAGACTGATGATGATGATGCTGAAAAAATAACATGAATCGACAATTCAATGCTGCTTTGTAAATACATTTGCGAATGGTATTGAAGTAACCGAAAATTATCCGTTCATAGGTTTTGGTTAGAACTTGGAAAATTCAGACGGCTGATACATAAAACACACAGAGTCACAAAGATCTCGAAATGGGCCAACCCGTTTCGCATGAACGCCTTTCACAAAGCGGTCGACAATCCGTAAGCAGAAGAAACTATCCCTATACCGTTTTCATGCGTTGATGTTATATGAGAGACTGTGGCTTAAGTATTCACATAAACCCGTGCCTTAAGTATGTATATAAACCCAATAACTTTTATCAAAATATTTAATATACACGTTTGTAAACTATTACACTTAATATTGTCATAATGTAATAAATAGTGAAAACATTTTTAGATAATTGTAGTAAATATCTAAACTGCCTCCGTGGTTTAGCGGTATTGGTCTTGGTCTAGGTCGTGGGTTCAAATCCCGCGGGAAACAACTTTGTGTTATCGTTGATTTCTCGTTGGTTAAGACAATTTGGGTGGATCAGCCAATTTTATGAAAAGTGAGTTAGTTTAGTGTTTCGAAATTTCAGCTTGTTGTCAATGTTTTTACGTATAATCCACATCATTTTTGTAGTCAGTAAAATAGAAATGTCATAAAAATATAATGTTATTTCAAAAACTATTTTAAAAAACCCTAATCAAACAAATGAAATTAAAAAAAAAACATGACCGATTTCAGACAGTATACAACCATTTTGCGCAATGTAAGCCGGTGACAACGTGCCCTGTGCATGAAACTACCCCGCGGTTAACACCACTGCATTTTAAATCTACAATATCTTTTGAAGTAATCATTAAATGAAAATTTCATGTATGACATATTTATACGCATAGAATAAAGGTGTTTTATTCAATAAAATTTACGTAAATGCATATTACGTTGCCTTAAATAAGGTTTGAATATATTGCAACTGTTAACAATGTTTTACATTAAAATGGCTATAGTAGGTTATTTTTTAAACTAATAATCGTTAGTAAATAAAAATAATGTAGTAAATTAAGAAAAATTTCAAAAAAAAGTTAAAGATATTTACGGTTACGACAGCGTTTGCAACGAACACGAGCTTGTGATTTTTAACGATTTTTTTTTAATTTCATAAATACCCATTAAACTACTTATCAGAAAATTTTAATTGTGGGACCAAATGAAAGCCAGAATAAAGAATGAATAAAACTGGAGCAGTTGGGGCGGTCCAACCAGGTAACATATGTGAAAAAAAAACAATGTCGAAGGATTAAGTAATAAAAACTGCACTGTTTTTTTAGAATTTGTCATTTCTTGAAACAAAAAAGAAATTAATTGAAAATTTAAATTTGTAAATAATTTAAATGAACTTAAAGATAACTGATTTCCATGTTATGAGCTTGACTAACTTTAACAAGAAAAACAAAGACGTTTGGATTCAAATGTGTTATATATTTAAAATCATATGAATAAGTTAGTCAATTTAGCAACAATAATAAAAATTGTTTTAATTTTACTTTTTCTACTACTTTTGAAAAGTACAAAAGGACACATACATTTGTATCCCTTTACTTAAAAATGCATGTGTTTTAAAAATAACTAATATTGCCTAGACATATTTCTAGACAAATGTTAAATATAAAAATACATAACAGTTTAAAAATGAAGAAACATAAGTATTTAAATAATTTTAATGACATAACACGTAGACTATTTACGACGTAAACGTGAACAAAAACTTAGTAACGTATGTCATTGTCGCATAGAAACGCAAGTAATGTACTGAAAGTGTTGAAAGCACTATAGCACTAATGGCCTGCGAAAGGGTCACTCTATCTTAATAATAGTCGAAAGCAACACTAACAACAACAATAACTAACAGCAGAAACTTGTAAATTTATAACAATATTATAACATTATGATTATGATATAATAACAATATTAAAAATTGATTTCATTTTACTTTGACTACTACTTTACTTAAAAAATACATGGGTTAAAAAAAACTAATAATGTTTAGACATACGTTTACAGAATTGTTGAATATAAAATAAAACTTTACAGTTTAAAAATGAAGAAACATAAGTTATTAAATAATTTGCTGCCACAAGAAGTATATATATACCATATATGGATACTGCTGTTTTTTTCATTTTAGGGGAACTGTTGCCAGTATGAACACAGAGTGATTAACATGAAATACCTCATGTGTTAAGGTGGTAAGCGGATTGTAAGTATCCGTTAAAACTCTTATGGAAGGGCAGCAGTACGCATTTAACACGCACTTGCTGCTTGTATCAATTTAAAAAATAAAAAAAAATGCTTACAATTTTTGTGACAAAAAAGAAAAGCTTACGAAAATACGTTTATTTGTTGATTTCATTCTAACCAAAAAAAGAAGATTTTTATAATATGAAATACACTTTTCTTTATTGAAATTACTTTCAAACTTTTAAATTGCAAATTCACAATGGTATCATTTTCAGTTCTGTCGATTTTGTCCCTGACAAATTGATTTGAACGAATGAATGTAAATCCAATAGAAAGAAAACGTTAATTCAAAAATTCCGAATCACTGACAAAGCTTAATTGATATTTTATTTTAATTATAAACTTACCGAATTCAAATTATTATACTATGTAAGGGTTTATATTATAAAGTTTTAATTTGGCAATATTGGTCTTAAATTTTGATTTATTTGACAAACAGTCAAAATGATTTAGATAAACATAGTCGTGAATATCGAGTATATATTTTGATATTACGAACCATACCATGAACTTCTTAATGTTGCCTAAAAGTACAATTTGCATAAGTCAAAGCACTTATTACTATAATTAATCGCAAAAAACATAACTTACAGATCGTTATTGAATAATTGACTGCTAAGCGGAATAAAACCGAGTTAAGCCACTAGTAAAACGTAGTAAGTCAACATATGTGTGCTAACAAGCGTCGTTTATCCGAACTTATCATTAATAGCACCAGCGAAAAAAGCAAGCGCCCAACATGTGCTCTCGCGTTACGTGACCGCGTTCGCAATTAGTGCACAGATTAAATGAATAAATTTAACAGAGTTTTACTAACCGACCTTTGCACATTCTCTCAGTTTTCCTCGTTCACGTTTAGCTAACCTTGCGAAAATATAGTCTCACACAAACATTTATACTACTTTTATATGATGTCTGTTACTAAAATATTCACTAATTTTTCACAAATATTGCTTTTCTACGGTATTTATTACTTCTTAAGATTGTTACATAAAGAATTTAGATCCTATTTTTTTGTTGCATAGATTTCAACTACAATTTGATTTATGTCACTGTATTACTACTTTCCTAAATAAATTTCTAAACATAATATTTGGCAGATGTAAATTTTACTATTTTTACCGGTGGTAGGTCCCCTTTTTACATGAGACCGTATGGGTGGATACCACCGCGGTGCCTATTTCTACCGCAAAGCAGTAGTGTGAAAACACAACTGTTTTTCGGCACCGTAGCCAGCGTAATGTCTATGGGCGTCGGTGACCACTTTCCATTAGGTGGCCCCGACTACTCACCTGCCTGCGTATGCAATAAAAAAAATATTAAACAGTTTTTTTAGCATTCGTTAAGGTGTACATAAAAAATTTTGGTGTACACAATTGCATTTCAGTTTACTTTTTCTACGAGACGTGAAAGTTATTTGTGAGATTTTTTTAAATTACTGGATAATCTAGGAAAATTTATTTTGTTTGTTCGATTTGTAGGTACTATTTAAGTATTATAATGTAGACACAAATAAAATCAAAATAATAAAAGAATCAAAAAGAAATAAGTAAAAGAAAGTCAAGTTTAATTTTATTCACTATTTTGCAATAAAAGAAAGGTCAAAATATTGTGAAGAAGTAAACGTAGCGATGCGCCAACATACGATAGTTCAATGTTATTCCCATCACGTTCCAGTGCGGACAACTGCTTTTGTTTGCGTTTCGATGGAACCTAGCAAGAATGGACTCATATTTGTTTGTTTTCTGATATACATATGTATGAGTAAAAGGGTACGATAGTTCCAAATTCTTGCATGGTCATTTTTGAGTTTCACAATTTGTGTTACGACTCTACAATGTAAGTGAATACAATAATACCAATTAATTAGATCTTTACGCGCGTAGCAAATGAGTTGTTATTACTATATTATGTATCGTGAGTTTATGACATTTTTTATCATTTTTATCATTAAATTTTTATTTCTCTACAAAATATGTTTTGAATTTGAGACATAAATAGTTGACTGTCAACTCGTATTTATTACAATTATTTTTATATCTACTAAAATTATTCGGAGTACCTAGGTGATGATTAAAATTCAAAAATAAGAGTCGAATTAAAAGAATTGAATGATTGCAACGTAGAATAATATGAAATACTGGAGTAATATTGTCCAATTTTTAATGTAAAAAACCATATATACCATACAGTAATAACTAATTTCTTAAGTTATATAAAATAATTGTGAGGGAAAATAACAGAAATTTCCCGTTATGATATTCATGCAAATGTACATTGTTTAAATATGGTGTGACAAAACATGCAAATATCAACGTTAAACATTTTGTGCTCTATATTGCGCTGTAATCATTTAAAACACGCTATAGTTTTAGCTATTGCTTCAACATCAAGCACATTTTAAGTGTGGTATTGTAGTATTATATCTTGTTTTAAATCTAACAGGTCCTTGTTAAATTAAAAAGGCAACTTAACTTTATGAACTACTCCGTAGCCTAGTGGCATAGGCATATGCTTTAGAGACCGGAGGTCGTGTGTTCGAATCCTGCGGGGACTTCACAAATTTTCATTGATGTTTCCTAGTTGGTTAGAGCATTTTGGTCTGATCACCTGTTGTCTGAAAAGTAAAATGATCCGTCGGATGGGCATGTAAAAAGTCGGTCTAACCCACCAACCCGCATTGGACCAGCGTGGTGGGATACGGTCCAAAACCTCTAATGGATAGGGGTGTATTAGGGGAGGCATAAGTCCAGCAGTGGACTATCACAGGCTGATGATGATGATGAAGAACTTAATGATCGATTTATTGTTTATATTGTGAAACTATTTTAATCATAATATTATTAATTGTATGTGATTATGTTTTTGATTACTACATTCACATAGCCTTCAAAATTTTCCAAAAACATACAGGTTGACGCCGAATTTGTCTTAGTCAAATCTTATTAATGGTAGGTAATAGAAATTTAATTTTTAATGTTCTGAATTAGATGTTTAATAATTAGAATAAGATAAAAACATTCTGATATGAAGAGTAGAATAACTCTTCATATCAGAATGTTTTTATCTTATCAATTTTCTGTGCGTTTGCCTTAAACATGCTAAACAAATGTATAAAATGGGTATATGAAATAATTGTCAATTGTTTCATTTGTGCCAGACTTGCATGTTTTTTTTTTAAAACATCACAAGAAAAAATATGGGGCTCAATCTAATAAAATAAAATAAAATATATACATAGTTCATCGTGAAGATCGTTGAATTTTTTTCAAGATCTCTATTAGATTCAAGAAGATCAATCATTCAAGATTTCTATCAGTAACAAGTTTGTAATTTATTTTAACAGATGCAAATATATTATAAATAACCATACTAATACCACTACCAATATGTACCATGATGTTAAATAAAATTCAATAAATGCTACTTACAAAATCATGGCTCCTTAATGGATTTTATTACTTATTTGAATATCTAGAAGAATATATTGTCAATTTCTTTACTATTTCACACTCAAATAAAAATAGAATCACTGTCTTTTTGCTTCAAAGAATGATGCGTAATATTATTAAAACTAAGTTATTTTTGAAGTTTTCGACATTGGTAGTGTTAGGTGATGACAAACTATTTTGTAATACCTTATTTAGAATTAAAAGACCTTCTTTAATAATAAGATTAAAGAGCGCTTTTCTAAGCGCTCTATAATCTTAGTATAATCTAATCTAATCTTTTTATAATCGTAATTATTTTGGTAATTTCTGTTTATGAAATGAAGAACAAAAATACTAATAAAAGTAGCAACGAAAATAACTTAAGAAATTTAAGACTTGCACAGGTAAATAAATCATTGTTTGAATAAAAACCCTGTCGTTATGTAATAAAGCTTATTCTATTTTTTTACAAAACTAAGCAAAATATACATTACACACTTTGTAACACGCTTATTTTAAAATCTGCACAACCAAGATAAATTAACGCGCCATGTATCTGCATTAATTATTGACTATTAAAGACAAATTTCGTCGTTCTCTGAATACTATTATGCAATCCATTCTCTTAATGAGGTGTCGCTAAAACAGTGCAAATGGGAAACAACATTAAATAGGATAAAGCACGTTTCTGCTAAAAACACAATCGCAGTATGAAATATAACAGTGTTACTTAATTTATCCTACTCAATTGTATTCAAAATTTTTTTGAGTGGAAAAGTAAACTTTAAATAAAAAATATGAATAAAATATATTTGTGCTTAAATTTATATGCATGTGTTATGTATATATGTGTGCTTGAAGCCAAGTTTTTCGAAGATTGTATGCAGTTCAATGTATAACAAGCATTTTTCGGTAGCACCTTATTTCAAGTGTATCTATATTAATTTTATTTAAGTTTACTACTTACATCAAAACCTAAACTTTCCTTAAACTTCGACACTTTTAAAAGTATTGATTATTGAATCCTTTTTATGTCAATATAAATTAATATGAAGCGACTAACTATATACTGTTTCATGAGTATATTTGCGAAAAGCATTGGACCAACCGTAAATTACCAGTTCATATTTTTTGGAGAGAACTTTGACATTTCAGACGACCGATATATGGAACACACGCATGTGAAGATCTCAAAATGGGTCAACCGTTTCGCATGAACGCCTTTCAGGCACAAAGCGGTCGACAATCCCCCCACAATCCGCAAGCAGAAGAAACTATCTCTAAACAGTTTTTATGCGTTGATGTTATATGAAAGATAATACGGGTCTCTGTAAATACTTAAGATAATAGCTTAAGCATTTAAGTAAACCCAAAAACGTTTATTAAAAGACATAAATATCTACTTTTGTAAACTATTACACTTAATTCTGTGTTAAAAACACGATAAATTGTTATATATGTACATGAACGTAATAAAATAGTGTGAACGAAACAATTCAATTATAAAAATATTTATTTGACAACCTCATTCAGTTGATGCACTTTATGAATTATTTTCAAATAGCTTAGGAACTGTTTTTCTAATTTTACTTACAAGAATATCACGTATATTTTTTCTCAGAAACAATGTAGCATTGCATTTATTTATATTTAAATATACTTTTTAAATGCTTTTGTGAACTTTGATTAGTTTGATTTTTAAATTCTATAGTTCTTTAAATTCTTATCCCATATCTAATTTACTCTTATGTGTAAAAAGATATTGTCAAATAGTAAATTAACAAATTTTTAAATAAATATATGTACACTGAAAAATTGTGTCATCTACTGAAAGAATTTTTCATACCGTTTCTAATTTCTTACCGTGCGGTAACGTACAAAGTTATCCAATTTTCTTCTTACAAGACATTTTATTAGGAAATATGGAAGATCTACATTGAAGTAATGCAAGAAATTTATGTGAAGAATTGTCACAAAAATTATATTAGATTATAATTCTTTCATTTATGGACGCAGAAATTGTCGTCCAGAAAACCTTTTCACATTAAGTTATAATCAGTATTTTTAATTTAATAATAGTAAATTAATAATAAAGTATAGATAAATAAAGAATATAGGTTACAAATAATAACCGTTATATAAACTGAACATCTTGCTCTTCTCTAGTTTTAAGATTCTCATCAAATTGTATAATTATTTGAGCTTATCAAATTTTAATTCCGCTTTATATACATCACATTTATCTTAAGTAAAATATTAGTATAATAAAAACAGGTTATTGGATTTTGTGATTTCAAAAATTGTATTAAAAGCGATATAAAAAAAACAATTGGAAACTTCAAAAGTATTGCTTATTCCCGAAAAAAGTCTTAAACAAAATAATATTACTAGCTTAAATATTCTTTTATTAATTTTATTGCATACGCAACCTTTTAATAAAATAATACATGCAGCCTTTTTATTGTTTTGTTACCATATAAGTTACCATTTACTTATAATGTTATCTTTTTGTCTGTTAAATACTCTTAAACAACTTTTAGTTTTACCCATATAATACAATAAATTACAAAATTGTATCTTGCATTATGGCGTATGTGTAATAAATGCACATGTTATAGAAATAATTAGTATTGCTTCGATATTTTTCTAAAGATACGTAAAAAATAAAAACGGAGGACTTTTTTAAAATATAGAGTGAAGTAATTAAGTAATAATAATTGTTTTTTAATGACCTAACATAAAAACAATTTACGAAGTTAACGTGAACAAAACTTAGTAACGTACGTCATTGTCGCGTAGGAACGCAAGTAATGTACAGAAAGTGTTACAAGCACTATAGCACTAGTGGCCTGGGAAAGAGTCACTCTATCTTCATAATAGTCGAAAGCTACACTAACAACAATAATGACTAACATATGAAACTTGTAAATATTTATATTAGTTTTAAAACAATGTTATATCATTGAAGAGACACAATATAATAAACAACAATAATACATATATATTTATATATCTTATATATAAAAATGTCCACAAAAAATAAATAATAAATATTTCTTTTAGAGACTATATAATAGAACGAGATAAATGTTTTATATATGTGGAACTGGGGTTTTATAAATTATAATATGATTTTCAATCTTCTGCAAATAATATCACCATAATTTTTGCCTCCCGTCCCCGACTACATCTCTGTGTGTGCTCTACAAAAACTAATCTTCACCTTTCTATAATGAGGCTTTTCCCAAAGGTTGACGTTGAGAAGGGCCTCAACACCGCTTATTTCACTAGCTCATAATAACTAATTTTTCATTCTTTCATTTATGTACCGCTCATTAAAGAACCAGGTCAATTGGTGCAAATCTCAAAATACAAACAGAGGTGCACAACAGGTCCGAGTATTCATTAATTACTGCCGTCAAAAAATTCCTTTGATTATAAGTTTATGTACCGCCAGCATTTAAACGTTACACTAGCTGTATTATTATAATAACGTTAATCCAATAGACAGAAAACGTTAATTAAAAAAGTCTAAATCACTGACTAAGCTAAATTGATATTTTATTTCAAAGAAAAAAGCAATAATTTTAATAAATGTATATTTCAAAAGGAGTTTTTTCAGTGACATTAAGAGTGAAATTAAACCCCATGCTTGATGCATGTATGATGTATGTATGTGTGCTTAGTGCTAAAATTTTTAGGACTGAATAACTGCATTCGATTCATATTCAATATCCGTAAATGTGATTACATATCGTACTATCGCTCGCAACTGCACTGGTTGCCTATTCGTGAAAGACGTGCGCTGAGAGCTTTATCAACTTTGTATTTATTTCTTAACTCTTCTAATACTCCTGCTTACTTGTTTTCCTCAATATTTTTGCGTAATTATTAATGAAAATCTACGACGCATAACCGTCTTCTCCTTTGTCCTACCCTTCGCTCTAACTTCATGCTTGCTTCCTTACCCATCCAGTCCATTCTTCTGTGGGATGCGTTACCTCCGCCGATCAGGTTAGCGAAAAGTCGCTTTGTTACATAATTTGTGCATAAAGAATAAAATAAATGCAGTTCAGGGTATAACCACCATTTCTTGGCAGCATCTCATTTCGGGTGTGTCCATTTTTTGGCCTATGCAAAATCTTATAGTGCACATATCCGCTGTATAAAAATCATAGGGGGACAAATAATAGAACAAGCAGGCTCTATATTTCACTTCCAAACGTTAATAATATTCAATTTTACCATACGCTAGTATATTATTTTTATTAAAGTTTACTATATTAAAACATTAACTATCTCTTTATTACTTTTCTAATTCTTAGAAATTTTTAAAAGTATTGATTATAAAATCCTTTTCTATGTCACTCTAAATTATCATGAAGCGACTAAAAATGCTGTTTCATGAATATATTCGCAAAAAGCATTGAACTAATCGTAAATTATCCGTTCATATTTTTTGGTCCAAACTTGGAAACTTAAGAGGACAGGTATATGGAACACACGCAAGTAAAAATCTCAAAATGGGCCAACCCAATTCGCATGAACGCATTTCGGGCACAAAGCGGTCGACAATCCCTCCACAATCCGCAAGCAGAAGAAACTATCCCTATACAGTTCTTACATAAATCCGTGCCTTAAGTATGTACATAAACCAAAAACTTATATCAAAACACAGTAATATCTACTTTTGTAAAGTATCAGATTTAATAAATTGTTAAATACACGATTTATTTTTTACTATACTTTCAAATGATTTTTTAAACGTTTATGTTAATTTGATTTTTAAATTAATTATTCTTCAAATTCTTATCCCATATCTAATTTACTCTTATGTGTAAATAGATAACGAAAAATAGCAAATTTACAAATTTCTTAATAAATCTATACACTGAAAAATGGGTGTCACCATTTTTACCGAAAGAATTACTCTTATCGTTTTGCAGTTCTATGGTGTAAGTTAATAGCAAAATACCAATCAAACAGATTTTATCTTTACGCGCGTAGCAAATAAAATTATTATTATATATATTTTAAATATGTATTGAGATTCTGATATTTTTTTATCATGAAACTTTGATTTCTCAACAAAATATGTTTTAAATGTGAAAACGAGATAGTTGACTGTCAACTTGTGTATATTACATTAATTTTAAATCAACTTAAAATAGTTCTAAGTACCTTACCTGATTAAAATTCAAAAATAAGAGTAAAATTTAAAAGAATTTAATAATCGCAGTGAAGATTGTATGTGCTGCATGTATGTATGTACTGATGTAACATTGGCCAATTTTTAATTTAAAAAGCAATGTATAGCATATAGTTATAACTAATTTCTTAAGTAAAATAAAATAATTGTGAGGGAGTTAACAGGAATTCCCATTATGATATTTATTTCTATGTACTTTTCTGGTACATTATGTGCAATATAACGTTAAGATTATAATTTATGTCATAATTTTTTTTATTATCAAAAATAAAATCTACATTGTTTTAATATTGCTTTTTTTATATTTAATCCAAAATGCGTAATTGAAAGACATTTCTAAAGACCCAATGAACATGTGTAAGGAAAAGAATCAACTTCTTCCTCAAAGCTTAATTTCCTTTAGGAAACATAGAAAAGAATGAGTAAAGAGAAAAAAAGCTGTAAAAGAGGCAAAAGTGTGTCAAAACATGGAAACACCATCGTTAAATATTTTGTGCTCTAGATTGCGCTGTATTCATTTGTAACACGCTATAGTTTCAGCTATTGTATGTCAAGAACAATATAATTGTGGTATTATAGTATTATATCTTGTTTTAAATCTAACATTTCCTTGTTAAATAAACAAAACTAAATTTTACTTTATGATCGATCTATTGTTTATATTGTTCAATTATTTCGATTATAACATTGTTAATCGTATGTGATCATGCTTTTGGATAACAACATTCACATAGTATTCAAAATTTTCCAAAAACATACAGGTTGACGTTAAAATAGTCTTAGCGAAATCTTAAATGGTAAGATGATATATATCAGACATAACTGTATTATTTAATTTTAATGAAGTTTTTAATGTTCTCGAATTGGTTGTTTAATAATTTTATTCTGCACTATGTATGTATGTGTAATGTTTTTATCTGATCAATTTCCCGTGCGTTTACATTAAACATGTATAACAAATGTATACAATGGGTATATGAAATAATTGTCAATTGTTTCGTTTCTGCCAGAACTGCATGTTTTTTTAAAAGCATCAGAAGAAAGAAGTTAGGGCGCGATCTAATAAAAAAATGTAGAACGTTTACATAGTTCTTTACAAAGCCTAATGTGAAGATCATGGAATTTTTTTTACAACAAATAAAGTAAGATCCTAAACGATATTAAGAAATCTTTTAGTTTCTATGATATTAAGAGATTATAATAAAAGTTGTCCTATTATTATACTAAATATAGCTTCAAAGTGTTATAATACGTCTTTCTTTTTCGTGTAGAAGGAAAAATCTATGCCGATAACAGATAGTATTTATATTGTGTAAATGAAATGAATTTTTGGTATTTTTATCAAGGTTTCTATGAGTAACAGATGAAGAGTTTTATGCTAAGATTTCATATATACGTTAAGGTTATAATTGATATTTAAATGCGAATAAATTATAAATAACGATACTAATACCACTACCAATATGTACTATGTTACTGCTACTGTTAAATAAATTACATTGATAAATGCTAGTTACAACATCATGGCTCCTTAATGGATTTTATTACTAATTTGAATATCTACAAGAATATATTGTCATATTCTTTCTTATTTCACTCTTATATAAAAAAGATTCACTGTCTTTTTGTTTCAGAGAACGATGAGTAATGTTTTCAATAACATTGAAAACTTTTATTATTAACTTTGTTATTGAAACTAAAGTATAGTTGAAGTTTCCGACATTGATCGTGTTGGGTGATGACAAACTGTTTTGTAATATCTAATTTAGAATTTAAAGCTGAAGAGCGCTCTATAACCTTTTTATAAACTTGATTATGTTGGTATCTTTGTTCATAAGCTAAAGAAAAAAAAACTGAAAAAACACCAAAAAAAAACTTAAGAAATTTAAGACTTGCACAGGTAAATAAATCATTGTTTGAATAAAAACCCTGTCGTTATTTAATAGCTTAATCTGTTTTTTAACAAAAATAAGCAAAATGTACATTACAAACTTAGTTACACGCTAAATCAAATACAAATCCACAAACAAAATAAATCAATGCGCCATGTATCTGCAATAATTATTGACTAATAAAGACAAAGTTCGTCGTTCTCTGAATACTATTATGCAAACAAAAAATTCGATTATAAAATCTTTTTCTACGTCACTATAAAATAACATAGGTCGACTAAATATACTGTTTCATACATCTTCAAAAAGCATTGAACTAACCGTAAATTATTCGTTCATATTTTATGGTCCAAACTTGCAAACTTAAGAGGACTGATATATGTACAAGGAACTCACGCATGTAAAGATTTCGAAATAGGCCAATCCGTTTTGCATGAACGCCTTTCGGGCACAAAGCGAACGAAAATTCCCCCAGAATCCGCGAGCAGAAGTAACTATTCCTATATAGTTCTCATGCGTTTATGTTATAAAAGAGATAGTGGCTTAAATATTTACATAAACCCAAAAATTTAAGAGATATAAATGTCCACTTTCGTGAACTATTTGTTTTAATATTGTGCTTTCTAACATGATAAATTGTTACATATGTAAACGAACGTAATAAAAAAGTGTTAACAAAATAATAAAGTTCATAATATTGTTGATTATGCATAAAGCATGAACGGTTGTCGTCCCAAGGAAAATTAGTATATTTTTAAATAAATATCTATAAGCTGAAAAGGGGTGTCACCGACTTAAAAAAAAATTTCATATCGGTTCGCAATTTTCTTACCTTGCGGTAACGTACAAAGTTGTCCAATTTTCTTCTTTCAAGACATTTTATTAGGAAAAATGGAAGATCTACATTAAATGAATTTATTGTGTGAATCCGTTATCTTAATATTGTCACAAATTATCACTTCTATCGGAGTTCAATTTCTATATTAGTTTTGGACACAGTAATTGTGCCTCGTTAATTTACACCTCATAAATTATTTAAAGTAAATTAATAATAGAGTCAAGAAAGACAATGATAAACAGATACATCCCATAAATATGATCTGCATTACCTCAACATCTACGTTATTGTTATAGTAACTGCTACCGTATGTAGGCAGCCGACCTATTTTAGAGATCAGCCAACAACATAGGAGATATTATAGTGCACAAGTGTACGCGCAAACACAGGTTGGGCTCCCTGTTCCTTTATACTCTCAAATTCAGATGACGCAGGATCGACTTTTTACATGGACGACGCATGGATCATCTTACTACTTATCAGACAATTGCGTGATCAGCCAAAATTGCCTAACTAACTAGGAAACAACAATTAAAATTTGTTGAGTCCCCGCAGGATTCAAACTCACGACTTAATGTTTCTAAAGCATACGCCTATACCACTAGGCTACAGAGGCAGTTAGTTTTTGTTGTTATTCTTTTAAAATTATTATTCATTTTAAAGTTGCCGTATGTATAGAATACACTTTAGCAACTAATTTTTTACCTGTATTGAATCTAAAATTACCTTATTAATTATGTCGTATGTGGCAAAGTCATTTGATCTGAAAAAAACCAGGTGGTAAAAATATTTAATATTGTTTAGATATTCTTATAGATAGGCCTTAAAAGAATTAAGCAGCATGTATTTTAAAATAAATACACTAAAGTAATTAAGTAATTTTAATTTCCAAACATAAAAGCAATTTACATCGGAAACGTGAACTAAAACTTAGTAACGTACGTCATTGTGGCATAGGAACGCATTCTAAAAACGTTATAAGCGCTACAGCACTAATGGCCTGCGAAAGGGTCACTCTAGCTTAATAATAGTGAAAGCTACACTAACAACAATATTTACATATTTATATAAATTTAACATTCATTTGCTAATTTCTGAAGAGACACAATATATTAGAACAAGACTAAAGTTTTATATATGTAGAACTCAAAGATAAGTTAGACTTTGAACTTTAATATGATCTTCGCGCCTCTGCGAATAATATCAGCAACATTTTTACATCCCGTCTCCGATTAGAACTCTGTGTGTTCTTCGAAGACTCATCTTTACCTTTCTGTAATGAGGCCTTTTCAATGGTTGAAACTTACGTTAATTACTTTCATTTACGTACAGCTGATTAAAAACCCGTTTTATTGGTGCAAATCTCGAAATTAAAACAGAGATACAACGAGTTCAAGTATTCATTAATTACTGCCGCCAAACATTTCCTTTAATTATCTAGCCGGATACAATATGTACCGACAACATTAATTTTAAATATAACAATAGCTTTAACATTATTATTGTAGGTTGTAGGCCTTATTTTACTAGAGAAGTTTCAGAGAGAGGTTCCACCGTAGTGCTTATTGCTGCCGCAAAGCAGTATACGTATACGCCATGTATGCAAATTGCTATCTTTTGATTTTAAGGAAACTGTAGCCAGCATAATTACTGGGTAAATAAAACTTAACATCTTACTTGTTAAGGTTGTAAGCTGACTATAGGTATCCGCCGTAATTTTTTTTTTTTTTTTTATGAACGCAGGCAGACGACAGTCGGCCACCTGATGGAAAGTGGTCACCGACACCCATAGACTTGGCAATACCAGTGGTATCGCCAACGCGCTGCCTACCGTGGAGACATAGGGTGTTAAGTCTCGTTTACCCAGTAAATACAGCTGGCTACGGTGCCCTTCAAACGAACACAGCAGTGTTTTCACACCTACTGTTTCTGCGGCAGAAATAGGCACCGCGGTGGTAGCCACCCAGACGGTCTCCTGTAAACAGGGGACCTACACACGTCTCATGGGAAGGGTAACCTACCATCACTCACTTCCTGCTTGTCTTGTTGTTTCAAAATAAAGTATGGTACACATAGTATGCTTATTTTAGAAAAATCATTTGTTATGAAGTTAAGTATACCTTTTAATCTCATAATAGCCTAAAGAAAGAAGATTTTTATATTTAAAGATATTTTTCACTTTTCCATATTGAAGTTACTTTCAAACTTATAAATTGCGAATCCAAGATAAAATAACTTTAAATTTGTCGATTTTGTCACTACCGAATTGATGCGATCGTAAATCCAATAGAAAGAAAACGTTAATTAAAAAAGTCTAAATCACTGACTAAGCTAAGAAGATAAAATTTTGACCACGGCAGCTGGAAAGTGTTCGAAACTTAACTTATTTAATAATGAATTTAGGTATTTTTAATAAGGTTTGTATTGGAAACAGGTATAGATTTTCTTGCTTAGTTTTCATATATACGTTGAAAAATACAATAAGGTTATATTTATTTTAAAAAAGGCGAATATATTATAAATAACCATACCACTCCCATTATGTACCATCCTGTTATAAAAAATTAGATAAATGCTAGTTACAAAATCATGGCGCCTTAATGAATTTTATTACTTATTTAAATATCTACAGAAAATATTATCGTAATATTTACTATTTTACACTGATAATAAAATAGAACCACTGTCTTTTTGCTTCAAAAAATGATGCGTAATATTATTGAAACTAAGTTATTTTTGAAGTTTTTCGACGTTGAAAACTATTTTGTAATACCTAATTTAGAATTTAAAGTAAAAGAGCGCTCTATAATCTTTTTATAAACATGTTTATGTTGGTTTATTTGTTTATGAACTGAAAAAAAAGCAACTTAAGACATTTAAGACTTGCACAGCTATATGAATCATTGTTTAAATAAAAACCCTTTGATTATTTAATAGCTTATTCTATTTTATTATAAAAATAAGCAAAATGCTCAAAACACGATCTGTAACATGCCTATCTAAGTTTTAAATCTGTACAACCAAGATAAATCAATGCGCCATGTATATGCATTAATTATTGACTAATAAAGGCAAATTTCGTCGTTCTCTAAATACCATTATGCAATCCATTCTCTTAATGAGGTGTCGCTAAAACAGTGCAATTGGGAAACGGATGCATTGTCATCGAATCTATATAAACTAGGATGAAGCACGTTTCTGCTATAAAGGCAATCACACTGTTAAATTTAACAATGCTACTCAATTTTACTAAATATTTTCTTGAGTGGCAAAGTAATTATTTTATTGATATGTTTTGAATTAAGAGTTTACCATTTATATAATCAACGATATATGGTTTTCAATAATCCGAACATTTTAGGAAAAAAGCGAAAATTTTAATAAATGTATGTTTCCAATAGAGATTTTTTCTGTGACATTAAAATATCATGACATTGAGAGTGAAGTAAAAGACCATGCTTGATGCATGTATGATGTATGTATGTGTGCTTACTGCTATATTTTTAGATATTAGAATGCAGATTTGTCCTGAATGCAGACCAACTCAATAAATTGGACCGACTTCTAAATAACTAGATTCGATTCATGTTCAATCTCCGTAATTATGATCACATATGGTCCTATCGCTCGCAACTGCACTGGTTGCCTGTTCGAGAGAGCTTTACCTACTTTGTATTTATTTCTTAACTCTTCTGATACTCCTGCTTACTTGTCTACCAATAACTTTGCTCAATTTATAATTAAAATCTTCGACGCATATTCGTCTTCTCCTATGTCCTACCCATCGCTCTAACTTCATGCATGCTTCCCTTCCCATCTAGTCGATTCCTCTGTGGAATGCGTTTCCTCCGCAGATCAGGTTAGCGAAAAGTCGCTTTGTTTTTTAAAACGAAGTAAAGGATTATTATACAAAAAAACTGTCTAGAGGATAGTTAATAAATATATGGTAGATATATATTTATTATATGTATATAAGTGTATTTATGTATAAATGTACATGTTTTATTATGTATTGTATAGATTTATGTATATATAAATACTGTGCCAAAAGAATTTTTCTGTTTTTTAGCCCTGTGCACCCACATTATTATCACCACTGCACCACCCAAAGGTTGACTGGTAGGCAATGGGTCAAGGGTGTCTATTTTTGGCTCATGCTAAGTCTTATGGTGCATATACCCGCTGTATAAGAATCATAAGGATGCATATAATAGAACCAGCCGGCTCTAAATTAGACTACTGAACGTTAATTATATTATTTTTATTTAAGTTTACGTTAATTATATTATTTTTATTTAAGTTTACTAAATCAAAACAAAAATTATCTCACAATAACTTTCGTAATACTAAACCTTTTTAAAAGTAATAATTATAAAATGCTTCTCTATGTCACTATAAATTAGCATGAAACGACTAAATAGATACCGTTTCATAAATATATTTGCAAAAAGCATTGAACTAACCGTAAATTATCCGTTCATATTTTTTGGTCCGAACTTGGAAACTTAAGAGGGCTGATATATGGATCAAACGTATGTAAAGATCTCGAAATGGGCCAACCCGTTTCGCATGAACGCCTTTCGGGCACAAAGCGGTCGACAATTCCCAAAGAATCCGCAAGCAAGAGAAACTATCCCTATACAGTTTTCATGCGTTGAGGTTATATTAAATAATAATAATAATAATAAATCTTTATTGCAGACAATAGATCCATATTCATGCAAAGTTAAACAAAATTAAAAAAAAAAAAATTAAAGTAATAAAATGATATAGGTATATATAAAAAAAATGTGTATTTTTTCTACACGTTTAGATTGTATAGAAACACACACCTCCCATTACATTTTAGGCAGCTATATCTATCCATCGTTTATACATTTTGCTTTGTATCAATCTCTCTGCCAGACTCCTTATGATAACATTATCACACGAGTCAACTCTAGACATAAATGAAGCTATTCTTTTTCGCTGAATAGCGTTAAATGAGTCTACGCGGGACTCGGTGAACATTTCCGAAGCGCTACAAAAACGCTTTAAACCCATCAGGTGTCTAAAAACGTTGTTATACGCAACACGGATGCTATCATGCGTGTTTTTTGTGTAATCAGTCCAGAGTTGACACGTGTAAAAAGTCTGACAAAAAGTCACAAACAGTGTCTTTCTCACGTCAAGAGAAGATTTATAGAACTTTCTCGTTATCATGTTACCCACGACGCAGAGAGCTCTTCTCTGTCGTTCTATGTCCGCGTCGTCTTTTAGATTGGACGTCACTATGTCCAAGATACCTAAAATTATCAACTATTTCAACTTGGTTGTCCATTAAGATATACTGGAGGCACAGCTTCAGGTCCCTTCCTCGATCTAAATATCACCATTTCTGGTCTTTTTGCATTATATATTAATTGATGTTGTTTCGCATACCCTTCACAAATTGTAATGAGTTTTCTCATTCCTTTGATTGAGGGGCCCAGCAGCACCATATCGTCAGCGTAGCTCAGATTGTTGACGTATCGATTATCAGTCTGAGCCCCACAGGGTACCGCTCAGCTCCACGATCAAATCATTCACATAAGTGTTAAAGAGGTCAGGAGAAGTGAGCCCCCGCCCTCACCCCGCATGAGAGGCGGTAGACGTCAGACAGCTCGCACCCCACCGGACGCTGTTGGTCTACCTCGGGTACCAGTATCCGAGCAGGTCCACAACCTCAACTGGCACGCCCGCGCTTGGTGCACGTAGCTTTTCCACAGTAGATTATGATTGAGGGTATCAAAGGCGCGACTTAGGTTCTAGGAAACAAGCGTAAACGGTAGTGTCTCGTTGCTTTGTAATAATTGACTACTTGCTTTAATGAGAATATAGCCATATCGGCTTGATACCTTAGGTCGGAATCCAAACCGCCCATCGTCATTATTTATACTTACCTATGGCATATGGATGACACGTTCAAGAACCTGGCCACCAATTGTAGCTAACGAAATGGGTCTGTAGTTGACATGCTCGATATATCACCCGTATTGTTCTTCGAATAGGTCACAACCAATGTTCGAATAAGCCCTCGGTAAGTAGCAATGCCTAACACAGATATTGAAAAGCCGAGCCAAAACTTGACTAAATATGCTGGCCTGCATACAACAGGTGTTCTATACATCTAGCCCATCATGCCCCGGAGACTTACCACGTCATTTTTCTTAAAATGATTTCTATTTCTTCGAAGTTACCGACACGCGATGAGCCTCCGTGTCATAACTCTTTGATTGATTATATTTATTATTTGAATTACTGTCAGTTGAAATATTAAAATGCTTGCAAAATAAATTAGCTATATTTCTTTTGTTCTTCTCCTTCTACGCTGACAGGTAAATTACTTTTTTCGATCCAACTTTTTGTTTCTTTCCAAAATTCTATAAAATTACCAGCACTACGATGTCGAGCCAGCAGATCCATCTTGATCTGTTCTTGATGGTTTTGAATGTATTAATCTGCGGCCTTAAATTCTCTGCGCGAAGAAGTCATGTTATTGAATAATACCCTCGAGCATGGGCTCTACCATACATAATCCATTGTAAAAACTTTCTCTGGCCTTAACATGTGATTGCCTTTACGTGAAAATTCCAGCCTATCAATCTATGTCTCTCACTCAGCCCTCCTTGATTGTAACTATGTACTGCCGCCAATTGTAACGATGTTATAATATCACAGTAAAATTCGTCTATGCATTTAAATGATCCTTATTTTTTACATAATCTATTTTATCAATACATTCTAACATATTACTATGCTTAAATAATACTGTACATAAATTTTCATTACAACACTTATAATAAGAGTTTATTTGTTCGGGATCTCTATGCCCCAAATGTATTTACTTTTAATTGTATCAATCTCATTACAATTTTCTATTTTGGGCGAATGAAATTACTATTACACTTAATTACTAGAGGTAAGTGATCTGACCATAGCGCATCGTATTGATGTACATGTCTGTAACGAGAGTAGCCCGGCAGCAGTCACACATACAGTGGTCGAGCCAGCGACACGTCCCATTTGCTTCGCTTATGTATGCATACGAGTTAGGTCGAGGCTCTCCAGGTCAAGAATGCTAAACATTGATCACCACAGAATTCAGCCAGCTCTTTTCCAAAAAGAGAACCTGGTGCGTCGTGTAATCGCCCAGGGCTATCACACACATTCAGTCCCAGAGCTCTCGATCATGGCACCAACCTGAGCTAAGCACTCGATAAATTCCGGGAGATTATCCTCACAGTCCGTAGGCATATACACACTAAATACCATGATACTACGTTCATCTTGCACTAGTCGCACCTGCCACAATTCGATCATTGCTCACACTGCACCATCTCGGCTCCGGTGAACAAGCTCGAGCGCCACATGAGCGCCGTCCCGCCATAGGGCCTCTACCACGCAGCACGCCTGCTTGACGTATCCACGGAGGACTTGGCACAGCAGCCAAACTCCTTATCAATTTCGTTTATGAAACCTAGGTCATGTGGCATTAGGCAGGTCTCCTGGAGAGCTTGATGACGTCAGCGTACCTGCATAGATCTCTCACGTGCTGAACGGACCTCTTATTGATTTAGCAGTTAAACGACAAGTTAACATTCCGTCTTGTACGTTCATAACTGTTTAGTTATTCCAGCGGTACTGTTCCTGATAGAAGCAGAACGCGATTGTCGATACTTTGAAATACCAAATTTTCTGCAAAAGTCTTTCTGTAGAAATAAATTTAACTTATGGGCATGGACTGTTATTTTAAACGAATTAAAATTCGTTTCTCTATTTTGGCTCAACATTTCTACGGCAAAACATTCTTGATTCATCTCTTTATGTATTCAATAATGTCCATTTCTTTATATCTTTTTTTGTTCGTGATAAGTAGACATACGCAAAGGTTCTCGCAGCTTGTAATTTACTTAGCATTTTGCGAAGTGCCCTTTCATTTCTAGTACCTATAAATATGTTTTCTTTGCACAGTAGTGAAACCATCCTCATCTTTTCTGTTTACGTGTTTGCAGTACGTAATGTGTCTGCAAATATCCCTAATGTAGGTTTATATGGAATGTCATTTTCTGCGATCAGCTGTTGTTGGATAACGTTTTGTCGAGTCCGTTGTTTTGAACGATTGGAACAGGTGCGAGTGCAGTGGCGCGGGGAGACGTTTGGTTGGGACCCACCCTGCTCGCCCCTGCACCCTCCTCTGGTAGCACTGAGTGCGCTCGGCCGACGGCAACGCTATGCGTAATATCAGGCTCGATACTACCCGCGTTTTCTTGGCTCGTATAATTATTATAACATTGTTTCTGATGTTCTTATCTTCACTATAAGACCCACGAAACAGATCTTCAGATGGTATGCTATTGTCTATTGCAGGTTTCATGAGCTCCAATATAAGTTTTTAACGTTCTCAACTTCACTTTTTAATGAGTTTATCTCAGAAGATTGTGTTTCAGATTTCAATAAATTCACTGTCAGATTTTAACACGGCCATTTCTTTAAAAAGTTGTTATATCGATGTGATCAAATGAAACCGCAGGAAGTTTATTTAAATTTTTCGCCACGAAATTAGGCAGGCAGTCAGAATCAAACTCCTTAATTAGTTTAATTAAAGATAGTGGCTTAAATATTTATCATAAACCTGTGCCTTAAATATGTACATAAACCTAAAAATTGAAGAGATATAATTGTCCACTTTCGTGAACTAATATTGTATGTATTTCTGACATGAGAAACTGTTACATATGTAAAAGAACGTATTAAAAAAGTGTTAACAAAATATTTAAAGTACATTATATTGTTGATTTTTATGCATAAACGGTTGTCGTCCAAAGGAAAATTAGTATGTTTTTAAATAAATATCTATACGATGAAAAGGGGTGTTACCGACTTAAAAAAAAATTCATATCGGTTCTGTAATTTCTACCTTGGATAACGTACAGGTACAAGATCTACATTGAAGGAATTTATTGTGTGAATCCGTTATCTTAACATTGTTACAAATTATCACTTCTATCGGAGTTCAATTTCTATATTAGTTTTGGACACAGTAATTGTGCGTCTTTAATTTACACTTCATAATATTTAAAGTTAATTAATTACAGAGTCAATAAAGATAACAATAAACAGATACATGTAAACCAATCATGACCTACATTAGTTTAACATCCACTTTAGTTTTACAGTAATTTTTCCGCTGCCATTAGGAGGTAAGGGCGTATGATTTAGAAACCGGAGGTCGTGGGTACGAATCTTGCAGGGACTCAACAAATTTTCATTGTTGTGTTCTAGTTACTTAGGCAATTTGGGCAATCACCCAATGTCTGAAATGTAAGATGATCATGGTCGGTCGGGTGTAAAGTCGATCCTGCGCCGTACTTCCGGTCGTGTGTTACCTGTTCCATCGAGGTTGGAAATAAAGCGAACAGAAAGTCCTGTGTTTGTGCGTACACTTGTGCACTATAATACCTCCTGCGTAGTTAACTGATCTCTAATATACGTCAGCCGCCGTAGTTGTAATCGATAGGAGGATTTTGAAAAAAAAGATAGTTTTAAAGTATTTTAGTTTGCTATCAGTTTTTTCACGTAAATTTAGCGTTAATAAAGAACAAATTTTATTAAAAATTATTGTTGCATAAAAATTTTATTAAAAACTTTAATAAAAAATAGATGGCACTGAATGAAGCAATTAGAAATTTGAACTGGATTGTTTATGCCTGAACCAAAAAATAGATCTAGGAAACATAGTAATTTAGAAGGTGATTTATTTGAATGAACTTAAAGATTCCTATTGTGTTTTGGGCTTCACTAGTTTCAACAAGTCAAACAAATATGTTTTTATTCAAAATGTTACATATATTAGTTTTATTAACTTGTAATTTAATGATCCCTTAACTATTTAGACATTATAATAACAATGTGAACATTTGTTATAATTTGACTTTGAAGACCAGTTTGCATAATACTATCTTTAGTAGATATGCTACTTTGGAAAAGTAAAAAAAGACATATAAATACGTTTACACTGTTTTTATTAAATGATTAATGCAATCTATTTTTTGTTATTTGTACCATTTGTATAGAATACACTTGAGCAAAAAATTATTTACCTGTTTAAAATTATACATTATAAAATTGTATCTTGCATTATGGTGTATGTGGCAGTCATTTGATCCTAATAAATGCACATGTTATCGAAATATTTAATATTGTTTAGATTATCTTATAGAAAGGCCTATCAAAAAATAAGCAGCACATAATTTAAAATAAAAATACTAAAGTAATTGAGTAATTTTAATGACCAAACATAAAACCACTTTATGACGAAAACGTGAACAAAAACTTAGTAACGTACATCATTGTCGCATAGGAACGCAAGTAATGTACTGAAAGTGTTAAAAGCACTATAGCACTAATGGCCTGCGAAAGAGTCACTCTATCTTAATAATAGTCAAAGCTACACTAACAACAACAATAACGAACCTCTGACACTTTTAAATATTTATTTATATCATGTTGAATAACAATATTATAACATCAAAAACCAGAACGATATTTACATATTTAATGTCAAGAATAAATGTCCGTTAATATATACACGAAGCTTAGTTAAAGAAACAAATATAAATAACTTTTAAAAATTTTTGATTTCAGAAATGCTTCTATCAATTTTACATTTATTTATTTTTTATTAAAGCTTAATGCACAAGAAAGTACAATGGCGGACTTGATGCCTAAAGGCATTGTCTACCAGTCAATTCATTTGCTGTTTTGTCAAGAAACACAATATAATAGAACAAGACTAATATATGTTGTATATAAAACCACATGTTGAACTGAAAAGCATTTTTTACAGACTTTAATGAGATTTTCACACCTCTGCGAATAATCACCAACATTTTTACTTTACGTCTCCGACTAGAACTCTTTGTGCTCTCCGAAGATTCGTCTTCACCTTTCTATAAAGAGGCTTTTTTCAAAGGTTGAAAGTGCTACAACCCCGGGTATTTCTCTAGCTTAACTTCACTTTTCATTCTTTCATTTATGTATAGCTCATTAAAGAACCAGGTCCATCGGTGAAAACCTCAAAATGAAAACAGAGGTACACAACGAGTCCAAGTACTCATTAATTACTGCCATCAAACATTTCTTTTGATTATCAGGTCCGATACATTGTGCCTCCGTAGCCTAGTGGTATAGACGTGTGCTTTAGAAACCGGAGGTCGTGAGTCTGAACTCTGGGACTCAAACAAATTTTCATTGTTGTTTCTAGTTGGTTAGGGTAATTTGGGGCATGATCACCCAATTGTCTCGAAAAGAAAGGTGATCCATGCGTCGGATGGGCATGTAAAAGTCGGTCCACTCACCAACCCGCATTGACCAGCGGGTGGTATACGGTCCAAAAACCTCTAATGGATAGGGGTATATTAGGGGAGGCTCATGTCCAGAAGTGACTATCAAAGGCTGATGATGACATTGTGTATCGATAATTATTTTTAAATGTAAAAATAGCCTCAATAATATTTTGTAGGCGGTAGGTTTTTTAAAGGAGAAGTTTTAGAAGGAAATTCCACGTGGTGATTGTTCCGCCACGAAGCAGTATACATACACTATGTGTGACACTGCCGTCTTTGATTATAGGGGAACTGTGCCAATATAATTAGGGTAAAGGAGATATATTGTGATATAGTAATTTGGTGATATTTTTAAAACACTTTGTATGACCGCGTTAGCGAATTGTACAAGTGTAAACGGTATGAAAACCTTTTCACTCGCTCCGGTAATTTGTCTCAGCGTTTGGCGAACAAAGCAATTCGATAACGCGGTCATACAAAAGCGTTTTAAAACTATCACAAATTACTTATATCACCAATATATTCCCTTTACCCTACAGGGTGAATGAGACGTAACATCTCATGCGATAGGTGGTTGCGGATTGTAGGTATCGGTGACAATTCTTATGGTAAGGGCTAAATACGTACTACCACTCACTTCCTACTTCGGTCATTTGTTTAGTTTAAAAAAAATGCTTTATAATTTTTAAGAAATCATTGCTTACGAAAATAAGTTCATATTTAAATTTAATTTAACCTAAAAAGAGAAGTTTTTATATTTTAAGATATTTTTACTTTTCATTGAAATTACTGTCGAATTTCAAATTGTAAATTCACAGTGGTATCATTTTCGTTCTGTCGATTTTGTCACTGACAAATTGATGTAAACGAATGAATGTAAATCCGATAGAAAGATACTTTAATTAATAACTTCTGAATCACAGACAAATTCTAATTGACATTTTTTTTCAGTTATAAATTTACCGAATATAAATTGTTACACTATGTAAGGGTTTATGTTAGAAGATTTAATTCAGTTGTATTGTCTTACTTTGTATAGTCGATATTCACGACTATGTTTCACGAGTACATATTTCGAATTTACAAACCTAACATAAATTTCTTGTGGTCTTAATCACATTGCATATATCAAAGCACTTATTCCTATATGTAGTAGCAAGAAACATAACTTACAGATCTTTTACGAATAATTGACTGCTAAGCGGAATAAAACTGTACTAGTTAAGTCACAAGTAAAACGTAGTAAGTCAACATATATGTGCTAAGAGCCCACGAAAAACACAAGCGTCCAACATGTGCTCTCGCGTTACGTGACCGCGTTCGTAATTAGTGCACGGATTAAATGAAAAAATTTAACAGAGTTTCACTAACAAACCTTTGCACATTCCCTCCGTTTTTCTCACTAAATAACATCTGCGAATTTTCGGTTACTTCAATACCATTCGCAAATGTATTTATAAAGCAGCATTGAATTGTCGATTCACGTTATTTTTCATCATCATCATCATCATCAGCCTTTGATAGTCCACTGCTGGACATACACCTCCTCCAATACACCCCTATCCACTAGGGGTTTTGGACTGTATCCCATCACGCTGGTCCAATGCGGTTGGTGGTGGACCGACTTTTACACGCCCATCCGACGCATGGATCATCTTATTTTTCAGACAATTGTGATCGGCCCAAATTGCCCTAACCAACCAGGAAACAACAATGAAAATTTGTTGAGTCCCTGCAGGATTAGAACCCACGACCTCCGGTTTCAAAGAACACGCCCTTCTACCACTAGGCTACGGAGGCAGTTTAGTGAAAATATAGTCTTACACAAACATGCGCCAAAAGGTGTGGGTCTGATTCCCACCCAGGGAAAATATTGTGTGATGAACATAGTATTTTTCTCGTGTCTGATGCTTATATCTGTATTATATTATATGTATTTATTTACAAAAGAAAAGTAAGTTTATCTATTCAATAGTTATCTAGTTTCCATAGTAAAAAACTTTCCCTAGTTTGGGACTAGATGATGTCGTGTTATTCGTCCAGAAATATTATTATATTATTTTATTAATTTCATTAGTTACATAAAATAATTGTGAGGGAAGTTGACAGGAAATCCGTTATGATATTTATTTGTATTTATTTTCCTGTTATATTATATGCAATATAATGTTAAGATTATACTTCATGTCATGGAATTGTATTTGTTTAACTATAAAATATCCCAAAGTTCATGACCAATTTAGTATTAATGCACACTTTCATGGATAAATTATCTGTAATTGAAAAGTGCATAATTTAAAGACATTTGTGAAGACGCAATCAACATGTGTAAGGAAAAGAATCAACTGTTTCCTCAAAGCTTCATTTCCTTTAGGAGACATAAAAAAGAATGTCTAAAGAGAACAAAAGATGTTATAGAGGCAAAAGTGTGTCAAAACATGCAAAAACCCTCGTTTAACATTTTTTGCTCTATGTTGCGCTGCATACATTTGTAACACGCTATAGATTCAGACATTGTTTGTATATTAAGCATATTTTGATTGCAGTTACAGTTCCTAATTAAATAAAAGGGAAGAGAATTTTACTTTAGAATCGATGTAAACCTTTTATTGTGCAACTCTTAATTTTTTTTTTCAAAAAGATACAGATTGACTCTGAAATAGTGTTAGCTGAATATTTAAAGGTAAGAAAAGTTTAATTGTAGCTAATATTTCAGAATGCTTTTTTAAAATTTTTATTATGTTTTCTAATGCACTTGGACTAGTTGTCTAACAATTTTATTCTAGTCTTATTGTCATAATTTCCTGTCATCTAGTTGCTATTTACATTATACAAATTAAACAAACGAATATAAAATAATAACATGCAATAAGTATCGTTTCATATGTGCAAAAACTCTTTTCTTTTAACATCGGAAGAAGGAGCTTAGTCGCAAACTAAAATAAATGTGTAGAATGTTGACATAAATAGCTTATTTAACCTCCTGCATAATGATCTTAAAAATACTCTTACCACAAATAGAATAAGATGCTAAATTATAATAAAAATTTAAATTCCTTTTATGAACGTGTTTTTGTTGGTTAATTTTTTTATGAAGAAATTCTAGACTTTCACAGGTATCTAAATAATTGATATTACATTAATAACCATTTTTCGAATTTATATAAGCGCTTAACTAAACACTTTGTCAAAATTAAAAAGCTTACTATATCTTTTTTTTTAACCATCATCATCATCAGCCTGTGTTAATCCACTGCTTGACCATAGGCCTTCCCTTAGTGCACGCCTACTCCGTTATGGGGTATTTGGACCGTATCCCATCCCGCTGGTCTAATGCGATTGTGGAGCGACTTTTAACATGTCCATCGGATACATGGATCATCATAGTTTTTAGATAATTGGGTGATCGGCCCAAATGCCCTAACTAACTAGGAATCAACAATGAAAATTTGTTGAGTCCCCGCAAGGCATAATAATTAATATATTTTTTTTTTAAAGAACATTGTAATATTGCGTTATATTACATAACATTTTACTGTACTTTTAAGTGCTTTTGTAAAAATAACGTTGTACAAAATACGTTAATTCTTATTAAAAATTGTCTATTAAATTAAATTCTATTAAACTTTTAAATTTTTATTCTATACCATGTTTTTTTTATGTAAAAAAAAGATAACGTCAAATAACAAATTAGCACATTACTTAATAAATAAAAAATGTTTTGTTATTTTTTTTTTTTAATTGATAAGTGAAACAATTTTTCATATCTGTTTGCAAATTTTATACCTTACGGTAACGTACAAAGTTAACAAATTTTCTTCTTTCAAGACCTTTTATCGGGAAATATGGAAGATCTAGATTGAAGTTAAGCTAGAAATTTCTGTATCAAATCCCTTATCTTAATATTGTCACAAAATACCACTTCTATTAGACTATTATTTATTAAGGGCGATTATAACAAAAGATTCTGTATTACTTTTGGATTCAATAATTATCACCTTGAATACCTTATATATTTACATCTCAAATATGTAAAATAAATTAATAATAGGGTCAAGAGAGATGGTGAACAAAGATGTTTGTATTCAAAATGTTATATAATATTAGTTTTAATAAAGTTGTAGTATAATGATCCCTTAACTATTTAGACATTACAATAACAATGTACAAAAGTTATAATTTGACATTGAAGATCTGTTTGCATAATACTATCTTTAGTAGATATGATACTTTTGAAAAGTAAAAAAATACATTTACACACTTTACATCCATTTTTTTATCAAATGATTAATGTAGCCTTTTTTTGTATTTTTTTTATATTTATAATTCATTTAAAATTTACCATATGTAAAGAATACACTTAAGCACAAAATTTTTTACCTGTTTAAAATCATACATAACAAAATTATATCTTACAGTCATATCAGATCTTAATAAATACACATGTTATAGAAATATTTTTTAAGTGTTTTAAATAGAAAGTTCACCAAAAAAATTAAGGAGGCCATTTTTTTAAAATAATGATGCTAAAGTAATCGAGTACCTTTAATGACCTAACAATTTGACGGAAACATGAAAAAAACTTTAACGTACGTCATTATAGCAGGAACGAAGCAATGTACAGAAAGTGTTGAAAGCACTATAGCACTAATGGCCTGCAAAGGGTAAGTCATCTTCATACAGAAACAATAAAAAAATAATTGGCAGAAACTTGTAAATACAATTTATTACCTGTATATAAATATTATTACATTAAAAACAAGAACAATATTTCATATTTATATATATTATATTTAGAAATGTCAAGTATAAATGACCATTAATATATACTCGTAGCTTAGTTATAGAAATATAAATTATTTTAAAATTTCGATTTAGAAAGGCTTTAATCAATTTAACATTCATTTGCTATTTTGTGAAAAGATACAATATAAAAGTTTAATGTTTTATACTTGTAGAACTGAAATATAAGTTTGACAAACTTTAATATGGAATTCGCCCCTCTGCGAATAATATCGCCAACATTTTTACATTCCTTTTCGACTAGATCTCTGTGTGATCTTCGAAGACTCATCTTCACCTTTCTGTAGAGAGGGTTTTTCAAAGGTTGAAAGTGCCATAACCCCGGGTATTTCACTAGCTTAACTTCATTTTTCATTCTTTCATTTATGTACAGTTCATTAAAGAACCAGGTCAATTGTGCAATCTTAAAATGAAAACAGAGGACAAAGAGTCCGACATTAATTATTACCAAACATTTCTTTAATTATCAGTCGGATACAATTCTCCAATAATTTATTTTAAATATAACAAAGCTTTTAAATTATAATTGTGTTTCTCTTTTACTCGAGATGTTTTAGAGAGAGGTTCCACCGTAGTGCTTTTTGCCGCAAAGTGTATACGTACGCCAGTAAGACATTGCTGTATTTGATTATAAGGACTGAGCCAGATAATTACTGGTATCGAAATTCAAACTTAGTGTTAAGGTGGTGTTGATTAAAGTATCCCTTAATTATGGAGGGGTTCTACCACACTCACTTTTTGCTTGTCTTATAGTAAAATATATATGGTTATATATAAGCTTATTTTGAAAAATCATTTGTTTGAAGATTAATAGTAATTACCTTAAATTTAATTTAAATTTAAGGAAGAAATTTTATATTTAAAGACCATCATCATCATCATCACCCACCAGCCCGTGACAGTCCACTGCTGACATAGGCCTCAATAACCTATCCTTAGATGTTTTGGACCGAATCCACCACGCGGTCCAGTAGGGTGGACGACTTTGTCCATCCGACGATGGATCAATTTATTTTCAGACAATTCCTTAACTACTAGAAACAACAATGAAAATTTGTTGAACCACAGGATTCAAACCCACGATTCCGGGTTCTAACACACATTACCAATACTGAGGCTAAAGATTTTTTTCCTTATTGAAGTTACTTTCAAACTTATAAATTGCTAATTCAAGAAATTATGATTTTCAATGCTGGCGATTTTGTCACCGCCCAATTGATGGAACAAATCCAATAGGAAATAAAACTACTAAAAAGTTAAATCACTGCTAGCTTAAATTTCATTTTTTAATTTTAAATGTAATGAACTTTAATTATTTAACTGTTAGGTTTATATTAATGGTAATTTGTGAATATTATTTTAAATTGAGTTCTTGTAGTAAAATTTTCATAAACATAGTAGTGAATATGAGTATTTTATTTAGTACTATGGATACCCTGTATGTTGTTAAATTTACATATTCATGTAGCAAGTAATTTATTACGTAGTCAACAAGAAAATAACTTACACATCATTGTCGAAGTAACGACCGCTATTTGAAATAAAACTATTCTAGTTTAGCCACTAGTAAAACGTAGTAAGTCAACATATGTGTACAAGGTCCTTATCCGAACTTTTATCATTAAGAGCACAGGAAAAAGCAGTCTCAACATGTGTCTCATATGACCGTTCGCTTTAGTACAGATTAAATTAATAAATTTTACAGAGTTTTACTAAAGACCTTGCACATTGTTTTTTTCTTGTTTAAGTTAGCTAACCTTAAGAAAATATAGTCTTACACAAATATTTATTCTACTTCATATGATAAACGATGATATTATTTAATTTCACAAATATTGGGTTTCTACGGTGTTTACTATTTAAAGGTACTTACATACTCTTGTTTGAGTCCTTTGAACGTTTCGCTTAAGCCGGTTTATAACTTAAATTTTCCTTTCTCACAATATTTAAATCAAAAATGTTATAAATTGTCATCCCATTAATTGAGTAAAGTAAAATTGCATCATTCCTTTTGAATTGATTTTGTTAATGAATATTAATAGTAAACATAGCCACATTTAATAATAACTTTTTTACGAGACATGCAGCTTCATCTTGATATGTACTGGTAAGAATAGTCTTATAAGGCAGTTGAAAACTTTTTTAAAACAATATATACACAGACAGAATCATCAAAGATCAGAATTAGACAATATAACATATTTTTCCACCGTACACTACTACTTTAAAACTATCACACTTATTAAAGAAAAAATAATTAAAAAGAAAACAGTTTAAAACAAACGATAGGTTCAAAAGTTAAAATGTGCACATATTCACTTATTCGCAATAAAACAATGGTAAAAGCATTGTGAAGAAGTAAATGTAGAGATGCGCCAACATCGACGATTGTTCAATGTTATTCCCATCACGTTCCAGTGCGGACAACTGCTATTGTTTGCGTTTCGATGGAACCGAGCAGGAATCGACTCATATTTGTTTGTTTTCTGATATACATATGTATGAGTAAACGAGTGCAATAGGTCCATATTCTTGTATGGTCATATTCGAGTTTCACAAATTGTTTCGCAGTTCTACGATGTAAGTTAATAGAATAATATCAAACGAACGGATTGTATCTTTACGCGCGTAGCGAATAAAGTTGTGATTAATATTGATATATATTATATATTCTGTGCAATCTATCCAGGTTTAAAGGACGCCGTAGCCAGCGTTGATACTGGGAAACAAGACGTTATATCTCGTGTCTTAAAGCGGTAAAAGTTTTCTAGTTACTGATTAGCAAGTTGCTACCTTGGTTTAGAAATTATATATAATTCATCATCATCAGCCGGGTGATAGTTCACTGCTGGACATAGGCCTCCCCTATTACCATATAACCATGATGGAGTTTTGGACTGTATCCAACCACATGGATCGTCTTACTTTTCAAACAATTGGGTGATCAGCCCAAACCACCCTAACTAACTTGGAAACAACAATGAAAATTTTTGTAGACTCCGCAGGATTCGAACCCACAACCTCTGGTTTCTAAAACACACACCCATACCACTAGGCTACGGAGGCGGTTCGGAATATCTAAGTTGCATATTTCGTACATAATAATACAATTCAGAACTGACAAATCGTGTGAGCTCAACCGAACGTGACTAAGAAAGGTTTCGGTTATCTCGATTTTATGAGTAGTACTAAAGAGCGGTAAGTAAGGTACTTAATATAAGATGGTAGTAATGTTATAGTTAGGTTATAAATTTGAAAATTCATTTAAATTTATTATATAAACATTGTTTTTTTGTTTGACTATTTCTTTTACTTTTTAATAGGTCCAAGGTAGGAGCGTTGATGATTGCCGATGTTAGGGTGTCGGTAACCACTGACCACTGATGTTAGGTGTCTACTTTCATATGCAATATTATTTTGTTTACTGCCAGAAACTTAGACGTGTCCTAAGAAGAAGTGGCAAGAAACTCTCACTTTTATATAGACATATTTATCTTATTTTGGCATAGCATTTACAAAATTAAAACATTGATCATATAGTTGCCAAGAGACTTGCTAAAGCGGAATATGAACCTCGTCCACACATTGATCTCTTACATAATTTTTGATAGAGTAACAATCATTATTGATCAACATCGTTTTGACTACTTTATCAAATTTAATATTTTTCGATTATTGCTTTTGATGTCTTATAAGTAAAATTATGCTAATGCATGTTCGGAGCTTATTAATGTCACTAATTTATTGGTTTACTTTGAGGCGTGATGGTCATTTACTAGTTTAATGATGCGTATTATGTTATGTCTAGAAGTGTCAATAAGTATTTTGATTTATCCCTGCACGTTACACTAACAGACTGCATTGCCTTGCATAGAATATCATTCTATTTTCTTAGTTATAAATAACACCGGATTTTGTAATTGATTTCATCTTATATTCCTGGCTGAATAAAATTAAACCGGTTCAAAAGGGCCTTTTTTATTTGGGTTAAACCATTTCGAAGAAGTTTCTTAAACACGGTTCGCGAAAGGCTCCCGTCCCAGGAACAGGGGGCCTTTAAAAAAGGCCCACGGGAATGTGGTTTATTTTGGCCGGTGCGACTCTTAAGGCCCGCCGGGACGGCCTTAGTTCCTTTTCCACGGGGTTGTGTGGTTGACTACTTTATCTATGTGTTTGCGAGGTTAACTTTAAAGTGCTCGCGGATTGTTGGCAATTGCAGTCGCTGTGTAAATCTACGTTTCGTTGGTACCACTGCGCCCCAGTGGCGCGGCGGATGAATTTGTTTTGAATTACTTGTAGTTGCTTTAGGAGTGTGGAGAATACGTGATCGAAAGTTTGGCATGCATAAGCCATGATTGGTCGTATGCAAACCTTATACAATAGAAGTTTATGTTTGAGTGACATTTTGTGGAACGTCGGTTTTGATTGGTGCTACGTGGCGGCAATATCGAGGTGTCGACGTCACTTGTTACGCGGACGACACCCTCGTTACCGCCGTGGCACCAATTTCGCAGGGCTGCGATTCTCGCCACTGCCGGGTCGCTCAAGTTGGGCGCATCCGGCGGCTAGGACCAGAGGTGGCGCTCGAAAATCTGAGGCCCTTTACTTTACGGGCCTCGAGACGCCACCTGCGGACGCCCACATAATTGTTTGCGGCGTCCGCGTCGACGTCAAGCCGACAATGAAATATCTCGGCCTAGTCCTAGACCGCCGATGGAAGTTTTGCGCCCATTTTGAGCGCCTCGCGCCTAGAGTGGCGAGAGCAGCGGCAGCTCTCGGCAGACTGCTCCCCAATACCGGAGGACCCAGCAGCTCCTGTCGCCGCCTGTACGCTGGAGTCGTCAGATCCATGGTCTCCAAAAGGAGAGTACTGCTGTACTAAGGAGAACCCAGAGGGTGTTGGCGATCCGGGCCGTACGGGGCTACCGGACCATCTCCGGCGAGGCGGCGTGCCTGTTGGCTGGCTCATTGCCCTGGGACCTGGATGCAGAAATCCTCGCGTCACTCTTTTTCTGGCGCGAGGAGGCGAGATGTCGGGCTTCAGGCCAGCCCGGAAGAGATAAGGGGCGCAGAGACGATGCGCTCCTTGCAATACAGGAGTGGAGCTGCGGCTGGAGCACCCAGCGCCGGCCGTCATACAGTAGAAGCCATACGCCCCGTATTAAAGTGGTGGCTAGAAAGAGGACACGGCTCCCTAACATTCCGCGCGACGCAGGTTCTCTCGGGACACGGCTGTTTCGGGAGGTACCTGTGCCGCGTGGCCGGTAGGAGCCCTAAGGAGTGCCACCACTGTGGCGTATGTGCCGAAGAGACGGCCCAACACGTGCTGGAAGAGTGCCTAGCCTGGGTCGAGCAGCGCCGAGAGCTGCGTAGTGTCGTGGGGCACGACCTTCGCTTCCTGCTGTAGTGCGCAGGATGCTAGAGAGCATAAGGTCGTGGGGCGCCGTCCTTGCTTTCTGCGAGGACGTGATGGCCCGGAAGGAGGCGCGGAAAGGGACAGGGAGGCCGAGAGCGCCCTGGCTATCCGCAGAAGAGGCCAGGGCGCCGAAGAGTGGCGTACGCGCGCAACCTTCCCCTGACACTGAGCCCCTGGGCGGGCGGCGGCGAGGGTGCCCGCCGCCCAGAAAGGGCTCAAGAGGAGCGCCGTGCTGTTTGTTCCGGCACGGCGCCTAAGGACGTTCCGGTGTCCCAACACACCGGAAAGAAGAGGCCCGAGAGGGCCACGTCGCGCCGGGTCGCCAAGACTGTGATCAGTGCCCGCGGCCCAGCTACAGCGAATGAGAAAGGAACAACCGTTGGTTTTAGTGGTATACCGGCCGCTCCATCTTGGACCGAGGGCCCCATATCCCCGCTTGCCCCTACTTTGGCGGCGGGGAATCCGTAAGCTGGATTGTTCCAACGGCAAAAAAAAAAAAAGTGTCTGGTGTCGGCCAGCGCGTGGCCTTATCCTGACGCCTCGGTTGAGGACCGGGGTATCGTGAATCACGACGTAATCTAGACCGATGAAATTGTATTGCTACACTTTATCGGGATTGACGTCGATTCTCCATTTACGAAACCATTCGCCTAAACGATTGATCGCGTTTTGGAGCTTTTTATAGATATAGTTCGGTCTAAGCGACGAACAATAGAAGCGGTGTCATCGGCGAAAAGTGCCAGATTGACATCGTCGGCTTTTGGAATGTCGCTCGTGTAGAGCGCGAATAATAAAGGTGATAGGACCGATTCTTGAGGGACGCCCGCTTGGAGCGGACGGCTCGTGGACAGGGTGCCCTCGACTCGATATCGACAAGAGCAATTCGACATGTAGGCTTGGATGATGTGAACCAGCCTGTCCGGCACTTTGAGAATGTACAGCTTGTAAATCAAGCCGTTGTGCCAGACTTTGTCAAATGCCTTTGCGACATCGAAGAAGACGGCCCCTGTGAATGTGATACACCTGGTATTGCCACTGTGTATAGGTGTCGGTGACTACTTTCAATCAGGTGGCCAGACTGCTCGTTTGCGTTAGCAATAAAAAAATTGTTAACGAATAAGGTAACATTTCATATATGATAACAATAAAAATCTGGATAAACCATTTTGATAACTCGTTTAGTTTCAAGCAGCTAAAGAAACTGCACCTTTTACAAGCGTATACGTCTTGGTAACGAATATTTTATTAGACGGCTAAAATAAGAAAAAAAATATTGTATGCTGTATACTGTTTTGTAATTTATGCATAGGAGATTATCCATGTTTTAAAACCATTTTTCAGAACCTGAATAATTAATAGTACATTGAGGTTGTGTGGCAGTTAACATTTCATTCAGTTCGTTCATAAACTAAAAAATACCAAGTGTTAAATTGCAGTTGTTTTGGAATACTGACGTTTTACGCGAAATTTCGTTGTCTCAGCCGAAATAAAGCAGTTTCTGTACGTATTTTAAACGAAATTTCCAACACAGTTCTGGCTACTGAAAGTTCCAGATAAAGCCTCTTTTCTTAATTAACTTCCTTAATGATATAAGTTTGGACGAGATCCCTGTTTTCCGTCCGGTTAGACTTATTTGTATTTTTCACGGAGATTATAAAACATTCATCTGAATTTTCAACGCGTTAAATTCGTAGCTTTTTAAAATTTTTAAACAAATGATGTCTCATAAAAATATCTTATTTTTTAAAGCAACCAAAATATAAAACCTAGCAAAATATTAATTTTATATCAATAGGCGTTTTTTCGAAAACTGCATATAATTTAATATATATGAAATTTTAAATAAAAATATAAATCACGTTAATTTTTAAATTTGACAATAGTACACTCTCGGTGCTCTAAGCTCTATTAATTTTAAATATTATCCTTTATTACCGATATATTTGGCAATTATAGTACCTCTTTGCTCACAACAATAAAAATCTACGGTCTACGTGCAACCGAATTCACCGATTTCCTGTACAGATTTTTATCATAAATATTCTTTTATCTTTTCTTTTCTTCTCTGGAATGGTAATATTGTAAGGTATAAAAGCGGCCTCGAAAATATTCTACTATAGTCCTCGTCTATTAGAAATAGTGGTAGATTGGATGAATAAAATAAATGGATTATTTTATTGTGGGTATGTATTTGAGTTTGTATGCAGCTTTATGTATTCAAAATTGCTTAATGTTTAACATTTCAATATTCTATGTAATAAATCAAAGTAATCTCTACATAATTTCGTTACTTGAAGTCTGCAAAAAACGGGCGTCGTGGATTACTTCGGCTGCTTTTATGAATATAGTATTTATTCGAACAATCTTTAAATTTTCAGCCTCATTAGTTAAATATTCGTGTTATTTTATGATTTGAAGAATGTCGCTTAAATTTAAAATCAAATTATTAAATTAAACATCTTATTATTAAAAAAGTCATTACAAGATCGTTTTATCTTGATTGGTTTAATAATTTACTTAGATGACTTCCACAATATTTATCACTATTAATCCTCATAAAAGCTTTCTAATCTTTGCTTAATTATAATTTTAGCACCAGATTCTTAACCGTACGTAATAGCGGCACCATTTGATGTTTACACCATTTTCTTCTTAATTAATTATATTGCTTACACAAAAATCTTAACAGACGACCTGGATTTTTGCTATTACGGATTTTCATTATCACAGCAAACAAGCACCAATATGGCTTCCGACATCATACAACGTTACTTGATAGCCGTCGGTTAATCCATCATTAGTGCAGAATAGGCGGGTACTAACAAGAAGATCGGTCAAAACAATGTTCAATTAAACCTGCCAATCATTTACAACCTTCTATATTTATAAAATTTGTTAACGAACGAATTTCACTATGAATTGAAAGATGATAAAAAGTTTCCTTATCATCTTGGCTTGCAATATGTTAATATATAATAGACGTTTTCTTTTTTTGGTATAGCAGAACAGCAAACTCTCACTCCATTCTTCTCGGTTTCTGAAAAAAACCTCATATATTAGGCAATATTCAGACACACAAATAAAAAAGGCATATATACATTTTATATTTCTTTAAAATTTTAGAGACTTAAAAAATATTATAACAGACGACAAATTTAAATATAATACATAGTCCACAATTTTCATTTCAATACGAAGTTATTTTAACATGCCAGGACAGCGAACGTTCACTCTCTGACCAGAATAACTTAAAGAATACAGCAAAGAAATAAGCTGAGTACATTTGATTTTTCCTTTTTACTGTACGTTTTTCCGTTTTAATTTTCTCTATTGTTGTTCTTTGTTCTTCTATCGTACGACACATTTTAATGTTATAAATTTAATTTGATTAAAAAAGTATAGTCCCTGTAGTGAATTCATACGAAACGCTTATTTTCTGATCGTTATATACTTATTTTAATATATAAATGTAAACCAATCGTCTCCGTGGCCTAGCGGTTTTAGCACCTTGTTCATAAACTGGAGGTCGTGGGTTCGAACTCCGCGGGGGAACTACTTTGTTATCGTTGTTTTCTAGTTGGTTAATTTAATATGGTTCAATCATACATTTTTGGAAAAATTAGATGATCCATGCGAAGCTTGGGCATGTAAATTAAAATGTAATAAGTCGGTATAGCCACCAACCCGCACTGAACCAACGTGGTGGGATGCGGTTTTAAACCCTATGTCCAGCCGTGGACTAACACACTGATGATGATGATAAAATGTAAAATTAATTCAGCCATGGAGCAGGTTTTTCCTTCATTTTTAATTGTTTATTAAAAACTTATGTCTCAGTAAGTCTTTTCTTACGCTGCTCAGTAAGTTAGTAAGTTAGTAAATATCCATGATGAGTCTTTGATCAAAAACCAAACATTTCATGTCCATAATCTATTATAGTACAACAAAGGCGAATGTAAATTTCACACCCAAACAAACAGTGAAACCAAGAGCCTAAAGCATCTGTAACATGAAAGAGGTTCATAACGCGCATTGGGTTTATATCCGTGCAAGTTTACACCTGTCGTCCTCTTTTTCACTCGTTCGTGGAACACGTCCGACTTTACGCGAGGGAATAAATTACAGTTTCTTTGTTTACGGCACAGATTACATTTTGTGAGACGGAACAGTGAATAAATATCTTTAAGTTTTATTTCTACTTTTCTTTTACATTTTCGACAAAATAATTGCTTAAGAATCATACTAAAATTATAACTCGTAATTCAATCAAATTAACTATAAGACGTTATGATTGTGCTCTTACTGATAATAATAAAAATGTTTCTATTAGTATGTTATAAATTGAAATGAATAATGTTTTGAAATTACATTTTTATTGATAAGCTAAGATAATTTATTCTTGTTTTAAATTATTTATGTACATATTTAAAATAAATACATCCGATAAATGAAGATTCAATTTCATATATGTAGTAATAAAATCGTAACAAACTTATTCTTAATAAAACTTTCTCAATAACATTAGAGATTTATGTAATAAAAAAGAAAAAAATTATATTTATAAAGTTCAATTGCTAAATACAAAATGTATCCTAAGTTAATAGATGCCATTGATAACTCAGGTACCGAGAAATTTCAATTTACATCACGTTTACTTCCTATGATGCTTATTACCATAGCATAAGACTGATATTTTTCATCCTCACACTTGAATACAGCTTAGTCAGCGAAATGGGCTATTGCGGGCAAGAGCGGTTAAGTGTCTGAAGGGTGTGGTTCTTATTCATTGCTTCATTCGTTCTAAATTTCGTTTCAGAAATATTAAATTGGTAACTAAATATATTACCATGGTTATTGAATACTATGAAAATAATAAACTATTATTAAATTTTTTGATTAAGTTAATACGTCATGTAAACATGTATTAAGATTGACTTCAATTACAGTTATAAATAAATCAGGGTTTATTTCAACTAAGTTTAAGAGAGACATTTTTAACGTAACTCTTAGTTAATTATGCCCTTCGAGCAGTTTACTACTACGAAGGCCGATCTGTATTATCATCATCATTAATCAGCCAGCTAGCAGGAGATATTATAAGGCACAAGTTTCAAACACAAGTGTTAGTCCACTGCTTGACATAGGCCTCCCCTAACGCACGCCTTCTGCATTATAGGGTTTTTTGGACCGTATCCCACCACTCTGATCCAATGCGGGTTCGAACACAGTAGCACTGTCTTTTTCTTGACTCGTTTAATACGATAGAATGGACAAACATATCAAAGTACTAGAGAAGGATCAGGCGCACAATCGTTTTATCCATCCGACACATAAAAGATCTTACTTTACAAGAGATCTGGTGATCCACACACATAGCCCCAACCAACTAGGAAACAACAATGAAAATTTTGAAATTTGGATTTGAACCCATGACCTCCGGTTTCTTAACCACATACCCATACCACTAAGCAACAAAGGCCAGACTGACACGCGGTCAGCGATATCAGCACTGATTTTGATACACTGCAGACAATGTTATAACATTTTCAGCAATTTAAAATTGAAAAATAAAAAACTCAGTTTAGCAAAGCAAAAGAATAACAAACCGTAAATTTTATTACGATGCCGTTATTATTTATTGCAGACCCATATTGTTCGGTATGAATACTTCGGGTTTAATGCTGGATATTACAATGTGACTCGGTGCGTGGTATTAGCATAATAATAATGTTAGGGGAGAGGCCTCCACGATTTAAAGGAATTGTTGCTTTGCGGCCGCTTTTAGCACTGTACGTCTCTAGTGCAGAGTTTCTCAACCTATTAACAGAAGACCGCATACATTTAAATGAAAATCTGAGTTTAAATATAAATTAAATATATACACTTCTAAGAACAATATTTACGTTATATATTTGATACTATGTTAAATGAAAAGATATAGGTACAATTATTTATAAAAACAATAATGATTTTAACATTTTTCATTTGCTGTTCACCAAAACTAAAAATATGCTGAATAATACCATAAAATATTTTATAATACCAAAAATAAATTAAATAATTAATTATCATGTACTTAATAAGAGTAATAACAATGATGTCAACTAGCATTATCACAGTCATTAATTTATGTGATGATGCTTTCAAAATCAGAAGTAGGTAAAAGGTTTAATTTAGCTACAAAGATTTAGTAAGGGTTCTGTTATCAATATATATATAAATAAATAAAAACAATTATATGCATATAGAAAGAATGACTTTTCGAGAAAGATAAACCATTCATCTGAGTTATCGCTATTACATTTTATATGAATAAGCGGTAAAGAATAGTAAAAAAGCAACCGTACAGTACATAATAAATACGTAATACAGTATGTAATAAAATACTGCACTTGCGTTGCCATCCCTGAGGAATGCAAGAGCCGACTATATGAATCCATTATGCATTTCAAAAATTGCTATAAAATTCATACAGGTGGGCTCAGTAATATAATAAAGCGTTAGGACTTCAGAAAGGCGGGAGCGCGTGGCGTGATAGCACGCGCCGTGGCAGTCGGCGTCCGATAACCTACTAAACCAGTTGTACAACAAATCCGGATTATAGTCCACGATCTGGCTAAACCTAGTGCACGTGGGCGGAAAACTTTCCTGATCCTTAAGTAAAATGGACGCTATAAAGACTCTTGTCGTCTGAAGTAAGTGAATGTTTTTATCAAGTAATAGATTAGGAATCACGAAGAATTAAAGAAATATACGGAAGCAACGCATTTACGATTATGGTGCCTTAGTATTTAGATGAAATTTGTACGGAAATGTTCGATACCGTTAAATTATTCATTATATATAAAAAATATAATACCGAAAACTGTTACGTTTTATGATTTTAATATTTTAAAAGAATTTAAAAAATACAATAATAATATAGGCTAAGATGTTGAATGTATATTCGTTATTATTAATAGTAGCGTCTTACGCTGTATTCCCGATGGAAAAAGCTTATAATTTAAACGCCAGGTGAACGTCCTGCCAGTTCTGTCCGTAAATATATTAAAAACACAAATAATAGTACAATCCTTGTTTAATATAATTTCTATTATAATACAATCCTTGAAGAGAAAATATGTTATTTGTAGTTATAATAGTTTAAATTATTTTATTATTATTTCAAATTTGACTGCCTCCGTGGCTTAGTGTTATTAGATTCTTGCTTTACAAACCAGAAGTTGTGAGTTCAAATCCCGCGGAGAACAACCTTATGTTATCGTTTTTTCCTGATAGGCTAGTATAGTATGGACTGATCACTTAATTTTCTTAATGTAAAAGTCTATCCGGTTAACAAACCATCTTTTGACAGTTACAGTCAACATCGAATGCTGTACAACTTTGGATTATGAAGGCCAGATTTCATTAAGATTACGTAAAAAGCTGTTATGAGTAAAATTTTAATGGATCAGAAGCCAATTTCATGTTACTTCAAAAATTGTCTACGAGAAATAGATTCAGTTGTTTCAAATTAAACATATATTAAACACATATTTCCTATAAATTTTTTTGCTTAAAACTTTTTTCAATGAATTGAAATATCATCATATTTAGTTAAGGATATGGAATAGGTCTGATGTAAAAAATATATTTTTTAAAAGTTTGATCATTACTAACATTACTTTATTAAAATTTTCAAAGCACTGGCAAATCCGATAACTGATAGGAGCTTAGCGATAAATTGTTATAGTCTACATACTTTACTGTTTAACGTACTTGCTATTTCAAATAAAAAGTGCCTATATTCTTGTGTGTACTAATACTATAATATTTTATCAATATAATAATTTTATACAACTTTTTAAAAGTCTTCTATAAAAAACGTGCTATAAGCATTTATAAGTACAGCACTGGTACTAAGCTTAAATTTTAAAAGTTCAAGATGAAATTACACGAATTCAGAGACTTGCAAGGATTATTGCCGAGAAATTCAAAAGAGCACATTTTACGTCGTCCCGACTCCAGTTAAGAAGATTAAATACCGTCTGACTATCTTAGTGCCAATGGTACAAGCTGGACTATTATATTGCGTCAGCCAAGTTAACTTCTGTGCTTCGTTCGTTAATTGCCCATGAAGAATACTCCGCACCAAAGCTTCTGCCTCACTCCTTGTTGGATTACTGAGCGTAATTGCCAGCTTAATGTTAGACTATAACGGCCACTTTTTTCGGTGTTGGGAGGGAAAAAGAGATATTGTTAAGTATCCTGTCTTAAATGATAGATTAAATATAAGATAGGGATTTGCTTTAAAATTAGTGCTTTTGCATGAATTTTATCGGGGAGCGATATATACTCCCTAATCAGTATATAGATGCCTTAAATAGTAATATTTAAATATGTGTTTTGTGCCTTAAATTGTATTGGCGCTTTGCAGAAAGATCAAACGTCTTTACCGTCAAAACGCGTAAATCAAGGATTTCTTTAAACTACTTAAGCGAATTGTCTTATAATAATTTGTATTAATTCAAACTTTTACATAGAAAATTTAAGGGATTAAGTCTTGGCCAAGACCTTTAAGCAAGACATTACGAGTACAAATTAAAGTATTATCGATCTATATATTATACTGATATATTAACACGTTAATTAAAAATAAAAAACTTCAAAATTGTTTCAAGATGTTTCCTATTATTATTCATTACCAGTTGTAGTATACTCCGAGTAAAAGTGGTAATAATTTTCAATTACAACCGGCTTAACGAAGTTTTTCACTTAAAACTTTAATGTACACTCCGAAAACATTGACGAAAATTAGTTTTTATGTAAATGTGCAGCGCTAGTTATCCGGTATCAGCGAACGGGAAAGTTCTAACTCGATTAAAAAGTTAAATCTATGCATCGGGAACGCGAAACTAAGGGAACTGTTGAAACAAATTCCGTTTAAGCTTTTAAGCCAAATCCCCAACTGCAGGCGCAGCAGAACTGCCATTAAAATTGCAGTGCAACTCGCTTTAATGGAGACAATCGATGTTAATACACGATAATGATGGTAATAAATCGAGAGCTTTAAAAAATTTCCTTCGCTTGCGTTTTATGAAACCAAAAGCTTCATAAAGTTTTATCATTGAATGGTGTGCTAGTTTATAAGCGCCGTTACTTTTTGAGGCAGTAGTTTTAGTCACTAATAGATATGTTTATTAAAACAAATTATGTATGTCTCTTGACAGAATGTTGTCATGATCAAGGAACAATAAAAATAAATAATTCCTTTGTCATGGGCAACACACATAGCGCATTGGTATTAAAACAATGTCTAAATTATAATAACGAACCAATTTCATTACAACCGAACGAAACGAACTACTAAGAAACGAAAAAATTACAATAATAACAAGTATGAGATAACATTAACATAAATTAAATGCGCGTTTTTACTAAAGTCGTCATGGCAGCGTATAAAATATTTCCCCGGCAAGAAAGTATCACAATAACAAACTTCGACAGAAAAGTGACAATAAGTAAATCGAATTTAGATTTTTCGAGATATAAATTCAAATATTTATCATATATCATATTTAATATTTGTATTGAAGTTATACATAATTGATGAAAATCTGCCTTTGACTTGATTTGCTAAATTATATAAATACAAATAGAATTATGTTATTTTAACTAATGATAAAAGGCAATTTAAAAAAACATTCTGTTTTCAATATTCGCAAAGTCAAGTCAAAGTCAAAGTCAAATATCTTTATTCAATATGGAAGCATTACACTTTCTTATTGATTGTCAAATAATCTACCACATACACCTGTATTTCATTAAATGAAGAAAATTTTAAATTGATTATGAATAAAATACAAAGTTATTATAAAACTTAAATTAAATACCTAAGCATGACACTTGTATTGCCTTAAGCCAGCGCTTTAGATATTTCCCTGTAGAGTAGAATATTAAGAAATATCGTCGTGTCGGCTTCCTTCAAACTCATAGATAATTCCTGGATGGGCGACCGTAAGCCTCGGTTTGGTTGTCTACACCGAGGAACTGGCCGACAAAGATAAATCGACGGTCAACGACCCGACCGCATCATCTTTCAGTAGCTGTTCTCTTGCGTCATGGCGATCATTATATACAGAATAAATGCATAAATCTTAACTAAGCTCCGAAATATATGATATATAAAAGTATGCTTAATATGCTTATGCACAGATTCATTTTGAGGGCATTTAACTTAGCTTAAAAAGCTTGTCTGGAATTTATGTATGTATAAGAGAAATAGTGGGTCATTGAATAGTTTTTAAAGGTGTTTTTATTGAATACCTTATATTATCAAAAGCAAATGTTAAAAAGTTTCAGTTAAGTGTTATTAAAGTTTCTAAGTTCAAGTAGCGCAGTTGTAATTTGCAATCAAATAATATATAAGTATAAACCAATAAGACTGAAATCATTGAAAAAAGTTATTGTGTTAAATGAAAAAAAAAGATAAATCAAGACGAAAAAGTATAATCAATACAAAACCAATAGGTGTATTATTTTATTCTATCTCTAATACGCCAAACGGTTTTTAGAATTTAGATTTAAAAATGTAAATAAAAATAGCAATGAAAGAGACACCTAATAAATTTTTGCTTCTTAATTTAATTAGTTCATTGCCACTGCTAATAACTAATTTTCATTTAACTTCTATAAAAAATTGCAATCATAATTATTAAGCTATACTAATAATGTATTTATTTATATAACAATTTATTTTTTATATCTTTCTATTTGACCGAATACAATAGATAAGAATTTGCCAAAGCCACAAAAGCCTTTATTTGACATTCGAATAATACGCATTCAGAGATAATTGGGGGCATATAACTCATATTGTTAGACGGGATCCGTTGACAGTTGGGCATGTTCAATATCATAAACTATGACCGAAGCTGACCTTTATGATGCATTATACGATCGTACGACAATAGACAATAGTAATGAAATCATGTGCCTGCGTTTGTCTGCCATAGATTACCGTCGTTCGGAATTAGTGATAGCGGAAGCAATATTCAGAATAGTATCCTTGAAAGGATTTATCGTAGACTTGGGAACAAATTTGGAATCGCAGGTAACCATTCGTGAACGGTTCGTAATCTTCATTTTAATGTGTGCATGTAATGTAATAAGATACTTGTTTTTATTGTTTAAAAAGAAATTCAATACAACATTTATCGATAATAATTTTTTCATTCACGCTATTACTTTACATGTTGAATCCGCTTTTTACAGATTTTTCACGTTTATTTTTATATTTTACTTCCCACTAATCCATCTTCCCGTAATCATGAACGCTTGAGTTAATAGCGCAGATGGAAAACGCTTGAGTTAATACAATATTTATAATTAAAGTAAATAATGATTTATTGTTTTTGTAGTCTGTTCCTATTGCTTCTTTATTTTCGAATTAAAGATTTATTTTCCGAATCGAATCCTTACGGGGAACGCTAATTCTTCTGTCATTTACTTTTTTATTTGTTTTTAACTGAGACATAATATAATTGTCTAAATATTTAAATAGTTTATGTCATCAATATGTAAAGTTATTAAGAAACCTTCGTCGGTGGTCAATTTGCGCTTTTAAACATACTAATCGTTCCAAGGAATACAGTTTACTGATGTGAAAATTGTAACTTATCCTACCGCATAATAACCTAAAAGCAAATACAAAGACAATGTATTTTATCTGTCCCGCAGCCGTAAAGGTGGATACTGTATGACATCAGGTAAATTTTAAAAAAGATATAAAGTTATTAAGCACCATAAAATTTGTGTTTCTATGAGAGATCCAGAACCCTCTAAATATTTATCAACGTTGTTTGTAAATTCTCAAATAAAATTAAATAATTATTTGAATGCAGAAATTCAAAATTTTTTTTGTAAATTTCAATTAGAATTAACTATTTTCAAGGCATTTTATAAAATAAAGGCCTTAGTCGGGGACTGTACCCATTTTCTATACCAAAATAATGAAGATGTTTTTGTACAAATCAGTTTATAATAATAATGACGTGGTAAAGTTTATATATTATCTAACAGAATGAAATCATTAAAATTTGCTCGGACTCTTTCAGAATATTTCAATAAGTAACGTTAACGATCCAGATACCAACAACGTTAATGACATGAAACTAGAACAAGAGTCTTTACGATGTTGACGACCTCGTTTTCGAAGTGAAAATTTGCACAGATAACCTATTCCCTATGCTCTATAAAAGTAATTCTGCTGAAGGGGCCGTTTTTGGGTTAATAGGAGCCCATTACTATGATTTCTCATCGGTTCTGAATTTTATGCGAAAGCGTGTAAATATGTTGACTTCAGTTATTATATAGAACAGTCTTATTCATCAAAAGTAATATTTCTATCGTCAAAGAAATTAACTATTTCACATGAGTATTAGAAAACTAAAACCATTCGTTTCTCTCATACAAATTTTATACAGTTTTGAATCTTTTTAAAGGAAAGACATTCGAAAAGTTTTTATTTTATGATTTGTTGACAAATTTTGATAATTAAAATTGTGTATAATTTAAAGTAACCCTACGCCTTCACGTTCTAAAGCATTATTAGGCGTATTTTAAAATTGTGTCTGTAAATCCTCAGAATTTAATGTTATATGTGAAATATATATATTTTTTTTTTGTTCCAGGTATACTAGGTCCCAGAAATAAGCTCATTATGAGATGGACAGGCTGGATGTTATCGGTGGGATACTCTTAATGTTAATTCTTTTGGATTTATCGGGATGTGACTGGCTAAACTGTGGACATGTCGTCGAATGTAAATGCAAATGGTCATCAGGAAAAAAGACGGCGTCGTGTGCCTTTGCAGGGCTTACCATAGTACCAAGATTAGCATCGGAGATCCAAGTACTTGATTTGCATAGAAACTCCTTAAAAGAGTTGGATGAAAATGCATTTTCCAGTATTGGTTTATTAAATTTACAACGTTTAAATTTAAGTTCAACAAGTTTGCATTACATTCATGAGGACGCCTTTGAAGAGTTAAAGATACTCATAGAGTTAGATCTTTCACATAATAATCTTCAACAAATTGTCCCAAACACTTTTCGAGGGACCGACCGATTAAGGATATTAATCCTTAATGGTAATCCATTAAAACAACTCCATGCTGAACAGTTTCCTCTTATGCGTCATATGAAAAAATTGGAAATTTCACATTGCCAATTACAAAAAATCCATCCGTATGCTTTAAAAAACTTACAAACATTAGAAACCATATTTGCGCATCAAAATCTCCTGTCAAATGTTGATTCAAACACATTTAATTTACCTACATTGAAAACATTGACGCTTTCAGATAATCCCTGGTATTGTGACTGCAGGTTACGTGATTTTCACGAATGGTTCAATAATGCCAACCTTGGTAGTGAACTGATTTTTTGCTCAGGGCCTATAAAACTTAGTCACGTGCCATGGAAGAGCATAAGGTCATTTGATATGGTTTGCCTACCATCGGTAACAGTAAGCCAATTTATCTTTCGGGCTGAAGCAAGGACGCGTGTTGATTTTGGGTGTTTTGCGAATGGAGATCCTAAGCCAACAGTATGGTGGTCATTTCATGGGGGACGCATAAAAAATTACACTAACAACGAAACTAAAGTAAAAGTTTTACATTACGATATCAATCAGCTTAATGATTATAACAATGAAATTATAAACAGAACCACGCAGTGGGTTAATATAAGTATTGTTAATATAACAGATCGATTTTCAGGTGAATGGAAATGTCATGCTAACAGTTCTGCTGGTGAAGCAAGTGCCTATTTGCACATAACTCTACCAAAAGCACGTACAGCATCTGGAGCCATTCCAGTCACCCCTGAGCATTCCGTATTTATATTTGTGATCGGATCTATGCTGATTATGATTAGCATAGGGTTTATAAGTACTTGTATATGTTGGAAGTCTCGTCGTAGAAGATTGGAAACAAGTGAAAATTTTGGAGACCAAGAGAAAAAGTTGCTAAATTCATCACTCACTAGCTTTGATAGAAAAAGTATTGATTTGGATTCTACTTATGGATTTGAAATGGTGGACAGATCGACTTCAATAGACAGTGGAGACAGTCATTGTTGTAATGAAACTGTGCAAATAACGTTGGAGCACACAGGAATATATCCCCCACCACCAATGGAATTTAGGCTACCAGCTGTTTATGGCAATTTATTTATATCTTTGCGTTTGTCAGGTAATGTACATGAATATCCAGATTTATTAAGTGGTGAAGAAACATTACCACGTCGAAATAACGCATATACTATGAGGAGAGAAAGTCAAAATTCTTGTCCCGGAAGCCTAGCTGGTTGCTCATTATGGTCTTTACCTGAGTACAATAGATCAAATGCAAGCGTCGAGAATAGGATAATACCACCAACTATTTCAACAGAATTGACTGCACTATAATTTAGCAATTTTAAATTCAAAATATTGTTATTTAGTACAATAAGATTGTTTATTTTTAATGATAGAATATTAGCCTTAACTTCTTTAAATTTTTTCTACTAATTTTGAAACAAGATTTGTAAGACAGTTTTGTATTCTTAATAGGTCTTTTAAAAGTAAACTTTATTAAATGATTATATAAACAAGTGATATTTAGTTCATAGCCTTACAGTGATTATATCTCGATTTCTTAAATCAATAAAAGTTACATTTCAAAATCAATCTTATGTGTTATATTTTCAAGACATTTTTAATGCACGAATATTATTATGTAAATAGATTAATGCTTTTTTATTTATTTTCAGAGTAATTTAGCTTTTTTGTTTGTGCAGAATTTAAACGCCTGTGCAGATATAACTTTAGAACCCGATTTTAAATCGGTGTCTTTTACTTTCAAAGAAACTTAAATAACCAAGCACATTATAAAACCAACCAAGCACCACAAAAAAAACAACTTAAATTGCTTAGCTGATAAATCAAACAAAAATAATCGAGCGTTTAAGTTTCATTAAATGTTTGAACCCCAGTATACTGCGTTTTCAAGTAATCTATTTTGAAAAACATATTAAAAAACTTTTTTATTTGCTCGGGAGACAAAAATTTGATCTGATCTATCTATATCTGATCTATACTGCAACGTATGGCAGATAGTTCATAGGTATACCACAAATTGAACTACAAAGTTTTCAAAATTACAGTTGTGTTTTGTGGATATTACTTAAAGTCAAATTAAAATATGTTTTATCTATAAGCATTTCACTTATTACCGGCGAGTGCCAAATTTGCTCAATCTTAAACTAAATTTATTGGATTGTACAGAAAACAAAAAATCTTGATTTTACAATTAAATATGATGCATTAAATCGCTTTTAATTTAATTGAATTTAAAACAAACATTTCATTGAGACTTGTTATAAAGATAGCAGTCAAATATATTCTCAATATTTTTCATTAATGACATCTGTCGGAACCTGAGAATTCTGCTGGTATCACGAAATTTTCTGTTAATATCAAATAAAATGGCGATATTTGTGGACGAATAACACAACATTATTTAGAGCTAAACTAAGCAAAGCTTCTGCTATTGAAACTACATGAATGAAAATTATAGACTCGCTTTTCTTTCATAAAAAATACATATTATATATATAAAAGCCCAGACACGTGAAAAACCCTATGTTTGTCACACAATATTCTTCCCTTGATGGGAATCAAACCCACGCCCTATGGCAGTAATAGTCAGGGTCATTTATCACTGCCAGGAGCGGGTCTCTAATTCTCTAACATTTTATTATATGTTCTTTATTATATCTAATTGAACACCAGCTATATTAACATTCATGGGGTACAATGTAACTAAACAAGATTAGGAGATCATCTCGATAGCTTCCATCATTGAGTCATAAGACAACGTACTGACATTATGAAATTTAATATTCACAAACGAACCCGCCTACGCTTTTAAAGAGTATTGAATGCGTAGTCTTTCTATTTCTTTTCAAGAAAAATATTTGCGAAGCTGAAATTTTCATTTTATGACTCCTTTGACGTTGAACGTTTTCATTAAATTAGATCGACTAAAGACATTTTGTATAACATCTTCATGATCACTTTTATTTTCGTTACAAAAAAATGGAGCGAAAAATTGTTTTTCGCCTGTGTTTAGAATACAATTAAGAGAAAGAGCTAGAGTATATACATAATATAAATATGGCACTGCGACCTTTAACGATTTATTTACTTTTCGAGAAAAGGATGGTTATGAATATTCTCTTTAAACAGAATTTTGCAAACTGCTTGAGCAAAGTATTTAAAGATAAATGTTTAGATTTTAAAAATGAAAAATGAATTTATGAGATCCACATATCGTTATTATACATTGCATACGCTCGTCTTCGAGTTCTTTTATAAGCATGACTGAGTATGCTCTTATATTTTTTTCATGTTTTTAAATATGACTTAACCCTTAACATACATTCTACAAACATAATTGTTTTATAATTAAAAAAAAACCTTTTTGTGTTTTCGTTTAATAACTCATTATTATTAAGAAGTAAACGTTTTTAATCGCACGCTTGGTCCTGTAAAATGTTTATTTTTGTATTTTTTACAGTCCAGTTATTCAAGAAATACCAGAAATTTTGTAACGCGTGTTGGCGGAAACTTAATGATATATTGAAAGCTACACATTGCATAAATATTGCCTATAGTTTTTCAAATATGAATGGAAGACTAATAGTCAGTTTTGTGGTTCTTTTTGACCTTAGGTATAAGCTACACGAATAGTTCAATCTTGTTAGACGAAAGCTCCCTTACAGGGAAAAGTCATAAACTATTAAATTTAGATGCCGTCTTTGATTGTCACTGTCATCAGTTATTTTAATCTTTCTAAGTATAATTCTAATTTGTTATAAAATACGTGATTTAATTATACGACAAATTTTATTAAAGTATTTTCAACTTATGGTTGTTTGCTCAATATTCCAGAAAACTATTGTCATTTTTAAAAATAGGTTAAATTGAATTAATGATTTAACTAATACAGTAAAAAATTTTCAACGGAGAATTGCTTCTGACTTCACCAGACTAGTTACGTAATACAGAATTTGTCCATGGTGCGGTCCTTTAATTCGTAATACAAAAAAGCCAAGGTAAATCTGATCAAAATCAGTCTAATGTGATAAATAGCTTCTTCAAACCACAAATTCAATTTAAGAACTGTCAAAAATGAGGTTTTATTAAAATTATTATGAAAATATGTAAAAAACTAATGTTTAAAGCAATTAAAATCACTATGCAAACGAGAGAAAATTGTCGTCCTGAAACAGAAATCCGAGTAAATTCCAAGCGTCGACAGTAAATGCAAACTCAGCAAATACTGAACAAATTGAACTACGGCATCGATAAGTAGATATTCATTTTCATTCAGAAAACTGTGAATTAATGCCATTTTATTCGACCGAGCGCTGAATACTTAAATGTCATCGCAATCATTTATCACTGTACTATTCGACTAAATCGACATTTATCTACTGATTATGCTTGCAATACTTTGTTAAATCTTGACTATAAATCTATGATTAGGTTATGTATACATATAGTTTTTATTTAATTCAACACTATTCAGTAATAATCTAAGCAAATTTTTTGAATAATATTTCGTATCGACATGGTGAATTATTTTACATTGATTTCTAACCTTTCTTTTAAGTTTACATTTGATTAACTTTAATATTAATCTTATAAATAAGTCAACCAGACTTATAGGTTAGTCAATAGAACTTATCAAAATAATAGGACCCAATAATACGATATACTGCAGTTTTTTATAGGTATATTTTCAAAGAGAAGTTTACCTGAAACAATATTAAAATATCAGTGCTTTGATAGTAGCTTTTATTTGGACACGGTTCAAATTACAGGTTTTAGACGAAAACTTCTTGTATATTTATTTACTGCATTTATAAAATAACTTACAGAAATGTCCAAACCAAGGCTTAGCTTCATATTGCAGACGTTACATCGCATAATGATATGAAAACATAAGTTACAACCATAGCCGTACTTAGTCTTAGATTGTTGCTAGAGTTGGCAAAGTTTAGTTTTAAGCAAATGTTTCTATTATTTATTTTATATTTATTTTTAGTTTTTCGGTTATTTATAATTATTATTAGTTTTAAGTATCTTGTCTATCGTTAAAATAAAATTTAAAAAAGTGAACACGACACTTGTTTTCATCAATCTGAATTTGACTGCTAATACCCATAGCCACACCTTAATATGCTACTATAAAGCATGCAATATTTACTTATTTTATTACCCGGCCTAGCAATGGTAGTTTTCTTAACTTCCTTTTTTAGGAAGTCCCAACAGACGGCATACATTAACTATGTTTTCTAAAAAAAATGTGATTTTAATCTCAATACTTTTATCAAGTACCCCTTGCTAGGTTCGGAGTTGTGTTGAGGATTTATAGACAAACTTGTTCTGTATCTCTGTTCATTTTTGTATAATTTTATGTTATACTTTCAGAATCTTATATTATTAGACTCTAACTAGCGTTTTGATGAATCTTTTATGTTTGGTGTCAGATTTCCCTTTGTACGGGTTCTGTAAAGGAATATTGCTATTGATGGGTCGTCACTAGATGATGTCAATCTTGTAACTGTCATAATATAATCCTGTCATTATATTAAATTATTTAGTAATATTTCAAAACAAATACAGGTAGAAATTTATAACAAGTTTATGTACAAGTAAAACACAGTTTTAATTAAATTAAAATCCTTGTATTGCCAAATAAACTGTTTTAAATATACGCGAACGATATGTTAATTTGCGAAACTAAAACAATTTCGCTATTTACCGTCTACTACACGAAGCAGCGAAATGCATTGTAAGCTCATTAATTCACTCTGATAAACGACAAGTGGAAATTCTAGTGAAATTAACAATAACGTTTTAACTTCTACATTACTATTTTTTACGAGAATAACAGATAATCTTTTCATACTAAATTTTAGAAGCATCAATATTACCATACGATATAAATAATTACTACTGAAGGAATTTTGCACATTTACAGAAATTTAAAATGAAGTAAATCTTTTTCATAATTTTAAATATAACTGTCATTTGTGAAACTAGATAACAAACTAAAGTGTTTCATTGTAAGGATTCTACCAGCGTCAAGACGCTGGTAGAATCATGTGGTCTTTTTATTAGTCTGATTTGTTCATTCTTTTTTTAAATGACAGCTAATTTCATTTAGCTCCCTTTTATTATATAATTTTGTGTTTATTAATGTAATAGATATTTAAGAAATTCAGAAAATCATAACCTCGTGCGATTAACTAGCAAGCGCTGGCTCAACCGTAAGGGATTGACTAAAAGTACGTTTTATATTAATTAACCTACAAAAAAGTCCTCGAGAGCATATACGTATGTTTTAAGGGTAACTCACAGTAAGCATTTTTATGGTGGTCGATGGGCTAATAAGGTTCTGGGGTGGAGGCCGCGTTTGGGAAGACGGAGAGTTTATCGACCTCCGACCAGATGGGATACCGATGTCCGTGCAGAAGCCGGTATATGTTGCGAGTACCAAGAGATCGGCCGTTTTGGACTTCATTGAAAAAGACCTATGTCCAGCAGTGGACGGAAAAAACCTGGTATTGATGATAATGATGATGAAGCATTTTTAAAAATTGAAATTGGGCATACTCAAAGCTCATTTAAGATAATAAAGTAAGTAAAATAAGTTCAAATAAAAGTTATTACATTGTAAAAAATCTTCATTCTATGTACATAAAATGTGTCATGGACGACATTGTGATTGAATTAATATCTTAAAAGACATAAGAGATATAAAATGCTGTAGCAAAAATCGTCATTACGAGCTGCGATTAAATTGCAAACGTTGGCTAAACCTTAGCAGATAAACTAAAATAATTATGTATATAAACGTGCGTCTTTAAATCATTATCAATAACGACCACCAGTGCATATATACGTACATTTAAAATAACGATTTAGTTACGTATACAAATTGCCTTATTTAAAAGCCGGCCATAGTTTCTGTTTAAATTTACTATTTAATCGGGGATTTATTTGCACAAAATGCCGCACTTTTCTTCAACCTCAAAAAAACAAGATATTATGCATATGCACCAAATGCCAGGCAATGAAACTTATTTAAGGCAATATTTAATACTTAAATACAAAAATTTTTATGTTAACTTTTTGGCTCATGTTAAAAATACAGTCAGCATTAAAATTGCAAGAAAATACATTATTGATGTTATTTTTCGGGTGACCGCTTAAATAATTTGATCATTTTAGCGAAGATAACCTACTAAGGTTAACGTACTAATGAAAAACGTCTTTATTTTTTCAACGCTTAACTAGTTGTGATTATTGTTAATAAATACCGACTTGGTTTATAACACTTTGAACTGTTGTTTTTACAGTAACGAGTAACATACTGCTTATTAATTTTATTTTATGGCGATCGTTAATAAAAAAACTCCCATTATAATTATTAAACTAAACGTAGTTACATTTACATATTTATATTAAAATTATAATCAATTTGCCGTTCGAGAAAAGAGATCTAAGAAAATCCCTTCCAATGTCAGCAAATGCAAATTTGGCAATTGGTTAACAAATCGAATTCAGCATCAGTAAGAGGAGATTTCCAATTGTGCGGGTACAATTTAATCCAATGCAGCGACAAATGTTTAAATTTTCCTATTAAAGCTTTAATCTTTAAGAATCGTGCAGTTAAAAAACAATCTAGATTTTTTTTAATTTTTTTTTGAATTGTCGATTTTCTTTCCATAAAATTCTACGGAAAATAAAAAAAATCATAGGGTTATACAGAGTTATTAGTGTATAGCATAAGCACTTAACAGAATATAAATGTAAAATTATTGTATTTAAAAAAATGTACATACTTAGTTGAAATTAAAAAAGTAAAAGCATCTTATCAGATGATAATTTATTTTAAATTACGTTAATAATTCAGTTGTGATCATATGTTAAATTTCGCAAGTATGTATTTTTTGATTGAGAATTTATCATAAAGTGCCACGTTGAGATCTTCAGTTATAACGGACTTATTTTTGTTAAAACATTTACACAGTTATTAATTCTATAGTATTCCGAAAGCGCGTTACCAGATATAAAAAAAGTTAAAGTAATACACCTTGCTTATCCATTTATAAGAATTCAGTATTACAACGCCAGGTCGAAACAAAAAATATAGGTTTTAACTGCTTTTCATGAATAGAACAACATCTTAACTTGTTTGTCCAGTTATGACAATTCTGTATTCTATTCCATGGGCAAAAAACGGGATAGTATAAATAAACAAGAACGCCTTGAATAAGGAGCCAAAACGAGGGACTTTGGGAAGTAATTTATTCTGTAACATCGTCGAAAAGTTTCGGAACGGGCGACGTAACGAGGGCGCTACGGATTCGGGGGCGGTGACATTTCAATTTGTTGAATATAATGGGGCCCATTGTGAGGCGGCTTGCGTCCGTACAAGGAGCGTGACGCGCATACGAAGCGTGCAGTAACCGAATTTGCCTATCGGATCGGGTTTGCATCGCATAAACATTCCCGCTCACCTGCTGTTTGTGTCAGCTAAGCTCGAGTTTAGGGGTGCCCTTGAAACGTTCAATTTGCTAAGTTAACGTTCATTAACATACTTGTTCAATAGGAGAAATAATCTGACTTTAACACGTAATTCTGCGACCGTAAATTGAGAAATGAGATTTGAGTGCCAAAATTTATTTCACCTAGTAATGTATTGAGTTAAATTTTTTTTAAAGAATTTAATTCATATCGTTGCTTATTTTACGTACTCACGTTCACGTACACACACACACACACACATCATATTTAATATTTTCAACGACCGAATAGGCTAAAAATATGTTAACCTATTGGATAAAATAATAAAAACATGCTATGGTACACGCCATTCTGGGAATTTCTTTCTCAATTAAAATTTGTACAAATCATTGGAAGACTGTCACAGAAGATACTGTGACAGGTCACGTATATAGCCAGAAGAAGGTTTTAAAGTGGAGGCCGCGTTAGAGAAGACAGAGTGTTCAACGACCTACGATCAGGTGGGATTCTGATCTCCGTATAGCAGCTGGTTCAGCTGGAATCGTCCGACTGGTTGTTCACTGAAAAACGCCTATGTCCGGAGTGGACAAATAAAGGCTGATTAAGTTGATAGCTAAAATATTTTATTACATCTTTCTATGTACCCGTGAATAAGGATAAAATTATGATGGAGCTTTCACTGGCGCTTTTAAAGATTTAGGCAATGTTTTAACGAATCGTTTTAAAAAGTTATCCATATGACCTAAAACAAATTCAGTATAAACTCACGTGGTAACTCAATAGGAATCTAATTGAATCTTTAAAATGCAAAATTAACTCTCTGTGTATATTTAATGCAGATAAACAAATAGCAATATATTTTACTATTTTTGTACCCGGCAAACCTTTGAATCATCACGTTGTCTGTGGGTGTTTTCTTTCAATGTCTCTATGCGTAGTTAATTAGTGGCCGAAAGCCCAATTATCAAAACTTTGAGGGTCCCGGACTAAAAGCCATCAGACTCAAAGGCCCGGACAGTACAAACATAAAGACGTATTGTATTGTATTATAATTAAATTAATCAGTTCTGTCATTGTTGTTAATCCGTAAAACATGTTTTAAAATTATAAATATGAAATGAATTATTGATCAAAAATCCTTCAACAGGAAACTATATCACCGTATTACACTAGGACATAATATAAATTTCAGCAGAAAAGGCGCTCTTGCAACCTTCACATTGTTCTCCGATGTGGATAATATTATCTTTTTAACAAGCACCTCACCTCGAGACAACTCCATAAATCTATTTTATTCCTTTGGCGATGGGAATTCACTACTACTTTGTAACTTTTTCGACATGACCGCTTCGGGACAAATACTTTTGCGTTCTGAAAATGAAATTATATTGATAAAGGGACCTGAAACGCACTCTTGTAACTCTTAATACTTCGTATTTAATCGTAATGAATATAAGAAAGGCGCTATTTTATCAAGTTTTAAATTAAACAATGTAAATAGGTAAAACTCATTTAATTTTTTGTGGCAGTGTTCGATTTAAACTACTCTTAGGATGCAGTGTAACATATTGTACGATATATTAGATTTAAAAAGCTTATTTTAAGAAATAAAGAGTTTCTAACATAAGGCATATCAAATTCCTCTCAACTTTATATTCTATATCTAGTATCAAATATATCTGAGAATATATTATAACAGAAGGTAAGATTTTTTTGTCCTAAGCAACAAAAAACTTAAATAAAATAATTTTGTTTGGTGCTATTTAAATATTTTCATTAAATCGAAAAGATTTTAATAAGTACACATTTAATTAAACATTAAAATAGTAGTGCAAGAAGCGCAAGCATCTACTTACACTACTATTCTAAAATCTTAATTTTTAGGAGCTATTTGAGTCAATTTTGTTAGCACACAACTTTTTTCTTCCATTTAAATATTACTAGTATTTGTGCCACTGAACAAAATGATTGTAGATTATAATTTATAAATAAAAACGTTATTTTCCGTTTCAAGCACTAAATCGTTTCATATGGCTTCTTGAAAATTCATTGGAAAACCTTATATAAGACGATTTTCAGATCATCCCGTGGGACTTTAATCATTGAAGACATAACGTACTGAAGTTATGAAATTTAATATTCACAAACGAATCTGCCAACGCTTTAAAAATTTATTAAAGGCAATGGGTTTTAATATATCTTAAGCAGAAAAAAATAGATCATTCTATTTTTTCTTTCATATTTGACTTTGAGATAGGGGGTCAAATAGTAGTGAAATTGAGATAGAATATAATAACTTTTAAAAAATTAATATCTTTTATACATACCTAGTTTCTAATCTCTCATAACACCTTTATTCAAGCCCTTTTCCTAGTCTTCAAACCCCTTAAAAAATTATGTCTCGGTCCTGTAAAATGCTCTCCATCCATTACCTAGTGTCATTTTCGTACCTGTTTTCTTTTCACAAAAATAATTTACGAGATAGAAATCACGAAGCGCCAGATATCGTAAATAGGGGCTTGCTGAATGTACCTGGTGCGTGTATCGTGATGAAAAAGCACGCCTTTTCTAAACTTCTTTCTGATTTTAAAATTAACTAATTAATATTTACGTTTTATGTAACTGAATAGATCGACCATTAGTTCGACTAGTTATTCTTTATAATATTTCTTAAATCAGTGCTAAACAAAATAACAAGACAGAGTTTAATAAAAAAATATACAAGTCAGACGCAAAAATGTGCCCGATTGAGTTACAGCATGTTCGATGTCAGAGCAAGTGACGTCTTAGAAAGTTGTACTCCGCTCCCGTGGGAAATCTACTCAACAGCTAGAACATGCCCATGGCTACGCTCATACGCAAATTTTTAGAAAAGTGTATTCTAAAATTGAAATAAGCATATAATTAAAACTTATTTCTAATTAACATTTCTAGTCGTAATCAAATTATGTATAAATTAGACTCATTTACGAATATCCTTAACATCAAAATTAAAATAGTACAAGGTTGTTTATCAATATATTACATAATATAATATATTATGTTATTATCAGTATATTATAAACCAATAATTTTATATTTAAACATAAATGATAGTTGATTACTTGACTTACGTTATTTCAATTAATGAAACGGTATTAGGAATAATAAAGATTTTATAAACGAAGCCATGAAAGTAATTTTATTTAATACTGTGTAGTATTCTTGTAATTAAGAGAATTAATTAGGAGTTGACACTCAAACTTAAAAATTAAATACATTCAATGAAATTGTCAGTATTCTTATGAATGAAATGGTCGATCTATCAAGTGTCAAAATCAGTCTCATAGAATTTACCTTGCAAAGCTATTTTCACGATCCGTTGAAACCTCAATTTCTCTGAATGACAGGTCGATATTACACAATCAGAATTCTAGACGGAGTGTTTTTTTTTGCCATTTTTTAGTTTAATATAAGGCCTTTAATATATTTTAGAGCATACCTACTTTGGCTAATCCTAACAAAAAAATGGTGTATTTTTAAATATTACTGCTGAATTCTATGATTGCTGTAGATGTAAATTTAATATTTCGAAATAAACTGCTTTTATTTGCATTTAATCAAAAAAAATACGTATAGTGATACAAAACCGTAAATATAATAAATTTCTAAATACTTACTTCTCAGCCGGGTGTTAATGACGCGTTTCATGAATTAAATAGCATTAGATTCGGATGTTTAAATTTACTATATATTTTTTTTTATTTAAAATAAAAACGATGTAATGAAATTTTTCGTCAATCTGCCACCAAACAGTAATCGTTGACTTTTCTTTCATTCTGACAAATAAAGGAACATCACAATACGAAAACTGGGGCGCAATAGAAGCATTTGTGTTATTCCCATTCTTCAATTGTTCTAGACCCAAAGGAATTTTCCACGAAGAAATTTACGTTAACGTTTCTTTATTCTTCTACAAAGTATTGCACATAAAAAACCGTCTAATGTTCGAAATATGTGACTTCAAGTGCATATTTTTTTATCGTTACAGCATTTAATTACTCAGCGATACATTCATGGTTTACACTTTTTTCTTTTTCATAATCATCTATTAGTAACTAACAGTAGTTGAATCTTTCATCGTCATCATCCTTATTATTAGCAACCTTTATCCGTCCACTACAGGACAGAGGCCTTTTTTAATGAAGTCCATAACGGCCGATCCCATGGTACTCGCTGCCAAGTTGAACCGGCTACTGCACGGTGATCGATATTTTTCCTGGTCGGGAGTCGAATGTCGGTTCAATTTTTAAATAATAATATTATATACAAGCAAACAGGCAATTTGCATTCGAGTCCTTCATCGGATTTTTTATACGTGACCATTTCTGGGGCTTGGTGGTTTTCCGTTACGGATATACAGAAGCGGCACAGATCGCCCGCATCATCTGCTGATGTTAGGCGTCTCCTGAACTAGCTGATCCTCATCTCTTGAGGAGTTATTCGGCCCCTGCGTACAAATATCCTTAATGAACTTAAGGAAGGTATATCATAACGTTAATAATCAAAAGTGTTTTAGTGTCAGTGTCGACGAAAACCCCAGTGCCGAATTTCTATGTAAAGAAAGGTGTATTTAACAAAATTGAAATAATGATAATAATAAAAGTAGAGACTATCAATTGTATACACGGAGCAAGTCTTTTATTAACTGCCATCGCAATAACATTTATCTTTTTCTACAAAATGGATAAAAAAGAAAAACAAAACAAATTGATATAAGACTTCTAACAGAATTGATATAAATAAAAGTTACATGGTTACGTACTGAGAAACTAGCAACCCTAGTTGGGTTATAGCATTACGATTCAATGAGGATTGACCCTTTCCATAAAATAAACGCTCTTTGTATACTACAAATGCTTGTTATCATCATGGTACAGAGTTCGTGCCTAAACTAAACACTATATTTTCGAAAGCTTACGCCTACATAACCTCTTTAATATGTCAGCGTAAACTTTGTTATTTTAACCTCACTTGTTAATTTATAATATGCCCCCAAGGTTAATTTTAATTTCACATAATAACATTTTTAAATATTGCGATATTTTGGATTCTATGAAAGTATTTAATATAATTAAAGAATAAAATTTGAATATTTTTTCATACCCAAGATACAAAACTGACCTTCATCATCTCATCAACCTTTAATGTCCGTCTGGACTGCCTCCCCTAATCACCCTATCCATTGGGGTTTTGGACCTTCCCACCACCTTCCAATGCGGGTTGGTGGGTGGACCCCTTTACATGCCATCCAGCATGGATCATCTTATTTTTTCGAACAATTGGGTGATCGGCCCTTTGTCCTAACCAACAAGGGCCAATGAAAATTTTTTGGTCCCCCAAAGTTCGAACCCCGACCTCCGGTTTCTGCAAACGCCTGTACCATTAGGCTCAGGCGTACCTTATTGAACTTAATTGAAAACTGTCTAACGCTAAAAAAATGGTTTAATTAAAAAATTTATATTAATTGTAAATATAAAAAATAATGTCGGAAAATTCTGGAGTGGAGACCGAGGCTCGCAAACTGTAGTGTAGGACGCCCTTTTTTTTTTGCCGTTGGAAAAATCAGTTACGGATTCCCCGCCGCAAAGTGAGGGGCAGCAGGATGTGGATGTATGATATGGGGCTCCCCGGACCAAGATGGAGCGGCCGGTATACCACTAAAACCACGGTTGTTCCTTTCTCTTTCGCTGTGCCGGGGCCGCGGCACTGATCACAGTCTTCGGCGACCCGGCGACGTGGCTCCTCGGCCTCTTCTCTCCAGGGTGTTGGGACACCCGGAACGTCGTTTAGGCGCCGTGCCGGAACAAACAGCACGGCGCTCCCTCTGAGCCCTTCTCTGGCGCTCCGGCCAGCACCCTCGCCGGCCGCCCAGGGGCTCAGTGTCAGGGGAAGGTTGCGCGCACGCCACTCTTCGGCGCCCTGGCCTTCTTCTGCGGATAGCCAGGGCGCTCCGGCCTCTTGTCCTTTCGCGGCCTCCTTCCGGGCCATCCGTCCTCGCAAAAGCGACGGCGCCCCGACCTTTGCTCTCAGCATCCTGCGTACACAGCAGGAAGCGAAAGGTCGTGCCCACGACTACTACGCAGCTCTCGGCGTTGCTCGACCCAGGCTGGGCACTCTTCCAGCGCGTGTTGGGCCGTCTCTCGGCACATCGCCACGTGGTGGCTCCTCTGTAGGCTCCCTAGCCGCGCACAGGTACCTCCGAAACAGCCAGTGTAGGAGCCCTGCGGCAAGATGGAGGTGGCGTGTATTAGGGGAGGCCTATGTGGACTGAAACATGCTGTTGATGAAAAATAAACCTAAATACACCATAAAATATAAAAACATTTAAAAAAGCTTTTCTAACTAAAACACAAAGTGTACGAGGGTAATTTCACAAAATATGACCTACTGCTAACAGCGTATAACTATTTTATACAATATAAGCAAATCATAACGTACTCTCCGTACGACATTGCGTTGCGTTTTCTGCCACTGCAGTTTAAATCTCTGATTACTTCGATTATTATTAAAACAAAGATATTTGCTATTGCAGACTTTATTGTAGACCAATTCAAACGCTACAGTTATGTAAAACATACTATCTGTCTCACTTTTGCGGTTTTAACAGCGTTTGTAATTTAATCGCACGAGGTTTTAGTGGCGTAATTTTTTTATTTTTCAATTATCTATAAAACTACTTATAACAAAATTAAAAAAAAAAATGGGATCAATGGGAAGCTAATACCTATCATTTAAAAAATAATGAAAAGTCGGAGCAGTAGCAGCGGACCAACGAGATAACATATATAACAAAGCACGCTCCGAATGGAGCACCACTTTCTTTTCGGTCAGTCAAAAATATAAGGAATACTTAAGGTAATAAATAGTTTTTTTTACAACTCACAAAACGAAATAAAAAAATCTGATTAACTAAACAGTTCATAAAACAAAGAACAAGACAAGTAACAAGATAGTTGGTCAACTTGTAACGCAACCTACTATTTGCTAATTACCCATGCTCGAAACAGACAATCTCTAACACTGGATTTGCGATTTATTTGTGGTAATCGAATGTTTTCATTCGAATTTTGCTTTCCTGTACGTGAACACACTAATTTACTGCCTATTATGATATTCATTAAACTATTAAGCACAAAAAATTAACCCGGACAATGCGGCTTATAGTCCCGGATTCTTGCCCAAGTGTCTAAAATACTATAGTTGATATAAGAAAGAAATTTAAAGCTACCAATGTGAATATGAAAAAAAAATAAAAAAAGGAATTATTTTATTAGTACCAATTTAACTTGATTAATGCAGATTAATTTTAATATTATTTAACTGCCTCCCAAACCTAGTAGCAAGGACCTTATAAACCAGGGATCGTGGGTTCGTATCCTGTGGGAATTCCACAAGTTATTATTGTTGTTTTCAACCTAGTAAGCGCAATGTAGGCTAATTACCTTATTATCTGTAAGGTAAGATGCATCAAATATATACGCGTATATACGACAAAAAACCTGTAAATCACATTTTAAGTCCCGAAAATTCCTGAGTGATAAAATAATCAATAAACCGATAAACGCGTACTCAGTAAAATCTGAGATTTCCTGCATTCCCGTTACTCATATCATGAGCTGAATATAAATTAAGACGTAACCCAGGCCGCAGCGTTTATTGGTCTTAATACAATTTTATTTACTACTTCTCCTTTTTATTATAACTACTAGTATATCACCCAAGCTATTAACACGTATTTTCATTTTTAATGGCACACAACCTATGATTTGTTTATCCATTAATATTTCTAACGTGGTGGTTTTGGTAAGTAATTAAAAAAAAATATCCTCAAGTTTCCTTTAAGATAGGTAACGTAAACATCATAGAAATACACTCAAAAACGCAAAAATTATTAAGTTCAACTTTTCCTTGCTATAAAAAATTTGCTAAATCAAAAAGTCTTGTTAAAGCTATAAAAACGTGAAACACTAAGTATCTCTGTAAAACTAAATTGGCCCTTAAATACCTATTTACTCTCCGAAACGGCAAGTGTTAACATCAAACGATGTAATTTAGAACAATCTGGTCCAATAAAGCTGTTAATATTCAAGACAAAGTCCATTAGCTAAATGGACCTCTTTAGCATCAATATTAGACTGCGCTGCCATGTACTCTCTTTTATTATGTGCCATAAATTTAAGGGTCAGTCCTCTCTTAAAATATGACATTGTCACATTTTTGGGATAATTTTCTTTATTTATAGTTTGTACATAAACAAATGTGTAATGAACGTTACAATGAATAATACTCAATAAATATTTGTATAATGCATGCAAAAGTATGAATTTTCAAGTCAATTCAAAATGCTATGTGGTAAATTTACTATTTTTAGTCAGAAGCAAAGAAAAATTCAAAATAATAGAAATTAAACCAATTTTTTGCGATTTTTCATGTTAATTTTTTATGTTTTATAAAAGAAGAAAAAGGAGCTCTTTACAATTTATAGAACGTACTAAATAATAAAAATAATGAAACAAAAAATGTTTTCGATAAAACTTCGCCTCATATTTATGGTGCAAGAGAGCATCAAAAAATGTTGCTTTCTTTAATGATACGAAAAAAAATTGATTTCATTATTTAAAAGTTATACTGTCGCGACGTTAAATGTAAATGATCAGCTATCGGCGTGTTGGTGGATAAGTAACTCATGTAAGGTTGATGGAAAAACAGCACCGTACCATGGTTGTAGAGTTTTCTTCAAGAGACCACACGTGGACTAAAAAAAAACAAGGCTGAATTCAGCATCGGCGAGATATGCATTTTCTTTTTTAGTACAAACTTTTACTGCCGCAATGGCTTAAGGCACGATGAAGAGTACATAGTCGTAGAGCAAACTCTTTTCATTGTGAGAGAATGTTGTAGTCTGCAAGGGAATTAGAGAACGAGTATGGGACCCAAATGCGTCTTAAATAAAATAGGTGGCGAATGGGTAGAGAAGTATACCCACAGCTTTGACTTGATTAATTTTTATTAATTACTATGCTACGGAGGCAGGTAAACTTTAACCCCTCCAAATCTTCTTCACCTATTACCTTTCACCCTGTATATACATTAATTATGACATCCTCTAACTTTTTTTTGTTCCACAGTATATTAAGTGAATTGTACACCTTAAAACTATTATACCACCATAAGGTTTTCTAGCAAATAACTCTTTTTAGCACTAAACCGCCTTTGTACATTTGTTTCTTTCTGCAAAATGAGTAAATAAACATGTAGGGAGAAAGATATAATTATTTTTTTTTAATTCAAGAATCTATATGTATTTACCTTTTAAACTTACTTTGGACTTCCACAAATAATTTAAAATCAAAGTTTGCCAATTCAGTATAGCCCGTCCTCGACTTTTAGCAAGACTAACAAACAGCAATTAATTTTTTGTAATTTATCGCGAAAAATTATTATTTAATTTTTCAGTAATTAGTATTAACAACAATTGAACATTTTAAAAATAGTAAAAGTAGCATGCCTTTCTTTGTGTTCGTTTAATAGTGGAAATAACATTGAGTGTAATACTTATTAGTATTCCATGGTATCTTCTACGCTTAGCCGCCTCGCCCCTAACATGCATGCGTTATTCATTAACTTTATCTATTACACGCGATGTTCCGTCCTTCATAAACAATGATTCGAGTCCATTACTTTCCGGGAAACGCGTCCAACCCTCCATTATTCCTCCCAATGATCACAAATGCCGAAAATACATTCATTTTAACAAGCTCCCCAGGTCAGAGCAACCTAATAAATCTGTTCAATTTCTTTTGTCGCGCAAACCACTTCTAATATTTTCTGGCATTTCTTTCTCAACGACGACGTCTAGTGGATCTTTCCTCGCAATAAGCGGTAATAATGGGCGTTTGTTAGAAATGAATTTTGACCGGTATACTTTATCACCTTTGATCCATTGTGTAATACAAGTTTTAATAGGTGTGTTTTATGTTATAATTTTGTTAATTTAATTATTAATTAGTTTTTAAGATATTAGCTAATTGTTATTTGACATTTGTTGTGAGATACTATTAATTTTTTTGGAATTACACTTTCCTAGAATCACCTAATGCACTTCAGTAGTTCCGAGGGAATAGAGTATTGAATATTAATGAAACATTCAAAACAATTACCATCACAGATAGAAATTAATAAAATAATAAAATTGTCCACATAAAGAGAATAATATTCACGAAGAGATATTTCAAAGAACGTATAAGTACTTATATAATTAGTACCACTTACTGCCTCCGTAGCCACCAGAGAGCGTGGGTTCGAATCCTGCGGGGATTCACAAATTTTCACTTTTGTTAACTTGATGGTTAGGGCAATTTGGGCTGATCACCCGATTGTCTGAAAAGTAAGATGATCCGTGCGTCTGATGGACATGTAAAAAGTCGGTCCACCCACCAATCCTCATTGGACCAATGCAGTGGAATACGGTCCATGAAACCCCTAATGGTAAAGGGGAGGCCTATGCCCAGCAGTGGATTTACACAGACTGATGATGATGATGATGATATTTTCTACCCATATTATATAGGTCAGTTACCTTTTTTAATTAAAAAATACGTGTAATTAAGTTAAAAAAGTGTCCACCGGAAATATTTACTAAATAAAATCTATGAAAAATTCAATCTAATAAAATAATAAACTTAATAGAAAGTTAATCCCATGAAAAAATTACTTGCCTTAAAATAAGCTATAATATTGAACGTACGTAATGAGAATGTAATTCAGTAACACGGCAGTGAGTAATTTTTCTTAGTACTTTAATTAAACAGTTTTTCCACGCGCCTGCTGGAAAAACTATCCCGCCTTTAATGAAGCTCTGTTTATTTATTCCTCATTGTTGTTCTTTTAAAAAATTCAGACGGCGTGCGAAACGTTATTTGAACTTGAGTTAATAAGTTCTATCTTACTTCATGAAATTTTATTTTTTAATACCGAGAATTTTCTGCAGCCGTTTTATATTTCTTAATTTACTCGACTATACAAAGAAGAGCAAAGTTTATTTTGCTTGTGCAGATAATATTTTATAGTAACATTATCACTGCAAAATAAAAATAGGTGAATATAGTGAACATAATATAATATTGTTTGTGTAATAATCTGAAGATTTTACTTTTTTTTTAATTTTGATTTTTATTTTTAAGACAAACATTAATAAATCCGAAAAATCAAATTTAAGGATAATTTTGTAAGAAATATATATTTACTATTCTAAAAAACCAATATAATATAATAATAAATTGAAAATAAGTTCTTAATAGGTCAAGCACTGTAGATAAGAAAATTATTTGTCTTCAGATATTTGAGTTCAAACTCTTTAACTGGTTTGTAATTTTGTCTAAAACTTCGTAGGATCAAAGAGTGAAATATCTTATTGAAAAATTGCGACTTAAAATATTACCAAATTTTAATCAAAACTCGCGGCTAACTTGAAATAAAATTTATCGCAACAATTGATACTTTATAAACAGTTTAACTTGAGCAAGTGTTTCTCGGCAACTTGTTGATGGCTCTTCAGAAGTTTTGAGCGAAATCTTTTAGACCGATTGCCGCAAAAAACATTCAATGACTTTTTAAGTAACTTTAAAAAGTGCACACATTCTTTTAGTGAAAAAGTGATAAATTTTATTTTAATGCATATTTTTCTGTTTTATTAGTGGCCGTAGGAGGGAATATAAATTAAAAAGGTATATATCTAAAAAGGAAGGATATAATATAATAAAAAGGAACTAATGGTGCAGCAGCGATGTATAGTGTCATAAGGCTCTTACTTGTCGGTCCAACTCATCATCTTATTTTATGTGCAAGCGAGTGTTCAGAATCACCATTACAAACTAAAAAACGAGCATCAAAAGTCAAACTCCCATAAGATTCGAATTTACTACCTCCAGTTTCTAAAAAACAAACCCAACATTAATTTGGATCATAGGACTTGCAATGTCAAAAATTAGCCCAGCTGTACAGTGAGTCAGAATCTTATCCAAAACTATTCAATATCTAAAGTATATTGCAACAGTCAACCATGGTATATGTTGTTGTTTAAACATTAAAAAACATCTTTCCATTTATAAATGAACACGCAAATGACACACAAAACCGGATCAGAACCGGTATTTGAGTTTATTGTTTCTAATTTTTTTTTTCATTGGCATATTATGGCAAGATATTCCCAGGGGAAATTTTGAGACCGCTGTTATAGCAATTACCGTAATATGGCGCAAGCGGCCAATTAGAATACGCATTCAATATCTATATCTAAGTTCTGGTTATGCCTTTACAGTTTTCAAATTATTGTAAAAAGAATTTACAATAATTTTAGCTTAAAATCTACTTATCCGTCGTATATATTTAATAAAAAAAGAATGTTAGTAATTAAGTTATGGATTTGAAACGACTAGGTATAAATAATGTCAGAATACATCACCCAATTTTGATTTACCGATGACATAATCATCACGGTACGTAGAGTCGCTAAAGGATATTAAAGTGCCTACCAACAAGTCAAGTTAAGTCTTTGATTGATTTATCTTTATGCAGTTTAGAAGCATTACAATCTCTTATTGATCATTAATTAATCTACAGCCAGAAATGGGAGCCGCTGACCTGAGAAGCACCGGCGTAAGAAACTCAGCCCAACTTATTTTCCTTTTACCAAGAAATTCTTTACAAAATAGAAAAAACTATGCAACATTTTGTTCTTAAATTTAAATAGCATGGATAGTACAATCGATTACCAGAGGAATTTATCATTAATGTAGTCATCACATCAATAATATGCTTTCATACACAAACCCTTTCATAAATTTACTAAAAGACAAAAGCTAAACCTTTTCTGGGATTTTGTTGTAAAAGCCTACTAAAAGATTTTATTGACTTTCGAAGTCTTGTTCTTGGAAGAACCAGCTTATCCCTAGTATTTATGTTGTGTAGTATTTATTTCTTCATGTTTGTGAACACAGATTATATTTTCAAATATGCTCTACGAAGACACAGTCATTATTTTAATTTCAGTAAACATCTTTCTACTTCTTTGAGGCCCAGGCTATAGACTGCACGAATCGTACTTTTTTGTAACATTTGAACCTTAGGATAAACAAGGTAGGTTAGGCAAGACGAACTTCGATGCAGAAATCAATCACCAAATCAAACTAGTGTGAACAGCGTTCAGGAAGCTTTAACCTATTATTTCGTCCAATATGGCTTAATGTAGAATTTCTCATTTGAAAAGTAATTTATATTTATTATATATATTGTATTGTTAATGAGAATACGTTGCGTCATGGAGTTAGTTTTGTTTCTAATTTATTTATTAAAGTATTTCCAAAAGATTTAAAATTAATAATAGATAAAAAAAAAAATCAGTAGACCTACAAGTTTTTTTAAAAAAGTTTTTTTTTATTTAATTTTTTATTGTTTTTTATTTAGAAAATCGTACCTGCTTTCGATACCAAGAAATCTCAATGTGCCAGAAGAAGAACGTGAATTATGTTTTAAATTTATGTCTAAGAAACAGGTTTAATTTGTGTTATGTTTATAATAGCAAAATACAAACGTAACTATTGGTTTCAATTATTACGATAAATTAGTTCAACAACAAAGTAATTACTCAGAAAACTTAAAAAAGTACAAAGCTTAAAGTCAATAGAGTCAGAATAATTTGTCCTGAAGTCCATAGTTTTTAACATAAAGGTTAAAGGTTCTATACTAAATTAAATTAAAAAAATCTCTGTTGTTTTATTTATCATATAACCTGCATCTTCGAGTAGTTTTTTTATTTAATCTTCTCCATCTTGAATGCGAAATCAATAAGTAGTATCGTTATTAAAACATTTTTATATCAGTAAACTCGAAGGTTTTATTCATGCTTCTATTGAAAAAGAATATTTTAATTTATTTGAAAGCCTTCAATTTTTCAAAGATACTAATATCGAAACAGGATGGAGTAAATCTTAAGCTGCCAGAAGTTATGAAACGACTATTCTCGTTCTTAAATATTAAGCCAATATCAATTTTAAAAATAGCTAGCTTTCGTGTATTTATATTTGAGAAGATTAAATATCGTAAAGCAGCTTCTTAAAATGTCAGCAGTAATAACGTCACTAAAATCACATTTCTTAGTGAATTGACCTAAAAAGAATGGCATTTTCAAATCATTGCTATTATTATTGTTAACAAATATTAAATAAAAACTATTCAAAATAAAAATTGTCAATAATGTATAACAAAGCAAATCTCTAAAATGTCTTTAAACACTGGATTTGCGAATCGTAACTACTATTTTAGTTTTTATTCAAATAAAGCGTTTACATTTATACAGTCCATCCCTTACACTAGGCGCAGCCTGTTGTATGAGGGAACTTTATGATTAACATTACCACATAAGCTACATTACGAATAGTAAAAATAGTTTTAAAAGTTAACAATATTAAAGTAAAAAAAATACTACAATATATTAAAATATTTTATTAAATTGCTTGAGTGAGTGTGTGTTTGTTGAAGTCTGAAAGCGTCAATTACTTTGTATTAATAAAACTTACTTTATTTCATAAAATCCTATGTTTTCTCATAACTTAGTTTTTTCAATTACATTATTTTCAATTTTTTTCGTTCTTGAGAAACCGTATTTAAGAAAAAAATGTAATAATTTACTTGCTTATTAATAACACAAAAAATGACCATATACCCATTTGAAATAAAGAGCTCCTGGTCTAAAAAAACTGTCTTAAGTTATTTCAAACGAGAAAAGAAAGTGTCATTTAATTCAGTGCGTATGATCTCCTGAACATTTAAATTTACTAGATAACAATATTGTTCAAATTCTCCTCAAGGACTGATTTTGATATCTCTCTTTAGGTATTTTATTATATGAAAATAAAACCAATGATATACGTAAAAAAAGTTACAAGTTCATGCTACTGATATTGGATTTGAATAGATCTGTAAATTCATTAGTTTTATATAAAGAACAGTTTTAAATATAGACCAAAAATAAGGTATTCTTGTATTTGTTTACAAGACACTGTTTGGTTTTTAAACTTAATTTTGGGATTTTATAAATATTGCGGTGGCATATAACATCCATAGGTAATTTATTATAAAGTTTAACTATAAAATAAAAAAAGATCAAAAATCCAATTTACATTATTAGCTTAAAATTATTTTTTTTCTTAAAAATATTAAAGAAAATTGTAACGACAATTAAAACCAAACAAAGACTGAAAAAACATGCACTTCATAGTATGGAATTAGAAATAATTTTATGAATTTAGATATTATTCTTTAAATTATAGACTTGATTGACATTTGAATATTAATATAGTAAAGTCGATTTCAATCAATTAAATATCATAAATATATCTATTAGGAACATATAAAAACGTGATTATTAATACACCTTTAAAGTGATATATATAAATTCTTAGTCATAATTTTTCCACATTCAACTTTTTACAAAATTTGAATCCCTTAGGATAATCCTCCTAATGAGCCTGATTTTTTTTCTTCAAACCTAAACTTTAAAAATAACAATATATTTACAAAGCAATAGACAGAAGGGTTTCTTTTATTGCTATTGTCACAATAGAAAAACGTTTGGTAATGCACAAAAGGAAACAGTCAATAGGCTTTCAAACATACGATCACTTCCGTGAAAGGTAAAAGCAGTAACCCTTTGATGTTGATTGGAACATTCTAAAAAAGGTGGTGATCACTTGAACTCAATTTGTAATAAAAAATCTACTAGCATTGGGTTTCTACATTGAATGAAAGAGAAGATGAGGACCACTTTCTTTTGTAGTAAGTTCATATAAAACTGATCCACTTTCTGTGTGACCGATATTACACCTTGAATAACACTTATAAAACCAGAAACAAATTTAAATTCGTAAGCTTGCCGTTTATGTAGAATTAATTTTTTGTGCTAAATTTTTAACCATATTTCGAAAATATCTAATTCACTAATTTACGGATTTTTCGCGTTACTTAAATATATTTATTCCCGACGTTCGGATTCTTTCCAACATCCATGATCACAGGTAGACTAAGTTGGTATATGTTTGTATGTCTTTGTTTTCGAATAACCGTCAGAGTTTTTATTTAAAAAATTGACATATCTTTCGTTTTCTTAATTTTTAATGTTGGTTTGACAAAAAGTATTTATGTTGTCCTTGGAGTTTGTAGTTTTTATACTCTGCGTTTAATTTTTGTAATTATTTGATCCCAGGAAGGTGGCAAAGACCAACCATCCTCTCAATTAAAATTTGGATATTTTTTAATTTCTATTGCTTTCCGAATCATCCTTGGTATAAATCGATGTTTATTAGCCAGTATTTTTGGTTAATCAAATCTTTCTAAATATGAGCAAAAAGCGTTAAATATCTTACGCTCTAACACAGACTTGACGATTCTCTGAGCAGATAAAGGAAATGCTACGGTTATAATAGTCACGTCAGATTACAATTCAAAAATTCAAAATTGGTTATTGGATGAAATGATACACATACACATGCAGATAGACGGCGTAGCGATGGGCTGCCCAGTGTCTCCTATTATCGCTGATATCTTCATGGAGAACTTTGAAGAGACAGCCTTCAATACAGCTCCCATCCGACCAAAATTTTATAAGCGGTACGTAGATGACACATTCACAATTTTAACAACAAACCAAATCAATGCATTTCTGGATCATCTTAATTCTTTGCATCCCAAAATAAAGTTCACAATGGAAATAGAGACAAACAACTCCTTAGCCTTCTTAAATATTTTAATCATTAGAAACTCTAACAATAGCTTGAGCCATACAGTTTTTAGAAAAGCAACCCACACGAATAAATATTGAAATGGTGATTCTCACCACCGTCCCTCGCAGTTAGCTACTGTCGGTAAATGTTTACTTTAGAGAGCACAGCGGCTCGGCGACAAGGATCATTTGACGGCTGAACTGGAGAATGTCAAGCAGGTGCTGCGTGACAACGAACTCCAAGTTCCACGTCTTCGTCGCAGTCACCGCGTGAAGCCAGCCAGAGTCGAAAGAGTGCCTGCCGTCTTACCTAACATCAGAGGAGTCACCGACAAAATCGGTTATATTTTAAAGCGAGCTTCTTTTGAAACATATTATAAACCGCCGAAGAAGATTGGCCAACTATTACCATCCGTCAAATATAAAATTCCTTTTCAGGTACCGGGTGTGTACAAACTAGACTGTGATTGTGGTCTCTCTTACATTAGACAAACAAAAATACCAGTAAGAACCAGAGTAAAAGAACATATAGCTGATGTTAAGCACCGACGCTATAAGAAATCTGCAATTTGCGACCATGTTCTAGACAAGCCCAATCATTATATTAGATTTGATGAACCAAACATACTGGCTAATGAACGTCGATTTATACCAAGGATGATTCGGGAAGCAATAGAAATCACAGAGCGCCTCCAGCAGCGGTCCCGACCGCACGTGTTTCGCTGCAGTCTCAAATTCGCCTCGTATTCTTCAGTGTCCGCCTCGCGCTGCGCCATCTGCGTTTTATGAGTGCACCTGCGCTCATAGAGCCTTTTGTCGCACCGCTGACGTAATCGCGGTTGCTATTTATTGCGCTACCTCAAGCGGTCGGCTTGTGCACAGCTGTGTCTTGCAACTCGTTTGCCTAACACAATTGTGTTGCTAGCCGCTTGTTGCAAGCGCATAATCTTGTTTCTTAGGGTTTATTATCGTGTTTCTTGGCCGAACTAGTTGTTTTTACAACTATACTAGGCCCACCGAACGTTTTAATATTCTGTTTCTTGTTTCAGAAACCAGTCAGACACACCTCCCTGCCGTAGCCGGCAGGGCGGTAAGGAAACTACGCCCGGCAATCGCCGGGGCTCACAGATTGCGTCAGATGACGCTACAGATGTCTCGCTGCCACTAGACGCGACCCACCGGCATAATGGTCGACCGGGAGCTCGCTACTCGCTTTGGTCTCGACACCAAGGCGATCAGCGAGAAGCTCGGTCGGAAATTATATATGAAGCTCACCGACGCCGTGCACATGCTCATATCTGAGTATCTACCCGACCACCCCAGTCCTACCTCAACGCCCGGACCGTCCAGGCCATTCCTGACGATGATAGCGACGACAATTATGTCGACGTTAGCATCCGCACGGAATCGGATATGGAGGTCGAGGCGATCCAAAGCTCCAGATCCAATCCAGACGACGGCTTCAAAACCGTCAAACCAAGAGGAAGCGCAAAGTGCGCCCTCATCACCGCACCGTCCTACCCGTCAAGGCTGCAAAGCCAGACATCCCCACCACCGCCCTCAGCAGGTTCCCAATCCGCGTCCTGCCAGGCGACAAACCCCAACCTTTATCCGCCGATCCTAGGCGCCTCGGCCTCCCCTGCCCAGCCGTCCCAGCCTTCCCAGCACGGCTACCTGTAGAGCCCACCGCCCATTTACCTCGCGAGAAGGAAAAATGGGTTTAGATTCTCGCCCTATCAACAGATTCAAATTTGAGGCCTCTGATAGCAATCAGGGATCAAATTGCAGCTTGAAATTCCGATGATTTTATATATATATATATCCGATGATTTTATATATTTTATAGATAGGAGCGTTGCTGAGTTTCTTGCGCCACTTCCTTTCCCAGCGCCAACGCTTTAGAAGTGGTAGTAAAGTTTAGATAGAGCTCTTCAGCTATTAAATTATCATGAAAGCGTCTGAATCGAGCCGATGCGCACCTGGCGCCCTCGATTCAGCATGCTAACGGGTACCAGAAAGTGACGGCCCAAGCCTAGGCTCCCTCTGGGGCCTCGGTAGTTAAGTCACTTATGGGAGAAGCGCCTGTGGCAACGGGCCCCCAAACCCGGTTATGTTCTAATAGGTTTATTCCACAAGAGCACGGATCTATCAAAAAAAAAAAAGCAATAGAAATTTAAAAATAACCAAATTTTAATAGAGAGGATGGTTGGTCTTTGCCACCTTCCTGGGATCCAATGATTTCAAAATTAAACGCAGAGTATAAAACTACAAAACCGAAGAACAACATAAATACTTTTTGTCAAACCAACATTAAAATTAAGAAAACGAAAGATATGTCAATTTTTTAAATAAAAACTCTGACGTTTATTCGAAACATAACATACAGACCAACTTAGTCTGCCCGTGATTATAGATGCTGGAAAGAATCCGAACGTCGGAATAAATATATTTAGAAGCGAAAAATCCGTAAATTAGTGGATTTGATATGTATAATAATCGCGTAAAAAAAAAAATTATATTTCTAAAACTTACAGAGCATTTTAGTATACCTTTGAAAACTAATGTGTTGTTGTTACCAAATTTTATGAACTCCTAACGTGGTATATAAAAAAATCAAGCTGATTTTGCGATATTTATTACCTAAATATCCGGGCTATCGCCACTTTATGTTCCGAGTAGATAACGCCGGAATGTGATGTCAGGGTGCCATTACTGTTATTCATTCCTCTATGCATGGGCCTACGGTTACTTAAGCGTTACCAGAATATGTATAGACGATGAATGTAGCCATGTATAAATAGATAAGGTAACATAATAAATGTACTTGGATTAAAGCCATCAAAAGTTGTTTCTAATACAATTCATTAAACCTTTGAGTGACGGTTATTAACTTGTTACTTTTTGTGTATTAAGAGAAGAGAATAGAATTATTTGTCTTGAAATAAATTACGTATGTATCAACACCAAAACATCTAGGTGTTAAATTTAATGTAAATCCCTAATCAACTTTAATAACAAGGGTGGATCCCTTCCTTTAAAGCTCACGCGAAATCCTTCAAAGCTTAACACATCACGGGGCTTTGTTTGTGAGCCGTAAAAGATTTAGAATAAAAATTCATGCTTGTTACAAAATATAAAAAATGGCTTTTGTTTATCCTTTAATCTATACGTTTTTTAGGTCGTGAACACTTGTTTAGTGCCAATAATCTATTTAATATTGGGAATCTTTTCATAACTTATTGATATATAAGCATATAGACAATAAGTAGAGTATGAAACAATTTAATAAGAAAACAAGAAAATGTCTTGTTGATATTTACATAACATGTTCTATATATAGAATATGTTTGTATAGTTTATATTATATCTGTGAATGATGAGTTTTTAATTATAATTAAAATGAAATATCAGCCAACTTAAAAGTTTGCTTGAAAAAATGGCTAAGAGTAAAATTTTATGCAATTAGATAGCAATAACGTATTTTATTGATAAATAAATGCTTTCACAACATTATACAATTATTTACGCACTGAAAAACAGTTCGAAAAATTATTATAGTGTCGATTTGCACTAGAAGTAACTAATTTAGGTTGTTAAGTATTTTAATTCATATTTAAATTATATTACTTTTGATTACAGCTAGATATAAAAAGAGGATGATTATTAAATGATTTAAATGCTAGACACAAAAAAGTACATAATCTCAAAATTGTCTACGCAAGGCCACATATGAATGTATTGAATTTGTTAAAAGAAACACTGCCGCAGTAGTCTAGTGGTAAGGGGGTGTGCTTTAGAATCCGGAGGTCTTGAGTTCAAATCCTGCGGGGGCTCAACTACTTTTCTATGTTACTAAGTTGTTGTTTCTAATTACTAAGTTGTATCCTTGTTGGTTAGGATAATTCGGGCCGATCACCCGATTGTCTGAAAAATATTGTGATCCATGCGTAGAATGGGCATGTAAAAAATCAGTCCACCCACCAACCCGCATTGGTCGGTCCAGAAAACCCCTAATAAAGAAGGCGTGCATTAGAGGAGGCCGCTGTCAAGCAGTGGACTAATACAGGCTGATGATGATGATAATAGGAACAGAAAAGAAATTTTGACCTGCAATATATTTTTTTTAATAAATAATATACCCCGTAATTGTTGTTTTTGCAAACAATATATTTTACGCGCATGAATTCGCAGGCAAAAGCATGTATCAAACAATGTTAATTATTTTCCCTGTCACATGTGAAGCTTACGAGGGATTCGTAGGGTTTAGCACCTTACGAAACATGACATAATTAATATAAATATTGGTTTAGGACTCCTTAGGTAGACACTGGAAATATTTATTTATTATATCTATAGCACAAGAGCAATCCTTTAACATCACAATAGTCATATTTCATGGAATTTACATGAGGGTATACATATCTAATTTCTATGTATTTTAATAACATTTTTAGCATAAGAAGTAATGGTGTCGTTAGAGTCCTTTTAACTTTCGCATAAATTACAAAAATATCTAGCTTTCCTCTCAAGACATTATGACAAATTACGAGTATCATAGGGTTAATGAACCCACTTATCTAAGAAAAATTTTTACGAAGATTAACTGACATCAGAACTTATGTCAGGTTTATCAAAAGAAAAAAATACTGCATGTTCATCCTTTGGTTAATTACTACTAACTAAGCTATTTATTTTTTTCCTTTTGATGTCCCAAAATGCAACATTTCAAAACAATCGATTCCATACTGAAAAAAAAGATACTATAGAAAGTAAATACGTCCCAAGGAGTTTTTAGGTAAGGAGGACGACGCGGTTCCCTGTCGGTTTTAATGAGCAATACTTTATATATTGAGACACTTGATTGCTCAAAACCGCATTATGCTACGACAAAAATTTTACTATTTAACACCAGTAAATTACAGATCTAAGGTAAAGTAAGGGTTAAAAAAAAAGTTGTTTCAATATTTAGGAGGAATAGCTTACTTTAAAGTACTTAGAATTCATATTTAGTATATGGATACTTTTTTGCATCTTATCCAAAGCTCATATCACGACATCTTTGATGCTTTTTTGATATAGTATACGAATTGTGAGACTTTATTGTTAATAATTGAGAGAATTTAAGATTCATTTGTGTAAGCTGATTCAGCATATAAATATAAAATTGAAATATAATATAATATACATAAAAAAGACAAAAATACTGCCTCACGGCATAACACACCAAATTCTAAATTCTTCTATTTAGAATCGGAACTCTTTTGATGCTGTCCTACGTGAAATATTTGCTGGTTTTCCTAGAAATAGAAATAAAACTAATATAAGGTTACTTTAGTTATATGTTGAACTAAAATAAAAAAATTGTAAAATATAACTTAGTTCTTGAAAATTTTGTAATTATATCTATTGGTAATCAGTGGCACTAAATTTTTAAATTCGAAAATAATATGTATTCTGTTTCGTTAAGTTTAGGTTAAAAGTTCCAACTATACATTTCTTCTGATAAACTTTGATCTCATATACTGCATATGCATAAGTTTAGGTTTATGTTGACATGCTAATTACATAACTATGGTGATTACAAAAATCAAATAAACTGCGTCAACATACATCATCCTAACAAAACTGAGGATACCTCAGTAATATTATATGCTATAATAAATTACTGTTCACAGATCGTTAGTTGTGTAATGAATGTGTTAATAGGTGCATTCCCATTGGGTGTTAACAGATGCATGTTAGACTCAATTAAATGAGCTCTATTAATTACTCCCTATATAATAATTATAGGTGTATATTCACAGTAATAACTATACAATTTAATTATACCTACATAATTATGAACATATTTTTTATATATTTGGCGTAACAGGTATCTCTAAAATAAAACATATGATATGTTTTATTTTTTAGACATTTAAAAATTTGACGGTTTCTATTTTTATTAGGTTTTCATAAGTAGATTTAAATTTTATTAAAACATTATTCATTCGATAAAAAAATCTCGCAATGATTGTAAATCTAATAAATAGGGCAAGTTGTTTTTTTAAGTTATTAAAAATTTATCCTTTGTATTGCCAGAGTTAAGATATATGTCATCATAAAATTAATTTATAGTGACATATATTTTTATCGGAGGTTCAACGATACGTACATTAGTAGGTGGTTGTTAATATTCTGTGCCAAAACTTAAAAGATTTTAGATCCTCTTTTTACAGGGGACAGACACAGAACCTCTCTGTGCCAGACGGTCTAAAGGAACACGGTAAAGAGGATCTAGAACGATGCCTATTTCTGCTGCAAAGTAGTAGTGTGAAAGCACAACTGTGCGTGAATAAATAGTGAACTTTATAATAGACACAGTAGTCCTTTTTAAGTACTTGTTGAGAATGGAAATAAATTGGAAGTCAATTTAATGCCCTTATTGCTATAAGGAGCCTGAAACTTAATTTTATTAAATAAAAACAGGCAAATGTGTAGTGGAGATATTTGGCTTTGCAGCCTACTTTGGTAAGACCAAGGTAGAAAACAGGTACAGTAAAAGAAATGCAACCTGCATTTCTTTTATTTCGGATTTAATGATTTTAAAGCCGTCGTGGAATAATGGTTGGAGTTCAATCTTCATCCTTCATTCCATATAGATAATAATGTCGATAATATGCCGATATCTACGTCTTAAAGAAAAGGAGTTGTCGGTCAAGTTTATCTGTACATGACAGGGCAGGGGTAGGCATCTTTCGTTAGGAGGATACACACACACTGAGCGCTTTGGTATAGTCAGCAAAATGCTTTTACAGGACTTTGTCGACCGTGACAACAGTTTAGGCATAGTGTGCCTAGGGTTTATACGTTTCGTCACTTGTTGCCAAATCTTACTACTTGCTTTTATTCGCGGAAACGGTTAAAAATATGTACCAGGAGCACTCAACACAGACGGTGAACACTTGCGAATGGTGCCAACTCTGGTTAACTGGTACTTCCGTACGTAATTAAATAGTGTTTAGTGGCTGGTTTTATTTAGTATCAAGCTTTCGAACTATGCCGTCATTTTTTTTTATAATGTTAATAAAATCAAGCACACGTTTAAAAGCCATTAAAATATGTAACTCCTAGTAAGGCTTTGTAGTAAAAAAACTTTTTTGCTTAAATCTTTCTTATGCACATTTTATAAGCTTATTTAACGCCTAAAATAAAGACATATATTTTGTTAGTCACCCATTAAGTCTTGTCTGAGAGTCAAACAAAATAAATAGTCAGAAAAAATTGTATATGCGTATTGAAAAGGTACAATTTATAAAATTATGAGAAGAATTTGTTAAAAATTAATGTGCCCAAATGCAAATGCTCAGGCTTAAAAATAAAAGCAAGACCCTTTATTATTCCTAATTATTTTAAAAAAAAATGTCTTAATGATTATAAAAGTCCTCACAGCATTTCGCCAAAATGCTCGACAAAATGGCATTAACTACCATTATTAATGTTAAATATTTATTTTTGCTGTAAAGCGATTAAAATATTTTTAAAAGTTTCCAAAATGATAACCCATAATAAGTGCTCAATCTGGCCAAAATGATAACACTTCTAATGTTATCATTTTGGCAAACATTTTAAAGATTCTTCAGTATCAATTTCGTCTCGTAAACGACCACTTAGTAGATCGCTTTTGTACAAAGATTTCTACAAAACTGTAATCGTCGAATAAATCTTCTTCATTTGGTACTTAAGTAATTTGGATAAATAGCGTTAGCATTGGTAAATACCGGCAATGTCTAATTCTACTGTACTTATTATTTTAATGTTCAAAAATGAGCAATTATTTAGGAAAGCAAATTTATTCATTTTACGCAATTTTAAGTTGGCTGTAGAATAATTACTTTCACTAATGACCCGGCTTCTTTTAACGATAAAATGCGGAGGCTGATGTAAGATGTAGAGGTTCTTTTGGAATTCTCTCATTAATAAATCAGCGAGATTACCTACAAAGGAGGTATTATTTCTTGCCGTAAATTGCCTATAAATTCTTATTTAAAATACACCAGAGTGGTCATGGAAACCTTTAAATATGTTTTTATATTTTTCTTTTTTTGTAAATTTTACGACTAACATTTTTTAACCACTGAAAAAATTTCAAAACTAATAATTACATATATTCTGATAGGCTTTTTAACTTAGGCATAGTTTTTAACATAGGCTTTTTAATTTAGGCATAGTTATTTCCTTATAATGCTTCATTTGGTCTTTGTTTAATAGTAATGAATAAATGAAGTCTTAGAAGCTATACATAATCTACAGCTAAGCTAGCAACTGTTTTCAAAGTTTGCATCAAAGCGTTTGTAACGAGTTAAAGAGTTTGATAAATGGGTGTCCCATGAACTAAATGATAGAGAAACACATTCAGTATGCTCTTCATTCTGTCTTGTACTACCAAACAAATGGTTAAATTCAAGTTTATTCTCATAGGAACACTGTTATCCACAAATTACCACTTCGTTGGCTAAGACACATCGGTTGAACAACAATAATCAAATATAATTAGGAAACGGACTAGAAGAATAAAAAGTAGGCTATATACCGACATTGTATCATTGAAACCTAATTAAAATCAAAATTTTGTTTAATATGTACAATATTAAGTTTGATAAATTCCTTTTTGCCTTAATTTTACAGGCTTATTTATCCTGTATCAGATAGTGCGCCTGATAAAAATAATTGCTTTCTACGGCTCACTGGGAATACGTCCGTTTGTGTTCACTGAAATTGATACATTCATTACCAAAACAATTACTAAAAGCTTCAAATAACAAAGTTGTCTGAGCTATAACGTGTAACGTCATGATTACTGGTTTTGCCTTCCGTACTTATGTTTAGTTATTATTTACTGTACTTTTTAAACCTTAACTTATGTTATACTTTTTTTTAGTATTTATTTAATGTATTGTCAATTGTCACGAAATAGTACTAGTTCCTTAATGCTGACAGAGTGAATAATCATCATCGTCATCACCATCATCTACTTGTGTTAGTCCACTACTGGACATAGGCCTGCCTGAAAATGCAGGCCTTCTCCATTAGAAGATTTTTTGGTACCGTATCCCACCACGCTGGTCTAATGAGGGTCGGTGGGTCGACCGACTTTTTATATGCCCGTCCAACGCGTGGATCATTTTACTTTTCAGAAAATTAAGTGATTGGCCAAAATTGTCCTAACCAACCAGAAAACAACGATAACTTGAAGTTGTTTCCCCGTGGGATTCGAACCCACGACCTCCAGTTTATAAAGCAAGGGTCAATACCGCTAGACCACAAAGGCTGAAAAGAGAAAAAAAAACTTATCGGTAAAATTAATAATAAGGTAAACTAGTATTTTCATGTTAAATTTTAGAGAGTTTTAGAGATGAGTGTAGGACTGAGTTATACATCTGATATAAATTTCGTAGTCGAACGTCGACAATCAGGTGTTATAGATATTTGCAAGAAAAAAACTCCTACTTAATAAAAGCAACCTTACGCCAAATTAACACCATGTGGTATTAGAGACCGTAAGCAAATAGCAACTAGGAAGTGAAAATCACTCCGGCTATAGTGGTTGGCATCCACCCTTTGAATAGGTTCCTATTTAATCTTACTGGTAGGGCCCATTACCTGCGATCTGGTCTCACCGAGGGGAGCTAAGAGGAACCTGCCTGGCCTAAGGCGAAGAACTGAGGTCAAAACTGAGTCAGCATGAGGCCTGCCTCACGCTGACTAAGATTCCTCCTCCAGAAGTTGAAATATGCCATTTTGGATTCGTTCTGGAACACGAGGTGGTCGGTGGTACATGCACTTCCTCCTTGTTGTCCGCAACCACGTGGGAAAAGGAGTGTCGTTGTTCCGTAGGTCATTCTCCCTACGGTTATTCAGGCAGCAGGAAAGAACAACGTGGCGGTTTCGGTCGGTGCGCATCTGACATAACCCATCATTGCCCCTGTAAGGAAGTGTATGCCTAGGCATTTACCCACGATAAAATAGAGGTCTGTATCTTAGTCTTTTAAATATCTAGGAGAAAGTTTTTAATTTTTTAATGACAACATCTGCGCGGAATTAAATAAATAATCACAAATAGGATGTTCATTTTATAACTATAACCTTTTATAATAAATAAAATTAAATGTTTAAAAGCGATATCTGCTTTTTTAATGTAAGAACACGGTCATTTTAAATCAAATTGAATAGTGATTCAAAATTTTATCCCCAAAAGAAAAAGAAATTGCTTTATAACTTATTGAAAATAGTACATGCCTAGTTTAGTTAGAATTTACTATGTCTTCCTCGGGAGATTCCTAAAGGATTGGACCCGGCCATAAATTTTTTAGAACGTTTCCGATACGTTTTTATTGGCAAAGGTTCTGGCCGTCCCTTAAGAAAATATATATATTTTATTCTTTATATAAACACAATATTCAGAGCTGTAGTTCAAAAAACCTTAAAAATATCTAATAATTTTCGTTACATAATAAAAATATATTTTTTTATATTTCCAATGAACATTTTAAAATATTTCAAGCTAATTAAGATTAATTGTATCTCACATCAGAATCAAAAGAAAGTACATAAAATCACCTTTCCTTATAACTGTGCGCTTCATAATTATTTCTATTGCTTGCGCGAATATTATACATTATAAAATGACTTAACGGATTTTATCGCGTTTATTTTACATTTTAAGTTCCCGAAGTTTCGAACACATTCCAGCGGCCGTGGTCACGGGGTAGACTGAGATGTCATGCGACTTGTTGCCTTAAGCCACCTTAACTCCATTAATTCAAAAATACAGTTTACTATGGAGTTAGAAAAAAATAATTATTTAGCTTTTCTTGACGTTTTAATTATTCGCAATCCTGATAACAGCTTGAGCCATACTGTGTATAGGAAACGAACCCATACAAATAAATATTTAATCGGTAATTGACACCACCATCCATCCCAGTTAGCTACCGTGAGCAAATATTTGTTTCAGAGAGCACGAGGGATCTGTGATGATGAGCACCTGGCGGCTGAGCTACACCTTGTTAAGCAAGTACTGCGATTACAACAAGCTTGATGCACCACGGTAGCGTCACAGTGACCGAGTGGAGGAAGTCACAGTGGAGCGAGCACCTGCTGTTCTACCTTTTGTTGGAGGCGTAATTGACAAGATTGGCTACATTTTGAGGCGTACATCAAAACTTATTTCAAGCCGCTGAAGAAGATTGGTCAATTCCTGCCACCTGTCAAGTGCAATATTCCTCTACAAGATCCAGGAGTGTACAAGTTAGATTGTGACTGCGGCCTCTCTAATATTGGACAAACGAAGCGAGCAATAATGTTAGCTATATGTTCCTTCACGCGGGTTCACATGAAGGAACCATATAGCTGACATTAAACATAAAAGACCCAACAAGTTGGCAGTGTGTGACCATACCTTAAATCACCCAAACCATTACATCAAATTTGATCGACCACAAATCCTCGCTAAAGAACACTGATTCCTACCGAGGATCATCCTCTGTATATCTGCCTCACGGATCATCCGTGAGGCTATTGAGAAAAGAAAACATCAAATTTCAATAGAGAAGATGGTTGGGTTCTACCATCTGCCTGCCATCTATGGACCCCATAATTAATAAATTGAAATTGAAATCCAAGCATAATACCACTGCTGACTCTAACGATAAAACCAGTTCACTTTGCATAGGTCGGAGTACAGACTAAAAATAATTAATTACAATAAGGATCTGGAAACCCCGCTTCAGCATTAGCAACAAGACGCATGACATCTCAGTCTATCCCGTAACCACGGCCTCTGGAAAGTGTTCGAAACGTCGGGAATTTAAAATGTAAAATAAACGAGATAAAATCCGTAAAGTCATTTTATCTAATAACGTGTGCTTCATATTACAAGACAAAAGTTCAATGAGGATTACTTAGTCGGTTCTTTGACCATTGACTCTAGGAAACAAAAATAATTCAAACTTTTAATCTTATTAAAAATTCTAAAACATAATCTTTAAAAGGTTTCAAATAAAAGGTTTTTCTTCAATTTTCATTAATTAGTTTGTAGTAAAAATTAATTTACAAATAGTGTTTGTTTTCCTTGTATGACTGTAGCATAATTTTGCTTTTTTTCAACCAGGAATTCAAATTGAATTGATGACAATGTGTTCCACTTTTTCATAAGCTAATCTAACATTTAAGGAAAATAAACATTAACTCTTTAACGATTAATTGTTTTGAATCAATCTTTTTACCTCTTATTCTTTAATACTAAATATCTCTTTTTTATTTGTGTTACTCCTGGGGGATAACACTTGTTATTTAAGACATAATATTCAGGACGTCAGTGACAACTTAAATTATATGTTGTTAAAATTAGAGAATAAATAAATTGAATATTTAATATATATAGATTTTACAATATTTATAGATTTTACTGACTTAGGATTAAATTAATGTCACTAAAATTACCGCCTACAAAATCAAGTAATGTTTTATAGCCGCTCAGAATCTTTAGTGACAAAAGCGAAGTCTCAGCCCATTAGTCTTAGTAATTTAAGTAAGTTAAACTTTAAAATATATATTTTTTATTTATTTAAAACAGAAAGTGGAGTAAGCTCATCTTATGATGTTAAGGTTTATTCTGCAATTTGCTTACTTACGACGAATTAAAACTTTCTAATACTTTTTTCTATATTGGACGTGTTGCTTTATACTATTCTTACCAGATATGCATTTATTATTGACACGTTGTCATATGACATTCTAAATAACCGTCTCAGTAAACAGTGGTAAATATATGGTTTATATGTCGTGGGTTCGAATCCTGGGGGGAAATCAGATTGTGTCGTCAATGACTTTCTGGTTGGTTAGGACATTATAAGGCTACCGAATGGGCCAAAAGAATTAGGTGATTCATTCGTACCGGTTGTCAAGACCATCTTTTGCAGTCGTCACATCAAATTTACTGACAACTGTTTCATTTATGCAATGCAGTTAACCCTTTGTGTTAAAAGGTCAAATGCCATTCTAAAACTAATATTCAGGTAAATTTGGATCACAAGTAAATAAATGAGTGTAACATTACCATGTTGCGCTCCAATTAACGTAAGTATTATTATTAATACTTTATTTTTTCTAAATAAAATTTAGGTAATTATTAGGTTAATAATTAACAATGTTTGTAAACTGTTCTCAATTTTTTAATAAAATTATTAAATAAGTAATTCAGCCCGTCGCACCAACCTGTTGCGTGTTTTGTGGTATATAAAAGTTATTTCCGTAATATACCAAGTTTTAACTTATTAAATCGACTGCAAATATGCATATTTATACTTTTATAGTCATCATCATCATCATTAGCAACTTTATCCGTATACTGCTGGACCGAACGCCAAGACGGTCGATTCCCTGCAACTCGCTTTTAATTTGGACTGGCTCAAAGATTTGCGAACTATTTTAGCAGTATCCAAATTAGCCGAGTAATTTCCGTCAGCAGCTATTATCCTACAAATTTATTGAGTGCACAAGATTTAAATCAACACAAGTTATTAAAGCTCACTCCCGTAAAATTTTGAACGGAAATTAAGAATATGTTATGGGTTCCAACAATGACAAAACGTCAATGTATGAAATAAATACATTGGCGTTTTTACTTTTTCGTATTGGAATGCCTTTAAAAATAAAATAATAACAATGTTTAGTTGTTGATAGAAGAAGTTTAAATTTGACTTACGTGTAAATTTAGAATAATTCATAATTAAAAATTACCTTGACATGGTTTACAATTTGAGTAACTTGCTTTCGTTTTCTTTAGGACTACAACCCTGATAAAGAATTCATGCGTTAATACTTTATATTCGATTCGGACTCTTTCCAGAATCCATGATAATGGACAGACTGATAAATTAGATACGTGTAATAATCGCCACAATAAAGTGAATAATTATGTACAATTCTGATGTTATCGTAAAAAATCTGATAAGTATTAATTATTACTCATATAGGTAATTTTATTTCGTAACATGAAATAAAATTATTCACATGAAATTTTTACTATAAATCTTTTATCTATTCAAATTAATAAAACAGAAGCGTCCATTTGTAACGTTTAAGCGTTTGTTTGTTCCGTAACATCAACAACCGTTTTTTAATTATAACATTGTGATATATAATCGATACATATAATGAAACAACATTTTTTGTCTGTTTGTTTTGGATAATTTCTAGAATGGCCAGTCTGATTTTACGGGACTCTCATTGGAAGATAGCTGATGTAACTAGGTATATTTTTCTTTCTTAAAATCACAAACAGAATTGTTTTTTTTTATTACCACGCAAGAGTAGTGGCGCGCAGCAGCTAGTTTAACGCATAAGAAAAAGTACCTAAATCACATTTGATGATTACAACCAATACGTACGTGAAACTGCTTCGCTTCTGTGGCGTTAAGATCAATTCTCAAGTGTACAGTAAACTAACGGTCTCACTGAGCGCATTTAATTAATTGCGCCAACCGTGCATCCTAAATTCCACTTGGGACACCAAATTCTAATGCAAGAGCTAGACTACGCTGTTAAATATTTAGGACTTTGCTCAAGTACAGAGACAGGTAAAATACCAAGAAAAGTAAATTAAAAACTTGACCTTAAAGTGCATATCAATCGTGAATTTTTTGGACACACGATAAACAATAGATTTGAAAATTCTGAAAAACACATAAGAATATTAATAATTTCTCACATAATGTAATGAAAACGAAAAATAAAACTACTAATGAAATCTGTTAACAGCTAGATGGCAATAATAGTTTGATGATTTTTATGTAAAGAATCCTCGGTTTTTCAATAGGACGGTTTTTAGGTTTTACGTATATAATTATAATAAAAAGAAGTACAATGATAGTTACATTTTTACTCATATATTTGTAGTTATGCGAGAACCTATCAGAGTCCTTACCAGTCTGCTCCAACATCCGGTACCTAGGTTCATTAATCCAAAATGTCGGCAATATGGACCGTGACGTTACAAATAGAATAAGTACAGGATGGATGAAGTAGCGCGAGGTCTCGGCAACAGCTTGTGATCTATCAAAACTAAAAGAAATTCAAGATTTTTCAGTAATGAAGGAAAAAAGAGTGAATGTAGCTGAGATGGATACGTATAGAGTGACGAAGAAAGATCAAATTACAAACCATTACAGACTGAAAAATCAACAAGTAGGGGCCTAGTAAGGTATGGGCTTTTTATGAAAAGGAAAACATGTCATAATCTCAAACAATAGGTGGTAGGTCCCCTATTTGACCGGTGATAGGTCCCCTATTTTACCGGTGGTAGGTCTCTTATTTACCGGTGGTAGGTCCCCTATTTACCGGTGGTAGGTCCCCTATTTACAAGGGATCGCCTGGGTGGGTACCACCGCGGTGCCTATTTCTACCGTAAAGCAGTAGTGTGAAAACACTGCTGTGTATCGGTTTAAAGGGCACCGTAGACAGAGTATTTACTGGGTAAACAAGACTTAACATCCTACGTCTGCTCGTCTGCCTGCGTAGGCAATAAAAGAAACGAATGCTAGAGATTAATATTAATGGACGAAGAGTGACAGGCAATCCAAAAAAGTGATGGATAGACACTAGTGAGAGAGAATATGAGAAATACAGGAGTAAGTATGTAAATGATGAATGATAGCGAGAAATAAAAGAGGAAAACCTCTTGTGCTGACTCTGCATAAGCGGGATAAAAGACGGAATAAAATGACCTTCATAATATAATCCTATAGTAAAAAAACAAAAAGTCTTATTCCAATTTAAATACAAGTACCCGGTCAAACACTAGTTTACTTAACACAGAAGGTTGCACATAGTTCAATAGTGCTTAAAAAAAACATTCGTGCTGTAAAATAATTTGACACCTTCTTTAAGATTAAAGTAGATGCAAAATATTTTAATTTTATTTGATAATAAATATTGTTTCTACGGATCGCGTTGAAATAAAAATATACAAAGATATAATAACTAAAATAAATAGATAAATTTCTTTAAAACCAATAAAATTGCACCCGACGTTCCCGTTAAACGTAAAATAACCAAACGCGATTACATCATTAATAGCAGTTTTCATCTTTCTTCTATCATTAAGACACAGCCATTTCCCAACTTAGTCTGCCCGTGATCATGGATGCTAAAAAGTCCCAAACGTCGGGAATAAATATAAATTTATAACGCGAAAACTCCGTTACTAGTGGATTTGATAATATTATGTATTATAATCGCGAAAATAAAAATTATAATTATCGTGTATAGTATTCGTGTAAGCAACAGAAAAAAACGTTTGTACAATTTTGACTACATCTTATCTACCACACTGATGCTTATTGTTAAAACTAAGTTCCGAAATACAGGTGACGTGAATTCATGGGTGAGGTATAATTTCGTACAATATAAGCTAGCAGACTTACAGCGAGCACTTAATTAATTGCACCAGCTTTGCGCATTTCGAAATCCATTAGGTTTACCGCACAACAGCAATCTTAAGTTGGATAACATTGTTTAGTATGCTAACATCGGAGCAGAACTATTTAATGCATATAACCAAAGAGCGCTCAGATAAACTTTGAAAGTTTACAACAACAACGACTTATGTTCAGCAACGTAAATTTATTGCACCCGATTGTAAATTGAAAAGCCAATAAGTGCAGGTACTTATTGGCTTCATTATAATACGGAATCAATGAAATGTATCCTAATCTCAAAAGATCTAAGTTTATCACAAGTACATCAGTATCTTAGTTAATCTATCTGAGCAGGTTTTTGGTAGACAATTTTAATATTTTAAAACCATTGAACTCCAGTTTATCGATTAAGAATGGTTTGTTACAATATATCGTTACATTTTTGTATGATTTAAATTTGGAGAAAATTCTCAAAGGAAATCATGTCAATCACAGCGTTGTATAAAAAAAAACATTGTAAGATGTAAAGTTATGAACGTACATATTCCACGAAACTTTGAAATGTCTCATTATTTTTAACGCTCCAACATCAGCTATGAGTCGTAAAAGACGATGCCATAAGCTTTGGTTTGACGACGATGCTATGAAATATTCTAACACGTAATTTCTTTTACGCAATGAACGTGAATTATTTTTAGGCAGCTTTTTTAACATTTTATGTCTAGCTAGCTATGAAATTTAAGTTTAAGCTTACGGGTTAGATTTTCTTTATTATTATCTTATCTTAAAGCACACCTAATGAGTGCACAGTTAGCACTTTCTAAATATTTAAAGAACGAACATTACACAGAAATGGCAACTATAAAAAAAGCCTATTAGAATACATTACAACTACCCATAAATAAATAATAAATCATAAGTAGTATTTAACTACATAAGTATGACTATACTTGTATAATATATAAGTAATCGTATATAAATATGTACTACATTACTTATTACACAATTATTAAAAAAATGGGACCAAATTACAGCTACAACCTATGATTTAAAACAAGAATGAACAAAATCGAAGCACTAGGAGAGTGGCACTTTGTTATCTGCTTATATTTTGTCAAATAATTATACGCTTTTAGAAGTCGGTTATAATTTTTGGTTTGCCGCTCTCCGTACGAAATTACGTCGTTTTCTGCCACCGCATTTTAAATCTCTGATAACTTTTAAGTTGTTCATTTTATCAAACGTTTTTTATTCAAGTTTAGTTGCTTTTGTTGAAGTGAAGTTTTAAATATCTTAAAGTTTTTTGAGCTTTTTTTTAAAAAAATTATTACCACTCTGTACCACCAATTGTTTTTAAATGCTAGTAGAGGTATAAAAGACCTAACTAAATATACATAAGTTTCTATTGAAAGTTAGCATTTGACTACCATAACACAATAATTTTTGTAGCGTTCTGCGCTGCTTTTCTTGTAGTAAAAGTGTATCACTTACCATCCGGTCAACGACTAGCTCATCTTATTAATGTAGCCATTAAAAATTTTTTTGAAGTACAATATATGTATATATAAATAGAATTTTTATGTCTCCTTAACCAATGTATTAAAAAACAGAAACTTTTTAAAATTAAAATTATCAATCGGAAAGTACTCTTTTTACTGTTAAAATAATTAAACTTATTTCAATGAAAATTGGTACATACTTAAAATAAACTCATGGAAAGGACATAGGCTTTAATTATTGCAATAAAACTGGTGGAAAGGTTTGTAATAGAGAATGAGAGTTTCTAGGAAAATCGACTCTGTGGAACATAAAACGACGAGAATTCGAAACGAGCTAAAATAGTGTTTTTTTAGCATTTTTGTGATTTTAAACTTAATGGGGTTAAATTAGGATTTGAAATGGTTATTTACACGAATTTACACATTTTCGATCGATGTGTAAATTCATCATCGTCTAAGCTAAAGCTATCAATTTTTGTGACTTATGATAGACACAACATACAATTATAAGACCTTTTTATATTCTACTATACAGTATATTTTAACACACCTCGGGGATATTTCTCCTATTCCACGAATAAAGTCGCGAGTAACACCTAATCAATAGATACTTCTGCTACATAACCGGTTACCTAAATTGTGCGGTAGTTAAACACGCATCGTTTCAGTGGTGTTCAGTCAATGTTGATAATTCTATGAAGTGCCGTATATTAGGTGAGTCCCTGAGCGCGTTTAATTAATATTAACAACAATGCACCCGACATTCCTCTTGAGGCATCGCATACTGTTGCAATGCTTTAATTACGCTAATATACCAATGATATGTTTGTTCAAGCACATAGATAGGCTTGTTGCAATATTAATACTTCATCGATTAAGATTTTTCGACATTTAATGTACGATGTTTGACATTACTTTAAAAATTATTTCTTTACACTGTTTAAATTTATTTTAAACATGGTATTACTTTCGTAAGGCAAAACTTATAACAGTGTCATTCCAATTTTCATGCTGTTCAAACATTAGGTCTGGCGAGGTGAGGAATAAAGCCGTTTTTCTCATATATCAATATTTTCTTCCCCGACCCATTTTTTAATAGGTAGTCATCACAAGGAGCTATATTCGGCAAATACGGAGCGTGGAACCGACTCGAAGCCTAATACGTATTTTTTAAAGTAATAGTTCAGGTAGGCTTCTGGAATTCTTTATGATAAATCACTTTTTTGTAGGATAATTTTGGCCGTTTTCCTTTAACTATCGAAAATGCCACAAATTCGCCCACCGCCCTGAGACAGGAGATGTTACGCCTTGTTTACCTAGTACCTCACACCTGTTATGCCGTGTAAACGAGGAAAAAATAGAAGTAAACACTATATACTTTTAATTTTACTACAATTAAAAAAAATATTCAGAGTTATCTAATTTGGGCATATAGCTAATGTTAAGCCTAAAAAAACTAAAAATGTGTTCTATCGTTAATGATGAGCAAATTTAAGGGAAGAAAACTTTTTCAGACTTTTACCCGAACTTATGAATAAAAATAAAAGTAAGTCAGTATTTACAAGCTATTATTTCATATTCATACATATACTGAAAAATGTTAGTTAGCTTTTTACATAAATACTTAAGTAGGTATAAAATACATGCTATAGGTTATAGGTATTAAAATAAGTACTGAAGGTTAAGCTTAGTTAATAAATTCTGCAATATTTGTATTATCTTTACTTTTTAATTGAATCCTAATATTATCAAAAAAAGAATAAATAACGGGCAACAGCTGGTATCATAAAAAATTTGAAATATACATTTACTTTTAATAAAATGAAAAATCTTATCATCTTTAACGTGAAACTTATTTGTAGTAAAGGTTTTATAAACTTGTTTTGTAAACTGCAATTATAAAAAGCATCATTAAGATATCGGGCAATATTTTGTCGTTGTCTTGTCAGAGAGGCTTTATTGCCGGTCCACTGATTTTCACAATCGATTAGAGCGGGCTTCATAATTCATTTTCAATTTAGTGTCAGTTCAACTTTAAATCACGTAATTCCAAAAGTTGTTTTATTATTTGAAGTTATTTTTCTCTCCTACTTATTTGGCTGTACATAATCCTAAATTTATGTAAGAGGGTGCTTCGCAGGACATTTTAATGTGTTTTAAGAATTTTCTTGAATAGCATCTCTTTACGCTTCAATAACACTCAAAACGTACGTTTTAAGTATGGCGTCCAGATATGTTATTATCTTTTAATTTGGATCGCAATGAGACTCTTGTGTTGTAAATTATATAATCATGGCTGAAGTTCATGTGAAAACGATTCTGATACAAGCGATGGCAGGAGAAAAAAGAACTTGTTAATTTGTATGTCAAGTCATTATAATGACTAGCAACGATATATTTTCGCTAGATCTTTGGTGGCCGGATATCCGCCTATCCGATTTTAGGGTGGACCACAGCTTGTATCTGGTTAACAGACAATAAGGTTTTTAAAGTACCGTAGAAAATATTAGTGATTATATATCTGAAAAAAAAAAAGAAATGTACACTTTAAAATATATCCACATATACAATAATATATTTATCATCGATGTGTGCTGACTTAGGTTGTTAACCTGTTAAACCTTAACTGACTACTCTTTGAATATTCTATGTGTAGGTTACACAAATGTTTATCATTTTGGACGAGGAATTCAGTACCTATGCTAAATAGTGGTGAGTTGTCCTACATTACTAAGACAGCATGAAGTGTGCGATGCAACGTTACTGCAAATTTATCACTATGCGTAATGCTGATCTCTGTATTACGATTAAGCATATTTTCTATTTAGTTTTTATTTAATACTAGCAGTTAAGATTGTTGCCACGTTAAGATTGTGTTATTTTACATGGAAATAAACTATTTAAGGGCTTAAGAGGAAAGGAAAGATGCTGCAGTTATAAGTTTATAATAGATATACATTTTATATATATAGATTATACATGTTATATTAGATAAATGCCATTTAAAAAAACATGGTGACCTCGATTATTAATTTTATGCTACCGTTACACTTACTTACTTGTTACGTTACTTACGTTAAATACAATGAAATTACTTTTACGAACAAAGAAGGTAAAATGAACGATGGTATAATAAGCAATAGTTTAGAAAACTAGAACATACACTTTTCTTGAATATTCAAGTAAAAACATTTTAAATAAACTTTAATAAATTTTAATCAAAAATAGTGCAAGAAATATTTATTTAACTGTAAAAAAGGGCTATGCTATGTATATGCAATTATTCATTCTTTAAACAGATATGAGTAGAAGTGTAATTTTGATAAAACTTATAACTTCTTTAAATAGTATTGATATTATATAATAGGCATCTAAAACTTTGGCGCTTCTGTGATGTTCACATATATTATCGGGACTCGGGCAAACTAAGTGACTTCCTGCACGCAGATAATTAATTGTGACTACCATGAATCCGAAATTCTCTTCAGAATACAGAATTGTTGAATCCAAGAGCAGTCGCGCCATTATCATCAATGTAAAATGCGATTCCTACTTTATCGATTTACTTCCAAAGCCTGATGATGAAACAATTTTCTAAATTTCCTTGTAGAATAAATATATGTTTTCTGCGTTATTTATGATATATACTACATACTTGAATTCTGTCGTTTTTGTTTTTTTTTATGGCATACGCAGGCAGCAGACGAGCAGTCGGGGCAACTCATAGGAAGTGGTCACCGGTGCCCATAGACATTGGCAATACCAGTGGTATCGCCAACGCGCTGCTTACCGTGAGACATAGGGGATTAAGTCTCGTTTACCCAGTAAATACGCTGGGTACGGTGCTCTTCAAACCGGAACACAGCAGTGTTTTCACACTACTGCTTCGAGGCAGAAATAAGAACCGCGGTGGTACCAACCCAGACGGTCTAAAGGGGACCTACCACCGGTAAATATTTATAAACATCTGAGGATTTATAAACAAAACTAGCTGACCCGACAGACGTTGTCCTGTCTTAACGATGGATACTTCGAATAGTGTAATTAATAAAAACAAAGTCTGTTTATTATTTTAAAGCTTTATTATACACAATATTTTTAGTTTTTTCTTTCCTGCTATAAATAGTTTTATTAGCGTTTCGAGATGGAAACAGGTGACATATAATTGGCCATGTTTAAAGCGTGGATTTTTAAGATTGATGCCACAAACAGCGACAGCACAACGACTGAGATTTATATATCGAAATTGCGAATGCTAGCCTCACTGAAAATTGTGACCCTTCAAAGTCAAATTGCATGTCATTCGGAATCATTGAAAATAGTGGGATCAAAACATATTCGCCTTTGAAAATTGTGGCTTCGATGGCGTTGTTCATTAATTTTTCACCGCAAATCGGTGCCAATACAAAGACGTGGCTGGTTCATATTCGACATTAATGACTACTGATCCGATTTTATTAATCTAGCGAATTTAAAAACTCACTTGGATAGTTGACGATTCGTTTGTCATTAATTCGCCTTGTTTTGAAAACTCATTTCATTTACATCAACGATTTTGCAGCTAACTTTTTCGCTGAAACTTACATGATCTTTGAGATTTTGGGAAATGGTTGAGAAAACCTTCTCGGTGGGTTCAGGTTTAGCTTAAAGGAAAGTGACAAAATTGTTAGGAAATATGATGTATCCAAATGATGAGTTATCAGGTATTTTGCCATTACCAATATCGATAATTTTGCGATCAAATCCACCACGTTGCCACATTCAATGATATTACAAACGATTTCCAAGCGTCTAAGAAAGAAAATCGAGCGAAAAATACTTGAGGGTAACCTGGAACTGGTTTTCCTTGTTTCCGTCGTTGAGATTTTTAAACGATTAATTCCAGGTAAAATATCAGGGACATTTTGGAATAAAGCAGTGTTCCAGCAAAGTCATCTTGCTGGCACATTTCAAAGAAGCTGGTCAATGTTGTGGAAGGTGGGTTCTTAACTCGTTGTAATACGTTTTCATTGTAAAGTACACCCGTTGACCATATTCCAGACATACGGCCAAGTAAACTATAATGGGATGTTTTCATGTATTGGAAATGAGAAAAACGCCACATCTCTTCGTTGCTACTAACATAGCGACCCACGTAGTTTTGAACACTTTCCACCAAGCATACACAGAAAATTTAGATTTAATATTCCACAGGGAACTTAAATCATATTTTTGTAATGATTTCATGTAACAATGGATTTTTGTCACCATCGGAATTATAGCGAAATCACATTCCCAATTTCATTCGGTTGTATCCCTCTACCAACCAAATCAATAGGTGATTGGCCAAGAAATAATTCTTGTCAATTTCTGCCCACTGTGAATTGCATGTGAACGTTATAAACAAATCTGGTGTGCCATAATGACGTACATACGACGTAGCATCTTTAGCGAATTCATGCATATGTTGCAGACTTTCGACGTATGTTGCTGGTAGAATAGTTGTTCTACTTGCATTCTGTGCATTTACATCATTATAGGTTGCATCCCGTATGAATATACTCTTCAGAACGCAGTTTTGCTTGGTCCAACCTGATAAATGTCGATCGCTCAGTTTCAACTTTCATGTACATATCCACAGTATATTGTGGAAGAGATGCCGCCATTTTAAGATATGATTGTCATCATTTTCCCGAACCAGTCCCGAACCAAAATCAGTTTGTATAACGCCTCCGTGGTCTAGCGGTAAAAAAGTTAGTTTAAAGATTCTTTAAACTAATTTTTTGGTTACTTTTGGAACCTGTATCTGGATTTATCATCCTAACTGAAAAATTATATCCATCTTCACCATGCCGAAATAATATGGGATATTATAGTACCAATCATGTAATCGATTATTATAATTGATAGTTGCGAAAACGTGCTGTTGATTGCTACGCCGATGTAAAATAATATCTTTGTTTTCTAAATTTTCACCCACGACAACAATAGTGACTTCGTCAATTGTGGCGCATTTAAACGTCTCGCAATTGTAGTAGGCGTCGTATCAGCTTTGATAACAATTATTTGATTATCAGACCGCAAAGCGAACGTGAATAATGCAACCAATTTCCTATCTTGATGAAAAAACGTTTGGAGTTTTGCACAATTGGTTTTACCGAAATATTGTGTACAAAACACTGATAGACTTTTCTCGCTAAATCGCCTATAAAATAAAGTTGTAAGAATTTCTAGTCACCTATTCGGCGTTGGCAAAAGTAACTTGTTAAATAATATTTATATGACCCTGAATCTTGAATGTTGGCTAAAATTTTCTTGAATAACTTTTGTTGCACCAAATGACGTTATTTTAAAACAATTATTGCATTTATAAGTCAAAAATGTTTAGAACCTGGCCCATTTGCAAAAAAACCAATGAGGTAATGGTTCTGGTGACGGTACCAATGGCATCAATTTGTCTTAACCGCTCACAACACATTCCAGGAGTTTCACTTTTAAATTCAAATGCCTTACAATATGGCACATACAACGTTCATTGGTCCAATAGCAAAAATTTCTTTTGATTTGTACTCGATTTCTATGCATCTTGATACGGGTTAAACGCAACATTTATATGTTATTGATTTTGATTTTATCGATTCCATTCAACTTCACTCCAGGCTTCGCGTTGCTTATCACTTTGACATGCTCTTGTATATCTTATACTCGCAGCATTGTGAGTTCTAAGACTTATGTTACGACGTCTATCCATTTTATATGTTAGTAACATTCATATTACTCCATGCAAACTTGCCAAAACTCCGTATTAAATTGAACTTTTAATGTTAGATATGATTGCTAAGAAATATCCGTGATGAAAACTAAGAAATTCAATATCTATCATCGTTTTTGAGGGAAATAATAAATTAATTATTTTACATGTATTTGCTATCAATAAAATTATTTCCTTCAAAGCATTTGTTTTAAACGTTAAATGTCATAATGTTACATTAAAAGTTAAAATTGCCCAAAGGTTAGAATGAAAACGAATTTTAAATTTCTCAAAACCGGGAAAAAGTATCCTATGTCTATTCCTGGTTCTAAGCTACCTCCTTACGCAATTTCAGCCAATTCTGTTCAGCGGTTCTTTAGTTAGAAATGGTGTAACTAAACGACTTTCTTTTATATATATACATATATAATACGTATCGTATTGTAATTTTACCGGTGGTACCCTTTTTACAGGAGACCGTCTGGGTGGGTACCACCGCGGTGCATATTTCTGCCTCGAAGCATTAGTGTGAAAACACTGATGTGTTCCGGTTTGAAGGGCACCGTAGCCAGCGTATTTACTGGGTAAACGAGAATTAACACCCTACGTCTGACGGTAGGCAGCGCGTTGCCGATACCACTGGTATTGCCAATGTTTATGGGCGTCGGTGACCACTTGCCATCAGGTTGCCCGACTACTCGTCTGCCTGCGTATGCCTTAAAAAAAATTATGTTAAGAAATTAAAAAAATTGATAGTACAATTGTGGCATGTCCCATCATGATGATCCTAAGTTGTTTTATCAATGGGCACAATATGTATATACTAATTCTGTTTAAATATTCTATTTGAACATCGGCCTAATAATTTAGATACGAAGATGCAATTATAAACATATATATATATATATGCGATACGTTCTGCCTTAATTCTCAGCCACGTGTTCTATAAAATATAGTGTATAAAACGTAGTGTAAAACTAAGGCTTATAAAGAAAAAGCTCTCAGAAGGTAATGGAAACTACAATTTGGATGTATAGTGAGCAGCATGTGTTTGATTACAAACAGTTGTGCTCTAAGAAGCCTATCAGTTTATGCTCATCTCTTTCTTAAAGGGTAGTTTCCATCAAATTAATCATTCTTTTTGAAAGGAACGCATTATTATACCGTGATGTTACTTTCTGTTATTTCTGTTCTTTCTCCAAACAATTTTCCTATGGTATAATGGGATCGACTACTTTTTCATCCAGATTTACCTGAATAACGTAGAGCGATTAACATATGGGCCCAACACAAATAGTAAGCTGCATTCGATGAATAAAATCAAATCAGTTGTCAGTAAATTTGAAGGTATTGTTACATTCTATAACGTCGGACGAAAATGATGTTAACTACTTAAACTGACTTTTGGAGTGGATTCGAACACACGACCTATCGGTTTACAGAGCAAGTTTTAATGTCACTTGGCTACGGAGGCTAGATAGATTTCAAAAAGTATAATTTTTTTTTATCTGTAAAAAAATTATAAATAGTAAAAATTATTATATTTGAGTACTGTTACAGTTTATGACAACCTTGACTGCACATTTATTAAATGTATACAATATGAACAGGTTTTTCAATTAATAAACAAAATTTTAATAAAACTTGTAAAAAATTACAAATCAGAAAGTACAAATTATTTTGTTGTTGCCAAGATTTAGTATTTTCCTCACTACGGGAGAAGTAAATAAGCGCAAAAATTATTAAATTTGGAGATAGGTTAAAACAAGCCTATTTTTTTTTGGAATAAACTGGCAAATTATATATAATATTATATTGCATTATATTATATTATTATGTTGACCTTGGAAAAAGGAAGAAAAGTGTCCCACTGACTTCCTTACGCCAGTTCTTCAATGGTAAGTTATGCTTCCTTATTGAATGGAGATGCTTTACTTCCACTTTGATAGAAGTAAAGAAATATTGCAAATATATTATAGTATGTAAATTAATATAGTATTTTATCTAATTAAGTCGTATATTGGTTTATTTAATGCTTTTGAAAGAAGGTCGGATTCAATATGATATACATACAATGAATTTACTGCGAAGCTACAACCCCAGCAAAACAAAAAAAAACATCGTTTTCATTTCGATGCAATAACAGAAAATGTCATAAAGTTTTCTCGTTTTAATATACGCCAAGTCCTGACCACAATAAATTGGAAAAGTTTTTCTTCCGTTCTTGATGCTTATTCCTCCGCGTTCTGATTCCCCGCTTTCAGTAAATACTAAATATTTTTCAAGGTAAAATTATACAGCTAGGAAATATTTGGACTTTGAAAATTATAACATTGAGAAATTATTGTTCTCGGTCTTAAACTAAATTCCAACCATGACTTATGAATTTTTGTATTCATTTGTCCTTCAATGAATTTAAAACGACAATCAGACACTATCCTTAATACTTTAGGAGCGTCTTCGTACTCTTTTTTTCTATTTAAAAAAAAATCTTTGTTGTACGAGTTATGTTTATATCCCAGTCTTCAAACCGGAACGCAGCAGTGTTTTCACACTACTGCTTCGCGGCAGAATTAGGCACCGTGGTGGTACCCACCCAGACGGTCTCCTGTAACTTACCATGGACATACCATCGGTGAAAATTTTTTGGTGTAATAGCATTGTTGTAAATCAAAAAGCAAATGTAACACTTCTATAATATATAAATATATTTGAATTTGAGCCACAGGCCTTAGAAAAGTCACAAAAGAACCAATGGTGTCGTTGTGGTATTGCTGAGCTTTCGGGATATACGATATTAATTATGTCATTACTTTTCTGTGTACCTACCTTTAAATTAACTAATTTGGTAATAATTCATTAAAATTATGATAATTGGGAAGCGAAGACCAATAATCTGATATCATGCTTTAAAAATCTTGATCAATTTTTATGATAAGAAAAAAGGCGATTGTTTCCAATTTAGTATTATCTAAATGAATTGTCATTAAATACAAGAAAATAAGATATATATGTATATCTTATTTTCCACCATCAAAATTAAGCAAATTCCTTATTATGACTAAATAATACAGTTTTTTGTAAATATAATCGAAATTGTCATAATATTTTTAATTTAAAAAAGATCTATTCCATACTTTTTAGTTAGTTCCGAATTACTTTTAGTCGTTGATATTAAAAAAAAATTGTCAGTCTATTTGATTCTATTACGAATGATGGCTTAATCTCGAGAGATAGATAAAACATTATAATATTTTAAGGTTAAAACTTCATTTGCAATAAAATCGGGAAGAAGCGTGCAATTTGCAAGAAACCGCCCTGACGTATTGCAATATATTTATCCCTGATGTGATTAAAACTCCGTCTAACATATGTTTTTTAGACATAAAGGGGACAATTTTTATCTAATGTTATATAATTAATTTAATTTAATTTCTTCTTAGAAGCTAGAAAAAAAAAACAAATTTATTGTAATTATATAAAGAAAGTTTTTGCTATTTTTTTATATCTACGAAGTAACAATTGATTAAAACGAAAATATTGTTTTATTATTTACTATAATTGTTATTCATTAGTCTAGTTTTTTCTGTAACCAAATGATATTCTATTATTTATGACATAATAAATGAGTTGCGATAAGTGAACCTTATGTTAATATTTCAATGTCACTCCACTTTGTCATAAGCAATTTAAGACCGCGCAATCCATCACGAGGAGTAGTATTATTAATTCTGTATTATCATAATCGACAGCCGCAAGAGCCTTATTTAAACCCTATTACCATCAAAAAAAGAAAGCTCGTCGCCTCTCGGGTAGTGATTTATTTCTATAGCTAGCTGTGTGCTCTGTATCATGTCGAAGAAAAATTTTTACTGTTGTTTCTATAATCTAAACTGGAACTTAAATTTATTATAATCATCCTGAGGCTGTTAACAGAATGATATCAATGATATTCGATTTCAATTAAATTCTATTACTCTCTTAAATTTTGTGAGGAAAATTTACAGAGAAGTAATCATAACTTTAGACACGGTTGTAATTTAACGTTCTTCAATAACTTGAGAATTCAATTCAAACGGATTCAATAACTTGAGAAAACATACGTTTTATTTAAGGAGGAGTTTTCGTTAAATATTTAACGTATTCATTTCTTGACGGCTTCTTAATTATGAGTGAACCTATTTTTTCTTATATTTCTGTTTGAACATCTTTTCTCAATAAGCAAGCGTAATTGTGTGGTTAATTACGGGTTATTGTTTTGTTTTAACCATACGCAAATTTTTGAACACTGGCTAACAGCTAGTATTATATGTTAGCTTAGTTACAGAAACTATTGTTAGGATTTATATTAAACTTAATTTTGCGTTTATATCTATAGGAGTCAGTCACCGGCAAATAGTCTTTGTATTTTACTTGTTTATTTCAGCCTAACACGAAGCGACAATAAGATAACTCGTCATGTAGTATGAGACTGGCAATATTTAAAATAACCTTTCCTATAACTTTACCAAACACAAAATAAAATTCAATTTTACAATTTGAACTTCCATGTGTGGTTGTTAGATTTTATATAATCAAATGACAAGGAAAAGCCTAGGACAAAAAAGGCAGCGATGGTAAATGTGTATGGCTTAACGATAACGCACTATAACCATTTTTTATGTGAGGTGGAAGATTCTGACTCCCACCGAAAAGTTACCGCTTTCTTTCTAAAAGCTGGATTCTACTACGACACCTACGCACTCCCCGAGGAGCGCGTACTCCGTGTAGTCATCAAAGGTGTCCCTAAAGAGATCCCTAATTCGGAGATCTCTGACATCCTCAAAGAGGAAGACTACCCCCTCCTAGCCATGCATAGAATGCACAATCCGCGCACCAAGAAGCCTTACAACATGGTTCTTGCCACTTTGGTCCGCACGCCAGAGGGAAAAAAAATCTATGACATCACCCACATATGTGGAATAAGAAGGCTTCACCCGGAAGCACCCCGATCCAATGGACTGCCCGGGCAGTGCCACAATTGTCAACTGTACGGGCATTCGGCACGAAACTGCCATGCTCGACCTAGGTGCGTCAAGGGCCTGGGCGATCATGGGACAGTAGACAGCCCGCGCCCAAAAGACAAGACCGCTTTAGCGGCTTGTGAACCCCCAGCATGCGTGCTGTGCCAGTCCCTTGGTCATACGGCCAACTATCTGGGGTGCCCCAAGGTACCACAAAGAAAATTGGTGCAGAAAGAACCAGTCAGCCTTCTAAGTCGGCCTTCCCAACCCTTCCCCCCACCAACGTGTGGACCCTATGCCCACCTTGGACTACTTCTTCCCCCCGTGCCCCTCAGGCGCCATGACTCGCGACTGCCCCCCCACCTATATTAGCCCCTCAGGCACCAAGCTTCCGGCCGGCTAGTTCTGGTAGCAATCTCCAAATTTTGTCAGCCGCAATGGGCACCATTTCAAGGGTGAGGCTCACACGTTTTGTGGACGAATACGTAGCCGACAACTCCGGCGTACAGGCGGCGACAGGAGCTGCTGGGTCCTCCGGATTGGGGAGCAGTCTGCCTAATAAAGTTATTAAGCTCTTGCCCGTCAATCTCATTACCATACTCGTGTTAATTTATAACGCAGCTCTAACTCATGGCGTGTTTCCAAACACTTGGAAGGACGCCATAGTTATCGGTATCAGGAAACCTGGCTCGCCTGCATCCAGTCCCACCTCCTATAGACCCATAAGTCTCCTCAAAATCCTGGGGAAGATTTATGAACGACTCATTCTTGCTCGCCTGCTGGTCGCTATGACAGCCAAAGGCCTTCCCAGTCCGGAACAGTTTGGCTTTAGAGCTAAGCATTCCTGCACCCACCAGGTACATAGAATTGTAGAGCACATTAAACTCAGACATACTAGAGGTACGCATACGGGCGCTCTGTTCCTCGATGTAGCGAAAGCGTTCGACAAAGTCTGGCATGAAGGACTTATATACAAGTTGTGAAGTTCGGCATGCTGACCCCATGTACGCATAATACGAGACTTTCTCAGGAATCGAACATACAGAGTGAAAGGCCTGCACTCCACCCCCAAACCTGTACGCGCAGGTGTTCCCAAAGTTCTGTGCTCGGCCCAGTACTGTACATTCTGTATACGTGCGACTTACCGTCCTTAAAGAAGATGTGCGTCTTGCTCTATTCGCAGACGACACATGCATATTTGCCTCTCATCTCTGTCCTCATAAGATCCATCGAACTCTCCAGACTGCTGCAGACGATTCAAAAGTAAGATGTCACTTCGCAACAAAGTGACAACCTACAAAACGTTCATACGTCCCATTCTAATTTACTGCCCTGTCTTCCTACAGGCAGAGAACAGTAAAATCAAACGCTTGCAGGCGATCCAGAACCAATTCATGCGCAATGTCACGGGAGCTCCTGGTTCATTAGAAATATTGACCTCCACTTAGATCTCCAATCACCTTCAATAGCTCAATTTTGTAAAAGTTTACCAAAAGATATTTTGACACGGCTTCCAAAACCCCAACCCGCTTATAGTTCAAACCGTGGACTATAAGCCTCTCGAAAATTACAGAAATAATTACACCATGCGTAGACCACGCCATGCTTTAACTGAACCAGACGACGTCATTACCGTCGCGCAAGAGAAGCGTCGTCTGCTACTCACTCGCACACACAACTCAGACACAGCCCGCTCACGACGACGGCTGAGGGGATTGTAATAAGTACAGTAGATATAGGCACGTTCCAGGCCGATTACCTCTCTCTCTCCTATCAATGATAGAAGCGCTGTGGGAGTTTCTTCCGCCACTACTTCTCCCGCCGATAACGCTTTCCGAAGTGGTAGTAGATAGTATTATATATTGCTTAGGGAACATAGGCCAATACTGCAGCTGAACGAGCCGAGGTTCGGCCCAACTGGGCGCTCTCGTTGCAGTCTGCAAACGCGAAAACATAAGTGATGGCCAAGCCAGGTTCCTCTCTCTTGGGGACCCTTGTTATTAAGTCAAAATGAGGTTCAGGCTGTGCACATACTAAGTGCACGGCCTGAACCACCTCCAAACCCGGCGGAGCAGTAGAGGCCCCGCGACCAATTGTGACCATCAGCCACTAAAAAAAAATACAACAACAACAACCGACTATTTTAATATTATATTGTTTATATAAAGTAATCGATAATTGATCGACGTATGACGACTAAAATCAATTTGCAATTTGCTGCCCTGAACATTATGTTGGGTCTTTGAAACTCGGACCTCAAACTAATAAAATAATACAACATGTTGTAGCGGATTTGTATGCTCTTAAAAAGTTTATTTCATTAATTTAATAATCAAACACAACTAGGCCCATCTAAGTGATAAGCAACGAGTTGTATTACTTGTTTTATATCCTTTATTATTGATTACTCGTTTATGAAACAAAGCCTTACAACTTTTCCTAACAAAAGCGTTAAACTTTTAAAGTCTTGTCTTTTAATAGCTTATTATAACTTACTATATTATAACTTAAAAACGACAAGTTGAATTTAATACTTTCGTGTCATAACAAAGTAATGCTTAATGGAAATATTACACTGCATATAAAATTAAAAATAACTCCATTTCAGAATTTGATTTCTATACTTTTGGATGCTTTTCCTTTAAATCCAATTCTATATTTTATTCTTAAGCGACAATTGTACTGTCCTTATGACGCATTGGCATATATTTACTTGACTTTCTGTGGCATTGTTGAAACATTTCAATTCCCAACAGGAACTCTAATGTCCTGTGCAAGATTTACTTCGTTTGATTTTGGACATACCAAAGTAAATAGTATCATTATGTATAGAAGTTGGGTTTCAATGTAGTTAGGGCTCTTTATTTAAATAAGTAAGCGAAAGTGAATGCACTTCAAAAACTTTCCTGGTCCGGATTAAATTTTTTTCAAGTGTATTCACTTTCGCTACTCACACTGTCTTACCATAAATTGACTTTGAAATTAGCTATTTGCATTTTACTATGTTTGGAGTAAATTGGTTTTTGATTATTCTTAACATATTTTTACGTGGTATCCTAACAAAAAAATTCATAAAATTTTGTTTTAGTCTAGCCCTCAAAGATTGACAAGAATTAAATTTTTTATTGTTATTTTAAGCACGTTTTAAATTACAAAGAAGAAAAATTTCAAAAGTTTTTCTACTTTTTTCGAATTAACAAAAACAATTAAAATAATTTTCTATTATATCAGAGAAAAACTATTTGATCTATCCGAAACCATGTAATGAAATAATATACCGAAATACATATTTACAATTGAGTAACATATTCACAAAGCAGGTAATTGTATTTGCTACTTAATCTATTCATTTTAACGTTACGCCTTAAATGCAACATTTTAAAAAGAAAACGTTTTTCATTACATAAACATCTTATTAGACACCATATTTTTTTATAAATCTACTACATACAATCGTTGTAATTTTATATGCAATCATATGTGTATGTAAATTTCTTTGTACATTTAGAATTGCTAGAATTCTTATATAGAAATTTCATTTGTGTATAAAACGTAGTCTCTGAATTGGTCTAATAAAATTAAAGCCGGGGCCCTCAATAAAACAAAAGTCAGTAAAATTAGGTTGCTACCCAATTCGTGTTTAATCGGTGTTTACTTTTTATTACCTTAGTACATTGAAATTTTCAGACAGTAATTGGTTTTCCGGAATCACAAATTATACGGTTAATTTTCACTTAGACTAAGAGACACTTTTAATTATACTTTAGGCAGACAAAAAACTGATATTTTATGATCTAAGTATAATTTTTTGAAAAAGATAGGAATTAAAGTTTTGATACTTATTTACTTCTACAATAAAAGCAAAGAAAACTATTGTTGTAGAGATGGAGAAAGACACTCAGGAGCCCAGGCTTTGTATTAAAAGTACTGTTCTCAGTAACACTTTGTATTTTGGGCAGAATCCTGGTATATGAAATATCAAATGCAATCCCTTTAATATTAATCAACCTCCCTTCTATACAATTCTGTAAAAATCCATTAACATAACCATTTAGTCTGCAAAGCTATATAAATCAAGATTTAAGATTTTCAATATATATAAAACTACAAAATATAATATTGACGATATGAACCGGTTTGAATGACTAAATACAATCATTAAATTTTAATAAGTTGCATAACAATCTAGCATTCTGTCCATCCATGTTTCAATTGGTTGTTAACACTATACTGTGCAAAGATTTAATAGCTAAAGCAGGTCAAGGAATCCTAAAACTACTGAATGTTGTCTTTATAGGTTTATTAAAATCTGTTTTGAGTTAAACAACTCAGATTTTCTAATTGAGTAAAATTACTTACATACTACATTTACATATTTAACGAGGCCTAATTATATTGAAACCAACTTCTAGATAAATATAATTAATAAAAATTATCGGCATTACTTGATAGCATCTAAAAATCTTCAATACAATTTTTCTATACGTGTAGTCTCACGGATATTTTATTAAATTCTTGCCATATTATGTAAGGCTAATTTAGTTTTAAGCCAAGTGAGATATAAAATTGGTGCTGTACTTATGTACGCGCGTGAGAAGTTATAATTCTTTGGCATCATTAAAAATAGTTTTTAATTGCATGCAAATAATTAATTACAATACAATAAATAATACATACGGATAGTTAACCTCAATTATATTGGAGCACTTAAAAAGTATATAAGCACAATTTTTTTCACTTATATTCACAAATAGTAAGTAATATCAATCAAAATAATTAAGATAATTTAAGATGATAGACTTACAAGAACTAATCATAAATAATTCGATTAAGAATTTATGGATTCACAAGACGTACTTTGATATATCATATAGCTGGTAGTTCAGCGCCATCTGTTGCTTACAAATGTAGAATTCCTAAGAGATGTTGGCTTACTTGTACAGCGGTACTATAAGTCAGAAGCTTTGATTATGTGTGACTAGATGGCGCTTATCTAAAACGTATTACATAGATAAATCACAATGTTGATATATTAAATGAATAAAAATATTACCAGTATATCAAGTTGAATAAACATCATTACAAAATTAATATATTTATATAATAATATATTTAATATATATATTAATAATATATTATTAATTATATATATATATATATATATATATATACCAAAACGAACCTTAATCCTAACTCATAGAGCACATTATGCAACAACTATCGCAAATAAAAAACGACAACTCCATTATCACTACACAAAAATCAACCTTATCAATATGTAATATGGACCTTATTACATTTTCACCGTTTTCATTATAAACTGTTAATTTTGTGTCACGCATCTTAAAATTTCACTTTCATCATTTTTTCATAACGCGCCTAAAGAAGTATAACTTCAAAAATCCTTGTTTGGTTCCGTTTTAGTTAATCTTCTCATAGGGACGTATAAATAAAAAGCTCTGATACTATTTGCTTTTGTATGCCCGAAACTAAACGTTGTAAATCTTGTACAGGAAATTTGGGGCTCCTGTGAAATATTACGGAGATTGAAATGTTTCAACAATGACCCAGATAGTCAAATAAATATATGTCAATGCGTCACGAAGACAGTAAACTTGTTCCTTGAGAATGAAATTGGATTTGACAGGAAAGCAATCATAAGTAGGTATAGCAAATTAGTCAAATTCCGAAATAGAATTAATTTTCTGTTTTTCTATCTAAAAAGTTTTTAGATATGTACTAAATATAATATTTTCGGTTAATGATTTTAGGTTGGTATTTAAGGTGCTCAGATTCAAAAGTAATCCTATTACACATAATTTTTTTTTGTATTTATATTTTTTAAGTTACAATTATTATAAATATTTCGTAGTCCTTTTTGAATATGTTTTATCATCACTGAATTTATTATAAAACATTTCTAGACGTAAAGTAATGAAAAACACTATTTAGTCTTTCTTTTAATAAGGTTTAGTCCCCGTTTTTAATTTATTGGACAAGTTTGTGATATTTGGCAATAATTTTTTATTACATAACCATTTCATTTAAAAATACTATCTACCATTTAAAAAAAGAATAGTCGAAATTTGAGCGGAACAATCGGGTAACATAGATAATTAAAAAAAAAAACTCTAACCAAACAAATTTTTATTACCACAGTAAAATTTTAAGTATAAATATCCGTTATATATATTATTCATGCAATAAAATAAGTCTCGATACAGTATAAGTAAATACGCCTCATAAATAACTAAAGCGACTTATCAAACAAACATACGAAGATTTGCTCCTATTCCGACCGCGTAAGCGCCCGCTTTACTTTTCATTTTTAGTGAGAGCAAACAGGGTTTCTCATGGATGAACAAAGAGCTCGCATACATTATTCCGAGGGTACGTGGTGAAATGAGTTTTATTGCGTTGACTTTACGCAACTAGAATGATCCGCATGAGCCTTAAGTTAAATTAGTAATTTTCGTTAGAGGCCATTGCTCATGTATGCCAGTTATCCGTGCTAATTCATAATGCTTATTATAATTATAAGTCGTTATTTCTTTGTTTACTCGAGCCCACCTAGAAGTCTTCCATCTACATGTGCTCTTTTAGCCAGTAGTATGCAAACACTCCTGTGTATACATTGCTTGCGTATATGTGAATTAATATGTTGTATGTTGGCTAACTAAAGCTTTGGCATTTATATGTATATCTATATAGATAAACATATATAATTTTTTTTCGTGTAGGCAACTCCAAGACCTACATGTCTATGTAAATACTCATTATTAATTATATTAAATAATTATATTTGTTTAAATATATAAGTGGAATTTGTAATGTTTTTAGCCTCCTCGAAACATAATTGTAACATTTAAATAATAGTATCTACATTGTGTACCCTAGTTATAGCGTTATCGTGTTTATACGGTGTACGAAGTCTAGCTGTCATTGCGCAGGTAACGACTTTCTGTTTAAATTAACTTTATTGTCCCTGTATCCTCTCCAACAGCTTACAGATTATAATTTAATCTTATAATCTTATCAATTATTACATCAAAAATGATGACCCGCAACACCAAGGCCCGTCAGGCCGAGGAACAACTCCATTTGGCACTGAAAGAGTTAAAGGGAGCTAAATTTACAGCTTTACCCAATTGTCAACCTTAAGGTTAAAAAGATTATATGGTGGCGTTCCCATACACTGTGTCCATTAATGAAAAACTCAATAATGAAAAATATTTAAACTTAATCAGTATTTACATCATTTGACATGTAGATCAAATGACGTTTTCAATTTTTGACATTAATAAATTCATAAGTAATCTTATTTTGACTCGGGATATTATTTATCTGCCAAAGAAAATTAAGCAAAATAAGCTACATTGTTGGCATATAACATTAATAGTGACAATGCAGTTTTTAATAGATTTTCTATTAATAGTGAGGATAATGCTTTTTAGTAATGTAAGTTGACAACAGAGAACACAATATCTAATTGTATAAATATTTTTATCAAAATATAAATCGCTTCTCTGGCAAAGTACTAGATATTGAATTATTAATTGAAAAAGATAGTGTAGATGTTTTGTGCTTTTTTGAGACATGGCTTAAAAATGTGTCATTTGGCTTAAAAAACTATTCAGTTGCCAGTATATTCAACCGAGTGACTGCTATTGGAGGTGGATGCCTTATATTACACAAAAATTGTTTTAAATTTAAAGAAAGGAAGGACATCACAGCATACTCGGTTGAACGACAATGTGAGATTGCTTGTGCAGAAAGTGAACAGTACATATTTTTATGTGTGTATAGACCTCCCTCTGGTGATGTTGGACATTTTTATAATATTATGGAGGATGCTCTAAGAAAAATTATTAACTCAAAGAAGCATATTGTTGTATGTGGAGACTTTAATATAGACATTCTAACTGATTCACCGCACACATTTCAATCTTCAATGTGTGTTTAATGAACCTACTAGATTAACACCATCTTGCGCCTCTTGTATTGATAATGTGTTTGTAAATTGCAAAGTTATAGATCGGGCTGTCTTAAGCGGTATTCGTTTTGATCATAAAGCCTTAAAAATACAGATCCTTTAAGTACTCTATAAGTAACTTTCCTATCTTGTATAGACCTATTACCAGGAACAGAATTAAACAATTTAAGTATAATGTAAAAGCTAAGCTTCCAAACCTAAAATTGACTTTGGATCCTGATAAAGACTTTGGAGCATTGTCTAATATTATTTCCAGTGAATACAATGCTGTTTTTACTAAGAAAGTTATTACAAGTAATAAAAAACTGAATTTCAGTGACTGGGCTACTATGGGAATTAGGCGTAGCAGGGATTATTTATATTTATTGTATGATCAAAAATCATTAACATCTAATGTAAAATTCCATAACTATGTGAGAATGTACTCAAAAATATTTAAACAAGTTTGTTTGATGGCTAAGGCAATGCATTTAAATCATAAAATAAAGTCATCCTCTAATAAAATCAAGACTACCTGGCAAGTTATTAATACGGAAACAGGTAGAAACACAAAACAGAGGAATGACCTAGAACTAAATGTACAGGGTAAAACTGTTAAGCTGAAGGCTGAGGTAGCTAATGAGTTCCAAAAATACTTTACAAACATAGCTCATGAAACTACAAAACACTTAAATTCTAGTTCTGATTCAGCCGTTTCACACCTAAAATTATTGGATAGACAATGTTTCCTGATTTTAATTTTGTAATGTTAGCCCTATAGATATAGTGAAGGCGTTTAATAAAATAAATAAAAGAAACAGAAGACTTGTAGGGTTTATCAACATGGACAATAAATTTAATAATTCAAGATAATCCCCCATATTGGCCATAATAAATAATGCATCTATAAGTACCTGTAGATTCCCACAGTCAATGAAATTCAGTAAAATAGTACCAGTCTTTAAATCGGGTTGTACAGTTAATATTGAAAATTATAGACCAAAGTCTATACTGCCAGCACTTAGTAAAATTTTTGAAAAATCATGATAGAACAACTTTAGTACACTTTTCTAAACATGATATTTTAAGTGATCACCAATTTGGCTTTACCAGAGGTAGATCAACAGTAAATGCTGGTATAAAGTTGGTCTCTTATGTTCTACGGGCATGGGAGGATCGCTGCGATTCTATTGGAATCTTCTGTGATCTTTCCAAGGCCTTTGACTGTGTGAACCATGACATATTAATCAATAAGCTAAAGTATTACGGTGTACGCGGGTTTGGTCTTGATTTTCTATCTTCTTACCTACGCAATAGAAAACAATATGTAAACGTAAATGACACTCTGTCATCTGACTCCCTTGTGCGGATGGGTGTTCCCCAAGGATCAATTTTGGGACCTTTTCTGTTCCTGGTCTATATAAATGACTTGCCTCTGGTAGTGGAGGCTGTCCGAAGTTGTCCTTTTGCTGATGACACTTCTCTACTGCTAAGGGTAAAAAGAAATGACCATAACGTTGAGATAGCAAATAGGGCAATTGATATTGTGACAAACTGGTTTGCGTCCAATAACTTAGTACTTAACGCGAACAAAACTAAATGCTTACGTTTTACTCTTTGTAAGTTGCCAGATTTTCAAAATATTAAAGTTGACAATGAGGTCATTCCTTACGTAAGCTCTACTACATTTCTTGGATTTTCTATTGATTCCAAGATGCAGTGGGGAGCTCATATTGACAAACTCTCTAAGAAGCTAAGTTCAGCAATCTATGCCATACGCAAGATTAGGCAGCTAACTGACGAGGCAACTGCAAAACTGGTTTATTACGTACTTTCACAGCCTTATGTCCTATGGATTATTATTATGGGATCTGCAGCCGGTTTGAACACAATATTTATACTACAAAAACAGACTGTTAGGGCAATCTACAAATAAATCAATGGAATCTTTACGTAATGTTTTTAATAAAACTGAAATTTTAACGCGCGTCAAAATATTCATAAGTTTGCTAAAAAGATATTAGGCCGAGCAGGGTCGAATTGAGCCCTAAGAGCTACCCAGATTTAGACTGACCCGAACCAAAAATCTTTCATGTATAATAGTATAAGAATGTATAATAAATTAAATGCCTGCCAAACGCAACTGAATGATTCGAGCTTTCGTAAAGTTGTCAAAACAACGCTTATAGAAAAAGCCTACTATTCTGTTATAAATTATATTGAGGACCAAGATATTTGGAAGTAGTTTATATTCTGCGCTTGCAAATCCCCTGGTAACTTAAAAAAAATGTATTGGTCAAATTTTGTAAATACTAATATTTAAAAAAAAGGACCACAGAGTTTCTTGCCGGTTCTTCTCTGGACGGGTCTGAGTTTGTGAACCAGTGGTAAATGGATAATTTTTGACGTTCATAAGTGCTCAGTAGAGCCTAAATTGAATAAATGATTTTGACTTTGACTTTGACTTTGACTTTAAAATGCAGTGTGAGGAAAGGGACGATAATGAACATGAAACTGCAAAGTTTCAAAATTATTAAAATACCAAACTAAAACAAGAGTTAGCTCAGTTAAACTTAAATTATTTAAAAATACAAGCACAAATTAATAATTTGCAAAGTATAGTTGATAGTTTGACCAGTGTAAATGTGAATATGAGGAAGCTCTCGGCCTCACCTCTAAGGTGAGGACTGAATTAAATTAGGCTCATGAAACAATTAGATTACTTGAAATTATTAACCAGAACTTAAGGACTAATCAAACACAAAGCCTTTTTAGTGAATTAGTTGAGGAAATTCCAGATATGGTATCCCCAGTAACAAATATTACTAACAATATTAGCACAATAGATTTGACTGGTGATGACTGTGGAGCCTGCCGTCCGGTAATCAGCAAAAATAAACAGAACATATTTAAAAAAATTAATAAACACATAAGGAAGACAGAAAAATTGTTGAAATGTAAGCATAGTATTTGTAAAAGCTATGGCAAAATCTGTAAAGATAGAAATAAACTCAGAGCAAAATTAAATGTATGCTACAATGAGGCTAAGACAAGTCATTTGTCCCATAATGCTGCTGTCAGTTCACTGCAGGCTGAGATTGCATCATTAATGCAATTCTTAAATGTCCTAACTAAGAAATATGAGGCATCTCAAAGAGAAATATCTGAAAACATTTCGGCTGTGAATGACATTAGATTTATGTAAAAATAACTAAGACCGTTCTGACTCCTTGACCAGAAATTGTGTATGCAATTGTCAAAGCATACAGGTTCATTCAGAGTTGGAATATGATTCTAAGTCTCTGTCTCAGAGTGTGGTGCCGCACGGTAGCCTTCGAGATAATAGTAGAGAAAAATATATTTCTTCCCATAATTATATTAAAATATACAGGGATGAACTGGGAAGAAGTATGGGTTCATCAGTTCTAAACAAATCGAATCAGTATCTAATTATTGTATGCCAGGAGCAACTATAAGTCAATATTTTTTTTCATAATATGTAAGTAATATTATGAAAAAAAATATTGACTGATACTCATTGCCTCAGCACTATCTTAATTATCTTAATTGGGAGTAGGGGAAATGTTAATAGACAACACCTACTACAATTTTATGAAAGACTTAATGAACTAGGTGTAAAAAAGGTAATGTTATTCACATTTCCCTAAATAAAGGAGTTGTCACAGGAAAACCACTACAGATATAAGTTAAATAACTATTTGTATATGTTATACTATAATAATTGTAAATTATTAACCCACAAAGATCACAACAAAATTGATATTATTGACATTAATATAATTAACTGTAACAATTTTCATTTGACTTATGGTAGGATGCACCTATCAAATTTTTATAGAAAAAATTAGCTTGTATGCTATATTATTGTATTTTAAATAATTCAGCCAAATGTTTGGCTAACTTGACTCCTGCCTCTATTGAACAGGAATAAATTGTGACATCTATTAATTTGGAATCCGTTCCAAGCAATAATTTAAATTAAATATTGAGACAACGGAGAAAATCTCTTGCAAAATAAACAATACTTTATTATTATTAAACAATAATGTTATTTAAAATATTTTTTTTAATAAAAGCACACAGTGTATGAACCTGGTTCATCAAAATATTCAGGGAATAACCAGTAAAGAACTTGAAATTGAACTCTTCTTGAATAGCTGTAAAATTGATGTCATATGTATACTATACTGCCTCCGTAGCCTAGTGGTATGGGCGTGTGCTTTAGAAACCGGAGATCGTGGGTGAGAATCCTGTGGGGACTCAACAAATTTTCATTGTTGTTTCCTAGTTGGTTAGGGCAATTTGGGCCGATTACCCAATTGTCTGAAAAGTAAGATGATCCATGCGTCGGATGGGCATGTAAAAAGTCGGTCCACCCACCAACCCACATTGGACCAGCGTGGTGGGATACGGTCCAAAACCCCCTAATGGATAGGGTTGTATTAGGGGAGGCCTATGTCCAGCAGTGGACTATTACAGGCTGATGAGATGAGATGATGATGAGATGATGTATTACTGAGCACTGGCTACAAGAATATCAGTTGATGTTAAATCTTGGATGTAACCTGGTTGCTAGCCTGTTCAGTAGAGATAAAGCTATACGCGGTGGCTCTTTAATAATAATTAATAGTACTTTAAAAGTTAAAAATTGTAAAGATAACGTGAGCATCTCTGTTGAACCGACTATTGAAATAGCCTGTGCAGAGCTCGTGCATTTCATTGTTGTATGCGAGTTCAGACCTTCCACATCGTTATATAAACCTTTTGAAGTTGTTCTAAAAGAAACATTGTTAAAACTATCTGAATCTAATTAGTGAATTATAATTTGTGGTGACTTATCATTAATTTATTAGATAATTGCAACTCCAAAATTAGATTTAGATCATTGTTAAGTTCATATAACCTTTTAAATTTATTTATTGAACCAACAAGAATTACTGAGACTTCTGCAACATGTTTAGATAATTTATATACTAATTGTCAACCATTAAATAAAATTATTAAAATGTTAATTTCTGTCGATTGGGTAAAAGTTATATTGCAAAGTTTACAAAAACAAAATGTTTTGTTCCATGTATAAAAATTTGAGAAGTTAAAGTAATACGTTACAAAAAGTTAATTAACATTATGATGAAAATCCACGTGTCTTTTTTAGCGCAATATACACTTTAATAAGAAAAAAGAATATATTCTATATTTACCTAAAGCGGTAAAATATAAAGGTTTTCAGCGTTTGTAAATGGGCAACAGTCGGAATCCAAAAATGGAAGTTATAAAGCTTTAAATCAAAGAACATATAAATAAAATAACTTTGTTGCATTTGGGTATTCTAAAATTTTAAAAGTGTGTTATCTGGCTAAATGTTTTACATTAAAATAAAATTAAAATTATCGATAAAGTGAAAATATTGGAATATTTTAATAGCAAAACCGGAAAGGAAGGCCAAAGGGCAACACTAATAACTTTAAATGTTGATAACCATAAATTAAAGCGCATGTTTCTACCATTTGAGATTTTTTTCGCTTCCAGTTTCCTATAAGTCCTTTTGTCTTCTCCAACACTTGCCAATCTTTACAAGATAATGTTTTTAAATGGCGGTAATGTTTAATTTTCGAGTGAAGACATATTATGCATGTAAATTTGGAAAAAAAAATTACAATTAATGAAACATTTAAACGTAACTGTCTTTTTTATAACAAACAGTACGGTTTGACTAGGGGTCGCCCACGATTCATGCTGACGTTTGCCATTTAAATCTTTCGGGCTTGAGGGGCCCAAGATGCCTTGGGCATCTTTTGCGATCCAAAAAGCTTTTAATTGCGTACGGCATGAAACTCTGGTCGAAATTACGTCACTATGGTGAAATTGCACTAATCTTCGTCTTCGTATAACCACGCCCTTATGGTTGACGTGAATGGTAAAAATTTCCCGGGCCCCGGTGAATATGGGTGTCCCACGGGTCTATTCTTGGCCTTTTTCTCATCTATAAATGATTTTACCATATGTAATTGATAAAACAAAGATTGTATTATTTTGGTGATACTTCCTTAATTTTTGTTAAATGACTACTAATAAAGACGATGTAAATAAATATTTACATCTCATTTTAATTCCGATAAAATAAATTTACTATCTGATGTTTATAAATTAATAAGAGATGTAAATAAATATTTACATCTCATTTTAAATTAAATGTCATTAAAATTTTTTCGGTTTGTATCAATAATTTTGCTACTAAACCAGAAGAATAAAATATATTAAATTTATGCCTCCAAATGTAAGATCGAGTAAATGGGAAAGTGTCTATAGATGAGGAAGAAGGGGTTGTTGGTCAACCGTGTTTCAAAAAATAGATACCAGATTGAGGGGGCCCTATATTAATAGACTGTTGTTTAGCTCCGTATATGCGCAAGAAAACGACAATTAACGCGAAGACGGCCCGTTAGTTACTTTGTATTCCATATTCTCTGTGGGGAAGTCGGCGGATTAATACGATTGTCCTCTAAAACAGTTTGAGCGGAACCCTAGAAAATTGTTCGAGATTAAAATGTAATCTTCTTCTCAATACATATTCGAAAACTTAATGTTTTAAAAAAATTGGCTGATTTTCCAGAACAATTTAATTTAAATTTAATTTAATATGTAAATTTTGATAAACCCTTAAGCGGATAAGGGACACACTGCGTATTTTAATAAACGTAGATCAACGGCTTTTTCCAGCATTGTTCTTGCATTACAAACCGAAAATATCTTGAACCGTCCATAGTTTTTAGAAATGATTATGTGGTATTGTATAAGATTTATTCCACGATGCTGATCACGACGCATAAAAATTTGAAGTAAGTTTTACCTGAATAAAAATATAGTATATTTTTGGTTTGTTTCTGATTAAAAATTTAGATAAAAAGGATTCATTAATGAAATTCTTTAGTCGCGTAAATCAGTAATTACCTGTGAATACACCCCTTCCATGACGGTTTCGTAATATCCCACATTCCTCACCCTTGGCCAATGTGGGTTGGTGGACAACTTTACAGCTCAATTGCAAGAACAATTGAGTTGAGCATCACTATATTTCTTACTGACAACGCCATAACACCATTTTGACGTTGCATTTGCTAACTGAAGTTTAAAACAATGTTAATAGATAATATAAAATAAATATCGGAAACCGTACAGTTTTCCTATTTCTGAAGAATGATGATAAATTAAAAATAGCACTTCTATTTTTTTAATATGTTCTTATCCTTGACAGTAAAGTGCAGAATAACGTTTCTAGAAAATGGAAAAGAAAACAAATAGAGCCGAAAAAAAATCAGAAAGTCCTCCAACACCGCAGCTGAACGCAAATCCTTAAGCATTAACACCTCACTAAAACACCGTTCAGAGTCACTATTGGTATTGCACCGCAGAGAACATAAAACAAGATGTCTTAATTTATTGAAAAAGTACGAATATGAGACATTTATTAGCTTAAGTTTATAGCTGTATTAAATTTACTGATAAATGTTCAAATAATTGTTTAGTTTGTGTGTAAAGTGGCTGAACAAGATGAAAATTTAACGGGTAAGTGATATATATCATCTCTATTTATAAGAATATAGATACCAAGAACTAGCTAAATATACTATTATTTCGTTATTATTCCTTGATTCAAAATACAGCTAAACAAATTACATTTAAAACTCACTCATAATATATATATTATATAATAACATATATATTATAATACGTTCTGTATTTGACAGCACTGATGCATTATTCAATGTTTATTTGAAGTCTAACAGTAACAATTTAACACATAAAATATTTGTACATATACTCCAAAATTAAGTGAAGCCTAATGATCACCTAACCAATGACAACATTTTTGTAAGTTGTTGGTATTCTGTTTGTAGGATAGCAGCTGAAACTGCACCAGCATACTACCTTTAATTCTGCTTAAAACATGTACTGTGTACTACACTGAGTTTTGATCTATATAAATATGTAATTTACTTTATCATTTGTAAAAGTACGTAATGTACTTGTTTCGGAGTATTGATAACTTCCGTCGTTGCCTTGAGGTATTGGGTTGTGCTTTAGAAACCAGAGGTAGTGGGTTTGAAGCCTGCGGTGACTCAACAACCTTTCATTGTTGTTTCCTAGCTGGTTACGTAATTCGGGCTGGTCATCTGTAAAATGAGATCATCCATGAGTCGGATAGACATGTATAAAATTCGGTCCTGCGTCTTCCATCCCATTGGATGTGTTATCTTGTGCACTATAATATTTCCTGTGCAGTTGGCTGATCTCTAAAATAGATTGGCCGCCGTAGTTATAATCGACTTGGACCTAATTATTATGCAAAATTGTAAAAGAAAGACTTGAAATAAAGTCTAGATTAGTACCTCCAGCTTGGTCAAGCCGCGGGGAAGTAAAATTTTACTTGTAATTTAAGATTTTTTTTTCTTTTTATTGTCGATGGAAAATTCCAGCTTACGCATTCCCTGTCGCTAAAGTGAGAGAAAACACAATAAAAAACCAACGGTTGCTCCTTTTTCATGTCGCCATAGCCGGGCCCGCGGGTACTGTCTTTCGAGTCGACGGCGGCACCGCCGCGACGTGGCCCTGGCGGGCCTCTTCTCTCCCGGTATGTTGGGAAACCCGGACCGTCGCTTTAGGTGCCGTGATGGAGTAAGCAGCACGGCACTGCCACTTGAGCTCTTCTCTTCGCGTTGGACAACATCCTGCGAGTAAGATCGTGCCTCACAACACTGCGCAGCTCTCGGCGTTGTTCAACCCAGGCTGGGCACTCCTCGAGCGCATGCTGGGCCATCTCGTCTACACATTTGAAACACTCCTGTTGGCACTCCTCTGTGTCCCTAACGGCCACGCGGCACAGGTACCTCCCAAAACAGCCGTGTCCCGAGTAAAACTGCGTCGCCTGGAATGTAAGGGAGCCGAGGTTAAATTATACAAGGCCGAAGAAGAGGCTGCTCCGTGCTGGTAAATAAACAGTATAACCGTTCCTTTTCAGGAACTATAACTACTAACTAAAGCATAAAATTTAATTATTGTTTAAACTCGAATTAGTTATGTATGTATTTTAACTTAAATAAAATACTTTTGCATGTGATATAATCTAAACAGAGACGGTGATAACTTATCATCAGACAAGCTCGGCTCGTTTGCTTTCACCAATTTGAAGGACAGGTGCAAAAATGTTATAGTTGCATTTGTATCATATTTGCGTGCTATATATCTGCTATTTAAGTCGAAAACGAACACTTTCAAGCGACCGTGGCCATCGAACATATCCATTTAAGTTCTTATATTTAATAATGTAGTGGTGTAGGTTTAAACAAAAAAAAATAAGTTAGAAACTTTTGAACATTTATAAACCATAAATATGCAACGAAACGTCACTTGTTAGACCTGAAAAATGTTTAAATCAGTAAATGGATGGCACGAGGGGTGGGCATGTCATAAATTTCGACAACTGTTTACAGGACATCTTTACAACAAACAACATTCAAAATGTTCCCCAACCATTTAACAAAGATTTAACAAATAACTGATATATAAGAATATAAACTGATATTATTAATTATCTTAAATTGAATATTGAAATTTTTGTCTATTATATATCCAGCACAACAAAAATTGTGTAGAAATCATATATTTTAGCAAGTCAAGATATACGTTTAATGTAGTCATGCTTGTCCACATTCTACGATTTGTTCATAATAGGCAACAATGACTATGGTAGATTAGCTCTTCAAAATGTATAGAGGTAGGACGAGTATATAAATAAAACATTATCTATCCAACAATATATCTTCATATTTATATTTTATCATGTTAAATAAATTTCAAAGTTATCAGTTAGTTAAAAACATGCATATTTACGTCATTATTGTGTATTAAAAACATGAAGCTAGTAATTAAAACACGTTTATTGTGCCTAGATTCGTACTGCAAGCGGAAACATCTAAAGTTGTTTGGCAGAAACCCAAATGGACCAAGACGTCATCTAACATGAAATTGTCCACATTAACATAGAGAAATCTTAAAGCATTTAAAACATTTCTTAAAAACTTTAAATGTTTGCAAAAAACATTTTTTTTTTATTTACTTGTTGCTACACAAAAGCGGCATCGACAATTCATATTTTCCGAATTTTGTTTTCGTCTGAATGGTATGTTTTATGTTACGAGCTGCTGAAGCTTATTAATAAAAAGCGATAAAAGTTCGTCCGTAAACGTGTATATTGATTATTTTATATTGATACATTTTTTTAAACACAGTAAATAATTTAGTGATATATTAAAAAGTAAACAAATAAGTTATCGATACAAACGGTCCGATGCGGGATGTACTTCGCCCAGATAAGAAGAAATCATTATGTAAAACAATTCGAACAATTTGAAATTATTTCCCCCCGCCCCACCGATATGGTCCAAATCCGATCACCGACTGAGTCGTGAGATTTTAGGTCTTGTTTATCCAGTAATTTCGATGGTTGCGGGCCCTTCCAACCGGTAGGCAGGTACAGTAGACACTTCTTATTACCGGCTTGTGCACTCTTTTAATATGCTGTGTAATTAAAATTTAACTTCTAAAATAAAGAATCTTTTATATTGATATATATAGTGTCAAAAATATAACGAAATCAAAAGATGGTCAAAAAGGATATGTATATATGGTATACAAAATTACTCGCGGAAAATATTTATCACTTTCTGAATTATATGATGGTCTCATACATAATTCATTTCTATATCTCGTATTTGCTTTGTTTTAGTAATAGAGAAACAGCAACGAGTATGTCGATTAGTTTATCTGCACTAATAAATAAACTTGGAGTTTCGATTTGTAATATTTAAATACTTTACACTATTTATTGTATTTAATAAATACTTTAATATCTTATATGACGCGAGCGACGTCGTGGACAACGCTTAATTTAAAAAAAACGATTGAAATATGCGCTGAATTCATAATATCAAATTTACTGAACAGTTAAAACGAAAATTTTTACAACAAGTAAAAAAAATCTATGTAATTAAAAAACGTCAATCTTATGAACCGATGTACAGAGTTACATAAGATTGTTTCTTAGTAATAATATAAAGGAGAAAGTTTAATGGACTTTTAATCCATCGAAAATAAGGACATCAGAATACCTTATAAGCTATAATAATAGACGATTTATGAAGTGAAGTTTATTTAAGATATGTTAAAAATAACTTGTAACTAGTATCTCAAATCACAATACCACGCCGGTGAAACCGCGTTGCAAAACTAGTTGCTTATAAACACTTCACCTTAATAAAGTAACCACTGTTAACATAAATACAATAAATGTTTGTTTCAAAATGTAATAATGATGGTCATTATGAAATTTAGTGAATTATTAATGTTTCTAACATTGTCATTGAGGTTAATATAATTTTCAATAGGACTTTTAAATAGAATTATTAAAAGAACTTTCTTTATGGTTTTATTGTACTTGGTTATTATAAAATAAATTATTTCATAAAAAGTGTACAATGCCATGTAAAGAAAAGTTTTATTTTTTTTCCGATATTAACTTGGCGCAACATAAACTTTGTAAACGTTATCCATCATCGGAAAGTAAAATGATTAATTACATAGTATCGATACCCAGTAACGCGACTTACGATATTTAATTAAAACGTCCATGGTAGCGGTAATTCTGTTTTTTTCTTTCTATTGATTACTTATGTCTTAAAAAAGTACAACATATATACACATACCCAACTGATAACATGTAAAAATAAACTTATAAAATAAAGCTTAATACAGTTCACCGGTGATACTATCGGCTTTCGCCGCGAAGCAGTAGTGTGAAAACGCTGCTTTGTTCCAGTTTGAAGGGCACCATAGCCAGCGTATTTACTGGGTAAAGGAGACTTAACACCCTATATCTCACGGTAGGCAGCGCGATGGCGATACCACTGGTATTGCCAATGTGTATGGGCGCCGGTGACCACTTCCCATCAGGTGGCCCGACTGTTCGTCTGCCTGCGTATGCCATAAAAAAACCATATTCATTTTAAACTTATAAATCACCTTGTATTATCTTTTATCAGGGCAAAAATTATTTTATTATCATACAAGGTTTTAAACATTTACGAAAACATTTGAAGAAAAGAAAATATAATTTTTTTGGTTAGGAAGTAGAAAATATTAGTTTTTTTGCAAATAACACAATTGTTTTTTTTTTTTTTATTTTGCATCTTAAAACTTTGTTAAAAAGTAAAAAAAACGTTTTAGTTGCAAGCTAAAAGAAATATATTTCTTAGAAAAAAAAGCCTCTCATTAGCGCGAATGTTCAAAATTATACTATTAAAATTAGTGGGCCAAATTATTCTCTTCAACCTTTTAATAAATGCAAAGGCCCTCTTAGTACGCAAGATGAAAAATTACCTTTGCCATTCACCCTTATAGCGACAAGTCCATTGTGATTATCACGACAAAATTTAAATTAAGTAAAAATATTTAGGTCATCCTCATATTCTATACTCAATAAATCACTATTCCTATATCATAACTATTTAAAACCTAATATTACCTTACCAAATGATTTTAGTTATAATTTTATAACAATAAAAGCCAGTGTTAATCGTAAGAAGCCGCGGTAAGAGACAGGGAGGCCTACAGTGCCCTAGCTATCCGCAGAAGGAGGCCAAGCGCCGAAGAGTGGCGTACGCCCGCAACCTTCCCCCCTGACACCGAGTCTTTGGGTGGCCGACAAGAGTTTGTCCGCCGCCTAGAAAAAGGCTCAAGAGCGGGTGCTGTTTAATTCGACACGGCACCTAAAGCGACGATCCGGGTGTCCCAAAACACCCGGAAAGAAGAGGCCCGCGAGTGTCACGTCGCGCTGGGGTCTACATATCCCTGCTGCCCTCTCACTCTGGCGGCGGAATTCAAAGCTGGATTTCTCCAACGGCGGCAAAAAAAACGGTAATTTGGGAAGCCTGTTGTTGGTTTTAAGGTAAAAAAAATGAAAGAACCAAGTTATCACGCGGCTGCCTTAAATGGCAACTTCTTATTTGCTGCTAAAATATGCTGATTTGGTCTCCCACAGTCTATTGAAAACTAATTTTTGGTACAAAAATATTTCTTGCTATAACAGTTCCTAAATATAAGACAATCGTATAAAGATAAGTCCTTTTCAACATTTACTGATTATAGCAAAATAAAGTAAAAGCATTTTGAACCTAAGTTGTTTTAACGTTATTAAATAAAAGAACTTTTAACGGATTTTACCGCGTTCATTTGCATATTTAATAAAATTTTATCTGCGGATGTTTCGAATGCTTTTCGGTTCGTGCTCATGGGACAGACTGAGATGTCATGCGTTATTTATAATACTAGCAGTCCGTCCACAACGTGTTGTTTTTAGATTTTTTAAATAAATTTTCCTAGGTAGCCTATGTTACTGAATGTAAACATAGCTTTCTAATGGTGAGTTAGAGTGATCTTACGAAGTTTATTCATTACAAACATTAATAATTTATTAAATATTAATAATTTTTATTATCCCTTTGAATGTTATTTATTAAATATGAAATGTTCGCTCTCTTTACTTTCTGTTTATGTTAATAAATGATAATTGTACCAACGACTAAAGTGGTGCTCAACTTTCTTAATGTTCTGTTGTTGGATAATAAAGACGATCACTAGTTTTTACTGTTTTTTATATATTATATAGTAAATGGTTAGTAATGGTTAACTGCCTCCGTAGCCTAGTAGTAAAAGCGTGTGCTTTAGGAGGTCGTAGGTTCGAAAATTTTCATTGTTGTTTCCTAGTTGGTAAGGGCAACTTGGGTTCACTCAATTGTCTGAAAAGTAAGATGATCCGTTCGTCGGATATGCATGTTAAAAGTCGGTCCTGCGCCTTACTCTCTCCGGTCGTCTCGGTGATCCGTCCTATGGGACTTTGACGCGTTAAAAATATTTAGGTACAACTTTTACAGGGAAGCTGAGGGTGGACATGTCACAATATATGTCGAGGGTCCTCGTTCTTGTAATAGGAGATATACATAGAATCTTCACCATCGAAAAATTAAAATCGTTTGGAATTTGTAATCCCGAACCTTTTAAAGACAAATTGCAATTTTAAGTTTATTTTAGTTATTTTGCTAATTTATCCGTTGATTATTTGCTATATTACATAAAAGACTAGTACAAATACTACCATACAAAATAAATATTTGACAATAATTATCGTGTGAACCCTGATGATGTATATTAGTTACTCGATATTGCTCACATTGCAAACACTGACTTGAAGTTACCTACATTGGTCTCACCATTTTTTAAGGTATAGTACACCTGTTCTTTTAAATCGCATCTTACCAGAACAACTAAATTTGGCGTGTAGGAAGTTACACGTGAAACGCACGGTAGTGAATTGCCAGCCATTAAAGTGGTTAGATAAGTGACTTCCTGTTGCAATGTACTTTTTTACAAATTAACATCAGGTATTAGTGTTCATTAATCCTCAGAACGATCATTGTCGTGCAAGCGGTAAAAATTATGAATACATCTCTCTGCTGAGCCAAGGAATCGAAACATTGGGTCGATCTAGTGAGCTGTAAACTTCTATTTATACGCAATAGGTATGTCACCCTAATTTCACTCTCAGAGGTTCAAAGAAGAGGCTAATGAAAATAAAGCGCTGAAGTTACCAAAATATTCTAGGGTATCCAGCCCTATAGCCTTAGGTAAGCTTAGATAAACCTGAACAGCCTAAAAATAAGGTAGACCGTGAAACTTGCACCAGGCGGCTAATCCAGCTTTTTTTGGAGGCGCTCAGGAGGGTATCAGCTTAGGGTGTGTCGTGCCATCCTATCTACCCTTAAAGCTCTACGAGTAATTGCGAAGGAGTAGGAGCATCGGTGTATCGTTCCCCTATCCTCTCCGTTTGAAATTGAAATAACGATTGCCCCGATTCCCGCTTGCCCGTTCTGCAGAACAACTACATGGCTATGAGGCGTAATGACGTATGTGATATTGTATTAACATTCGTAAGACACGCACATACGCTTTTAAACTCCTTAAATAGTTGTCTTTTATTTCGAAAATGATTTAAACAGAATATTCTTGTCCTTATGCTTTCAAATAAATTCCAAATAGTTCTTTTGCTTTACTTCAACGCTCAAAACGCTCGAAGCAAAGATTTCACACCTGAGATCCCGTTTCAGCCTTAGCAACGTCACTGGTATTGAGATGTAACGTCAAGAATACGGATATGTAAACAGCATCCAGTTTCATCTTCAGCCTTTGATTGGACTATCACAAGTCCACTGCAGGGCAAAGACCTTCGCTAATAAACCCCTACCCATTAGGGGGCTTTTGGTCCGTTTCGCAACACGCTGGTCCAATGCGGGTTAGTGGGTGGACCGACTTTTTACATGCTCATCCGACGCATAGATCATTTTACTTTTCAGACAATTGGGTGATCGGGAACTAGGAAACAGCAATGAAAATTTGTTGAGTCCCGGCAGGATTCGAACCCACAATCTCCGGTTTCTAAAGCACACGCCCATACCACTAGGCTAGGGAGGCAGTTCAGTACTTCATCAGAAATCATTTGATGGGAGAGGATTGCAAGAAGGATATCGTGACTGACGGTATTAAAAGCATTGGTAAAGTCAATAATAACCAGTACTGTGACCTTAGAGCTTCCATACCCGCACTAACATCGCCAGTTACTTTTAGTAGGGCAGTGGTGGTACTATGCTCTGGTCTAAAACCTGATTGTAAAGGACTTATCAGTTTATTGCTGAATACGAAGTTGGAAAGTTGTTTATAAACACAAAATTCAAGTACCTTGGAAAGGAAGGGCAAAATAGAGATCAGTCGGAAATTATTCAAAAGTGAGGGCTTGGAACATTTGGGAGAGAACATGAGTGCATCACGCCATAATGACGGAAAAGTCCCTGAATCTATGGAATAGTTAGTTATATGTGTGAGCATTGGTGGAAGAAAATCAAAGATCGGGACAATCATCCGTCGACCGATTTTGTCAAATCCGATGGCATTGGATTTAATGAATAGAATAGCTTTTACATTTTATTTTTCTGAGGTCACTGAAAAAAATTATTTGAAGGATTTAATAAAAGGACGCGGCAAACCATTTAAATAAGAAATAGATTCGCATATAGTTAGATGATCTAACTAGGTGTAGGTGGAACGGTGATTTAAATCATCTCAACTTATAGAAATAGGAAGGTTTGATAACCGCGACTTACCGATACCTAGAGTTCCAAGGAATTTCTTAATATCGGCAAGATTAAATTGAGCAATATTTTTGTGGATATAACGGCGTTTAGCATTGCGTATCATCTGATTGCATCGATTTCGGGCCAGTTTGTAAAGCGACCAATTCTCATCAGTACGATCCTTTTTGTAATTTCTAAAAGTACGGTCCCTACGTCTCATCGCCATACGAATGCCCTCAGTTAGCCAAGGAGCTGGTGGACGTTTTAACTTAATGTTAGTTCAAAGAGTTAAATTTATCGTCAATGGAGCGCCCTCAGAGATCTTTACGATTATCGAGGTAATTACAAATAATTTTTTTGACTTCTTTCAAAAGTTATTTTATAGTTTCTAATCAAAATATCTTACGTTACAGGGACAGACCAATGATACTCACCAAACCGAGAGGCAGAGGAAGGCAAACCTAACGCCTCAGACGTTGATGGAAGCAGGCAACAAGTTCTTTGAGGATCAGAAGCCAAGTGAGGATATCGATCCGACCAGCTCACGAATAAAACTGCCGCGGATGACCGAGGCCTTGGACAACATGCCTTGCTCGACTACACCCTTGAGTAGTCGGAGAAAAAATTCGCCTTCATAACAGATCAATATTCTATTTTTCAGCATCCTTGTGCAGTTGATGAACATTAAGCCTAGCAAAAGAACGCACTTGCAAGACCTTAGGTTTGGGCTTAGGAGGTTTGAGGAGATAAGAGAAGAAAATTTAATTGTGGAGTGAAAAACCTGGGGCAGGATGACGTCCGTGAAAGGAAACCAAGAAAGGATTAAGTCGAGCCAAGTATCTTCCCCAGAGAGGTTTGAATTGGTTGCTTGAAGAGGCAAAATATGGAAAGAACTTGACTCGGCTATATGCAGGAGTTTTTAAGTTCGGATTGATTATAGCGAGAGGAGATTGGTATTGAAATCACCCATAATGACATGATGTGCATAATCTGAACCCAAAAATTTTAAAACCAACTCAAAGTCAGTGAAGTAATCTGCATTTGGGGGACAATAAACAACACCTGAAACTAACTTGGCACCGCTGAGTAGAACCTCAAGAAAAAGGTACTCAGCAGTCGCTAAATATTGACAGGAAGTAGCTAGGATCTTATACGTTAATCCAGAGGTATATTGCGACCCCTCCTCCCCCTTTCCGTTCGGATGAGAATAAAGCCGGAAAGAGGGTAAAGAGTTGAAAACAAGTGAGCTTTAAGCCAACTCTCTGAAATTAGGACAGCGTGTAGGATAGATTAGAAAATCCTTTACTTAGGGATGCTTTGCGCATTAATGTGACAGATTTTCAATTTGTTACTATTACGAGTTTGAAAAGTATTCTTCAAGAAGTTATTCAGAGATTCATTAAATCAGGTTAAACTACTACTGTCACTTGAAACCGTAGATTCATTAGCAGAAAAATGTAAGTTATCTTCAGAAGTATCACTCACGATAAAATTATAAAATATACTAAAATATAAATACATATATACATCCAATAATATTATACTAAAAATATAAATATAAATAATGGCATGTGGCACAATTAAAGCAACTATATATCCTGCACCACCCGCCAGCACAAATAAAAGCATTTAATACAAAAAAAAGAGTAGTAGTAACATATTTAACATAACAGTAAAATAAAACAAAGTTACAAGGAAAAAAACTATAATATAAACTATATGACTAATTTAAAAAAGAAAAAAAATCGAAAGGAAAACAAAAAAAAGGAATCGTATATTACAGAACGTCAAGGATCATTTGACACTTAACTACAAATTTTTAAAAAAGAAAAGTACAAGACAAAACACACTTAAGTATATGGTATAGAAAGTTACTATCACTAAATAGAAATTATGTGGTTTAATATGCAATCAACAAACAGTAAAAAAGGTAAAAAGTTTATGATTAAGGATACCAAAAATTCTTTTTAAATTTAGGTTTTTTTAGGTGATTTGATTGAAGCCTGTGGATATTTACTGATTAGTGCGGCCAGTTTCTCCTCTGTGGTGATTTTATCGACTTTAGCTGCAGTTTTGACATGTATAGCACCATTTTGGGTCCACACAGGGCGCATTCCGAAATGGAGTCGTGCTTTAACGAAAACTGACTACTGCCTTAACCACGTGAGAAATTAAAGAATTTCTCACGTGGCAGTGAAACCGCTGTTCCTTTCGGTTTACTCTTGGCTTTCCAAACCTTTTTCCTGACATCAAAACCAGAGAACCTAACCAACAGAAGCCTATGCAGCCGCTTGCCGGGTGACCCAAGACGAAGGCACACCTTTATGTCAGGTCCTTAAACTCATCCAAGCCCTGATGTTTATGGATTATGTTGAGAAATACTTTTGTGCAATCTTCATTTTGAATTTCAGGCACACCTGATACACTAAGTGAAGATATTATTCAATATCTTACCTGTTTAATTACCCACTTACACACTTACTTTTAGAAATTTACATAGATTAATACAATTTATTACAGGTACCTGATTTCTTGACTATGTTCTGAAAAATATTTTGTCCTAAGCCATAAGGTTAAGTGATATGGTAGTCTAAGTTAGCTCGCAACACAAGCCGATAACATCTCATAACTGCCTCCTGATTTTCGCTATCCACTGGAACCAGAGAATTGAAGTACGATGTGGTTTCTTGAAGCCCGTAAGAAATACTTTTGTCTTTTCATCATTCTTATTATTACCCTTCATCTACTATATTATTCATTAACTAAGCAACAGATTTGTCAAACATGCTACATGAATTATAGACCTTTGAATTAGCAAGACTTCTAGCCTCTTTAAGGATTAATTAAAATTATATTATTTAAGTTAATTAAAATTGCTGGGTAAAATTAAAAATCGAAAATAAAGGGATCGATGACACCGTACTAAAAGTCCCTTTCATTTAACCATATAACTAGTAGGACGTAGTGGACAAAGGACTATAACATCTGATCACCTGAGCTTCAGAGCAAAAGAGTGCCGGCTCGTCTTTCAACTTCAACTCTTATTCCACTCTTATCCCGCACCTTCCTGCGCATTTCTTAGAGCTTCCGTGAGCTTCATCAGCCCAGAGCTGGTCATTTTTTTCTTAATATTATTACTTAACATCTACTAGAATATAATCTAAATAAATCATTATATGAAAAATACTATATATAGTTAACAATATAGTACGGTTAAGCTTGCACTTAAAACAATTAATTAAAATTTTGAATCATAAATACTATAATGTCTGCAATTATATTTTTCCCTTATGTAGCTATACTAAAATATTGCGAATCATGAAACAAATAAACTACCTTTTGTTTTTCATTCCATTGTTGATTTTGACTAACGGGGAAATAACATCGTTCGCACAATCGTAGCCTAATAAAGTCATTTGTTTTTATATGTACACATTTTTTTGCGATACAAAATGAAAACGTTTCTTTTGTGAATAAGAGTAAAATTCAATGGTGATTTAACTTGAAATATAATTTTAAAGGTTTTCTTTTAAAAATCTAATTTATTTTGACAACAAAGTTATAGTATTGTCATTTAACAAAACTAACAAAACATATTATGCCTATTGCATAGGTTGTTGGGAGCCTTGGGTTTAAAGTTGTCGATAAATATGGGAGAAATAGTTCAGTTAGGTGAGACGAACTTCGACGCAGAAATCAATCAACGAATCAAACTAGGGTGAACAGCGTTCAGGAAGCTTTAACGTAATCTCTCGTCCAATATCCCTTAATTTAGAATTTCGCATTTGAAAAGTAATTTATAGTTTATTATATATATTGTACTGTTAATGAGAATAAGTTCTGTGCATTGCTGTAACGGAAATGAAAGACTATAGCTTTGCAATTTACAAAGTTGCGTTATGGAGTTAGTTTTGTTTCTTATTAATTGATTAAAGTATGTCCAAAAATTTAAAAGAAACAATAGTTGAAAAAGTTTCAGTCGACCTTCTTTCGTGCTAACAAAGTTTTATTACTTAATTTTTTATTCTATTTTATTAGAAAATCGTACCTGCTTTAGATACCAAGAAATCTGAAAGTGCCAGAAGAAGAACGGGAATCATGTTTTAAATTTATGTTTAAGAAACAGATTTAATTTGCGTTATGTTTATAACAGAAAATATACCTACAAACGTAACTATTGGTTTCAATTATTACGAGAACTTGGTTCAACAACTAAGTAATTACTCAGAAAACTTAAAAAAGTAACAGGTAACAAGGCCTAGTAGAGTCAGAATAATTTGTCCATAGTTTTAACCTTTATGCTATATATTAATGAAATAAAAAATGTCACTTTACTCTCTAGAAACTGCGTATTTTATTTATCATATAAGCTGAATCTTCGATTATTAATCTTCTTCATCTTAAATGAGAAATTACTAAGTAGTATCGTTATTAAAATATTTTTATGTCTGTTTACTAAAAGGTTTTATTCATGCTACTATTGAAAAGAATTTTTTAATTTAGTTGAGAGCGTTCAATTTTCAATCATACTAATATCGAAATAGGACGGAGTATATCTTAAGCTGCCAGAAGTTATGTTCGACTTTTCTCGTTCTTAAATATTAAGCCAATATCAATTTTAAAAATAGCTAGCTTTCATGCTAGCTATTTTTAAAATTGATATTAATATTTATATTTGAGAAGTTTAAATATGGTAAAGTAGCTTCTTAAAATGCCAGTAATAATGTCACTAAAATCACATTTGTAAGTGAATTGATTTAAAAAATATATAAGGCATTTTCAAATCGTTGTTATTATTAATGTTAAGAAACATTGAATAAAACTATTCAAAATAAAAAATAGCCAAGAATGTATTAAGAAAGCAAATCTCTAAAATGACTATAAACTATTAACTTGCAAATCATAACTACTTTTTTAGTTTTTATTCAAATAAAGCGTTTATATTTATACAGTCAATGCCTTACACTAGGCGCAGCCAGTCTCGTGAGGGAATTATATGATTAACACTACTACATAAGCTAAATTACGAACAGTGAACATAGTTTCAAAAGTACACAACATTAAAGTAAAAAATTACAACAATATGTTAAAATATTTTATTAAATTGCTGTGTATATGTGTGTGTGTGTGTGCGAGTGAGTGTGTTTGTCTGAAGTCTAAATGCGTCAATTTACTTTATTATTTTCATAAAATCCTATGTTTTCTCATAAAATAAATTTTTCGATTACATTATTTACATTTTTTTCGTTCTTGAGATACCGTATTAAGAAAAAAAATATTCAATATTTTACTTGCTTAATGATGACACAAAAAATGTCCATATACCCATTTGAAATAAAGAGCTCCTCTTCTTAGTAAGATATTAAAGATTCATCTTCAGGGCAAGAGAGTTTCGTTAAAGAGACCTTTGGCTCTTGCTATAACGCGCTTAAGTAGGCATGCTAATGTTACAGATATTCGCGTGCCTGTAAATAGTGAACTTTATTATAGACACAGTAGCCCTTTTATGTATCTGTTGAGAATGGACATGAATCGGTAGTCAGTTATATGTCCTCATTGCTATAAAGAGCCTCAAACTTGATTTGATCAAATAAAACTGGGCAAATGTGGACAAGCAGTGGAGATATTAGGCTTTGCAGCCTACTTCGTTATAACCAAGGTAAAAGAAAAAGGTGCAGAGCTTGCATTTCTTCTTCTTCGGATTTGATGATTTTAAAGCCGTCGTGGGATAATGGTTAGAGTTCAGTCTTTATCCTTCATTACATATAGACAATAATGTCGATAATATGCCGTCATCTACGTCTTAAAGAAATGAAATTGTCGGACAAGCTGTACAAGGCAGGGCAGGGATAGTCATCTTTCGTTAGGAGGGTTCACACACACACACTGAGCGCTTTTGTATTATCAACAAAATGTTTTTCCAGGACTTTGTCGACCGTTACAACAGTTTAGGCATGGTGCGCCTAGGGCTTATACGTTTCGTCACTTGCTGCTAAATCTTACCACTTGCCTTTATTCACGGAAACGGTTAAAAATAAGTACCAGGAGCACTCAAAACAGACGGTGAACACTTGCGAAAGGTGCCAACTCTGGCGAACTGGCATCTTCCGTACGTGTTTAAATAGTGTTCAGTGGCTGGCTTTAAGTAGTGTCAAGCTTTCAAACTATGCCGTCATTATTCTTTTATAATGATAATAAAATCAAGCACACATTTAGAAGCTATTAAAATATGTAACTGCTAGTTAGGCTTAATGATAAAAAACTTTTTTTGCTTAAATCTTTCTTATACACATTTTATAAGCTAATTTGGCACCTAAAATAAAGACATATATTTTGTTAGTCACCCATTAAGTCTTAAGTAAATAGTCAAAAAAAGTTGTATATGCGTATTGAAAAGGTACAATTTATAAAAATATGACTAGAGTTTGTTAAAAATTAATGTGCCCAAATGCAAATGCTCAGTCTTAAAAATAAAAGCAAGAACCTTGATTATTCCTAATTATTTAAATAAAAAACATCTTAAGGACTATTAAAGTCTTCACAGCATTTCGCAAAAATGCTCGATAAAATGGCTTGAACTACCATTGTCGACCAATGTTAAATATTTATTATTGCTGTAAAGCAATTAAAATATTTTTAAAAGTTTTCAAAATTATAACACATAATAAATGCACAACCTGTCAAAGCATTACATTACATAGAAGTGTTATAGCATTTAAAGCATTATAGCAAATATTTTGAAGATTCTTTAGTATCAATTTCGGTTTGTGAACAGCCATTTAGTAGATTGCTTTTGTCCTAGGATTTCTACAAAATTGTTATAGTCGAATTAATCTTCTTCATTTGTTACTTAAGTAATTTGGATAAATAGCGTTAACATTGGTAAATACCGGCAATGTCTAATTCTACTGTACTTATTATTTTAATGTTCAAATATGAATTATTTAGGAAAGCAAATTTATTCATTTTACGCAATTTTAAGTTGGCTGCAGAATAATTACTTTCACTAATGACCGCGGCTTCTTTAAACGATAAAATGCGGAGGCTGATGTAAGAAGTAGAGATTCTTTTGGAATTCTCTCATTAATAAATCACTGAGATTACCTACAAAGGAGGCATTATTTCTTGACTTAAATTGCCTATAAATTCTTATTACAACGATTCTTATTTAAAATACACCAGAGTGGTCATGGAAACTTTTAATTATGTTTTTATATTCTTCTTTTCTGGTAAATTTTACGACAAACATTTTTTAACCACTGAACAATTTCAAGACTAATAATTACATCAATTCTGATAGATAACTTACGCCTAGTTATTTCATTCTAATGCTTCGTTTTGTCTGTGTCTAATAATATTAAATTAATGAAGTCGTAGAAGCTATATTTAATCTACAGCTAAGCTAGCAGCTGTTTTAAAAGTTTGCATCAAACTAATATTGGTCCATTTGTAACGAGTTAAAGAGTTTGATGAAATGGGTGTCCCATGAACTAAGTGATAGCGAAACGCATTCAGTATGCTCTTCCTTCTGCCTTGTGCTACCAAACAAATGGTTAAATTCAAGTTCATTCGCATAGGAAAGCTCTAATCCACCAACTACCACTTCGTTGGCAAAGACACATCGGTTGAACAACAAAAATGAAATATAACTGGGAAACGGACTAAAAGAATAAGACGTAGGCTATAAACCGGTCTTGTATCATTAAGACCTAATTAAAATCAAAATTTTATTTAATAGGTACAATATTAAGTTTAATAAATTCCTTTTGCCTTAATTTTACAGGCTTATCCATCCTGTATCAGATAGTGCGCCTGATAAAAATAATTGCTTTCTACGGCTCACTGGCAATACGTCCGTTTGTGTTCACTGGAATTGACACATTCATTACCAAAACAAATGCTAAAAGCTTTAAATAACAAAGTTATCTGAGCTATAACGTGTAACGTCATGATTATTGTTTTTGCCTTCTGTACTTATGTTTAGTTATTATTTACATTATTTTTTAAACCTTAACTATTGTTATACTTTTTTTAGTATTAATTTATTTTATTGTCAATTGTCACGTAATAGTACTAGTTCCTTAATGCTGACAGAGTGAACAATCATCATCGACATCATCATCATCTGCCTGTTTTAGTCCACTGCTGGACATAGGGCTGCCTGAAAACGCAAGCCTTCTCCATTAGGATATTTTTTGATACCGTATCCCACCTCGCTGGTCTAATGAGGGTCGGTGGGTCGACCGACTTTTTACATGCCCATCTAACGCATGGTTCATTTTACTTTTCAGACCATTAGGTAATCGGCCAAAATTGTCCTAACCAACCAGAAAACAACGATAACTTGAAGTTGTTTCCCCGAGGGATTCGAACCCATGAAGTCCGGTTTATAAAGCAAGGGTCGATTCCACTAGACCACAAAGGCAGAAAAGAAATAAAAATATCACTATCGGTAAAATTGAATAATAAGGTAAATTATTATTTTGATATTAAATTTTCCGGGTGAGGGAGTGTGTGGAGAGAGTTTTAGAGGTGAGTGTTGGACTGAGTTATACATCTTATTTCGTAGTCTAACGTCGACAATCAAATGGTTAAGATATTCGCAAGAAAAAAACCGTCTTAATAAAAGCAATCGTCGTCAAATTACATAATCAGGATTCTTTTCAGCATCCATGATTACGGGCAGACTAGTTGGAGAAGTCTGCCCGTGATCTCGGATGCTGAAAAGAATCGAAAGCGTCGGGAATAAATATGTTTAAGCAACGCGAAAATCCGTAAATTAGTGGATTTGATATGTATAATAATCGCGTAAATAAAGAAATAATTATGCACAAATAGGATGGTTATTTCATAACTGTTACCTTTTATAATAAATAAAATCAAATGTTTAAAAGCGATATCTGCTTTTTTATTGTATGAACACGGTCATTTTAAATAAAATTAAAAAGTGATTCAAAATTTTATCCCCAAAAGAAAACGAAATTGCGTTATAACTTATTCAAAATAGTACATGCCAAGTTTAGTTAGAATTTACTACGTCTTCCTCGGGAGATTCCTAAAGGATTGGACCCGGCCATAAATTTTTTAGAACGTTTCCGATACGTTTTTATCGGCTAACATTCTGATGGCCGTCCCTAATACTTAATATAAAAAGAATATTCAGAGTTGCAGGACAAAAAATTTTAAAAACAAATAATACTTTTCGTTACATTTTACAAATATTTTTTTCAATATTTTCAATAAACATTTAAAAATATTTCAAGCTAACTAAGATTAATTGTATCTCATATCGGAAACAAAAGAAAGTACATAAAATCACCTTTCCTTATAACTGTGCGCTTCAATTTACAAGACAAAAGTTCAATGAGGATTTCTTTAAACCATTAACTCTAATCCTGTAAACAGTAGTGCCAGTGAACTGCTTAAGGCTGCTGATGATACTAGAAACATAATACTGTTCTAAGATTATTTAGTCTGTTCTTTGACCATGGACTCCAGGAAACAAAATAACTCAAACTTTTAATCTTATTAAAAATTCTTAAAGATAAAGCATTAAAATAATAATTTTTTCTTTGATTTACATCAATAACTTTCTAGTAAAAATTCATTTACGAATAGTCTTTGTTTACCCGGTAAGTCTGTTGCATTAATTTTGGTGGTATGAATCAATCTTATGCTTAATTTTTCCAATCAGGAATTGAAATAAAATCGATGACAATTTATCCCACTTTTCCTTAAACTAATCTAACATTTAAGAAAAAAAAATCATTAACTCTTCATCGATTAATTGTTTTGAATCAATCTTTTTACCTCTTATTCTTTACTACTAAATATCTCCTTTTTATTTGTGTTACATCTGGGTGATAACGCTTGTTATTTAAGACTTAATTTTCAGGAAGTCAGTGACTACTTAAATTATCTGTTTTTAAAATTAGAGAAGAAATGTAATAGAATATTTAATATATAACAGAATATTTATAATTATGACTAACTTACAAACTAATTTACATTTATGTCAATAAAATTACCGCCTACGAAACCAAGTAATGTTTTATAACCGCTCAGTGTCTTTAGTGACAAAAGCGGGGTCTCAGTCCATAAGCCTTAGTAATTTAAATAAGTTATACTTTAAAATATATTTTTTTTATGTATATAAAATAAAAAGTAGAGTAATCTAAACTTATGATATTAAGGTTTGTTCTGTAATTTGCTTACTTACGACGCATAAAAACCTTTTAATACATTTTTGTAAATTGGAAGTGTTACTGTATACTATTCTTACCAGATATTTTTTTTTTCAAAGTCAAAGTCTTTATTCAATATGGAAGCATTACACTTTCTTATTGATTGTCAAAAAATCTACCAACGGTTCGGAAATAGACGCCTCTGACCTGAGAAGAACCGGCGTAAGAAACTCAGCGGGACTTTTTGTTTTTTTCCTTTTTCTTCAATAAATTTTACAAAACTTTTACATAAAACCTTACACTTTACCACTTTGAAAAAGCCTGGGGCGAACAGTTCATTACCAGGGTGTGTTATCTATTAAGTAGTCGTGACAACAATAATATCCTTTAACACAAAAACTTTTTTAAATTTATTTACAGATAAAAGCTGAACGTTTTCTGGTATTTTAATGTAGAAGAGTATACATTGTCCCATGAGAGATTTGATTGATCTTCGGAGCCTAGTTTTTGGAAGAACATAATTATGCTTATTCCTAGTATCTATATTATGTGTGTCACAATGTTTTACAAAATCATTTTTATTTTTATGAACATACATAATATTTTCAAATATATATTGAGAAAAAACAGTCAATACATTGATTTCTGTAAACATTTTTCTCAGCGATTCTTTGGGGCCCAGGTTATAAACTGCTCGAGTCGCTCTTTTTTGAATTATAAAAATAGTATTAATATCAGCCGAGTTTCCCCACAGTAGAATGCCATAAGAAATTATACTGTGAAAATAACTAAAATATACTAAACGGGCTGTCTAAACATCGGTTAGTTGTCTAATTTTTTTGACTGCATAAGCCGCTGAGCTAAGTTTACTCGCCAGTCTATGAATATGAGGGCCCCATTGCAGTTTAGAATCTATTGTGATGCCGAGAAATACAATGCAATGTACGTGGTTTAGCGCTTCTACGACCACATCACACCCAGCTTGAGGAACATTAGGAGTGATAAACCTTATACATTTAGTTTTATTGTTGTTTAACAATAAATTATTTTCACTAAACCAGCATTTTACTTTTGAGAGGGTATTATTTACATCGACATTTTGCAAGTTACGTCGTTTTATTCTAAATATTAAAGAAGTATCATCAGCAAATAATACAATCTCGTTATTGTAATATGCATTTATTATTGACACGTCGTCACATGATATACTAAATAACCTTCTCAGTAAACTAGTGGTAAATAAATGGTATATAGGTCGTGGGAAAACCACAATGTGTTATCGTTGCTTTCTGGTTAGTTGGAACATTATAAGCCGACCGAATTGTCCAAAAGAGTAAAATGATTAATGCGTCAGATGGGCATATTATACGATGGTCCTGGTTGTCAAGGCCATCTTTGGCAGTCGTTTTACGATATTAGGACCTTCAAATTTACTGACAATTGTTTCATCTATAGAATGCAGTTAACCGTGTTGAGAAAGTCAGATGCCAGTCACTCTGAATAAAACTAATAATCAGATAAATTTGGATCACAAGTAAATAAATAAGCCAACATGTAATGTTGCCTTACTGACTTATAAATATTTTGTAACTTTTTTTTCTTAATAAAACTTAAGTAATTATTAGGTAAATACTCGACAATGTTCTCAATTTTTAATCAAATTAATATATAATTCACTCAGGCCGTCATGCCAACCAGTTGTTTGTTTTGTGGTATATGATAGTTTCATTACCGTATTACACCAAGATTTAACTTATTATATCGACTCCAAATATGCATATTTACTTTGATAGACATCATGATCATCATCATAAGTAGCCTTTATCCGTCTTCTGCTAGACATAGGTCTTTTTCAATGAACCAAGACTTTATTTATTAAATTTATTAAATACAGTGATGTTTTGTCAAAAGATAATTATATAATTCCTCAATGACTTTGCTAGCATTTTAGTAATGGAATGCCTTTTTAAAGGATTGCATTAAATATTTATAATGTTTAGTTGTTGATAGAAGAAGTTTAAATATAACTAACGTGTAAATGTAGAACAACTCATAATTAAAAATTAGGTTGACATGGTTACAATTTGAGTAATAGCAAGTTACTTGCTTTCGTTCTCTTTAAGAAAACATCTCTGCAATAAAATTCACGCCTTAATACTTTATATTCGATTCGGACTCTTTCCAGCATCCATGATAACGGACAAACTGATAAATTAGATACGTGAAATAATCGCCTCAATAAAATGAATAATTATGTACAATTTTGATATATATTTTATTTCGTAAATGAAATTAAATTATTCACATGCATATAAATTTTTACTATAAATCTTTTATCTACTCAATTTAATAAAGCTGAAGCGTCTATTTGTAACATCAACAACCTGTTTTTAATCATAACATTGTGATATATAATCGATACATATAACGAAACAATTTTTTTGTCTGCTTGTTTTGGATAATTCCTAGAATGGCCAGTCTGATTTTACGGGACTCTCATTGGAAGATAGCTGATGTAACTAGGTATATTTTTCTTTCACAAAATTACTAACAGAATTGTTTTTTTAATATTACCACTGAGGTGAGGTGGCGCGCAGCAGCTAGTTGAACGCATAAGAAATAAAACCTAAATGACATTTGAAGAATACTCTATATTATAAGAGGTATTATAACAACCAATACGTACGTGTAACTGCTTCGCTTCTGTGGCGTTAAGACCAATTCTCAAGTGTATAGTAAACTAACGGTCTCACTGAGCGCATTTAATTAATTGCGCCAACCGTGCATCCTAAATTCCACTTGGGACACCAAATTCTAACGCAAGAGCTACACTACGCTGTTAAATATTAAGGACTTTGCTCAAGTACAGAGACAGATAAAATACCAAGAAAAGTGAAACACGAATCTTAGGTCGTTCCAAACTTAAATATACATTTTAAAAATAATGTGTTATCATAAATTAAAAACTTGACCTTAAAGTGAATATCAATTGTAAATTTTTTGGACACACGATAAAAAAAAGATTTGAAAATTCTGAAAATCACATAAAAATATTACTAATTTCTCACATAATGTAATGAAAACGAAAAGAAAACTACTAATGAAATCTGTTAACAGCTAGATGGCAATAACAGTTTAATGATTTTGATGTAAAGAATCCTCGGTTTTTAAATAGGACGGTTTTAAGGTTTTACAATGATAGTAGAAAAAGAGTACAATGATGGTTACATTTTACTCATATTATTATACTTGTATTATTATTTTACTTGTAGTTATGCGAGAACCTATTAGAGTCTCTGAATCCTACTAGTCTGCTCCAACATCCGGTACCTAGGTTCATAAATCCAAAATGTCGGCAATATGGACCGTGACGTTACAAATAGAATAAGTACAGGATGGATGAAGTAGCGCGAGGTCTCGGCAACAGATTGTGATCTATCAAAACTAAAAGAAATTCAAGATTTTTCAGTAATGAAGGAAAAGACAGTGCATGCAGCTGAGATGGATACGTATAAAGTGACGAAGAAAGATCAAATTAGAAACCATTACAGACTGAAAAATCAACAAGTAGGGCCAGGCCCTACTTGTTGATGTGGTATGGGCTTTTATGAAAAGGAAAAAATGTCATAATCTCAAACAACCGGTGGTAGGTCCCCTATTTTACCGGTAGTAGGTCCCCTATTTGTACCGGTGGTAGGTCCCCTATTTACAAGGGATCGCCTGGGTGGGTACCACCGCGGTGCCTATTTCTACTGTAAAGCAGTAGTGTGAAAACACTACTGTGTATCGGTTTGAAGGGCACCGTAGCCAGCGTATTTACTGGGAAAACGAGACTTAACATCCTATGTCTGCTCGTCTGCCTGCGTAGGCAATAAAAAAAAACGAATGCTAGAAATTAATATTGATGGACGAAGAGTGACAGGCAATCCAAAAAAGTGATGAATAGACACTAGTGAGAGAGAATATGAGAAATAAAGGAGTAAGTGTGTAAATGATGAATGATAGCTAGAAATAAAATAGGAAAACCTCTTGTGCTGACTCTGCATAAGCGGGATAAAAGACGGAATAAAATGACCATCATAATATTATCCTAAAGTAAAAAACAAAAGTCTTATTCCAATTTAAATACAAGTACCCGGTCAAACACTTGTTTACTTAACACAGAAAGGTGGAACCTTATAGTTCAATAGTGCTTAAAAAACATTCGTGCTGTATAAAAAATGTGACACATTCTTTAAGATTAAAGTCGATGCTAAATATTTTAATTTTATTTGATAATAAATACAGTTTTTACGGATCGCGTTGAAATAGAAATATACAAAAATTATATTTAAAAAAACATAATACCTAAAATAAATAGATTAATTTCTTTAAAACCAATAAAATTGCACCCGACGTTCTCGTCAAACGTAAAGAAACCAAACGCGATTACATCATTAATATCAGTTTTATCTTTCGTATAGTTATTTATTTATGTGTATCTTAATGACATTATGATACTGCCATTTCCCAACTTAGTCTGCCCGTGATCATGGATGCTAAAAAGTCCCAAACGTCGGGAATAAATATAAATTATTAACGCGAAAATTCCGTTAAAAGTGGATTTGATAATATTATGTACTATAATCGCGAAAATAAAAGATATAATTATTGTGTATAGTATTCGTGTAAGCAACAGAAAGAAACGTTTGTACAATTTTGACTACACCTTATCTACCACACTGATGCTTATTGTTAAAACTAAGTTCCGAAATACAGGTGACGTGAATTCATGGGTGAGGTATAATGTCGTACAATATAAGCTAGCAGACTTACAGCGAGCACTTAATTAATTGCACCAGCTTTGCGCATTTCGAAATCCATTAGGTTTACCGCACAACAGCAATCTTAAGTTGGATAACATTGTTTAGTATGCTAACATCGGAGCAGAACTATTTGTTGCATATAACCAAAGAGCGCTCAGAGAATCTTTGAAAGTTTACAACAACAACGACTTATGTTTAGCAACGTAAATTTATTGCACCGATTGTAAATTGAAAAGCCAAAAAGTACCTGCCAGCTTCATTATAATACGGAATCAATGAAATGTATCCTAATATCAAAATATCTAAGTTTATCACAAGTACATCAGTATCTTGGTTAATCTATCTGTGCAGACTTTTGGTAGATAATTTAAAAATTTTAAAACCAGTAAACTCCAGTTTATAGTTTTAGAATGTTTTATTACAACGTATTGTTACATTTTTGTATCATTTAAATTTGGAGAAAATTCTCAAAGGAAATCATGTCAATCACAGCGTTGTATAAATAAAAACATTGTAAGATGTAAAGCCCAATGTCCGACTCCTAGATTGCCTATCCCTGGGTTAAACAGACCAAATACCTCGGGTAATTTTAGATAAATCCTTAACATTTGGCCCGCACATTACGCGGGTTAGAAACAGAGCGGCCTACGTCTTACGTCAACTCTTTCCACCAATCAATCCTAAAAGCAAGTTATCTCTGCGTAATAAGGTGTTGTTATACAAGACAGTCATACGTCCAATTTAATATATGCCAGTCCGTCATTGCACATTCAAAGCGATCTCAATTGACAAGCTTCAAGTCCTTCAAAACAGATTCATGCGCAGGGCCACTGGTGCGCCGTATTACCTGCGCAACATTGACCTGCACCTGGATCTGAAATTGCCTACGATCAAACAGTACCTAAAACAAACTTCTATCCGATATTTCGACTCGGCTTCGCAACACCCAAATGATCTAGTTCGGAGCGCCGCCGCTTACGAACCAACAATTTCACTCGCTAAAAACGACATCCACCGAAGAGCGCGAAACGCGATAACAGATCCGGACGATGAGATTACGATCGTGCAAGCACGTTTTAACTCACAAAGACGCAACACATCTTGTCCTCGCCGTCGAGGGCAAACGAATACACCGTATAACAGATATCGGCACGTACCAGGCCGATTCTCACCAACCAGATAGGGCGGTTATTAACTTTCCACTAATAAGTCCTAAAAGCAACCTATCGAGCCGAGGTTCGGCCCACCGGGGCGCCCTCGATAAATGTTGCTAACGGGTATAGGCATGGACCTGACCAGCGGCTGATCGAGCCGAGGCTCGGCCCTCTTGGGCACCCTCGATCAAGCCCGCTTACGGGATAAAGAAGTGGCAGCCCGAGCCGAGGTCCCCCTTCAGGGGTCCCTCGGAGCTAAGCCACAGAATAGAGGTGAAGTCTGTGCACACTTAAAGTTGCACAGCCCTCGAACCTGCCGGGTTGTGCGGTAAACTCCACCAACGCGAGTCATCCGTAAAAAAAAAAAATATGTAAAGTTATGAACGTACATATTCTACGAAACTTTGAAATGTCTCATTATTTTTAACGCTCCAACATCAGCTATGAGTCGTAAAAGGCGATGCCATAAGCTTTGGTTTGACGACGATGCTATGAAATATTCTAACACGTAATTTCTTTTACGCAATGAACGTGAATTATTTTTAGGCAGCTTTTTTAACAATTTCTGTCTAGCTAGCTATGAAATTTAAGTTTAAGCTTACGGGTTAGATTTTCTTTATTATTATCTTATCTTATAGCATACCTAATAATTGCACTGTTAGCACTTTCTAAATATTTTAAGAACGAACATTACACAGAAATGCCACCTATAAAGTTCGATAGCTGCTTTTAATTATGAATTTTAAAAAAGCCTATTAGAATACATTACAACTACCCATAAATAGATAAGAAATCATATGTAGTATTTAGCTACATAAATATGACTATTATCGTATAAGGTTCATTTGAATTATTATTTTAATTATTGAAATAAATATATGATGCTGGTTCTTTAACTTTTGTTTTCATTATAGTTATCATTCTTAGGCTTACAATAAATATAATAATTTAAAAAAAAAAACTTCGGAACCACTTTAGCTGTGAGGCTAGTATAAAGTCGCAGAGCAGAAATAGTCAGCTTAATTAAAAAGCAGGACTTGTGGGTTTGCAAATTCGACTTCAGATATGTTGTGCTGAAAGTGATGGTAAGTAAAGTAAAAGGCGGTCGCACGCAATGTGGCCGGGGCAATTGTATCTACCCTCCAATATTAAAAAAACATTTTTGATCGCTCCCTTATTTTCGTTGCTTTTCTACTTGCGAGCAAACAACAACATTTGCACACCTTGATATATTTATCTTTTGCTTAATCATTTTTGTGGCTTAGATATAAATCATCTATGACAGTGACGGTACGTTTAACCAAAGACAAGAGTTTAGAACCATAACTTCAAGGTATAAAAAGGAAGTTGTTAATGAGTGTTCAAATTCAAACTGCTGGACATAGGCCTCCCTAATACATCCAAATCCATTAGGGGTTTTGGACCGTATCCCACCACGCTGGTCCAATGCGGGTTGGTGGGTGGACCAACTTTTACATCCCCATTCGACGCATGGATCATCTTCTTTTCAAACAATTAGTGATCGGCCCAAGTTGCCGTAACCAACTAGGAAACAACAATGAAAATTTGTAGAGTCCCGCAGGATTCGAACCCACGACCTCCGGTTTCTAAAGCACACACCTATACCACTAGGCTACGAAGGCAGTTATCCAAATAAATATTAAGAAAAAAGAATAAATAACATGCTACAGCTGGCATTACAAAAGGTTACAATTACACATTTACTTTTAATAAAAAATCATCTTTAATGTGAAACTTATTTCTAGTAGGTTTTGTAACTACAATTATAATCAAAAAGCATTATTAAGAAATCGGGCAATCTTTTGTCGTTGTCTTGTCAGAGAGGCTTTATCACCGGTTCGCTGATTTTCACAACCGATTAGAGCGGGCTTCATAATTTATTTTCAATTTAGTGTCAAAATGGACAAGAGTTCAACTTTAAATGAAGTAATTCCAAAAGTTATTTTATTATTTGAAGTTATCTTTCTCTCCTATTTATTTCCCGGTAGAAAATCCTAAATTTATGTTAAAGGGTGCTTCGCAAGACATTTTAATGTGTTCCAAAATTTTCTTGAATAGCATCTCTTTACGCTTCAATAACACTCAAAACATATGTTTTAAATATAGGGTCCAGATATGTCTTCCAATTTGGATTGCAATGACACTCTTGTGTTGCCAATTATGAAATCGTGGCTAAGGTTCATGTGGAAACGATTCTGATACAAGTGATGGTAGGAAATAGCTGCTTCATCAAATAGCACGTGTGAAGATTAAAATGTATGTTTTATAATCACTAGCAACGATTAATTTTCACCAGAACTTTAATGGCCTGATATCCGGCTATCCGGTTTCAAGGTCGACCAAAGCGTTAAACCTTAACCGGCTACTGTTTGAATATTCTATGTATAGGTTACGCAAATGTTTACCATTTTGGACGAGGAATTCAGTACCTATGCTAAATAGTGGTGAGTTGTGCTACGTCACTAAGACAGCATGAAGTGTGTGATGCAACGTTACACATTTCTCACTACGCGTACTATTAAGCATATTTTCTATTTTGTTTTTATATAATGTACGCAGACTAGGCCACGTGGAGATTTCGTTATTTTACATGGTAATAAACTATTTAAGGGCTTAAGAGAAAAGAAAAGAGACTGTAGTTATAAGGACCACCATGTTATATTAGACAAATGTCATTAAAAAAAAACATAGTAACCTCAATGATTAATTTTATGCTACCTTTACACCTAAGTACAATGAAATTACTTTTACGAAGAAAGCAGGTAAAACGAACGCTGGTATACTAAATAATAGTTTAGAAAACTAAAACGTACGCTTTTCTTGAATATCCAAGTAAAACATTTTAAATAAACTTTAATAAATTTGAATCAAAATAGTGTAAGAAAAAGTAATTTTACTAGTAGGTAGTAGTTTTGCAATAATAAACATTCTATAAGCAGATATGAGTAGAAGTGTTATTTTGATAAAACTTATAACTTCTTTAATTAGCAATAATATTATATAATAGGAATTTAAAACTTTGTCGCTTCTGTGCTGTTCACATATACATTCAGGACTAGGACAAACTAACTGACTTCCTGCGCGCAGATAATTATTTGTGATTACCATGAATCCGAAATACTCTTCAGAATACAGAATTGTGTAGTAGCAGTAGCGCCGTTACCTTCAATGTAAAATGCAATTCCAACTTTATCGATTCAGTTCCAAAGCCTGATGATGAAATAATTTTTAAAATTTCCTTTTTGAATAAATATATGTTTTCTGCGTTATTCATGATATATACTATATACTTGTATTCTGTCGTCTTTATAAACATCTGAGGATTTATAAACAAAGGTAAGCACGTGGAATAATATTTCTTTTTCCAAAATGAACAGGCAGTCATCTTAATAACATAGGCAGTAATTAAAATAGTGTTAAGGTTCTTCAAGAAAGTAAGAAAAGCATTTTTAACACATAAAAGTAAAAAACTTACGACAAATTATGATAATACAAGCATAATTTTATCATGTACTAAAATGGTATGCACTCCGCTCTCCATCACGAAGTTAGGGAAACTTCATGAATTCTTGGTTGCGCGGGCGCGTGGTCACTCAAGTTTCATCAGTCAATTTTAATTGGACTAATTTTAACTTGATTCGAGCTCGAGTGACGGCGATATGGTAGTCCTGTTTAAGGACCAGAACGATTCAAAGGGCCATGTGCGCAATCTGGCTCGGACAACGTGGTTATGAAGCCGGATTGGACATGCGAAAAACGAAGGATAAATACCTCGTCTGATAGGGGCACAGCTGCAGGCTTCTTCGTTGATGCGGTTGGGGTTGCGGTTGGGTTGGGTGGAACTGCCTCCGTAGCCTAGTGGCATGGCGTGCTTTAGAATCCGGAGGTCGTGGGTTCGAATCCTGCAGGGGACTCAACAAATTTTCATTGTTGTTTCCTAGTTGGTTAGAGAGCAATTTGGGCACGATCACGCCATTTGTCTGAAAAGTAAGATGATCCATGCGTCGGATGGGCATGTAAGAGTCGGTCCACCACCAACCCGCATTGGACCAGCGTGGTGGGATACGGTCCAAAACCCCTAATGGATAGGGGTGTATTAGGGGAGGCCTCATGTCCAGCAGTGGACATCAAAGGCTGATGATGATGATGATGATGATGCGGTTGGGGTTCGCGGTAAACGTTATACTATTACACTGGAGCGTTGGCCATTCGCATCGCGTGACTTTACAAAATATGATGCGTTGCGTAGGAACTCTGGAAGGTCGACGGCGGTGGTGCTAGCCGTGGACCATTTTACGAAGTATTAAAGAAAAAATAAAAGGAAGAAATGACAGCAGGCAAAAAGGAGCGGTAAAGTAAGAAATGGAAGGAAGATTATTGCGTAACCAACTTGCGGCTATGTAAAACGACGAAGAAATGCGCGCGAACAATGCTGGTTTTCACTGGATCCGTGTAATTATAAGGTAGATGCTACTCTTCAAAAAGTTGTATCAATACAGTTAAAATAAGAATCTTGCTAACGTTTTTATTATTCACGTCAAAACTATAAAGATAGAGCTGTGCAATAAGTAACCTAAGTAATGTTGCATTTTACTGTAACTGCCTCCCTAGCCTAGTGGTATGGGCGTGTGCTTTAGAAACTGGGGGTCGTGAGTTCGAATCCTGCAGGGACTCAACAATTTATCATTGTTGCTTCCTCGTTGGTTAGGGCAAATTGGGCCGATCACCCAATTGTCTGAAAAGTAAGATGATCCATGCGTCGGATGGGCATGTAAATAGTCGGTCCACCAACCATTGGCCCAGCGTGGTGGAAAAGAAACTTATTTTTCTTTGTATTGTTTTAACACTTTGACCACACTATTTTTTTTACAATAGTAGCTGTTGGTTACTATATATAATCATTAATTATTATATAATTATTGCATTTGTGTACGTCGATTTTACCAAAAATATTTAATTTAGGTTACGTAATGTATCCGCAATAATCATTTGAGGTTAGGTAATAAATATATGTTATAAATAGAAGAGTTGCATATGTTCCCACGTATAAATAGACATTCATAATTTACCATTTGCTGGGGTTTATAAATCGTGTATAAAAATATGTTTCCTCACATTATAGCATTCTCCGTATTTCGAATTACTAATATTTTTTTCCATAATATTCTGCCATTAGCATTAACATTTATGGCCTATTATATTTTAATAGTAAAATACCTATTGTAATTTAATAAAATATTTTGTTTAAGATTGTATTGAGAAATAAATACTTTGATAGCACACTTGTCGTCATAGCATGTCCCATAATGATAAGCCTAATTTGTTTTATCAATGCGCACAATATGTATAATATACTATTTCTGTATATATATTCTATTTCATCATCGGCCTAATAATTTAGATACGAACATGCGATGATAAACATATGTCTATAAATGCGATACGTTCTGCCTTAATTCCCAGCCACGTTGTGTAATATAAAAACATTGTGTGTAAAACCAAGGCTTATAACCAAAAAACTCTTAGAAGATAATGGAAACTACAATTTGGACGTATAGTGAGCAGCATGTGTTTGATTACAAACAGTTGTGCTCTAAGAAGCCAATCAGTTTATGCTCAACTCGCTCTCAAAGGGTAGATTCCATCAAATTAATCATTCTATTTCAAAGGAACGCATTATTTTACCGTGATATTATTTTCTGTAATTTCTGTTCTTTCTCCAAACAATTTTGCTAAGGTATAATGGGATTGACAACTTATTCATCCAGATTTACCTGAATAACAGTTTTAGCGTAGAGCGATTAACATATGGGCACAACACAAATAGTAAGCTGCATTCTATGAATAAATTAGTTCTCAGTAAATTTGAAGGTATTAATGCATCCTATTACGTCGGACAAAAACGATTTTAACTACTTAAACAGACTTTTTGCCTAGATTCGAACACTCACGACTTATCGGTTTCCAAAGCAAGTTCTAATATAACTTGGCACGGAGGCTACGTAAATTTCAAAAAGTATTTTTCTTTACCTGTAAAAAAATAGTAAATAGTAAAAACTATTATAATTGAGTTCTGTTACGGCTTATGACAACCATGATTATACATTTATTATATGCATACAATTTGAAGTAGTATTCAATAAATAAACAAAATTTTAATAAAACGTATTAAAAAAATACAAATCAGAATGTACAAATTGTTTTTTTGCTGCCAAGATTTTGTATTTTCCTTACTACAGGAGAAGTTAATAATCGCAAAAAATTACAAAATTTGCAGATAGGTTAAAACAAGCCTTAATTTTTTTTTAGAAAAACTGGCAAATTGTATTATATTATATAATATAATATTATATTATATTAAAATATATTATAATATATTATATTATATTACTCCACTGCTGGATTAGGGCTCCCCTAATGCACGCCCTCTCCATAAGGGATTTTTGGACGGTATCCCACCATGCTGGTCCACAATTTGGTGATCAACCCAAATTGTCCTAATCAATTAGGAAACAACAATGAAAATTTGTTAGGTCCCCGCAGGATTCGAACCCTCGAACTCTAGTTTCTAAAGCACACGCCTTTACTACTAGGCTACGGAGGCAGTAATATTATATATTATATTATATAAAATATTTTTATATTATAATGTTGACCTTGGGAAAAGGATGAAATGCGTCTAACTGACTTGCTTACGCAACGCGTTCTTCTAAAATGGGAAGTAATGCTACATTATTGAATGAAGATGCTTGACTTCCAATTTGACAGAAATAAAGAAATAATGCAGATATACTATATTATTAATTTAGTCTTATTTTGGTTTAATTAATGCTTTTAAAAGAAGGTCTGATTCAATGATATACAATGAATTTACTGCGAAGCTACAACTCCAGCTAAACAAAAAAAACATCGTTTTCATTTCGATGCAATAACAGAAAATGTCATAAAGTTTTCTCGTTTTAATATACGCCAAGTCCTGACCACAATAAATTGGAAAAGTTTTTCTTCCGTTCTTGATGCTTATTCCTCCGCGCTCTGATTCCCCGCTTTCAGTAAATACTAAATATTTTTCAAGGTAAAATTATACAACGAGGAGATACTTGGACTTTGAAAATTATCATATTGAGAAATTAATGTTCTAGGTCTCAAACTAAATTCCAACCATAAATTATAATTTATTGTATTCATTTGCCCATCAATGAATATCAAACGACAACCAGAGTAGGGATAAGGGCGTCTTTCAGCCAGAGACGTACAGCTATTTTTTATTTAAAATAAACTTTGCAGTACGGGTTATGTTAATATTCTATTTTTTTTAAATACGCAACGAACTCGGAACAACTTTGGTTACATTCTAGCACATAAGATGAGCAAACTGCACTTCATAGTACTATGCGATTGAAAATGTGTAAAATATAAGATATGGTGAGTCATCTAAAATTACCAATTTTTCAGTTGATTCACCGGTAAGCAGCATAATGATTGCATCATCTTTTAAAACTTATAAATAATATAAAAATCAAGTATTACAGCAGCATTGTCGTACCATAGCCGATTGCTGTTAACATTGGACAGAGGCAACTATAAAAGTTTAAAGCGAAACGTATTGAGTTTAATTTTATTTTTTAGTTGTTTTTTTCATTATTAAGTAGCTTTAAACATTTTGTTTTACTCATACTTACTTGAGTCTTTTATATCAGTACGCTATTTTTTATCATTAAAAAGTTAATAAATGCAAGTCTCAAATTCATCAGATTTTTATGAAATATTTAATTTATCATCATCTAAACCGTGATTAATTTAGCAAAACAATAAAAAAAACTTATCAAGGAACAATCTAGGTTATAACAATGTAAATAAGTTTTTTCTTACGCCCTCTGATAATGTTGGACGAAAATATCAAATTGTATGAGGGGTATTAAAATCGTTTGTTAAGTGTATAAATTTTATCGAGCTCCTTTTTGGTCAGCTCTTCGTATGGTAATGGCATCTTATTCTGAACAAGTGATAGCATTGTTGTCAATCAAAAAGCAAATGTAACACTTCTTTAGGGTTGGACGCGAAAAACGAAAGGATAAATACCTGTCGATGGGGCCAGCCAGGCTTCTTCGTTGATGGGTTGGGGCCTCGGTAAACATTACACTGGAGCGGGCCTTCGCATCGCGTGATTTAAAAATATGATGCGCTGCGTAGGAACTCTGGAAGGTCGAGGTGGTGCACCTGGACCATTTTAAAAGTAAAGAAAAATAAAAGGCGAAAGCAGAAAAGGACGGGTAAATGAAAGAGGAAGATTATTGCAACCAACCGGTATGAAAACGACGAAGAAATGGCGCAACAATCTGGTTTTCCACTGGATCCTGATTATAAGGTGATGCCTTCAAAAGTTGTATCAATACAGTTAAAATAAGAATCTTGTAACGTTTTTTATTCGCAAAAAACTATAAAGATAAAGCTGTGCAATAAGAACCTAATAATGTTGCTTTTCTAACCTCCCCAGCCTGGGTTGGACGTGTCTTTGAAACCTGGTTCAATCTAGGGACTCAACAATTTTCATTTTGCCTGTTGGTTGGGCAGTTGACCCCCAATTGTCTGAAAATAAGATGATCCGCGTCGAATGTAAAGTCGTCCCCAACCAGGCCCAGCGTGGTGGGCTTTTTTCTTTGTTTTTCCTTTGACTATATTTTTTTTTTTAAATAGTAGCTGGAATTTATATAATCATTAATTTTATAAATTTTGCATTTTGTCGTCATTTTCAAAATATTTAATTTGGTTCGTAATGTGCCGCAATAATCATTTAGGGTTGGGTAAAAATATATGTTATAAATAGAAAGGTTGCATTGTTCCACGATAAATAGCATTCTTTTACCCATTTGGGGGTTTATAAACTTGTAAAAAATTTTCCTCAATTATAGCCCTCCTATTTCGAATTATAATTTTTTCCATAAATTTCGCCATTGCATTAACTTTATGGCCTATTATTTTTAATAAAAATACCTTTGTAATTTAATAAAATATTTTTTTAAAGGTGTATTAAAAATAAATACTTTTGATAGCAATTGTTCCTGATGTCCTATATAAACCCTAATTTGTTTTATCAATGGCACAATTTATAATATACTGTTTTCCAATATATTCTATTTCATCATCGGCCTAATAATTTAGATACGAAATGGATGATAAAATATGTCTATAAATCGATACGTTCTGCCAATTCCCGACGTTTTAATATAAAACATTTTAAAACCAAACTTGAACCAAAAAAAAACTCTTAGAAATAAGAAAACACAATTTGGACGTATAGTGGAAATGTGTTTGATTAAAACATTGTCTCTAAGAAACCAATCAGTTTATGCCAACTCCCTCAAAGGGTAGATTCCATCTTAACTTCCCTTTCAAAGGAACGCATTATTTACCGTAATTATTTTACAATTTCTTTCTTTTCTCCAAAACAATTTTCCTAGGGTTTTGGGTTAAATTATTCGTCCAGATTTACCTAATAACAGTTTTGCGTAGAGGATTCATATGGGAACTTTACTAAAAGCGCATTCTATTAAATTTTCTCAGTAAATTTGGGTATTTACCCTACGTCGGACAAAAATGATTTCTACTTAAACAGACTTTTTGATAGATTCGAACCCTTTTTATCGGTTTCAAACAAGTTCTTATATAATTGGCACAGGATAAATTTTCAAAATTTTTTTTACCTGTAAAAATGTAAATAGTAAAAAACTATTATAATTGAGTTCTGTTACGGCTTATGACAACCATGATTATACATTTATTATATGCATACAATTTGAAGTAGTATTCAATAAATAAACATAATTTTAATAAAACCTATTAAAAAATACAAATCAGAATTACACAATGTTTTTTGCTGCCAAGATTTTGTATTTTCCTTACTACGGAGGAAGTTAATAATCTAAAAAATTACAAAATTTGCAGATAGGTTAAAACAAGCTATAATTTTTTTAAAACTGGTAAATGTGTATTATATTATATAATATAATATTATATTATATTAAAATATATTATAATATATTATATTATAATACTCCACTGTGGACTAGGGCTCCCCTAATGCACGCCCTCTCCATAAGGGATTTTTGGACGGTATCCCACCATGCTGGTCCACAATTTGGTGATAAACCCAAATTGTCCTAATCAATTAGGAAACAACAATGAAAATTTGTTAAGTCCCCGCGATTCAGAACCCTCGAACTCTAGTTTCTAAAGCACACGCCTTTACTAGGCTGGAGGCAGTAATATTATATATTATATATATAAAATATTTTTATTTTATAATGTTGACCTATGGGAAAAGGATGAAATGCGTCTCACTGACTTGCTAAGCAAGTTTTTCTAAAATGGAAGTAATGCTACATTATTGAATGAAGATGCTTGACTTCCAATTTGACAGAAGTAAAGAAATAATGCAGATATACTATATTATTAATTTAGTCTTATTTTGGTTTAAATAATGCTTTTAAAAGAAGGTCTGATTCAATGATATACAATGAATTTACTCAGAACTACAACTCCAACAAAAAAAAAAAACATCGTTTTCATTTCGATGCAATAACAGAAAATGTCATAAGTTTTCTCGTTTTAATATACAAGTCCTGACCACAATAAATTGGAAAAGTTTTCTTCCGTTCTTGATGCTTATTCCTCCGCGCTCTGATTCCCGCTTTCAGTAAATACTAAATATTTTCAAGGTAAAATTATACAACGAGGAATACTTGGACTTTGAAAATTATCATATTGAAATTAATGTTCTAGGTCTCAAACTAAATTTCAACCATAAATTATAATTTATTGTATTCATACACATAAAGTGTAAATAAATAAATATTTTAGCTAAACGCCGACCGATATATATATGAATACAGTTCATAAAGGTTGTTGTAAAGCATAAAGTGGGGCAATCAAAAGTATTAAAACGAATTGTAGTTGATTTATAATGTTTAGGTCCTACGTACATATTCAACCCTAAAATTTTATACTCTATTTTATGTCATAACCGCAGGCATACCAATTTGGTGTTTAATAAATTAAAACTTTTTTGACGTCAAGTACAATGCATCTAACAAGCATAAAGCACACATTTATTGTAATTATCATAAAGAGAAAGTTTTTCCTAGCGTTTTGATATCGCCTGAAGAGTGATAGCCTCTTGTCGTATTCCGACAACGTGGACCTCCTGATTTATTCTTTGATGAGCCACTTAATCATGTCTTGAGCATTTCACCTCGCATAGACAAGCTCTTCCCATTTCTCTAGTGCGATCTCGCAATTACTCAAGTGGCGTTTCAAAACGTCTTTATATCTTAGGAATTGACCTCCCGGTTTCCTTTTTCCAACACAAAGTTCAGAATAAAACACTGCTTTTAGCAAACAGACCATCTAAGTTGGCATTTCATTAGTGTAGCTTCCATGCCAAGCATGCCAGTGCGCCGCAGAATCTCTGCATTGGATATATGGTCCTGCCATTTGATCCGAAGGATAGACCGCAATCATTTAAGGTGGAAGGAGTCCAGCCTTCTAATATCTCTTCTATAAAGACACCAGGATTTGGCAGCATATATAAGATTTGGCAGAACAATGGCCCTATATACAAGAAGTTTTGTGGTGAGACTCCAGTGAAAGTGTATTATCATTTTTGAAATTGCTCCCAAGGTACCTAAAACTGGAAGCTTCTTCAAGTTGTTTATTATTAAGGTATAGCGGTAGGTTGTCGTTGTTCTGGCATCTAGGAGTAAGTATCTGCAATGATTCAATTGAAGGAAACGAAAATATAGTTTTATTATTTAGTTTATTTGTGATACATGAGTCTAGTTCTTATGAGATAATAAATGAGTTCCGTTAAGTGAACCTTATGTTAATATTTCAATGTCATTCCAGTTTGTCATCATAAGCAATTTAAGTTCGCGCAATCCATCACGAGGAGTGGTATTATTAATTCTGTATTAACATAATCGACAGCCGCAAGAGCCTTATTTAAACTCCATTACCATCAAAAAAAGAAATCTCTTCGTCTCTTGGGAAGTGATTTATTTCTATAGGTAGCTCTGTGCTCAAAATTATTACTGTTGTTGCTATAATGTAAACTGGAACTTAAATTTATTATAAACATCCAGAGGCTGTTAACAGAATAATATCAATGATATTCGATTTCAATTAAATTCTATTACTCTCTTAAATTTTGTGAGGAAAATTTACAGAGAAGTAATCATAACTTTAGACACGGTTGCTATTCAACGTTCTTTGGATTCAATAACTTGAGAAAACATACGTTTCATTTAAGGAGGAGAATTTCGTTAAATATTTATCGTATTCATTTCTTGACGGCTTATTAATTATGAGTGAACTTATTTTTTCCTTTATTTCTGTATGAACAGCCCTGTTGTTATTATTTACTAAATAAGATATCTTTTCTCGTTAAGCAAGCGTAATTGTGTGGTTAATTACGTGTTAATGTTTTGTTTAAACCATAAGCAAATTTTTGAACATTGGCTAATAGCTAGTATTATATGTTTGCTTAGTTAAAGAAACTATTGATAGGATTTATATTGAACTTAATTTTGCGTTTATATCTATAGGAGCTAATCACCGATAAATAGTATTTGTAGTTTACTTGATTATTTAAGCCATACGATAACGATAGTTTGGCTTAAATAATAAACAATAAGAGAAATCATCATGTAGTATGAGACTGGCAATATTTATAATAACCTTTCCCATAACTTTATCAAAAACAAAATAAAATTCAATTTTTCAATTTGAACTTCCATGTGCGGTTGTTAAATTTTATATAATAAAATGACAAGAAAAAGCCTAGGACACAAAAGGCAGCGATAGTATATGTCTATGGCTTAAGGATATAGCACAATAACCATTTTTTATACTTTTCAAAATGTGTGTTTAAGCAATACAGCATGAATAACTAAAATACATTGCTAATCACTACATAGTATAAAACAAAGTCGTTTTCTCTGTCCCTATATCCCTATGCATGCTTAAATCTTTCAACCTCTGCAACGGATTTCGATGCGGTTAATTTTATTAGATAAAGTGATTAAAGGGGAAGGTTTATATGTATACCACATGCTTAATATTGTTGGTATATTTTCTATCAGCATAGCTTCCGTACGAAGCAGGGGGGTTCGCTAGTGTAAAATAAATCAATGTAGCACTAACAAACAACCAACTGTTTGAATATTAGATTGTACGAAAAAAGGTAGAATAACATCTTTTTTATAAAATAATTGATAATTAATCGATGTATGACGACTAAAAATCGAATTGTAATTTGCTGCCGCTGCCGCTGCATTATGTTGGATCATTAAAACTCAGACCTCAAACTTATAAAAGTTTTTTTTATATTGCAAACGCAGGCAGACGAGCAGTCGGCCCACCTAATGGAAGGTGGTCACCGACACCCATAGACATTGGCAATACTGGTATCACCAACGCGCTGCCTACCGTGAGACATAGGATTTTATGTCTCCTTTACCCAGTAATTACACTGGCACTTATATGCTCTTAAAATAGTTTAATTCATTGATTTAATAATCAAACACAACTAGGCCCATCTAGTGATAAGGAGCGTGTTGTATTATTTGTTTTACATGCTTTAATATCGATTATTCGTTTTTGTAAAGAAGCCTTGAAACTTTTCCTAACAAAAAGCGTTAAATGTTTTTAAGTCTTGTCTTTTAATAAAATATTATAACTTAAAGAGCGACAAGTTGACTTCAATACTTTCGTGTCATAAATCTGGTAATGGTTAATGGAAATATTACACTACATATAAATTTTTTTTTAATTTTTTTTACGCCAAACAAGTATAAATTTCAAAGCATGTAGTACATAAGTACACATACTTTTTTATTCAAAGTTCGATTTTATCATTTAATGTAAAAGGAACAAAAATCATTGAAATTTAATTTACAAAAAATCTATTGATAATGTTTATCTGTGTTTAAAGGCCTAGGTATATCCAGCAGTGGACGGATAGGGGCTGCTAATGATGATGATGATGATCTGTGTTTATAATTACTTTTGTTCCTTATGTATTGGTAAGCGATAAAAAAAACAATTTATGGTGATTTCTTTTGAATTAACTAAAAATTGGAAAAAAAAACGATTATTGCTTAAAAGAAAAATCGATTATTTATTAATTGGTTTTTTATACTAAAAAATTGATCGATTTACAAAAAGTCAACTTTTTTATATTTATGTAATTAAAATGAACATCTGCGAGCATTACAGATTTAAAAACGCAGGGGCATAGCGGTGCGACGGTACCGTGTATCAGCATTGCATCTAGTATCTAATATGTGCTTGGTCCATCATTAGATGCATGGCGAAGTGTTGAATAGGCTTTGATTTGATGATACTGGTTTGATTAAAAGCCCAAACCATAGTAATTGACATTACGAATACCCAAAAATTTTAAAGAACAGCCATCGCATGTAGCAAACAAGAAGCTATACATCATATTAAGTTCCTATATAAAGCGGCCGTGCTCTCCTTTACCGAATAAAGTCTGGTTCTATAAATTGCCAAGACTGTTTTATGTATAGGCGAATAATCGAGAAATATTACTAAATTCTTCGGTTGTATTTTGCACATTTCTCTTTTTTATGACATACGCAGGCAGACGAGCAGTCGGGCCACCTGATGGGAAGTGATCACCGACGCCCATAGACATTAGCAATACCAGTAGTATCGCCAACGTGCTACCTACCGTGAGACATAGGGTGTTAAGTCACGTTTACCCAGTAAATACGCTGGCTACGGTGCCCTTCAAACCGGAACACAGTAGTGTTTTCAAACTACTGCTTCGTGGCAGAAATAGTATACAAACTTAAATGTTCAAAATACTAAATAAAAGCTGATCAAAACGTGGTATAGCTAATGCTTTATATCAAGAACACATTTCATGTAAGTAAGACTGCCCAAAATTCGAATATATGGCAGATTGTCTAATGCCTATATTGGTTGAAATAGGTATGATTGATTGGCTTAAAGGGTTTCGTTCGGCCCGAGGCAAACAATAGTGAGCAACTATTCCGTTCAATTGAATCGTCACAGACGATTTGGCATAGTTACGTATTCACAATGAGGCTTTACGGGCCCGAAGGCAACGTTGAAATTGGGGCTAAGGTCAAATTATGAACTAAAAAATACTACCCGGTTCAATGTACAGAAAGTCTAGTAGAGTAGTTTTTCGCATGGCCGATTACCAACCTCATTTACAGCAAATACGCTTGATTTGCCTATAGTAGATTCTTAAGTATTAAAAATAGCCTTTGTATACTACATGATCCCCTCTTTTAATAGGAAATGTCCTCGTATGCCTGTACTTACGGGTGCAGAGGCGTGTTATACCGGACTTGCAACGAAAGACATCATTGCGTTGTTCTACTTCCTGGCTAAGATGACTGCGACTCCAGTAATGGTTTCGCACTCTTTTTTTACCCCATCAGCGCTGGGCTGTGAAACAGTCCAATTACGAGCCTTTTATCAACTCAACCTTTGAAAACTAGTTAATAAAATTTTGACTGGCATTCCATCTGAACCTTTACTTTTCTTAAACTTCAGCACTTGTCAGACATAGGAAATGCTCATTAACAAGTGACACGGCAAAAGTTTATTAAGATCCATTTAAATTTGTCATATAATAACGATTAAATACTGTCCGTAAAGTCATTTTTTATAATTATAAATTACCCAAACAATAGAATAACTGTTTATCAATCAATCTAAGAATAACAGGATAGCAAAAATTTTGACTTAAAAGCTACAATAACTTTATCTAGATTTTATATTTATACAATACTGTCTTCATATGATGTTTCATTTATTCGAATTACCAAGTTTTCTCGTTTCCTTGAATACAATTCTAAATGATCATAACGTACAAGATTTGACTAGTAATCGAAACTTTATCTAGATATGTAGATTTAAAAAAATCTTTACTGATATTCTAAGTTTTAATCTCGTTTCATGACTTTGATGATAAATTAATGTTAATGTATCAAATGCTGTTAGATACTTGCTTGTCAATAAGAAAATCTTTACTGTTTATAGTTGTTAATTGTATAATAGATTAACATTGATTCATATGAGCTTCAACTATTTGAAATAACTGTCGTAATTATGGTTAAGGTTGGCTACTATTTGAAATGTAAGCTGATAACAATTAGCATTTTGCTGCGCCGCATTAAATTGAGAACGAAGTATTAAGAAGAATTGTTATTTGAAGAAATTAAATATACAAAAAATATATGTGTAATCTTGAACCTGAATATTTTAAATACTAGAATAGAATTAATAACATAAATAATCATATTATATACCTATCTTAACACCCTTTAGGAATAAAAAACCGATCTCTATTCCATTTTAGAATTTGACTTCTATACTTTTGGATGCTTTTCTTTTAAATCCAATTTTATATTTTATTCTTAAGCGACAATTATACCTGTCCTAATGATGCATTGGCATATATTTACTTGACTTTCTGTGGCATTGTTGAAACATTTCAATCCCCAACAGGAACTCTAATGTCCTGTACAAGATTTACTTCGTTTGATTTTGGGCATACTAAAGTAAATAATATCATTATGTATATAGAAGTTGGGTTTCAATATAATTAGGGCTCTTTATTTAAATATGTAAGCGAAAGTGAATGCACTTCAAAAAACTTTCCTGGTCCGGATTAAATTTTTTTCAAGTGTATTCACTTTCGCTACTCACACTGTCTTACCATAAATTGACTTTGAAATTAGCTATTTGCTTTTTACTATGTTTGGAGTAAATTGGTTTATGATTATTCTTAAAATATTTATACGTGGTATCCTAACAAAAAAAATTCATAAAATTTTGTTTTAGTCTAACCCTCAAAGATTTACAAGAATTAAATTTTTATTGTTATTTTAAGCACAACATTGTAAATTTCTAAAAAAAAAAATTCAAAAAAGTTTTTTCTACTTTTTTTTTAAATTAACAAAAAAAAAATTGTTTTCTACTGAATCAGAGAATAAAACTATTTGATCTATCCCAAACCATGTAATGAAATGATATACCGACATACATATTTACAATTGAGTAACATATTAACAAAGCAGATTATTGGATTTGCTACTTAATTAATTCAGTTTAACATTACGCCTTAAATGCTACATTTTAAAAAGAAAACGTTTTTCATTACATAAACATCTTTATTAGACACCATATTTTTAATAAATCTACTACTTACAATCGTTGTAATTTTTAATACAATCATATGTGTATGCAAATTTCCTTGTACATTTAGAATTGCGAGAAATCTTATATAGAAATTTTATTTGTATATAAAACGTAGTCTCTGAATTGGTCTAATAAAATTAAAGCCGGGCACCTTAATAAAACAAAAGTCAGTAAAATTAGGTTGCTACCCAATTCGTGTTTAATCGGTGTTTACTTTTTATTACCTTAGTACATTGAAATTTTCAGACAGTAATTGGTTTTCCGGAATCACAAATTATACGCTTAATTTTCACTTAAACTGAGAGACACTTTTAATTATACTTTAGGCAGACGAAAAACTGATCTTTAATGATCTGTGTATAATTTTTTGAAAAAGTAGGGAATTAAAGTTTTGACACTTATTTACTTCTACAATAAAAGCAAAGAAAACTATTGTTGTAGAGATGGAGAAAAGACACTCGGGAGCCCAGGCTTTATATTAAAAGTACTATTCTCAGTAACAATTTGTATTTCGGGCAGAATCCCGGTATATGAAATATCAAATGTTATTATACAATACCCTTTTAATCAACCTCCCTTTCTATACAATCCATTAACATAACCCATTTAGTCTACAAAGCTATATAAATCAAGATTTAATGACCATCAATATATATAAAACTACAAAATATAACATTGACAATATTAACCAGTGCTCAGATTCAAAAGTAATCCTATTACACATAATTTTTTTGTGTATTTATATTTTTTAAGTAACAATTATTATAAATACTTCGTAGTCCTTTTTGAATATGTTTTATCATCACTGAATTTATTATAAAACATTTCTAAACGTAAAGTTATGAAAAACACTATTTAGTCTTTCTTTTAATAAAGTTTAGTCCCCGTTTTTAATTGATTGGAAAAGTTTGTGATTTTTAGAGCCGTAATTTTTATTACATAATCATTTCATTTATAAATATTATCTACCATTTAAAAAAAGAATAGTCGAAATTGGAGCGTACAATCAAGTAACATAGATAATTAAAAAAAAAACTCTAACCAAACAAATTTCTATTACCACAGTAAAATTTTAAGTACAAATATCCGTTATATATATTATTCATGCAATAAAATAAGTCTCGATACAGTGTAAGTAAATACGCCTCATAAATAACTAAGGCAATTTATCAAACAAACCTACGAAGATTTGCTCCTATTCCGACCGCGTAAGCACCCGCTTTACTTTTCATTTTTAGTGAGAGCAAACAGGGTTTCTTATGGATGAACAAAGAGCTCGCATACATTATACCGAGGGTACGTGGTGAAATGAGTTTTATTGCGTTGACTTTACGCCACTGGAATGATCCGTGTAAGCCTTAAGTTAAATTAGTAATTTTCGTTAAAGGCCGTTGCTCATGTATGCCAGTTATCCGTGCTAATTCATAGTGCTTATTATAATTATAAGTCGTTATTTCTTCTATTACAAAAGCCTGCCTCGAAGTTTGCCATCTACATGTGTTCTTTTAGGCAATAGTAGCTTGCCAATACTCCTGTGTATACAATGGTTACTTATATGTGAATTAATATGTTGTATGTACCTTGTTATAATTGGCTGACAAGAGCTTTGGCATCTCTTTTTTTTTTATTGCATGCGGAGGCAGATGAGCAGTCGAGCCACCTCATGAAAAGTGGTCACCGACGCCCATAGACATTGGCAATACTGGTATCACCAATGCGCTGCCTACCGTGAGACATAGTATCTTAAGTTTCGTTTACCTAATAAATACACTGGTGCCCTTTAAACCGAAACACAGTAGTGTTTTCACACTACTGCTTTGCGGTAGAAACAGGCACCGCGGTGGTACCCACCCAGACGGTCCCTTGTAAAAATGGGGACCTACCACCGGTAATGTGTTTTTGGGCAGTAGTGTGCAGACACTTGTATTTTTGCTTTGATTGGGTACCATTGCTAGTGAAAAAACAGGCGTGTAGTTTTTTTTTATTTTAAGACGTCAAACATTTTTGTGTACACTAAATATATACTAATAAAAAACTTATCTGAATTTAGCTAATATATATATATATATATATATGTACAATATGTAAACTTTCAATAACCTAAAAGCGGATAACGGACACACGGCTTTACCAGCATTGTTCTTTCATTACAAATCCCGAAAACATCTTGGACCGTCCATAATTTTCTTCAAGAAATGATTTATGCGGGTATTGTATAAGATTTATTTCAGTGATATATAGTAGTCGTTTAGTTTATGATTATAACGACAAATAATGATTAAGAGCATTCACTAATAATTTATTCTCATGAGCCGGTCATTACAGGCCTCCAGATTACACAACGACGTTCCCGCCTCATCCAACCACTTCTCGCAACCTTCACTGGAGGTCTTCCACGCCACCTGTTCCGGTCCATGGCTGCCACTCCAGATGTTATCTGCCCCACCGGACCTCAGTTACCTCTACTCACTGCCACTTCAGTCTGGCAATATTTAGAGCTATTCTTTAAAGGTTATACAGGCGTATTTTTATTTCGACCAACCTTGGCAGTCATTAAAGGACGTAAACTGAGTTAAGCTTTTCGGTTGTGAAAGTAAGATTCCAGACGCTCTGTGTAAAAACTGTTATAAAGGTAAATATGGATGGAATAGAAGCCGACCGACATTGTAAAAGGCTTGGCCAGGTGTAAAATATTTTTTAGCTAAATGTTTTTGTTTTTGTGTCAATTCTTTATCAGATACTATCATTGCATCATCCAGCCCTAGAGCCATGACAAGTATTAATATTTTTTAAATTAATTTTATAAATCGCAATCATCCGCAGAAGAAGGGTGGTTACCAACATAGGCCGCAGAATTAGCAAGCTGAAGGGCTAAAGGCTGGCCACATAGCTCGTAGAACCGATAACGGTTGGCGTAGAGAGGTTCTCGACTAGCAGCCTCGTACTGGCAATTGCAGTGTCGAACGATCCCTCAGAAGATAAAGTGACGACCGACCAGTGCAACGCTGCAGAAGGTCGGTGGACGCTGGTGGCACAGGATCCCGCCTGTTGGCAACTTATGAGAGAAGTCTTTGCTCAGCAGTGGGCACTGTAAGGCTAAAACAACGATGACGACGATGAATCCTATACAGATTTAAAAATAAGAGTTACCTATTTAGAATGTTTAAACTTTTAGTCTTCTTGTCTATTTGCTTCGTTTAGAAAATACAACTAAGCTGTCAATTTGTTTGTTAAGTATCGCTTTATTTTACTGATAATGCCAAAACACCATTTTAAAGTTGCATTGGCTAACAATTTGAGTTTAAAACAATGTTTATAGATAATATAAAAAAATATTGGAAACCGTACAGTTTTCCTATTACTGAAGTATGATGATGAATTAAAAATAGCATTCCAAATTTTTAATACGTTTTTATTCTCTATCTTGACATTAAAGTACTAAATAATGTTTGTAGAAAATGAAAAAGAAAACAGATAGAACCGAAAACAAACAGAAAATCCTCCAACACCGCAGCTGAACGCAAATCCTTAGGCATTAACACGTCACTAAACCTCTGTTCAGAGTCGCTATTGGGATTTCACAGCGAACAAAATAAAACAAGATGTCTATGATTTATTCGTCTTAAAGAAAGAACGAAATACGAAGTCATTTAATTTAGTTTCTGTACTTCTAATCCATTAATATGCTTTTTGGATTCAAGACTTTAACTCGGAATGATGTTGAAATAATTGTTTTTTTAGTGAAGTGGCTGAACAAGATAAAAATTTGACAGGTAATCGATATATCTAAGAACTAGCCAAATTTATGTTATTATTTTGTTAGTTTAAAATTCAGTTAAACAAATTGCATATAAAATTGAAAACTTATTTGTAATCAACTATCTGTATACCGACGCATTATTCAATCCTTTTAAGTTTATTTTTAGCCAAAATATATACAAAAGCAGTAACAATTCAACAAATAAAAAATACACTCGTAAATTTAGCGAAGCCTAATTTGGAATGATCACCTTACCAATGACAACATTTTTTTGTAAGTTGTTGGTATTCCGTTTGTAAGATAACGACTGGAACAGCACCAGCATGCTACCTATATTTATACTGCTTAAAACATGTTATGTGTACTACACTGAGTTATGATCTATAGAATTGTGTAACTTACTATATTCATGAGTAAAAGCACTGATAACTGTCTCCGTAGCCTAGTGGTATTGTCTTGTGCTTCTGAAACCCGAGGTCATGGGTTTGAATCACACAGCTCTGTCTGAACAGCTCTTTTCAATTAGATTAAAAAGTTTAAATCTTTTTTTGACCTGAATATGAAGAGAAATTAGTTATAACCTCCGACGATTCTAACACTTTTCAGCGACCGTGGCCATTGAACATATCCATTCCGGTTCTTATATTTAATTATGTAGTGGTATTTGTTCGAACAAAATAATTAAGTTAGAAATTTTTCGTTGCAAATTTATGGTTCCGTCATTTGTTAGATCTGAAAAATGTTCAAAACTGATAGGTGGATGTTAAGAGAGGTGGGCATGTCATTAATTTTGGCAGGGGTTTACAGGGAACCTATACAAATAAATATTTAAAGTGTTTAATCCCCAACCGATAACAAAGACTATTTAAAACTCAATTTTAATGAATAACTGGTTTATAAGAATATTATGTACTATTATTATTAAATTGAATAGTCGATTTTTGTTCAAGTAAGTTTTGTCTATTATATTTCCACCACAATAAAAATTGTTTAGAAATCATATATTTTAGCAAGTCAAGATTTACCTATACGTTTAATGTAGTCATGCTTGTCCACATTCTACAATTTCTCCATAGTACAAAGACTATGATAGCTTAACTCTTTAAAATGTATAGAGGTAGGGCGAGTATATGCATTTCTACATAAAACATAATTTTTACAAGAATATATGTTTCATATTTATATTTTATCATGTTAAATAAATCTCAAAGATATCAGTTAGTTAAAAACATGCATACGTCATTATTGTGTATTCAAAAACATCAAGCTAGTAATTAAAACACGTTTATTGTACCTAGATTCGTAATGCAAGCTGGAACATCTAAAGTTGTTTGGCAGAAACCCAAATGGACCAAGACGTCATCTAGCATGAAATTGTCCACATTAAGATAGAGAAATTTTAAAGCATTTAAAACATTTCTTGAAAACTTTTAATGTTTGCAAACAATATTCATTTTTTTATTTACTTCTGTTGCTACACAAAATCTAAATCAATCCATATTTTCCAAAGTTTATTTTCGTCTGAATGCTTATGGTTTGTTTTATGTTATGGGCTGCTAAAGCTTATTAATACATAATTTTATATTGATACATTTTTGAAGCACAGTAAATTTAAAGAGATATCTTAAAAAATATGAAAACAAAACGTTATCGATGTAAGCGGTCCGATGCGGGACGTACTTCGCCCAGATTATGAGAGGTAAAACGTTTGATAGTTGAAACTCTTTGAAATATGCAGACGAGTGAATTTTTAAAGACCAAGTGACATCTAGAGCTTTCATCTGATGGTGTAAAAAAGTGAAGCGATATACCCCGCCGATAAAGTCCAAATCCGATCACATCCTTGAGACGTGAGATGTTAGTCTCGTTTATCCAGTAATTTCAATGGTTACGGGGCCCTTCAAACCGGTCAGCAGGTACAGTAGAAACTTCTTTTTACTGGTTTGTACACTCTTTAAAAAGGCTGTGTAATTTTAAAATAAATTAAGTTATGAATAAAATTAGATATCATCACCATCAGCCTGTGATAGTCCACTGCTGGACATAGGCCTCCCCTAATACACCCCTATCCATTAGGGGGGTTTTGGACCGTATCCCACCACGCTGGTCCAATGCGGGTTGTTTGTTGGGTGGACCGACTTTTTACATGCCCATCCGACGCATGGATCATCTTACTTTCCAGACAGTTGGATGAGCGACCCAAATTGCCCTAACCAACTAGGAAACAACATTGAAAATTTGTTGATTCCCGCAGGATTCGAACCCACGGCCTCCGATTTTTAAAGCACACGCCCATACCACTAGGCTATGGATGCAGTTATTGATATATGTAGTGTCAAATATATTGAAATCAAACGATGGTTAAGAAACATATATTTATATGCTATACAAAAATACTCGCCGAAAATATTTATCGCATTCTGAATTATAGGAGGGTTGCATTCATAATTTATTTGTATATTTCATATTTGCTTTGTTAAATAATAGAGAAACAGCGTGGATCAGTTTATCTGCACTAATTAATAAAGTTGGAGTTTCGATTTGTAATATGTAAATAACCTTACACTATTTATTACATTTAATAAATACTTTAATATCTGACATCACGCGTCGTGGATAACGCCTAGTTTTAATGTAAAATAAAATATGCGCCGAATTCAAAATATGTAATTTACTGAAGTTAAAAAGAAATTTTTAGAACTGTTTATTATTTAAGGTAAAAGAAAATCAATGTAACTAACGAACGTCAACCTTATTAACTGATGTACAGAGTAACATTAGATTGTACCTTGTTAGGTTAGGTTATATAAAGGCGAAAGTTTATGATTAAAGGTGTCTGTAACTATTTCGTTCAAAAAGTACTAAATGAATTTTTAATTAAACTTGGCAAAAAAAAATACAAAATATATTATATATAATGTATTATATGATATACCATTTTGTATATTATATATGATATAACATATACCAACTTAGTCTGCCCGTGATCATGGTTGCTGAAAAGAATCCGAAACGTCGGGAATAAATATATTTAAGTAACGCGAAAAATTCGTAAATTAGAGGATTTGATATTTATCGCGGAATTAATCGCGGAAATAAAAGATGTAATTACATATTTAACTGATAATATGTTAAAATAAACTTATAAAATAAAGCTTTATACCGTTTTCATTTTAAAGTTAATAATCTTCTTGTACATGGCAAAAATTATTTTATTATCATATTTTATTAAAATACGCAAACATTTAAAGCAAAGAAAATATTTGTTTTCTGTTCAGGAAGTTGAAAATATTTAAATTTTGCAAATATTACTTTTTTTTATTTTGCATCTCAAAAAATTTGTTACGTTAAAAAAACCTTAATAGTTGCAAGTTAAAAGAAATATCTTTTTTTGAAAAAAAGACCTTCATTAGCGCGGATGTTCTTTTAAAATAAATAGGCCAAATTATTCTCTTCAACCTTTTAATAAATGCAAGGTCCCTCTCAGTACGAAAGATGAAAAATGGCCTTAGCCATTCACCCTTACAGTGACAAGTCCATTGTGATTATCACGACAAAATTTAAATTAAGTCAAAAATATTTAGGTCACGTCATATTCTTTACTCAATAAATTATTATTCCTATATTATAAGTATTTAATAACCTAATATTACCTAAACAAATGATTTTAGTTATAATATTTTAACAATAAAGTGTTAATCGGAAAATATTCGTACTACAGCAGTAAAGTCATCAGAAAACAACATATGTAACTACCCTCTACTTGTGGTACAAAGTTTCATTGCCTGCCTGAAGTTGTATCGAAGTGCTAAGGCGTTTGTACAGTAAAACTACGATGTCCGACCGACAGGAATTCAGTAGTCGATCCAATTAGTAAATGTGAGATAGGTAATATCATATTCCTAAAACTCTTCACCGCCGAATTTAAAAACACTTTCAAGTCTTTGGGTGAAAAAGGACGGGGTAAATGCATTAATATGGTGAATACATTACACATCTTTAATCTGTCGATAATATACTTTAAATTTCCTATTCATTTAGGCAGGTCGGTTCGGTCAGGCAATGTAAGAGACTGTTGTTGGTTTTAAGGTAATAAAAGTCAAAGAACCAAGATACCATACGGCTGCTATTAATAGCAACTCCTTATTTGCTGTTAAAATATACTGATATGGTGTCCCAGTATATAGAACACGAATTTTTTGTACAAAAAAATATTTCGTGCTAAAACAGTTCCTAAACATAAAACAATCGTATAAAGATAAGCCTTATACTACCTTAAAAAGGACAATTACTTTGTAACATTTATTGCTTATAGCAAGATAAAGTAATAGCATTTTGAACGTACGTTTTCTAACAATCGTTATTAAGTAAGAGCTTTAAACAAGGTGGATTTACTACCCTTCATCCATAATTTATAACGGCAATATCATTAAAATCAGCGATAGCGTAAAAATCTAGGTCTGCAAATTGATAAAACGCTGAGCTGGAAAAGCCATATTTCAACGTGGCCCAAAAGTCACGGTAGTACTGGTTGCTCGTACAGGATGAAAAATTTTTTACCCATTCAATCGAAAGTTAGCTCTGCAGGCCCTAGTCCTTCCAATTATCGACTATGGTGACGTGTGCTATTTTGACCTGATTGCAATCACCTCAACAAACTTGACCGTCTTTTGAATAACTGCATTCGATTCGTTTTCAATCTCCTAAATTTGATCGTTTCAAATTACCGCTCCAACTTCAGTGGTTACCTATACGCCAGCGACGCTCCTTACGAGCCTTAACCACTCTCTATTCAATCCTAAATTCTGCATCCACACAGTCTTACTTATCAACTAATTTTCAATACTTATGTGATGTCTTAACAAAAATCTTCGATCCGCGCATAATCGTCTCCTTCAATGCCCCATTCACCGTTCTGACTTACGCACTCTTCGTTTTATATTCAATCTATTCTCTATGGAATGCGCTACCTCTCGAAATTAGGATGGCCCAAAGTACAGCAATATTTAAGAAAAAACTTAAAAAGCATTTGTCTAAGGACTTATTAAGGGATAAGTAGTCATCAAATTATTTATATAGTTATTATATTATGTTTACATTTAAACATTTACTTATTTACTGTGAGAGTTATATTTTTGTATATGTATTATATTTATATTTATATATGTATTATATTAATATTTATGTATTTATATGTATATTGGCATTTGTATTCATGTAAATATATACATTTCTTTTTTTGTTTCTTTCCATTACATATTGTTTGTGCACCTCCCAACTATTATCTCTTGCACCACCCTAAGGTTGACTGGTAGAAAATGCTTATGGCATTAAGTCCCCTTTGTACATATTGCATTAAGTTTAAATAAATAAATAAATAAATAAAAGAACTTTTAACGGATTTCACCGCCTTCATTTGCATATTTAATTAAATTTTACTCCGGACGTTTCGAATGCATTTAGGTTCGTGTTCATGGGGCAGACTGAGATTTCATGCGTTATATACAATACTAGCAGTCCGTCCACAACTCTGTTGTTTTTAGATTTTTGAAATGAATTTTCCTGGGGTAAAAAGTAACCTATGTTACTGAGTGAACGTAGCTTTCTAATGGTGAGTTAGAGTGATCTTATTGAGTTCATTCATTACAAATATACACACAAAAATAAAAATTGTTTCTTTTTAAAATATTAGTATAGATGTCATTGCATTGGTATTGCTAGATCTTAATTGTTTACTCAGCTTAAGCATGGTTCTACAATTTTTTCATTTTAAATTTATGTTGTATTATAGGTACATTATAATTTATTGAGTTAAATAAAAAAAAATCGTTTTTTAGTTCATTTTTTAAATAATCATAATTGTTATTATTCTTTTGAATATTATATTTTAAATATGAAATGTTCGCTCTATTTACTTTCTCTGTTTATGTTAATAAATGATAACTGCACCAACGACTAAAGTGGTGCTTAACTTTCTTAACGTTATGTTGCTGTATAATAAAGACGATTATAATTTTTTACTGTTTCAGTATATAAATATAGTAAATGGCTAGTCAGTTGTTAACAAAAAGAAAATAAAGAGAACAGACCTAACAATACGCTTAAAATAGCCATAAATAAGACTCAATATCGAAATAAAGTAGTTAATAGCGTAATAATAGTGAAGCCTTCTATGTGAAAACTCCATGATAATGTTCATTTCTAAACCGGTAATAACCTTATGCATATTCATGTAACACTCTTTTATGCGTTAAAAATATTTAGGTACGACTTTTACAGGGAAGATGAGGGTGGATATGTCACAATATATGACAAGGGTTCTTGTAATAGGAGTTATACAAAGAACACTTACATCGTAAAAAATTAAAATAGCTTGAATTTGTAATTCGAAGCTTTTAAAGACAAATAGTGACACTTCAAGTTTAATTTTGAATATTTCATTTAAAATATGTATATAATAAAAGACTACTCTATTAATGGTTACAAAAATAAATATTTGACTTACATGAATTATCGGTGAACCATTATATGAAAAAGGTTTGCATAGAGTTATAAAACCATGACTCTAAGAATTACTATATTGGTCTAAATGACTTTTTAAGCAATGGTACACATTATTCTAATTTATAATATACTTATCAAAAGACACAATTATCTGGTGGTAATAAGTTACGCGTGAAACGCCATGGTGTGGATTGTCAGCCATTAGAAGATGGTTAGATAAGTTCATTTTGCTCAATGATTTTTAACAAATTAACATCAGGTTTTAGTATTCAGCATAACTCAGGCGACATTGTTGTGCAAGGGATCAAATTAATTTAAAACAAATTTTTGCTGCAATGTACTTTTACAAATTAACATCAGGTTTTAGTATTCACTAAACATCAGAGCGATCATATGTTGTACAAGCGGTAAAATTTTAAAACATCTCTGCTGAGTCAAGGTATCGAAACATTGGGTCGATCTAGTGAGCTGTAAACTGCTATTTATACGTAATAGGTATGTCAATCTAATTTCCCACATAGAGGAACAAAGGAGAGCTAATAAAAATAAAGCGCTGAAGTAACCAAAATATTCTAGGGTATCCAGCCCTATAGCCTTAGGTAAGCTAAGATAAACCTGGCCAGCCTAAATAATAAGGTTGACCGTGGAACTTGCTCCAGGCGCTAAACAAGCTTTTTTTGGAGGCGCTCAGGAGGGTATCAGTTTAAGGTGTGTCGTGCCATCCTACCTGCCCTTTAAGCTCTACGAGTAATTGCGAGAGTAGAAGTATCGGTGTATCGTTCCCCTATCCTCTGCGATTGAAATTGAAATAACAATTGCCCCGGTTCCCGCCTGCCCGTTCTGCAGTACAACTACATGGCTATGATACCTAATGACGTATGTGATATTGTATGTCTAACATCCGTAAGACACGCGCATACGCTTTTAAACTCCTTCAATAGTTGTTTTTTAATTCGAAAATGAATTAAACAGAAATGTTCTTGTCTTTGTGCTTTCAAATAAATTCCAAATAGTTCTTTTGCCTTACTTCCTTCGCTAAACTACCCATAAATATAACTTTCAAAACGCTTGAAGCAAAGATTTCATGCCTGAGATCCCGTTTCCGCTTTAACAACGTCGCCGGTGTTGAGACTGTAACGTCAAGAATACGGATATGTGAACGGTGTCCAGTTAAGAAATACTTTTACCGAATTGAAATTTTAAAACTAAAACACTGCGCTTGATTTTTATTGCTTTTTTAGAATCATGCTTGGTTTTAAGCCCAACCTATATTTGCTTGTGCTTTAAAATCAAAAAAATACTTTTATCTATATTTAGGTTACGTCACTGTTCGCAATAGAATGTTGTTTTGTATTCAACATAAAAACATTCTATTTCTTTCACGACAGTACCCCTTAATTTTTCGTGCAGAATTCGAATTTATAATATGTTTTAAACTATTCATTTTTTACTTATACTGTTTGTATAATTAAAAATTGAATAGTTTAAAAAAAAAAATTCTATAAAATTTGAAATGACGATATATGCATGTCTTAATCTCAATATCTGACATCGTTAACAATTTTGGACCAAGAATTATGTTGTATATTGTTTTAGTCTACCTCTTATGGTTTACTCAGCGCTTTCAAATTGTGATATTCGACTGTGGAGTTTTTTATGACTGTTAAACTGTGTTTATCGATAATATTGTTTTAAGAAATTAAAATGAAAAAACAATGATAATATATAATAAAGGTTTACATTTGCAGGTAAAAAAATAACTATCAGTATAAGTTCTTTGATTCGTATCAATATTGACTTATTTAGCATTTAAAATACACGTGAAAAAATGAGAAGGTACTGCATATGATGAAAAATTTGGCTTAATTTTAAAAAAAATATTTATGCTACAGAATTTCGAGTGTTGTATATTTTTATTTTACTTTTAATGAGTACTGAATTCTAAATCAGCTCGGTGCCGCCGGGCGCGCACAAAATTACATTTCACAACGCTAACTTTGTATTGCGACGGCACTTAATGTCCAGAAATTACTTTACGTTTGTTTTTTCATAACATCCAAAATTTTGTTTGATATCTCGTGACGCATTAGAATTTTATTACCGAAACAAATAAAGCGCAGGCTAACTTAACATCCTCTTTTAATAAGTAAATTAATAACAAGAAACATGACCAGCTTAAAAAGAGTGCTAAAAAGATCTACCATTTAGAATTGTCCTGTCCGAAATTGATCGTATAGTTTTTTTTTATTTTGACTGAATTTTACTTTGATGTTTTGTTTTTTATTTGCATAATAAAATGCAACTTCTTCTGCCTCCTAAGTTAGCTCATGTACAAGCCGATAACATCTCATAACTGCCTCCTGATTTCCGCTATCCACTGGAAGATACCAGAGAATTGAAGTACGGGTGTGGTTTCTTGAAGCCCGTAAGAAATACTCTTGCTTTCATCTATTATTAATCATTACCTAAGCAGCAGATTTGTTCAAACATGCTACCTAGAGCTCAGGAGTTCTAGACCTCTGAAAAAGTGAAAATTTGTCTTTAGGCTTAGCATTATTTACCCATGCCAGACTTTATTACTAAAAGAGGCTATCAATCACACGAGCAAAAGTGCTTTCATTTTCCCATAGTGACAAGTTGGACAAAGGCTTAGACAATCTGATCACCTGAGCTTCAGAGCAAAAGATGCCGGCTAATCTTTTCAACTCCACTCTTTACACTTCCTGCTGTGTATTCTGTAGAGCTTCATCAGCCAGAGCTGTAATTTTTATATTATTATCTTAACATCTACTAGAATATAATATAAATAAATATTGATGAAAAATACTATATATAGTAATCTAATATAGTCAGTTAAACTTGCACTTAAAACAATTAATCTAAAATTTTGAATCATTAATACATAATGCCTGAATTATATTTTTCCTATGTACTAACTAAATATATGAATCATCGTAAACCTAATTCAACTGGAACCTTTGTTTATATCCATTGTTGATTCTGACTAACGGGGAAATAACATCGTTCGCATCTATCTTAATAAACGTCATTTTTTTGAATATGCTACACAATTTTATGACATACAAAATAAACAGTTTACTTTCTGAATAAATAGAAATTCTAAGTACTTAACTGAAATAAATTTTAAAAGTTTTCTTTCAAAAATTTGAATTTATTTTAAATAAAGTTATAGTATTGTCATTTAACGTTAAATAGTTTTGCAACCTTACAATTAGTTAAAGTTAATTTTTAGGCAAAGGGATGTGAGGACCCCACCTCACACTTTACTGTTAAAGCTGTTTACGATGATGATGACTCAAATTTTCTTCTGGGATGCAAATTTGGTACTAACTCTGAGGAGTAGCGTGCGTATCCACTCAAAGGTCCAATTTTAAAAGAAAATTATGAAAATAGTGGATTAATTAGTTCAAATTCTCTTTGTGAATGTTCTTATACATGAAATCTTTTTATATTGGATGGTACCAAATGTACTTTTATAAAAAGGATCTAAAGATTATGGATACTATATATTAAAAAAAAATGCCTTAAAATTACACATTTTAGATGCTTGTAAAATTTTTAATATTTTTAAGTTTTAATATTTTTAATTTTATTATTTTTATGCGTACAACTTTTACACCGCCGTTTTTTTTGAAGTACGAGGCTTAACTGTAAAAAACTTACTATAAATTTATGATTCAAAATATTGTCAATCGCTGGCAATTACTTTCTTTAACTTTTCGGGCTGAGCTTCAGAATTGTAAGCAAGTTCTGCGGTATAACAAGCTCCAAATTAAACACCTGCTTTACAGTGACGCCAGTCACAGTCAAATGAGTTGCCTGCTGTTCTGTCATATCTAAGAGGAGTCTCTGAGAAAATTGGCTATATCTTAAAGATGGCTTCTATCAAAACATTTTTCAAGCCACCTAAGAAGATACATCAGTTGACCGTGTGTCAAACGTATACTTTATTTTCTATGGATTTTTTATCCATATAGGGATATGCAAGACCAAGTGCCCAAATCTGTTTGTGAATGCGGTCTCTCTTATATAGGCTGAACAAAGCGACACATCAGAACATAAAATAACATAAAGCTGACGTGAAGCACTGCCGGTTCATGGAGTCTGCAGTATGCGCCCATGTGCTTAATCACTCCAACCATAATTTAACATTTGACAAATCACAAATCTATTCCACAGAACACCGATTCCTACCCAGGATAAAACGCGAGACAATTTAAATAAAAAGAATCCTAATTTCAATTGAGAAGATGGTAGGGTGTAACCACCTGCTTGGGATCCAATTACTACCAAACAAAAATTACTGCTAGTAACGAACGAAAACGAACAAATAATTAGACCGGTACATTTAGTCAATACGTGAATAAATCGAATTTCTCAGGAAAGAGAAGACTACTTCTATTCTTTTATACTATGTTTTCATCATCATCATCAGCCTGTGATAATTTCTCTGCTAGACATAGGCCTCCCCTAATACACCCCTATCTATACTATGTTTTGCCTTGGTATATTTATCTTAAATCTGGTATTTATAACTTTTGTTTTGACGCCTTTCTACAAATATAAATGTGTAATTTAGATGCTTTACAAAATGTGTCATATTTACAGATATTTTTTTATTGTAGAATCTGTAAAAAAGATATAGTATTATCAATAACATTACATAAAAGTAAGACTTAATGTCGGTTTGTACGAATTTGCATAAAATGGGATTATGTATATATTTTTTTGGATCTAAAATAAATATTTTAAAAGCAATGGAAGCAGACCTTTTCATACTGTTATGTTAACTTGATGGTTGCATCCTTTTATTATTAGCCTAATAGTGAACTGAGTTTTTTTCTATAATTCTCTAAGATAAATAATTTCCCCTGGCGGCTTCCTTCAATATTTTTAATTGATTAACCTCAATCTTGCTATGTATGTACTTCATCTCGGGCAGTAACAAAGTTTTATAACATTTATCTGTGTTACATATACCATCATATGTATCGGAGTAATAGTCTTCTTTGTATTTATAAAAATCGTGACATCCGCATTGCAGACGGCACATTTGTTTGCTTCTAAAATATTTAAGTAAGGTCTTAAAATAAAACGTCAAAATAGGATAAGCTTCACGTATTAACGGACAGCGTAAAGACTTGTCAGAGGGATTTTCATACAATACGGCGACTCATACCTAAATCTCTTTAAATGCCGTTATTGCAGCTGTATTTATGAAATTCTTTAAACTAAATTCTTATTTTGATTTGTTCGATTCCATCGTTTCTCTTTTCATTATGTTATATATCCACCGCATACATATAGATTTTTAAAAAGAAAACTACTTTTATAGGAACTTCTATAAGCTTTATATAATTGCTAAGTGAAATATTAATACTAGAAATGAAATATTGTTGCAGCAGAAAGTACTTTCTTTGAAAACAGAACAAACAGATTCTAGAAGCAATTTATAAAAGACTAGAAAAATAATTACTAGCCGAGTAAAAAATTGTAAAGGCGCTATTATTGCAATAGAATCTCTTGTATTCGTATTGAAATCGCGTATTTTTATTATAAACGCGAAATTAAATACAGACCTAAAGGTTTATTTAGGTGTGGTAGGTTCTAAAAAAAAGATATTTTTATAAATATGCATATTGTGTATCATTTCTTATTCTACAAAATTTGACGCATATATTTTTGTACTTTTCCAAAGTTAAAGGTACTCTTATAAATTTTTGAAATTTGTAATTTAATGAAGATAGCTATAACAGAAGAACCCAAAAAATTTCCATAGTACAATGCAATGCTGGGTGAATTAACAATGCAAGCGAGGAACTAAAAGACGATTTCGATAGCACACTGAACTCTACACTCAAGAACATCCGCAAGCAGGACATAGTAATTATCATTGGGGATTTGAACGCCAAGGCGGGTACTAATAATGCTGGCTGTGAAAGGCACATGGGCAAAAACGGTCTGGAAGTACGCAACGAACACGGAGAACAATTATTGGAGTTCTGTCAGAACACTCACCCGACGGTGTCACCAAGAATAAATAGATCACCTGGTCATCATCTCCACTTGGAGAACTTCACTTCTGGAAGTTCAAAACCGCTGAGTTGCCAATATTGACAGCGAACACCATTTTCTAGCCACATAAGTGCAGCTTAAAGTATCAGCCAGGCGTGCTTCCACGGCGAGATTGGCCAGCGGTTTGATGTCAATGAAGTCAAAGTCATATATCTTCATTCGATTTAGAAAGATTACACTCTCTTATTGATTTTAAAATAATCTGCCAACAATTCCGGAGTAAGAAGAACCAGTGTAATAAAGTCAACGGTACTATTTCTTTTTAAATTTTGTAATAAATTCTTTACAGAATAAAAAACAATACAACATATTTTTCTGACATTGAAATATCTTGAAGCGAACAATTTATTACCAGGGTGTGTTATCATTAATGTAGTCAATACGTAAATAATATGCTTTCACACACAAAGTTCCTTAACAACTTTCTTTAAATTTATTAACAGACAGACGCTGAAAGTTTTATGGGATTTTGTCAAGAACGAAGAAGACTAACTAATTGCGACACCCGATAGGCAGCTACGACGCTGGCACAAACACTTCACGGAAATCTTCTGTACCCCTGACGACCCCACCGCTATACTGCCTGCAGAAACCCTGACGCAAAGAACTCTGCATAATATTGACATCTTCCCACCAACTGGAAGCGAAGGGCTAAGCGCACTCCGCGCATTCACGAATAGCATAAAAAAATGCTCAAAGCATACCTGGCGTTTGCTACGAACGCCATAATGCTTTTGCTGCAGTGCATCTGGTGGGTCAAAGATTTACCGGACGACTAGAACACACCGGTGGTAGGTCCTCTTTTTACAAGGGACCGTCTGGGTGGGTTACCACGATACCTATTTCTACCGCAAACCAGTAGTGTAAAAACACTACTGTGTTCCGGTTTGAAGGGCACCGTAGCCAGCTTAATTGCTGGGTAAACGAGACTTAACATCCTATGTCTCACGGTAGGCAGCGCGTTGGTGATACCTGTATGGCCAATTTCTATGGGCGTCGGTGACCACTTTCCATCAGGTGGCCCGACTGCTGGTCTGCCTGCGTATGCAATAAAAAAAAATAAAAAAAAATAGAACAAAGGCGTTCTGATCACCGTGCCAAAAAAGGGGGAACTAAGTCAGTGCTACAATTGGAGAGGCTATCAAAGACCATCCACCCTCTCATTCGCAGTAAATAGAAAAGGCTTCCACCCAAATCAGATCATCACGTGACGTAACATACTGGAACATGGATCAGAATGGCAACGAGAGAGTTATCTCCCGTCATAGATTAATAGCACAATGTTGTTTATTTAACCTTTATTATATGTTTATTGGTGTAATTTTTACCAGATTAAGTATTCTCATGAATTTAAACTTAAAAATATGTGAAAAACGTGGAGGCGAGGACAAAATTTAATAGTATGTTGCTGCTAAACTTGACACAGTTTTCTATTTGCGTCTGTTTTTTTGTTAAATACACTTTTATTAATAAAGAACGTGTGAAAATGCAGGTGGTGCTACAAATTTCCGTGTCACTCTTAATGTGTACTCGCCTAATAAATCGCTTTTATATTGGTTATGTTTCGATTATCTAAAGTACAACATTTTTAGTAATTTAATTTGAACCAATGAATTTTCAATTTGAACTCTCTGAAAAAATAATGAAATGTGACACCTTGATACGTAACCAAATCCATTTTCCAACAATCTTCCCACATAAACTTATTTCACGTCCACTTAGTGGAACTTTCAGTTCAATTCTGTTAACGTTTGAGAGTGGACGTATAACTCTTTATCTATTAAATCTGCAATTACGATATATTCAACTTTTACCCTTTTGAACATAGTGTTAAGTGTTTTAATCGTGTGAAACGAATTGCATGCAATAATTGCACGCGTTAATGGAAATAGTGCCATCTTCGTCTAGCGATCCGTGTACCTGCTACGAAGCACGACCCCGCGCCCGCGTCGCAACTCTGCTGCATCTCGGTCACACTAAGGGAATTCTATCTATCCGTCACTCTCTGATTTTTTACCTGCTTGTTAATCGCAAATTGTAAATATACGGAGCAATGAATCGCACACCTCCAAACAAGTTTCTTTAAATCCGGAGCTTGCGCACCGACAAAGTGATGACAACGTAAATATTCGAAAGCGGAAGCAACCAGCTGATGATATCAAAGAAAAAATTGCGGATTGTCGAACAAAAATTAAATGATAAATTTAAAGAATTTCACCATAACATTCAGAAAATTATAACCGAAACCATTGATAACTCATTATTAAATTTAAAAAATGAATTTCAAAAAGTGTCTGAGAACATTTCTAATATAAATGCTTCTATCCTTACACTCGAGACTGACAATGCAAGCATCTGGGAAAGCATCACAACTATTACCACACGGCTCACTGCTATGGAGACTTCACTGACAGATACTAATAAGCGCTTTGATACTATCGAGGACCGAGTAAAATCGCTTGAAGCGAAGTGTAGTAATGAGCTTTTGAATCAAGTCAGCGCTTTAGAAAATAAAATTTATAATCGGAGCAACAGTCTCGCGACTGCACTCTGGAGATTGTTAACCTCCCAGAACGGCGTAATGAAAATCTCACAGGACTGTTATTAGCTTGCTGCAGTGGTGGGCATGAAGATGACTGCAAGTGATGTAGCTACAGTACACCGCTGCCCCAGCCAATACTAAAGACAGGCGCCCAAAGAATGTCATCGTTCGACTTCATTCGAAAATGCTACGGGACAGTGTAGTTGAGTCGTGCCGCTCAAAGAAGGAAAAGGACAAGAGATGCCTAACGTCTGAAGATCTCTCAATCACGGGACAACACACAACATCTACGTTACATGAACATTTGACCCTTAAAAACAAGCAGTTATTTCGTGAAACTCGCACGAAAGCTAAAGAGCGGATTATAAATTTGTGTGGGTCAAATTCGGCACCATCCTCGTTCGTAAAACTCCTACGTCGCAGGTACTCGTTATTAGATCAATACAGGATATCAAAAAAATTATCTAGGGTTATATATTATATTAACCCGTATTATGATATTATGATTATGTTTACCTTTATTTTGTATCTTTTAGTATTAGATTATATACGTGCACGCATTACATAGAAATATAAACCACATTATTTTGGCACCTACACACGCCACACTACACACCTAAAACAGTTCTCACTCACATACAATTTACTGACTTTCTTACAAAACAACTTTATAACAAATGTTGCTTGAATTTACGACGTAGTAAAATAAAAAAATACCAAGTTAATAAACATATTACTGCTTTCAAATATATAGACTTAACTCGTTGCCTTATTATTATTATATACTATAACTTTAACCCTGTATAAATGGCTAATTTAAATAAACTATCAATATATTACCAAAACTCGCAGGACTTAGAACTAAACTTGCATATTGTATATGAACATTCTTCAGCAGTCATATGACATAATCTGTATTAACTCGAAACATGGCTAAACAATGAGCATATCTAATAGTGAATTTATTGACGCTAGATACAATGTTTACAGAAGTGACCGTAATTACGCGATTACGGGGGGCGTGACGGTGGCGGGTGTTGGTCGCCGTAATGAGTAATATCCGTGTAGCGCCCTTTCCCTCACGTCTACCCGTTCCTCTCTTTCTCCGATTATTGACCATATACTTTTACAAATAGGTAACGAACCCAATAAGTTACTAATTAGCACACTTTATATTCCACCAGCAACTGACTGTAACAGTTATGAAACCTATTTTGTTTTTATGCAATCTATCCTAGAGGAGTTTTCAATACAAAATTTCTGCATTATTGGAGACTTTAACGCTCCTAAATTGGACTGGAGTGCCCGTCATTATGGTCTTAAACCAATACTTACAGGAAATAATATAGGTTGTACGATATCAAAATCTATAGCAAATTTTATTTCACAGTTGACTTGTTATCAACTAAACTACTTAAAAAACTGTAATGACCGTATTCTAGACTTGTTTATAACAAGTAACGCGGATTGCCACCTGTTTCCCACACCGCTTAGTGTTGTTCCTTTGGATAAAAATCATCCACCGTTTTACGTTTTATTACCTTTGACTGATTGTATTGAACAAAAAATAATTAAACCGAGAATTCACTATTATTTCAATAAAGCGGATTATAACATTATCAATAATGAACTGTCGGAAAGAAAGTGGGATGAAATATTTAAAAATAAATCAATTGAAGCCTCGGTAACAGTCTTTTATGAAACTATTTACGATATAATTACAAAAAATGTGCCCTCTAAAATAGTAAAACGATCACACTATCCCATGTGGTTTAATAAATCATTAATAAAACTTTTCAAAAATAAAAAACGATACTGGGTTAAATGGAAAAAATTTGGAAATATACTTGATCATAATAAATTTAAAAAATATAGATCAAAATTTGACATTGAAAGCAAAATTAGCTATCGTAACTACATGAACAGGGTTGAAGATAATATCAGTCGAGACGTAAAATATTTTTGGAATTACGTGTCAAATAAAAAAAATATCAATAATATTCCCGCTGTAGTATCTTACAATAATGAAACTGCTGACAATCCAATAGATATTGCCAATTTATTCTCTACTTACTTTGAATCGGTTTTTGAACCGTCTTCACTACGGGAAGATTACAATATAGAGAGTACACAATTTTGTTTTCGGACATTACTATGTCTCAAAATATTATCTCGAAATCATTCTTCCCCAAGTGAGATCGTCAACGTATTGCAGTCTCTGGATACTTCAAAGGACCGGGTACCGATAATATTCCACCAGTTTTCTTAAAACACATCAAAACAGATATGTCCGCCTTTATTGTACTTATTTAACAAATGTTTAAGAGATGGTGATGTCCGAGTATCTGAAGTCTGCAAAAATAGTACCGGTGCATAAAACAGGGATCAAGAATGAATGTGGAAAACTACCACCTATATCCATCTTGTCCGCGCTATCAAAGGTCTTTGAAAGACTTATTTATAACGCAATATACCCACAACTACATATATATACTAACCCAACAACATGGGTTTGTGCGGCGTCGCTCAACGATTACCAACTTATTACTTTATACTACTGAACTTTATGAAACTATTGATGGTAATGGACAAACTGACAGCATATACACAGACTTCCGAAAGGCCTTTATAGGGTAGATCATCAAGTTCTACTACAAAAAATTGCCTATAATGGTATACGTGGTAACTTATGGCGGTGGTTTAAATCGTACATCACAAACCGAACACAGAGAGTTGTCATTAGCGGATATGAATCTTCTGAAGTACATATTTCCTCTGGAGTACCACAAGGGTTCATTCTTGGGCCATTGCTTTTTATTATATTTATAAACGACATCAATCAATATTTTAGCTTCTGTAAATGTCTTCTTTATGCAGATGATCTTAAAATTTATCACACTATAAATGATCTTAACACACATTTTAATACAAAAAGACCTAACAATTTCTCTTCCTACTCATAAAAACAAACTCTCATTAGCATTAATAAATGTTACTCAATAACATTTACAAGAAAACATAATATTAGTCAATATAGTTACTCTCTTTGTGGTGTAAATCTAAGAAAACCCAACTCATGCGAGATCTTGGTGTCACTCTCGACTCAAAACTTACTTTAGATGTCCATGTCAATAATATATGTAACCAAGCCTTTAAACTATATGGATTCGTTATTAGAGCTTGTAAAGACTTTAGAAAATCCTCCAACCTATCTATATTTATATAAATCTCTTGTCAGGCCCCAATTAGAATATGGTACCATTTGGAATCCTTTTACGAGCAATATTCAACTCAAATAGAAAAAGTGCAGAAAAAATTTCTTAAAACAGTTGAGTACAAATGTACCAAAAATATCTAGATTACTCTTATCTTTTAAAAAATATCAAATATTACACCTTAAGGAAACGCCTACAACTAAACACTATGTTGATGTATGACCTACTACATCATAGATATGATTGCATACCGTTAATTAATAAAATACGTTTTAATGTTCCTGTTCCTACAAAAGGTCAACTCGTGTCCTAAAAACTTTTGCAAATGCTAAATGTCGAACTAACGCTGGTAAATGCTCCCACTTTTCAGCCTTATGTCCACATATAACACATATTTTAATCATATTGATATATTCTCGATGCGTCCGGCAGTTTTAAGAAATCAATTATAAAGGCACCAGTGATACAAGTGAAGCGGACACAATACGTAATGCTCACTAATTACTTTGAAGCAACTAAAATGTTAAAGCACTATTTTCATTTCTATTTTCAACAATTTAAAAACACACACGCACACACACACACACACACACACGACACACACACATACACAACGCATGCACGTATTTTTATTTTACTTTAGTTATTTTCTCTCAAAGTCATGTTAGATTCCTTTATATTAAATTAAGATAATTAATGTGTTAGATAAAATTTACGTTCATTCTCAAATCATGTTAAATTTTGCAGTAACCAGTGACAGATGATGTTAGTTTTATAGTTATTTAAACTTTAATTACTACTTACATGTAAGACTTCTAATTGTGAAACTGTTTGTTTGTCCAATAAATAAATAAAAAAAAAAAAACTTTATTAGTAAGTACCCATAATTAAAGTCGAACAAAACCGTCAATTTGATTTGAGAACACTGCTGTGTTATCATCAGCCTGTGTTAGTACACAGGTGGACATAGGCTTCTCCTAATGCACGCCTTCTCATTCCTAGTTGGGTAGGGCAATTTGGACCGATCACCCTAATTGTCTGAAAAGTAAGATGATCCATGCGTCGGATGGGCATCAACCATCAACCCGCATTGGACCAGCGTGGTGGTATACGGTCAAAAACTCCCAAATGGAGGAGGCGTGCATTAGGGGAGGCCTATGTCCAGCAGCGGACCAACATAGGCTGATGATGATTTTTTTTTCATAGCATACGCGAGGCAGACGACAGTCGGGCCACCTGATGGAAAGTGGTCACCGACATCCCATAGACGTTGACAATACCAGTGGTATCGCCGACGCGCTGCCTACCGTGAGACATAAGGGTGTTAAGTCTTGTTTACCCAGTAAATACGCTGGCTAGGTGCCCTTCAAGCCGGAACGCAGCAGTGTTTTCACACTACTGCTGATGCTGATGATTTTTGATGAACTCTTTGGAGGACAGGCATGACGACAGGCTACAACTTTGCACCTTTCGTGAATTTCAGTTAATATAACCAAGACAACTAATTATTCATTTTATTTACGCGATTATTATACATATCAAATCCTCTATTTTACGGATTTCTCGCGTTAGATATTTATTTATTTATTTATTCTATACCTTAAATGATTACAGAAATATATATATATACATATATATATATATATATATATATATATATATATATATATATATATATATATATAATACTAAATTCTATATTTTAGGATATTATTATTTTCAAAATGTTACAATAATGCATTTATTATACTATATACACATATCGTTATAAATACATATACATACATTCACACACTGCATACATGACTATAAACACATGCCCTTACCACTAGGCTACGAAGACAGTCAAATGGGATATAAAACATATTTATCTCTTTTTTTGGCAAGTAGTTCAAAAAGAGAACATATTAATATGATAAACTTGCGACAATAGAAAATGTGTTTGCCTTCGAGATTTCGTATACATTTTAAATACAGTTCTATTTTTATTATTTACGATTTTCAACATATTCTTTTAGTTTTCGCTAAATATAAAAAAAAAATATATTATTTGTTGAGAAAAACATCGGTTGCAAATTTTCTTTTATATGTATAACGCATTTTAGTTTCTGAATAAAAGTATTAATTAAAACAGTAGGGATAAACTTCTATACGTACAATATAACGTTGGTTGGTTAGTTGTTTATTATTAATTAAAACTTATAATATTTTCAAGTCAACTTGGCTTTTAGATATACTTTTACATTACATTTAGGATTATCTATATTTTGTAATACTGCTTATTATGTATACATATAGTTTTGTATACCTCCATAAATAACATATATAAAAGGAAAAATTATAAAACAATAGTGTGAAAATAAATTTCTTCTAACGTTTTTTAAATAGCATGTAATACCTAAATGTAATGTACACTATACTATTAAAACCCTTTGGAGAATAGAAATTTTTCATCGCCAGGACTGATATCGCATTCTGACAAAATTCAATTAAATGAAAAACTTCGTGTAATACTGAGAGGGCAGAAAAAGGACTGTAAGTTTCTCTTTGATTTAACCCGCCTGGAAGTACCAAGGAATTTCGAATTATTGTGGTACCTGCCACGATAATCCTAGGATACATCTCCGCTATTGTTTCACTAAGTAACATGCTAATTTTATATATTGCTGAGTGTAGTAGTAATCAATGCTTGTTGCTTACGAAACATAAGTAAAGTGGTGAATTTTTATTGTGCTTGTTTGTATATTAACGGTTTTAAAGGTTAACCTGGAAAACGTTTACATAATATGAACGAAATCGTCTGAGGTTGATGATTGATCTCCATTGTATGATGTCATCGTTGATCATTATCTCTATTTTATAATAGGCATACATCACCAAAGATGTTAAATGGTTAATGTTGATGATGTTAAAGAGATTCTGACTGCAGTATACATATATCATAAGTCTATTGCAGCGCTAACGAGATGTGGCCTAAATTTTTTTTTATGTAGAGAGTAAAAACGTTTACGAGTTATGAAAAAATTAACTCTTCACAAGCCGAGAAAAACGGCTCTGCGCTATAATTTTCTGAGATGACTAATTTCCCTTGACGCCCGCTAACAATTTCCCCGAATGTCTACCTTATTGCACCTGAATTTCATTTTGTAACCATCAGCTGAAAAATTTTCCGGAAGCGCTATATTAAAATTTTTTTCTGTCTACTAATACAATATTTAAAAAACAGGATAAATTTTAATATTCAAAATATGTCAGACCTATGGAAACGAGATAATCGAGTGTATGTTCGTAAACTTACTTAGTAATTGCATACATATTATAACAAAACAAACATTGGAAACGAGAAAAAACGCAGTAATTAATGAAATGAAATTAAATAAATATAGCAAGCGGGTTATCTCCAAGGAAAAAAAGATTCTAAAAGAAATCTCTAAAAATCTTAGGCAGAAGTTGATAAACGCGATTTATCAAAGCTTCAAATAATTTAAGAGAACTTCATACAAGAAAATTCTGCTAAAAATAAAGGAAGTATTGCAAGATTACTCTATGGAACATAATATAACTTATTCCTTGAACTTCATATTTTACTTACTATTTCTAAAACCGTTTCCGAGGCTCGTGACCTTAAAGTAGATTTGTGATGTCAGACGTCTTAATGTCATTGCAGAAGCAAGATTGCTAGACTTTTATTTTAATTTTGAACTCTACCCTTTGATCAAAAGTGATAAATTTGACATGGTTAGATTAAGATTAGGTTTGGGTTAAATTTTAATTATCGCCTAACCAACGTCGGCTAGTGGTTAATGTACAATCACAAACTGCCTTTTAGTTCGTTAGTTTATTTTGCGTATATCTTTTATCAAGTTATTTCTCATTTGTTTTGTAGAATTCGACTGATTAATTTAAGCAGTTAGTACAAAATTTTGATCAACGGTTACCTCAAGGTGTAGTCAATCTTTTCAGTAATTCTTCTCACATATAATACAAAAGTAATCGGTTTACTGTGGTGGTCCTTACCACATTATCGTAGTAGCGCTTAGATCTTTTTAGCGCAGAACTAGCTTTCAATATTTGCTGGCTTTAAAGACGCACTTGCTAACTCCATTAAGAAAAAACAAGAGTAATAACTGTAATAAGATTCCATAAAACTTGTTTGTAATCGCGCTAGAGGGGTCGTTATATTTTAAAATAACTGAACGAAAAACGAACGACGAGTAACGAGTATATTTTAAAGCGATCACAATTTTAGAGATAAAGCGCTTAAAAACGCCATGTTTGCATTGGAACAATATAAACGGTTTATTGAAATTGTAATAGCCTGACAAAAAAGGGATATTTATTAAAGATGCATTGCATTGTAATGTTTTAAAGGCATATTGCAAAATTGAGCGCCTATCACAATAATCAAAGAAAGTAACATTTATTTTTCAGATTAAAAATACATTTTATTCTATTAATTGATATTCGATTTAAATTACTCATCCATAATCATCATTAGCCTATGTTGCTGCTGGACATAGGCCTCCCCTAATACACCGCTATCCATTAGGGGGGTTTGGACCGTATCCCACCAAGCTGGTCCAATGCAGGTTGGTGGGTGGACTGACTTTTTACATGCCCATCCGACGCATGTATCGGTGATCGGCCCAAATTACCCTAACCAACTAAGAAACAAAAATGAAAATTTGTTGCGTCCCCGCAGGATTCGAACCCACGACCTCCGGTTTCTGAAGCACACGCCCATACCACTAGGCTACGGAGGCAGTTCCTATGTACTAATTTAAATTACTATTATTTAATTTAAAAATTCCAAATATCACCTAAGTAATTTAAAATAAATTGAATTAATTAATTTTCTATCCCGTTCATCGGAAGCCTCACGTTTATTAGTTTTTAACACGATGGACGGCTGTTCAAGGCACGGGCGTAAAAACAGTTTCAATAACGAAATGGTTATTGAAACTGTTTTTACGCCCAAATCATAATAACTTACTTAAAATAAAATGTATTCAAGAAGTAACTTTTTTATCCTTTTCTATTTATGGGATTATTCCTGAAATTAATTCTTCTAGTTAGGTTTATAATTTTATAATAACATAGTACGAGCTAGCCGTAACCATATTTTTTACATACTTAAAGAAATATTATTGACATGGCATGTTAATAATATTTCTGTAACCATTTAGTATTATGTATAAAAATTACCAAAAACAATTATATCTATAAATATTCATGCATTATGTTGGCATATCAAACTTTTAATATCATCATCATCATCATCATCAGCCTGTGATAGTCCACTGCTGGACATGATCTCCCCTAATACACCCCCATCCATTAAGGGGTTTTGGATCGTTTCCAACCACGCTGGTCCAATGCGGGTTGGCGGGTGGACCGACTTTTTACATGCCCATCCGACGCATGGATCATCTTACTTTTCAGACAATTGGGTGATCGGCCCAAATTGCCCTAACCAACTAGGAAACAACAAAGAAAATTTGTTGAGTGTCCCCAGGATTCGAACCCACGACCTCCAGTTTCTAAGGCACGCCTATACCACTAGAGCTGGAGGCACTACGGCACTAGGTTGCAGGAGCAGAACTTTTAATATCCTTACTAAAAAATATCTGTAAAATACTAACATTTTCTAATTTTACCGTGCCGAAAGTCTAACTACTCAGAAGTTGTTAATAATTATTCAATATATTTAGTATTATAGTAAAATAATGACTAATATACATATGTACCATAGTTGGTATTTTATTATACGAAGGCAGACTAGCAGTCGTAGCAGCTGATGGTTTTTTTTACGGTATGTCGTGCTCTGTGGAGTAAACCTATAAGGGACGTTGCCACAGGCGCATCTCCCCACCGAGTGATTTAACTGCACCACGAGCCCCGAAATCTGGAGCCTTGGGTTAGGCCGTCACTTTCTGGTTCCCATTAGCACGCTGAATCGAGGGCGGCCCAGGTGGGCTGACGCCTCGGCTTGATTTAGATGCTCTCTTAAGGATAATTTAATAGCTTAATAATAGCATTGGCGCTGGGAGAAGAAGTGGCGCAAGAAACTCCAGTAACGCTTCTATCTAATTTAGTGTTAAGGTACAGTGTCATGTAGCAAAGGATGTGTAAGTTTGACCTCACCGGTGGGGCCGATGTCATGATTGTGTGTGTTGTCCTACACTTATTAGTGTAGGGTGTGTTTGGCTACTCCTTGGGTGTCGCAACCTATTATGCCTTAAGTGCGTTCAAAGTCAAAGTCAAAGTCAAAATCATTTATTCAATTTAGGCTCTACTGAGCACTTATGAACGTCAAAAATTATCCATTTATCACCGGTTCACAAACTCAAACCCGTCCAGAGACGAAACAGCAAGAAGAAAGAAAGAATTTACAAAATTTGACCAATACATTTTTTTTTAGGTTACTAGGGATTTGCAAGCGCAGAATATAAACTATTTCCACCATCTTGGTCCTCAATATAATTTATTACAGAATGTAGGCTTTTCTACAAGCGTTGTTTTGACAACTTTACGAAAGCTCGAATCATTCAGTTGTGTTTGGCAGGCATTTAATTTATTATACTATTATACATGAAAGATTTTTTGGTTCGGGTCAGTCTAAATCTGGGTAGCTCTAGGGGCTCAATTCGACCCCTACGCGGCCTAATATCTTTTTTAACAAACATATAAATATTTTGACGCGCGTACATAATATTTTCAAATATGTATAGCAAGGGTAAAGTTAAAGTCTCAGTTTTATTAAAAACATTACGTAAAGATTCCCGTGAACCCAGATTGTAGATTGCCCTAACAGCCTGTTTTTGTAGTATAAATATTGTGTTCAAACCGGCTGCAGATCCCCATAATAATAATCCATAGGACATAAGGCTGTGAAAGTACGCGTAATAAACTAGTTTTGCAGTTGCCTCGTCAGTTAGCTGCCTAATCTTTGCGTATGGCAAAGATTGCTGAACTTAAGCTTCTTAGAGAGTTTGTCAATATGAGCTCCCCACTGTACTTGGAATCAATAGAAAATCCAAGAAATGTAGTAGAGCTTACGTAAGGAATGACCTCATTGTCAATTTTAATATTTTGAAAATCTGGCAACTTACAAAGAGTAAAACGTAAAGCATTTAGTTTTGTTCGCGTTAAGTACTAAGTTATTGGACGCAAACCAATTTGACACAATATCAATTGCCCTATTTGCTATCTCAACTTCTCTTAGCAGTAGAGAAGTGTCATCTACAAAAGGACAACTTCGGACAGCCTCTCCACTACCAGAGCAGGTCATTTATATAGACCAGGAACAGAAAAGGTCCCAAAATTTATCCTTGGGAACACCCATCGCACTAGGAGTCAGATGACAGAGTGTCATTTACGATTACATATTGTTTTCTATTGCGTAGGTAAGAAGATAGAAAATCAAGACCAAACCCGCGTACACCGTAATATTTTAGCTATTGATTAATATGTCATGGTCCACACAGTCAAAGGCCTTGGAAAGATCACAAGAAGATTCCAATAGAATCGCAGCGATCCTCCTATGCCCATAGAACATGAAATACCAACTTAATACCAGCATTTACTGTTGACCTACCTCTGGTAAAGCCAAATTGGTGATCACTTAAAATATCATGTTTAGAAAAGTGTACTAAAAGTTGTTCTAACATAATTTTTCAAAAATTTTACTAAGTGCTGGCAGTATAGAGATTGGTCTATAATTTTCAATATTAACTGTACAACCTGATTTAAAGACTGGTACTATTTTACTGAATTTCATTAACTGTGGAATCTACAGGAACTTATAGATGCATTATATATTATGGCCAATATGGGAGATATATCTTGAATTATAAATTTATTGCCCATGTTGATAAACCCACAAGTCTTCTGTTTTCTTTTATTTATTTTATTATACGCCTTCACTATATCTATAGGGCTAACATTACAAAAATTAAAATCAGAAAAACATTGTCTATCCATTAGTTTTAGGTGTGAAAAGGCTGAATCAGAACTAGAATTTAAGTGTTTTGTAGTTTTATGAGCTATGTTTGTAAAGTAATTTTGGAACTCATTAGCTACCTCAGCCTTTAAGCTTAACAGTTTACCCTGTACATTTAGTTCTAGGTCATTCCTCTGTTTTGTGTTTCTACCTGTTTCCGTATTAATAACTTGCCAGGTGTCTTGATTTTATTAGAGGATGACTTTATTTTATGATTTAAATGCATTGCCTTAGCCATCAAATAAACTTGTTTAAATATTTTTTGAGTATATTCTCACATAGTTATGAAATTTTACATTAAATGTTAATGATTTTTGATTTTTGAAAGGAAAGAAGACACTGATTGCTATTAAAATTTTATACTATTGGACAGATTTGAGCGAATCTTGACTCACCTCTCCTTTCGCGGAGGTAAATCGGAGGGGCGTTTCCCACGGGGAGCTGTACCTGCGAAAACTGGAGACAGCTAGGCAGGGCAGGTGCCGTCGACGCCCTAGGATTGGCAGGATGTATGGATAGGGTAGGCTTCGTCGACTGCGAGTTCGATGGTTTTGGTGGCCTGCTGAGGGCAGGTTAATTAAATTCTTGTAACACTTGTACTTGTACAAGAAGTGAAAACCTAGCCATGGCGTCGCCGGCGGCGGTGGCAAATGTATCTGCGGCTTTTTGCATTGAACTCGTCTAGATCAAAGAGATCTAGAGATTTTAAAAATGACGCGCAGTTTTGGCCAGTGCTGCTATTGCTTTGGCTAGCATACTGGCTATTTGAGGTGGCGGTGGGCCTCTGTGCGCTCGGAGTTGGCTCTTTCGCTGACCACTGGTTGCCACGCAGGGCGGAGTTGTCAAGCGTTGGATGGACGGAGGGGTAGAAAGGCGGTGCTATTGGATAGGTTTGGTGGTCGCCGGGAAGAGGCTTTCCTGGGGTTCGCAGGAACTCTGCGTTTTAGCGCTTTAAGGCAGCCGAGGTAGTTAGCCGTGTGGCTGGGATTGCGGCAGTTAACTCAGGCAGGGGGCTTTAATGTAGCAAGGACTTCTTTGTCCTTGGTTCTGGAAATTGGTCGAGTGCCCGGCCAAATTTTTAACGCAACGAAGACGGGCGCCAGTTCCGCCAAACGTGACTGCTGACAGTTGTGAAACTGCCTGCGAGTCCCTTAGAATGCAGCGCTAAAAGGAGAGACGATGATCCCAAAGTTGTCGGTGGTCATAAATGCGCTTGCCTTCCTTGGAATGTTTTAAAGTAACCAGCACCATACCGTAAGGCATTTGGTGCGTAGGTTAGTACAACGTTGTACCGAAAGGCTGGAATATCTAATTCTATGATAACAGCAGCTATCTAAGAGCAAGGAATTTCCTTAGGCAGTCCTTTGACCTCTGTCCTAAGTACGCGCTCATCCGGGAGCGCGAATGTACGATATTTATGTCCTTTTTTCTAAGTAAAGAAGACACTGATTGCTATTAAAATTTTATACTATTGGACAGATTCGAGCGAATCTCGACTCACTTCTCCCTTTCGTGGAGGTAAATCGGAGGGGGGCGTTTCCCTACGGGGAGCTGTATCTGGGAAGACTGAGACGGCTAGGCGGGGCAAGGTGCCGGTTGACGCCCAGGATCGGCGGGATGTCTGGATAGGGTAGGCTTCGCCGACTGCGAGTTCGATGGTTTAGTGGCCTGCTGAGGGCAGGTAGTGTGAGCGTCTAGTTTTGCAGCCTTGACAGGAAGGACCGGTGCAGGTGAAGAGGTGTGCACCTTGCGCCTTCTCTTCGATTTGATGGTTTTGAAGCCTTCGTCGAATTTGGGATTGGTTAGCACCTCAACCTCCATACTCGATGCGCTGCGGAATCTGACGTCGACAAAATTGACGTCGCCATCATCCGCAGGGAATATGGAGTCGGCCCAGGCGTGCCGGTAGGGGTGAAATCAGCTTGGAAATGCTCCGCGATCAAAATATGCATCGCATCGGTGAGCTTAAAATTAATCCGACTGAGCTTCTCATTTCTCGCTTCTCTTCCTTGGTATCTATACTGAAGCAGTCTTTGAGCTCCCGGTCGACCATTATAGCGGTTAGGTCGCGCCTAGGATTGGTTATGCAAAGGTTGCGTCACCCAATAAAATCAGGCGACCCGGCGGTTGCCGAGCGTGCGTAACCCTTGCCACTTGTAGGGAAGTGTATATGACTGGTTGTGTAACAAGAAACAGAATTTATAACGTTCAACAGGCCTAATATAGTTATAAAAAACAAATTCAACCAACAATCAAGATAAAGTAAGGAAACAAGATCGCTTTGTCCAGCGGCTGACAACACCAAGTATGTCGTTCGCTGTTAAGCTATGTTGTATAATATAGCCGTGCGCACGCCAATTGCCTGAATAGCGCAATAAACACAAACGCTCTAACATCAGTGGTATGACAAAAGCGTTTTATGAGCGCTTGTGCACTCAAAAACACAGATGGCGCAGAGTGACGACTTCGCGGAAGTGGACCATAGATACCACGCGGCGAGCGCGGGAGACAGCGGCGATCACGTGCGGATGGTAAAATGGTCCTTTACGCCCGGACATTGGCATGACCATGTGTATCATATATCTCACAGTAGTTTCCTATAAATAGGAGGATATGTCTCGTTTACCCACTTAATTCGTTGGCTACGGTGTCCTTTAAACAGGAATGTGGTAGTCCTTTTACATTACCACTTTGCAGCAGAAATAGGTACTAGGATAAACCCAGATGGCCACCTGTAACACCCCGTTTTACCGAAAATTTCTAATAGGTAAGTACAGCAAAAATATATATAGTCTCAATATCTTCTGACAAAGACTAAATCGTCGAGTTATAGGCAATATGTGCCTGCAGTTTTGCCAACTAGAAATTTTGTCTCGAATGGTCCATATGTCAATGAGTTAAACTTTTTTGCCGTGTCCAATATTACAGTTCTCCTTTAGTACGACAATTTGACGGTTTAAACGTCTACTTGAATTTATGACTGCTAGCGTCCAATAGCATTATTTTTTTACGAGTTTTCAAAATTAATATACCTTAAATTCGTACATTTAGTTTTAACAATATGGTATACCTGTAAAATAACATTTGTAATTAAAAATGTACACAGTGCGAGAAGACACTCCTCGGCGTCGCATGGAAGAAGGAGATTAAGCAATGAAACAGCGAAGCTCTTTTCGATAACGACTCCACTCTAGCCATCATCACCGTTCTATCCTTTTTTATCTTAAAGAGCTCCCATAGCGGGCTGGTGCAGCCCACACGTCCAGCCAAACTATTCAGGACGATCGGAAACTTCTTGACTTAAACCTTAAACTTCCTCGTTAGCTGCCGGCCGAGACCCAAGCACGCTATGCGAAACGCGATGACTGCCAGATGGAAGTCATTGAGCTAACGCTATTGTAAACAAGTATAATATATATCCATAACTGAGTACAATAGATTCGTGCTGTATTAAAGACGGAATGCTTAATTTTAAAACGTGGAGCAACGCTTTAAATTAATTTTATTATTTTTAATTAGACTAAACTGCTAAAGCGCTTATGCGCGCTTATACAGTGCTTATACCTTACATATTTGTAGTAAATTTCATCAATCTGTCAAGCAATAACCATTAATCAATATCGTCACGGTTAACTAAATACGTCATAAGTACGAAATGGTGTAATAGATGAATTAGCAATTTATATGTTAGTAATTTATAACGTTAACAAACCAAGTTACTCTATATAAAAATACTGGTAACAAAAAACGTAGTTGTGGACAAATACACTTAGTTCAATTTTTAAATAAATATGATAGAATAAATTTTAAAGACTGCACAATTGCCGTGAAGTTTAAACTAGATATCAGATGTTATTTATATATAAAAAATAATTTGTTAATAAAAGAAAGCATGTGTCTTGATAATTTCAATATCTTTAAAATACCTTTTTACCGGTCCTTTAGGTACAAAGAATGTACCATCCACGTACCATACGCCCTTATGACATGGTACTGATCACTCTCGAGCGCACGAAGGTACGCGCATCTACGACGTCCAACAACTCTGTGGATTGGGTGGTGTTACAACTGCGAGTTATACAGTCCCGCTTCTCGTAACTGTTACGCGCGCCCTAGTTGCGTTAAATGCCTCGTGAATGACATACAATGACTGCCATATTCCTTTTTTGCCGTTGGAGAAATCCAGCTCACGGATTCCCCACCGCCATAATGAGGGGCAGCAGGGTTATGTGGGGCTCCCAGGACCAAGATGGAGCCGGTATACCCACTAAAAAACCAACGGTTGTTTCTTACTCATGTCGCTGTAGCCGGGGCCACGGGCGCTAATGAGTCTTCGGCGACCTCGGCACGACATGACCCACGCGGGCCTCTTCTCTCCGAGTGTGTTGGGATACCCCGACCGTCACTTTAGGTGCCGTGCCGGAGTAAACAGCACGGCACTCCCTCTTAAGCCCTTCTCCTTTCTTGCCGGCCGCCCAGGGGCAAAGACGGGTAACATTAGACTGACACTGACTAAAACCACCACGTTGTTCCTTCCTGATGCCTTGAGGGTGGGTTCACAGGACCGGATTTACATTTTTCACGACCCCTTCATACTGCAACAGCGGGGCTAGGCAACGAGGATAGGGAGAATGGTCCATGGAATACTGGCACTCATCTTCCCTCGCGACTCCTCCTTGGCTGCAGATGACAGGGATGGCAGCACTAAAGTGCGTCTTAAGCTGGAGTAGACTCCTCAGGCCAGCCAGGCTCCTTTTAGCTTCACCGCGGCTGGCCTAAGCTGCAGGTAATGAGCCCCACTGCTACGACAAAGTTAGAATCTGTTCGGGGGGTGCTTGCGATATCTGCCACAATCCCGACCAAATACCTCAGCTGCCCTAAAGCGCCAAATCGCAGAGTCTCTGCGATCCTTGATTGACCTTTTTGATCTAGACGACTTCAATCAAGCAGCAGATGCATTTGCCGCCACCGTCGGCGTCGCAATGGGTAAGTTTTCAACTTTTTGTTAGATACAAAAATCGAATTAACGCCCTTAAGGCTAGATAGGTTGCGAATCCCAATAGTAGTAATACACCATACAATTAGTTGTGTAGGACCACAAACAAAAATACACATGACATCGGCCTTACCGGTGAGGTGGAACATGCCCACCCTTTGCTATATGACACTTTAGTTTAACACCGTAATGCGTTGCTAAAGTTTCTTGTGCCACTTATTCTACCCAGCAACAAACGCTTTAAGCAGTGGTAGTTATGTTACCTAGAGCTCTACAAGGTATAAAATATATCCTTAAGAAAGCGTCTGAACCGAGCAGAGGTCTTGGTCCACCTGGTGGCCCTTGGTGCAGTCGCACGGAGGTGAGACGAGCCTATTACTACGAACCTTCACCCCTCAGCACCTGGTATGTTCTAATTTGTTTATTCGATAGGGCACGAGATACAACGACCGCTGACGTTCCCGTGTCTCAGCCCAAATACCTCCGTATCAAATTTTAATGCAAATAACGATGTAAATAAATGATTGTCATCATTTAAATGCAATTGCCCGTGATTTGCATTCCATTATAAATCTCTCATATATTTTAAGTAATATATTTTATATGTTTTATGAGAGAAGAAAGAAGTATTTTAGAATTTATCAACTTTTAGGTGATTTGACACCATATTACCTTAATTGAGCTTGAAACATGCATAACTGCAATTTATAAAAAAAAAAAACTTCTATAAAACACAAATATATGCGCAAGCTGTTTTTATTATGGATCAGTTTTAACATACTTTGTCAATTTCAACGATTTTTCCTGTGTTTTTATTTAATCGCATGAGGCTGTGATTTTTGGTGTTGTATTTTTATGTATTTCTCAAATATATATTAAAAAAGTTATCACAAAATTTAAAAAAAAATTGGGACCAATGGAAAGTTAATACTTATCGTTTAAAAAAGAATGAACAAAATTGGAGCACTGGGTACAGAGAGCAACGAGCTAACATATTTAAAAAAAACATACGATCCGAACTGAGTACCTTGACCTTTTGGAACGTTGGTGAAAAAGGACTCTTCTTACCTGAGAATAACTGGTGAAAGTCATTACGTCATCTTTTACAATGAAATTGATATTATCTACTAATAATTCAAAATTAGCTATGCTATGCTGAACCAATATGCCATTATACCAAATAAAGATTCTAGTGTGTACAAATTTTCCTTTACAACTTTTCCTTAACTTTTATAAAATTATAAATGGATAAAGTTTCTGGGATTTTGTTGTAAAAGATTTGACATTGCCACATAAAAGATTTAGTTACTCTTCGCAACCTAGTTGCTGAAAGAATCAGTCTATATTTCTTCCCAATATTAATACGATGTGCATTACAATGCCTTCAAATAATTTTCGTTTTTTCATCATAATATTTATCATAATCAGCCCCTATTAGTCCACAGCAGGACATAGGCCTTTTTCAATGAATGTTTTTTTTTCTTCACATACATTAATTTTAAAATATATAGAGATTTTCATTGTAACTCTTTAAATTCAAATGACACCTGTAGCTGTATTTTAAATGTCTGACATTATAATATTTAAAAATATAAACTTTTTCAGGTTCCTTGAAAAAACAATTTGGGCAAAATTAAAAGCATTATATTTAAAAGACGCTTATGCCACTCGCTACTTCAGATATACTACTCTATAATAATTATAATCTCTAAAATATACGTTGCTTAATCTATAACGTAAGTTAATGTACAAGACATGAACTCACATTATAGTGTTATAAATTATGTATATTATTTTATCTATGTATAAAGATTGTAAAAGGTTAAAGGCTCATAACATTTCTTAATGAAAGTTTTAGAAACTATTTATGATTTAATAATAAAAACAATAACACACACACACACACACACACACATTCACATTGCAGCTGCTTTATATTAAAGAAAACAACTGCAATTTTGACAAAAAAAATATTACTGACTTCAAAAAGTATATAACCATTTTGCGCAATATAAGCCGGCAACACCATGCCCTCTGCAAGAAACTATTCCGCGGTGTCCGCCAGTGCATTTAAAATCTCTAATATCTTTTAAGGTATTAATTCAATCAAGATGTCATTTATTACACGTTTTATGCACATGGAATGATTTTTGTTTAAATGCATATAACTTTTATGTAACCTAACGCTATATTACCTTAAATAATGTTTATATTACAATTTTTAAAAATATTTTACATTAAAATGGCTATGGTAGGTTATTCTTAAAATAAAGATAAATATGTATATGCGCTCGCGGTACCTTCTTCTTTTGGGAACTCGGTTAGGACGGGTTCTTGGCGATGTAAACTGAGCTCGTAGTAACTTTAATTACTTACGACTTCTACGATATTTGTATTTACACCGATCTTCTTCTCATGATAATGTCGAAATAAAATCAATTCTAAAATGAACACGCTCATGCCTTAGCAACAAAACTTTGAAAAAAAAAATATATTTAAGTAACGCGAAAAATCCGTAAATAAGTGGATTTGATGTAACAAAACTTTGATTTAAAATTCTCAAATTGTAATTGTCTGAGGGATACGGTCCAAACCCCCTAATGGATAGGGGTATATTAGGGGAGGCCTATGTCTAGCAGTGGACTATCGCAGGCTGCTGATGATAATGATGACATTGTAATTTTAAACCTAGTTTAACATTACAATGTGAGATTTTAATAAAAAAATTATTTACAATAAAATTGTTACTTCTGTTAATTTTTAACCAATAGATTCTTTCTACCATAACATAATAAAAAATATCAGCTACTTACTGAGAAGAAGAAAGTGAAAAATTAAAGAAAATGAAACAATAATTACGTTGCTTTGTTTGAAAATTTATCATAGTTTTAGGTATAATTTCATAGCTCTATTTTTTTTCTGTATTAAGTAATTAAAAATTATATTTATTAGCATAATTTAACATTTACATCTAAATATCATAAAAAAAATCCATTGACTACATTGTGGCCTCAGTCAGCCAAAGCAATTCGTCTTACTCCACGTCCTGTTCTTTGTGACACAGTGATTCAATCTTAGTCACGCAATGCTATTAGCGTGTGATGTATTTTGTTTCGAATAACTTGTCTAATTGCAGTATCGGTCAATTTTCTCCTCTACTTAAATCACACACAGTCATAACATTAAAAAGGACAATTATAAATTTTTTATGCAACCACATATACAGACTGTTTTATCTATCTATCGCTTTCGTTCACAGCATACCAGAAATATCCAATAATAATACTTTAAGACGGATTACAAACAAAAACTGTGATTTCACTCATAAATAGAACAGAAAAATGGATGTAAGGAAATTGTACTTCTATTTACTTTAAAAACTAGTTTATCTTTAGGATAAGCTCTAAACGTCCTATTTCTCAACTTAACAATTACTTTCATATGGGACCAGTTGTAGCTAAGTGATGTCCGATCATAACAAAATACGAAGGTTATTTAAATTATTCTTTAAGAAAATCTGTATGTACTTATCTACATGCATTTGTAGTTATAATTCTTTACCGAGATCATTGAAAAAAAAAATCATATTGCACCTTATTTTAGGTTTGTAGAAATAAATATCGTGAATGCAGTTATTGTACAATTCGTACAACTGTGTAATTTATTATTAATATGTGCTTTCTTTATAATTGTTCGCACCCATTTCTATGTCGCCTTTCACAGCTGCAAATTGGTTACGCGATAATCTTCCTTCCCTTCCTTACTATATAGCTCCTTTTCGCCTGCCTGAAGAAGGTTAAAAACAAATACTTCGTCAAGCGGTCGGCGGCCAGCGCCGCCATAGTTGTCCAATTTCGTTCCGGAGATCCTACGCAGCGCATCATATTTCGTAAAGTCACGCGACACGAATGGCCAACGCTCCGTTCCATGTATTTATCTTTATGCTATATTCATGCTATATGATAAAGAACTGTGTACATATTTTCTGTTATTTAATAATTAAAATAACACAACCAAGTTCCAATACTAGGTTAAGATCTACGTTTCCGCCACGATCCACGCCACCGCTTCCAATCTTCGGCTTTTCTCATCTAGCCCACACCGGCCACTTTGCGAATGTAGTTACTCCATCATGCCGCAGAGCATCCCACACTGCGTTTGCTAAGCCGCCGTCACCATTCTGAAACTTTTCGTCTCTGTCGTCAGTCCTACAGCTTATGTGACCGGTCACTTCAGCTTACTATTTCGGTGGGCTATGTCGGTGACTCTGGTTCTCTGATAGGTCACATCATTTTAGATGCGGTCCTTCAGAGATAGTCCGAGCTTAGCCTTCTCTATAGCTCGCTGAGGAACTTTAAATTTGTGAACCAGTTGAACCGCAAGTGTCCAAGTCTCAGCACCGTAGGTCATAACGGGTAGGACGCACTGATCGAAAAAGGAACCGCGGAGCAACTACCCTAAATAGTCCCTTTAAAAGAAGGGCCTACCTACTGTAAAAAATTGTATGGTTAAGCTATTTTATTAAACAACATAATGTTAATTAGTTTCATTGGTAGAATTAAAATTTATAAACAGTTTCTAGCTAAATAACCTTTTCTTTGATTTTAATATAAGTGAAACAAAGTGAAATCTTGATAAACCTTTCTCACACTTTTAAACAACTTGCATTGAGCATTGACCGCTCGTAAGCTAAACTACTTGACGTAGATTAGAACGCGGCGTCACGTACTATGCATGACAGTAAAGAAGACAAACGGCTGCATTTTATCTCCCATGTATATGAGACCCTTCTACCGACGCCGGTGGAAAAACAAGAAATTGCATTTCGCGATGCAGTGCGATAAAATTGTTGGACCTTATTACTTGTGCCACGGCTAAAAGAATCTTACAATTATTTTGAATATATTGTATAAAGGAAGATTTCGAATATTGCGGTAAATTGAGTAGGCTTTAATATAATACTTATTGTTGTTTTCGGTTTTACTGTTACAGCTATTTTGTAATTAATGTACGCTTGGTTTTATTTAGATTTTAAATTAAAACAAAATCTTTTTTTAGTTCTTGTTAGTATTATAATAAAATAATGATATTAACCTTAACACTATCAATAAAATATAAAAGTAGAAACAACAACACTATTAAAGGTTCTAATCTGTAAAAGGAATGAAAAAAACTGCCAAAGGATTCTTTTAAATACCTTTAGAATTTTTCAATCAATCGTAATTTTATATCGAAAAAATTTGTAAATAAGAAAAAATAATCACAGAATATGGAACAGCTTCATTATTTTCTTTCGCTCCCGTTCACAATGAAACGTGTTTATGTACAATTCATCAGGGATCGAACTCATATTACGAGTAATCCTATTTGTATAATATATCCTAAAAATACTATTCGTTAGAAAAAGTTTTTGTTGTTTTTGTGATTCAGTAAATTTTTTTAAGTATTACACGTTTAAAGATATATCTTTCCCTAGAGCATACGTTATAGCTTTGAACATATTATGCATTTATCGGTGTGAGTCAGAAAAAACCCGCCCTTTAGGCATGAATGCAGCTTTTTCGTCCAGAAATAAGAAGTAAATGCTAACAATAATGCTATAACAATGGTTTTAATTTGAATATGTTAGATATTTAATAGCATAAAATTTAAAAACATATTTTAAAATTTTGCTTTTCAAATAAACATATTTTTGTAACTTTGATTCGGTTAATTGTTAAGGTTACTTGAACGAAACAATTAAAAAAATACAGGAAAGATATAAACATTTACTTAGAATTTTAAGTAGTAACACAACGCATTGTAATTTAATGAATAAAGCAAAGAAAAATATGTTGACAAGGTCCACTTGGTAAATTATTTAATATTACCTTATTATTAATTACTTGTAACAAGTGTCTTATATCGGCAATTTATCACGCTATAATACTAGTTGGATCCTAAAAAGTGATATTCAATACAAGTACCTCTACTTAGAAGCCGATATCAAGATTGGTCTTAAAAAAATCGTTATTAAGGTAAAATAGAATAAATTTAATTTATTTTCAATCAAGGAAATTCTATTTTATTCCGAACTCGATTAACCTTACTCAGAGTCGACTGAGTACAAATGTAATTGCACTGTGGAAACGACTATCGTTTTCTTTTCTCTAGCAGGAGATAAATAACAAAGCCCAGTTTACTGGCCTTTAGTAAAAGATTTCCGTAAGATCATTAAAAGCTTTATCTTGTGACTGTCCACGTGTTATAAATTGTGCAAACTGTAAACTGTCTTTTTACTTTTTTAACTGGATTATTAGTTTTGTATAATTTTTTTACTTTTAGACTGATTTATCAAAAATGGATATGAATCGGAGCCTTTTTTTATTCTATGTAGTTCTTCGAATTTTGACCGACTTCCCAAAAGAAGAAGGTACTTGAATAGGGGAGATTGATTTTTTTTTAATTTACAATAGTTTAAAAGATATTTAAGAATGTAAAAAATTACGACGTGGCACAACCTCGTGTGACTATATTGCAAACGCTGGCTCAACCTTAAAAGAAAGACTTAAACTGTATAGTAGATTATTGTACTTCTTGAATTCGTCGACAAGGCCACAAGAGCATACATATACGTTTTAAGAATAACCCACAATAAGTTTTTAATGTAAACGTTTTATTAATTACAATTAGACATATTTAAAGGTCATTTAAGATTTAAGACTAAAATTAAGACTTCAAGTGTAATAGTTTAAGTTCTCCAAAACAATTAGTTTTATTCCATGAACATAAAACGTGTCAAAGACGACATTTTGATTAAATGAATACCTTAAAGTATATCAGAAATTTAAAATATGGTGCCATACATCGCGATGCAATTTTGTATAAAAGCACGTTGTTACTTGCTTACGTTAAATTATGTACTTACGTAAAATAGTTATAATACATTGTTTAACGTCAGTCATATCGTTGAAAAAGCTGATATTGAATTTAACCATGTCGATAGATATTTGAAGAGTGATCTTTATCTTAAAATACCAAGTATCAAAATATTACTGTACGCAAAATGAAATATTTTTTTGAGAGTCGTCTATGCATTCATCACTCATAAACGTGTTTATTTTTAATGAGCTCTGAATTCGCCTATAGCTTAAAATTTTTTCGAAGGTAAATTCGAGAAAGAAAAAAAGGTATACACAGAAATATTTGCTGAATGTCATCAAAATAATATGAATAGTCAATTAATATTAATTGCAGTACATGAACACAAAAGATAGTAATCCAAAATCTAGGACGAAGTCATTATTTTTCCTCAATGTCCTTTCACTTTGAAGCGCGTTCCTCCGCAATTCATTAGGATTGACAACTGTCGATATTCAAAAGCGTCGTGAGCACTCTTCAGCCATAAAGTATCATAGCACCTTCAACACTTCATACAAAGCGAACTCACAATAGGTTCCCTTTTCAAACATGGAACGCGGTAATTCAATACCTTTGAATCTTCAGGAGTACACGTAAATGGGTCAGGAAAGTGAAAAAATTTTATGCAATTAGGAAATAAAATTAAAAATAGTTTTGATTGGGATTTTTCCTTGAATTATCAGTTTTTATGAATGTAAAGAAACTTAACAACTAACGTACGTTAAAACAATAGAACTTATAGGCGAATAAAAAATACTAATTTGTAGAATAAAACGACGCAACTTGCAAAATGACGATGCAAATAATACCGTCTCAAAAGTAAAATACTGGTTTAGTTCAAATAATTTAATGTTAGACAAAAATAAAACGAAATGTATAAGGTTTATGACTCCTTATGTTCCTCAAGCTGGATGTGATGTGGTAGTAGATGGAGAAGCGCTAGACCACTATATTCCACTGTATTTATCGGCATCACAATAGATTCTTATCTGCAATGGGGCCCTCATATTAATAGACTGGCGACTAAACTTAGCTCAGCGGCTTATGCAGTCAAAAAATTAGACAACTAAACGATGTTTAGATAGCTCGTTTAGTATATATTAGTTATTTTCTAATGGGGCAGTGTAAAATGTATATTCATTAAAATCTAAATAAAACAAAGCGTACATTAATAACAAAATAGGTGTAACAGTGAAACCGAAAAAAAAACAATAAGTATTGTATTAAAGCCTCCTTATTTTACCGCAATATTTGAAATCTTCCTATATACAATATATTCAAAATAATTGTAAGATTCTTTTAGCTGTGGCACAAGTAATAAGGACCAACAATTTTATCGCACTGCATCGCGAAATGCAATTTCTTGTTTTTCCACCGGCGTCGGTAGAAGGGTCTCATATACATGGGAGATAAAATGCAGCCGTTTGTCTTCTTTACTGTCATGCATAGTACGTGACGCCGCGTTCTAATCTACGTCAAATGGTTTATTAGCTTACGAGCGGTCCATGCTCAATGCAAGTTGTTTAAAAGTGTGAGAAAGGTTTATCAAGATTTCACTTTGTTTCACTTATATTATAATCAAAGAAAAGGGTATTTAGCTAGAAACTGTTTCTAAATTTTAATTCTACCAATGAAACTAATTAACATTATGTTGTTCAAAAAAATAGCTTAACCATACAATTTTTTTACAGTAGGTAGGCCCTTCTTTTAAAGGGACTATTAAGGGTAGTTGCTCCACGGTGCCTTTTTCGATCAGTGCGTCCTACCCGTTATGAGCTGAGACTTGGACACTTGCGGTTCAACTGGTTCACAAATTGAAAGTCTCTCGGCGAGCTATAGAGAAGGCTAAGCTCGGTGTATCTCTGAAGGACCGCATCTAAAATGATATGACCAATCAGAGAATCAGAGTCACCGACACAGCCCACCGAAATAGTAAGCTGAAGTGGCCGGTCACATAAGCTGTAGGACTGACGAAAGAGAGGACAAGTTTCAGAGTGGTGACGGCGGCTCAGCAAACGCAGTGTGGGATGCTCTGCGGCATGATGGAGTAACTACATTCGCAAAGTGACTGGTGTGGGCTGGATGAGAAAAGCCGAAGCGTGGAAGCGGTGACGTGCATTAGGCGAGACCTATGTCCAGCACGGACTATTGCTGGCTGATAATGATAATGATAGAAGTAGTGTGTCAACACTACTGTCTTCTGATGTATATGGCATCTTTGCCTGCGTAATTAATGGTTAAACGGGACATAATATTATTGTTTCTCTAGGCGTTGAGCCAATTGAAATATACTGTATAGTATTACATAAATGAGGTGGTCAAAGTAATATGGCTTTTGCTTCGACGATGACGAATTCCCAAATAGACTTTTAATCCCATTTCAACCCACAGTTCATCCCCTACAGTTTAAAACTACAAAAATCTTTCTGTGCTCGTTTCAAGTATCTAGATATAAATTTCATCGTTTTATGTTCCACAGAGACAGTTTCCAAATACATTTTCATCCCTATTTAAACCCTTTTAAACCATTTTATCGCAATAATGAATAGCCTATGTCCATTTTTTGTCCACTTCAATCTGTCATCAAATTCGTTATATAGGTATAGACAGTAAAGACGGACAGACAGAGTTACTTTCACATTTATATTATTGGTATGGATAATTTGCTTGGATAAGCAATATTTTCAAATACTCATAGTAAATGAAAATTGTCACCGTAAGTTATTTTAGTAGATAGATCACAATAAAAGCAAGGCTGTTGGTCTTTTAAATAAGTACCATTCCATGAAAAATCGCTAAGATCTTATTTAGAAATAAAAGGAAGAAATCGCAATTCAATGACAATAAAATGTGATATTTGTGATCCTGATTATACTTCTGGATTTCGACTATCGAATTATTTATTGCTGGTATTTTATGCAAATTATTCTGCGGACGAATTTTATCCATATGAACTTTTTCTTCTTAAAAGCCTTCATCATCATCAGCCTGTGTTAGTCCACAGCTGGATTCCACACATAGGCCTCCCCTAATGCACGTCCTCCCCATAAAGGTTTCTTTCAAACGTATCTCATCACGCTGGTTCACTGCGGGTTGGTGTGTGGACCGACTTTTTACATGCCCATCCGACGCCCTGATCATCTTTCTTTTCTGACAATTCGGTGATCGGCTTAATTTGCCTTAACAAACTGGGGAACAACAATGAAATTCATACCCAAGTTTGTTGATTGTTTTTGTATTTTTTTCTATAATGTGCCAAAGGTTAAAGCATTTAGATTAAAACATAAAATACTCCCTTCATAAGAAAGTAATACTTATTTACTAATATAAAAATATATATTAGTAAATAAGTAATAATAACTTTGGGAATGCAAAGAATAAATCCTATTCCCTCAGCTAAGTTTATTTTCTACAAATATAACGTAGATCTTAACCTAATATTGGAATTTGCTTACGTGTTTTTAATTATTATATAACAGAAAATATGTACACAGTTCTTTATCATAAAGCATGAATATCGCATGTATATAGCATAAATAGTAAGAATTTTTAGGAAATGTAATTAGTTAAACGTTTCTTGCAATAAAAATACATTTATTATTAACAAAAGGTACCCTTTGTTTATAAGATTAAGACCTACTCTTTAGCAATGATGTTAATTTAATTATTATTGAACATGGAAGGTATTATGCCATACTGTCAGTGTCACCATCGTTTATCTTTAAGGCTACGAATTGAAATAGATGAATAGGCAATACGTGACTACTGAGATGTTTGCCGGATTTCAATATTGACAAACTCTTGATTGCGGATTTAAATCATCGCATTGTGTACACAGGAATTTTGGAAGAATTATCTTGAAAAATAAGCTTCAAACCTTTAATGTTTTAAATAAGTTTAGGAGTCAATTACTTTTAATAGACACCAATAATTTATATATTTATAGAAAAATTTTAAAAAAGGCTCCAAAACATTTTTTATTGTGATATATAGATTTGTTTAAAAAGATTAATAATCACAATAACTATTATATTGAGAGATTAAAAGCGTAGTAAGAGGAACATACGACCTTTCGTTTGTAAAGCAAGAGCAACAAGCCTGCCAAAAACAACCTTTCTATGGTTTATGAAATCCTATTTCAGATGGGTATTTACTAAGTCCAAGGTTCATTACATTATATATGTCATAAGTGTATTTGTTTAGATCTCTATTCGTTATTTCGGAAATTGAATTGATGTTAATTAAAATCTGGACAGTTTTTAACTTTTAATTGCGCTACTAAAACCAATTAAATCGGTTAAAAGAATATTAGCACTTTTAATGTTCAATGTTCCTGAAAATATATCCTTCATTAAATAAACAATTTTATCGCGTTTTTTTTACATTTTTAATTCACGACGTTTGGAACACTTTACAGCGGCCGTGGTCACGGGGTAGGCTGAGATGTTATGCGTCTTGTTGCCAGTGCTTAAGCGGGGTTTCCAGATCTTAATTGTAATTAATTATTTTGAGTCTGTACTATATCTTTAGTTTCCCATAGTATTTGCCGCGGTTACCGTACAAGTCTACGTTAAAGAGACACTCGTGATGAATTCAAGCAGCGTTTAATTGTTTAAACCTACACATTGCAAGGACGAGGTCCAAAGCGCGTATGCTGCCAATGCAGAAAGTTTTCGCTTGCATCTAAAAATATAATAATTTTAAAAAGTGTTTATCGCACAAAGACTGCTTTGTACTGGGTTTTGTTGTTGCAGAGCAATAGATTACTTATAGCATTAATTAGCTGGCCAAATATAACAAGCTCCAGCCACTTTAATAAATGCGTTGTGTGTTCTATTGAATATACAATTTCCCCTATTCGGTGTACTTAAAGCCTATTAGTGTTTTTCCTTCCCAAACTTTTAAGCAACTTTTTGCAGGGGCAAAGGGTTGGTTGTTATGCTGATGTTTTTGAATTTGAGTAAACATATAAAGTCGTCGTCGTCAGTAGTAGGCGTATATCTCTTGAAAATTACTCGTTGTCATTGTATTTAAAAAAGGAGCAATCAATTGAAAATAAATAATATGAAAAAAAAGCCAAAAAGCTTATGCTACTTTAGAAAGACAATAAGTCAATGACAAAAGTTACTTTATAAATGCGTCTTCAATGGAAGGGCTACCGAACCGGTACGATATGTTCGACCTGTCAAGAGGAACTCTTTAGTATTTTTTTATTAACATGCATTATCTTTGATCTATGTAAAGCAGTTGCCGAGGGACTTAATAATGCAGATACACTTACATCCTAAATATTTGTTGCTTTCTCTTATTCAGTCATTGTCTTGCATGCAAGTTTTTTTTTATCATGGGAAAATGCATACGGACTCGTGGCGACTGTAACATCCATCCTGGTGGCTTTAGGGTTGGTAAACAGAAACGCTTTTACACTCTTCTGCGACCTCTGTACGGTGTTAGAGCCACTCGGTAGTCCTATCCAAGGAATGGAAGACTTGTTTGTCCACATCGCAAAAGAGAAAGACGATTTCCTGGGTGCTCTTTTTGTGTCCAACTCGATTCTTGACGATGGTGGCAATACGCCACGCTTCATCCCGCACTGTGGGGTCTCGATGCCCGAAATTCGGTTTGCCACAGCCACATTGCGTAAACACGTCATCATCCTAGACGTCCAGAAGCCGAGCGGGCCGGACGAAATTCCTTCTCCTGTGCTTAGACATATAGTGCTCGACTTGTGCTCGTGAGTTTGCACCAGTTTTAACGATTCTTTTCTGTTTCTCTTATCCTTTAAATGCTGTTCCAAATCCCTGGAAGACTGCTCTAATGCATCCAATCCCGAAAAATGCCACCTTTCAGATGGCCGGAGGTATTTGGAGTCTTCGATCAGGGTGGCTTTTTGGGAAATTAGGCAGAGGGATATCTAGCTTTCTCGAGGATTGGAGCATTAAGCTCACTGTTGATGTTGAATGTTCTGACAAAGTAAATTGACTTCCAAAAAAACAACGTGTTCTCAGTAGAAGCAAGGCAGTATTTCCTTGCAGCCCTGGTATTACAAATCTATAAGGCGCAAGTTTTTTTTTATAACAGCTAATAGGCAAACGAGCAAGACGGGTCACCTAATGGTAAGTGATTCACCGACGCCCACGGTCACCAGCGACGCCAGTGCGTGGGAAGGCAACGCAGTCAGGTAAGAATATGCTCTTTTCTTGAATAACCCAATGTCGCAGTTGTTGGGAAAGACTGCTAATGGCAACGAATTCCAGAGATTTACTGTGCGTGGCAGAAACCTGTTTTTGAAACGCATTGTAGTGGAACGCCAATCATCCAGGTTGTGCGGATAGTTCCAGCGAGACGATCGGTTGCGAAAATAAGCGGCTTCTATTAAATTGGACAACTCTTCGGAATACTCCCCATTGTAAATTCTGTAAAGTATGCATAGGGAAGATAGATCCCTACGCAGTGACAAAGGATCAAGCCAATCAGCAGTTCTCTACTCTACGCTGGATTCGCTCAAATGGAGATAGCTGATAGCCCGGAGTACCGGTCTAAAGATGGTAACAATACTCTATGTGAGGCTGCACCTGCGCCTTAAACAATTCAAGGCGGTGTTTGAAGTACTGTTTGGCCCATTTGAGAACTCCAAGTTTCATTTTAACCTTGCTCTCCAAATGACCGCTAATCTAGACAACTTTCGAAATATCGACGCCCAGAATGCCAATACTTGGTTTGGCACAAAGGTGATTTGGAACTCACACTGATTTGGACCGCAAATGGAATACAGTTTTTATATTTGGACAGGAACATCTAAGTATCGACTTCTTACTTTTGACTGCATTCAGCGTCAAGCAACTCGAATTGTCGACGACCGAGCTCTCACCGATTATCTCGATCTAAAGATGTTTTTAATACCAGCTATTGCTGTACCGTTTACTTCATGCCAAGTACCATCAACACCACCTTTATGGAAGACGTTCCACCACCCTGTATTTCGCACGCCACTTCCTGCCACGTGTGCGCTCAAAACTGACTTGTCGCCAGCGGTATTTACGAACTATACCTTCATTAATGGCTTGCAATGCGTTTGCGGCTCCATTGGTTCAGCCAATACCCATGGGCAGTGTTTATCACTTACCATCAGGTGAGCCGCCTGCTTGTTAGCTTCCTTCCCTTAATAAAATCTAACCAGAGCTGGCCACCAAGGCATCCCCGTCTCTACCGACAGACAGTAGTCAGACACTAGTCTACCGGACCCAAGCGGTGCGGTGCCGGAAGCAAGTCCTAGGTAGATAGCCTAGCAGCACTTCGAAAAAAAAGCAGGCTTCTCTAGCATGCTTGGAACCGGCTCCTTCAGGGCCAGCCTTACTGCTTTGGTCCCGGAGGTTCCTCTTAGCTTCCGCAGCTGACCATTCTGCAGGTACTGAGCCCCACCGCTAGGATAAATCGCGAACATTTTAGGGGGGTTGCATGCAAGTCTTTTTTTACTTAACCATTTTCCCAAGTTATCATGAGGTTGGCTTGTAATCAATCCAGAAATGCACTCTAATTTTATAACTAATTAAATTTTATTCACTCTTATAAGTTAAATTATTAAATTTAAAAAAATAATAAATATTTTTAGCTGACAGGACAGATTAATTCGTCTGTTATATGTATTCAAAATAAATATAATTATTTAAGAACGAGAACTCCTAACATTATGAGCGTCACTTCAGAAGCTATTAAAAGTTTTTAACTGGTGTACACGCCCAAGCCGATTAACATTTTCTTCCTCGTTCACAGTGCCACTGGCGCATACTTATTCACCGATTTGCATATCCTGACAGAGTTTTGTAAATTGATTTTGAATTATTCTATTCTTAGAATTCAGTGAGAATTTGCTAATGGGGATCTGCATCTGTCACTTGAGAAACAGGTAGAAATACTTGATCTGTTTTGTGTCACGGATATTTTGAGTTACCTTCATTATATTATTAATTAGGAAAAATGTACAAAATTTTAAACGTTCAACTGATGGAAAGGACGTATTGCTTTCGTCCTTTCCATCTGTAGTGCGCTCTAAGATACCACTTCAGGTAATTCTGCAATCAAAGTATTTATTTCGTCTTTTAATATGTTAACGTCTGACTAATCACACCAAAAAGCGTTGCAACACCGCTGTGTGGCATAAAAATTGCGCTTGTACTTTTTTGGTGTACACAAATATTAATTTAAAATTTTAGGACGTGATAGGTCCCCTTTTTACAGGGCTGATACCACCGCAACGTGTTCTTTTGTCACATAACAGTAGTGTGAAACCACTGCCATGTCCCGGTTTGATGGGCTCCGTATCCAGCGTTTTAACTAGGTAAATGAAACGTAACAACCTATCTCTCACAGTAGGCAGCGCATTGGTGACACCCCTGGTATGCTAGTGTCTATGGGCATTAGTGATACCAGACATGATACCACTTTTCACTTTTCATGTAGCCTGACTGTTTTTCTGCCTTCGTTTGCATTAACAAAAACACATTTTAATTTTCACTTTTTTCATGTCAAAGTAATATTCTTAAAGTAATTCTACTCGTATTTACTATTTAATGGTTGATATTAAAAATAATATAAACAACACTTTATTAGAAAAAAGTCTCAATTGTGTTTTATTTTATAAACTCACCTGTTTCAACTTGTTTTTGAAAAGAAGCAAATAATTTTATTATTTTTTGAAATGTTGACGAGATAGTATCAATTTCAAAATAAATGAATTGTATTAAATTAATAATAACTTTTGATATCATGTTATTTATAATAATGCTAACAATTTCATTTTATTAACATGAAATAAGGTTTCAATAACATGAAATGGCAGAAAACCGTATAAAAGCTATGTATTAAAATATTTAGTGGTAATCTAGCTCTTTCAGTCAAAGTCATCCCACTTTGAGTGCCATATTTCAGATTGAATTATGAACGCAGGTGCGGAATTTGCGCTGCTACCTCTCCGTACAGTACAGCCTGAACATTATTCACATCACGCGGTGACGTATGTTTCTGTGGAGTGATAAGTGGCAACCTTTAACATGAACATAATATGTGGTGCACAAATACACCATAACCGATGTTATTCATTTACAAAAAGGGATTTTTTTTTCAGTTCACGTATCTTTTACCTTGGTAAAAATCTTTCTGTTTATAAAATATGTTAAAGGATTTTTTTATTCAATACTTTGTAGCATTCGCGTAAATAATAAGACTGTTTAATACTTAGAAAGACAATAGTCAATAGTTATAAAAATAGTATTCCGTAATAAAACAGTAAAATTCTATTTAATTTGGTAAGAGAAATAAAAATCGACCATTTAAATAATTTAAAATACTTTGTGAAATCGCATCATCATCATCCGCCAGTGTTAGTCCACTAGACCTTACCTTGATAGGTAATCGAACTTGTAAACCAACGTGGCAGACTTGTCACATTACCAGCAGAACTAACGACCACTTGAGCTGAAAAGTTCTGGAGTGTAGACCAAACATAGCAAAGGTAGTGTGTGACGTCTTCTGACAAGATGTAGTTACGACATTCGCAAAGTAGCCGGTGTTAGTTGAATGAGAATAGCCGAAGATAGATTTGATTGCCGTTTCATACATATTAGTCTCCTTCCTCGTGACAAGTCTACTGCCACGTCAGTTTACTAATCCGATATTATTTGATAAGGTTAAGGTTACCTGGTAAGGTGATTTAGAAAAAAATAGCTAGCCCAAATTGGACTCAAGTAGCCTAATCTAGAGTAGACTGGCTGGCTTTGGAGGAGGTCTTCTCCTTGGAGGGGTTTTTGTAAATAACATCTAAATTAAGGTCTACAGGCACTATTTACTAACAATAGTAACAATTTGTCAGATTTTATTTATTGTTTTTTCGGTTGTTAGTCTGTACGAAATAAAAATATTTTTTTAGTTTTTTTAATACTTCTATACTGAATAAAGACTATGACTTTGAGATATTTATAAAATAAAATAACTTGTAGGCGAGGTTTTAGTACTTATTGTCACAATTTTGTGGCATTGTTATTATACTAACATACTTTAAATGTTTTATATTAAATGATGTTTTAATGCGAAAGCGAATTATTAATTTAATTATCATATTATTAACGTATTAAGAGAAAAAATGTTATCCAAGCTTCTTTTTTTATGTGAAATCGAACAATACTAGCGGTAGCAAAGATAAAATGTCTCACGGACTACAATGGACTGAAAAAGGACAAAGGCAGAAAAACTACATTGAACGGGTATAAAGACTGAAATGAAGTGAGATAAATCCTCAATGATTCCAATTTGTGTCTCCAGTGCGCAGACAAATGGATCAATGAAAGCGCATCGCACGGAACATCCGAGTGACGTCCACTCTTAACAGGATATAAATTGAACAACATGCCGGACCGTTACAAAAACTGACATTAGAATAGTTGGGCTTACAAAAATTGACTTCTTTGAGAACCACCCCCATAGAGGAGGTGTGCATTAGAGGAGGCCTATGTCCAGCAATGGGCTAACATAGGCTGATGATAATGATGATGATGAGGCCTCTAATTTTACGTTTTACCTTTAAAGAGATAAATAGGAAGAGTCCCCAATTTAAAGCAAGTAAATTAACTCCCAAACCTTTAGATACCATAAAATCTTTACGAATTAATCGGAATACGCAATACTATATTAAACATAAACTGCTGAATCTACACTTATATTATGCTTCTCACTCGCTCTTTTCCGCATTTATAGACACAAATAACATCTAAAACAAAAAAAATAATATAATAGTAACCCGAACAAATCCTGTAAAACATATAAACACCAATAAAGATATTCAACGAGAAATTAAATCAATAACTAAAAGTACTATAATCTTGTACTTAAATATAATAAACATTATAATACGTTACTTTTTGCATATGCTATGTCAAAATTACATTAAATATTAAAAGTGCATTTTTATATTTTATACGCTTATTGCACTTTAAAAATAACTCTTATGTGTCACTAGCGCACCAATTGACCAAGTATTGTTACGATATTAAAGTTCATTAAACAAAAGAGAATTATAACGAGGTTGTTAAAGAGATACTATCATTGGAAACTAAGTAATTCCAAATAAGTGGTTAAGTATTCAAACAAGTGCTTAAAAACTTGCTGACCAGCCTTGATATGAAACCCTCGGATTGTAGCCGGTGGTAGGTCCCTATTTTTCATAGGACTGTCACAGTTGTGTGAAAACACTACTGTGTTCCGGTTTGAAGGGCACCGTAGTCTGCGTATTTACTGGGTAAACGAGACCTAACACCTTATGTCTCACGGTTGGCAGCGCACAGGTGGTACCACAAGTATTGCCAATGTCCATGGGCGTCGGTGACCACTTTCCATCAGGTGGCCCGACTGCTCGTCTGCCTGCTTTGGCAATAAATATATATATATATATATATATATAAGGTAAAAAATATATGCCTATTAAATTCTTTAAAAGTTGATAGAATTATGGAAGCACTATAAAGTATTTTTTAATGAAATGATCGAATTTAATTTTTTTTGTTAATTGTTGTCTTTTTACGACTTGTTATGTTAATTGGCGTTTGACGTTGGGACTTCATTTATATTTTTTACCCTCGCTTTTATTTGAAATTAATTCAGACTAAAGAAAAACGTTTTGTTAAAACATTAATCACTTAGTACGGTCTAATCTTGTTTTTGTGAAAAATAAAAGCTTCAGCTAATTTAAAATTCTTTCCGAGTGTATAAAGAGCCTTTAGGGATAACATTAGCAGTCAGCCTAGCGTAAATATTTATTATGTGAATAAAAAAACCTCATGCATTTAAAGCTTAACAAAAATATAGTTTCGTTACGCTACATGTAAAAAAAATTCTTAAGAGTTAATACAACTATTTTGATTTAGTTCTTTCAAACGACTTTAAAAGGCGTTGAATTCAATTTCTATTGTTTACGCGAAAATTATACTTTATTAAATAAAATGACTTTACGTAACCACGGCCACTGGAAAGTGTTCGGAACGTCGGGAATTTAAAAATTTGAAATATACGCGATAAAATCCGTAAAGTCATTTTATTTAATAACGATTGAATACAAGTTAAATTTTAGCAATTATTAAAATATTTCTATCTCAACATTAGACTATACAGTAAAATAAAAAATAAAGTGTCTAAGCCATTTATTTTATTATAAACCATGACTAAAGACTGAAATGCAGTTCACGTCGTGTTACTTTTTTCGCACTTGTATTCTTTACTCTTTAACTACTTACTACTCTCACTACTCACTCGACTCAGACAGTCTTTGATTTATTGACACGAAACGAAACGATTGTCTGAGATAGAGACCATTAATATGCTATTGAAGGCGCTACAAAAAGTTTTTCTTTATAGCCTACAAAAGCAGATTAGCAGTCGGGCCACCTTTTAGAAAGTGGTCACCGACGCTTTCCATCGACAATGGGCATCGGCAATACCGGTAGTATTATCAACTACATAGGATGTTAAATGTCGTTTACTCAGTAAATCAGCTACAGTGCCCTTTAAACCGAAACATTTGTGTTTTTTTCACACTACTGCTTTGCAGCAGAAACAGAATATATAATGGTCGAAATGGTAATGGTTTAAAAAGTAAAAAAATAGAAAAAGTAATATATAAGACAAAGTTGTTTTGAGATAGCTATGAAAAGAAAATATTTCTTCCAGAAATTTGGTAAGTAGGCAAGCCTTAGTCGCTGTTAATTATCATTAAAATTCTTCCTTCGATTCGTAAACGACTGCCTTTATTTCAGATTTAAGTGCAAATGTTTGTGAGTGGTGCTTGGGGCGACGGAAGCAAGCTTATATTCCAACTTTTATCTTCTCTACACAATTGTTTAATGATTTTAAACAATAAGCATCATGTATTCAGTTACACCAACATATTCAACATCGATAATTAACGTGATTTTATGTAAGTTACTTAAGCAATCGCGCAAAAGCACAGAATTTTAAGGTGGTCATCTCACACTTAATGTTAACAGCCAATAAAAAGCGTCTGATATTACATCCTTGTAGTCAATAACAACATGCCAAAAGCTACATTGGATATATTGAAGGAGTTGGCAAAGGTAAATTATACCAATATTTCAAACAATTGACCATAAATATTTATAAAAAAACATGTAATTAAAACGAGTATTTGGCCCAAAATAACCCATGTCCTTTGGTTCATTAAATCAAAAAGTATTTTTTATATCTTTGAGGTGCTAGCAATCAATTGCAGGCTACTAAGAATTATTACCGCCTCAGTGGCCTAGCCGTATTGGCCCTTGCTTTATAAACCGGAGGTCATGGGTTCGAATCTCGCGGGGAAATAACTTTTCTCCTGCGTCGCCCTATATATTTAATAGCAAACATTTTAATATATTTACGCGCGAACATAATTTTTTTAATAATTTTAGCGACGGTAATTTAAAAATTTTAGTTTAATTAAAAACATTATGTAAAGAATTCTGCGAACCCAGTTTATTGATAGCCCTAACAACCTTTTTTTGTAGTATAAGTATTGTATTCAAACCGACTGGAGATTACCACAACAATAATACATAGGACAAAAGGCTGTAAAAGTTTGCGAAATAAACTGGGTTTGCAGTTGCCTCGTCAATCAGCAGCCTAATCCTGCGCATGGCAAAAATTGCAGTTCTCCAGTTCTTGGAGAGTTTGTCAATGTGTACTTCCTACTCGCTGCATTTTAAATTCAATAAAAATCCAAGAAAAGCATTGAAGCTTTGTAGAGGACGACCCTATTGCTGATTTAAATATTTGTAAATCCAGCTAGAAAACAAAGAAAGAGTAAAACGCAAGCATTTGGTTTAGTTCGCGTTAAGTACTGACTCAGTAGCCTAGTGCTTTAGAAACCGGAGGTAGTGGGATCAAATCCTGCGGGGACTCAAAGAATTTTCATTGTTGTTTTCTAGTTGGTTAGGGCAATTTGAGCCAATCACCCAATTGTCTGAAAAGCAAGATGATCCATGCCGGATGAGCATGTAAAAGTCGTCCGCCCACCAACCCGCATTGGACTAGCGTGTGATACGGCCCAAAAATATCCCTAAAAAGGGTGAAGGCGTGCTTTAGGGGAATTCTATGTCCAGCAGTGGAGAAACATAACCGCCTTATGTAAGTACTAAATTATTCGACGCAAATCAGTTTGACACATTTTCGATTGCCTTATTTGATATTTCTACGTTATGGTCATTTCTTTTCACACTTTGCATATATAGAAGTGTCATCTGCAAAAAGGACAATATTTTTTACCACCAAAGGCAAGACATTAACTGAATAGGTCCCAAAACCAATTCTTCAGGAACACTCGTCCGCACAGTGGAGTCAGATCACGGAGCGTCATTAACGGTTACATATTGTTTTCTATTACGTAAGTAAGAAGAGAGAAAATCAAGATCAAACCCAGTTCTTGGAAAGATCACAAAAGATTCCAATAGGATCACAGCTATCCTCCTACGCCCGTAAGACATGACAGAATAACTTTGTACCAGTATTTACTGTTAATCTACCTCTGGTAAAGCCAAGCCATCAATGATAACTTAGAATATTGTATTTAAAAAGTTTACTAGAAGTTGATAATTTTTTCACAATATTTTCTAAATGCTGGCAATATAGAAGTTGCTCTATAATTTTCAATATTCACCGTTTACCCTATTAGAAAAATATAATAAAACAAAAATAGTGCCAGTGTTACATTAACAGTGGGAATCTACAAGTGCTTACGTATACATGTGTTGTATATATATATATGTTATGTATATACAATGTATGTATACAATTCTAAACAATCCTGTAAACTTGAAAAAAAAATTAAACTTAATCTTTCATTAATTAAAAAAAAAATCCCACCTAAACCTGTATTAGAATACATTGCGCTAAAAATATTGGCAGATTGGTTACTCAATGTAGTTTAGTAAAAATAGTTGCCTTTAATTACTCCTAATTTTAAAGAAAGAGATGGATGCGCTTGTTACAACTGTCGTTTAATTGCAATATTTTATTTCGGGTAAGAGAATACACTAAAACTAAGTTTGTTTTATTATCTGTTAGCTCTTCCTCGCGACCAAATTTTCATCTACCTCTTAAAGTTCAATCTCGTTCTTCTTAAGCGTGCGGTTCAGTTTTTGATAGTGTCCACCTATTTATTATAGTAAGGATAGTTGTAAATATTGACTGTAGGGAAACCTCTACACTGAACATTTCAAATATTATGACATAACCTTTCAGTAAATTTGGCATCAGTGTTTGTGGCACGCGTAAAGTTGTTTTCTGTTTATGTTTAGACCTTATAAGTTTATACACAAACATAAACATAGGAGATAAATTGTAGCCCAAAGGCATCGAAACTATGTAAGCACCCCAACAAACACTGCTTGGAATATTTTATATAAAGGTATAATCTGTAGTTTGTACATTACCCATAAAATTTTCGCATCCATCACAAGATAGACATGATAGACTAAACATTCTACATTTAAAATAAAATATTGTAAATTACATTACTTTACTTAAATAATTTTATAAGTTTATTCCCATATTAGTTTTATAACATTACGGAAATCGTTAACGAGTATCTTAACACTCGAATGACTTCCACTTTCCATTATTTATTTCACATTAAACAACCCTCGCCTATCGAAAGGAGGTCATTTTATACTACACCTCTTCACTTATCATTGTTTGCCTATGTTCCCGCGTTAAATCCAACAATTAAACCTTAGAGGCAAAAATAATCTCAATCCAAGGTCTCCATATAGTAAAATTTTGGTGTCAAAATCACTACCTCATTGGATTAATTCCGTCGAAACCGTAAAAGATAGACTGAAGAATGTTGTATTCTTTTGACTGAAGTCTATATTAAAGTCCATGAGCTCATATATCTATGTTTTGAGAATATTGCAATAATATTCAAATTTCATTTAAGGTAATATAGTAATTTAACATAAGTTAACGATTTAAAATTCTCCTCATTATGTCATAAAAATGTTATAGACGACATTTTGATTTAATGAATACCTAAAAAGATATAGGGTTTTAGAATGCGGTCGCAAAAATCGCTAGCTGGTTTCTTTTCACTAAGGCACGTTGTCCATTATATTATGTGCGTAAATAGCTATATATGCTGTTTGAAGTCGATCAAATATTTTTATTTAAATTTCACTTGTAAAATATGTATACATTAAAATGTGTGTTTAAAAGTAGGTTATTCTTTTTATAAAATAGATATACTTAACCAATTTAAGACGCACAATAATGATCAACACAATGAATTCACAGTTGTTGTTTTCGTTGACGTAATAATTTATTTATTCAATGTATATAAAAGTACTTGTCATGAATTATTAAAAAAAAGAATCAGTTTGCAGGTTTTACATCGGTCCGTTAAAAGCGGTGTAACGAGGAAACATTCCTAAAAAAAAAAGTCGCTCAGTGCTCAGTGCCTCTGGTTCTTCTGCAAAATCGGTCAATATTCGGTGGTATATTCTAATTCAAATTTCACAAATTCTTAATTCAGTTTCTGCTCCGTCAAGCTCTATGTACTGTTTTAATAAAATAAGCATTGGTTCAGAAAACAGTAAACAGAATAATCTTTTTGGCCAGTTTTCTCTTAAAAAACAAGGATACGTTTTAAAATCACCTTACTATTGTGCCTATTGAGCAAAAACACCCAGCAAGCGACACGTGGTTTTTTGGTTTGATTTAGTAAATTCGTACGGTACCCATTTTTTGAGGTTTTAACTTTTTCTGCCTAGCTAGCTAATGTTTAAAAATCGTTTTGTCACTCAAGCCATAAGCTGCTGCTTTTTCAAAATAAGTTTGAGATAGATCCGCTTCCACTTTTACTTTCAATTCATCGCTATTCACTCAGGTATCAAATTGTCCACGATAGTGCAAATGTATATTCGTCAAAACAATCAAACCAAAACTACGTTGCATCATCTCCTCATCATTTTAAAATATAGTCCTAATCTTACAAAAGTTATATTATTTTAAATTTGCTATAATTGAGTATCTGCAATTTCATATGTTAAGAGCTAAAAAAAATTAATAAGCAATTTGTCGTATTATGTGTAAGAACCAGAATTGCTCTGGTTCCGAAGAAGATAAGATAATTATTACCATCCGTCAAATGTAAAATTCCTCTACAGATACCAGGTGTGTACAAACTAGACTGTGATTGTGGTGATCAGAGTAAAAGACCATGTAGCTGATGTGAATCACCGACGCTATAAGAAATCTGCAATTTGCGACCTATTCTGAACAAGCCCAATCATTATATTAGATTTGATGAACCAGAAATACTGGCTAATAGACATCGATTTATACCAAGGATGATTCAGGAAGCAATAGAAATAAAAAATATCAAAATTTTAAAAGAGGATGGTTTGGTCTTTGCTACCTTCCTGTGATCCAATAATTTTACAAATTAAAGCAAAAGATACAAAAACTTCAAAACCCGAGGACAACAAATACTTTTGACAAACCAATGTTTCAAAAATTAAGAAAACGAAAATTGTCAATTTTTAAATAAAATCTCTGACAGTTTTCCAAAACTTGAGATACAGACCCAACTTAGTCTGCCCGTGATCATGGATCTGGATGAATCCGAAACGTCGGAATAAATATATTTGTAACGCCGTTACTAAGTAAAAATCCTAAAATTGGTGGTTTGATATAAAAATATCGTTATTGAAATTGATCGGAAGAGTAAAGAAGGTTGAGGATTTTTTTAATTAGAATGGTTTTTTTATATTCTAAATAACCTAACTTAAATAATTCTAGAATTTTTTAAGTTATTCTAAAATACCAATTTCTTTTAAAAAATTTTGATAGTAACCTATTTCTTATAAAGTCAAGTTTTCAGAAGCGGCGTAGGAAAAAGCGTAAGTTACTGATTTCTGTTAAAAGATATCAATTAATGTTTTTCTCACGAAACTATAAAAATAAATAATTTCTTGCAGATAAAAAATACCTGTATATTTTGTACAATTTCGTTGAAATAAAACGATTTTATAAATATTTAGAATCTGAAAAACTAATAATGAACTAAAACAAAATCAATAAATAAAACACGATGGCTGTAATAATGGTATATTCAACAAATACAAAACACAATGGTTATGTTATTGGTATAATTGGATTCGGCCAAATTTAGTTTAACTGAATAAACATACTAAAATATCAACGATATTTTAATGTCCTTCAATTAAAGCTTTTAACTTTCTCGTCTCCCGTTAGGTAAAGTAAATAAAAAGATAGTATAATTTTCCTCATAAATTCTTTTCTGCATTTCCACAACAAAAGGGTTTGTCAATATGAAATGTTCATGTGTCATGGCTTTTTTCAATTAAATTTATTTATATGTCGAAAACTCAGCTCTAGATTTTCCTAAATTTTATCAAAAAAATAGTTTTAACATTACAAACCCATTTTTATTTCAACGAATGAATTTTTTTTGGATTATTATTAATCATCATATAATATATATATATATATATATATATATATATATAATATATATATATATATACATATACAAAACTACTCAACAATTTGAAAAAATTCTTTCTAGTAGATGTCCATTGGTTACATAGGCTCTTTTCACCATGAATAATGCTTGAAGATATTATTAACTAAACTGTGTCAATTTTAATCAACAGTTAGACGATGCTTAATAAAGTTTAGATTAAAAAAAAATTATTTACCGTCTAACATATATCTTTTCTGTTGTCTTAGCTTATTTTATGTCAGTTTAATTTCTCGGAAAAAAGCACGAAATTAAATGCAAATACCTTATTAAATTGTTAGTAGGCTATATAGTACGCTCCAACAAAATTAAACATATATTATTTAAAACTTTAGTATGTATGTATGCTGGGACTTTATCCGGAAAACATTTATAAACTATGATATATAAATCATGGTCGGTGGAATATGCATATATATTGTAACAGTTTTTAGTTATGTCATGTTATAGCAGATGCAAAAGCGTTATTGTTTTTGTGAATAGCATTGAACATCCATAATACTCATCTACAATATAAAGCACCATGCTAAATAATAACAGTTTTATAATTACAACAAAGGAAATATCTTACTCGTTTTAAATAATAAATTATTAGATTGTTTTTAATAATAAATTATACTTTTTAATTTAGTAAATATAAATAATGTTTTCTATGCGCTAGGTTTATAAACTTACCACCTTAACACTCCAACAAAGTTTATAAGATTTCCGTCATTAACTGGAAACTATGGAAAGTATTTGCTGATCTAAACGCATAAGCTCCTAACTAACAAAGTTTAATTCTATACATAATATCATAATGGTTCAGGATTTTCACAAAAATTCAATAAATATTTGAGGTCATTAAAACAATAATTTATCATAATTAATTATAATTAATTTCTTTTATTTATATTTTCTAATTATTAAATATTTACTAAAGGCGCAATTGCGTTAAGGCTGTCTACATTAAGTTATTAGTCTAGTAGGGACATATTTATTTCATCTCCAAAGCATATCTTGATGCTACATAGATTAACTACAATTATGAATATAAATTAAAATAAATGTAAATCGTGTTAAAAAATGTTTTAAAAAGTATCATCAGTCCATGTCTATTAAACCCTGCCTTCCATCATAACCTTAGAAAGAATGAGCTAGGTTTCAAAATAGTTTGGCAAATTCAGAATATTCGAAATAGCTATGGGCCGAAGCGCCAAATATTCGGCCGCCGTACATTAGGCACAAATACCCGTTTGTCCAAGTGCATAAACATGAATAATATAAGTTCAGCCAATAATACAATCGTATGTGTAGGAGACCAGAATTACTCTGGTTTCGAAGAAGATAAAGCTAATTATTACCATCCGTCAATGTAAAATTTCCTCTCAGATACCGGGTGTATACAAACTAGACTGTGATTGTGGTGATCCAGAGTAAAAGAACATGTAGCTGATGTTAATCACCGACGCTATAAGAAATCTGCAATTTGCAACCATGTTCTAGACAACTGCCTCCGTAGCCTAGTGGTATGGGCGTGTGCTTTAGAAACCGGAGGTCGTGGGTTCGAATCCTGCGGGGACGCAACAAATTTTCATTGTTGTTTCCTAGTTGGTTAGGCAATTTGGCCAAGATCACCCAATTGTCTGAAAAGTAAGATGATCCATGCGTCGGATGGCATGCAAAAAGTCAGTCCACCCACCAACCCGCATTGGACCAGCGTGGTGGGATACGGTCCAAACCCCCTAATGGATAGGGGTGTATTAGGGGAGGCCTATGTCCAGCAGTGGACTAACAAAGGCTGATGATGTGTTCTAGACAAGCCCAATCATTATATTAGATTTTATGAACCAGAAATACTGGCTAATGAACATCGATTTATACCAAGGATGATTCGGGAAGCAATAGAAATAAAAAATATCAAAATTTTAAAAGAGAGGATGGTTGGTCTTTGCTACCTTCCAGTGATCCAATAATTTTAGAAATTAAACGCAAAGATATAAAAACTACAAAACCGAAGGACAACATAAGTACTTTTTGTCAAACCAATGTTCAAAATTAAGAAAACGAAAGATATGTCAATTTTTAAATAAAATCTCTGACGGTTATTCCAAAACATTGAGATACAGACATATACCAACTTAGTCTGCCCGTAATCATGGATGCTGGAATGAATCGGAAACGTCGGGAATAAATATATTTAAGTAACGTCGGTAACGTAAGTAAAAATCCGTAAATTAGTGTATTTGATATAAAAATATCGTTATTCAAAATTGATCGGAAGAGTAAGAAGGTTGAGGAATTTTTTAATTAGAATGTTTTTTTTATTTTATATTCGAAATAACTTAACTAACTAATAATTCCTAGTAATTTTTAAAAGTTATTTCTAAAATACCAGCAACTTCTTTTAAAAAAATATTGTTGATAGAATGAACCTTATTTTCGTTATAAAAGTCGAAGTTTTCAGGGAAGCGGCGTAGGAAAAAAGCGTAAGTTACTGATTTCGTAGTTTAAAAAAGATAGTCAATTAATGTGTTTTTACTCACGAAACTATAAAAAAAAGTAAATAATTTCTTGCAGATAAAAAATACCTGTATATTTTTTGTACAGATTTACGGTTGAAATATTAAAAACTGATTTTATAGAAATATTTAAGAATCATAGAAAAACTATAATACATGAACTAAAACATACAATAACAATAAAAACACAATGGCTGGTAATGGTATAATTACAACAAATACAAAACACAATGGTTGGTATTGGTATAATTGGATTCGCGCCTTTAGGTACATGCTTTTAACGAAATGAGAAACATACCTAAAGAGTATCAACGATAGTTTGTACAGAAATGTCCTTCCATTAAGCTGTTTAACTTTCTCGTCTCCCGTTAGGTAAAGTAAGTAAAAAGATAGTATAATTTTCCTCATAAAATTCTTTTCGCTGCATTTTACAACAAAAGGGTTTTTAAATCATATACAAACGTGTTCATGTGTTATGAGCTATTTTTCCAATTAAATTTATTTATATGTACACGAAAACTCAGCTCTAGATTTTACCGTAAATTTTATCAAAAAAAAATAGTTTTAACATTACAAACCCATTGTTATTTCAACGAATGAATTTTTTTTTGGATTATTATTATAATCATCATATAATATATATATACATATACAAAAACTACTCAACGAATTTGAAAAATTCTTTCACTGGTAGATGTCCATGAGTTACATAGGCTGCTTTTCACCGTAGGATAATGCATTGAAAGTATATTATTAACTAAACTGTGTCAATTTTAATCAGCAGTTAGACGATGCTTAATAAAGTTTAGATTAAAATAAAATAATATTTACCGTCTAGCATATATCTTGTTCTGTTGTCTTAGCTTATTTTATGTCAGTTTAATTTGTCGGAAAAAGCACGAAATTAAATGCAAATACCTTATTAAATTGTTAGTGGCTATGTCGTACGCTCTGACAAAATTTAAACTTATATATTATTATTAAGCTTTCGTATGTATGTATAGTTTGGGACTTTATCCAAGGAAAACATTTATAAACTATGATATGTAAATCATGGGACGGGTAAGATATGCATATGGTTATAACATACGTTTTAGTTATGTCATGTTATAGCAGTACTAGCAAGCGTTATTGTTTTTGTGAATAGCATTAGAGCATCATAATACTCATCTACAATATAAAAGCACCATGCTAAATAATAACAGTTTTACATAATTACAACAAGGAAATATGCTACATACGTTTTTAAATAATAAAATTATGTGAATTGGTTGTGCCTTAAGAATAAATGATACGTTTTTATGCGCTACAAGTTTATAACCTACACCAACCCCTTAACACTCCAACAAAGTTTATAAGATTTACGCGTCATTAACTGAAACTATTAGAGAAAGTATTTAGCGATCCCAAACGGCCTTAAAGCTCCTAACTAACAAAGTTTAAATTCTATACATAAACTGTATGCATAATGGATTCAGGATTTTTCACGCAAAAAATGTCAATAAATATTTGAGGTCATTTAAAACTATAATTTATCATAGGATTAATTATAATTAATTTTTATTTTTATTAATATTTTCTAATTATTAAATATTTATTAGGCAGCAATTGCCGGTAACGGCGGCTGGTCTACATTAAGTTATTAGTCTAGTGAGACATATTATTTGCCATCTCCAAAGCATTATACATAGCCAGATAGCCAGTAGATTAACTACAATTATGAATATAAATTAAAAATAAATGTAAATCGTGTTAAAAAAATGTTTTTAAAAAGTATCATCCAGTCTGCATGTCTATTAAAAACCCCGCCTTCCATCATAACATAGAAGAATGAGCTAGAGTTGTCACAAATAGCGATTTGGCCAAATATCAAATATTCGAAATAGCTGTAGGCCGAAGCGCCAAATATTCGCCCGCCGAACATTCGGCACAAAATACACGTTTGTCAAGTGCATAAACATGAATAATATAAGTTGCAACCAATAATAACAACCATTCTTTAAAGTTTATCTTTCTCTTTCCAGGAGTATCGTATTTCGTGAGTGGTTATTTTCTGAAGCTCTCATGGGACGAATCGTTTGCTACCAATAAATGCTAAAAATCTTGTTTTTATCCACAACAACATAACACTGATCAATTTATCTTACATGACATGAAATTCTTGAAATAAGTTATTTAGTAACTATGAAGTTGTTATACTAGTAGTTATTCCAAATTTGTAATCCTACATTAGGGAAATAAAGTCTTTCCAGATTTATTAAATCAACAACACATAATAGATAAAGAGTTAGTAAATTGTAAATGTCAGGGCTACAGTTAACGTTAAATATATTGCTAGTTTATTACTTCGATCGGTGGCAGTAATTGCTTATGGTTCGTGCTTTACAAAAGACACCTTAAACGATCCTGGTCTAACTAAAGTCCGAGAAGTCCCGATGTAAATTAAAAATAATTCACTATACTTGTTGCAAAACAGGCCAGCTGTCAAGGTACGACGCGTACAGATGTTTATGCCAATCGAGAGATTAACTTTAAGTTGATTGTTCTTTTGTTGATTTCTTTTTATTATGCAGTTTATTTATAATTTATACGTTTACTATCGTATTTTATTGAAGAATAATTTGATGAATTTGTGCTGATTTTCTCATTATACTAATAACTATATCTTTAAATATTGTTATTATTTTTATTGTAGAAAAATCTTTGGCAATTGCATAATTTCATCTTATCTTAATTTGAATTTTATGATTACCTTAATTTGACTTGTTTTATTAGTAAGGAAATATGTTATTAAAACGCAAATGCAAGTAAATATAAGTTACGATCAAATTTCTGAGTAATTTTCATAAACCCTGTTCGTGAATGGATATTCGTTAAGCATTTACGTAAACTTGTACCAACAATTTACATAGGCAATGAGGGACAAACTTCTGCGAATGCCGTAAGCTGTATAAATTCGGTTTAACGGCACTACACTGTCGTATGTCACATACACTATTGTCAACTCCAATACTCAAGTAACCGAAAAAAACACCTAAAAGAAAGACACATTAATAAATCGCTTTGAACAATAAACATTGCTTTTAAAAATAATGTCTTGTGTACACCAAAAAGTGCAGAATAATATTTTTTTTTTGTTTATTTATATAGTAATTTAAATACATTTATTGTGTTTTAAACGTTAATTTACTGAAATGATAATACTCTCCGTGGTTTCCGCGAATACTATAACTGATTAATAATAAAGTTTTACGGATTAAATCGCGTTTAATTACTAAACAAATATTTTAAATTAAACCCGAAGTTTCAAACCCATCCCTGAGTCCATGGTCACGGGCCAGCCTTAGAAGTTGAGCATGAAAATGTTAATGTTTATCCGGTTACCTTCAATTTAAATTGCAATGATGATATAACAAATAAAACATCCTAAGCCATTGTTGGTTTATATAAATGAACAGCCTTTGGGTTTTAATAGTATTGGCCCTTGTTAACGGGTGCCATAGTATTGTAAATAATTATTTGTATAATACTGCGTCCTAAATCAAGACAAACTAAACTTAGTTTAAATACTAAGACACAGAAGATTCTACACGAAATGAACATAAAAGCCACATTTTATGCGACGTATCAGACATAAGATGTCATGACACGCTTTACGGATATTACTTTTGTCGCAAAAGAAAATAAAATTGAAGATTGAAACCGCTATGTATAATATCTTATACATTGATAAAGATTTTTTACATTCTTTTGATTCCACGCACGATAAAAGTTGCTCAATATTTGCAAACATCATTTTCTTCTTTCCTTTACTTACAAAACAATATTGGTAGATGATGAGTCAAAATGGCGACGATACTTTGTAAATTTTCTCCAAGATATTTATGCATTGCGAAATATTTTATAATGACAAAAAAATTAGGAATCCTATTTGTGAAGACACGATATAGTTTTGAACACATTATAACGTTGATTTAGAAAAAAAAGGAGAAAAGACGTAAGTACCGGAGCGTTATTGCAACCTCATTATTTAAACCAGTATATGCTTAATTTTTTTCACATACAGAATAACAGGCTTGCTATTACTACAGGCTTTTCAGATACCCACAGAGCTAGAGGTTCGTTCATGCAATAAAAATACTGCATTTCAATTAAACATCTTCTCTTCCAGCAACCCCAATAGCTTTGAAAGTAAAAACTAATTTAGCAGTCACTTGGTCTGAGTCCTAGTGTCCCTAGTCCTAACCAACCAGAAAACAATGATAACACAAATTTATTCCCCGCGAGATTCAAACCCACGATCTACGTTTATAAAGCAAGGGCCAATACTAATTTATTAAAACCCAAAGGCAATTCATTTATATAAACCAACAATGGCTAAGGATGTTTAATTTGTTATATCATCATTACAATTTAAATTGAAGGTAATCGGATAAACTTTAACATTTTCATGCTCAATTTCTAAGGCTGTCCCGTGACCATGGTCTCAGGGATGGGTTTGAAACTTCGGGTATAATTTAAAACATTTGATAAGTAATTAAACGCGATTTAATCGTAGTAATTTCCAATTTACCATAAAAAATATTGTAGACACATGCACAAAATGCAGAATGCAGAAAAAAAAATACTTTGCTAATTATTTTTGTTACTTAATTTTAAAATTCGAGTATTAATTTTTTAAATAATAATTATTAATTTTAAGTATCTATGCAGCTCAATATGAGTTTTTAAATTAATTTTTATCTTTATAATCATCATCATAATCAGCCTTTATCAGTCCACTGGTGGACATAGGCCTTTTTAAGTGAACGCCAAGACGGCCGATCCCCTGCTACTCACTGCCAACTTGAACCGGCTTCTGCACGGAGATCGCCATCCCACCTGGTCGGGGGTCGACCAACACTCCGTTTCCCTAAACGTCGCCGCCACTCCAGAATCTTTCTTCCAGAATTCATTTTATAGCGGCCAGTAATTAAAATAATTAAGTAACAAAAAACATAAACACTTAAGTTTATGAGAGTTTACAATAAACAAAAATCTAGATAACGAACGTTATTTAAGTGAACCCACAAAGTATATTAAGCTGTCTGAATTGTACATTAAAATCATTAAGGTCGTATATCACTCCTTAGAAAACTATTAGCTGCTGTAGTCCCTCAGGACTTCATACAGGCGACAAGTACCGTTGTAGCTTTTATCGCGAAATATATTAAAGCTTGTTCGTAGGGTAAATAAAACCCATTTGTCCCCGTCACTAAATTTCTTTGCCGTCTCCAGTAAGGGTTGATAAAAGTGAGCAATTAACTTTACAAAACTGTGGCCAGGTGTATAAAATGTTGTCTCATTTGACGCAGGCCTTGTATATAAACGTAAAACTTGTTCGTTTCGAAGGAAATTTTATTTTGTTTACTTTAACTAATGATTTAATTTCAGTTCAAAGAATAAATAAAAATAAAAAATCACATGTGATAGTACTAGTGACAATTAGTCAACTATAAACTATTTCACTGAACGAAGCTGATTCTGTATTCGTAGATTATTCAAATATAATATGTTTAGAATACAAGAATAAATATAAAATACCCTCACAAAATTATAAAACATTTTTGTTTTTGCAAAACGATGTTTATGACTTATATTTGTTTGTCCAATATAAGAGAGGCCGCAGGCACAATCTAGCTTGTATACTCCTGGATCTTGTAGAGGAATATTGCACTTCATATGTGGTAAGAATTGACCAATCTTCTTCAGCGGCTTGAAATAAGTTTTGATTGAAGCCCGTCTCAAAATGTAGCCTGCTTGTCAGCTACACCTCCCGCAAAGGGTAGAACAGCAGGTACTCGCTCCATTGTAGCTGCCTTGACTCGGTCACTGGCTACAAGGCGCATGACATCTCAGTCTACCCCGTGACCACGGCCACTGGAAAGTTTTTGAAACGTCGGGAATTTAAAATGTAAAATAAACGCGATAAAAAACGTAAAAAGTCCTTTTATTCAATAATGTGTGATATTCGCGTAAACAAAAGACTTGACTATATAATGTACCTCGCAATTCTAATTTTACTTTCTTGACCGAGCAAGCACTAATTTATTACTAAAAACAGTTTTGTCAATTTCAATGTGCTAGCATAAGGATTTCAAATCTGGTTGTTTCTTAATAGAGCTATTTAAAATCAATGTTACTTGTATAGTAATGAACATACTTTACTTAGTAATTCGTATAAATACGTACTTGTCAATTATATGACATAAATTTAATATCGTACAAATTATAAACGATGCCTTAATTATTGTTTACAAACTTGAATAAACAATGTGCTTTGAAATTTTTCCACTAAAATATATTAACAATTTCCAACAGAGCATTATAAAAAGTACAAGAATTTAGCCTACTGCTAGAACATCTAGATTTATTAACGTATGAAATATTTGAAAATTAAGTTCAGCATAATTTAGATTTAATTGAGCTAAAATAAGCGTAGTCTGACCGACTATCAAAGTATAAACGAACGAAATGAATTACGGAGGGGCCTCTATAATTGAGTTGTCCTTTCAACCTTACAATGTAAATTAGCTGATCGTCTGAATCAAATTTCATAAAAGGGTTCGCTAATGAAATGAGTTTTGAAGGTAATGGTTATGTCAACTGTTCTATATTTTAATAGATTATAAGAGGCATAAAAGGTTAAAAGTACTGCAAAAGGCGTGTTGATGTCTGTTTTAAGTATTTAGTGTTTAGTTTTGGTTAATCTGTAACGAAACTTGTTGATCAGTAATAAATGTCACGAATCTCTTCTTGATATTTAAAATGTTTGTCCCGCAAAGGGTTGAAACTATCAAAAACGTATGATGACGAAACAACAACTATTACATTTTAATTAAAGTTAAAATATAATAATTATTATTTCCATCAATAATAATGAATATAAGGAAAAATTAATAAAAAAATATGACGTGACTTCTAACAGATTATTCTGTTAGAAATTTTAAGCAATATAAGCAGGTAACAATACGCTCTCCATACGAAATTGCGCCGGGTTTTCTGCCACCGCATTTTAAATCTCTGATAACTTTGGTATTCATTTCATCAAAATGTCATCAATGACAGGCTTTTTGTACATATAATGAAGAATGCAATAACTGTTATGTGAACTTACACTGTTTTATCTTAAATAGGATTTGTGCCAGACTGCAATTTGTAAAAATGTTTAGATTAAAATGCTTATTGTGCAAGATTTATTCTCTTGCGGACTTTTTTGAAGACCAATTCAAGTAGTACAATTATGTTAAACATAAAGTTTGGTATTTTTTTTTATTTCTCAAGTATCTACTACTACTGTTGACACAAAATTATTTAAAAAATATGGGACCAATGGGAAGCTAATATCTATCATTTTAGAAAAGAATAATCAAAATCGGAGGTCTATGAGCGGAGGAACGAGGTAACATATATAAAAAAAATATAACCCGAGTACCTCCTTCTTTTGAAAAGTCAGTCAATGAAGATAGCCATTGTAATTGTTTGAATTGATCATAACACCTCCATCCGACTTTGTCGCGCGGTCCTGCATCTTGTCCGGTAAGGATTAGAACTATCAAAAGTTTTGATCGTTTCACGTTCATTTTTAATATTAACAATGCGTAAAACGATTTAATGCATTGTTTTTTTTTTTATTAATCTAAGATTTAAGTTATTGTTTCGGTAGTAAAATATAATGTACCATATGATTTACTTGTTTCAATTATTATACTTGTTCCTACAAAATATATTTTCCACTAAAAGCTGGTGCAAGATCTGCAGTGGAGCTTGTCCAGTCATTATTAAGCTGCCAATGAACCTACTCTGGCAACGTTGCGGGCAAGGTAGTTTTAAACAGCGTTACAAATTGTTTGCGTCTAGACCGATTTATTTACTTTGGAATATATACGGTTTTAGAAAATTATATCAATTTGTAGTATCGGTCATGACTTTAAGTGGAATAAAAAAAAGTTACGCAAACTTTTTTTGCATGTAATACAATAATAAGTAGCTAATACGGTAAAACGTAACATTTTTTTTATTTTTAGAATTTTTTTTAACAGTAACCAAACCGAGTCTGGTTTTAAGTTTAGTAAATCTAGAATTACGACATATTTTTTTATTGATTAGAACAATTAAACGTGAAGGACGTTCAATCATATGCCCTCCCCATAAGAAAAGCAGCGTAAGACGCGATAAATCAAACCAGAAGACTGAAGTGTTTACACAGTATTGATTCGCCGTAGAAATAGGCACCGCAGTGTTACAACCCTACTCCTTTTGTCTTCTGCAAAAAAGGCCGCGGTACAAAATATTTTAGTTGCAGTTTCTTATTTGAGCGCCATTTACAAATAAATAAATACAGGATTTAAGACTTGATGGAAAATTATTACAAATTACTCTGGAACGACACGATAACGCTCCAATTAATTTTAATACATATATATGTTGTGAAAACTACTTTAACCTCCTTTGTCCTATGAGTGGGTTACCAAAATGGACAATTAGGGCCATGTCACGCTTATATATAAAACTTTGTTGAAAGTTTGATTATGAGGAGACATGTTTCATTAATTAGTAACCCAGCGCTAACGTCCTTAAATTAAATGATGTGGTATTTTAGCAAATATTGCTGCTATTATTATGAAAATATATGTAACATTGTTGAAGTCATTGAATAATTAATTTTAAAATTAAACTATCCTTGCTGTAATAAGATTTGTTTAAGAACCACGTTTATTATTAGTATTAGCTCAAATTGTGATATTACTCTGTATTTTAATTTATTTCTGATATACTATGTAGCAATAATGTGAACAAATGATTGTTGGTTGAAAAACGAAAGAAAACTATGAAAAATCTATTACTATGAAAAATCGCATCACAAACTCAGCGACATCTACCCTAATGCTCCTACCTACTGTCTAATATTTTTCAAGCCTATGTATTTTTCTTCTAAAATAGCAGGTAGTTCACTTTATTGACCCTTATTGTTGTTTTTTGGATATGTTATGTTAATAAAAAGTTTTTTTTAAATCCATTACTTTTAATTTTTTCTAAATAACTCCCTTATTTCGATATTTAAGTTATTGTCAATTAACCAATCAATCTGCCTGCCTAGTGGTATGAGCATGTGCTTTAGAAACTGGAGGTCGTGGGTTCGAATCCTGCGGGACGCAACAAATTTTATTGTTGTTTCCTAGTTGGTTAGGGCATTTTGGGCCGATCACCCAATTGTCTGAAAAGTAAGACGATCCATGCGTCGGATGGGCATGTAAAAAGTCAGGTCCACCCACCAACCCGCATTGGACCAGCGTGGTGGGATACGGTCCAAACCCTAATGGATAAGGGTGTATTAGGGAGGCCTATGTCCAGCAGTGGACTAACAAAGGCTGATGATGTGTAACCAATCAATCAATATCAAACTGTGTCAGTCGACATCGGTCTCCCCTAATGCACGCCACCGCTTCCAATCCTCAGTTCTTCTCATTCAGCCCACACCGGCCACTCTGTCAAGTTAATGTAATTTAGTTAAAATTTACCTGAAAAAACGTACCTCTGTAGTTCTAGCGTAGAAGAGTAACAACCATAGATGTATTTATGGTATACTAACAAATATTAATGTATATAATATGGGTGACATATAATTCGTTGTACACAACAAAACTTTACACCAGCTTTTAGCACACAGTACTATATTTCTCATTTTTAGCCTAAGTCTAGTAACAATTTCATATTAAAGTCAGATTTAGAAAAATAGTAAAGGAACGGCTGTGTGTGATAACGTAAACTGGTAGTGGAATGCTAGATACAGGTTTTTTTTAATGACATGTAAAAGATGACAAAAATATAGTCCGTTGAGTTTCTTTCGTCGGTTCTTCTCAGGTCAAAGGCGTCATTTTACGAATAGGTTAGCATTCTTGACAATCAATAATTAAATGTAATACTTTTATTGCAAAATTCGCAATTGCCACATTCGCAAAGTGACCGGTGTCAGTCCACTGCTAGGCATGGGCCTTCCCTAATGCACGCCATCGCTTCCGATCTTCGGCTATTCTCATCCATCCCACACCGGCCAATTTGCGAAAGTCGTCACTCCGATATAGACTTCCGTCGTCGAATAATGTATTGTAATATATGATTTTTATTTTGACTTAATTTATTTTGAATAGTAAAACAAAATATAATGGATGCCTAAAACCAGATAAGTCTTAAAATTGTCATGCTTACTACAATTTACAGTACAGAGTCAGGACGGAGATATATGTATGTACCCACTTAATTTAATTCAAAAGTTCGAGGCTACTGAGGGCAGTTTACTTAGCTACAGAGGCAGTTACTCTTATCTATCAAATTATCCAGGCTCTGTTTTTTATTTGTATTTATCGAGCTAAGTTTCTAATTTTACTTATTGCACTCGGAAATAAATTCGTTATTAAAATTTTATGTAATGGAAACGCATCTAGACCAAATACGGATCCGTGAAATTTGTCGTAAAGGTTATACATACGGTAAAACTTATCGTTAAGACCACTTTATATGCTAAAGGGCTATTAAACATGGGTTCGATAAAGGGGACGACGTTGATTATAAGTACTGTTTCACATTTATGTATACATAATGACGGTTATATGGTTCTTTAGGTCTGTTATCGATAAAAAAACCACATAAATTTACCATTATAACAAATTGAAATAACGATAGATTTGGGGCATTATAATAAATAGAACCCCCTCATGGATAGGGGTGTATTAGGGGAGGCCTATGTCCAGCAGTGGACTAACAGAGGCTGATGATGAGAATAAATAGATAAATGGAGCTAAATACGATTTATCTGTCCATAGTAATTGTTACTTCAAATTTTCATAAAACCCTAAGCGTGTGAGATTATTAAAAATATTTTTCAAATAGGTACCTTTAAAATTTGTATATATGTGTAACAAATTTTGTCACGTTAACGAATAAGAATGTACCAAATATCTTATGAATCGTAAGCTTATGAAGGTATGTTTGTATATAATGCGGAACCTATACTGGATACCCCTTTTCGTGTATTATATATTTGAAATATTGTATAAGACTTACATTAAGCTAGGACGCTTACGGAACGACGATGTTCACATTTATTGAATCCTTCTCAGGTAGCCCTTTCGCATATAAAACGTGCTTTACGACATATTACGCTATAAAACCTCTTTATGATAAATTCGCAACTACTTATTCTACCGTCTCATATTTTGTTAGTTTTTGGATATTATATTACAATGCTACAACTTTATATTTTTTATTTTTTTATGAAAAATATATTATTTAATAATATGCATAGCATACTTAAACTGACATTAACTAACTACTAAAGTAATTTTATTGTTTAAGATAATAAGTGATCATTTGTAAAGGATAACTTTTAGCACACTTTATTTTTAATGTGAATTAAGAGTTATTACTTCAATGATTTCACTAATACGTTGGTTTAAATTTGAGTTAAAAATGTTTATTACTACATGGTATTAAAAGGAAACTTATTTTTTTTTAATTTTCCAAAGCAGGACGCCCTTGAATATGAATTCCACTCACTCAATAGGAATTAAAATTTTAAAGAAAATTAATTCATTGTCACGCGGCGGTAATCGAGAACACATCTTGTCGTAATTTTATTCAATAAAAATAACTTTTAACAATTTTCTCACTTTTGCAATATATCAAATTATAATTGAAGTTCCAAACACTCTGTTTCAATAAAACTTAGTACACACCTCGAATAGACTCCAAGAAAGGACATAGGCTATTAGTTATTACTATAAAAGTCCTGGTTACCAAAACAGGGTTTAGAGGATGAAAGTTTAAAAGGTAATCGTCTCTGTTGGACATAAAACGATGAAATATCTCTGATATAAAATATTTTTGATTTTTTGTAAATGACAAAATATGGATTTTTAATTTCAATAATTAAAATATTTATAATACTGATAGCGTCATTAAAATTTGGTGGAGATTTATCAACTGATTACCAATAAATTTATTGACATACTGAATACTTTTTAACAACTTAAAAGCTATACGTTTACTGCAAGTTACAAGTTAAAATGACGATATTTTTCATATTACTCTTTATTATCATTCCATCAAATAAAGAAAAGTATAGTTTTTATGTCTATTTTGCTTTTATTGGCTGTGTCAATTGTAAGCAAAATGCCTAATGCGAGGGTGGCACTGAAAATTTTGGGAACTAAGGAAGTAACACATTTTGTGACACTGTGACACACATTTCTACTTAAAAATGGATTTATTGCCTTTCATAGTAATCTCCGAAAAATTTGACACATTTTTTAATACGATGGAGCTAATCCTTGAAGCAACCATTTCATTAGGAAGTTTTGGTCTCCAAAATGGCCGTTTTGTTGGCATCCACAGCTTCTTCAAAGATTTTAATATGACACGAATAGTGGAAATATTCCATTCCCCATTTAGAGCAGCCCTCGTATTAAAGCGGAAAAACTGATTAATTGCTAATACCTGCACTTTAACATTTTGAATTAAATTAGGTAGGTACATACATATATCCCCGTCTTGACTCTGTACTGTAAATTGTAGTAAGCATGACAATTTTAAGACTTATCTTGTTTTAGGCATCCATTATATTTTGTTTTATTATTCAAAATAAATTAAGTCAAAATAAAAATCATATATTACAATACATTATTCGACGACGGAAGTCTAAATCAGAGTGACGACTTTCGCAAATTGGCCGGTGTGGGATGGATGAGAATAGCCGAAGATCGGAAGCGGTGGCGTGCATTAGGGGAGGCCCATGCCTAGCAGTGGACTGACACCGGTCACTTTGCGAATGTGGCAATTGCGAATTTTCGAGAAGGTCGCGGTTTCGAATCCTGGGGCTCAGCAAATTTTCATTGTTGTTTCCTAGTTGGTTAGGGCAATTTGGGCTGATCACCCTGTAAAGGATGGCATGTAAAAAGTCGGTCCACCCACCAACCTGCATGTGAGCAGCGTGGTGGGGTACAGTCCAGAAACCAGAATTAAATTGGAAATGCATTAAGGGAGGCCTATTTATGCGTTGGACTTACACAGACTGATGATCATGGTGAGTCCCCACAGCATGTTTTTTTTATTATGGGCCTTGGTTTAAATAACACAAGTCCCTAAGCTAAAAATACAAATAACGTCCGCTTCCAAAAAGCTAACAATCGACAATAGCGCCTTTTAACGATATATTTATAATATCCTAAGGATGTACTAAATTATTTAAATACTAAAATCAACGGAAACGAGCTTTACTGTTATTGACGAAACTATATAATTTAACACAATATACCAATAATATTTGAAACCTATTTTATCTTTTAAATATGTTTAATTCTTATACATAGTAAATATTTATAAAAGCTATCGTAAATTAAGTAAATAAAAAGTTTAGTAAAATATTTTAACGTATTATGCTTCTTTGCTTACAATCAACAAGGAATGAGTGCAACGACAACATGAATTTATGAAATGACTACCAGCAGTAGCTGTTGTTATCATGCAAGTTACAAGCTTACATTTTCAAATTATACAGAATGTGGCAGCATTCTTGTTTAAGTACCGACAACACTCATAAAACGCGAAAAATCTCATTCTCTTCAAATAAACATGTAAGATTACTTGAATAATTTTACGTTCGGTCTATGTTCATTGCTCTAAAGTATGTAACCAAATGTTTGTATTTCGCACTTATAAAATATGTATTCAATATTGCAGTAATTAATTATATGTAGTGTATTTAAAAAATAAATTGTGTTTCAATCCCTCGTAATCACATTAAGCGGTATTAAGCAAATTCGGCGTTAGCCTATTAATAATCATATGTTTTATGGATTTATTTAAATGTTTAGCACTAAGTGTACAGAGGCCAACCTAATTCCTATAGGCTTTTTCTATCAATAAACCTTTCAGTGATGCAGAGATGCACGCAGACAATAAATTTAAAAATATGAATACTAATAAAAAATATATAAAAATACTACTATCTATTATAACGATACATTTATGCACGTGCATAAATAATCGCTCATAAGTATACAATGTTTATCACAAATACATTATACATGTATAAGTAACATACATTGTATACGTATATATAGTAAGTATATCTGAGCAAATTGTACCCTTGTGATAAGTTCATAAGCAAGTGCTCTTTTACCTTTCTCTTAAAAGATAATATACTTTTCGCCGTGATTTCTAGAAGTAGCGCATTTCATAAGAGGACAGAGAGTATGAAAAATGAGGAGTGCTTGAAGTCAAAACGGTGAGTAGGTAGTAGGTAGTAAACTTGGAATCGAGTATGTGTTAAACGAAATTTTTGATGCTGTCATTACAAGAAAATTGAAAATGAGAAGATATATAAGACGAGGCAATAGGAAAATAAGGAAACAAATATAGAGTGGTTGGCGCGCGTAAATAGCGTCCTTAGCGAATAGGCAACCACTTAAGAAGTAGAGAACGTTGCGCAGAGATTTGGTCATATTTACGTATATTAAAAACGCATTGCTTTAGAAGAAGTCAAATTTATTAATGTGCTTTGCACTCAAGAGAAAAAAAGATAACACGCATTACTCTAGTCTATAATATTAAAAATTACGGCCTGAACAAGCGTTACTTTCGTCTGAATGGACAAAAAGTTATTTAATTTATGCAAACACCACAGGACATCTGTAATTTTCAAGTTATGTTATGTTATGTTCTTTTAGAATTCGTGGGTGGTCGAAGAGGTCTGTTCTAAAACGGAGTATCGGGCGTTGGTAAACTACCTGGTCTAAACAGCCAAATTACACTGGGTATGAGAAAAAATAAACCTCGCCCACAACCTCAACTAGCGGTCGGCAGTTTGGCTTTATTTCCCGGACTATTAGGAAGAATACCTGTATGAAACGATTACCAAAGCCAGTGGAATGCATGACTGTTGGGAAAATTGCCTTCTTTAACTTGGGCGCCACCCTTCAAGTAACTTTTTATATCGGCCTTAATCGTGGGAATAACATGAAAACTAATAATAAAAAAAAATTATAACCTCCCAGAGACGAGTCAACAATTACTTTTCAAAATATGTTTAGTATCGACAAAAATGATAACCAAGAAAAATTACTTAACCTAGGCAGAACGTCGAGGTGCCAATGAAAAAGAAAGCTGAATTTAGCCCTGAATGGGCCAAGAAAACTAGTGAAGTAATTAAGACAACGTACACTGTAACAACAGAAAACAAATATCAGATCTTAGAGTCGGCTAGTAATGATTTACTTAGCAATCTAAGGAGCCTAAGCCACCAAAGCCAGAACCCATATTTGTGACAGGAGTTATTGACATAACAAAATCAAAAGAATTGCTTTCTACAATAGTAAATACCGACGATTAATCCTTACCTTAACCCTCAGATCAGAACACTTAGTTAAATTAATGTCTGGTGACGTTGAGACGTATAAAAACTTAAAAGCAAAGTTTATAGAGAATAATTTTAGCCAATGTACACACAAATTGAAAAGCAAAAGATCCTATAGCGTAGTACTAGTCGGCTTACAATCGTCAGAAAATAAAGAACTTATAAAAACAGAGCTATGTAAAATTCAAAAAAACTTAACCGCTGCCTTTATTCTATATAAAATCTTGTATTGTATTTTAAAATACCAGATACCGCGGCAACTTGCGCCAACTGCCAGGAAAGACACCCAGCTAGTTGCAACAAGGGTTGCATTAAATACAAACAGTATAAAGATCTATTATTAAAAACAAATCAGGAAATTTCAAAGATTATTAAAACACAAATATGATAGCACAAAACCAATACCGTAATACCAAAAAAAACTGCACTAGAAAATAATCAGACTAAAACTCTTTAATGACTTAATACCAAACATCATATAATGCACAAGCGACAAATCAAAATTACGCAGCAGAATCAATAAATGACAGCAATGTTACATAAATTTTAAAAGATAATCAATATTATGTTTAACAACATGATCGAATGAACCAACTAATCACGAGTCTTATCAAGCACCCCTAAACTATTAAATACTGACCTGGGATGCCAACCGCCGACAAAAAGTTCAAATATTCTTGAAACTTTAGAAAAGAATTGACGTAGCTGTACTCGCAGAAACAAGGTTCAGGTCTAAATAATATTTTGAACCTATTAACTACATTGCGTATGCTATAAATCACTTCTCTGAAAATTTACATGGTGGAACTGCAATAAAAAAAAAAGAATAACTTCAAGCATTAACTTTTTTGGGGAAAACAAAACTGATAAAATGCAAGCAACCTCGGTCCGGATCCAAGATAACAAAACAGATACAACAGTAATTGCCATTTAGGTCCACTTAGGCACGTTATCACAAGTGTGAATTTTAGGCTTATCTTAGCACCTTAGGAAACAGATTTATTTGTGAAGGTGACTGGAACACAAAACACTCTTACTGGGGTTCACGAATAATATATCCACTGGGATGCGAACTCTTTGCTAACTAACTAACGATCTCAATTTGTATTGCGCTTCACAAGGTATTCCTACATACTGGCCCGCAGAATCAGCAAAGGTACCAGACCTACTAGCCTTTTTTATAACCAAACTAAGATATCCCGCCTGCACAAATAAATTTAGAAGAATGTACTGACCTGTTTTCAGAACATACGCCAGTAATAATTAACATACACTGCAAAGTTATTCTAACCGAGTACCCAAAAGGACTGTATAACCATACAACAAGCTGGAGTAGGTGAAGAAAAGAATGACTATACCCATAGAATTAGACCTGCCTTTAAGTAATGCAAACAATGTAGAAAGAACTGATGAAAAGCTCTATTGGCATATTCACCTAATTACGAAAGAACCCATGTCCTTTATAAGACCGAAAGGACTCGAGTTTTCGATTCACTATTGAAAACTGATTAAAGAAAAAAGTAAATGAAAGATAACTGCTGCGGAAAAAATTACATACAACTAAATATCCCTGTGACAAAAAGGCATTCAACATCTTAAACAAATTATCTGCCTAGTTAAAACGCGCCTTTACAAAAACTATTACCTGACCTTTGACCTAATTACAATACCAACTATTCTCTGTGGAAAATAACAAAAAAGTTGAAACGTCAAAAAATAACACATTCCAACCTAAAAACTCATGGAACATGGGCAAAAACGGATGAGGAAAAGGCGCAAGTATATGCTGAACATCTAAAAACTATTTTTAGACCTTTATCAAGCAAAGATCTTCAAAATGCTAACGAATATCTAAACGCACCAGTGCAAATAAGTCTACAACTAAACTATTATATTAGCTACTGTATTAGCTCTAACGAAGTAAGGAGAGAAATTTGAAAACTGTAGAAGAACCAAACGCCTGGCTACAATTCTTTCAACGCACAATTATTGGAGCAGCTACCTAGAAAAGCAATAATTCACATCGCAGCCATCTATTATATAACACTTGCCTAAGGCTAGCTACTTACCCCGCTCAGTGGAAAATTTCGCTAGTAATGTCCCTACTTAAAATAAATTATTCCTCTCTATCAGTTTGGCTTCCGAGAGCCACTCGGAACTATCGAAAAAATACTTAAGAAGAAAGCAAACAGTTCTGCTCTGCCATCTTTCTTATTAGTAGCCAGGCATTTGATAGAGTATAGCATGAAGTACTACTCTTCTAGCTTAAAAAGTTCCACTCCTTTTTTCCGATTCTGTTGCTCCGATACAAAAGAAGCTTTGTGGTGAAATTTAAAAACTAGGCTCGACGCATCCTTAGCTGAAATAACCTCAGGAGTACCACAAGGAAGTTCACTTGGGCCCATTCCTTACGCACGATGATACTATAACGGCTACCTATGTGGATGATACAGCTGTATAATCGGTACACGTGGATTCTGCTATAGCTTTCAGTAACCTGCAAAACTATACCCATATAGTGAATTAAGTTAATGAAGAAAAATCTGTCCAAGTGACTCTGTGAACTCTCAGAAGGAAGACATATCCTCCAATTAAAGTTCATGATAGAGAAATTCCTCTAGCTGAAGACGCAAAAATTTTCAGGTATACACCCGGAGAAAGCGTATATGAACAGAGCGTAAACAGCTGAATACGAAAGTCAGGTAAATAGGTCGCAATGAAACCAAAATATCCATCTACAAAATCGTATTAAAACCAATGTGGACTTACGGAATCCACCTGTACTTCTAGCAACAGCAGCACAGAGATACTTGAGAGATTTCAAAGCCAGACATTGAGAACTATGCTTGATATACCTTTCTACGCAAGCAACGAATACATACTTAAAGAACTAAAAATCCCTATCGCCAAGCAGTAGATCGCTAGATATAGTGAAACCTATCAGACGAGAATATCAACTCACGTTAATGATATGTTATCAAAACTATGGTCGCCCTCTCGGAAGTAAAAAGGTGACCCGATGGCAAGGTTTCGATGTCCACTCCCTGTCTTTGGACTTTGCACAGCCCTTAAACGTGCAGTCAGATCTTACCTAGTTGCACCTCCAGCTTGCATAGGTGTTCAGTAAGTCTTAGCGTTTGTCCGTTATACATAGCCAGGTTAAGTTTTTGGTGGTAGCGATCTGTAGTCCGAGGATTCTTAGCACCCCTTGTCCCACCGTCACCATGGTCGCTACCGTGGCGAGGAATAGTTCGACTACAGGGAACTAGGGGCCTATTGCCTTCTGTTGACGTCCGTCGAAGAAGTTGCTCATAATTGCCACGCTGAGCAGGTGGATTACTACTGCGGTACTGCGGATCTACCTTACTCCCATAGTAAGGCTCGCTCCACAGTGAAGTGGGCGGTGAAGTCTTCACATCCCTACGCCTTTGAATATAATTTTTAATTTCCGCTCACTCAATAGGTACTTGAGTTTTAAACAAAATTTATTTCATTGTCACATTAAGGCGGTAATCGCGAATACCTTTTTAATATGTAAATTCTATTGAATAAAATAATTGTAGCGGATTTAGTCACGTTTGTCCAATTATATACGAATGATTCGATCACTCTTCGGCCGTTATGGTCACGGGACCTAACACATTGTATTCAATAGAATTCACAAAATAAAAGAATTAATTAGGTGAATTCTAATGAATTGTTTGCGGCATCCATCGCAAGTATGAATTATATATATATAGCTTTACGATCCATTTGGATGGTTGGTCCGCATTGCCCTAACTACAATGTTAGAAAACAAAAATTTTTGGACTCACCGTAGTATTCAAACGACCTCCGGATTCGAAAGTTAAATCCGATCCCAGTAGGCTACGGAGCAACAAAGTTTACATATACTTTGGTTATGTTATCCTTATCCACTTTATCTACCTCCTGCTTATTAAATTGCTTAAAATATCAATTTCAGTTCTTTTTTTCCGAATTAAATTATGGAATACTGAAAATAATGTTGGAATAGCGTAAGCGTAACTTAATGTCATTGGTTATGATAAAACAAATATACTGTAATACAACATATTCAATAATTTATAAATTAACTAAAGCATTATCATGGCATTAGGGTCAAGGTGGTGTTATGAAAGTTTTTTTTGAGTTTTTGAAAAGTTATTCTCATAGAAAAACATTTTTTTAGGCATTTAAATATGTGCTATTAGAGAAAAAAGTTAAAAAGTTCAGCGAAATCATTTTATATACTGTTTTGTGTATTTTGTATTTTCATATTTTAATTAAGTAATTTTTCGATTTTAAAAAGGTTTAAGTTTATCGAATATTTATAGTTTTAGTAACGATATTAAATAAAGTTTTAATGATACTATAACTTATACGACACGTATAAATCAAGATATAAAACTTCGATATTTTATGGTGATATAACTTTAAAGAACAATAAAATCTAATAATTTAATGGCTCTTTGGGTTAAGTGCGCATAAAAAAGATAAGGATATACTTGGAAGGCCTTACATCAGTTTGAAGTTTTCATCAAGTTAATGTAAAATATATGATTACTTAAGATTGTTAAGCGTAAATAATGTTTAAAAATGACTGATTGTATGTTATGCACATATTTGCGGAGACATCCAAACATTTTCTGCCCTAGGATAAAATATGTTTAGAAATCTTAACTAATGATGACAACAACCAAACATATCTTATACTTTAAATCATTGAAATGGCTCACGTGGCTCCGACAATAGCCACCAGATGTCTCGTACGGACGAATTGATACGTAACACTGCCTTATACCGCTTGACACAATAACACTATCACAACTGCACAACGCTTATCACACACGAAGAGAGTTCAGTGGCTTATAGGAAGCTGCCTCGCTATATTTCAGACCTGTCTTCTATACACGATCTCGGACAGATAAAACGTCAATATCGAGACTTCTTTCTCTAAGTACCCGCATTAGAAATAGTATTTTGACTATATTTATATTCAAAACCTACTTAAAGAAATCAAGTAATAAAATAAAATGCTTAATATTAGAGTCCGACCGAAACTTCTTTTCCGGCCGAAAAAGAAACCGAAACCGAAAGTTCGGCCGTGTCTTCAGTATCGTCCGAAACCGAAACCGAAATTTATTGGTCAAGTATCAAAATTTTAGAAACTGAAATTTGACACTTTTTACCCATTATTCTACATTAACTAAGACATGAAATAGAGACAGTATATTAAGTTTCTGGTAATGATATATTTATTTTAGTTCGTAATGTTTTTTTTGGAGGAAATATTAAAACTAAAACAATTATTTTTTAAATTAAATTCTCAAAACGAAACAAACAAATTACTAATTGTTACTGTTGCGTTAATTATTAACTATTGGCATTTTGAGATCTTACTAATTAATACTTTAGTTTGTATTTGTAGTTCCAAGAAGGGATCAAAAAGTAGTGAGAATGAGATAGAATATAATGAGGATTGACAACTTAAATATTAATTTTTCCACATATTTTCCTTTAATTTGGTGACAAGATGAAGCACAGCTAGGTGCCAGATCTGGTAAATAGGGGATGCTCAACCAATTGAAAGCCAGCTATCTGAATGGCAGCCATCGCTTCTGCCAACCTATGTGCGGGTGCGATATCAAAACGAAACAGAACACTCCTACGATGTTTATCTTTTTTATCATTAACGGCATTCTCAACTTGGGATTTAAAGCTGCATTTCAACCTGTAATCGTTGTTCCACGCTCCAGGTTCAATCAACAAAATCACTTTGACTGACAAAACATTGAGCATAACTTTTCGGCACCATCTTGCATGATACTGTTCTCTTTTTAAAAATTGTGTCAGAAGCATTACACTTTTTATTGATTGTAACAAATAAACTATCACCGGTTTGGAAATGAAGCCTCTATCCTGAGAAGAACGGCGTAAGGAACTCAGCGGGACTTTTATTTCCTTTTATATATTTTTCATACAACATCAAATTTTAACATTTGAAATAGCCTGGAGCGAGGAGTTCATCACATAGTAGTATATACTATACTATACAAACGTTCTTTACAACTGTTTTGAATTTATTCACAGATAATAGCTGAACATTTTCAAAATGCTCTTTTATCGAATTAGGTATCAAATGGTAACTCTTTGGTCGCTTAGAATAATTAATTCCAAATTTGAAAGCATTTTGAAGACTGAGGTCGATTAGCGACTGCAACGTATTCGTCTTCCGTGCTCGTTCTTCTTACTCTAAATTGGAAGCTCCTCCACCTTGTGACAATAAATACGCAGAGTAGAGTCCTCTAATGTTGCCTCAAATCACATTAAATCTCATGACGTTATCTTTTGTAAACAGCGGTTCTTAATAATAAGCCCAAATTTGGTTTTCTGTCTTTGAGAACACGTGGTGACAGAAAGCAAACAATTGTCTACATTCAGAAAAAGTAAAGAGAATCGAAGAATTTTTAATTCAAACAACTGAGTTATGCCTTTCAGTGTTTATTTATTTTCGTACCAAAGAATATAACAATCTCACACTTCTTTTTGATCCTCTCGTCGTTATAGAAGAATCATCAATTTCTTTTAGGTAACTTGGAATGGTTGCCTGTACTAAAATGGAAACAATCTGAGCTCGATGTAGCAATGTAACACTCTCACTAAATTTTGATAATGTGTCTAGTTCTGACACCAGTTTCTGGTTTCAGTTTAAAGTTTCGCCAAGCTGAAACTGCGGCGAAGCTTGATTTTTGGCCGAACCTCGGCTGAAAACCGAAATCGAAACCGAAATTTCGGTCTTAATATATATATTTTACTAATTATTAAGTGTCAATCCATATAAATAGCAATATGTAAAGTCATATCACCGCATAACTTTTCGTACAGCATTTAGACCTTACGAAGCACGAAGAATTCACTACCTCTAATATAAAACCTTATTGATAAAAAATTAAAATTGATACTAGTACAAATTTACAACTTCAATGCTATTAAAGTTAAGGTGTTATTAAAATTTAGTGTATTTCAACAGAAAATTATTATATTTATAGACGCACAGAACACAAATAACAGATAAAACAAATATCGAATTTAAGCTACGATATTTTCTTTTATTGCTTTATATTATCACTAGCTGTTGTGCGGCACTTTTTCAGCATCGTTATTTAAAAAATATACCTATTAATTCCTTTTTTTAAGAAAAAAGAAGCCTAAGGTTCTACTTTCAGTTCATCTTCTAGTGAGAGTCCCGTCAAAATCGCACCAGCCACTCCAGAGATTGGCCAGAACAAACAGGCGGACAAACATACAACAATAAGATTAACCTTTAAAACATTTATGATTCAATGAAATATCAGAACAAGAAACTTTTATGTCCATTTCACTTAAAATGAGCAAATTGAAAGCAAGATGCAGTAACATATAGGCGTAAAATTTGATTATCACCGACTCCTGCATTTTCACCATCTATAGTTAATATATATATTTTAAATTCCATTAAAACTAAATCTAAATAACTTATCTATCGAAATAAGATGTAATTTGTAAAAACATAAGTAGTTTTAATTAATTCATAATAATTTAAAACCACCTAATTCTTCCTTATATTATTGTTTAAATTGCAATAATGTAATGAAAAATTTGTTGTCTGGACTAAACTACTTCACCACTAATTAGTAAGTACCTAAGAAATAAATTAGAATACAAACTAATATGACACGTTATATTTATACCAATACTAGTTAATTTTAAGAATTATAGATCTTAAGCAAATTGTTATAAAATTTTAAATTAAAAAATAGTTATATTCGCCTTTTTGTAATGATAGTAGTCATATTTGCTCAAAAACCACACGGTTTAATTAAAGGACATTAGCGCTGGGTTAACTCACTAATACAACATGTATCCATATAATCAAACTATTGTTTGGCTTTTGTTATTAATGTCCTTTCAACAAAGTTTTATATATGAAGGTGACGTGGCCCCGACATTGTCCTTTTCGACAACCCACACATAGAACAAACGAGGTGAGATAGTTTTCATTAACATACGTATTACAATTAAGTGAAGCGTTTCGGTCTCGTTCCAGAGTAAATTGTAATAATTTTTCATATCTTAATTTTTTTGGTTTGTAACTAGGCCTGAAATAAGTAAGTGTAACTAAAATATTTTTTAACATAAAACACTTGAAATCTTTACCCAAACGAAAACATAATTATGAATGTAATTTAGTAACATTTAAAAATATGTATTCATTTCCTATTGTTACCCCTTATTTTTTAAGGTAATTCTTAATGGTATTAAGGATACCAGGGCGACACCTTCACCTGACGGTAATAAACGAACCAATCCAATTAAAGCCCATCTTGAGATCTTATTTCTGATTATTATGTAAAAGGAAAATAACGTCCAAAACAATTAAAACTATGCACAAATTGGATGTCATTTATGAAATCTAGCGAGATATGATGAGCAATCGCATCAAAGTGCTAAAAATATGTAATGGCTCTAAAATGAATAGTTCTATTAATATTATACGAAGATAGTGGTACATTAATACCATAAACAGTAACTTCATGCTATCAAATATTTTAGTGCCATAAACATGCCGTAGTTATATCAATAGTTTGAAGTTGGACTTTGTGTTAATTTTATTATATTTAGGGTCTTATTTATTCAGGGAAAACGCTTTATCAATTATTTTATGATTATTTAGGAATAATTAAAATCCAAGTTGCACATACGATTTTGCAGCAAAATTTAACAGCTCTGTCAACTGACCAGATGATTAATTCAATCAGTATAACCATCCTTTCGGCAATTCAAACAGCGATTGACGTGCCATTTGACAGCTGATTAGTTAATTTTTACGTTGATCAGTGTTTCAGAAACCGGGCAACAACGTCATAATTTGTTTAAAGAGAAACCTTATTTCGATCCATGCTGAATGCCGAATTCGATGCTTTATCAATAAAAAGCATCGTAGTCAACGATTTACTAATTCACAACTAAAAGCAATTTGGTTACCGTTACAAAAAACCTAATACTAATACTGTATTCCAAACGATTAGTGATATTAGCTGCTTTTTATTAAAATTATTCCAATGAAGAGTTTGGGTATTTCTTATTATTCCATGCAAAGTCTTGATTGTTATTACAAATTGATATAATTTTCTAAAACCGTATAAATTCCAAACTGTATAAATCGGTCTACACGCAAACAATTTGTAACGCTATTTAAAACCACCTTGCCCGCAACGTTGCCAGAGCAGGTTCATTGGCAGCTTAATAATGACTGGGCAAGCTGCACTGCAGATCGTGTAAAGGCTTTTAGTGTTAAATATTTTTGTAGGAACAAGTATGTAAGTGAACTAAATTAAGTGGAACAAATAAAATAATCAGTTTATTAATTTTGTTTTGAATGCCAGTATAATAAATTAAACTTTGAATTAACTCAAAAAGCCTTTTAAATTATTTGTGTATCATGCATTGGTCAATTGTTTATTTCCAATGGAAATTTGTTCAATATTTTAATCACAGCATTTTTTTTAATCCAAAGGATTCGCTGGTTCCGGTATGTTATCTACTTATATTGCAAGTGTTTAAGTATCCTTTCTTTCTTTCAAATATAGCAATCATCATATATGCTCTTCTACCGCTGTAACGTAGTTTTTTTTGTATTGTTAGATATTTATTACAACTATATGGTTCTAAATGTTTGCTGTGTTTTTGCACATAACAAGATTTTGTAATATTGGTATGTAATATCAAAATAATATTATAGATGCAAAAGTAACTCTGTCTGCCTGTCTAGATATATAAAATAGGGTAAGTATTGTTTTTACTAGAGATTTTGTAGTTTCTACCTGTATGGGGATGAAGTAGGGGTTGAAACGGGGATGAAAGTCGCTATGGAATTTCGTCATCATTGAAGCAAAAGCCATAAAACATTGTGTGTACTGACAGGCATATACAATAAAAACAGCTCATTTATATAATGATTTACTTATTCAATCACTAGTCGGCCAAAAATTGAGTTTCGGCGAGAGTTTCAGTTTTGGCCAAATTTAGGCTGAAACTTTTGCCGAAACCGAAACTTAATTCAGAGGTTGTCGTGTAATCAAAATTAAACGATTTCAAAATTAAATCAAAATTATCGCGAAAGTTAAGTGTAATAACTGATCAGTCGATTGAAGTTCATACAACTATTACAATTTACCTAAATGAGATTAGAGATTCCTCTAGATTGACGAAGAGGGGTAAAAAAATTGTGAGAACTACATACATATACTCCTTGGAAACAAAATAATATTGGAAGGTCAGTTATTCGTTATGTTAATAAAAAACTTCTGTTGTAGTCATTTGGTTGCTATGTGTTGGATTGTGTTCTCAAAAATAATGGAAAACCAAGCGCAGGCTTGTTATGAAAAAACCTCTATCTAAAACTTTTACTTGGGTCTGCCGTATCCCATTATTGTAAGGCTTCTTAATTTCGAGTAGAGAGAACGAGCGTGGATGACGAACATCGTTGAAACCGTCCATCGTAGTCAGTCTTCCAAGAAAATGCTAGACAAATTTAGATTAAAAACGTTTTATCTCATCCTGTGACGAAACATAGATTCATACTTTTGATCAGGAGACAAAACAGCAATGTTCGAAATGGAACCGGCTATCTTCGCCGGCCTCAAAGAATTTGCATGCCTTGGCATCGGCTGGCAAGGTTACAGCCTCAATATTTTGGGACTCTGAAGTGATAGTGATATTGTTTACTGATTACCTAGAGGGTGGAACCACTATTACAGGTAATAATAAAGCTCTCATTCTTTAGTTGAGAAATGCCGTCAATGAGGAGAGGCAACTTCGAAGGGGCGTCCTGTTTCGTCTTGATAACGCACCCGCGCGTAGGGTGGCAGTAACGATGTCCTTTATTCAGAAACCAACTTCCTATTGGTTGGCCATCCAATTATACACCAGATCTGGCACCTTTCCTGTTTGTCACCTTGTCACAAGTTTAAACAATACTTAGGAGTATAAGTATATAAATAATTATGTTATCATTAGTTATTATATTATAATTATTTCTTGAATTTATGCGATAATTATACACTAGCTGATTCCCGCGCCTTCATCCGCGTGGATTAGGAAAGATGCCCTCGGGGTGTATTAAATATTCTGTATCACATCTTCAGCCTGTGATAGTCCACTGCTGGACAAAGACCTCCCCTAATACACCCCTATCCATTAGGGGGTTTTGGACCGTATCCCACCACGCTGGTCCAATGGTGGGTGGACCGACTTTTACATGCCCATCCGACGGATCATCTTACTTTTCAGACAATTGGGTGAACAGCCTAAGTTGCCCTAACCAACTAGGCACATACAATACAAACACTTTATTTATACTGTACTATACAAAATATACTGCCTCCGTAGCCTTGTGGTACGGGCTTGTGCTTTAAAAACCGGAGGCCGTTGGTTCAAATCCTGCGGGGACTTAACTACTTTCCTAAGTTGTTTCCTAGTTGGTTAGGGCAATTTGGGCCTATGTCCAGCCGTGGACTGTCGCAGGCTGAAAATGTATGCCTATGTATGTAGACAAGATGTCGAACAACTGACAAGTAAGTCTATATTATAAGGTTAATAAGTTAAAATGTTATTAAATAAAATAATTTTTTACGGATTTTATAGCGTTTATTTTACATATTTAAATTCCCGACTACCCCGTGACCACGGCCGCTGGAAAGTGTTCGAAACGTCGGGAATTTAAATATGTAAAATAAACGCGATAAATTCAGTAAAAAGTAATTTTAATATTGTATAGTTTTCGTGTAAACAAAAGAAGTAATTAAGTTAAAATGTATTCCTTAATACTTACATAGGAAACGTTGTTTCAAATTTGGTTGACAATGACACAACCAGGTTTCTTAGAAAATCCCAGTTAAAATAAAAAAAATATGCAGAATTTTTTGGTAATTATTAAGTGATCGCTCGGCATCGAGAGAAAAAGAAAGCTAAGTAATTAATTTTCCCTTTAAAAAAAATGCATTTTAATCAAATAATGAGCAAAGAGATTATTTTGTATGAACACATCGAGGTTATTGCTTCATAAATTCAAATTGATTTTGGCCGTTCTGAGTATTTTACAATGTTTTGCATAAACAAAAAATAATTATCGAAACAAACAACATGTGCCAAATGAGACAACATTTTATACACCTGGCCACAGTTTTGTAAAGTTAATTGCTCACTTTTGTTAACCCTTACTGGAGACGGCGAAGCGATTCAGTGACGGAGACAAATGGGTTTCATTTACCCCACGAACAAGCTTTAATATATTTCGCGATAAAAGCCGCAACGGTACTCGTTGTCGCCTGTATGGAGTCCTGAGTGACGTACAACAGTTAATTGTTTTGTAAGAAGTGATATACGACCTAAATCATTTTAATGTACAAATCAGTTAGCATAATAAATTACTGTGTGGTTTTTCTTGTATGATACTTGCTACTTAAATATGTGTTTCTATTTAATATAGCTTTTGGTCTCAACATCCGTAGGGGTAATTTTTTTATTTAAATATTTTGAATACTGTGCGATATAAAAAAATTTGAATCATTTATATTTAGCTACAGATATTTGAAAGATATTACAAAAAAAAATTAAAACCCTGAAAACCAAATTCGTATAATTATGATAATATAATTTTTTTAGTTAATATATTATGATACTTGTACCAATTTGGTTTACATTGTGTGCATGTGTCTTCAAGATTTTTTTTTAAATTGGAAATTTCTTCCTCGAGCTTATGCTGGTAAAATCATAACAATATCTTTCGATAAAGTAAAGAACATAAGTAATTTTGTTAGATCCATCCGATATTTCGCAGCACCAAAACATTCAAATGTAATCTTCTTGCACAAATAGTATAGAAGCGGGCTTAATGCCATTGGCATTTTCATTCCGTCAAACTTGCGGGTGACTAAATAAGTTATAATTAACTAAACCAGAAAGGCACAAATCACAATTGATAAAACCTATGAGTGGAATATTAACAAATAAACATATACGCAATAAATAGGTAACGAATAAAAATCCTTAAACCAAAATATATCTTCTTCGTTTGCGCAAACCTCAACGCAAGTCAAAAGCTCCGATCTCAACCATTATCACATAAAAAGTCGGGCTCAAGGGACTCGTTTCTTATCCTTAACTCGCTTAAAAACTTCGAGATTTGTAACAAAAAGTTTTTATTTAGGAACTTTTAATTAATGTGGAAACAAAAAATCGATGTATTGTTATACTTTTTATATGTTATACGTTATTTGGTGTAATTTATTTCAAGTTCAATGATAAAGTTTTTCTTAATAGTATTTGTATTGTATCTCGCATAATTTTACACACATATAAATAAAAATAATAAAATAATATTTGTATTTTTTTAATTCTGTGAAATTTTTTGATAGGTACAGCGATGACACAGTCTAAATCGTCACAAACCCGCTTACCGCCCTGTGACGTGAGATGTGATATCTTGTTTAGTCAGTCAATTACGGTAACAACTATGCCCTTCCAATCAGAAGACAGTGGTGTTTACATTAATACTACTGATACTGATTATCGGCAGAAATTGGCACCGTGCGGGTAGTAACCTTGACGATCCCTCAAGATAACAACTTAAAATAATCCTTGTAATATTTTCTGTAAGATCTATTTTATAGTTGGTTTAAATTTTATGGCTGGCACTAACTCCAATAACGGTTGTTATCAAAAATTTGGTAAAAATATATTGCTGTCTGAATATACAAAACAGATATTATTCTACTACAATTTTTGGCCAAATACGATAGAGCAAAAGGGGAAAATAACAATTATCACTTATCACTCAAGATGGGATGTACTTCTTGCTCATCGTGTCGCTTCGATTAATAAAAGCAGTTAGCTAATATTTTTGTTGCTTACGCAAATGTTCGCATAATAATATTATACATGATAAATAATACATTTTTATAGCGTTCCATCCGTCCGTGACCATGGTTACGGATAAGAATAGTTTGAAACGTTGGTTATGTTTTAAATATCTGTTAAGTAATTAAACGCAATAAAATCCGTAAAAACTGTACTATTTATCAATTAAGCTTATTAAAAAGATTCATTCAAACTGTGCGATATCTCCTGCAAGCCCTCCAACGTCTTGGCCAATGTAACGATATCATCCACAAAACGGAGGCTGTGAAACGCCGTTGATGTTTATATCACACCCAATCCCGTGTAGAGTCTTAAAACGTCCTCTAAAGCATTAGTAAACAGTTTCAGGAAACGAACATCCACCTGTCGCACTCCTAGATACATTTGGATTGGTCTCGTTTAACCCCTAAAAATCATAATGGACATAAACGCAGCACTATAGAGACCTCTCAACACATCTCCTCTCAACGTTTCTAAAGAATCCAAAACTTTCTCAGTCCACAGGTTAAACTCAAGAGTCATTTGTACAACTTGTCTTATGTGTGGTTTACCACATACAACATATGTGGTCTATGGTGCCGAATCCTGTGAAATCCAGCCTGCTCTGGTGGTTGAAATCCATTTAGCTTGTTAGTAAGGCGATAACCTCGCTTTTAAGCTCCTGTCAGGAAACGTTGCAGTTAAAATGAATACTCCTAACACAATAGCCTCAGAACGAACTTGGACAAGACGAAAATCACGTTCAACGAACACGTAGTTCTAAGGCCGGTCAATGTTTATGTTGTCACTCTCTAAGTCGTCCGTTCGAGAGGGAAGCCGATAGCAGGATCCATTTGGGAGCAGGGGCAGAATTTAGGAGACAAAGCCACTTACTCACGTGGTCTATACCACAGGGATTGTAAACGAGGGTCTTTAACCTATGCATAATGACCACCTCCGTGATTACTGACGGTCGAAACGTGGCCTCTGACTGTACGATTGGTTGACAAGTTTGCCTTAGCCCAGTGGGCTATGCAGTGCGCCCTGCTCGGAGTTTCTCTGTCAAATAAAATTCGTAGTATCTGGGACGCCGATCTCCGTGCCGTAATTGTATTTTATACGATATGCTATGTTTTAAACTAAAATTTTGCCTGATATTCCTTAGTTACGTATTTCTTTTCGAATTTTTACGTTGACAAATGTGTATCATAGCTTACTGTTGAACGGCCATTATTATTATTATTAGATTTATTTTTATTATTATTATTAGAATAATATGTTCTGTTAATAAATACATAATTGATAAATGTTTTATATAGTTTACTTATGAGTATGTTTGTAAAAAAACAAACCCCCATTAGAATATTTTTAGGTTCAGAAGGTGCAAAACTTTACAGTAGTGGCATGAAATATATCGATAAGGTGGTGAAAACCAGACTCAAAAGATATATATATATATATATATATATATATATATATAAAATAGATGCTTACTGAAATGCTTAAATACAGCGAAGATTTATTGGCATTTCAATAAGATCTCAAAGCGCTGATTAAAGACAATTTGCGTCGGAAGTTGAACACTGAAAATTTTGTTGTTTGAGAAGTCGCCACGTTGCCTTTCGTTTACAATCAAAAGCAAAAACCTTGTGTATGTTATCTAAGCTTATTATGAACGGTTTTCTATGATCCGTTTTCTATTAAGGTAAACTAAATGGTTTTATTTACGTCTGTGTTGATTGATCTATATTAAGACCCCATTTGTTTATTTTCATAGGTTTACCGAATAAATTACTTGTTTTTATAGCTTAGCTCCGTAGTTTAGTGGTACGGGCGTATGCTTTAGAAACTGGAGGTCGTGGGTTCGATTCCTGCAGGAACTCGACAAATTTTCATTGTTGTTTCCTAGTTGATTAGGGCCGATTACCCCATTGTCTGAAGAGTAAGATGACCCATGCGTTACATTGGCATGTAAAAAGTCGGTCCACCCACCATCCTACATAAATCCTAATGGATAGGGGTGTATTAGGGGAGGCCTATATCTATCACAGGCTGATGATGATGATGTGATCAAATATACTAACGATGTTTTAAATGTCCCAAAGGTAAATAGCGCATGTTTTGATTCTTATGATCTAGCTTACATGGGATCTATCTTTTATTGTTCAGACGATACGTTCTTTATAATTTATATCAGTTTTTGGATCTTTGTAACAAGAGTAAAAAGTTATTCACGTTTTAACCTTTTTGAAACGTCTGTTATAAAAAAATGTAATATTTTCTTTAAAGATTATGATATTATCAATAACATATATACATTATAGTGGCATTAGCGGTAAATCAGAATATTTCATTCCGTGCAAAGTTGTTAAACATTTGTTAAAGATATTTCACTACATTTTAAATACATTTATGTGAATAATAACAGGAAAATGTTATTTTATGATTAACGTTAAACAAAATATTGCAAAAAGAAGAACCTATTTGATTATATAAAGAATAGGAAAGTTTGTCGTACTAACATCTGCTTAAATCAGACTAGGTATTTTCTTTATTAAAGACGAAAACACAGGTAGACTTGTAGATTTATACGTAAAGTTTAGCGTTGGTGGTTCAAAGTGAGATATTTCCTATTAAATTTGTCAATTGCCAGAGGCTGTGAAGGATTTTATTTACTATGTTTTGTCTTTTATTTACTTAATAAATAATTTTAAATTGCGTTATTCGCATGAATAAGAGGAAATTATATAAAACTTGTCATATTATCATGGTGTTGCCAATCACAAGTGAAATTTTAACCAAAAAAATTGACCGACTTTAAACAGCATACAACCACTTTGTGCAATATAAGCGGTGACAACGGGACAACTGCAGAAAAGTTTTTTTTATGACTGGATCTCGTGCTCTGTGGAATAAACCTATTAGAACATACCGGATGTGGGGGGCCCGTTGTCACAGACGCGTCTCCCCACCGAGTGACTTAATTGCACCAAGGGATCCCTAGATAGGGAGCCTCAGCTTGGGCCGCCACTTTATGGTTTCCGTTAGCATGCTGAATCGAGGGCTGCCCAGGATTGCCGACGCCACGGCTCGACTCAAACGCTTTCTTAAGATTTTTTTAATAGCTAGAAGAGCTCTATCTAACCTTTACTACCACATACTAAAGCGTTGGCACTGTGAGAAGAAGTGGCGCACGGAACTTGAGCAACGCTCCTATCTAATATGGTGTTAAGCTACTGTCATATAACAAAGCGTGTGTAAGTTCGATCTCACCGGTGGGACCGATGTCGTGAATGTGTGTGGTGTCCTACACGCTAAGTGTTGGGTGTGTTTGACGACTGCTTGGGTGTGGCAACCAGTGCCTTAAGGGGGTTAATCAAGTTCTTGTATTTCACAAGAAGTGAGAACCTAGCCATAGCATCGCTGGCGGTGGGGGTGAATGTGCGGTCGGAGGTGCCTCCGGCGCTGGCTGGTACCACGCGGGGCGGAATCGCCAAGCGTTAGGAGGATTTAGGGGTGGGAATGCGGTGCAAGAGGATGGGTTGGGTGGTGGTCGCCTGGAAGAGGCTTTCCTAGGTATTGCAGGAACTCTGCGTTTTGACAGCCCAGGTAGTTGGCCGTCTGGCCAGGATTTCGGCAGTTAACGCACGCAGGGGGCTCGTAAGTAACGAGACTTCTTTGCATTTCTGCAGTGCCGTGATCCTCGAGTTATTTCACGCAACGGTGGCGGGTGAAACTGTTCCGCGAAGCTTGACCGAATAACTCGCAGTTTTGACACCGCCCTGGGAGACTGTTGGAATGCGGCTGCTCAAAAGAGATACGGCTGATCCCCCACTGTTGATCGACATCATATATGCGCTTTCCTTTCTTTGAGCGCTCTAGCGTAACCAGCACCTTACCGTAAGGGCGTTCGGTGCGTGGGTGGTACATACGTTGTACCGAAAGGGCGGGAATATCTATTTTTTTAATAGCAGATGACATCTCAGAGCATGGGATTTCCTTAGTCAGTTATTTGACCAATGTCCTAAGTACGCTCTCATCAAGGAGCAAGAATGTATGATATTGGTGTCCTTTTCCCTAAGGAAAGGAGTCAACCTCTGAAACTCGTCGGGTGTGGATAACTGTAACTTGATCCCCTAGTTGCTATCAGAGGCCTCAAAGTTTATATTATTTGCAAGGGTCGAGCGAATCTCGATTCACTTCGCCTTTTCGCGGAGGTAAATTAGCGGGGAGCGTTTCTCGACGGCAAGCCGTGCCTGGGAAGACAGGGACGGCTGGGCGGGGTGAGGGGTCAAGGGGCGCCTAGGATCGGCGGGATGGATGGATGAGGTGGGTTCTGCCGACTGGGAGGTCGACGGTTTGGTGGCCTGCTGGGGGCAGGTGGTAGGAGCGTCAGGCGTTACAGCCTTGACAGAAAGAACGGGTGCAGGAGAAGAGTTGTGGACCTTGCGCTTCCTCTTTGATTTGACAGTTTTTAAGCCGTCGTCAAATTGTGGATTAGTTAACGCCTTAAAGTCCATATCCGATTCGCTGCGGATGCTGACGTCGACTTAGTTGTCGTCGCCATCATACGCAGGGAATGGCTCAGTTGGTCCAAGCGTTACAGCAGGAGAGGGAGCGGTTGGGCAATGGTCCGCGATCAAAATATGCATCGCATCGGTTAGTTTTAGGTACAATTTTGGACCAAGTTACTAACTGATCACCTTGGCATCAAGACCGAAGCGATCCTTGAACTTGACTCCCGGTCGACCATCGTACTGGTTAGGTCGCGTCTATTTCTGATTCATAGATTGCGTCACCCAACGCAATTGCCGAGCGTAAAAATCCTTCCCGCCCTACCGGGCTCGGCAGGGAGGTGTGTCGTGGCTGGTTCTGTAACAAGAAATAAAATACTAAAACGTTCGACAGGCCAAGTATAGTTGTAAAACAACTAGTTCAGCCGAGAAACAAAATAATAAAACATTATCAAGCATTATCAAGCGGCTGACAACGAAACGATACGCAACGAGTTGCATAACACAGCCGTGCGTACGCCGACCGCTTGAGGTAGCGCAATAAATCGCAAACACGATGACGTCAGCGGTGCGACAAAAGGTTTTATGAGCGCAGGTGCACTCAAAAATACAGATGGCGCAGCGCGGCGACTTCGCAGAAACGGATAATGTTACTGCGTGGTGAGCTCCAGAGACTGCGGCTAACACGTGCGGACGGGTCCGCTGGTGGCGACCCACTCTGTTTTTGCAAAAAGTACCACGTGACTTCTGCCATTGTCATTTTAAATCTCTAATATCTCTTAAGATATTCTTTTAATCAATATCTTAAAATATTCTTTTTAAAACGCGTTTTAGGCACATAGAATATTTTTTTTTATTGCATTAGCTTTTATGTAAACTTAGATTGTGCTACCTTTAATGAGCTTTGAATATGCCTCATTGCAATTTTTAACTATGTTTTACACTAAAATGCATATTGTGCTTTATTCTTAAGCCATAGATATATGCTATCACGGACTTTATTGTAGACCAATCCAAGTAGTACAATTATGTTAAACATACTTTAAGTCTATCTTTTACGGTGTTGGCAGCGTTTGTCATTTAATCGGACGAGGTTCTGAGTTTTGGTGCCGTAATTTGATTTACTTCGAAAATATCTATTAAACTACTCATCAAAAAGTGATTAAAAAAATGGGACCAATGGGAGCTAATAACTATCATTCAAAAGAAATAATTAACAAACCTGAGTGCTCTAAGCGGGACAGCAAAACAACAAAAAGTTTGACTTTAAAAGGTCTATACTGACATATATTGACACATTGAGTCATTGATTGCATCGTTACTATAAACAAAGAGATAAAACAAAAGTTGGTTTAGACATACTCAACTTTTTAAAAATGGTTTTTTATCTAGAAACCAAAAAACTTTTTTTTTTAGCAAATATACAATTTTGGAATATAAGATTAACTATGATGACTATCGTGCTTAAATGGTACAAATGTTTTTAATAACAGATTTTACACTACAAAAGTTTATAAAGAAACAACACAAAAAATTTTAAAGGAATACTGTTATTAGTACAGCAAATGTACAGTATCACACATCAACTCTCAAACTTAGATTATTGGCTAAGGGTTTATTTAATCAATAGAAACATAGCGAGTTGATTTTAGTAAACTTTAGTTATTTCCTAAAGACCCTGCGTCAGTGACACATTTAAGGCACCTGGATTACATTTTGCAGCGTGATTAAGCTAATCGCTCAGAGGCGGACGTCGCAAGTTTAGGACAAGGATAAATGAGTTTAATTTAGGTTTCACTTAACCCACTATTATAGATGCTTTATAAAAACAAAAACCTGTTAAGAAGCTAATAAGAAGTATCATGATGTATAATGTGATCAAATATTTTGTTCTACTTTAAAACAAACAGGCGTAGAAAATATAATAACATATCGTCATTCATTGGCAACAAACATTACAAATGAAGTTAAAACACAACTTTTTGACATATACATTATAGATCTAAAAAAAATTCTAAAAGGAAATAGACTTAAAGTAGCACATAAAATAAAAATACACGTATGCGCCAAGCTCAGTATATAATTAAGTATTTGTCATTTAAGTAACATTTAGTGTTCAGTAACTGGAGAGGTATGTCTAAAAAGGTAAAAACAAGGACTTAAAAACATTTGGCCCATAACCCAGAATAACTTTAAAAAAAAAAAATTAAAAAGCGTAAGAAAACTAAAATATAACCCTTATTTTTGGTTAATTAAGCTAATATATAAGATTATTATAAGAATAAACTATATATAACGTAATAAATTTACAAAAGCATATAGTACATCTTTATTTAGTACCACTAATTTTCGTTGTCTGCATAATTATATGCTAATTGAATGACCCATTCGGTTCATCTTCGGTAATAATATGCAAATTCATTGCAACGAAATTTAATCCTCTGTCCACAGAACGTTGGAAGCTTTCAATGTTTCCTAGAAATATAATATAAATGTGAACCTGAAATTTCTTTTTCGATATTTCGTTAAATTCCGTTGAAAAACGGAATTTAGAACTAACGAATCATACAAAGTAATTGAAATTAAAATATTTCAAACGTCAACGTTGATTTGTACATATCTAATCAGTTTACAAATTTTGTCAAAAAATTTGGTGTTATTAATGATGAACTTTTTGATTCTTCATTATTCTTATATATTCAAAAATGAAATTTTTTTATTAAATAGTTACCTTTTTATTTTAATTATTACTTTTTATTTATACTCAATATGCTAGTTTGTAAAAAGGCGTCCATCCACCAACCCGCATTGGACCAGCGTAGTGGGATACGGTCCAAAACCCCTAAAGGATAGGCCTATGTCCAGCAGTGAACTATTATAGGCTGATGATGCTTGTCGACAATAATTTTAAACACTACATCCAAAGCTATATTTAAACTAGTGATTCAAGAAGTCTTTAATGAGTTGTACTTATTTAAATATTTCCTTATCTTGAAATACATAACGATTAAATCTAGACTAGAAGAGGGCTTGTCTATGCCCTATAAAGGTTACATTAGCGGACAATTATTGAACGAAATATTAAATAATTGTCGTTTTAATTCTGTTGTGCTAAGGTATGTCAGAATATTTAGATTTAAACAGACCTTTCTATCAAGAAATTAGGCACGCAGTATCGAAAAACTAGTTTACGACCGGAGTTTGGCGTCTGTTCTTGAACATTTAAAAAGAGGTTCTGCTATTCTCGTTGGGACCATATTTCTATTTGTAACTTCTTTGGATTTTTGTTTTCAGAAAATGTACTCAATCAAATCTGTTGAATCACCAAGCTGGCTAAAAGGCTTAATTTAAAAACGAGAATAATTTCACGTCTTTTGAGATCTGAAAGCAATATCGCGATCCCCTGCTACTCGCCTCCAACTACAACCGTCTACTGCATATTCGCCATCTTACCTGGTTGGGGGTTCCAACCAACACCCCGTTTTTCTAAACGTGGCCTCCACTCTTGAACCTTTTTAGCCCATCGGCCACTTCAACCAGCTGATTCTTTGCACTATGTCGGCGACTTAAGTTTTTTGTGGGTAGTGGTAGCGAAATATTTGTTAATAAATATTTTAGAGAATGCATACAAAATATTTTCTACTTTATATGAGTTGTATTTAATTTATTTAAACATAGGTTTATAAAACAAATTTATATTTAATGTATCAAACTTTTCAAAACAATTTCTTTCTTTTTATTGATCCAGTGTTTGATTAAACATGAACATGTTTTGAATGATTCTAAATCAGTAGTTTCTTTACTTATTATTTTAAAATTTATAACTATACTATAAACAAAAATGTTAGCTCTTTAATTCACTTTCATATTAATTCTTTCATTCATCATCATCAGCCTGTGATAGTCCACTGCTGGACATAGGCCTCCCAATACCATCCTACCCACTAGAGGGTTTTTGGACCTATCCCACCATGCTGTTCCAATGCGGGTTGGTGGGTGGACCGACTTTTACATGCCCATCCGACGCATGGATCATCTTACTTTTCAGACAATTGGGTGATCGGCCCAAATTGCCCTAACCAACTAGGAAACAACGATGAAAATTTGTTGAGCTCCCGCAGGATTTGAACCCACGACCTCCGGTTTCTAAGCCACACGCTTATACCACTAGGCTACGGAGGCAGTCTATTAATTATTAATTATTACTATTATAAATTATAAATGTAATGATTTTAAAATGGGTGAATGAATGGAGTACATGTATGCAACATCGACGCAATTAGTGAAATTACTAATTAATCAAAAGTTTTTTGTGTCAAACCCCAAAGCAAAGTGTAGTATTATTCTACACCATAACTTCGTTACCGGAGGTGTTTTCTTAAAAACACGCTAGAATTAAAACGAAAGTTTTAGATATTTACAGACGCATAATTAATTATTAAAAAAAATGACTTTACGGATTTTATCGCCTTTATTATACAGTTTTAATTCCCGACGTTTTGAACACTTTCCAGCGGCCGTGGTCACGGGGTAGATTGGTAAGATGTCATGCGTCTTGTTGCCAGTGCTGAAGCAGGGGTTTCCAGATTTAATTTTTATTAATTATTTTTAATCTGTACTCGACCATGCAAAATGAACTGATTTTATCTTTACAGCCAGCAGTGGTATTATGCTTGGTATTAAATTTTAATTTATTAATTATGGGATCCCAAGCAGGTGGTAGAACCAACCATCTTCTCTATTGAAATTTGGATGTTTTTAATCTCAATAGCCTCACGGATCATCCTTGGTAGGAATCAGTGTTCTTTAGGAGTTGTGGTCGATCAAATCTGATGTAATGGTTTGGGTGATTTAGGATGGTCACCACCTGCCGACTTGTGGTCTTCTATGTTTGATGTCACTATATGTTCCTTCACGCAGGTTCTTATTGCTCGCTTTGTTTGTCCAATATAAGAGGCCGCAGTCACCACCAGTTTACTATGGAGTTAGAAAATAATAATTCTTTAGCTTTTCTAGATGTATGAAATTATTTCCTACGGGAAAACTCGGATCTTTATCGGAATAGGATGACACGAGGTTAACTGTCAGTTAATGATCGTATTAAATGAGCGATATTTTTATATCCATTAATACAAAATTTTATTGTTTAGAGTCGAATATCGATATGAACAATGTTATCGTACAATATTGAGAAGTATAAGTACTCAAGCTATTTGAGAGCATGATAAATACAAACTTTTCCAAAAATATAACGAACAAAAATCTTTTGTAAGAAAACTATATTTACAAATCGGTACACTCATTTCAGAGGCTGTCATAAACAAGATGACATTTTGTACTTAGTGATACAAATTTGTAGCATCAATTGCACACTTTTATAAACCTTTTCCGTAAACAAAGAATTGATTCAACGACAGCGACAAGTTTGTTTTATTTACAAACTCGTATGTGCGAACTTTAATATATTACGATAAAAGCGGCTACGCATAATGCTATTTGTCTATTTATTTTGTGTGAATTTGTTCTCGTCTTATAAGTAAATATATTAATTCTTTCATTGGAAATTATGAAAGAGGATTTGCTGATTTAATAACCTTAAATATTAAAAAAAAACGTCTTTATAACATTTATATCATCATTATCATCATCATTATCAGCCTGTGATAGTCCAGTGCTGGACATAGGCCTCCTTAATACATCCCTATCCATTAGGTTTTGGACCGTATCCCACCACGCTGGTCCAACGTGGGTTGGTGGGTGGACCGACTTCTTACATGCCCATCCGACGCAACATTTGTAGAGACATATTTTCTTTTTTTCATTTCTGGAGAAATAATCCTAAACAAGATATGCTTGTACCATAGAAATAGGCTGAATAAATACATGGACTTAATTTTGTTTTGTAAATAAAAATACATGTAACATAGATATAAACAACTACACACTATAAAAACAATGTTCATCACATAATATTTTTCCCGTGGTATAAATCGAACCCACATCATTTAGCGCAACAGTCGCCAATTTTATTTGTCGAGGGTTTATAATTTTTTATAAAAATATTGTTGTTTAATAATGTCATATTAAAAAAAAGAACAGATTAATATGATAACGATGGAAAAAAGCAATGGAAAATTGATTATATTAATAAACGCCGACGGAATGAACTCATATTATAAATAAAATAGGGAAAATTTAAAGGCAAAACAAGACAATACCGTGTAAGTTTTTGTTCACAAAATCATATTATCATCCACTTAAGCTCATTTAAACCTAGAAACATTCGCAAAAATATTGAATTTAATAATGCGTTATACAAATGTTGTATATCTTTTTAAACGCAGTATAAATCGATTTGAATTTTAAAATCTATCGCATTGTATATTTTAGCATCATCATCATCAACCCACGACCTCCGGTTTCTAAAGTACACGTCCTTACCACTAGGCTACTGAGACAGTTATTGTCTATTTTATTTATAATATATATAACGTATACTTTATAAATAATATATAATATTATAAACACAAATAAATAAATAACCCTAATTATAATTAGGGATTTTGCTATTGTATTACATTAAAAAAAATTGTTGTAGAAAAATAATCATAATTTAAAAAACAAGAACTGTTGAGAATAAAGAATAACTGAAATCGTTTTATTAGTTATAAAAGACTGAAATAAGCTAAAATAATGAATAAAAAAAAAAAAACAAAAATAATCTAACCAAATGAACTCAATTCGCACTAAATTCTAGAAGTTATCACCACTCTACAAAGATCCCAAGGTACTGATTAAAGGAAATTTGTGCAGAAAGTTCAACACTGACAATTTTATTGTTTTTAGCTGTGGAAAATAAAGTATTTTACGGTATTAGCAACTATTTAATTGAAAACGTTGCTTACGAATTACTTTTATTATTTAAATAAAATTCTAAAATATTTAACGTATACTTTGTGTCTTAAGTGATGTAAGATGTTTGAATATTTGTGTAAGAATTAATCTAATATCTATTTTATTCCTTTTTTTTCACACTACATGATCTAAAAAATATTTTTATCCGTTAATTTACATTACAAATTAAATAGAACCTACAAATCATATTATAATCAAGGGACTAAGAAACGATAAACACATTTTTTTTAAAATGGAAATTTTGACTAATCTCTTTTTAAGAAGTCCGTTAACAACATATTTCAAATTTCTTTATTCTTTTTTCTATTTATCATAATCTATGCGATAGATATAATTCTTAGTTGTTAAAAATATTTATCTATTGCTACATAAACAATAAACTTTCATATCTTTTATAATAATATACGAGATAAATATTAATAATATGTTATTCTTACAGCAAATAATTAACAAGCTGATGCAAAAGAAAGTCACTAACGCACAAATAAAAATGTTCCCCAAAGCAACAGAATCAAATGGCGAAATCCAATACTAACCAATATCCGATCCGTCTGGTGCACAATTTACCGACAACTTAATTAAGTTAGCGTTAAACCTTACAAAGCCACTTTGCGGCAGGGTGGCTTACCACATAACGCCACAAAATTTGGCTAAATTAATTTTCCTAATTTTTGATTGACACGATTAGGTTATACTTTATCGTGAATACTAAAAACTAAAACTTTCCATTAGGTTACAGATAGACTTCCAAAAATAATTCTATCTCATATTAATTAAATATCTTTACGTAAAGATATAACTGCCTCCATAGACTAGTGATATAGGCGTGTGCTTTGGAATCCGGAGGTCGTGGGTTCAAATCCTGCGGGGACTCAACAAATTTTCATTGTTGTTTCCTAGTTGGTTAGGGTAATTTGGGCCGATCACCCATTTGTCTGAAAATTAAGATGATCCATGCGTCGGATGAGCATGTAAAAAGTCGGTCCACCCACCAACCCGCATTGGACCAGCGTGGTGGGATACGGTCCAAAAACCCTCTAATGGGTAGGGGTGTATTAGGGGAGGCCTATGTCCAGCAATGGACTATTAAAGGCTGATGATAATGTAAAGATATATATGGAAAGTGCTAAACTACATTTATTGCAAACTCAGAAAATAATTGTAAGACAAATGTAAAATTTATAAATTTAAAGGTATATGAATTGAATGAAATTTAACAAACATGACTAATACGTTTAATTTATTTATTTAACTCAAAATAGAATATCGATCCATAATGTCTAATGATAGCAAAACAATGGGTTATGTAATCTTTTATGCCTTAGTAATTTGAATTATCCAACTTAAAATGATATACACTATTTACTATATTAATAATATCCTCCAAATACCGATAACTATAATAAATATTTCACTCATGCCAAGATGCTTTCGTACCGGTGTTAAAAGATGAGAAAAGTTTCGTGGAGCCAAATGTGTTTTGACAACTTTTTCTTTCTGATATAGAAAATTAGGATGCCTTTCTATATTTTACGCTGACAGGACGTAATCCCAATATTTTTTTTAATATAGGAAAATATTTGTGTGTTACAGCTATAGAATTGTTTTAGAATAAATTCCAATTTTCTAAGAGTTGCTTCGTTTCGAATAATAATATAGCAATAAAGTTTTGGCAGATTACGGGAACGCTTTATTTAAATGGTGCTACGTTTCATATACCTGGTGACTATTTTGTACCGTTAATTGCACACTTTGGTCTTGGTTCTGTGACAGTGACAAATGGGTTTCATTTACCGGACATATAACGCGATAAAAGCCACAACAGAAACATATTCTATGTTATTAATGTGATTACGATGATTAAAATAACGTAAAACAGTTATTGTATTTGATATAAATTGAGTTATAGCCTTTTTTATGTTTTTAATATAATTAAATATAACATTACTTGAATAGACACTCGTTAGTACTTTTATGCAATTATTCTAATGACTGTTTAGACAATTTGGATAAGAAACCGTCTCCGTGGCGTAGTGGTATAAGCTTTTGCTTCATAAACCGGAGGTCCAAATCCCGCGGGGAAACGACGTTAAAATGTTTGAATTATCTAATAAATATTTAAAATAATTGTGTGTGTTTTTGCTGGTCCGTTTGTACAATATTGGCCGATCACCTAATTGACTGAAAAGTTAGATGATTCATGGTTTCAAATAATTCATCCTTAGAATGTAGTTTACCTATTGGTTTAAGGGCCAATAGGTAAACTACATTCTATGCCAGTCCCTTAGCGTAAAAACTGTTGTGAAGGTAAATCTGGGTGGATTAGAAAGCGAATTAGAACTAGTGAATTAGAAGCCGACCCAATGATAAATGTATATGTTTTACTGCTTTATTTATTACATTACGTTATTTAAAACAAATTGGCTATTTAGTCCAACGGTTAAAATAAAGTTTATGAAGAACGAAGCAAAAATATGCTAAATTACCGCAATATCAAAGCAACACTTTTAAGTTTCCAAGAACGAAATTGAAGAAAAGCTGTGAAAAGAGTTGAATATAAAATGTCTTCTTTGTAACTTGCTGTGCTGGCCCCAGGAGTAGAAAAATAAAACTGCAAGTACAACTTTCTTTAATGCACTGATGGTTATCACTAATTACATTAAAATAATAATTATATTTTATAATTATTGTACCAGTTCTAAGTTAATTTTTTAACTTAGATAGTGATTTTGACCCAACAGAAGACATCGTGCATATTTTTAATATATAAAACTTTATGAATTAAACGTTAAAAATTATCATATGAATTTGTGGTCAACAATTAAATATAGGTTAAAAAGTCTTTCCTTGTTGTCCTTTTGTTGTATACCAAAACATTTTAAAATACTCAGTTTCTTCTCTTTTTTTTGTAATAAATTGGGTTTGACTTTCAAAGTACATAGTTTTATAGAAAATAAACCTAGTATCACGTTATTAATTTTATCTACACAAAAAATAACAATATTTTGTTATTTTTTTGTGTGATAACTCTCAGCTTATATAAACAACTTACTTAATTTAAAAAAAAATATGATACAGACATCTGAAAACGGCAACCGAGGAACCGGGACCGACTTTTTATTGCGAAGGATATTGGATGCTGGGCCTAAATTGCTCAAACTAACGATGACACACAAAGCTGTTTCTCCGCGGGACTTAAAGGCCACCTTCGGCTAGCTTCCCAAAGGGTAAAACAGTAAAGGTAAACAGGCAATCACGCAGAACTATTAATTTCTTTCTCTCTACATTCATAAGTATATCCCACAGTAAATTTGGTGAAAGTCTTTACACTTTATACACGAGTTTTGAAGAATCCAAAACATTTCAATAACGTCTTCAGGTTAGTAAACTATCTCCGGACCCGCGTCATCGAACATAACAATAATAGACTTTTGGGAAATTCTCCCATTACGAAATTCAATTTCAAGTTTACTTAATAATTTATTACGTCGTGTATCTTAGATACCATTTTATGTTACTTTTCGTTTATCTTACGCAATTAAATTATAGGAAATAGCGGTTACTTGCATGATTTTATTATTGTAGGATGGTTTTGAAACTTGAGAAGAAGTACATTAAAGACATTTTCTTTTAGAAACTTTCTAACACGCAGGAACTTTATTTTAATATTAAATATTAACAAATTTTTAATCCTACTTATTTTTAATTAACGAATTTAATCGGCACGGTAGGTACAGCCACCTCCGAGGCCTAGCGGGATTGGCCTTTCCTATATAAACTTTGGTTGATTAAGGCAATAGGAGTCGATCATCAAATTTTCTTATGAGAAAGGTGATCCATGCCCTGGATGGGCATGTAAAAGTCGGTCCTGATCTTTGGCAGTCGTTATTAAATATTAGAGCCATCAAATTGACTAACAGCTAATTTATCCTCATAATGTAGTTTACAGATCAGATGCCTGTCACTAAGCGTAAAAACTGTTATTCAGGTAAACCTGTATCTTTTAGAAGCTGACTCCATGATAACTTGGGAAAATGGATAAATATTCTTCATGATAATGAATATATTGTTAGAAATTATAGCTTCTGTAAATTTTATTTATTTCCTTTCTTAGCTACATTAAAGATCTACTCAAATTATTAGTACACCTGCAGGATGTTATTTAATAGTAAGATATTCCTGCAACATTGCACGGTCTGCAGCGCAACTTGCTGCAAACTTAATTAAGCCACCGTCATACCTCCGACCGACCTTGTTGCGGACGGGATAACTTGTCGTAGTTTCAAATTAATACTTATAATTTAATTATATACCATCTTGTTTGATCTTGTCTTATTTTATTTTCATAGCTACAGACTTAAAATAGATTTTTTTACATTGAACGGTACACTTTTTATGTTTGCTTATAGATTAGGTGTGCAAGGATTTCGTATGAATTAGTTCTATGAATTTATTTATTTATTAAAACTTTATGAACCACAAAATTAGAAATGGGTACAAAGGGGAAAACTCTCCTAGTCAACCTTTGGGTGGTGTAGAAAAATTTAAGGTAAACGTACAATTAAAACAAAAAAAAAATAAATGCTAAGAATATCAGACCAATGCTAATAATATATATATATATAATAAAACTATACTGTACGTCATAATATATATCCATATACATACACAAACAAATACCATACTTAAATAAAAAAAATATTAGAAAAAGAGGAGTGCGTAAAGTCACAACGGTGAATAGGACATTGAAGAAGACGGTTATGCGTCGATCGAAGTTTTGTTACTGACTTCACAGAATAAATGGAAGACATGTAAATAGGAGTGGAAAGAGAATCAAGAAAAGAATAAAGAGTAGTGGGAGCCCGTTACGAACGTCGCTGGCGAATGGGTAGCCACTGCAATTGTGCACGATGGGAAGACCTGATCATATCTACGAAGGTTGAAAACAAATCGAATGCAGTTATTTAGAATTCAGTCTAGTTTATTGAGTTGATCTGCATTCTGGTAAAGTACATGTCACCATAGTAGATGAGAGGGAAAATCAAAGCCTGAGCGAGCATTGCTTTTGTTGGCGTCGGCAGAAAGTTTTAAGCCTGTAGAGATATCGCATGGAACCGGTTACTTTTTGACTAACATTAGAAATATGCGAATTCTAACTTAATGTGCTATCAACGAACAGGCCCAAGTTTTTAACACTTTGGCTGATTGGAATAGGAGAGCTGTCATTAAAAATTAGTGGTAGTTGAACTGTATTCAATTTGGCCATAAATCTAGAACTGCCAAGCACAATAGCCTGGCATTTAGATGAGTTGACAGCTAACCCAAACCTATCAGACCAATCTTTGATAGCGTCTAAGTCTCTGTTGACTTTATTAACAGCCTCCGATACAGTATCGATTGTTAATTGGGCATATATTTGCAGATCGTCAGCATACAGATGATACGCACAGTGAATATTGTTAGTAATAAGATTAATAAAAAGTGAAAATAGAAGAGGGGAAAGAATACCGCCTTGTGGGATGCCAAGTTCAGTGGCAAGCCAACTTGATGAGGATTCATCAACAACTACAGACTGTTGGCGCCCCCGAAGATAAGAAGAGAACCAGTCCAGCACTTCTTCAGAAACCATGAAATAAGTCAGGACAGCTAGAAGGATGTCGTGACTGACGGTATTAAAGGCATTAGAAAAATCAATCAATACCAATACTATGATTTTGGTATTCTCCATACCAGCTCTAATATCGTTAGTCACTTTAGGAGGACTGTGGCCAGGTCTGAAGCCGGATTGAAAAGGACTTAGTAAGTTATTACTAAGTCAAAATGAGAAATTTGCTTTAATGCACATGATTCTAGAATCTTGGAGAGAAATGGTAAAATTGAGATAGGTCTATAATGATCGAGAAGTGTTGGATTGGAGCATTTTGGTAGGGGCCGAATAAAAGCTTTTCGCCATGAGGAAGGAAAGGATTTTGTGTCTAAGGAAAAATTTATAATATGAGTGATACCAGGAATTCTTCGCCCTATTTCATCAGGACGGCGGTGGATTTGATGGCAAGGAGAGTTTTTTTGATTTCATCAGAAGAAACTAGAGAAAAACAAAACTTATTCGTGCATGGACGCCTCAAACTATTTAAATGCGAAATTGATTCTTTAGTCGTTAGATGATCTAGTGAAGATGTGATGAGAAAATGATTATTAAAATCACCTAAAGCGATTGAACTGGACATGGTTGACATTCGTGCCTTTCCGATACCCAGATTTCTAAGGAACTTCCAGATATGAGCAGGACTTGAAGAAGAAATATTATCAAGAATATGTCGGCGTTGCGTATCATCTGATTCCATCAATTTCTGACTGCTTTATATGTGGACCAATTACTGTCAATACGTTCTTTTTAGAATTTTCGAAACTTACGATCTCTAACTCTCATGGCCAGCCGGATACCATCAGTCAACCAAGGAGCCGGTGGACGCTTAATTTTAACAGTTTTGACTGGGGCATGAATGTCATACAGTTTACAAATTGAGGATGTTAACCTTCCCGTCTATTGAGTCGGCTTCCAACAATGGTTGCTACTCATTTTTGGCAGCATCCTTGTAAAGTTAAGTTAAGTTGTGCTCGGTATTCATCTTCGCAAAAGAACGCACGTGCAGAACTTTGGGTTTGGGCTTGTACCTTCTAGATTTATATACATTTATACATTTTAAATGTAATTATTTTTCAGATGATCTCGTGCTCTGTGGAATAAACCTATTAGAACGATACTGAGTGTGGCGGGCCCATTGCCACAGACGCGTCTCCCCACCGAATGACTTAACTTCACCAAGGGCCCTCAGATGTGGAGCCTTGGCTTGGGCCGTAGAGTTCTGGTTCCCATTAGCATGCTGAATCGAGAGCTGCCTAGGTAGGCTGAGATCTCAGCTCGATTCTGACACTTTCTTAATAATTTTTATAGCCTGAATTATAGCCTATCTAAAGCTACCACCAATTCTTAAAGCGTTGGCGCTGGGAGAAGAAGAGGCGTAAGAAACTACAGCAACGTTCCTATCAAATTTGGTGTTAAGCTACAGTATCATATAGCAAAGGTGTGTAAGTTCCACCTCATCGGTGGGACCGATGTCATGAGTGTGTGTACACTACTGAGTGTAGGGTGTGTGCGACTACTGCGTGGATTTCGCCACTTATTTTGCCTAAGAGGTGTTGTGAGGGCCGCTTGCGCTCGGTTCTGGCTTTTGCCACGCGTGGTGGAACTGCTAAGCGTTGGAAGGACGGAGGGTTGGGAATGCAGTCCTAGAGGATGGGTTATGTAAGATGTTCTGTGCTGCAAGACCTTCGGAAATCTCCGAACATGGGATCTCCTTAGGCAGTTCTTTTACCACTGTCCTAAATACACGTTTATCTGGGTACGCGAATATATGAAAGTGGTGCCTCTTTTCGCGAAGGTCACATTATGATATTTATCGGGAGTGGGTAGTTGCAGTTTAATCCCCTGATTGCTATTAGAGACCTCAATTTTGATGTTATTTGATAGGGCTAAGCGAATCTCGACCCACTTCTCCTTCTCGCGGACATAAACCTAAATATAGGGAGCCGCGCATGGGAAGGCGGGGCAGGCCGAGGAGCAATGATCCGCGGTGAGCACATGCATCGCGGTTGTGAGTTTGCGGTACGATTTCCATCCTAGCTTATTACTTAGCTTACACGCCATGGTATCAATACCAAAGTGGACCTTCAAAGTCCAGTCGACCATCGTACCTGTTTAGGTCGCGCGTTTTACTGAATCATTGGTTGCGTCACCCTTTATTTTCTTACCATATGGAAACGCGTACGCATACCCGTCCTCGCGGGGGCAAAAACGGGTTATGTAGGACTCGCAACGATTAAAACCATCACGTTGTTGTCCTGACGACTTTAGGGTGGGGTCAAAGGAACGTTTTTACACTCTACTGCAAACACTAGCACTGGCTGCCGAAGCAGCCCCGTCTCCAGCCTATGGCTAAATACACCTCTGGGCGCGCCGGAAATACGCTACCTTCGTCCCCGCCCCTGTACTTAGGTGGAAGACGCCCCTGAGTCTGTTACTCAGGGGCCATGGAAGCTAGAAGTTCTCCACCCATGCAGGGACAAGACTCCCAGCCCATGCGGCTAAGAGTCCCTGCTCATTTCGGCCACAAGGAGTCGCCATGCATGCCCTAGGGATGGCCAGTGCGAGGATGAGCGCCCTGGTTGTCACCTTTTTGTTGCCTTTGGAAAATCCAGCTGACGGATTCGCCACCGCCAGAGTGAGGGACAGGGATATGTGGGCCTCGGACCAAGACGGAGCGCCGGACTAATAAACCAATGGTTACTCCCTTCTCTCTGTCGCTGTAGCCGGGTCGCGGCGCTGATTACAGTCTTCGGGACCCCAACGTGACGTGACCTCTCGGGCTCTTCTCTGGGTGTTGGGACACCCGGACCGTCCATTTAGGTGCCGTATCGGAGCAAACAGCATGGCACTCACTCTTGAGCCCTTCTCTGGGCGGCGGGCACCATTTTGCTAGCCGCCCAGGGGCTCAGTGCCAAGTTGCGCGTACGACACTCTTCAGCACCCCGGCCAGAAAGCCAGAAGCTCGCGAACCTGTGTGCAGATTCTTTGCGCATACGGCTACTCTTTCACGACTTCCTTCCGGGCCATCACGTCCACGCAGAACGCAGGACGGCGCCCTGACTTTCGCTTCTAACATCTTGTCGCACTATGCAGGAAGCGAAAGGTCAGGCCCGACCTACTGCAGCTCTCAGCGTTGCTCAACCCAGGTTGGGCGCTCTTCCAGCGTGTGCTGGGCCGTCTCTTCCACACATACGCCACAGCAGTGGCACTCCTCCGTAGGCACCCTACCGACCACGCGGCACAGGTACCTCCCGAAACAGCCGTCACCCGATAGAACTTGCGTCGCTCGGAAAGTTAGGGAGCCATGTCCTCTTTCTAGCCACCATTTTAGAACGGGGCGTATACGCAACTATTAAGGTCCGATGGATATCGAGTTTGCGGAATCGTGCCGGCCCTAACAGGCTCCGTAGGGAGGTGTGTATTGGCTGGTTCGCGCGGCGAGCACTGGAAACAGCGGTGAACACATGCGGACGGTCCCTTGCTAGCGACGTAATTAAATGTGAACAATTATTAGTTGTAATCGCTCAAACGGATGGAAATAATGATTTTAAGCGAAATGGATATATTATCGATTTGAAACATTTTATATAATGACGGAATCGTACTATCTGTTTTCTCTTCTTTTGCTATATGTACTCTAATTTACTTTATATTTATCATCAACATTGGCAGAAATTAAACCTACGAACATTATTACATTTTATGATTTGAGCGTTGGTATCTCCAGTAAGTTTTTATTTTAATAATATTTACTACATAAAACTTGTACAAAAAAAAAATTAAAGTTATTTTTTATTACTGTCAACTTATATCATAATTTATTTATTTTTGCTCAGAAGAAAAGTAACATCCACAATAATATACCACGACGTAAAATTTGCACTAAAGAGAAAATATTCTTATCATATTTTAATTCGACAAGGTTTTCATAAATTTGTGTTCTAGGCTATATCTTTCATATATTGTGGACCACCTTTTATACGTATAAAATTAATTTAGCTGAATATATAAGGTTTATAACTCAAGCTGGGTGTGATGTGGTCGTACATGGAGAAGCGCTAGACCACGTATATTCCACTGTATTTCTCGGCATCACAATAGATTCTAAACTGCAATCATATTAATAGTCTGGCGAGTAAACTTAGCTGAGAAAAATATTTTCAGAAATCAATGTAATGATTATTTTTTCTCAATACATATTTGAAAATATTATGAATGTTTATAAACATAAAAATGGTTTTGTAAAACATTGTGACACACATAATATATTATAATATGTGTGTCAAAATGTATAATACTAGGAATTAGCATAATTTTGTTCTTCCAAAAACTAGGCTCCGAAAAACAATGAATGGTAATGAACTGTTCGCTTCAGGCTATTTCAAAGTATTAAAATGCGATGTATTATTATATATTATAAGAGAAAATAAAGCTTACTTTAAAGTAGCTAGGTAGTTGAAACTCTCTCTTTCTCCATCATAAATTACAAGCAAAATTTCAAATATTATATTATGCATAATATTTAAAATTAACATGTGTCAAAGTGTTTTTACGTCTTTGATAAAATATATTATGTAAATAAACATAGAATGCATATAATAATTTAATGTCGAGGCTATTAAAATCACATTACGAGTCACACAATGCCCATATATCAATGAATTGTTCCCTGTGGTATTTAGACATGAAATATTATAAATAATACCAATAACGACCTGTCTAGTTCCGTCTTAATAAATAGATAGCATTTTTAGACTTACCACATGAGATCTTAATAAATACGGATGAATAAAATTATTTCTTTAACAAACAGTTCTTTAGTGCAAAAATCTACTTAAGAATCAATGTATAACTATTATAAAAATAGAAGGCATTAGTTTAAGTTACAAACAAAACAAAAATATAACCATAAAGTGTTTCGCAAAAATAACAACAATATCATCATTAGCAGCCCCTATCCGTCCACTGCTGGACATAGGCCTATCTCAATGAACGCCAAGACGGCCGATCCCTAGCTACTCGCTGCCAACTTGAGCCGGCTACTACACGGAGATCGGCATCCCACCTGGTCGGTGGTCGACCAACGCTCTGTCTTCCCGAACGCGGCCTCCACTCCAGAACCTTTTTGGCCCATCGACCATCGGTTCTTCTGACCACGTGACCGGCCCACTGCCACTTCAACGAGCTAATCCTTTGCACTATGTCGGTGACTTAAGTTCTTTGCCGGATTTATTCATTACGAATTTTATCCGACAAAGGAACTCCGAGCATAGCGCGTTGAGCAACGGCAAACTTATAGACCAGTCCTATAGTCAAAGGCCATATTTCGGCCCCGTAGGTCAACACAGGCAGTACACATTGATTGAAGACTTTCGTCATTAAACATTGCGGTATTGGCGGCGACGTGAGAACGTGGCTCAGCTTCCTAAAGATGCCAGCAACTGAATCCTCCTATCGGTTTCCTCTCAAACTTGTGCTCGCACTTCAATATGTCCAAGGTACACATACTCAGTGACGACTTCGAGAGTAACGTCATCGACACTGATCAGCCCCGGGAGAACATGTTCGTTGAACATGACTTTTGTCTTGTCCAAGTTCATCGCGAGGCCAACACGTCGGGAGGATTCATTTAGGCTCTGCAACATATCCTGCAAGCACTCCAACGATTCGGCCAATATTACGATATCGGCAAAACGGAGGTATGAGAGATACTCACCGTTGAGGTTTATGCCGCATCCAGCCACGTCTAGGGTCTTAAAGGCGTCCTCCAAAGCATTTGTGCACAGTTTCGGGGAAATGATATCCCCCTGTCACACTCCACGATGCAATAGGATTGGTCTCGTGTGGCCCCCCAGAATCAGGATGGACATAAAAGCAGCGCTATATAGACCTCTCAGCACCTCGACGTATTGACAACCGACCTGGAATCGCTGAAGAGCTTCCAGAACAGCCCAAGTTTCCACAAAGTCAAAAGCTTTCTCATAGTCCACAAAGGCAAGGCACAAAGGCTGATTGTACTCGTGAGATTTTTGTACAACTTGTCTTATGGTGTAAATGTGGTCTATGGAGCTAAATGTTTTGCGAAACCCCGCCTGCTCCGGTGGCTGGAACTCATCAAGTTTGTTAGTGAGGCGATTCGTCATGACTCTAGAGAACAACTTGTACATGTGGCTTAAAAGTGAGATTGGTCGGTAATTCTTAAGCAGGGTATTGTCACCCTTCTTAAAGAAAGAACGACTCATTTCAAGTCACGCTTTGGGAACAATGCCCGTTAAGAGATGGAATCGAATAGCTTTCGAGCTGCTAAGAACAGGATCACCCCTGCTCTAAGCAGTTTGGCAGTGATTCTATCCTTCCAGAAGTTCTTCCACCCTTAGTTGCCTAAGAGCCAGACTAACCTCGTCAAGTGACGTAGCTACCAGAAAGGTGCCAAATAAGTACTAACAGAGTTACGGAGGCTTTAGACGCGTAAATTTGCTGAAATCCTCTATCTCAGATAAAATCTCAGGCTTAGAAGAAGCGTCAGCTGGAACTGTTCCTAAGCTTGACAGATGGCTTCTTCCGAGCTTCTCCACAAAAACCTTTAACACTCTATTCTGCTCAATCGCTCCGGTTATCCGTTGCGTATTTGAGCAGCGAAGGTCTTGGCGTAGTTATTTTGCGGATTATTTAGTTTGCGGATCTGCTTCGAAAGAAGTTTCACATCTGTCGAAGTGGTGTCCTTATGCTTTCGACGTTCCTCCATAAGACCTATCATCTCATTGGAGAGTTTGGATTTCTTGCCAGTACGCTTACTCCCGCAAAACCTTTTACTCACGTCCCGTATGTTCATCCATCTACGACACAGTGCGACATATGTGGTTTCCGTATGTTAAGGGCATCAAATCTGTTTTTAATTCCAGTTGGAATTTATGCGAGTCAGCAGAGTTTCGGAGAGTAGATCTCATTAAGCCGGCCTGCTCTCGGTGGAAACCCATATTCAGGGTGCCTTTTATCAATCTGTGATCACTTCCGGTTTGAACCTATTGATCACAGAGACATCCCTGAATATGTGCTTCCGGTCCGTCATGATGAAATCTATCTCATTCCTTGTCGCAGTATCGGGACTCTGCCATGTCCACTTCCTGTGAGGCCTCTTTTTAAAATATGAATTCATTAAGAAGAGCCCTTCTTTCTCGAGGACGTTGACTAGCATTTGTCCCGTGCCATTTCTGAACATATGGGATATTTTGAAAAAAGCTTAATGCAAAAAATTCATTAAGTTGTTTGTTTAAACACATTATAAATGTACTAATTACTGTAGCACATTAACTATTTTGCTGCCTCAAAAACCTTTTATGTGCATAAATTATATCGTACGTCATGTAGTATAGTATTGTTGTAAAGTAATAGTAGAAAATAAAGTTTAATACAGCACTTGACTGATTAAAGTTGCTAACAAAGTGCATTGCTTGAAAAAAGTTTGACCGGAGTTAAAGTTTTACCTCCGTTATCATTTTTATGCAACTTCGCACTTGCAGTTTTTTACTAAACGACGCTTTGAGAAAGCTTTTACTCGTATACGTTATGGAGAAAAGCTATTATGCGCTTTGTTTATATAGTACAGTTAAAACGTTTGTATAACTTAAAATTATACAAAATATATTAATTATTTATGTAAAAATATACATAATATTTATACGCTTTCATGATTAAAACTTAAAGCTATTTTAAAAGTTTATAAAAGTCTTAATATTTAAAGATCAAAATAGCAGAGTAATTTGATAGTTTTGTATTATTTTTTTTGGTAAGGTATGTAACAGATACTAAAAAAATATACCATAATTAATAGTTATTATACTTGATAGTTAACGCATCCGAAGTTGATTAAATGATTACATTTTTATATTGACGTTTAAATATTTTCTAATTCACTGAGATATTTAAAAAAATCTCTAAATCAGTACTTTGATTATAATAATTTATTTTTAATTCAAGTGGCATGTTCACTAAAACTGGACTTAAAAAAAAACTGGACTCGGTTGGACTGGTGACAGAAATGTTATAGGAAAGGTTGTCTGAAAAGTACACGATGATCATCGGATGGGCATGTTAATTGTCGGTCTACCCTCCAACCCGCATTGGTATAGCGGGGTGAGGAAGGCATGCATTAGGGAAGGCCTATGTCTAGCAGTGGACTAACCCAGGCTTATGACGATGATAAGTTAAACTTTATAATACTTTAAAAATGGTGTATGCAATTGCGTGTTTAGAACAACCGCCGCATAAAAAATCCCTTGTATATTTATACGTAATTATTTCAGCATAATGTCGTCTATGACACATTTGATGCTCATAGAATGATTACTTTTTAAATGTATTATGTGAAATGCAGACTTGTCTTTAATAAAAACTCTTAAATATTTATAAATAAAGTTTTTGTTTTTAATTTAAGTACAGATATATAGTGTTTTGTTAATCTTAAGTTTTTTAATGTAAATGCTCCTATATGTTTCTAGTTAGTAAACCTTTTATAAATAAATAAATAACCTTTGAATATACCTTATTGTAATTTTTAACTATGTTTACAATAAAATCGGAGCACTAGAAGCCGCCGAGATAACATTAAAAAGTCAGTCAATTCCTGGTTACTGTATATTATTGTTAACATATTGATATACTTAAACAAATTTCAAATTTTCATAGAAATAATTTCAAGACGTAAAATAGCGTCAACATTAAGCGATCTGGTAAGGTTTAACGAGTGTATTTACTATGATTGTTAAGATATCTCCGAAATTCCTTTCAATAGATTATTTTAATTTATTCCTAAATTTACATAAAATATAATTATTTCTTATCGGTCTTCTCATACCTGCAATATGAACTATTTTAAAAGAAACGCTAAACTTATTCACAATGAGATAAATCTGGATTGGATTTCGTCATTTCTATAAGCTTTATGTACAGTCTTTTTGAATAATAAACATGTTTTGTTTGATTGTTTCGATATCCGATTGAAAGATGTAAAAAAAATACTATTTTGCGTTAATAATGTTAAATTAAATAGTTAATCTATGTTTTTTAAGACGGCGTCAATGGCTTTATGTACATTAATTAATCTCAGGAATTTAGCTTCCGTCTATCTCCCAATTAATACATAGTAAGCCATTACTATTACAATACGTAAATAACTGTTATTGTACTTATTTATCTTTATGCTACAACATGTTATTTTAACTTATTTTAATTAATACTAGTTATGTTAAATTAATTTTACCGTACTACTTATTTTGTTATCTGATTATATTGAAGAGGTTATAAATATAAAAAAATAATTACAAAGCTATTCTACATCTACTTTATATGATTTCTTTTCTTTTATATAGTGAATATTTTTATTTAAGCGTGTAACATGACAGGTTTAACGAAACGTAAATGAAACTGATTTATCCTTGTCCCAAAAACGCGACGTCTGCCTCTGAGCGATTAGCCTAATAACGCTCCCAAATGTAAGCCAGGTGACTTCAATCCATCGCTTCCATAGAATATGTAAGAATTGCATAAACAAAAGCAAGTAAAATTCTTTGAGATGGATGTGATATTGTTTGTTATTTGTTGAGTTAAATTGAAATTCAATTTAATTTTTTTCAGATTTAAATTCATAACATCACAATTTCAAAAAACATTTTTCCCAAGATATTCAAAACTCACAATTTCAAGAATGCACTTTTTTTTCTCCGAAACAAATTCTAATTTATTCCTACAAAGGCAATATTCAAAGCGTTCTTCTTAGAACTAGATATGAGATACTTTTTTTTATACTTTTCCCAAATTCTTAACCCATTCTTTTCATGCTTATATCTTTAATAAAAAGTAAATTAGACTAAAGTCTATTATCTACGTCGAAGGTTAATGAATAATATAAGAGATCGTTTTATAAAACGCCAAATCAGTAGGAAATATAATATTACTTGTATTTTAGTTTGTATGGCTTGTTTTTAATTTGTCAAGTTGTCGATAATCTCTTCAATGTCCCTGTCCTTATTTAAATATTTTTAAACTTAGTTACATACATCAAGAAAATAAGGAGCTGTGGATGCTATATACAATAAAAGTCATACTTGCTTAGTAAAAATAATAAAGGTGATTTTTTTCTAAAATATGCCAAATGTCGTTTTTATTTACGGAGCAATAGCAGTTTTCCTCAACATCCCATGGGTGCTATTTATGACCACTTGATTCTCAAACACATTGAATATATTGGGTTTTTCTCAAGAGGATTGAAAATTGACATGCCACCGTGTTTACAAAGTTACGCAAACAGAATGGTAACATTATCTTGACTCTAGCATGTGAAAGACAAAATTGTTTTGACTTTTTGTATTAGAGATGAATTTCATAATAGATATAATTGTATTCAATGCTGTTATTATTATTAAATTATTATATTTTAAGAGACAAAGAAAGAAATTTAAGCATTCGAAACATGAAATGTATTTTTTTGGGTGACTTATTTTTTAACTCCCTTTTTTTTGGTTTTAACTGTTAAATAAATAATTCTAGAATAACTTTCTAACCCGCCTTTATAGCATGCTCTTAAAATTGCGCATAACTCATACTCGGGAGAGATAATGGACTTTATTCTTAAAGAAAACATTATTTTAAGTTTTCTTTTCACATCCTTTATTTCTACATACATCACATAAACAAAATAAAGCATTATTTTGAAGCATTGACTTGAATGCAATTTAATATGTTTTAAAAATTGATTATTGCATTTTCAAACAAGTTTAGTTTAAAAGGTTTATTGAGCATAGCGTTTAGATGGTCCAGCGACTCCACCATAACGGCAAATTGAGGGTTGGTGATGTTTGTGCCATAAATGCTTGCATCACTTCCTTATTAATTGACAAGTTTATTATCAGCATCTTCCAATAAAGCGGTGAACAGCTTCGGGGATGTAACATCACCCCGTCTTTTTTTTTTTATGGCATACGCAGGCAGACGAGCAGTCGGGCCACCTGATGGGAAGTGATCACCGACGCCCATAGACATTAGCAATACCAGTGGTATCGCCAACGCGCTGCCTACCGTGAGACATAGGGTGACTACCACTGGTCTTACATAGATTTAATTGGAATTGACTCACAGGAATTATAAAATATAAAATTATCATTGACAAAAGAGACTGACTACTTACATGATTATCTACCAAATGTATTGTATGTGACCAACAAGGAAAGTGATCTATCACATTTCATTTTACTCTGGAGAATTTAATCAGAAACAATTTTTTTACAATAAATCTACAACTGTCTAAGAATCTTTTGCGATGTATGGCCATTATAAAATCGAGACGATTTTATACAGGTCCTTTAAAACTTTAATATATAAACAAGCGTACACAAACAATAAAACTTCACAACTTTACTAATTTATACGTCGAAAACAATAAGCATTGATAACTATTACACTTTGCGATTAAAATTAGCAACATACTTTGTGAAACAATGGCGGAGACGTGTCTTAGGCATATCGGGGCAGGTACGATCAGCACAAAATTTACAGCACTTTTATAGCCCTTTTAGTATTACGTGAATTTTTACTAGGGTACTACGATACTACGACGTAAACCACCGAAATTTAAAATAATATTTACAAATATTACTTATGACACAAAATTGATAATCTTGCTAAAAGTAGTAAGTCAAAAAAAAAACAGTAAGTTTAAAATTGGATAAAATCAGCACGTCTATAAAAATTCTGTCGATTAACTAAGAAAAAGTTATCACATATAATACCAATAGCTCAAATTTACGTTATACTATATAGAAGAGTCTTAATGTACAATAAAATATATCTTTACTTAAAGTAAAATCAAATTCAAATGAATCCGGGATAATACAGGACTATCCCAAATGAAATGATATTTCCATTTAAATTCATTCTTATACGATAAAATGTGTATTATAAATACGATAAACTTTCATATTTATATTATATTACCCGCATCACAAATCGTAAAAAATCCTGAAAGTAATGTGAAAATGAATTTAAAAGCGAAGTTGACTTAAAAATACTATGAATTTTAATTAATGATATCGACGTTATATTTTATCCATAGAACTTTGTACTGTTTTAATTATTAATATACTTTTAATAAAAAACTAATATGAATAAAATTTAAATTATTCTATAGAATAAAACTGTTTATTAAACGCACTCATTGTTGTAGCAAGTTCATTTAATTAAAATGTTGTATTTTTGTCCGACTTCCCATAAAAGAAGGTACGTAGGTTACTTCTTGCAATAGTACGACGTATGGGCAAAAAGTTTAAACTTTCGGGTGAAACACTGGATCTCATGGAGAAGCGGCGAAATGATCAAACCGTCACTTCGTTAGAACAGCAGGGTCTTAACCAGACCATTTCCAAGCTGGTGAGGCGCGACCTCCATCACTCCAATACGCTATTAATACAGAGAGCTATTGAGCAAAACCGGAGGTCCGAAGTCTTCGTACAGCAGCTTGGTTGCGGTCGCTCTTCTAGACCAGAGATTCTCTCGGAGGTTGAAAGCTTTTACAGCCTTCAACCTCCGAGAGAATCTCTAGTATACGCGTCACACTCGGCGTACCCAGAGCCAGATAAAAACGATTCTCGAGCAACTCTCACCCGCTATGTGTCCAAGGTAAGTACTTTCCAGAAATCAGCCTAAATGAAATCGAGGAGACTCTTGAGCAGCTTAAAAATGGAGAGGATGGATTCACGACAGAGCTTCTGAAGGCCTCTGATAAACCGTTGCTTTAGAGACTCCGTCGTCTATTTAACTCTGCCTTTCTCTCCGGGAGAACTCCTGAGGCATGGCATAGGGTTTTTTCTCGATATTTGTTCGTATTGTTCTTCAAAAAAGATAATAAAATCCATTGAAGAACTGTTGCCCAATATCAATCCTGAGTCATGTCTATAGTTGTTTTCGAGGGTCATCTCGAATCGTCTTGCACGAAAACTCGACAAAGCGCAGCCTCGAGAACAGGCCGGGTTTAGGAGGGCTTACAGCAATATAGACCGCAACCACACCGTAAGACTGGTTTTACAGAATACACATGAATATAATCAGCCCTTGTTCATGGCATTTGTGGACTATGAGAAGGTTTTTGACTCCATTGAGACCTGGCCTTTCCTCAGTCATTCATCACATCATCATCAGCCTGTTTTAGTCCACTGCTGGACTAGCCTCCTATCCATTAGGGTTTGGACCGTATCCCAACGCTGGTCAATGCGGTGTGTGACCGACTTTACATGCCCATCCGACATGGATATCTTACTTTTCAGACAATTGGTGATCGCAAATGCTAACAACTAGAAACAACAATGAAAATTTTTAGCGTCCCGCAGATTCGAACCAGACCTCGGTTTCTAAAGCACACGCCCATACCACTGGCTACAGGCAGCTCAGTCATTACCACATCTTATTATATTATCAAAGAGTTAGATTAGTTCAAATTAAATTATTTAATATGTGATAACTATATATTGTAAAATAAGCAATTTAAAATGATAAATTAGGTGAGTACACTTAAACAGTAACAGAAACTTTTATTACCACCTGCACTTAACACTAACGTCACGTTCTGTAATAAAAAAAGTTAATTAAGTAAGTAGTGGTTTTTCTGGTAAAAGTAACACTACTTGACATACATAGCAATAGTTATCAAATTGGTCTACAAAAAACGATAAATGATAGCTTATAATTATGATTTAAGAATGACCGACGATGAGCATTTTTACGTATATGTTTTTTAATGCAATGAGGCGTATTTTAAAGCTCATTTAAGGTAAAGTAAGCTTGGATAACTCAGTGTCGGGTTACCTTAATATTATTACATTTAAAAAAACCTTTATTTATATAAAAAAACATATCATTGACGATATTTTGATAAAAACTAATAGTACCTTTAAACATATCAAAGATTATAGCTAAATCACATCTCTACAATTTTATTAAATGTATTTTATAAAATATTATCTCAAGCATCATTGTTTCATAGAGTGAAACATTTTAATTAAGGTCTTAAACTAAAAAACATTAAAGAATGTTTATTCGATAAATGCCTAAAATACTAAAAAGCTAAACTATTCAGGTATTCGGATGTTGAGATACTTAGAAACTTAGATTGCAATTCTTTGTAAAATTTATGGTTTTATATAAAAGTGAACATTTGACTTATAAAAATCCCGTCAGTAAACTGCACATCGAGTAGCGGGAACACTTGCGATAAATTCAGCTCCATATTCAAACCGGTAAATTGTCGTGTCAAAAGACTACGATATTAGGCATGACATTGAGTTAAAACCTGTTAATATGCAGATTGTTTGAAAATGAATTCCAGCCAATAAATGCAAGCGCTTAGTGCCTATAATTCAACAAACTTTTTTTTCAACATAGAAAAGAGTTAGATTTGAATGTTTATGTAAATTGTCTAATAAAGCTTAACTTATTAAAATGCTAACTTTATACCCTCTTTCCTTTTTTCTTGTCAGTTTACAGGTTCGACTTAGCGATTGCTTTTTCTACGACAATTCAAATTTTCATTTTTTAAACGGCATGAGGCACGATTGTTCATTTTGGTATCCTTTCAGGTACTGTTAGGATTTATAGTTATTACTAGTGTTAGAGTGAAGCTTGGGAAATATGCATCACATGATTCTACGATACTGTAGAAATGCATACTCTTAAGCGCTGTGAGTGTCTTACTTGTCTTATATTCCTAGCTGGCGAATTGATATACATTCCTTACAGCATCCAACTCCATCCCGTTAGGTCTTGAGCTTTTTGAGCTTCTCGTTCTTCGATAATTTTGCTCCAAGTCTTTCCGATAGCCCTCGCTTCGTCAGCGATTCTCCACTGCCATGTTTTTTCGGACGGCTATGCCTGCGCTTTCCTTTCGGTCTAGGGCTTCGAGATGTGATACGAACCTTTTTGAAGAGTGTGGCCTATCCAGCTCTATTTATGGTACGATTTTTTTTATGATTTTAATAAAATTTGTGAATTTACTTATTTAGTATTACTTTAACAAAATGTCGCACACCATAACGCCACTTGATCTTTCATAGACAAGGAAATTTATTAAAATCGATCTTTTGAAGTGAAAAAACGAGGTAACGTATTTACAAAAACATAAGCGTCATAATTTTTATTTCTTTTTTCTTTTAAAAACTCAGTCCAAAAGTCCACTGAAATAGAAGAATAAAAAAAGTTACACGATAGACATATTTTAAAAATCCATATATACATATCACGACGACACGAGATTCTATTGCAATAATAGCGCCTTCACGAGTTTTTACTTAGGTAGTAATTATTTTTCTAGTCCTTTATAAATTGCTTCTGGAATCCGTTTTGTTCTGTTTTTCAAAAAAAAGTACACTTATTTTCTACAATATTTTACCCCTGGCATTAATATTTCACTTAGCAATTGTATAAAGCTAATAGCAGTATATGAAAGTAGTATTCTATTTAAACCTACATAAATTTACGCTAGTATGTATAAGACAAATAAAAGTCATAAAACTTCGTTACCGCCCCGAGATGAACTCCATACATAACAAGATTGAGATTAATCATTAAGGAATATTGGCGGTAGGCGCCAGGGGAAATTATTTATTTTAGAGAAAATAGATCAGCGTTCGCCAATAGATTGATGAAAAGGATGCAACCATCCAATTAACAGAACAGTAATTATTTCGGCTCCATAAAAACATCTACAAAACGAATTTTATTCAAATTCTTAAAAATTGACATAGTCTTACTTACAATATTTGTACTATAGTACAAATATTGTAATGTCGTTGATAAAATATGTATTATTGACTGATTCTACAAAAATTTACTCTGTCAATATGCGTATTAATATCTGCTAACTTCACTATCATCACTATCGCTATATTATAATATGAAACAATATGTTACTTGTCACAGATCCCTGTGCTTTCTAAAGCAGGCATTTACCAACAGTAGCTAACTGTGAATGATGTAATGGGAATCCCCGTTAAGATACTTATTTCGGCCTACTACCGGCAACTTTATCGTATTCGCTTGAATAATTTAGACAATAAAATAGACAGCCAGACAGAAAGACAGAGTTGCTTTTGCATTTAGAGTTTTATTGTATGTGCCTATCAATAGACACAATGTTTAATAGCTTTTGCTTCGACGATGACGAATTTACATATTGATTTACATCCTCATTTTTACCCCTAGTTTATCCCTGCACAGTTTGAAAACACAAATTGTAAAAAAACACCACTTTTGGTTCGTTTTGTTCATGTCGTTTTACATGTAAACTTTCATTCCCTATTTTAACCAGTTCAACCACTTTTATCGCAAATATTAATAGACTATGTCTTTTCTTGGAGTCCATTCTAAGTATGTACGAAAAAAATTTTGCCCATGATTTTCCGGGCAGAAATTGTTTGCTTAATATGGGTGATAATAAATATTGCTATTCTATGGATTATTGTTTTGATCCTGTTTTGTTTTTGTCTACGCAGGCAGACGAGCAGTCGGGCCACCTGATGGGAAGTGGTTACCGATGCCCATAGACATCGGCATTACTAGTGGTATCATAAACGTGCTGCCTGCCGTAATAAAACATAGGTTGTTAAGTCTTGTTTACCCAATAAATACGCTGCCTACGGTACCTTTAAACTGGAAAACAGCAGTGTTTTCACACTACTGCTTTGCGACAGAAATAGGTACCGCGGTGGTAACAACTCAGATGGTCCCCTGTAAAAAGGGGAACTACCACCAGTTTTGGTGTGACGTAGGCCACCTCATGTTTTGTCACCAATAACAATGTGGTATTCAAGATGATAACAAAGTCAAAACATTTGTGATGCAAGTTAGCTGTTAACAAGTTAGGCAGCAGAATTTTATGAGGAGAGTATTCAAATCTGGTGCCACGTTATGACACGTATCTGAATATTCAAGGAAATTATGCAGAAAAGTAGATTAAGGTAGAGGTTTTTATGAAAAAAGAAAAAATTAAGAAAAAAAACTAAAACCATTTACAAATTAAAAAGATAACAAATTTGTGGAAAATTTCATAGAGAGATATAGAATATAGGTATATTTTTTTTATTTTTTTTCGTTGAAGAGAATTTTTGGCATATGAATGTGACGACCCCACCGCTCACTTGAGTGCGATAGCTCCACTTAGTAAAATAGACCCGTAGTACAGGTGCAGGTGCAATCATGAATCGTCAATCCGCCTGCTTATCTTGGTAATTATGAGCAGTTTCTTTCAATGGACGTCAACAGAAAGTTCCCGGTAGGCCCAGGCCACGGTAGCGGCCATGGTGACGGTGGGACAAGGAGTGTTAAAAATCCCCGGGCTACTTATCACTACCAAAAACAAAAAACTTGACCTAGTAACGTATAACGGACGGACGCTGAGACTTAGAGAACACCAGGCCGAGCTGAAGGTGAAACAGGGTAAGATCCGATGGCACGTATTAGGGTTGTACGAAGTTGAAAGACAGGGAGAGGACAACGTAACCTTGCCATAGGGTCACCTTTTCTCCGGGTTCACCTTTTCTATTTCCGGGGTTGCAATCATCCGCCATGAGAATGATGAATAAATATATACATAAGAAAATAAAAAATATTTTTAAACTAAACAATCCTCTTTTCAATTAAAAAAAAAATGGCACTTGTAATTGTTTGGCAATAGTTACGTTTAGTTTTGTTTGCAAGTATAAGTTCTGTTTTTTATATATTTTAATATAACCCTAGTGATCTAAAATTTTCAAATTACTTAGAGAATACTTTCTTGTGTTTCCGCGATTACTACACATGATTTAAAAAACTTTACGAATCTTATCACGTGTTTAATTTTGTTTACAATTGTACCGACGTTGCAGACACTTTTAGGATCCATCGTCTGCCCGGGTAATTTTGACAGCTATATTTTTGTGCAAAACTTTTTCTGTCAAGTAGTATTTAAGATATGCCAAAAAGTTATTTCGTTCGAAATCTCAAATTTTAGTTGGAATCTGTACCCGCCCGTGGATTTTGTATTTGCTATGGTACCTCAATTTGCATACCAGAAGGAAAATGTGTTTATACGGTTGCAAAACTATTTTATTGTTCTCGAGAATCTACTTGAATCGTGTCGCTTCTAGACTTCCAGCCATCCGAACATGTTGGGTTCCGAAAAGTCTTAAGTACCATATACCACATATTTACGCAGCGGATGATTATACAGAAGACTGAGGAGTATAAACTGCCTTTACACTTGGTGTTTGTGGACTACGAAAAAGCCGTTGATTGTGTCGAAATTTGAGTCGTGTTACAGGCCCTTCATTGTTGCCAGTTGAAAGTAAAAAAAGTGTTGCACACTAAAGCTACGATATCTGTTGGAGTATAATCTAGAAGTACGAAGCGTATTCAATTAAAAAGCGGTGTTAGGTGAGTATAACAGGGTAACTTGACATCCCACAAAACTCTCCGCCGTTGCATTAAAAAATTCTTTCAAACTTATGGATTTGATAGGAATAGTTATAAGCTTTCATTGTAAGTGCACCGCCCACCTTAGGTTTGCCGAAGACATAGTCATCATTGCAGAGTCACTGGAGGACCTAAACGTTATTCTCATTATCTTAACAGTGTCTCCTAACGTGGACCTTAGAATGAACATGGACAAGATGAAAGTTATGTCTAACGCTCAAATCATGCCTACGCAGGTGGTATAGTGTAGTGCTGTGCTTGATTTGGTGGCCGAATATATTTACCGGGGACAAGTAGTCCGATTAGGTAAGTCCAACATCGACGCAGTGCTTCATGAGCGAATCCAATTTGGATGGGTAGCGTTCGGTAAGTTACGACGTATCCTTTCGTCCAATAGTCCTCAATACCTGAAACTGAGACATAGTCCTTTAGTGCCGCTTACGGAGGCTCTCGGATTATTGGGCGTGGTTAAAGTGGAATTTAGAAGATAAGTCGTGCTTCAGTCGTGCAGTAAGTAAAATGAGTTTTCCCTTCCAGTTTTTTAAAATTACGAAGGGCCGCATAGCAGGCATATGATCGGATGAAGTGGACTTTTGGTATTATCGATTCCTTATTTCGTAATAAAATCGTATTCGTAATTTATAGAGTTAAGTAAATTTGTTACTAAAGTAATTCAATAGATAAAATATTGAAAATCTTGAACAAATATACTTTTATATGTGCAGGATGTAATTTAAACGAATATATTAAGTTATTTTATCACGCGACTATTACACGTAAAAAATCATTTTTTAGGGACATTTCTTTCATTTGTTATTGAGTTTATGTTATGTAATTGTCAATTTTTTATGGCGTACGCAGGCAGACGAGCAGTCGGGCCACCTAATGGGAAGTGGTCTCTGACGCCCATAGACATTGGCATGCCAATCGTATCGCCGACGCGCTGCCTACTGTAGACATTGGGGTTAAGTCTCGTTTACCCAGTAAATACGCAATTTTTTGACATTAAGATTATAAAAGAGAAAATTGACGCTACCATGGACGTGTTAATAAAATATCGTAAATCGCGTTTCAGACTATCGATACTGTGTAATTAATCATGTTTCTTCCGATGATGTATGATGTTTACAAAGTTTATTTCGCGCCAAGTTAAAATCGGAAAAGCAATAAAACTTTTCTTTACATTATTAAATAGCGCAGTACTCATTTTTTGGAAATATTCCTTTAAATTTACAAGAACGATAAAAATATAAAAAAAGTACTTCTATTTAATAGATTTTCTCTTTCTATTTAAAAAGTCCTAACTTTTATTGAATCAAAGATTTTTACTGATACTTTTCAATATTTATTAAATAAACTACACGACATATATTCTTAATTATCAAAGCCTTTCATTAAAATGACATTAAGTTCTTTTTAGTGGAAGAATTGGAAATATTCATAACAACTAACATTTGCATTTATGTTATTAGTAGGTTACAATGTAATGTAACACCGCTATAGGTTTATAAGGTTGAATTTCATTAGTTACATTGATTTTTCTTTTACTGTATATATTTAAAGTTGTTTTTATTGTTATTTTCTTTCATTTTTTTTATCCGAATAAAATTATACAATAATCGTGGAATAGTTTAAACGTAACTTAATGTAATATATGGTATAAACGGATACACTGTAGTACAAAATATCCAATCATTTGAAAATTAAATAAAGCATTATCATGAGATTGAGATGGCAAAGTGGTGTTATAAAGGTGTTTTTATTATAATATCGAGTTTTGTAGTGGTACTTGGGTTAGGTGAAATATTGATAACAGTAATTAACCTTTTATAAAAATATTTTTCGGCATTATACGGTTTTGTGTATTTTGTATTTTCATAATTTATTTTAGTCTGTTTTCTTTTGTAGATATATACATATACAAAATATATATATTTATATTTATTTCAATCTAACTAATGAAATTTAGCCTTATAAACCTATTGCATATATGTATATAATTAATATATCTCTTCACGAGTAGACTAGTTGGTATATACCAACTTAGTCTGCCCGTGATCATGGATCCTGAAAAGAATCCGAAACGTCGGGAATAAATATATTTAAGTAACGCGAAAAATCCGTAAATTAGTGGATTTGATATGTATAATAATCACGTAAATAAAAGAAATAATTATTTATGATACAGTCAAATACTTCATGTATTCTAGAAACTTTTTATGTACATTTCACTTAAAATGCGTAAATTGAAAGCAAAATGTTATAAAATAAAGTTATTCCCGACTTTTGTACTTTTACCAATTAAAGTGTACGCGTGAGTGCAATTTGTATACTACGCTTCTTCTAATATTATATATGTCAATATTTTTTTAAAATAAATGTGTGCATGTTAGTTACTCTTTCACACTATAGATTCCCTTAAAACTTACACCTAAATATCTTATCAGTCGAAATAAGTTATAATTTATAAAGAAATAAGTAGTAAAAATTATTACATCATAATTTTAAAAGCTTCCTTATTTTATTGCTTAAATAGCAATAATGTAAGGAAAAATTTCGTGGCTTAAACTACACTTCACTACCAAATAGTACATCAGAAATACATAAGATTACTTAATGATATGATATGTTATGTTTAAACCAATAATAGTTAAATGTTAATCGTTAAACGTACTTCTCTATTATATATCATAATATATTTTTATTTGAAAAATCGTTAATCAACTATTTCTTACTTTAATATAATATATATTTTCGTACTACTAACAGTAATATTCACCTTAAAACCACATGATTTAATTAAAGGACGTTAGCGCAGGTAATAAAACATGTCTACATTTTTTTTTTTTTTTTATGGCTTACGCAGGCAGACGAGCAGTCGGCCACCTGATGGAAAGTGGTCACCGACACCATAGACATTGGCAATACCAGTGGTATCGCCAACACGCTGCCAACCGTGAGACATAGGGTGTTAAGTCTCGTTTACCCAGTAAATACTTGCATGGTGCCTTCAAACCGGAACACAGCAGTGTTTTCACACTACTGCTTCATGGCAGAAATAGGACATATAATCAAACTTTTGTTTGGATTTTGTAATTAATGTCCTTTCTACAAAGTTTTACATATAAAGGCGACATGGCTCCAACATTGTCCATTTCGATAACCCACACATAGGACGGAGGAGGTCAACGTAGTTTTCATTAACATACATATGTGTTACAATAAAGTGGTGCGTTTTGGTTTTATTTAGGAGTAAATTGTTATAATATTTTCAAGTCTTAAATTCTGTATTTATTCTTTGTAATTAGTGCTCAAATAATTATACACAGACCAAAATATTTTGTAACATTAATTACTTAAAACATTTAAAATAAGTATTAATTTATTATTGTTACCTTTTTCGTAAAGGTTTTGTGGAGACCAGGGGGATGTTCACCTGATGGTAAAAATATGATTATGGTGTAAACGAACCAATCCAATCAAAACGTAGAGTAAGGTGCCAAAAATCCACTAGACTTATTATAATGCTACAGTGTCCATTAAACCGGAAGACAGTAGTGTTTAAACACACCTTCTTTGCAGGAAAAATATGTGCTGGGATGGTACTTTCCCAGACGGTGTTCATCGACGTTAGACGTAATATCTTTAAAGAAAAACGATTTCCGATCCTTGCATGACTGCGACGATGCTTCGACTTTTGTCATCTAAGTGTACGCAGTAAAAGGTCTCTTTTTAATAAGATATGGTCTGGGGTAATATCACTGCGGTGCCCATTTATACCGCGAAATAGTAATGTATAAACACTACTTTCTTTCGCTTTGGACTGAGCCGTAGCCAGCGTAATTATCGGGAATTAAGCCGTAACATCTTATATCTTGAAGCTGTGAATGGACTTGTGGCGTCATACTTTTACTTACATACATAGATTTACTTACGGACAGGGCATATCAGTTGACGTCTGGTAAATGTTACGCTTTCCTGCATTTACGTTTTGTCTCTCTAACCAATAAAAATCTCCTGGGAATGATGTAATCAAGACCGAACTTGTTTGTGCCCTGTTCTAAGTAGACGTCGTTACAAAACTTTTAAGAAACGAAACGGAACCAGTTACGTGGACGGCGTCGCTTGTATTTAAACTAGTTATTTTTATAACTAGCTACTTTCATCCAGCTACTGTGCACACATAAGTTTCACAACTATACGGTTACTTTAGTTTCTTAACTATATGGTTACATACGAAATGAAAATCACGGTTTCGTGTTTGTTGCCGTATAGTTAAATCAATATATTTACTTTTCTACATACTTTACTCCGGTTTACAAGTATAAAATGTTTTACTGATTGATTGGTGTTTACTACGAAACTATGATTTGAATAAAAATATTACTACTAGCGTGATAAAATTGAATTTACTTGTTTCAAAGACGAATTTAAATAAAAATCTTTATTTTGTTTTATTTTACTGTTGATTTAAAAAACTGCTTTTAAAATTAATTTCAATATCGCAAGACATTATTTGCCAACAGGGGTCACCTAATATGGTATCTATGTGAATTTTTCATACCTACGAAAACTAAATGCGACACTCACAGCAAGTGACGCATTTAGTTGATCTGCCATCTCTCTCGCTCGGCCCGTCGTTAGACAAGATACGAAAGCAATATAGCGCTTTACGCTCATTCAACTGACTAACAAAAACGACGATGGCTGAGTTCGCCCGAATAACGTGTTCACAAAAATAACTACTTTTAATTTAACACGAACTGGTTATTACGTTTCATATCGCGCAACCAGTTATTGTAACTGATGACGTGAAATAACGCTCACGCCGGGTTCTAATTGAGTTGCAAAATGTATTTGATTTTGTCTTTCAACGGGCATTTTTCCCAAGGTTTGGCTTGAAAGCGAGTTTGTTCTGTTAATCAAGAAAGAAGACAAAACTATTTTCGAGTGACGAGTTGCCTCACTAATGAGGTAGATGGATTCCAGTCAACGAAGCAGACTGGGTTTCGCAGCGGATTCAGCACAAAAGAAGTAAGTGGTACAAAATACTCATAAGTACCAGCTTCTGTGCCTTGCCTTTATGGACTATGAGAAAGCTTTTGACTCTGTCTCTCTCAACCTGGGTTATTCTGGAAGCTCTTCAACAATGTCAGGTTGATTATCAATACGTGAAGGTTACAAAAAGTCTCTATGGTGCCGCGTTTATGTTCGTCCTGATTCTGAGGGATGTTCTTATTTTTCATCTTCTTTTTCCCGAAACTGTTCACTAATGCTTATAAAGACGTCGTGTATAAATGTTGAAATTTATATCTAAATAATCATTATCAAATACAACTACTGACATCTGTTGGCACTAATGTGGAATTAAACTTTATAGTTTTTTTTTTTAATAAAGAAGTTGTTCTCTTTTTAATTTCAATGTGCTTGTTAAATTAGAGGTTATACTTGAAAATTAATGCTATATATTAGAAAATTAATGTCCAGACTGTAAGACTGTTGAAACTCCAATGGAGACTAAGTTAAATGTAAATACTAATCAAAATGTAACTGAACAAGTGCCTTATCAGCAGCTTATAGGTAACCTAATGTATCTGTTGGTTTTAACCGGACCAGACATAACTTATTCTGTAAGCTGTTTAAGAGAGTTTAATATTAATCATATTGATGAGCATTGGCATTATGCTAAGAGGATTTAAAAATATTTAAAGAAGACTAAATAATTTGGTATTAAATATTGTAAGAATGGCAATAAAAAAATTAAAGTTTTTGCTGATGCTGACTGGGCAAACAATACATATGATAGAATGTCATATACTGGTTACTGTTTTTTTTATTTTCAAATGGAGCAATATCTTGGTAATGTAAGAAACAAAAAACATTAGCTCTTTCAAGCTGTGAAGCTGAATACATGAGTATTTCAGACGCATGAAAAGAAGCCATATATTTAAGAACTTTGCATTTGGAAATCACCAATAAAATGTGCACTTTAAGTTTGTTTAACGACAATCAGAGTGCACAGAAGTTGTCGATTAATCCAGTATTTCAGAAAAAATCTAAGCATATAGATGTGAAATATCATTTTGTTACAGAGTGTGTTTCAAATAATATGGTAAAATTATACTATTTATCGACTGCTGACATGCTCGCTGATTTGTTATCTAAAAGTTTGTGTGCTAAGAAGCATTATGAATTTATGGAATTGTTAGGATCGGTGATTGTGTAAAATATTACCTATAATTTTCTTTTAAACGCTTATGGTTATGATTATTAGATATAGTGGGAGTGTTGAAATTTATATCTAAATAATCAACATCAAATACAACTACTGACATCTGTTGGCACTAATGTGAAATTAATCTTTATGAGTATCTGTATATTTTATCTGTAGTAGTTAGTTTTTTTTTTAATAAAGAAGTGGTTCTCTTTTGGATTTAAACGTGCTTGTTTTATTAGACAAACATACAGACCATATAAACAGACTAGGCTCATTGTAGCATAAACATTAACAACGAGTACCTTTTGCACCTCCATTGCGAACGATATCGTTACGTTGCTTGAGACGTTGCAGAGTCTGCTGGAGATGTTGCGCAGTTTAAATAAATCTTCCCGACGCATTGGCTTTAAAATAAACGTGGACTAAACGCCGGCCGGTTTATGCGGTTAAAGTTACTCTCTAAGTAGTCGATATGAATAAGTCTACCTTGGGTGCCCAATTGCATATGGAAGAACATAACTTTGAGAGGAAAGCCGAAAGAAGGATCCAGTTAGGATGGGCAGATTTAGGAAACTAAACCACATTATTATGTCGTCGATGCCATGGGTTTAAAGACGAAAGTCTCTAACCAATGCGTACTCTCCGTAATGACCTTCGGGGCCGAAACATGGATTCTGGCTGTAGGATTGGTCCACAAGTTTGCAGTAGCTTAACGGGCTATGGAACGCACACTGCTACATTGAGCATGGTGTCATTGATCACTCCTCCTTCTGCTGCTGAAATGGAGCTAACGGTGGTGCGTAACATCGAAGCCGCCGCTGGGGGCTGGAAGTCTCGCCCCTACGTGGGCTGAGAACTCCCATGGCCCCTGAGTAACAGACTCGGGGGGTTCTGTTACCTAACTACAGGCCGAGACGAAGGGCGCGTTAGTTCCGACACGCCCAGAGGGAGGTAGATGGCTGTAGGGTAGAGATAGGGCCGCTTTGGTATCCAGCGCTGGTGGAGTCGCAGAAGACTGCGAAAGAGATCCTGTGACCCTATCTCTAAGGCACCAATATTTTATTTTTTAATACCGATCGTAGGTCCCCTTTTTACATGGGACCGTCTGTTGGGACTACTGTGTTCCGGTTTGAAGGGCACTGTAGCCAGCGTATTTACTGGGTAAAAGAGACTTAACACCTTATGTCTCACGGTTGACAGCGCATTGGTCATACCACAAGTATTGTCAATGTCTATGGGCGTTGTGACGACTTTCGTTCAGGTGGCCCAACTGCTCGTCTGCCTGCGTACGCAATAAAAAAATAACTTATTATGATTCTCAAAGTCTATTAATATATAGGACAGTTGACATAACCATTACGTCCATAACTCATCCATTAGCGAACCCTCGTATGAAATTTGATTCAGACGATCAGTTCATTTACATAGCAAGGTTAAAAGGACAACTCAATTAAATAAGTCTCTTCGAAATTCTTTATACTTTGATAGTCGGTCAGACCAGGCTTATTTTTAGCTCAATTTAATAAAAATTATCTTACTTGTCAAATATTTAATACCTTAATAAATCGAAACATTTTATTAGCAAGAAATATTCTTGTACAACTTTTCTAGGCTGTTTAGAAATTTTTAAATTATTTTTACGCAAAATATTCAAAGCAGGTTATGAATCAGTTCATGTTTAATTTTATGTTCTACAAAAATTAGAATTATTAATATTTGTACTACATTAGATAAGATGTCTCCTGCCTACTGCCTCCGTAGCCTTGTGGTATGGGCTTGTGCTTTAAAAACCAGAGGTCAAATCCTGCGGGGGCATAACTACTTTTCTAAGTTGTTTCCTAGTTGGTTAGGGCAAATTGGGCCGATCACCTAATTGTCTGAAAAGTAAAATGATCCATGCGTCGGATGGGCATGTATAAAGTCGGTCCACCTACCATCCCGCATTGGACCTGCGTGGTAGAATACGGTACAAAACCCCTTATGAATAGGGGTGTATGAGAGGAGGCCTATGTCCTGCAGTGGACTATAACAGGCTGATGATGTACGTGTATAAATGTATATAGACAAGATGTCAACAAAAGACAACACACACAACTGACAAGTACGTCCATTAAGGCACTAAAAATTTAAAATGTATTCATTACTTCATTATAAACGTGGTCAAATTTTAATTAATTCAATTTTGGTTAACAAGGAAACAACCAGGTTTAAAATACCTGTTAAAATAGAAAAGTTGATGCACATTTTTTTAGTAATTATTTAGTGATCGCTTGGCAACGAGAGAAAAAAGAAGCAGAGTAATTATTAGTTTTCGTTTAAAAAATGACATTTTTATCAAATAATGAGCAAAAATAATATTTTGTATGAAAACATTGAGGTTATTGCTTCATGAATTCGAATTACACCATTTAAAATAAATTAACACTGATTTTACCCATTCTTTTGTTTATACTTAGTATTTTACAATATATGTGTTAACAAAAATGTCTAATTTTAGTTCTATATCAGTAATTTTTACTATTGTATTAATGAATAGTACCGTTACATGTTAATAATCAACTGATTTTCAAAAAACGTACTAAATTCAGTAAAATCGTTTTAGTGTTGAATAATTTGCAATACAATTTTTTGTATTATTTTTCTCTACATCGAATTAAAGAAATATATTAATTCACTGAAGTAAACACCAAAAAATTCCGGCGAAACACACAGCGAGCGATCAGGCAAGTTTTGCCTTCGTACATAAGGCATGTGTCAAATGAGATAGCATTTTATACACCTGGCCACAGTTCTGTGAAGTTAATTGCTACTTTTGTCAACCCAGTAAGGGAGACGGATAAAATTCGTAACAAGTTTATCCGTCATAAAAAATCACCGACATAGTCCAAAGGATTAGCTTGTTAAAGTGGTAGTGGACCAGTCATATAGGCAGAAGAATGGATAGCCTATGAGCCAACAAGGATATGAAGTGGAGGCCACGTTTGGGAAGATGGAGCGTTGGTTGATCAGGTGGGATGCCGATCTCCGTGCAGTAACCGGGTCAAGTTCGCGGCAAGTAGCAAGTCGTCAGCCTTCTTGGTGTTCATTGATTGATACCGATGATGATGATGATTATAAAAAGAAATATATTTAATGATAACTTAAGTTCTCTAAGTAAATACATAAGTTACGACCATGTTGTAACACTAACAAGTGCTTGGGTATTCCCACCGCCCCAGCTACACATGTACAAACACCGTCTTTAAAATGCTCTGCGCATTCATTCTTTTATGTTTCCGGTATTGCTGGCATTTTAGGTATCATTCGATTGCTCTTAAGAATCCTAGATACGATGGTTTTGTTTAGGTTTAGCTTTGTGACGCGCTTAAGCCAACTTTATAACTTTTATAACATTTTTTTTAAAACACCTTATTACATATTTACTGTTACTATTTTACGCTCGTATTTTGTAGACAATCACTTTTACAGAAATATACACTTTTAATAGAACTGACAAATAAAAGTGTAATGAACGTCGTAGGTAATCCCAAACAAAAGATATAATCAATGGAAATCTCGATTTGCCGCAAAAAGACTTTAAAATGACGGCGTGCCACCTCCACCACGCGCGATGCACATTCGTCACTTGGTGCAATTAATTTTTTGATTCTCCAGCTATGCAATGCTGTCACTAAATTTAGAATAAAGATGATAGATATAAAGCTATAACACCAAACTGTACCGATTTTTTTTGGATTGCCTCCTACTGAAAAGCAAATTAAAAAACCCATTCACGTTAAAACTAAATTTAATTCATTTTAACTATTTGGAAGCCATGACGCCACAGACAGGAAGATCTACGAATATACACGTTAAAATAATACCACTGCTCGATTTGCGTTGGGGTAATTTGTTACATAATGTTTGTGAAAAGTTTAGGTTATATACATCTTGCTATAATTTTGATGGGTCATGTAGCTGTCGCACAAACACTCTTGTATGTCAAATTGTAATCCTCTTGAGAGTTGCCCAAGTCAATTCAGTGAATCTTAAATCATGTCAGAATGAATTATGCCTAAGGATAATACTACAAACAATTTTAATATAAACTAAAGAAAGACCCATGAAATAAAAATAATTTTTCCTATCTTTTTGAAAGAACCTTATTTCTTAGTTCGAAAAGAAATTCAATTTCAATTGTAAGTTCGAAAAAAACTTTTTTAGGAAATTGATCGATTAACGAAAATTATGGTTTTAAAGGTATACTTTCCACCATAAGCATTTTATTTCTTAGTATTACGTCAGCACTAGTGTGTATCACGTAACAAACAATTTTATTATACTGATTAAAATATAGTAAATAGTGCATTTATCATAGAGTTTGAACACTGACAATAATGGTCTTTTATATCTATTGTAAGGTATATATTCTACATTTTAAAATATTGAAAAGAAAGTAAAATTCTTTATATCTAAGAATATTTAAATATTTTTGTTTCTATTTACGTTTGAAATTGCATTAAAATGAATTAAATCAAGGATATAGTAAAAAGAGGAAAACTCATACAACTTTTGTAACAGTCTTCCAAACTAAAGTAACTTGTACATTGTCGACGAAAATATACAACAGAATGCATCGTCCTCGTATTTGTATGCTAATATCAAGCTTCATTTGCTTCGTCTTCAGCAACGTTATGCAAAAGCATTCTGACATAAATTCTGTTGGTCGAATTATATAGCAATACATAATTTTACCACGCCGCGACGTGGAAACGTATATTAGTATTAGGCTTTTCACAATAATGAGCAAAATTTTTATGTAACTGTTGAAATTTTAATTCAAAACGCAGTCAATAAGAGCTACTTTATTGATTTCCTTTGGCTTTTATCCTAACCGAGTTTTATCTGTTGAGGTTTTTAATGTATTTATTGAATTGAAATTTTGGGTCTAAATTAAAACACAAAGATTTTTTGTCTTCAGTTTTACCATCCCTATTTGAAAAAAATTGTTAAGAATGTTTATATAAAGTTTTATTTTTTTGATATTATACTTTCTACATTTTATTATGTTTCTTTATAGGTAATAATTCTATTTTCTTGTCATTAGTGCATAAATACAACTACCACTAATCTTTCCCTTGTAGGCTTAGCAAAATAGAGCATGTCTTTATAGGTGATGGTTTAAGGTTTGAATAACATCAAGAAACAGCTTAGAATTGTTTGTTTTGTTAATAAGGAAATAATAATAAATATAAATTGGGTACCATGGCTAAAATAAGGAACAGGTATCATATTATTAAAAGGAATTAGCTTTTGTCGTCATTAGTGTTTCTTTTCATTGTAATATTCATCTATGCATAACATGCAAGTGCAAAACCGGCCCAGCGTCCTTGTAGTAATGGTGAGCGTTGTATAAACCTAAGCCGTTTGCTAATGACGTTATTTATTTTATATATAAATGTGTTTATTATATACAAATATGTGTGCATGGAAAAGTGCATGCTCGCTCCCTTATGTGCACTTTAATAACTCGTAGGCAGTAGATTGTATGCTTAAGAGGTATTATTGTTGGTCCTTATTCAACTAAGAAGACAATATATTACTTGTTTACTTTTCTACACAATTATGGTAAATATAACATAGTGAAGCATTCTTAAGCAGGTATCTAATGTTAACGTTAGTGAACATTGTTATTAATTATTACTATCAAATGTTCAATATTGTAAAGTTAAACGTATGTTGCACAACTGTCTTATAATATATTAAAGTAACTCGGTCTCATAAAATATAGACACTTAATTAGCTTAAAATAAAGATTAATATTGAAAATTGTGTTAAGAATGTATGTAAATAACTTAATTATTTTATAATGAAAAGTTTAGTCTGGCAAATAGTGCAATGGTTTTAAACCCATTAATACTCTGGTAAGTTTACCAAAAAAAGTCTCATGAGAGATATTTTTAAAAGTACAGATGCGAGGTTGCATAAAATGATAACGGGACTTGTGGAACTGTTATAATTCAACTCGACAAAATAACAGAAACGTCGGTCCAACTTTACAAGCAATGCACTTTATCTGCGACTTTAATAAGTTCTTTTAATTATTGTATTTATTTTGGCTTTAACAGTAATGTTCTTAGTACTAGCTTAATTATCATTTATCACTACTTTTTTCTATATGCAATTATAATGTAATTTTAGTTTAAAATTGTCACCGTGTGCAAATTAAAGTTTCTTAATTTTTTATTGTTTGTTATTTTGTTAGAGTAATATAAATGTCATATATTTTGTCTATTAACATATAATTAATAAATATTTTTTTATTAACTAAACCCCATTAAATATTTTTAAGTTTAGAAGTTGCAAAACTTTACTGTAGTGGACTGAAATAGATCGATAAGGCGATGGATACAAGATTAAAACATAAGATGCTTACTGAAATACTAAAATACAGCGAACATTTATTGCCAATTCAAAATGATCCCAAAGTCCTGATTAAGGGAAATTTGCGGAGGAAGTTCAACACTGAAAATTTTGTTGTTTCAGAAGTCACCGCGTTGCCTTTCGTTTACAAAGGCAAAAATTTTTCATCTTATAATAATTGAAAGGATTATATAAAAAGTGTCACATCAACACAGGATTGACAATTACAAGTTAAATTTTAACCACAAAAATATGACCACACAAAAATTTTGCGCAATATAAGCGATGACAACGTGATAGCTGCAAAAAGGTATCACGCGATTTCTGCCATTGCATTTTCAATCTCTAATATCTCTTAAGATATTCATCATCAGCCTGTGATAGTCCATTGCTGGACATAGGCCTCCCCTAATACACCTCCATCCATTAGGATTTTGGACCGTATCCCACCACGCTGGTCCAATGCGGGTTGGTGGTGGACCGACTTTACATGCCCATCCGACGCATGGATCATCTTACTTTTCGGACAATTGGGTGATCTGCCCAAATTGCCTAACCAACTAGGAAACAACAATGAAAATTTGTTGAGTCCCGCAGGATTCGAACCCACGACCTCCATTTTCTAAGGCACACGCCTATACCACTAGGCTACGGAGGCAGTTAAGATATTCATTTAATCAAAATGACATGTATCATACGTTTTATCCAAATAGAATTTTTTTTTTCAAAATGCATTACCTTTTATGTAAAATTATATTATATATCTTTGAAATGATTCTACTTTAAATTATTTTCAAATATGGCTTATTGCAACTTTTAACATTGTTTTACACTAAAATACTTATCGTGCTTTATTCTTGAATCATACTATCATGGACTTACATGCTATCATGGACTTTATTGTAGACCACTCCAAGTTGTACAAATTTGTTGAACATACTTTAAGTCTGTCTTTTACAGCTTTGGCAGAGTTTTTTATTAAACGCACGAGGTTTTGACTTTTAGCGCCGTAATTTTTTTTATTTTGCAAATACCTATAAAATCACTTATCACAAAATGATTATAAAAATGGGATCAATAGGAAGCTGATTATCATTTAAAAGAAAAAAATAATAAAGTCGGAGCAGTGAAATAACATGTATAAAAAAAACTAACCCTCCAAATCGAGTACTTTCTGCTTTTGGGAATTCGACCAAAATACATTATTTATACAAAATTCATCATAAAGTTTTCTTCTTTAATAGATCCATTATATATCCATTATATATCCATTATATATCCATAATAGATCCATTATATCGTATTTATATTTTAAATGTCAAAATAATTCTTTCAGGCTCTACTGAGCACTTGCTCAGTAGAGCCTGAAAAAAATTATTTTTTAATTTTTCTGTACAAAAGTTTAAAATGTAACAACACATAAACTCGTAAAGGTAATATTGTTATTAGGTAAATTTACAGTATCACATACAAACTTTAACTTAGTTTATTGGCCAAGGGTTTATTTAATCAATAGAAACATAGCGAGTTGATTTTAGTAGAGTTTAGTTGTTTCCTGCAGACCCTGCGTCAGTGACACATTTAAGGCACCTGGATTACATTTTGCACCTTGATTAAGCTAATCGCTCAGAGGCAAACGTCGCAAGTTTGGGACAAGGATAAATTTGTTTCATTTACATTTGGTTTAACCCTCCCTTATAGATGCTTTGTAAAAACAAAAATATGTTAATTAAGAAGTATCATGATGCAATGTAATGAAATATCTTGTGTACATACTTTAAAAGAAACAGCCGTAGAAAATATTGTTATATATTTGTCATTCTTTGATAAGAGACATTAAAATAGAACGATTTTATATGTAGATTATAGATCTAAAAAAAATTGTAAAAGTAAATAGACTTAAAGTAGCACATAATGTAAAAATGCACGTATGCACCAAGCTCAGTATATAATTAAGTACTTGTTATTTGAGTTACATTTAGTGTTCTATTTTTGAACAAGTATGTCTAAAAAGATAAAAAAGGAAAATAGTAGGCCATACACAACAAAACACATCAATTTTAAAAGGCATAAAGTTAAAAATGGTTGATAAAAAAATATAGCCTTAATTTTTGGTTCATTAAGTTTATCTATATTGATAATTATAAGAATAAACCATATATAACGTAATAAATTTTTGCAAGTAGATAGCACATCGTTATTTAGTACCTCTATATTTCGTTGTCCACATAATTATATGCTAATTGAATGACCCTTTCGGCTCATCTTCGGTAATAATATGCAAATTCATTGCAACGAAATTTCATCCTCTGTCCACAAAACGTTGGAAGCTTTCATTGTTTCCCAGAAATGTAATATAAATGTAAACCTGAAATTTCTTCGAAGACAGAGAATTGTTATATATAAAAAATAAATTTATTACGGTTAAAATGTTTCAAACGCCAAAAACTTTTAATGTTGTTAAAGACGAACATTTTGATAATTGTTTCATATTTAAAAGATGAAATTTTATTGTTAAATAGTTACATTTTTATTTTACAATATACTACATCCATAACTGTATTTAAACTAGTAATGCACGGAGAGTCTTTAATGAGTTATACTTAAATATTTCCATATTATGTCATACATAACGAAACTAGAAGACACGTTTTAAAATATTGCAATATACCGGCGAAAAATTTTGTTGTATTTAAGTTATTTAAAAATAAGTTTATAAAACATATTTATATTTAAGGTATCAAATAATAAAACACTGGATCAACCAAAAGAAAGAAAGTGTTTTGAATTATTCTACATCAGTAGTATGTTTAACTATATATTAGAAAATTATTACTGAATTATAAAACAATATTAATAATATATAATTCAGTTCTATTTATGGACTGCCTCCGTGACCTAGTGGTATGGGCATGTGCTTTAGAAATCGAAGGTGGTGGGGACTCAACCAATTTTCATTGTTGTTTTCTATTTGTTTAGGGCAAATTGGGCTGGTGGGTCGATTTTCTAAAAAGTAAGATGATCCATGCGTCGGGTGGGCATGTAAAAAGTCGATCCACCCACCAACCCGCATTGGACCAGCGTAGTGGGTTACGGTCCAAAACCCCCTAATGGATAGGGATGTATTAGGGGAGGCCTATGTCCAGCAGTGGAATATCACAGGCTGATGATGCATTTGATGATATAATTCAGTTGTAAGATAATGTTATAAATTATCGCTATTATAAATTATAAACATAATGAATTGGTCATTGCTTAAATGGCCGGAATAGCTTCCTGAATACAGTACATGTATGCAACGTCGACGCAATTAGCGAAACGCCGCAAGCGGTTGTGACCAACATTTCACTTTTATAAAGAACCTTAAACTTACATGTATAAGGTTTAATGTCAATAACATTTTTCTTTTAACTCTATACTTAAGAATCTCAAGTCTTTTGGGTTAAACTACAAATCGAAGCGTGTTACTCTACACCATGTCTTCGTTGCCAGAGGTGTTTTCTTAAATACACGCCAGAGTTAAAAGAGAAGTTTTACATATTTAAAGACGCATAATTAATGTGATTAATTAACGTGCGTCACTAAATAGCGCTTTCGTTTTATTTATTTACTTCCAAGATGGAACTTGTTGATAATGCAATTACAATAGAAAAATATTGTCTTATGAGTCAAATACTTTTGAATATAAATAAATATACAATTTATGTTTCATTCTTAAAAATTGACCGATGACGTCTTTCAAACAACAAGTACCTTCATTATCCCATTACGCGAATAATTTCAAGAAAATTTTACTACTTCTTGATAGCCTAAAAAACTCGATATTTAAAATCTAATACTATATAGTAAAAAACATTGAAATTGTCAATTCATAACGTAACGTGTACATCAAGTTTAGATGTAGTAAGAAATTATTTTCCTTCAGGAAAACTCGGATCTTTATCGGATGACACCCAAAATGTTAAGGTATTTTCGTATTAAATGAGCGATATTTACATATCCATTAATATGAACCTTTATTGTTTAGAGTTTAATATCAATATAAATAATGTCATTGTTTAATATAGAGATGTATAAGTACTGAAGTTACTGGAGAGAGCACGATAAATACTAACTTTTCCGAACAAATTACGAAGAAGAATCTTATCTCATATCTATAAATCAGTACATTTCATACAAAGGCACACATACAAAGGTACACAAGATGATGTATTTGTACACGGTGATACAAAATTTGTGAAGTTAATTGCTCACTTTTTTTAACCATTTCCGTAAACAAAGAATTGATTCAACGACAAATCTGTTTTGTTTAACGAATTCGTATGTGCGAGTTTTAATATATTCCGATAAAAGCGGCTAGACATTGTACAATGTTCTATAGATTTTGTTTGAAATTCACCTCGTCTTGTTGGTAAATGAATTATAACCTTAACAATTTATAAAAAGTACGCCTCTATAACATTTGTAGACAAAATATTAATTTCTTTAATTTTTACATTCCTGGAAATAATATACCATTATCTAATCCTAAACTAAGCTACACTTGTTCATCTTGTAATATTTTTCCTGTCGTGGGAATCAAACTCACACCCTTTGGCGCTACAGTCAGGGTCACTGACCACTGAACCAAGCGGGTTACCAATTTTTTTTTGTCAAAGGTTTTATAATCTTGAAGATCACTTCCACCTCTCTTTTTCATTTCATATAAATATTGTCGTTTATTAACGTTTAAAAGTTAATGAAGAGATGGTTTTAAAAGCTCCTCGAAATTTATTGTTTCTAATTTAGATTTACAAATTGAGTGATGTAAAATATATTATATTTTAAATAAAATTTTAATTTTGTGATATATATCGTACATTTATATTATTGAACCTCAAATTTTGTTAAGTTTTCGGTTCTTCTATTATTTTGATATAATTTAGTTTGATTGTCGTAGAAAACAATTAATAATTTAAAAAATATAAACTTGAATATGAGAATCACACACTTTAAGCGGTATTTTAATTTAGTTTTTATAATTATATAAGACTAAAATAAGGTAGAATAATGATTAAAAAAAAATAAAAACAACCTGAAAAAAAACACCCAAAAACCCGAGAAGTTATACCATTTCCAAAGATCCCAAGGTACTGATTAAAGGAAATTTGTGAAAGCAACACTAAATTTTATTGTTTTCAGCTGTGGGAAAATAAAGAAAAGGTTCGGCATCTATTTAAAAAGACGGTTAAGAATTTTTATCTATTGAAAATTCAAAAATAACGGCAACCCCTCCACGCACTGTGCAGGGTTTTAGTTATTTTAATTGTAATAAACAATTTAAGGCTTAAGAAACGGAAAAGAATAATAGTCATGAGGACCAAAAATTTTATTAAAAAAATGTCATTTTTAAAAAAAAAGAACCCGATGATGCTTCCTTTATACCGAATACAATGAAAAAATAGAGGGTAATAATCGACTGAAGGCATTAATCAAAAAATTCTTCAAAAGAGTTTTTTTTAAAATTATTATTGTTTATTTAATTCTTACTTTTCTATTTAAAATGTTATAATTTGAATGAATTTGGAGCACTACCACCAAAAACACAATTTTAATATTTTAGTTGCATGTTTATTGAAAAACAAATAACAAAAGTTGATTACATTCGTCGCAAGCGTAAGGAAACAACTATCGTATGAAATAATAAATAACGAATATACAGTACCTTCGTTGAATATGTCATGAAAATATTTACTTTATATAGGATACACCTTTTTTTTTCTTATGACCTGGTATAAAATAACGGCGTTATGAAATTGCATTTTTGTTTTTATCATCAGATAAAAATTATTATAAAATAAACTGACCAAACTTAATTCATATTTAGCTATTACTGTTTATTGTCCTAATTCTCCGATTATCAACGAAAAGTTTATACTATTAAACCACGCCATCTATTGACAAACAACGCAATCAATCGCCACACATCGCACAATCGTTTTGCGGCTAACATTTTGCATCAAATAATAATAGGAAAATAAATTGTTATAAAACATTCTTGCGATTATAAATTTAGATGTAAGCTATTCTATCTTATAAGTTGGATTAAATTGCACATGGTGGGCAAGTATACTTTAAAATCGGTTAAGTTTTTAAGGAGTTTATCGCGGACAAACATCGTGGCACGAGATTTATATATATAAAGATACATTATACTTTGAGAGACGTAAGATCTTTGAATATTTGTGTAAGCCTTTATTTAATATCTATTTTATTCCACTTTTTATACAAAACACTAGTTAAAAAAAATATTATAGCCGTTAATGATCATTACAAATAAAATAGAATCTACAAATTATATTCAAATTAAGTTACCATCGAACGACAAGCACAGTTTAAAAAAAAGGGAAAGTGTGACTTATCCTTTAACAACAATAACAGTTAGCAAATTTCTTTAACCTTTTTACTATTGACAATAAACTATGGGATGTTTATAATTCTTACTTATTAAAAATATTTGACATTTAATTTGTTAAATTCATTTATTAATTTAATATTTTAATAAATCAATTATAAAGATTACTACTTGACCGATACTTTAACAGTAAACTTTTTTATATCTTATATAAATATACGAATAAAATTATCAACGATATGTTATTTTACAACAAATAATTTATAAGCTGACTTATTTATATAAAGAAAGCCAGTGACAAAAAAAATATCCCCAAAGCAACCCAATCAAATGGCGAAATTCAATACTAATCAATATCCAGTCCACCGTCTGGTGCACAATTTACCAACAACTTGATTAAGTTAGCGTCAAACTCTACGAAGCCACTTTGCGGCAAGGTGGCTTTGCACATAACGTCACAAAATTTTGCGAAAATAAATTTCCTTATTTTTAATTGGCAAGATTAAGTTGTACTTTATCGTGAATATTAAAAACTAAAATTTTACACTAGGTTACAAATAGACGTTCAAAGATGACTACTTAATTTTATCTTGTATTAAATATCTTTATGTAGAAGCGATTTATAGGAAGTGTTTTCTACATTTAGCGCAAACTCATACAAAATGTAAGTCTAATGTAAAATTTATAAATTTAAAGGTATGTAAATTCATTGAAATTTAACAAATATGACTAATACGCTCAATGTATTTATTTATCATAAAACAGAATATTGATTCATAATGACTAATGAATAGGTAACGCATATAACGTAGTAACCGCAAAAGAATAGGTAATGTAATTTCTTATGCCTAAATATTTTTAATTATCTTATTTCATATTATATACACTATTCACCATTTTAATAATATCTTACAAAATTGATAACTATAAGAAATGTATCGCTCATACCAAGATACTTTCGTTCCGGTGTTAAAAGATGAGAAAAGTTTCGTGGAACCAAATGTGTTTTGATAACTTTTTCGTTCTGATATAGAAAATTAGGATACCTTTCTATATTTTATGCTGACAGGACGTAATCCTAATATTTTTCTTCAATGTGCTACGTTTTTATGTTACAGGAAAATATTTGTGTGTAACAGTTGTAGAATTGTTTTTGAATAATTGCCAACTTTTAAGATTTGTATTGTTTCGAATAACAATATAGCGACAAAGTTTTCCCAGCTTACGAGAACGCTTTAATCAAATGTAACTACGTTTTATGTACCTGGTAACTGTTTTGTACAGTTATTTGCACACTTTTTGTCTTAATTCTGTGACAGAGAGAAATGAATTTTATTTACTGTACGTATAACGGTATAAGTGTCTGAAAATCATCAAATCATAGATAATTTATGGTACAACTAATTCATTCTCACAATGCAGTTTACCAATTGGGTTGTGGAGGGCAGATGACAGTCTTTTTGCATATAAAACTGTTATTCAGGTAAATCTAGGTCGAATAGAAAGCAAATTAGGATTAATTAATTATAAGCCGACCCCTATCATAAAGGTATTTATAATTTAAAAATTATTTACAACGTGTTGCTTCTAATATTTAACTTTTTATTTCTCTTTAAAATAAAAGTACGTTATTTCAAACGACCGACCTTTTATGCCTTTTTATTTTGCAGGACATTGGATGATGGGCCTAAATTGCTCAGTCCAACGATGATACACAAAGCTGTTTTTACGCGAGACGTGAAAGCCAGCTTCGGCTAGCAATCCAAAAGCTAATACAGTAAAAATAAACTGACAATCAAGCAGAGCTCTTAATTTAATTCTCTCTACATTCTTAAGAATATCGCACATTAACTTCATTAAAGCATTTTTTTAAGATAAATCAAAGCAATATCGTGTAAAGTAATATGCATGTCTATTTTATCTAAACAAAAATTAGCAGCATAGAATAAGTGCATAATATTATGCTTCATCATGCTTAATTTCTAAAATACAATAGCCAAACTATGAGGCAAATAGTGTAAGGCCAAGTTTTACAGCAAGGTATGCACTTCCTTTGCAAACTTATTAGGCACTAAAATTAAATTACTTTTATTGAAAAATTTCAATTTTGTTGCATTCAATGAAATTATTAACACTTTAAAAGCGAGTTTTGATGAATCAAAAACATTATAATTATGTCTTGGGTTAGTAAACTACCTCCGGTCTCACGTCCTCGGACGTAACAATATCTCTAAACTATTGGAAAATTGGAAAACCATTAGAAAATTCAATTTCATGTTTACTTAATAATTTATGGCGTCGTATATCTTCGATACGGTTTTATGTTACCTTTTCGTTTCTCTTACACAATTAAATAAGGGAAATAGCGGATACAAATAGTCCTTGCATGATTTTATTATTGTAGGGTGGTTCTGAAACTTGAGAAAAAATATATTAAAGATTTTTCTTTTAGAAACTGTCTAACACGCAGGAACTTTACTTTATGATCAAATATTAACAATTTTTTAAATTATTATAGGCCCTTCCTTCATAAACCGGAGGTCGTAGGTTTGAATCCCGCCGGGAAACAACTTTGAGTTATCTTTGTTTTCTGGTTGATTATGACAATTTGAGCCGATCACTAAATTGTCTAAAAAGTAAGATGATCATTACGCATATGGGCATGTAAAAAGTAGGTCATGATCTTTGGCAGTCAAATTCATCCTCATAATGCAATTTACCATTTGTGTTTCGAAGGGCAGATGCTAGTCTCTGTACATAAAAACTGTTATTCAGGTAAATCTGGTATTAGAAGCCGACTCCATGTTAACTTGGGAAAATGGCTTGGTAAAAGAGTCGGCACAGTACAAGTTTTGCTTAATTTCGGAGATGCTAGTGCGGTTAGATATTTATCATGATAATGGATATATTATTACAAATTTTAGCTTTTGTAATTTTTTTATTGCCTTTCTTTGCTACACTAAAGAGGTACTAAATTTGTGGTACACCTGCAGTATATTGTTTAATAGTAAGCTTTTCCCGAAACATTGCACGGTCTGCAGCGCAACTTGCTGCAAACTTAATTAACCCACCGTCATACCTCCATCGACCTCGTTGCGGACGGAATAACTTCTCGTAGATTTAAATTAATACTTAGAATTCAATTTGTACCATCTTTTTTTATCTTATCTTATATTTTTTGTCTTGGCCACGGCCTTTAAATATAGTTTTTTAGGTCTAGCGGTGCACTTTATATGTTTGTTTATAGTTTGGATTTGCAAGGTCGTTGCAATGAGTTCTATAGAATTGTATACAGTTATATTTTTGAAATGTAAATAATTATTAGTTGTAATCGCTGAAACAGATGGGCAATAATGATTTTTAGCGAAGTCGAAAGATCGAAACGATCGAAGGGTATTATCAACTAGATAAATTTCATATAATAACGGAACCGTGTTTTCAGCTTTTTCGTTTGATTGCTAAATGTACTCCAACTTACTTTATTGTCATCATCAACATTATAAAGTTACGAATATTATTAGATTTGAACGTTGGTCTCTCCAGTAAGTGTTTAGTTTTAATAATATTAACTACTTCAAACGTATACAATAATTATTATTTATTTTCCGTTACTGTCAACTATTATTATAATTTATTTACTTTTCACACGAAAGAGAGGTAACATTAAGAATGAAATACGACGCAGTAAACTTTGTCGTAAAGAGAAAATATGCCGTAAATAAATCGTAAAATACAGATTACTGATGGTCGAAGCCTCAAATATATCATTTCTTAAATAGGTTAAAGAGTAGAATTCAGAATGAGAATTCTTATCATATTTTAATTGGACAAGGTTTATTAATTCATCTTCCAGACTATATCATTTATATATTGTTAACCCTCATATGTATAAATTTTATAGTCACAAATTGAGTCTGCTTAATATAGCCCAGCTACAAAAAGTATTATTGGAAATTAATATAATATGTAACTCATACACATATACGCAGCTCATGATAGCATTACTCAAATAGATTTTGATGGCCTACAATAAATATATATTAATAATTATGATCCTCTTAAATGCTAAGAAGGCATGCTAGGAAATAAAAACATACCCATTATAACAATATTCTACTTGATCTAAAATTAATATTTATATAAATTAGAATACAATATATTCTATATTGAAAATACAAAAAAAAAATATAATGAAAGCAAAAACTTTTGTCTACCGGCCATTAAATGCATTAATCATTAGTTACAAACATAACAAAAATAGAACCATAAAATATATTGCAAAAATAACAACAATAATACCTTGGGTTATATTATGCAAATTATTCTAATAACTAGAAGTTCATCGATGATTTGCCAATTATATCCTTCATTGAGGCTCATAATTTTAGATTTTTATTATTTTTTTTTCGACATTTTTATACGATGACTTTATTAATAGAGTTACATTACTATAAAAATAATTAAAATTTTAACAGAAAAAATATATGCGACGTCAAACAGTATATAACCATTTTGTGTAATATTTGCGGTACTTTTTGCACGAAAATATCGCACGATCTCTGCCACCACATTTTAAATCTCTAATATCTAGTGATATCTATCTCTAATATCAGCCTGCGATAGTCCAGCAGTGGACTATCACAGGCTGATGATGATGATGATGATGAATATCTAGTAACATATCCATTTAATCAATATTTTGTTTATAACACGTTTAATGTATATAGAATGAACAATTTTTTTTCAATCAAATAACTTTTATGTGAAGCTTCCCCAATTGCGATTTTTAAAAATGTATACACAAAAATGTTTCATAGGTGTCATTATTAAAACATCATATAGCTCCTGGGTATTTTATTTTAGGTCAACTCAAATAGTATAATTTCATAGCTAATACCGATCATTTAAAAAAAATAATAGGAACAGAGCAACTAATAAACATATATAAAAATAAAAACAAACGCTGCGAATTGAGTACCTCCTTCTTTTGGGAATTCGGTTAATTACAGGTATGTTCTAACTTTAACAGAATGTTTTATACAAATTTTAATCACAAGCATTACGGATTAACATCAAGATGTTCAGGAATTACAAATAAGACGAGCTTGGACGGTGCAAATAATCTGAACATCAGGAATATTGTGAAAAAAGCTTAATGCAAAAAATTCGTTAAGTTGTTTGTTTTAAACACATTATATGTCAAATCTAATATATATCATAATAACTATTTCGCTGGCTAAAAAACTTTTTATGGTAGGTATAAAATATATCGTAAGTCAGTTAACACGGGTAAAATAATGAAAATAAAATTCAATACACACTTGAGTCATTAAAGTTCTAACAAAGTGCATTGCTTGAAAAAAGTTTGACTGGAGTAAAAGTTATGCCTCCGTTATCATTTTTATGCAACTTCGCACTTGCAGTTTTTATATTAAACGACGTTTTGAGACAGCTTTTACTCTTACACGTTATGAAGAAAAGCTTTTATGCGCTTCGTTTATATATTATAGTAAAACCGTTCATATAGTTGAAATTATACATTACGTAACACTGATACTGAGATTTTAGGAAAGCTTTAAAAATTTTTTGCAATGACAAGTAAAAGTACTGGTTATTAAATTTCTGTTTAATAAGTTTGATTGTAAAATTAAAAATCATAATACTTTGCGATACTTGATCTTTTAACCGCCTCCGTGACATAGCGATACTTTTTAATACATGTTATTATACAAAGCTATTCTACAGCTACTTTTTGTGATTTATTATCTTTTACATAGTGAATATTTTCTGTGAATATATTTATTTAGGCATGTAACATGACAGGTTTAACGAAACGTAAATGAAACTGATTTATCCTTGTTCTAAAAACGCGACGTCTGCCTCTGAGTGATTAGCCTAATAATGCTCCCAAATGTAAGCCAGGTGACTTCAATTCATCGCTGACATAGAATACAACAAGACAAGTAAAATTGATTCCGTAAAATATTTGAATAGCAAGTTATGAGTTATGGGATAAAACGTCACCATTGTAAATAAACAATAAATTTAATTCTTTAAGATGGATGTGATATTGTTTGTTATTTGTTGATTTAAATTTAAATTCCATTAAATTTTTTTCATATTCAATTTAATTACATCATCATTTGAAAAATCATGACATAGTAACGTCAAACATTTTTTTTTCTCCGAAATAAAGCCTGATATTTTTCTACGAAGGCAATATTCAAAGCGTCACTCTCAGAACTAGATATAAGAATAATTCCACGGCATGTTACTTTTCCTAATCCTTGTTTCGCACTAAATTCTTAATCCATTCTTATATCCTTAATAAAAAGTTAACAGACTGAAGTCCTATTACCTACGTCGAAGATAGATAGGTAAGGTGGATGAATTAATAATATAAGAGATCATTTAATAATGCGCCAAATTATAATATATATAGTATAATAAATATAGTAATTTTTATGGCTTCTTTAAAACTTGTCTACTTGTGGATAATGTCTTAATCGTCCCTGTCATTACTTAAGTAAGTGTCTAAGAATAAATTAAGTTATTTACATCAGGAAAATCTTCAGCTTCGGATGCTGTATACAATAAAAGTCATTATTGCTGAGTAAAAAAATAAAGGTGATTTTTCTAAAATATACCAAATATCGTGTTTATTTGCGGAGCAACAGCAGTTTTCTTCAACATCCCATGGGTGATGTTTACGACCACTTGATTCTTAAACACATTGAATATATTGTGTTTTCCTCAAGAGGATTGAAAATTGACAAGCAACGGTGTTTACAAGGCTACTCGAACAAACAGAATAGTAACATGATCTCGACTCCCTAGCGTGTGAAAGATAAAATTGTTTTAAGATTTTTTTATCACAAATGAATTTCGTAAGAAATATAATTATATTCAATGATGATATAATTATTTAATTTTTCTATTTTTAGAGACATAGAGAGAAAATTAAGGCATTTGTTTTCATGCTTCCGCTTTATAGCAAAAAAGTATTTTCTTTTGAAGACTTTTTTTAACTCCCTAATTTTTTCTACATACATCACGCATTGCTACAGTTGTAAATTTAACAGCTTGCAGACCTCCTTCCATAAACCAAATAAATTATTATTTTAAATAAAATTTATTGTGTTTAATATGTTTGTAAAATAGCTTATTGACTTCCAGCGACTCCACCATAATGACTACTTTGTCGGCCAATTGAAAGGTGATGATGTATTCGCCGTTAATCCTTACGTCACTTTCTCACTAATCGATAAGTTTGAAAGCGTCTTCCAATGTATCGCTCAATAGCTTTGGGGATGTAACATCAACCTGTCTTACATATCCTTTGAATTAATCAATATATAATACTACCTGCAAAACTATTACGAGGGATACCTAAACTGGCATTAAAAATTAGGATTCTGTAAAACAAAGTAGAATGTATCCTAGGATTTCCCAGGAGAATACACAGAAGTTTACAAAAATTCTTAGCTCAAAAGGTCTTACATCATCAACATTTACTTTCAGTCTTTTTTTAGCCTTTAGCATTACGTGAAAGTTACGATTTTATTAAGTCTATTTTAATCAAATCCACTAATTTACATTTTTCCGTTACTTAAATAATGTATTCCAAAAACAATGATTCTTTCCACATTCCTTTTGTTTAATATTCGCGATTTTATTTAAAATTACATATCTTTCGTTCCTAGATTTGTGGTCCATGAAAAATTTCTTCGTTTTAAGTTTCTATCTTTGCGTTACAATTTTTTGAATTTTTGTCCCAGGAAGTGTAGTGACACATCACTTTTTATTAAAATTTGATTTTTTAATTTCGATTGTTCCCGATCATCCTAAATAAATCGATGTTCTTAGCTTCAGTATTTTGGTTCATCAAATCTTTCTGAAATCGCAAATTTTTAAAATTCTATCTTTCTAACAGAGACTTTACAAGTTTACAAAAGAAATGTTGTCTTTCTTTACTTAGTTAATTTAAATTAATTTGTTATCGATGAATGACTAAAGAACAACCACATTAAAAAATATTTTAACATTGTCAAAAATCAGGACAAATAGAATCTATTAAGCTTTTGTTACAAATCTTTCACATCAATGCTTTATGGATCTTACGCTCAAACATTTGTCTCTGCATAATGCAAGCATGTAGTTCACCACAAAATTCATATTTGGAGCCTACCATGCGATTGATGGACTGAAAAATCACATCATCATCATCATCATACATCAGCCTAGCTAGCTGCTAGGACATAGGCCTCTCCTAATGCACGCCACCGCTTCCTGATACCGCATTCGTCACACCCATGTTATGGTTCAATTCATAACCTTGCCGCAGCGTCCATACAGCTACGATTTGCCAACTCAGTCTCAGTCAGAACTTAACATATTGGTGTCGATAAAATATGCAAACCGCTGTAGGAACAAACGGTGTGGAATGTCAGGGACTTGTAAAGCATACTTCAATGGTGGTAAGTCATTTTGAATGTGCATTTGCGGCTTTGGGCTTTTCTGTGGATGTGACAACTTATTATTTAGTTCGAAATTTACTATTTTTAACAGACATTATAGTACTTGCAGTTCTGATGTTTTACGTACGAGGCATTATAGCACCTGTGTCTGACATTGATTATCTCGTCCCGACATTACGGCACCTGTTGTTTGACATTGTCATTATCTCGTGCCTCGACACTATGGCACCTGTCGTTTAGATTATCTCGTGCCTCGACACTCTGGACTTGTGTTGACATTGTGACTTCGTGCCTTGACATTATGGTACTGTATTCTGACTAGTAGCACTACCCCGACACGCGGTACTCTCCCCGATATTGTATATTATATGCTTTTTAGCCACGTGCTATACCTAATTTCAGCAATTTGAGGGATTTCCGGTTAGACCTGTCACTAGGTACGCCAATTCCGAGATGCGAATTTTTGTATGGTCTCTTTACTAGAAGACGACCTTTCAAGTTGTCAGGGTGTGGAGTTCTCATTTGATCTGATTTCAGGTATGGTCCCAAATTTTAGCCACCAAGGAAGACGAATGCGACACCTTTTTGCTGAGATAAATCAGAGGGGTACAAACATAGTTTATGACACAAAACCATATTAAAAAAAGGCATTAGCCAACATAAAAAAAAGCAATCGGTTAAAAAATTGGATAGAATTAGCACTAGTCGAGATAGAATTAGACTGTAAAATATTTCAAGTCGATTCTGCTCAAGACATTTGTAAAAATTTATATAACATACAATACCTAAGATCTTAAATTAACAACGTTATAGATTGAGAAATCTAAATGTACAATATTGCATATCTTACTATTGAATATCAAATTCAGTTAATCCAGGATAATACAAGGATTATCCCTAAACAAATATAATTTCCTTATTAATACTATACGATAAAATACGTATTATAACGATGAACTTTAATCATTTTAATCAACTACTAATGATTACTTTTTAATCTCTAATTAATTAAAATATGCAGTGGTAGGTGTGCCTTTTTCCTACTGGAAAGGGCCTGCGACACGCCGTGTTCCGGTTTGTGGGACAACCGTGAAGCGTATTTACTGGGTAAAGCAGACTCACGCCACGGTGAGCGGACCCAGAGGGTTCTAGGCGATCCGGCCGTACGTTTACCGGCCATGCGGCAGGCGGCTGCTGTGGCTGGCCTTGCCCTGGGCTGGATGCAGAAATCCCGGCACTCTTCAAAAGGCGGAGGACTGACTCAGGGCTTGACGCCAGCCCGGAAGGATTAAGGCGCAGAGGATGCGCCAACATTACGGAGGGGAGCTGCGCTGACACATCCGGGTCCGTCAAACAGTAGATTGCGAGCGCCCTGTAAGGGTGGTAGAAAGGGCACGGTCCTTAACATTCCTGAGCGCTGCAGGTCTCGCACCAGCTGTCGGAGGTACCGTGTAGCCGTAGTAGAAGGGCGCAAGTAAGTGTCTGACACCGTGGCGTTCGTGCCAAGAGATTTGCCCAGCACGCCTGGAAGAGTGCCCAGCCTGGGTCGAGAGCCGAAGTCGTAGTTTGGGCCGATCCTTGTTCCCTTGAGAAGAAGGATTCAAAGGAGGAGTTGTGAGCGTCTGTTGTTTGCGAGGACCTGATGCTGGAAGGAGGTCGAAAGGGACGAGGAGGCCGTAGCCCCTCTTTGCTGAGAAAACGGAGGGGCACAAACATAGTTTTGACACAAAACCCATATTGAAGGCCCTGGGATAAAAGAGAATCGGTTAAAATTGATGATAGCACTAGTCAGATAGAATTCGACTGCAAAGACTTTGCGATTAAAAAACACAGACAGAAAGTTCATAATAAAACCAACATCTTAAATTCACAACGTTATACGATATAGAGAAATCTTAATATACAATATAAAGATATCTTTACATATTGTAATATCAAATTCGAGTTAATCCAGGATAATACAGGATTATCTCAAACCAAACGATATTTCCATGTGAATTCATTCTTATACGATAAAATACGTATTATAAATACGATGAGCTTTCATATTTTTAATACAAAACTATAACTGAATATATATTTGTTTAATCCTAAATGTAATTAAAAAATATACTTGTGGTAGGTCTCCTTTTTTCCTGCTGGAAAGTGGTAGTGCGAAAACACTGCCGTGTTCCGGTTTGTAGGACACCGTAGCCAGCGTATTTACTGGGTAAACAAGACTTAACACACTATGCCTCATGGTAGGTAGCGTGTTTGGTGATACCACTAATATTGCCGATGTCAAATATATATATAGAAATAGCCAGCATATTCACTGGGTAAACGAGACTTAATATCCTATGTCTCACGGTAGGCAGTGCGTTGGTGATACCTGTATTGCCAATGTCTGTGGGCGTCAATGACCGCTTTCCATCCGGTGGCCCCAACTGCTCGCCTGGCTGCGTATGCAATAAAAAAAATAAAAATAAATAAGCAAAAAACATAACCCTGGAATAAAAAAAAAGATGGCGCGTAACGAAAAAAAAAGATGGCACGTAACAAAAAAATGTTACACCTAATTTTTTTCCAACCCCCAAGAAGTTTCACTTCAAAAAAATGTTTTCGTTATAAAAGGTTTTGTGGGTTATTCTTAAGACGTAGATATATGCTCTTACGAATTTTATTGTACGTAAATTTATGAAAAACAATTATGTACAGAAAAGTTTAAGTCTATCTCGTAAGGTTAGCCAGCATTTGCAAATTAATCGCAGGTGATTGTAATTTTGACATTGTATTTTATATATATATATATAATGCATTAAAAAATTAATCCTATGTGCATAAGACATATCATACAAAACAATCTGATTAAATGAATACCCAAAAGGCAGAAGTCGCAGGGCTATTAAGCGCAGACAGCAAGTTGTTACCCTTTCATGTTGCGAAAAATTGTTATAGTCGGTTTGAATTTGGTAGTATTTTATGGTTACATTGTTCTTGTTAATATCAAACTATTAATTGCATAAATAAATTTATTTTTGAATACGGCGTCCAAAATGCGAAACCTTGAGCGACTAAATTGAAAATGCTGACTCAATTGACTGACTTAAGAGATACACTTCAATTATGTTTAACATAACTGTAGTTCTTGAAATGGTCTACCATAAAATCGATAAATGATAGCTTATAATTATGTTTTAGAATCACCCACGATAAGCATTTTAATGTACACATTTTTTAAATTGTTGGGGCATGAGCAATGAGGCGTATTTAAACTCATTTAAGGTAAAGAAAGCTCAGATAGTTCGTGTAAAGAGTTATTGCATTTAAAAAACTTTAATTCTATGTGAAAAAAACGATATTTTGATAAACATTAATGTCTTCAAAAATATCAGAGATTTTAATGCGGAGCCAAAACTATTACTTGTCACTTGGCTCTACTATTTTATTAAATGGAAATATACATTTTATTCCTCAAAATATTATGCCAGACCTTATCTCAAACTCATAAACATCGAAGTATATATGTACGGCTTTATTGCTTTTATTCGATAAATACCTAAAATATGCTACTATCCAGGTATTCGATACTTAGACTCTAAGATTGGAATTCCTATTATAATTTATGATTTTATATAAAAGTGAACATTTGACTTATTAAAATTCCGGTAGTAAATTGCACATCGAGTAACGGGAGCATTTGTGATAAATTCAGCTCCATATTCAAACCGGTAAATTGTCGTGTCAAAAGACTACGATATTAGGCATAGCATTGAGTTATAACCCGTTAATATATAGACTATTTGAAAATGAATTCCAACTAATTAATGCAGGCGCTTATTGCCTATAATTCAACAGATCTTTTGTTTCAAAATAGAATAAGAGTAAGTCTTTATAGTCGGTTGAGATTATCTAAACTTCTGGTTTCGCTTTAAAAAAATTAATGTTACAAAAATTATGATTTTGTCCACGTGATTATACATGACTAGCGACTTATTTAAATAACTTTAACGTTTAAGCATAGTCGAAGTCAAGTTTTATATGCATTAGATTTGAATGTTTGTGTTAATTTTACAATGAGGCTTATCTTATTAAAATGCTAACTTTATACCTAACCTACCTTTATGTCTGAACAGCTTTTTTCCCTATGACGATTTAGCATTCTCATTTTTCTAATGAAAAAGGCACTTGTTTCCTTTCAGGTACTGTTAGGGATTTTTAGTTATTACTAGCGTTAGAGTGAATTTCGGATATCCGCGTCACATGATTCTACGATACAGTAGAAATGCTTACTTTGAGTGACAAACTTGACTTACATTCCTAGCTGGCGAATTGATATATATTCTTAGCAGAGGCAGAGAGCATCCATATAGCATCTCTATTCCGTTTAGTCTTGAGCTTCTTAAGCTTCTCATTCTTCGAGCATTTCGCTCCAATCTGTTCGATAGCCTCCGCTTCCTCAGTAATTGTCCGCCGCCAGGCTCTTTTTGGACGGCCATGCCTGCGTTTCCTTTCGTTCTAGGGCTTCGAGATGTGGTTGGAGCCCCGTTGGAGAGTGTAGCCTCTATTTGCAGTTCATTTTTTTTATGCTTTTAATAAAATTTTGGAATTTACTTATCAAGTATTAATATAAAAAAAATATTGTACACCATTACGCCGCTTGATCTTTCATAGATAAGGAAATTTACATACTTACAAATAAATTTGTACTTCTTTTTTTTATGCAACTCAGTTCAAAAGTCCACGGAAATAGAAGAATAAGAAAAGTTACACGATAGGCATACTTTGAAAATCCTCTAACTTGATAGTTAGTGTTTGATATTGAAGTTTTTGGTTCGTATTAAATTTCCCATTTATCATAAAAACACCCCATTTCAATACGACTACAGGAGATTCTGTTGCAATAATAGCGCCTTTACGAGGTTTTACTTAGCTAGTAGTTATTTTTATTGTCCTTTATAAATTGCTCGTAGAATCCGTTTGTTCTGCTTTTCTAAGAAAGTACGCTTTGATACTGCAATATTTTACTCCTAGCATTAATATTATATAAAGCTCATAGAAGTATACATTAAAATAGTATTCTTTTTAATTCTGCATGAATTGTTTTTATAAAAACTGTACGCTGTTATGTATTAGACAAATAAAAGTTATAAAACTTTGTTACTGCCCCGAGGTGAATGACATACATAACAAGGTTAAGATTAATCATTAAGGAATATTTGCGGCAGGCGCCAGGAGAAATTATCTGCCCACTTCACTATCATCACGATCACTATATTGTAATATAAAAAAAGTCAACTATTTATAAAAAAAATATCTGAAACTCAGCAGCCAGATGTTCCTTGTCACAGATCCCTTGTGCTCTCTAAAACAGGCATTTATCAACAGTAGCTAACTGTGAAGCATGTAATCAAAGCCCCGTTAAGATACTTATTTCTATGGGTTTACCTCCTATATACGGTACTACTTGTTACCGGCGACTTTATTCGCGCGGTATTCGGTTAAATAGGTTAGACAGTAAAAATGGACAGACATGCAGAAAGACAAAGTTGCTTTCGCATTTACAATATTAGTATGAATAATACAAATGACATGTTTTTATTGTATGTGCCTATCATTAGGCACAATGTTTTATGGACTTTGCTTCAATTTTAAATTTACAATTTGTTTTTTATACTCTTTTTTACCTCTAGGTGATCCCAGTACAGTATGAAAACACAAAATTGTTAAAAAACACCACTTTTGGCTCCTTTTCAGTATGTCGTTTTACATGTGAACTTATATCCCTTTTTTTTGCCTACGCAAACCCGTCCTCGCGGGAGTAAACACGAATGACGAATGGGGTAACAGGAATTCTTTCGAAGTCTTCTGCGAAAAAGATTACAAGCTTTGTACAGTGCTAATTATTGGCACTATTTTTTCTATATAGAATATTTTCGGCGTAGGAATGTCACGACCCTACCGCCTACTTCAATGCGGCAGCTCCGCTTACTATGGTAGTAAGTAAGATCTACAGTAATCCCCTAGTTCCCGGTAGTCCCACGTTTCCTAACCGCTACCGTGACTAGGAAAAGTGACCGTAAATTTTGTAAACTTTGCGAGCTATCTTTTTTGTGTAAAACTTTTTTCAAACGCAAGTAGTATTTGAGATATACAAAAAGAAATTCGGTCGGAAGTCGAATGAGGAAGCTCCAAGTTCCTCAGCGAGCCATGGAGCGGGCTTTGCTCGGTCTTTTTGACATCCACTGAAGAACGACGGTAACCAACGTAGCCCACAGAATTAGCAACCTGAAGTGGCAATGGGCACCGATAACCGCCGGGGAAGAAAAGCTCTCAAGTGGCACCTTCGTACTGGCCATCGCAGTATTAGAAGCGCCCCATGAGATGGAGTGACGACATGCAAATTTGCGAATTTGAGGTCGGTGGATGCCGGTAAATTATGGGGGAAGCCTTTGTTCAGCCATGGGCTGTTAAAGCCTGATACCATGAAAACTATTTACCATTATACGATTATATGATCACTGTTTTGAAATATAAATTCAATGTTTAAAATCTTAAAAATTTTTTGTCAACATAAATTAAGATCGAATAAATCTTTTGTCCTCAATACATACGTTTCAATTTTATATCGCAAATAAAAGTTTGTGTACATAAAAAACAAAGGACTTTATTAGGGTACGATTGTGCGAACGATGTTATTTCCCCGTTAGTCAAAATCAACAATGGAATGAAAAACAAAAGGTACAATTTATTTGTTTCATCGTTAGCGATATTTTTGTACATATAACGAAAAAATATAATTGCAAACATTATATTTAATGGAATTGCTATAATTAAAATGTTTTTAATATGAACATTTAATTATTTGTTTTAAGTGCACGCTTTACTGTACTCTGCTGTAAACTATATATAGTTTTATTCAGATATTAATTTATTCTCATTATATTCTAGTAGACGTTAATAAACGTGACCAATTTTCATTGATAACTTTGGGCCTCGAATATTACAGGATAGTGCGTTAAATGGAATTTGGGAGAGGTCTGCATCAGTCTTGCAGAAGGTAAGCTCTTTATCTTTTTAAATCTGGCCGCCGGCATTGGTGAAAATCTTTTGGGGGACCCTTTTTCGTTATGAAAATGGGCCGGGATAATAACTAATGGTACGGCGTATAGAGGCTGAAAGCCTTGCTCTTTCAAAGGTCAATTATTCGGATATTATAATGGTTCATAATTTTTTTAAGGTAATAAACGTGAAAAGTTAAGATATGAAGTGTGAAAAATAGGAAAAGTATCAAACGGGATTAAAGAATCTTAATTATTACAACCCTAAACATCCGAAAAATTAAAAACTAAAAACAGTTTAGATAAAATATTTTATCATTTGTTTGCGACAAATTTAAAATCCATATTACAACCCTTTGCGATAGGATGAATATAGGATGGGGAGGACCGAACTTGCAAGAAATAGTTCTTGTATTTGAGTACAAAAAAGTTCCCCGCTTTTAACACAAATTAAATTTTATTATAAAGAACGGTAATATAAATTTTATTTAAAATGCCCATCAGTTTCAACCCCCCATCCTCACCATTAATCCCACGTCTAAAAGAACTCCTTGCCTTTTGAGACTATCCACAATGAACCCAATTTTGGTATCCTCATAAGATGGGCGGCGCCTAAGAGGTTACTATGGACCGGCATGGATAACGGGCGGGGTTATTTGGGCAAGTACTTTTTCACGGGGGCAAATTGGGAAAAACGGCATCAGAAGAATATTTTTTTCGTTCAGAATGATTAGGGTTTTCCAAGAGCTCGGCCAATCATCAATTGAGTTGGAGGGCTCCAGTAATGGTTTGATCGTTAAGCAACATACTACACCCGTCCCCACCCAATCCACCCCACAGCATATTGTTTTCGTTATTTGGTTTTGTTGTTGATGTTGACGCGGGCCAGGTAATCCCTATGATTTTTTTTGGATTGTTAATTATTGATTCTCATCACCAGTTACGATCGATTAAGAACCCCCCGCTAATCGGCGTTCAATATCTCGGTTTAATTCGTCGCAAACCCAATTTCCTTGTTTTGAATATTCCTGATTTTAAATAACAGAGACTCTTGCTGGTGCTTTTTTTTGAGCAAGTTCGTGTAAATTTTTCCTTTCTTTTTGGTCTTCCATTGAAATCACCGTTTTCAAATTTTAAACCACCCTCGACACGTTCTCTCCTCAAAGCACCCTCAACCTTTTCAACTTTTCTTTTAATTTAAAAATTTATTTTCAAAATAAAATCAATGATATTAACAGGTTATTTTTCTTGAATGTCCAAACAATTTTTCCGGTTATCATCCGTCTTAGAAACCCCGTCCCGGCCATCTACAATAAAACAAAAAACTTATTTTGTACTTTTAATAAATAAATGTATAACCTATTTTGATTTTAGAATTAAGTAAATATTATGATAATTTAATAATAATTGAAAATCAAAAAAAATTTATATATATATCTTAGGTTGGTCCCCTGTTTCAGGAGACCGTCGGGGACCACCGCGGTTTTTCTGCCAAGGCATGGTGGGCACTACTGGTTCCTTTGAAGGGCACCGTAGCCAGATGTTACGGGTAAACAGACCATCCAATGTCTCACGGTAGGGTTGGTGATAACTGGTATTGCCAAGTCTATGGGCTCGACCCTTCCCATCGGTGGCCGACTGCTCGTTCCTGCGTCATAAAAAAAAAAAAAAAAAAAAATTTAACTTTATAAAATTTTGTCAATATTTTGCAGGATGTATATATCTTAAACGAATATATATTATTTATTAATTAATTTTATATGCCACTATTGCCCTAGTTTCCGAAACGGCGCAATGTTATAATCAACAAACATTCAGTGTCAAATAGCAGAGCAGTTAAAATCAGTTTGGGTTTCTAAAATGTCATTCAACTAAATTACTATCAATGAAACCAATATAGGTTTGACATCACGATTGTTTTCTTTCCATTCATTCTTAATGCAAGCGGCCGGCATTTATTAATTGATAATAAAAACATGGGTGGAACATATAAATGATAATATCGTTGGCAGATTTTAAACAGAGCTATGACACACACAACTAAATAACGAAAGTTAAAAAGAGAATGTTCAATGAGCAGTTAGTATGAAACAAATTGTCTCTTGAATTATAGTTTATAAATTTCACTGCTCTTGTGATGTAGTGTAAATTTTGTTTAAAAAATATTTAGCTATTATAGATACAATAAATTAAACATGTTCAGTATTGTATGTTCCGAATTAGGTGTAAAGCAATTCTAAATACGGATAATCTTTTTAATAAAGTGTTATAACATCAATATTTTTATTTTTATTTTTACTTTGGGATATGTTAATATTACTTGTACAATGTATTAATATATAATTTACTTACTTTACTAATACATCTCTTTTCTATAATATCATTCAAACCAAGAAAACTCAAAAAAAAAGGATGTGATTATAAAATCTTCCTAGTCAAGATTCAAAAATTTAGTGGCTCTAAAATTATTTGTTCTATAAATGTTTTAAAATAATTACTGTACAGAAATACCATAAAACATGATTCAAATATATCAGTGCCATAAGCATGCCATGATTATAATAATAGTTTGGCTGACTTATGCAAACTTATTCTATTTCTTATTTATTCAGGGTAATTTCTTATTTTATGTAGGGTGACCTCTGTATTAATTATTTTATGATTATATAGGATAAATTAACATCCAAGAAGCACACTTATTATTAAGTAACAGAGGACTCAGAGCAACTTGTAAAAAGAAAAATATATAATTTAAAATTTATAAAAATATGTATGATGCAGCCAAAATATATAGATGTGGTTTATCATTTGTTTTATTTTACTTGTTATTTGTATGTAAAGGCATAAATTTGTCAATTATACATTTTAATTAGTTGATCATCGTCATCATTATCAGCCCGTGACAGTCCACTGCTGGAAGTAAACTTCCCTAAAGCACTCTTATCCATTAAGGGTTTTGGACTGTATCCCCACGCTGGTCCAATGCGGTTGGATCATATAGTGCTACTTACAAGGGTCACGATCTTGTTTTTAAAGTTTTCTTCATGGTTTGATTTATTTAGATGCACTTTCATGATTATTTTTATTTCATTATAGCAAATATGCATAACATTATAGCAAAAATATAAAATGTTGTTAGTTTTGTGTTTTATTTCTCCTAGGAGGCATAAAATTATTCAAACGTAAAGATGATTACATTAGAAACTCAATTTTTTCTTTGGAACCGGTCACCAGATCAGACCATCGAAACAATTCCAAATCTTTGAAAAATAAACGACAATGAAATGGTTTTAAATACACTGATGTCTTTGATATTCATCATCACTGCAAAAAAAGTTAATGTTGAAATATTAATTAATCATAGACATATACAAAACTTTATTAGGGAAGAAAAATAATTTAACATTTATTTACGACAAAACTGTTTGCATTACATATCATAAAAATATTAATAAAGAGAAATATGATTCACTTTAAATTGTAATATAGGTAAAAACATGAGATAACTTGCCGAGCAGCAGCGATTGGTTGACAGAGTTTTTGACATTAGTTTAATCGATGATCACTCCTTGACCGACGTTGCTTGACATATGATTTTGAAGCAAAATTTGACAGCTCTGTTAACTGACCCGATGATCAGTTCAAACAGCTTAACCATTCTTTGGGCAACTCAAATAGCGATTGACATGCCATTTGACAGCTGATTAGTTAATTTTAACGTTGAACAGCGTTTCAAACCGGGCATATTACACGTAAAAAGATTTTTTTTCGGGTTTTTCTTGTTAATCTTTTCCATCTATTTCCGTCACTTCGAAGACTTTCCAGCATCCAGTGTATTTGAGATCAGCACGCTAAAAAAATGAAAAGACAATTTAAAATGAATATACTCATTAAATAAAAAATAAATAATTTACGGAGTATTGGAAAATAAAAAACAAAATTCCGAAGGATTTAATAACAGACTATACAGATTTTATTAATATCAAAATTGAAATAAAAAATTTTGAACAAGAACTAACTGATCAATTGCGGAAACGATAATACTAAATGTTATAGACCTTTTTAGCTCTTTGTTTTTAAGCTGGTCAAGTTTCTTGTTATTATTTTACTTGTTAATTTAATTTTGTCTATACTTTATTCGTTTTGTTAATAAAATTCTAATGCGTCACGAGATATCAAACAATTTTTTGGATGTTATGAAAAAACAAACGCAAAGTAATTTTTGGACATTAAGTGCTCTCAACTACAAAGTTAGCGTTGTGAAATGTAATTTGTGCGCGCCCGGTGGCACTGACCTGCTTTGGAATTCAGTACTCATTAAAAGTAAAATAAAAATATACAACACTCAAAATTCTGTTGCGCAAATATTTTATTTAACAATTACATATTTTTTTTATGATAAGCACTATATTTTATCTTTTCACGTGTACTTTGCTAAGTAATTAATATTTATAAAAATCAATGAATTTATACCGATAGTAATTTTTTTGACAGCATATATTATTGTTTATAATATCATATATCGATTAAAATTGATTTGATGAGTTTCTTCAAAAAATAATATTGCTCAAACATAATTTTTATTTTATTTACGTGATTATTATAAACATCAAATCGATTAATTTTACAGATTTTCACGTTAGTTATCTGTAATACTTATTCGAGGTTTGAACTCCCTCCAGCCTCCATGATCACGGACACACTAAGTCGGTATATGTCTGTATCTCAATGTTTTGGAATAACTGTCAGGGTTTTTATTAGTTTAGTGGTTTTTTATTTAATTTATTAATTGTGAACTTTTCTTTGACAAAAAACATATTGTCTACTGGCTGTAGTTTTCATATCTCTGAGTTTCATTTTTAAAATTTAAATTGTATTAAAAAACCCTCTCGGGTATTAACAAAGCCTGCAAAAGGATTTTGATAGCACTGAAGTAAACCTTTAGACTTCATGTCTATATGTTGAGATTTACATATGCATATATCGTTATGCAAGTCAAAAAATTGTAAATTTCTAATAAAATTAATCATTTAAAAGACATTTTTTAAATGCTGCAGCTTAAGGGGTACTCTCGAGGAATATATAAAACAAAATTCTGTTTTGTACCTATATTGCGAATAATGACATAACCTTACAAAATAGATCAAAGTATTTTTTTGATTTTAAATCACAAGGAAATAAACGTTGGGCTTAAAACAAAGCATGCATTTGTCTCCAAAAAAAATTAAAAGCAATTTCAGTGTTGCCTCCGTGACTGCCTCCGTAGTCTAGTGGATGGGCGTGTGCTTTAGAAACCCGGAGGTCGTGGGTTCCGAATCCTGCAGGGACAACAAATTTTTTCATTGTTGTTCCTAGTTGGTTAGGGCAATTTGGGCCGATCACCCAATGTGTCTGAAAAGTAGATGATCCATGCGGCGGCTGGGCATGTGAAAGTCAGTCCACCCACCACCCATTGGACCAGGTGGTGGGATACGGTCCAAACCCCCTAATGGATAGGTTGTGATTAGGGGAGGCCTATGTCCAGCAGTGGACTAAAACAGGCTGATGATGATGATGATGATGATGAAGTTCAGTGTTTAAGTTTTAAAATTTTAATTCCATAAAAGTATTTCTAAACTGGATACCTATTTAAATAACCGTATTCTTGGCGTTACATCTCAACACCGGTGTCATTGATAAAGCAAGTTGGCAACGCCCAAAGCAAATGCGTAAAATCGTTGCTTTAAGCGTTTTGAACGTTATATTTATGTGTAGTTTAGCGAAGGGAGTATTATTCTTAAATATAAGTTTGTGTTTAGAATGAGGATAAAACTATTACAATTTATTCGAAAGCAAAAAATTAAAAATGTTTTTGTACAATCGATACAACAGAAAATAAGGATTAATGGAATTATAAAGCGTGTGTGCGTGTTTAACAAATGTTAATACGATGTTATATGCGGCAGAAAATGTTAATGCCACGTAGTTGTTCTGCAGAATGGGCAGACTGGAACTGGGTCAGTTGTTTCGTCTGATTAGTAAATCGCTGAGGATAGGGGGACTGTATAACGCTGATACTAATCCTCCTCCACAACTACTCTCAGGTCGCAAAGAGCGGGCGGCACACCTACGGATGGTAGGTAAAAAAAAATTAAAATAAATTCATCGTTTGTACCTTTCTTAGCTCATCTATAAAGGGTTTGCCCAGCTTGCTAAGATCAAGCTCTACGATCAGCCTTACTATTTAGGCCGGACAGGTTCTTTTTATGAAAATTCCCTCTCTGGGATATCGTGCTTTAAGTTGCATCAGCATCTGAGTAAGAACTCAGGGTGTTATACGTATTTAAGAGAATTGGGGGACAGTTGGTTTATATATCGAGGTAGAGCATGAATGTAAGTTAAATAAGCATATCTTTTATGACAATTTTCATTTTCTCGGCACTTTGAAAAGTTTGGACCTATCGATCTTTTCGATTAGTTAAGATAGCGAAAACAACGTAGTAAGGTAGGCTCGTAGCCAATGAAAAAAGTCAAAAAAGTGATATTGAAAATGAACAACTCATGGGCAACGTCCAAGTGGATATAGATTTTGCGCTTTAACAAGTCCTATCCACGGAAATAACGACTTTTTGTGACTGACTTTACCGATCATGCGAGATGATTTGTTCAAATTCTGTGCTTTGACTTAATTACGAACCCTATAATTCTATATTATTCTATGTATACATAAGCAATCTTACACTGTATTTTCTGAATATGCTAAGAGATATTTCCTGTATTATTTCATTAAAGTTTGGATAATTTGGTAACGCAATATTCTTTAATGTTAAAGGAAATGTTGTCAAGTTACATTTCACAAAACATATATAACATAATATATATAAATTAATAATACATTTATGCGTTGCTGCTATTAAAGTGCCTATCATATTTAAAAGCTATCACAACTTGATAAAGTTGTCATCGTAAATAAAAACCTTTACTACGTATACAATTTAAAAAAAATCTTAATTAAGATATTTATAACTAAATAAAATAATTTTTTCATATTCTTAATATAGCAATTTCCCTGTTAAACATTCCGGATTATAAATTCCAAACAATTTTAATTTTTCGGTGGTGAACGTTCTTTGTGTATCTCCTATTACACGAACCCTTGTCATATTTTTTGACATGTCCACCCTCAGCTTCCCTGTAAAAGTTGTACTTTAATATTTTTACGCGTAAAAGAATATGCATTGGATGCAAAATAAATATTATCACGGAGCATTAAAATGGAAGTCTTGACTATTATTACATTACTCACTACGTTATTTTGTAGTTTAGTCTTATTCCTAGCTATCCTAAGCTGATGTGATGTCTATTTTTTTGTTAACAACTAACTAACCATTAACTATATTTTTATATCATCATCATCAGCCTGTGTCAATCCACTGCTGGACATAGGCCACCCCTACCGCACGCCACTGCTTCCGATCTTCGGCTATTCTCATCCAGCCCACACCGGCCACTTTGCGAATGTCGTCACTCCATCTTGCCGCAGGGCGTCCTACACTACGTTTGCCGACTATATTTTTATATTAAACACTAAACACTAGTTATCGTCTTTATTAAACAAGAACAGAACATCAAGAAAGTTGAGCACCACTTTAGTCGTAGTTTTAGTTAATATTTACTAATACAAAGGAAGTAAACAGAGCATAATTTATGAAATAACAGTTAAAAAGTATAAATACTAGATGAAAACAATTATTAATATTAAAAAAATGTTGTAAAAAAAACATTGATTTAACCCGATATTACAACAATAAACAGAAAAATTTAAAAAATTGTAAGACCATGTATGGCCTTTTCGGTACAACGAATGTACCACCCACGCACCAAATGCCCTTATGGTATGGTGCTGGTCACTATAGAGCGCCCCAAACAAGGCAGCGCATTTACGACGTCCAACAATTGCTTCCTGCAGTGTCAAAATTGCATATATATGTCGTACTGTCACACTTCGCGTAATTGTTTCGACCGCCCTCGTTGCGTTAAATGCCTGGGGATCATGCCACTAATGATGGGCCCAGATCCAAGGACAAAGAAGTCCTCACCACTTTCGAGCTCTCAGCGTGCGTAAAATGCTACAAGCCGGCCATGCAGCCAAACTCGACTGCTCTAACGCGCCAAAACGCAGAGCTCCTGCGATCCCAAGGAAAGCCTTTGTTTATTATATATTTAATCTTGACGATTTCGCTAATGCCGCGACCGAATTCGCTACCGCAGATAATGCGAAGGCTAGGCTCAGTATTCTTGTTATATTCAAGAATTTAGTTAACGCCTATTAGGCAAAATAGGTTGTGTACACCCACGCAGTAATCAAACACACCTACACTTAGTAGTATCGGACAATACACACATAAGCCTTGAGTAACGTAGACTACTTTTTACTCGAGGAACATTCGTTTTAAAAATCATAAAATAGAGAGCAGAGCCGTAAATAACTACTATTATTATATATAACGCATGCCATCTCGGTCTGTCTTGTGAACACGGCCTCTGGAAAGTGCTCGAAATGTCCGAAGTTAAAATAAATAAATAAACCTAATGAAATCCGATAAAATTATGTGTGGATGTGCCGTGCCAACTTGTTTAAATGTACAGTACATTTAAACTGGCCGACACTCAAACTCAAGGGGTATCCTCCACAGCAACAACCTTTCAGCCTTACAGTTGTCAGTTTCACGAGGTTCTACGGTTCTAGGTTCTATGTCGCTGGCCCATTGTCACCGAGCCGTAAAAATCTTCGTTGACAATTATACCATCAGCAGTCAAAGATGTGCAATGCAGTAACCATATCAATGCATCGTCCTCGTCATTTTAATTCAAAAACTTGAAAGGATCTTTAAATTCAGTGGTGAAGAGTTGACATGGTGGAGAGAGCGGACATGGTAATTTTACTGTACTAACGCTTTAGCACTTCGATACAACTTCAGTCAGCCACAGAAAGCTTGTACCACGAGTAAAGGGTATTTACATGATGTTTTCTGTTGGCTATTCTGCTGTAGCAGAAATATTTTCTGATTGTTTTTATTGTTAAAATATTTTACTAAATTAATTTATAAATGTAATATTTAATTTTAAAATGCTTGAAATACAGGATTAATGATTTATTGACTAAGGAAAACGACGCGACTTAAATATCTTCGACTTAATTTAAATTATGTCGTGATAATCACAATGGACTTGTCGCTATAAGGGTGAATGGCTAAGTCCATTTTTCATCTTTCTTACTAAGAGGGCCTTTCAATTTTTCAAAAGGATGAATGAAAATCATTTGGACCATCAATTTTAAAAGTATATTTTTTTAAGATCCACGCTAATAAAGGTCTTATCTTAAAATTATATTCGTTTTGAGTATATGTTATGAAATTGTGAATTTTTCCTACTATACTACTAATATACTATAGTAAATTGCGTGTCTGACAATTTACAAAGTTTATGTAGCGCCAAGTTAGTGTCAGAAACCCAGTAAAACTTTTCTTTACATTAATAAAATGGCATAGTACAAATTTTATGAAAACATTTCTTTTAAATTTTCGATAATAAAAGTTTTTAACTAATTTTATTAAAAAAAGTCCTATTTTTCTTTAAATTTCCAGCGATGACAATGTTAAAACTTAAACTATATAACAATTTAGTTAATTACATAATGATGGTACATTTTGCAACACTTATATTATATTTTTTGGTGCTTTTTTTCTTGAAGTGAAGTATTTATAAGCAACTAGCTTTGCCCCGCGGTATCACCCACGTGGTGATTAAGAATTTGAATTTGTGATTAAGATAGCTGAAAACTGCCTCCCGTAGCCTAGTGGTATGAGGCGTTGCCTTAGAAACTGGAGGTCGTGGGTTCGAATCCTAGGGGACTCAACAAATTTTCATTGTTGTTTCCTAGTTGGTTAGGGCAATTTGGGCCCGATCACCCAATTGTCTGAAAGTAAGATGATCTATGCGTCGGATGGGCATGTAAAGTCGGTCCACCCACCAAGCCGCATTGGACCAGCGTGGTGGGATACGGTCCAAATCCTAATGGATGGGTGATGATGGGAGGCCTATGTCCAGCAGTGGACTATCAAGGCTGATGATGATGATGATTAAGATAGGAGATAGGGTACAAACATACACACAAAATTTTGCATTAATGTTATTACCAGGATAGACTGTAATGTAACCCTGTTGATCGGTTTATAAGGTTGAATTTTATCAATTACATAGATCTTTTATTTAAATAATAAACAGTTTAACAATATTTTTTTAACTCTCCAATAGTAAACATATTTCTAAATCGGGACATATTGCATTTGTTTTTTATATTAAAACTAATTGTTTTCCACGACATTGTGTCCGTAGTATTCTTATACTACGGGCACAATGTAAATGATTTAATTGTAAACAGTAAAGAACGTAATAAATATTTAAATATAATAATAAACAGCGTAGGTTTATTTAAATATTACTAATCAAAACTGCAATTTTGTTCATTTTTGCAGATAAACCGGTCAACGTACTCGTTACTGTGCTCTGTATCTGAAACAATGCAGATACGAAATATACAAATGAATTATGCATGAGACTCTCCGATCGTTTAGAATGTTTGATAAATTTGTGTGGTTGGGTATTTTTGTATAGCATACAAATATACGCTCCCTGACCGATGTTTGATTACATTATATTATTTATACTACATACATATATCAAGATAAAAAGTTATGTCAAGTTAACTCTTAATAAGATATATTATCAATTTTGAAGTTACACAAATTACTATAAGAGTGTCATCATCATCATCATCAGTCAGTCCACTGCTGGGCATAGGTCTCTCCTAATGCGCGCTACCGCTTCTGTTCTTCATCTATTCTCATCCAGCCCACACCGGTCACTTTGCGAATGTCGTCACTCCATCTTGCCGCAGGGCGTCTTTTGCTGAGCCTCGGTCTCCACTCCAGAACTTTCCAACTTCAGCGGTCGTCAGTTATGCGGCTTATGTGACCGGCCCACTGCCACTTCAGCTTACTAATCTGTTGGGCTATATCGGTGAGTCTGGGTCTCTGAAGCATCACATCATTTCTGATGCGGTCCTTCGGCATGTAGTGCACATGACGAGCGAATGCAAGTGATCCCTGTGGTACGGAATATTCAGGAGTGGTGCGCGGGGAGCAGGGTAGTGGCTAGGTGGGAAGCGCGGGGCTCAATCGTTAGCTTTCGTACCTATCGACACGCCGCGACACATTGCCCGCGTAGTTTCTATTGCTAATGACGCATAGTTTGTTTTTGCATAACAACATAGTAGTAAATTACGTTGATATAATTGTATTTTAGAGTTTATTTGAGTTTTATATATGATTTTAACTATTATTTAACATGGCTAGTTCAGCAAACAAACAAAAAGTGCAAGATATGTAAGAGTATCAGAGAATTTCAAAATTGGTGGACAGATAAATATGGCATGATTAATAAAGGCGACAAAGCAGTGTGTGTTTTATGTTCTGAAACAGTGTTTTGTAGAACATCGTCTGTGAAACGGCATTTTCAAACAAATCACAAATTTGTAAGACAAAGAAGCGAACCAGAGCAAAAAGAATTAATTGCAAGTGCATTGAAAGACAGCAATATTCAGTCAACGTCTATGATAAAAATATGTTGGCAAAAATTGTCATACGAGTGCAGCAAGTTACGCGACTGCAAATGCCATTGCTCGGCATAATAAACCTCTTCAAGGCGGAGAGTTGCGCACCATCTCTTTTTGATGATTTCGATAATAAAGATATGATCATTCAGCGCATCAAAGATACTTCTCTGTCCAGAAACACAAAAAAAGAAAGAATCTTAAAACTGGCCGAAAATGTAACAGATTAATGAAAAAATTACATTAGCTTCTTTTATATCTCTATGTCTTGACGAAAGCATTGACATCACTAAATCTGCACACTCAGCTGTTTTTGCTCGATATTGCGTTGGAAACGTCATTAAGGAAGAATTTATTGCTATAAAATCGTTTCTAACAACTACAAAGGGCATTGATAGTTGCAAGGCTTTTAAAAAATTCACTTGCTGAAAAAGAAATTGATTTGAAAAAAATTGTTCCCTAACAACTGATGGTGCTTCAAGTATGGTCGGTAAAAAAATGGTATCATAAGTTTATTTCAAACAGACGTAGGTCTTTTGATTCTTGAATTCCATTGCATCATTCATCAAGCCTTGTATGCTAAGAGTGGTTAAAAATCTCTTGATAATATAATGGTTATAGTGACAAAAATAGTCAAACTCATCTCGTCGCAGGCTTTAAACAAGAGAAAGTTTGATTGCTGGATGAAGTAAACTCTGTGTACAATGGCTTACTTATGTACAATAATGTTCGCTGGTTGAGCCGGGGAAAAGTACTTCAAAGATTTGTTGATTGCTTGGAAGAAATTACACTGTTTCTACAAAATGAGCGAAAAGTTGAAAAATATCCTTTATGGCTTTCAAAATTGATGTTTTTTACTGACATTTGCCAACATTTAAACGAGTTAAACATGAAACTTCAAGGCATAAATAAAACAATTATTATCATGTTAGATCTCATCCGTGCTTTTGAGGCTAAACTGCAAGGTTTCAGAAACGATATCATCACAAAAAACTACAAGTATTTTTCAAATTAGAAGCAGGGCAGCCGAGGTATTGCGGCAGTTTACGCTGGCCAAATATGTAGGCGTGACATTCGACAGCAACAAAGCGTTTTAAAATTAATTTTCAGGACGTTCTGAGGAGGGCTGTGTTGACCAGACTCTACCACCGATCGAATTCTCAAAGTAAAACTTATCCGCCGCGACCTACGCAGCGACTGTAAATTGCCAACACTCCACAAACACTTTTAAAAATTAACGCGCAACTATATCTATGATGTCGTAAATCACAAGAACCTTCTGCTGGTAAAAGCAGCATAGTACATAGCCAGCTTACGGATTCCCCGCCGCCAGTGTAAGGGGGCAGCAGGGATATGTGGGGCTCCCCGGTTAAGATAGAGCGACTGGTACACCTACTACAAAACTAACGGTTGCTGCTTTTTCATGTCGCTGTAGCCAAGGCTACCGGAACTGTTGACAGTCTTCGACGACACCGGCAAGATGCGATCCTCGCGCCTCTACTCTCGGGGAGTGTTGGGACGCCCGGATCGCCAGACCGTCCCGGTCCGTATACCGATCGTCGACGATCGTAAAGAAACATAAACAAATGCTTAACTCACGTACCTTTTGTACCTGAGGCCTTTGCCTTTAGCCAAAAGTGTCGGCCACAAAGTTCATGGGGGTGGGAGCTCTACCTTAATACTTAATACATTAGTCTGGAAGCGTAACATCCGTCTTTAAAAAAAAAGCAAAGAAGGGTTCCGAAAATATAGTAGGAGCCCTTTTAGGATATCGCTTTTATTATATTCTGTTAAATAAACAATGTATTGATATAAAGTGAAAAGTAAAAATGTGGTCTATTACGAACACATTTTTAATCTTATTGATTTAATAAGCGTTGTTAGCAGCTCATGACATTTATGTAAATGTAAATGACTAACAACTGAGACAAACATAACTTATAGAAAAGATGAAACTTAAAGCCGTAACGTTTGACTAAGAACAATAGCAAACAAAAATACATTGTCTGCATTCATTTATAGTTTTCAATAAATGTTTTAAATGCTTTAAGATTTTCCTCTCTTAATGTGGACAATATCATACTAGATTATATCTTAGTCCATTTGGGTTTCTGCCAAAGAACTTTAGATGTTTCTGCTTGCATTACAAATCTAGGCACATTAAAAGTGTTTTAATTACTGGCTTGATGTTTAAAAATACACTATAATGACGTATATTCTGTGCATGATTTTTAACAAAATCATAACTTTGACACATATGTCACATGATAAAGTAAAAATGAGAATTATATTTTGGGACAAATTATGTTTTATGTACACAATCGTCCTGCGTTCCTATACATTTTATAGAGCTAGCTAGCTACCATAGCATGCATCTTTGTTGCATCATCATCATCGTCCTCATCAGCCTGTGCTAGTTCACTGCTGGATATCATTGCAGGCCTCCCTTAATGCACGCCCTCTCTAATAGGGGTTTTTGACCGTTTCCCAGCAGGCTGGCCCAATGCGAGTTGGTGAGTAGACCGACTTTTTACATGACCATCCGATGCATGGATCATCTTACTTTTCAGGCAATTAGATAGTCGGCTCTATTTTCTCTGACCAACTAGGAAACAACAATGAAAATTTGTTGAGACCCCGCAGGATTCGAACCCATGACCTCCGGTTTTTAAAGCACACGCCCTTACCACTAGGCTACGGAGGCACTTCTTTTATTGCATACTTTGGCTTAATCGTAGAATTTCGACGAGCGTAACTACCTTTAACGTATCTCATTATATTCTTCAATATTAGTCTATGTTATGGGTTGCGAATTAAACACTATGAACACTATGTGAACATCATATTACACAAAGCCTTGTCATAAATTATGACATGCCCACCCCTCGTACCATCCTCCTACTCTCTCGGTTTCATAGTGCCTTGCTTAACCCTCCTTCAGATCCAATAGATGATAGAACCACAAATGTGCAACGAAAAGTTTCTTATTTAATAATTATCAGAATAAATAGAGTATAAATGCAATAACCTGCGTTAAAGTTTTTCGACGAAAGTCATTTTAGATCTAAATATAAATAGTTGTTCTTTACTCGTTACATATCTTTTAATTTTTGTATTAGTTATGTTAAAACATTACATGTACACACCGTAAACACGAGCATCAAACACGAGATCAACGAGCTCATTGCTCACCTGTGTGTACCGCTCCGTCCTTCCAACGCTTGGCAATTCCGCCCAGTGTAGTAACAGCCAGCGCCGGAGCCGACTCTAAGCGCACAGCGGCCCGCCACCACCTTAAATAGCCAGCATGCTAGCCATAGCAATGGCAGCACTAGCCAACTTTGCGTTATTTGTAAAATCGCTAGATCTCTTTGATCTGGACGAGTTCAATCAAGCAGCAGATGCAATCGCGGCCGCCGCCGGCGACGCTATAGCTAGGTTTTTACTTCTTGTAAAATAACAGAATTTAATTAACGCTCTTAAGACATAATAGGTTGCGACATGAGTTGTCGCATTGTGTTGTTGCCAAACACGCCCAACAATTCTAAGAGTGTACTAATAAACGTGATAGGAATGAATAATGCGTAATTGCTGTCAGATAGTTTGGTATTATTATAAAGTTATACCAACACTGTTTTATTTTCACCCTTAAATGCTGTTTTATTGAACTGTTTTTATTAAATCTACAAAATAAGAACATATTAAAATAAGTATGATTAGCGAATTTGCGTAGGTATCATTATTCTTGTTTCTGAGGGTATATCGCTTACCCGTTAAATTTTCATCTTGTTCAACCACTTTACACACTAACAAAACAATTATTCGAACATTAATCCGAGTTAAAGTCTTGAATCCCAACAGCTTATGAACTTAAGCTGGATTAGAAGTACGGAAAGTAAATTAAATGTCTTCTTGTTTCGTCCTTTCAATACGAATAAATCATAGAAATCTTGTTTTATTTGCTCCGCAATGAAATCCCAATAGCGGCTCTGTAGTCGGATTTGGTGAGGTGTTAATGCTTAAGGATTTGCGTTCAGCTACGGTGTTGTAAGACCCTGTGATTGTTTTTAGGTTTTGTTTGTCTTTTTCATTTACTAGAAACATTATTCAGTACTTTATTTTCCAAATTGAAAATGAAAATATTTAAATAAATTGGAAATGCTATTATTATGCAATCATTAAACTTAAATAATATGAAAATTGTTAGTTCTAATATTTATTTTTATTAACATATTTTTAATTAAAATTGTTAGGTTACATAACTTCGAAACAGTTTTGTAGCCTTGTTGGTAAGAAATATAGTGATGCCGAACTGAACTTTCACAAACAACACATATACCATATGCAGTCATAATATAAAACTTTACCACTCCAACAAGCTTTGAAAATATAAATTGTATATTTTAACAAGCAAAGGCTCCAGCTTATAATAAGTAAGCACGCACTCAAGCACGTAAAACAAGTTGATCGGCAGAATAATAAACTGAATCGTTCGTGAAAGTTAGCCCTATAATACTTTAGTTTTAAACGTACATTATTGAATAAATTATTGGAGCTTCTGTTTGTAACATCAAAGTAATCGTTTTTAAATAATTAAATTGTGAAATTTAATCTTTACAAATTTAATACCCGAGCGTGGTTATGAAGCTGGATTTAAAGTGCGGGAAAAGAACAGAATTTATTTCTCGTCTGATGGCGGCACAGCTGCGGTCGTCTTCCTTGATACGGTTGGGGTTGGCGGTATACACTTTAAAGCGGAGCGTGATTTTAGGAAATATGATGCGCTGAGTAGAAACTCCAGAAAGCATCTTGCAGCGACTGAGGTGGTGCTGGCCGCCAACAGCTTGGTCAAAGTTTCATATCTACCCTCCTTCTTCTTCAAGGAAGAGAAACAAAAGATAAAAGGAGGGCAGGCGAAAAGGGGCGTTAAAGTAAAGAAAGAAGAGAGAGGATTGCGTTAATAATTTCAGGTTGTATAAAGCAATATAAAAAAAAACAAAATTTTTAAAAGTTTTTTTTGTCTCTGTTTGTCTGTTCTGGCCAATTACTATAATGTTGGTGGTTCTTTATGGAAGATAGCTGATGTAACTGGAAGCAACTTCGGTTACTATTTAGTCAGGAAAAATGTTTTTTTTTATGAATTGAAATTCGGACGAAGTCACAGGCAACAGCTAGTTTCACATTTAAAAAAAAAACATAAATATTAAAATTACTCTTTTCATTAAGCTTCAATTATGTTATTGCGAATGGAATATATGATAAATTTAGTTTTTTTTAACAATATATGTAAGTACTGTAGATGCTATGTGGTCCGTTAAAATTGCAGCACTTAACCTAAAAATAGCATTTTACCTAACGTCAGTTTAGGTATATCATGTTCAGGTGTATCACGTTCGTTGTGTAGATAACAAACCCTTGTCATAATTTTAGACATGTAAACCTGTCATCCTGCTGTTATGTATGGTTACGGTTAAGCTAAAATAAATAAAAATAGCTATATACTTACAAGATTTATATGTTACTTTTACAAATTATTATACACTTTGGCATTATTGAACAAAGAGCCTATGAATGATATTAATTTCGATTCCCAACCGCTTCCTCGAACCCTGATAGAATTGTATCGTTTTCAGTTGCATTACTATTCCCCTTTAATTGCTTGTTTAGTAAGTAAATATTTATTTTTTTAGTTTCAAACCCAAGTCTAATTGTATTAGAATCCTTCTTATGAATTATCTGTTGAGAAATCTCGATGGCAGTCTTAAACTGAATTTTAGTTAGGTGTCAGTGCTTATAAATTTAATTGCATTTAGTATAGTAAATTTTTAAACAAACAAAGAAGTTAATTTGTAAGTCTTTTTGTCAGACTTTTATTTTTGCTTATAATACAACTCTTGTAGTGTTTCATTAGCTTTTTCTTGTTTTTAATTATTTTATCATTTAAAGGATCAAACATAAACAATATTCTATAGTAGTCGACTCATCATCATGGAATACGGTCCAAAAACCCCCTAACAAAAAAGGCGTGCGTTAGGAGAGGCCTTTGTCCAGCAGTGGACTAACACAGGCAGATTATGATGGTGATAGTAGACTCATCTATCTGTAGTTTGTCGAACACAATAATTGGATTTTTTATGTATGTGAAAATTAATATTCTATTGTTTTCGAAAGTTATTTACCTTTCTAAATATTGAATTGTGTGTACGTTTGATATCTATATCTATTATATTTATTTTGATTGTTAAAATCTTGTTTTAAGTCAACAACGTATTCATCAAAAGATGCGTTAATTGTAAAGATTTATTCCAGAACAATTTAAAAAGGCTGATTATTGTTATTTACATATTATAGTAGTTTTTTAATTCGTTTTTGAAAAGGACCGCGAAGAACAGATTTTTATTAACTCAATTAATCAACATATAGAAATAAATATTAAAGTCAAACCAATTAAAATAAATGATTTACCTATACATCCAACTGTTTAGGCAAATCATTTATTTTAATAATTATATATAACTAACGCGAAAAATACGTAAATTTGTGGATTTGAAATGTATAATAAAAGAAATAATTATGTGCAACAGTAAACAAAAACTACTACTATAGAGCTGCTATAATTTGAGTCTGTAGACACATAGAATCTTTTGATGCCGTCGTGTTTTGAGACATCGGCAAAATAAGTCTAATACAATACCCAAATAAATCATTTCTTGAAGAAAATTAGGTACGGTCCAAGAAGTTTTCGGGGTTCTATAATGCAAGAACAATGCTGACAAAGCCAAGTTGATCTATATTAATGTAAAATACACATCGTGTGACCTTTATCCGCTTATATATATATATATTATATAAATTAACATCATGAAATCCGAACCACGGACCAAACATTTCTGTGGCTGCGCTTTAAGAGCGTTTTCATTTATCCTCAATTATTTATTATAGTACTATTGCATCACCCACCTTACATTTGCCGGCGACATAGTCATCATGGCGAAGTCGCTGGAGGACCTCAACGCTATGCGCAGTGACCTCAACATTGTTTGCGGACACTTGGCCCGTAGGATGAAAATAGACTAGACGAAAGTCATGTTTAACGCTCATGCCTACACCGGTGGTCATTGGGGGCGCTGTGCTCGAAGTTGTTGACCCATATGATGATGATGATTCTGACAGTACTATTTTATCTCTATTATAATACAAAGCTCAATTTAATATTATACTAGTATACTCGAAAATGTTGGAGTCCACGAACACATAAAGATGAAATCCCATTGTAAACAAAGTCCATACATTATATGAATTCACATATCCTTGAGTATTATGTACACATAAGTGTTTGCATACTGCGAAATAGGAAACACTAAGTTAACTTCTAGTTAGGCTTTTGTAAACAAAGAAATAACGAGTTATAAATATAATAAACATTATGAATTAGCGCTGATAACTAGCACACATGAGAGCAACGACCTATAACGATAATTACTAATTTAACTTAAAGGTTACATGGATCATCCAAGCCGCGTAAAGTCAGCGTAATAAAACTCATTTCACCACGTACCATCGGAGTAATACGAGCTTGTTGTTTATCCATAAGAATCCCTGTTTTCTCTCACTAAAAATGAAATGCAAAGCGGGTGCTTACGAGGTTGGAATAGGAGCAAATCTTTGTACGTTTGTTTGATAAGTCGCCTTAGTTATTCATGAGATGTATTTACTTACCATATAACGAAACTTGTTTTATTGCTTGAACAATATATATAACGATGAATTTCTATGTCCAAAGAAAAAGTAGGGACTCGATTCGGAGCGTTTTTATTTATATTTGTTACATCATTGCGCCGCACAAAAAGAATGATAAATGACTGTCACATGGTTCCATTTTTTTTAATAGTTTTGCGATAAATAGGTAAATATATGTAAGAAAAAATTACGGCAACAAAATCACAAACTTGTGCAATTAGTAAGAGACTAAAACTCAAATGGAGTAAACCATAAAAGATAGACCAATTAATGTTTTCGGACTTCACGTCTAAATTACTTTCCAATTAATGCGTCGATGGTGAAACATTCCAAAAGGACAACGAACTATTAATAACGATTATTAAATGAAGAATTGAAGTATACAATAATTGTATGTTCTACATATTCAATATTTGTATTCTTCAATTCTTTGGGTTTGATCTGGAATCTAAGTATTTAAAATTTCGAAATGGTATTAATAATTAAAATCATAATTTTTAGTAAATTTTTCGTTCCAGTCAGTTTCAAAGGAACATTTCTGAAGGAACAAAAAACTGATCTATTTTCTATTCCGGAATTTTACTTCTATACTTATAGATGCTTACTTCCACCTACCGCGATCCACCGTCTTTGTAGATTCTGAATAAATGCGTAAATGACAAAAGAAGGCTAAGAAATCTTATCAGTGTTTTTAAACCTTAGTAATATGGATAAAAAATATCGACCGTGGCATGTGAGGCTACATGTCCCCTGATGACAACTACAAAAACGTTTACGATCAACTCTTTTAAATTTTACTAGAACCCGACAGAAAAAAATAGGAAACTCTAGCTTAGATTAATCATAGAATAAATAGATAAGATAAGACAAGACAGTCCATCGTTTGACGGAAAATTAAAAAGCGACATACAGACTTTAGAACAATTTGACAGTGGATGTTACATTGACGAAATTTTCTGTTCTTATACTTTTACATCTTTTGACAGTGGCAAAGATGAAGAAGTACAGGAGAATATTCCAGATGATACCAGTACAGAAGGGGACAGCTCCCTTGAAAAAATTATAGTACTAATAGTTCTGTTGATGTCGAGGCTCTTTCGGAATGTCAAGATTAAATAATTAGTCAGAGAACCTCATATTGCTAGAGCTCGCACACCTAAACATAATATGCCTTCTTGATCTTGCTTATGCCTCGAGGTAGACAATCAATTACTTATCTAGTCACAGCTAATTCTAAAGCAGGGTGATAATATGGTTAAAATTGTGCAAAATTGGCTACAAACCAAGCGAAGACCATGTACGATTTGCTAATAGTGTTCAAGCGTGCTGATAGTTGCAATTTCGTAAATTAAAAATGTTCACACCGTAATGTGCTGAAATTGCCAAGGATTTTATGCCAAATTGATCTGGTGTCAGAATTTTTAATTAGTTATTTTATTAAATTTTGAGCAAAAAGTGTTGAAGTTTATAAAAAATTAGAGAAGATCCACAATATGCTAAAAAGATTGTACGTCAAATAAGTATGAAAATTACCACCAACTGTTAATTATAGTTTTTTTTCTAATCAAGTGTAAAAAAGTTTTTACTACAACGCTTAAACTAAATGCGTACTTTTAAACATTTAAAGTTGCTCCGCCTAATGTTAACAACTAAGACAGGGCTACTGTATTTTGAAATGTATTTTCTTCTATTTTCATCAACATTGGTGAGTCGACTGATATTTTGGTTATTTCAAATGACTGACCACATTTTATTATTTACACTATTTATTTTACGTATTACTATATCGTCATGTGGTATGTAGTGCTGATATGAAGTTAAGCAGTTTGCTCATCTCATAGCAATATCGGGCAGTATGTAACCAAAATTATTCTGTGTCTTTGCGTTATATACTAAACTGGAGTCTTAACTTAACCCGTAAGTTAAAATATTTTTTAAATAGAAAATAGGAATGCGTCGTTGCCTGAAACACGCCCTACTCTTTTTGCCGTTTGATATTTATTAGAGGTCGAATAATTACAATAAATTATAATTTACGGTTGGAATTCTGTTTAATACCGAGAATATAAATTTCCCAGTATTATAATTTTGAATGTCTCAGTATTATCTCCTCCATTTATAATTTTACCTTGAAAAATATTTAGTATTTACTGAAAGCGGAGTATCAGAGCGCGGAGGAATAAGCATCAAGAACAGAAAAAAAACTTTTCCTATTTATTGTGGTCAGGACTTGGCGTATATTAAAACGAGAAAACTTTTTGACATCTTCTGTTATTGCATCGAAATGAAAATGATGTTTTTTTTTGTTCTGCGGAGGTTGTAGCTTACCAGTGAATGTATTCTATAATTGAATCACAATTTCCTTGAAATTAATTATTCTACTAATAGTCGATTTTTATTTGACGATAAATGAATAATCATAGAATTGAATTAAAAATATCATGCATGATTACCTGATAGGTACATTGTGTTGCACGTGACATATTTCAGCCTGCTGAGTTTCTTTTGCCGGTTCTGCGTAGGTCTGAGGCGTCCTTTTTCCGAACCGGTGGTAGCGTATTTTACAATCGATGAGCAATCGTAAACTTTTATATTTAGTAAAGTATTTTAATTTGTACCTCTAATTGAACTACGTTTATATTATAGATTATTTATTTAGACAGAAGGCGTATTGCTTTTTAATGCAATAGTGGTCGAGCAAATTCAGATGAACTCTTTCTTCCTTCATTCTCATAGTCCAATACATGTTTTTTTAAGTAGAAACTCTTACACATCTTATTGTCTTACTGTCAATTATATTAGATAATATAATTAACAGTATTTTATGTATATATAGTTTTATTGTTTTACATTTCTTGGCCGGTCATATTGTCCTAGCTAACCAGAAAACAAGGACTAACAACGTTGTCCTAACAATTTAAGAAAATTAGTAACTAAAAACAATAAACATCCTTGTGCCAATAAAATTCTCTAGTTACTTTTTCATTGTTAAAAAAAACTGTGATGTTAGTTTTTAAAATATCAACGAGTGAAGTCCATAATGTTGATTCCGTTAAAAAAGTATATCACGCTATCCCTCTGTAAAGGCTTTCCATGTAGCTAACGGAAATAAACACATTTTTATTAAAAAAATATTTGCGCTTACTATAGTTTTTTAAGATTTGATTTTTAATTTCAAGATTCTGTACAAATCAATTTTATTAACTAATACATTCATTTGTTTGGATCTTGAAATTATTTGATTAAAATAACTAAAATTAAATAACTTGTTTCAAATTTAAATAGCAAATAAAACAGCAGCGTAGCATCAAATATTCCTGAATATAACCTGAAATAATTAATCATCGGTAGCAAATTTATAATTCAAATGTTATTTTGTATTTGCTCAACTAAGGTGAAATGTTAAATAAGCCTTTTATGATTCATTCCACAACGAAACAGAGCTTAGCACACTTTTTATCACAATTTAAATGATAAATGTATTAATCAATAGATTGTATTTTTACTTTTAAGGGATAGGAAATAAAAAAAAACTGTTTCTATTACTTGAGAGTATGCTTAGCAATAAAACATTTTTTAAAATAGATAACTTGTCTGAACTTACTGTAATTTGTGGGAAAAGAAGCTCAGTGGATGGAATAAACGATTTCTAACACCTGAGCAATTACATCAATTCTCATGAAACTACTGTGATTGAAGTAAATTATACAATTAACTTAAGCGGAATGTAACCGGAGAGTTTTGTTATCGTTGAAGAGTAAAATTATTTGAACTTGAAATAAAATACTAATGACACGATAACAATTTTATTTATATGTAATCGTGGAAGTGATATGTTTTAACAGTACTCTGTAAATATATTACTTTTTATCATCAAATATAATTGTATAAAAATGTATTAGGTATAAATCGAATAACCGTCAGGGTTTTTTATTCAAAAGTTTACAGATCATATTATTTCCCTAATTTTGAGTATTGTTTTGGCATAAGTACTTATAATGTCATGTGATATCGTAGTTGTTATATCACTAGGCTCATTTTTTTTAATTAATGGATCCGATGGATTTTATTATTTTAAACGTTTTTAACAAATTAATATTCTAAATTTAAAAAAAGGTTTAAAAAACTCTTGTGTTTATTCTAAACATATTAAAAGAAAATCTTTTTAATAGGAACTCGCAAATTCTTAGTTAGCCTGGCGGCTAACTAGCCCGTAATCGACCAGCGTAGTGGGACAAGGTCCAAAAACCCTCTAATGGAGAAGGCGAGCATTAGAGGAGGCCTATGTCTAGGTGTGGACTAACACAGGCTGCTGATGATGATTCTAAATTAGATTTTTTTTAATGTTTTTGTCCATTTTCCAGAAAATATAAATAATACAATTTTATTAGTAGTTTGTTTTACGAAAGCAAAGCGAAATAACTTTATAAAACCAGTTTTCTATACGGAAATCGGTTAATTTTGATAATATATAGTTCTCGACAAAAATTCATATAAAAATTATGTGACAAATAATTCTTATACTATTTTCTTGCTAAAGACATTAGGTGGGTGGAAATAATCGAGTTTCTGACTAATACGATAATTTTTTCAAAGTTCTCCCTACCTTAGTATTAGCGCATTGTGTTATTCAAAGATTATATTGAATCAAAATAAAATCATGCTAATATTTTCAACATTCACTATCCATCGGAAGACGTCTAAAAATATACCCTTATGCATATTAGCAAAACTAAAACTCACATTTATTAGATTTAACCAGACCAATTTCATTGTTACAAATAGCTGCTGGAGCGTTTTTTTTTTATTTCTTACAAAGACAGACGAGCAGTCGGGCCACCTGATGAAAAGTGGTCATCGACGCCCATGGACATTAGAAACAACAGGGGTGCCAAAGCACTGCCTATCATTAGAAATATGATAGACGTTTCATTTACCCAGTAAATACGCTGGCTACCGTGCCTATTACACCGAACCACAGTAGTGATTTTAAGCTTCTGCTTTGCGGCAGAATTGGGCACCACGGTGATACTACCCCAGACGCCCTCTTCTAAAAAGGGTCCAACTACCTCTAGCGTAAATGTTTTCAAGGGCAGTCTAGGTTTTGTCAGCTTCTATTCAACCCAGTGACGTCTAAATAGTAAATCATTTGCACAATGACGGCCATCTAACATTCAAAACACAAAGGGTACACTGCTTGAATGAATAAATAAATAAAGATGTCGATGGTAATGCAGATATTATTTTAGGCACTATTATTGAAATGCGAAAATTTATTTTGACAACCGTGATCGAGTTTCACATACCAACTCATTGAATGGGTCACCAAAGCCTTGACTAACTAAAAAAGTAAGATAAAACTTAGCAATAGCAAATTTATTATTATTAAGGGAACACTTTCACTATTTTAACAATGGTCATGGTGCTTTAGTATAATATATTTGATTAATACAAATAATGCAGAACTGACGACCGCTGGAGTTGAAAAGTTCTGGATGGAGACGAGGCTCAGGCAAACGTAGTGTAGGACGCCCTGCGCAAGATGGAGTGACGACATTCGCAAAGTGGCCGTGTGGGCTGGATGAAATAGCCGAAGATAGGAAGCGGTGGCGTGCATTAGGGAGTCCTATGTCCAGCAGTGGACTGCGCAGGCTGATGATGATGACGATGATGATGAAATAATTAAAATAACAGCCAAAGGAATTGATTACTTTTTAAATTAAACGAGATAAACAATTGGTAACTTTAATTATCACCGATAATACACAATAGCTCTGTAGACGCCGAAACAACATTTAACAGCTAATCAAATCTTTCGTTAAAACATCCAAAGTCCCATTGAGTTTAAATAATATTCAGACAGTTTTTCTTTGTTGATATATTCGATCGTAAATTATTGCTCTTTATTTAAAACATCCATGTATGTAACGTGATAATATTAAAAAAATAATGCACTTCAACATTGAAGCGGCAACACTTACAAACATTGTAGTGGCAACTTTTTTTAACGTAGTTTTCGCTCGATAAAATGGAGAATTTAGACTGGAAATGTGCTTAATTTTTTGTATTTACCTAATTGTTGAATGTAGTAAAATTTATACTATGCTTATTCTTTGTCCGTTCATTATCGGTTAACCCTACCATTAGATGAATAAAGGAAAGGTATCGATTTGCATTACATTATTATGGCACGCGATTAAGATTTCTCAAATTCATTTTGCGCATCTTAAGCCATTTATTTACTGTTAAGTTGCTACTTGATATTTTTATCCAATCTTAAATATTTATTTAAGTTATTTAAATCACCTATATATGTAAATCAGCATCACATGTCATCACATTTTTTTCTTACACTAGAATTTTGATAAACTGAAATAAAGCGAATGTTTACTTGCAATTGAATATTAAAGTTCCTTAATGAATATTTGAGTAATAATTAAAAGAAACAGATTTTTTAAATTCTTTTAATTATTTCCTTGTGCCAAATCGGTTGCCAGAATGGCTATTAAAGTAGACATTGACGCAAAAGGTATTTTGAACCCTGTAAATTTCACTTAAATGTTTTTTTATTGGAATTTAAGGGAAACGCTTGGCATGCAATACGATTGTCAGATTTATAAAAGATTTTTTTTATCTTTTTCATTTTATTAATAGCAAAGTGGTAATGATTGTTGCACTGCTATTACTACTGAGGGAATTGGATATCCCAAGTTCTAAAACCGCTATCACAGTTGGCTTAGCCCTAACTTCCGAGCGGTCAATTGATTTGCCTAAGTGTTTAATTCAATTAAAACTTTGAAATAAATCTTAAAATTAAAATTATAGCATTAGTTATTGTAATTGGAATGTTATTGAATAATTTGAAAACATTTTTAAAAGCGTTACATTTTTTAATTACATGGGTTACTTAGTGGCATGGGGTTGTGCTTTAGAAACCGGAAGTCGCGGGTTCGAGTCCTGCGGGGACTCAACTATTTTGTCTAAGTTGTTACATGGTTAGTTCGGGCAATTCGGGCCGATCACTAAATTGTCAGAAAGTAAGAGAATTTAATTTAGCTACATGACAACTTATTAAAAGTAATTGTAAATGTACTTTCAGTTTGTCATCTTAGTTTTTACCTTTAGTAGACACACTAAACGGGCGCATAGACATTTTTACCCAGTAATAATCGTCGTATGTTTATACCATTAAAATTTTTAATATAGGCTGTAGTTAATCAAATAACATTTTCTTTTTAATATACTTTAATTTCCTTATTGCACATCATTCATCATTAACTGTTATATCTAAACGGTCTATTTGCGAATAAATCCTCAAGCTTTTTAGTTATTTTCGCTTACTGAAACCACTGCTTAACATATCCTATAATTTTTATTGCTTGTACAGGATTATACTCTTAATGATGCAATAACCGTTATTGCGTATGAATCTGACTAGTTTCTTTAGTATATTCCTCCTTCGTTTTCTCAATCTTATATAATTTTCATATATGAATGCTTCTCTCATACATATTATTATAGTTTGATATAAATAAAGCTTTGCTGATTTCAATTTATCCATTATATTGCCGAATCTCTCGTATTCAATGAATATAATTTATTGTGAAAGAATATCACACGAACCTAAAATAAAAACTCGCACAATAAGTATAGTAAATATAAGGTTTACAAAAAGTTTCCTCAACTTAATAACAATAACTTATTGGAAACCTATAGCTTTATCAAGTTCTCAAGGCTTCAATAGCAATTTGCTATAGTTAAGTTTCTTGGCATATAATGCAGCTACTGGAAACTTTAAACAAGCAAAAACTATTTGCACTGTTCTCTGTTTGAAACAAAATTTATACTTTTGTTATGTTGTTTAAAAAAATAATACTTTCTATTGCTTACGCGAATGCTACACATCATAACCAATTCAGTTTTATGGATTTTGGCGCGTTTAATTACGTTACAATTACTTAAAATTATATCTGACATTTCAAACCCTTCCCAGGGTCCATATCCGTATTATACATTATACATTATATGTATTATTTATCATATATCTTCTTTTTATAAATATGGCATAGACACAATCGTGGCCTAGTAATATAGGGTATTTTTTATACAAGCTGTTATCATTGGCCGATCATCGAATTGCCTAAAGTAGAATGGATTATTTTTCGATAGACTTTTGGAAATTAAAATTTTCTTGCATTCAGCTACCTTATCAAGGTAAAAGTGTCAATCTTTAATATTTTGGTCCAACTTTTTTTGTATATTACTTTGTTGCTTACTCCGATTTTGTTCCATTTTATTTAAAAGAAAGTTGATGTGTAGTCCTAATTCATTAATACTTATGTATGTTTACACAATTATTATAATGATTAATTGTTATTCATATGTTATCTTAATCGTAAAAAGTTTTTCAATTGGCTTCGAAAAATATTATGTCTTAACTTTGTTACCGCCTAAATTAAAAGTGTTATTGAATAATAAAGAGCAATCGAATATCCAGATATATTTAAAGTCAAAAATAGTTTATTTAAATAAGGCTCTACTGAGCACTTATGAACGTAAAAATTTAATACTAGTTTTAAAACTGAGACTTGTCCAGAGAACAACCAGCAAGCAACTCTGCGGCCCCTTTTTCATATGTGTATAATTTTTTAAATAATAGTATTTATACAAAATTTTTTGATACATACATTTTCAGTTACAAAATTACCTCCTTAAACCTTTATTATATTTTATAATTGAGTTTGACTTTTGTTTTTTCCCTTTTTAATACTTTTACGTTTTAAAAAATAAAAAAAATGTTTTGAATCTTTATATACTATGTAAAAGAATTTGGAGGCATGTGAATTTCCATTCGAATCAATAAATGCTTCTCAACCAATTGGAAATTGAATTAATGGTATTTTTATCCAAAAAAATATCTTAATCTTTTAATATAAAACAAATGGAATTAAAATGGGTTTTTAAAAAAAAGTAAGGAGTTTTGTTTAATTAAATTTTTATTTTTTAAAAAATTTTGTAATTTAACTAAATTTTCCTTTAAACTATTGGGAATTAATTCTGATTTTTTAAAAACCTTTTTAATTCCAAGGTTTCAATCAATTTGGGCTCCTTTCCTTCAAAACCTAATGTTTTAAGGGATTTAACCAAATACCCGTTTTTGTTAAATTAAAGAAACTGGTTTAAGGGAATTCAAAAGGCTAAATTAATTTGTTTACAATGGAGCAAACTTTTTACCTTCCAAAGACGCAAATAAAAAACCTTTTAATTTTGAAGGCATTTAAGGAAAATCTATACTTCCGGTTTAATTTCTTACAATTAATTACAGAAAAAGGGTAAAAAAATTTCTTGTTTAAGGTATTTATTACCATTAATTGTTTACACCTTTGTAGAAAAACTGCCCTGGGCCACCAGGGACTGCGAGCTAAAAACCTCACGTGCCTCTCTTTCAGAACCAAAAAACGTTAAAAATTTATGCTTTTAAAACTTTCAAAATTAAAATTTGGTTTTAAGTTACCAAGGCAAAGGTTTAGGTATTTTAAAAAATCAAATTTGCAATTTTAATGGTAATGGGGTTTTTCTTTTATAATGGAACTTTCCGATTTAGATCTTGTTAAAAAGAGTAAGATTCATTCAAAAAACAAATTCAGGAAAAAATTTGGTTGTTAAACAAAATAACTTTATCTAAAGGCCACGGGTGTCCAATTTAAAAATTAATGTATTCGGCAGGAACAACTAATTTATTGTTTTTAAATAAAGATATAGTTCAAACAAGGTTTTTTAAAGAAGTTCCTGCATTAAACGAAAGCTTTGCAATTCTTTTCTCAAACCCATTTCAAGGTCTTCTATTTAAATTTTTGACATGGCATATTTTATAAAATTCAAAGGGGCCTTTCCCCCAGTGTTCTTGTTTGTCCATCTTTGGTAATGGCCCGTCAAAACCCTTGGGAATTTCAGAGATTAGCTAGAACAAACAGAAAAAACAGAAATATAGCCGGACCCATATATAAAAAAATATATTTAGCTATCTATCGGTTTACATAGGTGTTATCCATAAAAAAAAAATTGTTAGTAACGAATTTCTTTTTTTTATATATACGATTATAATACTATAAATAATTTTATGGATTTATCACGTTAATTGTTATTTTATTCCTGCTTCAAGTATTCGTGATCATCGATGCTGAATAGTTTATTTTACATAAAAAAAATATTTATCTGAAATTTTAATATTTAATAAACGCCAATGAAATTAGAATATTTTGAAGGCAGCCGTAATTTTTTTCCACATTAATTTTTCTTGCGAATTGTTCAGCTATACTTATAGCCTGAGCAAGAGACAAAGAAGTAAATATTCTTAAGTGTGTGTACTTGTTTTGAGAGTTAAATTAGCCTATATATAAATGCATTTGCTTTTTTGACGCTGTTAAATTAGACTCTTTGAAATAGTGTGTAATTTAAATTATTATATATATTTTCAATCTCCATACGTCAACTGTTTTACTAAAATTATGGAGATTTCCATCTTATAAGCAAGAAATTTAAGCTTGATTGATTTAGTACCATATCACATTAATAACTAAATCCCAATTGTGGATTAAAATATAACCCATTGGCCGTTTCATGTCTAATTCTTTAAAATTACTGTCAAAAACGCCAACTGTATATTGGCATTGGCATAAACATATTAATGCATCTTATGGGTTCGTTGGAGACGTTCGAGGCATTTTCTATGCTGCCTAATACCAGCCGCAAATTGGTTACCAATTAAATCTTCCCCCCTTTCTTACTAACCGTTTCCTTTTGCCTGCCCTCCTTTTCTTTTAATTTTTTCCTCATCTCGCGAATAAAGGAGAGTAAAAGAAGAATACTTCGTGACGCGGGCGGCGGCCAGCGCCACCTACGCAGCGCATACGTGAATGGCCAACGCTCCGTTCTAATAGTTTTAAGTTTACCGCGAACCCCAACCGCATTATCGAAGGAACGTTCAGCTGTTCCGCCCATTGGACAAATTATTTATCTTTGCCTTTTAACGCATTTTCCGATCCGCATCTTCATTTTTGGTCCTTTGATAGAATCTACAATAACGCCGTCACTTGAGCTAGTTGGTCCAATCAAATTGGCCGGAAACGAGTAAACCGCACCCCAAACCGGGAAGAAGAAACAGATCTTTGGGGTTTCAATTTTCAATGAAATTTGTTCTCTAAAAATAAATGGACTGAGACATTTTGTTGAAAGAATTAACATCGCATAATTTTTACATATTGGGAAAATTTTCGCTTTTTATAAATTTTATTTTCCAACATTTTTTTTTAACAATTATTTATAAGTGGCAGGAATAAACTAGAAAGAACCTGGCTCTCACTTGAATATTAGATAAGATTAATATTTTATATAATATACATAATTTATTCAATCATTAATAATCATTTTCCCTTAAAATTGTTTATCAAAAAGTCAACTACAAAGGTCAATTATATTCAAAGGATGGGTCTAGTTATTTGGCCAGTTTCTTTTATTTTTTCCAAAATGTCTTGGGACTGAACTTCTAACTGGCAAAATGTTTCCTTTAAGTAGTCTGTTGATTTAAAATAGATTGTACATGAATTTAAGTGCCTTTTTTATTATTTTTTAAGTGATTTCTTTAGCACATAATTTTACGGGCTTCAAGTCCAACTATAGAAATAAACAATAAATCCTTTAACCTTTTTCATTTTCAATTATAATAATCTTCATTAATTTTTTTCTTAACAAAAAGGCGAAAAACAACCTTAAAATGTATTTCAATGGTGTTCGTTTTTTAGTGGGGACTGCTTTATAAAATAAGGCACGCAATGACGGTGAAAGTTTCAGTCGACTTTAAAGCACTAAATTTGAGGATGTCTTGAATACAGTGACAACAGGACAAGGATCCCAACTTTCCTAAGCAAAACCAAAATCTTCCAGCAGTAGCGGGTTATTTATCTCCATTTAACGTTTAACTAGGTAACATTTTAATCTAACTTCTATGTAATATTATAAATTCAAAGGGCCTCCGTCTGCCCTGTTTGTCTGTCCGTTTTACCTTTTAAAATTAAACGCATTTTGGTGGTTTGGTACATATTTAAAATGGGTTCCAAAAGGACGAGCCTTTAATTATCGATTTTGTTCTTCGTATACATTATCCCCGATTATTTATAATTTGTAATTGTTTACTGGAAGGAAATTTAATTGTGTTGGTTTCTTCTATCTATGTCATGTGGATCCTAAGGGTCTTAGGGTTGATGTCTATTTTTTGGCACAAAGATTAAGTCTTCAAATATGTATTGAAAGTCCGGTCATTATTTTTATTTCTTTAAACAATTTTCTAAGCAATTTTGGGGAAGTTAATTACTACACGTTTTAAAGAGGAACAAATATCATTACTATCTCCGCATTTCCCACATTAAAATCCTTTACGAGAACAATTAAATACTTGGAAATAGAAAAATATACTAAACAGGCTGTCTACGATACTAATCTAATTTTCTTCACTGCGTAAGCTAAGTTTTTGGCCAACCTGTTAATGTAGAACCCTATTTGCAATTTTGCACCTAAAAGTTATTCCTAAAACAAAGGTGTTCAAATTACGTCTAATTTCATCCATAGCTACTTTAAATTTACCATGCGTTACGTTTGGAGTCATGAATGTAATCTATTTTATTTTTCTTTGGTTTAATAGCAAATTATAAACACTAAACCAATTCGCTACTCTGGAGAAGTTTATTTTAATTTACTTAAAATCAAGGTATCTACAAATAATACTATGTCTTCGTTATTATTTGTTATGAAATTAATTAACAACATACATTTAGAGAGTAATTTCAGATACTAATAAGATCAGATATTAATAAAAAATCAAGAGGTGTTTCTATTAAAAACGTATTCAGGTACGGATCTTACATAGAAATCGTCACAAACGGCTTTTACCCAAAAACAACCTCCAACCTGCCTTGCTCTAAATGATCTTTGTTTTCTTTCTAGTTTATCCTAAATATGGACTAATTGCCTCTTTGAGGCTACTTTGGAATACTCTTGTCGCAGATCTTATAAACAGGAGTGCAGTTTGGTTTTTGGGAATTGACCTATCCTAGTGCTATCTCGGTATTTCAGAGCAACAGGTGCTCGCGGGGACGTTAAAGACGCCTGTTTTGGCACAGTCTCAAGGCATTCAATCCCGTTAAGGAAAGCGCATTCTTTTAGGTAATAGAACATCAGGACCGATAGTCCCTTTGTGCAACGATAGCAACATTTTAAAATCTTTAATTTTTTTTAGCAATAAGATCATGAATCAATTCGAAAAATAAAAATAACAAAACACGAATTTCAATTTTACCAAGGTAATTAACTTGAACGGAAACGTGTCCGTTTACGTTTTGAACCAAAACGGATACGACAGCACCTTGAATTAATTTATCTACCGTATTTTCTGGCAGTGTAAAATTTCACCGTTCCAGTTAAGCGTGTTTTTTCGCTGTCTGCGTACCGAATCTCCATTACCCACCATAATATGGGATTATTTCAATATATTAAAACATTTACAATTATTGGAGGCTTAAGATGCGATTCAATTTTTTAATTCTTTTGGTTATGGCTTTCTGTTATTTGCAAAACAGGCAAATAAAATAAAACCAACACTAAAATTGTGTCGACGTCTATATTCCTGTTATAAAAAATTGACAAATTAATTTATTCCCAACAATAACGTTGGATACACATCGCGTCAAGGTTGAACAAAGGCCTTGCCGCCAGCGGTGACTCGTTCCTTCGGCCCTACGATATTAGAAAAGGTGTATGATCAATATTAATTGATAAAGGCTAATTACGAATGATTTATTTATATATTACCCTTTAATAATAGTCAGTCAGTTTAAATAAGATTTTTATTAATAGTATTATTAAATAAGACTAGGACATGGACTGGTAACGTTTTTAGGAAACAGGTTTCAATTTTTAATTAAAACATTTCATATTTCTCCAGGAGTTTCCCTAAAAATATTAAATTTTGAAACCCAGTGGGTATGCAACAATATCCATGACTTAGTCCCCATATTTAAACCAAAAATTGGCTTATCACCATTCTTTTTCAATTCCAATGGGTTTGCTTTGAATTTAAGATTTTAAATTTAAATTGCTTTATTAATTTCACTTTCCTTTTTAAAAACCGGGGTGGTATTAATGCCTCCTATTTATTTTAAGTATACTTTTGAAAAGTTCCCTTGTTTTCAAAACTGGAATTTTCCATTAATTATATAACCGCCTCCTGGCCTAGTGGTATGGGACTTAAGGAAACTGGAGGTTGTGGGTTTGAATCCTGCGGGGACTCAACAAATTTTTCCTGTCTTTCTTTGTTGGTTTAGGGTTAATTTGAGCCGTTCACCCAAATTGTCTGAAAGTGAGATTATCCATGCGTTTGGATAGGCATGTAAAAGTCGGTCTTCCCCCAACCTGCACTGGACCAGCGTGGTGGGTTACGGTCCAAAACCCCCAATTAGTAAATTGTATTGGGAGGCCTATGTCCAGCAGGGGTTATCACAGGCTGATGATGATGATGAGAATGAAAATATATAAGACTTAGTATATATAAAAAAAAGTAGTAAAACGATCCCACAGCCGATTGACCCGACCACTGTTCGATAAGTATTAGAAATTCTAAAAGAGATTTTATTGCTTCAACCAGTGATTATCTCCGGTCTAAGAAAAATTTCTCTCCACGAAGTTCAGAATTCCCAATCCGGAAGGTGCCAGTTTAACTGTCTGGAAACTGAATAACCACATCCACCGCTAGAGATCTTGGTAAACACTTCTTTTTCTCCTTTACCTAATGTTTTCCCAAAAGAACCTTTTAAAATCCGAACTTGTTAAAAAGAAGAGCTTTTACTGGTACTCAAGTTATGATTTTTTAAACGTAAATCCATTTTTATGATGTTTGTCAGATTTATGTGACTGCGACGCCAAATTAATGAATTTGCTTACGTTTTTGGTGTTATATTACTCCTCACAGACTATACTATTACAAAGTAATAAATAACATGAGTATCTATTGTACTTTTTTAACAAAAATATATCAATTTTAATTTTAGTATGAAATTTGATCACAAAATAATTTTGACAAAGTTTGAGAGTGTTTCATGTAAAAAGTATGGAAACCAAGTGGCCAAGTATTTAAAAAAATGCGCAGTTATACAGTTTACAAAATGGTATAATACATCATTTTATCTAATACTATTACGAACTTATTGCTATTGAGATGCAAAAAGGTAAATACGACTAAAAAGAAACGATAAATATATTATTAAATTTTAATAATAAGAAATTGCAGGTGTACATAAAACAATCTTTATTTATAACAGGTGTTCAAATTGTCACCTACCGACTCTAATACGCTCTACATCTTCTAATAAAGGCTCTACTAAGAAAGCGTGCGTAGCGTCGTTCATTTATTTTGAAGCGGCCTCTTGAACACGGCTGCGTAATTCCTCCAAATTTGAAATCGTTTTCGAGTACACCTCTCCTTTAGGCAACCAGTAAAAAAGTCAAGAGGGTTTAAATCTGGGGATCGAGGAGGCCACAAAATGGGACCCAAACGACCAATCCATTTATTTGGATATGTGGCATTTAAATAAGAACGGACGTTTGCACCATAATGTGCAGGACAGCCATCATTCTGTAGCCAATGGATTCCCTTATCTCCTCAGGCACTTCTCCCAATAAGGTTGGAGATCATTTTGTAAAAGTTTAAGTAACTTTGGGAAGATAAATTTCCCGGCAGTTCGAAAGGACCAATAACTATCCCATTTAATATACCAGTCCAATAATTTATTTTGAACTGGTATTGCGACTCTCTTCTCGCATTAGATTTGGATTTGAGAGTTGCCAGCTGTGCAGATTATGCATATTAAAGTATCCGTCTTTTTTAATGTAGATTCGTCGCTCCATAGAATTTTTCAAAGATTGTGGATTTTCATCTATTTTGTCAAGCATTTGTCGACAAAAACAATCTTGCATGGTAATCTCTTGGTTGCAGAGCTTGGACGCGTCTAATATGGTAAGGATGATATTTATTTATTTTCAGTGCACGGTGCACGGTCGTTTTAGGATTCCGGTGCGACGTGATATTGCTCTTGTAGAGGTAGATGGGTCTTGCTGAATTTCATCAAGCACAACATCTTGAGTATTAATATTCACTTGTCTTCCGGAGCTCGTACCACCAATGCCGCTGCCAGGTATTCTGCCATCCGAATAACAACTGTGGACTCTGATGAAACACGGTAATCTGGATGACGCGCATTAGGGTACCTTTCCTATAAAGGGCTGCAGCAGGCACTTGCGTTGCCCCACTCACCATAGATGAAGTGCATATTGGCGTATTCTTGTGCCGTGTATTGAATGCGTGGCATTTGATTCACAGAATCAGTCCAGATACAAGCCAAGGCGTCGTAAAATTACCAAACAAAGTCCAAATCAGTAAGCAAAACGGGAGTCAATAAAGTAGCCAGAAGTCGTCGTTATAACACTGATTCAAACTCACGGAGAAATGAGAAAGGAATGCACACATGCGTTACCGAACAAGTCGAGAGACGCACTAAGTAAATGTCTTTGCTATGTGCCTGAAACCGATCCGATGATGACCAAACCGGTCTACAGTGTAAAATGTTTGAACATAGTACTCTCCTCCACTCACTCATACTCTACAAAATCAACCTATCCTTGTCTCGTGTAAAAAAAATTGGACGGCTGGCCACGCTCAGGTAGTAAATAGTATTGTTACACCGTCCCTAGTGCAATAAAAGTGACCCTTTTGTTACTGTTTAAGACTAGGTAATTGTTTTCAATTTTCGTCTTAGTTACCCTTTTGCATCTCAATAGCAATAAGTTCGTATAGTATTAGATAAAATGATGTATTATACCATTTTGTAAACTGTATTAACTGCGCATTTTTTTTAAATACTTGGCCACTTGGGTTTCCATACTTTTTTTACATGAAACACTCTCAAACTTTGTCAAAATTATTTTGTGATCAAATTTCATACTAAAATTAAAATTGATATATTTTGTTAAAAAGTACAATAGATACTCATGTTATTTATTACTTTTGTAATAGTATAGTCTGTGAGGAGTAATATAACACTCAAAAACGTAAGCAAATTCATTAATTTGGCGTCGCTGTACACATAAATTGACAATAACATCATAAAAATGGATTTTCGTTTAAAAAATCATGACTTGAGTACCAGTTGGAATTTTTTTTTGTATTTTTTCGAGTGCCGGTAGCTATGCTTTGCGGCGCTCAAGGATTATCCATTCTAAATGGGACACCCTGTATAATGAATAATGAAAATAATGTACGTCTTTTTTTTAAGTGTATATACGTAGTAACCATTACAATTTATAAAAATTCTTAAAGTTGCTAAATAAAATAGTTAAGCAAATACATTAAAAGTTCCTCTGCATTTTATTGCAAGTAGCACAATGTGCAACTTTATGCAATTTATTATTTAATATTATAATTTAAATGAAGAAAATGAAGTTTTCAGTAGAAGAATTTACATTTTGCACACATGACAACTTATTAAAAGTTATTGTAAATGTAATTTCAGTTCGTCATCCTACTTTTTACCTTTAGTAGACACACTTAATGGTCCGTATGACATTTTTATCCAGTAATAATCGTCTTAGGTTTATACCATTAAAATTTTAAATTTAGGCTGCAGTGAACTAATTACATTTTTCTTTTTAATATACATTAATTTCTTTAGTGCATATCATTCATCATTAACTGCTTTATCTATACGGTCTATTTGCGAATTACAACTTAAGCTTTTTTAGTTATTTTTCGCTTTCTGAAACCACTGCTTAACATATCCTATAATTTTTATTGCTTGTACAGGATTATACTCTTAATGATGCAATAACCGTTATTGCGTATGAATCTGACTAGTTTCTTTAGTATATTCCTCCTTCATTTTCTCAATCTTATATAATTTTCGTATATGAATGCTTCTCTCATACATATTATTATAGTTTGATATAAATAAAGCTTTGCTGACCCCAATTTATCCATTATATTGCCGAATCTCTCGTATTCATTTACAATGAATATAATTTATTGTGAAAGAATATCACACGAACATAAAATAAAAACTCGCACAATAAGTATAGTAAATATAAGGTTTACAAAAAGTTTCCTCAACTTAATAACAATAACTTATTGGAAACCGTGTGCTTTATCAAGTTCTCAAGGCTTCAATAGCAATTTGCTATAGTTAAGTTTCTTGGCATATAATGCAGCTACTGGAAACTTTAAACAAGCAAAAACTATTTGCACTGTTCTCTGTTTGAAACAAAATTTATACTTTTGTTATGTTGTTTAAAAAAATAATACTTTCTATTGCTTACCGAATACTACACATCATAAACAATTCAGTTTTATGGATTTTGCGCATTTAATTACGTTACAATTACGTAAAATTATATCTGACATTTCAAACCCTTCCAGGGTCCATATCCGTATTATACATTATATGTATTATTTATCATATATCTTCTTTTTCTAAATATGGCATGAGACACAATCGTGACCTAGTAATATAGGGTATTTTTTATACAAGCTGTTATCATTGGCCGATCATCGAATTGCCTAAAGTAGAATGGTTTATTTTTCGATAGACTTTTCGAAATTAAAATTTTCTTGCATTTAGCTACCTTGTTTGTTAATTAGTGCCAATCTTTAATATTTCCCGGTCCAACTTTTTTGATATTACTTTGTTGCTTACTCCAATTTTTTAACATTTTCCTTTGGTAGTTGATGTGAACCTAATTATTAATACTTATGTATACTTACACAATTATTAAAAATTATTAATTGTTATTCATAGTTAACAAACCGTAGTTTTCAATTGGCTTGAAAAATAAATGTCTTAACTTTAAATTAAGTTTAAATGAAAAGAGTTATTGAATTATAAAGAGAAATTTGTTTAAATTGGAGGCCTACCAAGCACTTAAGGAACGTAAAAATTTAATACTAGTTCTAAAATTGAGACTTGTCCAGAGAACAACCAGCAAGCAACTCTGCGGCCCCTTTTTCATATATGTATAATTTTTTAAATAATAGTATTTATACAAAATTTGATTGATACATACATACATTTTCTAGTTACAAGGTAAGGTCGAATATCTACTTCAAACACATTTTGGTCCTCATTATTGTAATTTATAATTGAGTTGTAGGCTTTTGTTATAATTGTTATTTTTAATACTTTACGTTTTTGTTTTTTAAATAAAAAAATGTTTTAGATCCAAATTCTTTACATAGTATATCTATGTTAAGAATTTGGAGGTATGTGCATTTCCATTTGAATCAATAAATCAGTGCATCTCCAACCAATTGGAAATTGAATTAATGGTATTTTTTATCCAAAAAATACCATTAATCTTTTGTATAGTGGCAATCATGGATTCGAAAGTAGCTTTGGCCCCATATTTTATTTTTAAATTTTATGAATTGATGAAAATTACATTTTGGATTAAAGAAATTGTTCCTTGGTTTTTAAAACGATCCTATTTGGTCAAGCCCAATCTATTCGGGACTCTACTTCTAAATGTATCTAGATTAACCTAAATGACTGATTTTATGTAAAGCAACTGGTTTAATTAATTTAAAGGCTGACAATCAATTTGACGACATCCAAAAGATGCATGGATCATTTTTTAATTTCTCGTTATTTCCGTTAAATTATTCCTCGGAGAGAGTTGGTAAATAAAAATTGCCCCTGAATACAAAAGGCTATATTTTTAAACAGAGCATACCTTACCTGCCACCAGATCTACCGACTGAAAAAAATCCATCATCGTCCATTTCTTCCCAGAATAATACTACTGAGTTTAGTTTGAAAATGGTACTGCCCAGCAACGGGTAAAAAATTTTTGTTTAAGGGGGGTCCACTTCCATCAAGAACATCTCGTCCGCCAGAAAGTATAACTGAAAAAAATACTAATCAGAAGGTGGGATGTTCCGGGTACCGACTGCGACCTACCATATTCCTGCTTATCTCTTCGTCGAATCAATAAAAAATAGCTTATCTAGAATTTGATGTATTTTTAAAACATTTCAAATAAGTGTTAAGTGTAGTTTGAATTGTTTTGGTTTTAGGACGATTTTGTAATAATTACAAAAAATGTTTAGGCACTGGTGTTGAATCAAATTTGTTTTTAATAAAAAGCATTTTTATTAATGGGAATTTTCACCGATTTAGATCTTGTTGAAACACGAAGAACATCGGATATAAAAATGAAAAGTTTAGTGTTAAAAAAAATAACTTTATAAAGAGCCAGGTGTCCAAAAAAGATTAATGCCCATTGGGAACTTAGCTGATTTATTGTTTAATAAATTAATTTTAAACAAGTTGTTTAAGAAGTTCCTGATTAAACGAAAGTTTGAACTTTTTCAAACCCATTTAAGTTCATGTTAAAAATTTTGAAAGGGAATTTATAAAAATTGGGCAATTCACCCAGTGTTCTTGTTTGTCTGCACCTTTCAGTAAAAGCCGTCAAAACCTTTGAAAATAATTCAGAGATTAGCCAGAACAAAAGAAAACAGAAATATAGCGGACCCTATATAAAAAATATATTTTTAATTCACTTAATATGAGGAAAAAAAAAGGTTGATTTGAGTTCAAAATTAAGTAAAATTTATTTGAATTTTTTATATTGATTATAATACTTAAATAATTTTAATTTACAGAATGTGTATATTTATTCCCGACGATTGGATTTTTTTGTATTCGTATCGATGCGAAAAGTTTATTTTCATAAAAAATAATTTATCTGAAATTTTAATTTAAAAACGCCAATAGAAAAAGAGATATTTTTGGGCGGACACTGTTTTCCACATTAATTTTCTTGAATTGTTCGCATATTTAATGAGCAAGAGACAAAGAAGAAATTCTTATGTGTACTTGTTTTGAGAGTTAAATTAGCCATATATAAAGAGTTTTTTGACGCTGTTAAATTAGACTCTTTGAAATAGTGTGTAATTTAAATGATTATATATATCCAAGCTTCAATGTATTTTTTTCTTAATTTTTCAATCTCCATACGTCAACTCTTTTACTAAAATTATGGAGATTTCCATCTTATAAGCAAGAAATTTAAGCTTGATTGATTTAGTACCATATCACATTAATAACTAAAGTACCTTACATTGTAGATTAAAATATAACCGCATTATTGAATTTCATGTCTAATTCTTTAAAAGTATGTACAGTCAAACCAACGCCAACTGTATATGGCGATTGGCATAAACACATTAATGCATCGTATAGGTTCGTTGGAGAGTTCGCGGGCATTTCTATGCCGCCTAATACAGCCGCAAATTGGTTACGCAATAATCTTCCTTCCCTTTCTTACTATACCGTTCCTTTCTGGCCTCCCTCCCATTTCTTTTTAATTTTCCTCATCTCCGGAAAAAGGAGAGAAAAGAATATTCGGACGCGGGCGGGGCCCAGCGCCACCTACGCAGCGCATACGTGAATGGGCAACGCCCTTATTAGTTTTAAGTTTACCGCGAACCCCAACCGCATTATCGAAGACGCATTCAGCTGTGCCGCCATTAGACGAGGTATTTATCCTGCCTTTTAACGCATTTCCGATCCGCATCCTCATTTTTAGTCCTTTGATAGAATCTACAATAACGCCGTTTTTGAGCTTAAGGGTCCAATCAAAATTTGGGAAGAAACTTGAGGAAACGCGCCCGCGCAACCAGGAGATGAAACGAGATACTTTGAGAGTTTCAATCGAATTTTAAATTTGTTCTCTAAAAATAAATGGACTGAGACATTTTGTTGAAAGAATGTACATGCGCATAATTTTTACATAGTAGGAAAATATTTCGCTTTTTATAAATTTTATTTTCAACATTTTTAACAATTATTTATAAGTGGCAGAATAAACTATAAAAGTAGAACCTGTGCTCTCACTTGAAGTATTAGATAAGATAAATATATTTATATAATATACATAATTTATTAAATCATTAATAATCATTTTCTTGTGCAAATTGCTGTTATCAAAAGTCAGCTACAAATGAGTCCAATTATATCTCAAATGATGGGTCTAGTTATTTGGCTCAGTGTCTTTATTATTGTCAAAATATGCTGGGACTGCCAACTTCTAACTGGCAAAATGTTATCCTTTAAGTAGTCTGTTGATTTAAAATAGATTGTACCTGAATTTAAGTGCGTTCTTACTACTTTTACGTGATTTCTTTAGCACATAAGTTTACAGGCTTACAAGTCAACTATAGAAATAAACAATAAATGCTGCCAACCTTTCTTCGTTTGCCAAGTATAATAATCTTCTTTAATTTTTTTTCTTAACAAAAGCGCAGAAAAACAACACTTAAAATGTATTTCAATGGTGTTCGTTTTTTAGTGGGGATTAAGCTTTATAAGATGAAGCAGGCACATGACGGTGAAAGTTTCGATCGTCTTCAAGCACTAAGTGCCAGGATGTCATGAATACAGTGACAACGAGACAAGATAGCTTAACCTACTAAGCTTAAAGCTCTTTAAATCTTCTTGTATTATCAAGTAGCAGTGGTATTTATCTCCATTATAACGTTTCACTAGAGTAACATTTTAATCTACACTTCTATGCTAATATTATAAATTCGAAAGTAACTCCGTCTGCTTTTTTTTCTGTTTGTCTGTCCGTCTTTACCGTCTATACCATTAAACGCATTTTGATGAAATTTAGTACATATTTAAAATAGGTTCCAAAAAATAGTTTTTAATTATCGATTTTCTTAACGTACATTTATCCCCAAAAGACTTATTTATAATTTGGAGTCCATTACTAAGAATTAAATTGTGTTGGTTTCTTCTTCATGTCAAGTGGACCAAAGTCTTAGGTAATGATGTCTGTTTTTTGGCACAAAGATTAAGTCTTCAAATATGTATTGAGAAGTTCCGATCATTTTTTTATTTCTTTAAACAATTTTCTAAGCAATTTTTGGGGCCCAAGTTATATACTGCACGTTTTTAGAGGACAAATATCGTATTACTATCTGCCGCATTTCCCTACAATAAAATGCCATACGACAACAATACAATACTATGGAAATAGCAGAAATATACTAAACGAGCTGTCTACGATACTAATCTAATTTTTTCTTCTACGAAGCTGTTTATTGGCCAGCCTGTTAATATGGGGAGCCCTATTGACCCTTTTGGACCTAAAGTTATTCCTAAAACGCAGGTGATTCAATTGTCTTATTCCATCCATAGCTACTTTAAATTTACCATGCTTTTTATTTGGAGTCATGAAAATTTATTTTTATTTTTTCTTTTTGGTTTAAAGCAAATTAAAACTAAAACCCAAGCTATGGGAGAGAGTTTTATTTTTAATTTTACTTGAAAAATCAAGGAGGTATCTAAACTAATACCATTCCTTCGTTATTATTTTTGTTATTTGAAATTAATTAACAACATACATTTAGAGAGTAATTTCAGATACTAATAAGATCAGATATTAATAAAAAATCAAGAGGTGTTTTTTATTAAACCGTATTAACGTATTATATTGGTGTTATCTTACATAGAATTAAAACGGTTTTTGCCCAAAAACAACCTCCAACCTGCCTTGCTCTAAATGATCTTTGTTTTCTTTCTAGTTTATCCTAAATATGGACTGTACGGTCTTTATGTGAGCTACTTTGGAATACTCTTGTCGCAGATCTTATAAACAGGAGTGCAGTTTGGTTTTTGGGAATTGACCTATCCTAGTGCTATCCCGGTATTTCAGAGCAACAGGTCCGGGAGGACGAATGACGCAAAGTTTACACAGTCTCAACTTGCAACCCGTTAGCAGAAAGCCATTCTTTTTAGGTAATAGAACATCAGGACCGGATAATCCCTTTGGCAACGATAACAACATTTTTAAAATCTTTTTAATTTTTTTAGCAATAAGATCATGAATCCGTTCGAAAAATAAAAATAACTTAAAATATTTTCAGTATACAATTTTACCGGAAGCAATAATAAAATAACTTGTATACGGCAAACGCGTCCGTTTACGTTATTGAACGCAAACGGATACGACAGCACTATGAGATAAGTTATCTACCGTATTTCTGGCAGTGTAAAATTTCACCGTTGCAGTTAAGCGTGTTTTCGCTGTCATGCGTCCCGATATCTCACATTACCCACACATAATATGAGATTATATTAATATATTTAAACATATTACATTATTGAGGCTTGAGATGCGATTAGAATTTTTTAATTCTTTGAAAGTTTATGAAGTTCTCTGTTATGGTTCAAAACAGGCAAATAAAATAAAAAAAGCAGCACTAAATTGTGTCTGACGTCTATATTCTGTTATGAAAAATTCAGACAGAATTAATTATTTATAATAAATATCTGATTGGATACACATCGCGTCAAGATTGAACAAGGCTACTTGGTCTCGCAGTGACTACGCGATCGCTTCTGGCGCTATACGATATTAGAAAAGGCCTATGATCAATATTGAATTGATAAAGGCTGATTACGAATGATTTATTTATATATATATATACCATTTAATAATAATTAAATTTAAAAAGATTTTTATTAATTGTATTATTAAAAGACTAGGACATGGAATGGTAAGTTTTTTAGTATATTTTCAGGTTTCAATATTTTAATTAAACATTGCATATTTCTCGAAGTTTCTAAAATATTGGTTATGAAACCAGTGGGTATGCAATAATATCAATGACATTAGTCCCATTTTAAGCAAAAGAATTGCGCTTATCGCCATTTTTTAAATTCCAATGGGTTTGCTTACTGGAATTTAAAATGCTTTATTGATTTCTATTTTATGCTTATAAAATACAAAGGTGGCATTAATGCCGTATGCGTATTTATTTTAAGTATACTTTTGAAAGTTCACCGTTGTTTCCTTAAACTGAAATTTTACTATTAACATATATAACCGCCTCCGTAGTCAGTGGAGGGCATTGCCTTAGAAACTGGAGGTTGTGGGGTTTGAACCTTGGGGACCAAAAAATTTTCACCGTCGTTTCTTTTGTTGGTTAGGGTAATTTGGAGCCGTTCCACCCAATTGTCTGAAAAGTGAGATTATCCATGCGGATAGGCTGTGTCGGTCTTCCCACCAACCTGCACTGGACCAGCGTGGTGGGTTAACGGGTCCGGAAACCCCCAATTGAATAAAATAGGGGAGGCCTATGTCCAGAGGGGATTATCACAGGCTGGATGATGATGATGAGGAAATGAAAATATATAAGACTTAGTATATATAAAAAATGTAAAAACGATCCCACAGCATTTGACCCGAGACTGGTTCGATAAGTATTCGAAGTTCTAAAAGAGATTTTATTGTTTCAACCAGTAATTATCTCGGTCTAAGAAAGAAATTCTTCCACGAAGTTCTAGTAATTCCCAATCCGGAGAGTGCAGTAATTTACTGCTCTGAAGCTACGAATACCACATCCACCGCTAGAGATCTTTGTAAACACTTCTTTATTGCTCGCTTTACCTAATGTTTTCTAAAAGAACCTTTTAACAATCCGAACTTGTTAAAAAAGAAGAGCTTTTAATCCACGGTTTTTTAATCTAAAATGGAATTTACTTTCGTATTTTAACTGTTAGAGCTCATTGCTTTGTAAAACATATGCGAGACAGTGTTCTAATAAATCAAAGGTTATCAAATAAAACATGTTTTTTTTTTCAAAATTTTCGTTGTTGTTTCAGTTGGTTAGGACAATTTAAGGATCACCCAATTGTCTGAAAAGTGAGATTATCCATGGTTGGATAGGTAAAAGGCGGTCCACCCACCAACCCGCATTGGACCAGCGTTGGGGGAACAAACCCGCATTGGACTTAAAAGAAACTAGTCATTTCAAAAACCCCAAAGAGAGGACGTTCAAGAGGAGGCCTATGTCCCATTGGACCAACACAGGCTGATGATGATAATGATTTGAAACAATCGTCTGTAGATTTTGTACCCAAATTTTAAAGCAATAAATAGTTTGATTTAAAAAATAAGTTTATGTTATTTAAAGTTTTTCCAAATGCAGGTCAAAACGTTTGTTTGTTATTTTTTTTTACTATTATAAAAAGGTAGCAAATGAAATACATCTATTATATAAAGCATAAATAAATACGTGATTAATTAACTTTTAAAACGCGATTCAAAACCCTGAAGAAATTTTTAGGGAAAACTCCCAAGAATCCTGAAATTCCAGAATTTTGTGATGAGTTTAAGCAATCTTTAATGTAAGCAAATTATAGCTCGTCCTAAATAAATCGTGCCATGAAAACGCGCCTCTGTTATGAAGGGGCACACTTTATAGTCCTTTTTTTGGCCATAAACCCGATTTTTCCAGTCCAAAAGCCTGGTTCAACAAAGTCCATAAGAATTTACACTTGTTTTTATTACTATATAAGGAGGATTTCGTTCAATAATGACTACTCTACTGTCACCCCAATATTATTATTTTAAATTACCTTAACTACTACCTAACCCTCATTTTTACTTTAATAACCCTAAAAAATATTTTTGAGCTCAACAATCCTTGGCTACTTTTCTGAGAACGAGATCACCGGATTGTCTGAAGAAACAGGCGCTCTGTCACTGCTGATAAGGGATTGGCAGATTTTTAAAAATAATTTTTGGGATTTAAAGCCACTCGAGCTTCAATGCAAAGTTTACTGCATTCTATGAATGAATTAATTGTCAGTAAATTTTTGAAAGCACTGAGATCATATGGCGACTGCCAAAAATAGTCTTGATAACCTGGAACGACTTTTTCATACCCATCCGACGCATAGAGTACCTTAATTTTTGATAACTGGGTGATTGGCTCATATTGTCCTGGATCAAGTCTAAAAACTAAGACGATCCACAACTGTTAAACCGCGGGATTCAAACCATCGTGGGTTTTCCTTGGCCTGGTTTATGAAAAAGTCACTTTATAATTGATTTTGATATTTTTGGGGACAAAATTTAATACATATTTCTTTTACTTTGCTTTTGTTGGAAAGTCCAACAACTTTGTTTATTATTGAAATACCCATCAACAATGCTAACTCGACTTTTTGGCTCTAGGCTTTTGTGATTCTGATTTATTCTCAATAAAAAATGATAGATCATAAATCTAATAATTTTTTGTTACTAACTGTGTTTTAAACTATGAAAATTTGGAAAGGGTATATATTAAAAAACCTGATTTGTAAACAATTAATAATAAACAATAAATTTATTATATTTTGGATTTTTATGGTTTTTTCGAATACAATTATTAGAAGACTGAATGTGATTTATAGACATCACACAACCATCAGCCTTTTTAGTCCACTGTTGCAAATAGGTTCCCTAAGCACCCCTTATCCATTAGGGGGTTTGGACCGTATCCCAAGACGCTGGTCCAATGCGGGTTGGTGGTGGACCGACTTACTTACATGCCCATCCGACGCATGGATCATCTTACTTTTCAGACAATTGGGTGATCGGCCCAAATTGCCCTAACCAACTAGGAAACAACAATGAAATATTGCATAAGGAATAGTATCCAGTTTAAGGTTCAATTCAAGTTTGAATGGCGTTTTGTGAATTCAATATTATGTTTAATGTTACTTTAGATATATCCTATGATTAATAATTCAAAAATAATTTAAAGCGTTCGTTTTGTATTCACAAATATATTCAAAATTCTGAAAACTCTGATGTTAAAACTATGAATTAGTTGAATTTGTCTTATCTTCCTTTGAACCGTACCAAATGTTCAACATAAAGTTCCCATCAAATTTATTTTAGACTAGCTGCACCCGCGACTTTATCCGTGTGGAGTGTTATAAAAAAAATGTTTTTTTTGTTTTTGACATTTTTATTGTAATTATCATTAAGGGAACCTTTGTGTCATTGATTCGTTGGTGGGGGAAGTGGTAGGAGGCGTCCGACGTGACGGCACAGCGGCGGCGTGCGCGTGGGCTGCGCGCGGTACTGGGCAGTACTTAAATATTGCGACATAACTTTATTTTTCTGAAATAAAAGAACTTTTCTAAAATAAAAATAGCCTAAGTTACTCCTTATTACATAAGCTATCTGCAAGTGAAAGTCCTGTCCAAATCGGTCTAGCAGTTTCAGAGATTTGCCAGAACAAACAGACACACAAAAATTTTAAAAATATGTATTTTGGTACGTGTACCGTATTTACATTCATGTGCATATAGTGGAAAGCGGTTATTTAAATATTACAAACAGACACTCTAATCTTATTTATTTGTATGTATGGATTGTCATTTCACTATTGTTTTTATTTCGCGGCATCATCGATGAGCTACAACATGTTAACCAAGTAAACGAGACAACAAACTTGCTGCGTAACGGTAGCGTCACAGTGACTGAGTAATTCTACATGAGAGCTATATCTGATTAGGTTGGCTACATCGTGAGTCGAGTTTTAGTCAATACTTAATTAATTTGCATGCAATTTATTTATTCTATATTGTCATCAAAAATATTTAAAAAATAACCTGCCTTTTTACGTGGTAATTTTCTTATTACAGATATGATTTTGATTTCTTAATTAATAGTATAATTAATAATAAACATAGGTTAAATAACTTTTTTTTAGTCGATGGAGATTCAAATATTTTAAAACTGCATCGAAACATTTTTTTAAAACGATAGTTACAATTTTATTCCGCATGTTTGTACAGTATTTTTATACGGCCAATAACCGTTTGCTTGTGTATTTTATTTTATTTGACTGCACGAGATATAGCAAATATAAACGCTTATAATAAAATTGGCAATGTTATGACCTAGGATATATCCGAATAGTTTCGAGAGATTTAGGGTAGATCATGTTGGAATGGATCATGGGTTATGGGGTTCGTATAAATGAAAAAAGTAGAGAAACTTTAACTTGAATAAAATAATAATTTCATTAATAATATTGCCTAAATACACCTTAATGATTGCAAGCATATAAATTAGTAATACATTATGTTAATAAAATATAATTACAAAGATAATAAGTGTGAAAGACGTATTTATAAAAAAATGAAGATTTCATTTTTATGATACTATTTTTATGTAATATTTTTTTTATTGTACATTCACAGTTTCACTATTAAATATATTGTAGTTTTGTCAATGTGAAATGTATTAATATATGTAAAATAAAGGTATCACAGGAGTATTAATTGAAAAAAAAAAGCAAATAAAAGCTAAACGTTCCTGTTTTCGGGCCGATATAACACTAAAACAGTTAATTAAAAGATATTATTAATACCATCTAAATTCAGTTTAAAACAGTACATACCCAATCAAAACTTACGTTCCACAGAAGTGGTCCCAATACTGACCCCTGTGGAAATCCACACGAAACCTCGATGGTCCGGACCCCATGTCGGCACGGGATCTCGACATGTCGCTGCGTTAGGTAGGTCCCGATGACACACATAGGTCGAGTGACATCGTCAAAACACCCCGCACAGGTCATCGCAACCTGCTCTAGTGACCTGACCCGCAGCACCGCGTGGACGATCGACCGGCTCTTGCCGATGCCATACTGGCAGGTTTCGACCGACTTGCTTCAGGTGCTGGATGATGACACTTGAGCCCCTGGGCGGCCGGCAGAGGTGCCGCCGCCCAGAGAAGGGCTCAAGAGGAGCGCCGTGCTTTGTTCCGGCACGGCGCCTCAAAGCGACGTTCCGGGTGTCCTAATACACCTGGTGAGAAGAGGCCGAGAGGGCCACGTCGCGCCGGGGTCGCCGAAGACTGTGATCGTGCCCGCGGCCCCGGCTACAGCGACATGAGAAAGGAACAACCGTTGGTTTTAGTGGGTATACCGGCCGCTCCATCTTGGCCGGGAGTTCCACATATCCCCGCTGCCCTCACTTTGGCGGCGGGGAATCCATCAGCTGGATTTTTCAACGGCAAAAAAAGGTGCTGGACGATGCGGGCAGTCACAATTCACTAGAAGAGTTTTCGCACATCGTCCAGTAGCACGATCGGCCCTTCGGCGGAGTGCGAGTCCGCACGAGTCGGCATCCCACCTGGTCGGGACCTGCTTGCTTGATTGCCGATGTCTACTTCGGAGTCGACCAACATTCCATCCACTCCACTCCAGAACCTTCATGGCCTATTGGCCATCAGTTTTTCTGACTATATGACTGCCAGTTCAGCGAGCTTATTGCAATATCGGTGACTTTAGTTCTTTGACGGATGAATTCGTTATGAAATTTATCCGACAAAGAAAGCATGACGCGCTTTACGGCCCGATGAGCTATGGACTAATCCTACAGTCAGAGGCCAAGTTTCGGACCCTGGTCTTCAAACACTGCGGTATCGACGATGTGAGAATGTGGTTTAGCTTCCTAAATGCTGCCAGCCTAACTGAATACCCTATCCAATAATAATAATAATAATATAATAATAACTCATTTAATCAATCCAGTACATTAATTAACAAACAAATACACACAATAACTAACTAATTAACAAACAAACAATGTAAAAAGTACGGAACAAAGGGCTATCTAGGGTTAAACCTACTTATTGTAACATAGTATAAAAAGAGAACATGAAACGATATTTTCAATAAAAACACTGTTTAATAATAATATAAAAAATCAAAACACAACAATACAAAGAACTTTAACTACGTGAACCCTTCTTGTTCTCAGTTGACGTATACAACGATGTCTGGATCGATAAGGTTCCAACTCAGCATTATGTTGGCTAAGGCCAACGCTGGTATTCTGCTGGCACCTACTTATACCTAATTAACCTAAAACTTCCTATATTTATATATATTATTCTCTCACAGGTTAAACTTTATAGCGGCTAAGGCTTTAAAATTGCAAGATCAAGTAATTAAATAATTTTCTTAAACTTAAACTTAACTATTAACGTGATATAGAAATACGAAATAAAGAAGAGCTAGAAATAAGAACAGATAAATTTAAAGTCAAACAGCACGATGTTATCTATCTTTTGTTTATTGAAAAGAACTCCTTTAACTTTTTAAAAGTGTTTTAACGTTCAGTGCCTTGATGGGTGGTGGAATATTATTCCAACATTTTGCTGCTAGCATATCGGAAGCTGCCTTAAACGCTGCAGAGCTATGTTTCTAGTGACAATCTGTTGAAGTCGTTGATTCGCTTCACGGCGCCTACCTTCCCCAACCATTCTATTTTTTCTTTTTAAGTCATTGGTTAGTAAGAAGTTAATTACGTCAAAGAGAAGGCTTGCAAATGAACTTTTCTGACGATACTTCATATTTAATAAATTAAATTTGTTAAGGTAAGGTTACGTGACACTGTGGCGTGAATATTTAAAGCAAAAAACGAGCGCATGCGTTATTTACAGTTGGATAAGTTTTTCAGCGTGCGTATAACCTACAATCATAAATAACATCTGAAAAATTTAATTTAGATAAAACTAATGATTCTACTAATTTTAGACGAATGTCTTGACTAAGATACAGTCTTAATTTATATAAAATTTTTAATTTGTAAAACAGCTCCGCACCGTGACACCAATATGTTTCTCGTATCGTAGCCTCGAGTCCAGCTCTAGGCCAGGATTCTTGCCTCAAAGACTCGCTTAAACTGGTTGGGAGCCCAGAGTCACACCACAATCTTTAGGGATCTTATTTACACATTAAGCCGAGAGCCAAACACGATATATTTAGATTTGACTAGGGTTAAGCGCTCAAACAATTGTTACATTGACCAATCCATGATACGTTCGAGGTCCGAGTTCAGCTTGCTTACTGCTAAGCTATGATCGCTTGCTCTAAAGAGATATATATTTGTAGATCATCGCGCGTACATGGTAACTACGTGTTTTATACTATGTATGATGTCAGTGGTGTATATGATAAATAGTAATGGAAATAATAGAACCCTAGGGGTTCCTCTATTGAGGTAAGTTTGCGTTGAACGAACTTTTGACCATTACTACTTTTATTCTCAACGAATTGACTGCGGTGAGTTAAATAACTCTCGAACCATTTGATGGCCTTTTCATCAAAACCATAATAAGCCATTTTGCTAACAACAATGGAATATTAATACAATCGAACGCCCTGAGAAACCTAATAGAACTAAAATAGAACACATTCCGCGTCCTGTGCCCTAAATGTTATCTGTCACATCTAGAAGGGCTGTGGTTGTGCCGTACCTTTTGAAAGCCTGATTGAAACGGAGACAGAATTTTCTTTTTGAAGAAATTCGTAAGTTGTCTCAATATCACCTTTTCTATTACTTTTGTCATCAGGCAAATATACTTACTGGCCAAGATCTTTTACTGAGGTGGGATTATTAATTTTTGTAAAGGCATTACAATTGCTGTTTCCATATCTGGTATTTCGACATTGAAATAGAGGCATTTGTAATAAGTAAAGGGTCTTAAGAGTATACGGAGGGTTAGGTTGAAGTATTTCTAAACTAATTCCGTCGATACCTATGGAATTTGATTGCAGTTTATTAATTATTTTCATAATTTCGGCTTCGTTAGTATTTTCTAAGGTAAACGTTGGTCGCATTATGCGATTGTTAGTAAAATAACTAAGGTTAGAAGCGGATGTATAAATTTCCGCATATAAAAAATGACAGTTTATTATATTTGGATCCTTAAATGACGGTGGGAGGTAATTGTCGGTATGCGGTGGAAGCTACAACCTTTTTAAATTCTTCCAAAGATTTCTGAGTTATTTAAGTTTTTATTAATATATTGATTAAAGAAAGCTCTCTTTCAAAATAAATTGATTGTGTAACAAGATTTTTAATGTTTTATAGTACGTTTTATGCACTCTAATTTTGTTTTTAAATATTTTGAATGGGCTTCATTACGAAATTTCATCATAGATCTTTATTGTGTCTGTTAACCAGGGCTGTGCTTGCTCTTTCATCGTAATAGTTTTAACGCGCAAATATATCGAACAGAGCCAATGAGGTTGGAATTTAAATTGTATTACTAAGATATTGACCTCATTTTGTTCACATGGAAAAAACCTCATTTGTTCCAGGCAGTTGTAAAAGATTTTTGCGAATATTATTCAAATTCCTGTACTCCATTCTTTTTTGGTTCAATCCTATCTCGCTTAATAAATAATTCACAACTTAGCATTGACTGATTGCTAACAGGGAACAGGGTCTACTAGTTAAATTTTGGTTTTAAGATCAGTGAAATAACATCTGATAAGCTGACTCGCTTTGCTTTGTAAAATGAGTTGGATATTGTATTGTCTGTTTCAAATCCGTTGTCGTTAAAAAGAAGCAAATTTTTTTGTATTTTTGGATCATATTTCTGTAGATGGTTAATAGTTGAAATCCTAATAGTAATATGTTATCACAAAATCCTAGAGGTTAACTGTTAATGTAATAGCATCAAAAAATAAATCAACGTCGAGCCATGGGGGCGGTATGCTGTACCGACACCAATTTTAGTGGACCTTATTCTAATAATGAGTCCACATTTGCTCAACTGAGTCATGGGTCGGTTCAGCTGGATGGCAGTACGGCCGTGCGTCAAGGCCCCGGCGATAGAATCCGACACCACCACCTCTACCGCCACGGACCTTCTGTGGCCTCGGCGTATCGACGTAGTCTGTAGCCACACAAGATTGGTAGCATGCATCCTCGCCATCACGTAACCACGTCTCATTCAAAGCCATAATGTCGACACAGCTTCGTTCGACCGTGGCAATGAACTCGTCTTGGCACGTATTTAGTGAGCCAACATTTAAAAATCCAACTTTAAAATAGTCGTTATTGGAGGACTCTGTACAAATTAGTGTTCTAATAATAAATACGAGTATCATTCCATAAACGAATTCACAGTTACTTTCTAAATACTTAACAATATACGTTTTAGCAGTCAACCAATCAGAAACTATATCAGACTTATGCATTTTTTTAGTAATACTTGCATGACACAACTTTTTAAACTTTGAACCTTCGATTACAACATCGTAAGCATACCCAACCACGCGAGACTCTTTGGAAATGATAACAAAATCAAGTAAAAAATACCAAATAATAATACACCAAGACACTTTCCAGAAAAACAAAAACAAATTAGCAATGAAGAAATAATAAAAATACAATATACTCTTAATATTATTAACCAAACGTTACGCGCTTTGCAATACTTATAAGAAGTGTTTTATCCAACGTTTTATCTGGAAAAATTTACCGATGTCTGACCTCCTCGTAGACGCTCAACTGGTTTCCGTCGTCCTTTCTTGTAAAAATGGCACCGTTTTTGGTCCATACGTATTTCCACTTGCGTGTAGCTGCCTACTCGAGCTTGTCCGAATATTCTTCGATTTGTCCTAGTGAGACTTTTCGTTGACATAAAATGTCTCGCGCGTCACCCGGCAAATCGATATCGGTGTTTTAAGTCCTCGACGGATACGTGCAGCGCTTAACCAGTCATCCCGAAGTACTCGCCGTGTCAAGCGTATAGTTATGGTGCGAGGTCTTTGCATAGTGGTAGCGTTTTCTTCAGAACGATTGGTACGGATAGTACCCGACCGCTCCGCAAACACAATGTCGCGATCTTCTATTTGCACACCCAACTTGGTGTGCTATTGTTTGCGATGTGAATGACACTCTCATTTTTATTCTCAGGCACTCCTGACACTTCAAGGTCATTCATAAGCAGCTCCTGTTCTCGATCATCCAAACGTTGCTGCGAAGTTGGGTAAAGTGCTTCCAGCTGGGCGCTATTGCTATCAGACCCCGTTTCCAATTTTTGTTCAATTATTGTTACCTTTTCTTCCAGCTTTGTAACTCGATTACAACAAGCAAATAAACTTGTTTTGAATTCTAAAATTTCACTTCTTATTTCATTAAACTCATTGCGAAGGCATCTGATTTCTTTAGTTAGTTCTAATAATATTTGGTTATTGGAGGTGTTCGAATCGCCGCTACCATCCGACAAAAGTCGAAACATCTTCTGGGCTTGGGCATAGTTTGTCGATTTATTTTTACAAGCTTAGCAGACCAGCCCGGTGGTGTTGGCCTGTAGCGCGCAGACCCATATACGGTGTAAGACGCACTGCATTTTGAACATCGAACACATTCTTTAATCGACAAAATTTACCACACAGACCACAATTAGGCATCTTTCTTCCAAATTAATATTTGTGGGTAGGTATATAACTTAAATGTTTGATAGTTCAGTACCAGGAGCAATGTATTAGGAGTATTTAGGCGGCGCTCGAAGTGATAAAAAGTACCAGGAGCAATGGATGCCAAGAGACAAACCCTCTGCGCTTTCGCCTATTACGTTAATGGCAATGCGTACGTACCACTGATTGGTTGTAACTTGTTGACGCCCACTGTTAACAGCCAAGAATCTTGCTGGGCGGTCCAATATGACGTCGCGGGGGTTGACCTTGCGTAACTAGGTACCAGGAGCAGGCACTTTTATGTTCTTGATGCTTATGCACTCCTAATTTTTGAACACTAATTAAACTTGGTAATTTACCAAATATGTTTAATTTGAAGAGTTAACAATCGAAATACGTCTGAACACCTCAGAGATCCGGGGAAGGCCTCCCTCTATCAGCTTCCCTCTCGAAGCTGTGTCTTCCCAACTGCAATATGTGCCTGGGATAGATATATTCATCGCGAACTACAAGAGTAAACCATCAAGATAAATCATTGTCATTGACCGGCCTTGAGGGAAAATGTTTGTTTAACATGATTTTCGACTTGTCCAATTTCATCCTAAGGCCAATACGTCAGGTGGATTCATTCAAACTATGCAACAACTCCTGCAAGCCTTTCAACGTAGCTTTTAATATGACCAAACCATCCGCAAAACGGAGGTGTGATGCAGCCCAAAAAAAGGTCTTGACGCCGTCCTTCAAAGCATTAGAGAACAATTCCAGATATAACAATTTGCATATTAATATTTAACGTGTGTAAATGGCGAGGTGAACCTGAAATTTGTTTAATTCCATTAGATATTTCACTGCATATATCTGAAAACGTAGCAAACAGGCTTAATTGGCTATTTTCAATATATCAAGTGGTTAGCAAAAGTTTGTTCATTTTATTTAAGTTTCGTTAAAACTTAAAGTTGTATTTTGTTGAAAAATGTTATTTTTTGTGTTGATAACTAGCTAATTTGAAATACGTTATGAATTAATATTTGGCGTCAGGTATAGCTCAAGTCGTTATGAATAAAACATTTTTTTTTCATATAGAATAAACAATAGTTTACTTTCATTATGGAAACGCAAAGAATAAAAATCTATTGCTTCTTATTAAATATTTTTTTTTTATAATATTGTGCCTATTTAACATGTTAAAATGTTTTAATATACACGAAAGTAATAATCTCATGCACCGTTAATAAATTGAAAAACAGACATGATCAGAAGCATTCTGATTCTGTTTGGGATTAGAAACCATCATCACGAGTTTGTTGCTTTTACGTAAACTGACGTTTCATTAAAAGTGCTTCAACTTCTAGTTCTAAATGTAACGGCCTTCATCAACTTCACGCCCAGTTCTCGCTTTGAATATTTTAAGAACGTTAACTCAGCGTCGCTATTTGTACGTCAATATATTACTTAGTCGGAAAATACATTATTTGACATCGCTTGTATATAATAATTCTATATTATTATAATATAATTTGCAACTATATAATTTATATGGACAGAGTTGTAATAAGTGCGTTGCATTTTTTTTATAGCCGAAGGTCCTGTGGAGGAACAATTACTAGTACTAAAATCGTTACACACTTAATAAAAGATAAAAACATTGAAATAATAATAGAAACTGCTATATAAGTAAGATGATTAAGTAAGTTACGAATGATCTGATTACAATGCAACAGTAAAGAAAAATAAAATAAAAACAAATAGAAATGTTTATTGTGAAAGGATATTAAATTTGTTTCAATATGATTACAAATATCAACTGACATACTCTTTACATCTTATCCATAAATAAGATGTAAAGAGTATGTCCTATAAGTAGTTAAACATCAAAGGCCGCTTAGACTACAGGATATTTCCTTCTTTAAATGGGTACAATTATCAAGAAAAAAAATAAACTGTACAGGACTTGAAACAAAAATTATTATTTTAATTTAAATGACTAATCATATCATCATCATCATCAGCCAGTGATAGTCCACTGCTGGACATAAGGCCTCCCCTAATATACTTATAATATAATAGGTTTTTGGACCGCATCCCACCATGCCCATGCCCAAATTGCCCTAACCAACTAGGAAACAACAATGAAAATTTGTTGAGTTCCCGCAGGATTCGAACCCACAACCTCCGGTTTCTAAAGCACAAGCCAATACCACTAGGCTACGGAGGCAGTTGCAGCTGCATGACTAATCTATTTGAACTATTTTTAAAATTGAGGAAATTAATAGACAATCTTAGTTTTTGCCCTTATGTATATAACCTTATTTTCTGCTGTCTCATAAAAAAACACTAACTTTTTACCAAAAACTTGTATATGAATTTGGTTAACCATGACTGGAAAAAGCATGGTAACAAACGATCCTTATTTAATACCTCCCTCTTTTGAAAGTTTGGAAAAACCTAGCCATTTCGACCTTGAGTTTTGAAACTTATTTTTGAAGTTATTGTAAAAATGTCATAATTTGTTTCTGTTGCTCTGACCAGAATAAATTTTTATATTTTTCACAAATATGTTAAACTGATAAATCTTTACGTTAACAGATGCACTACTTGATATAATTATAACGCTATCATAAAATACTTTTTTCGCGTTTACGTACTGCAGTAGCTGTAAAATCGCTCGTTCCACGTTGAGATTAAACTTATAGAACGAGATTTCGGACGATAGATTTAACTCCCAATAGATTACCTTACTCACTGAGCATGCATTATTTATTGCTCTGCCGCTTACGTATACTGCAACGGTAGCATGCAAGAGGCCACTCGGGATTCTTATCGAGATATTGATGCCGAAGAATTTATCTAAGGGTTTTTAGCTTTATTTTCAAAGCCTAATTTCTTTTATGTTTGGTATGGTATAAGTTTTAATCTTTTATCTATTATTAAATATGCAATATATTAAAAATAATCTCATTTAATGTCCAACAAAACCGAAACTGTAACAATACTGTGGAGTCATATGTTTTAATATGGATGTTTCACTGTGGACTGTTAAAGTAGTTATATAAAAAATCAAATTATATGTAGATAATATTAAATCTTATAAAAAAGGGGGAGCATCAACGTGCTGTCAATTTGTCAACGATTGTCTATATCCATGGGTGTCGATGACCAGTTTCTAACAGATGCAAACAAGCAGGCGCCTGTGTAAATAAAAAAGAACAAAAATGAAGTATAAAAAATTCATATGTTATTGAGACACTTTCGGTTAATCAATGGCATAAAGAAGGAAAAAATCCCATTAAAATAATGATAATGTGTGAATAGTTTTTCGTTTCAAAAAAATTCATTTGCCGATCCGAATAATCAACATGGGAAAAAGAAAATTACTTAATTTTCGTAGCTTAATTGCGTTGAGTACCGAGTTTAATTACGCTCATTACGTCAGTACTACATTTACAGGCTTATTAACTAGCTATGTTATGCTACCCACATTTGGAGGATTTGTGGTAAAAGGATTACGTTATTAAATAAAAACTTCATTTTGGCACAAAAAATGCTAGTGCCGGCTTACAGTCCCGAAAGTTAATTTATGAAAATATTTACAATGTTTTCTGAAAATAGCCAATCAGATGCAATAACGTGAAAACAAAAACATACGTTTCGCAAACAATGTTGTGACATCAAATATTTTGTTGTATATTTAAAGATAACAAATATTTACCTTCAAATAATAATAATGATCGATATTAAAATTTAATAAAATTTCAAAACTAAAACAGCCTATATAACTGTACATTTTTATTAAAAATTGTATATTTTTCAAACAATTAACAGCATGCAAAAAAGATAAAGTTTTAAAAGTGAAAATATATTTCTAAACTAATGGTGCTAGGTTAAAGCTATTCTATAATGCTATTTTGTAAGTTTAGATAGCTTTAAGAGTGTTTTTATAAAATTGTAGTTAAAACGAGCAATAAAGAAGTGTTTACAGATATCTATCTAGCGGGGAGTGTGGTATTCGCAGCTGCACTGCATTGAAATACGAGGGTTTCTTCCCGCAATAGTAATCACTACAACTTAAAAGATTGAAATTTATTTTAATTCCAGATTTCAATCAGCCTTTATTATGACTTTTTATTTTCATAATGTGGCGTCAGGATGTGACGACTCCACCGCCCACTTGACTGCGTCGTTGCTTTACAGTGAGAGTAAGACAAATCCGCAGTTTCAGGTACAATCAGTCGATTGCCAATTCACCTGCTCAGCGTGCCAATTATGAGCATATCTTTTTACTACTACTCTCGAACATGTTAATAAATATCTGTACCTTGGGGATGCATTGCAGTTGTGTAAACACAGCTTCGAAAGGGAAGCCGATGGGAGGGTTCAGTTAGGCTGGGCAGCATTTAGGAAACTGAACCGCGTTCTCACGTCGCTACCGATACTGAAGAACTGAAGTCACTAACATAGTGAAAATGATAGGCTTGTTGAAGTGGCCGTGGGCTGGTCACGTGGTCAACAGAACCAATGCTCGGTGGACCAATAATGTTCAGGAGATTTGGCCGCATTCGGGACGATGGAGCGTGGGTTGATGCATCGACACATCGTCGATACATCGATAGGTCGATCCCCAACCAGGAGAGATGACGATCTCCTTGCAGTAGCCAGTTGGCAGCGAGAAGCAAGGGATAGGCCATCGTGTTGTTCATTGAAAAAGGCCTGGACTGGACGGATAAAGGTATGGTTATACTTTGAGTTGAGTTTCAGTTTTTGTCATCATGTTAAAAAATCATGCAGGTGCGCTAAGGCTAGGCTTACTTCGGTAAGAACATAAAACCACTTATACAATACTTAATACTCTAACTCTACTCGGTGTTCGAGTAGCTCATGTATTGTTAAATTTTTGGTGCACATTTTTAGATTTTTTTTTTATGTACATATGCTTCAAATTTGAAAATATATTTTAAAACTTGTCTTACACAAAATTAAATTCTTGTATTTAATTTTTACCTATTTGGTTTAATAAATCGATAAAAACACCTATCAGCCTTTATACAATTAAATAAATTATAAAATATGAATCCCAGAAGTTAAAATTAGCTTTCAATGGGCTCATTTCTAAGCGTTTAAAAAACTAGCCTTTTAGGCTAGCAAAAAAGACTGATCTATGCAATTTTAAATATTTAATAGCTATAAGTATTATTTTATACTTATAGCTTTTTAGGTCAATGGTGCACAAAATCATTAAATGATAACAGTAAACGGCCTTAATTTTAATCACAACCGGTGTTCTTAAAAAAATCATTCATATGTATCATATCATAAAATTAACCTTTAAAAAATTAATATGTGTCTACAAATGGCCATTAAAAATTAAAATTTGTTGTAACCAATACGCGTCAGCTTATAAAAAACCTTTAGGAAATCAAGGTAATATCTTCCTTGCCTACAGACAATATGATAAAAGAAAATTCATCGTGAGAAAATATAACATGTTAAGTTTTTTTTTTTATTTTGTACGAGCGATAAACCGAGTAAGACCTTTCATGGTGCAACTAACCCTCATTGCCCATAAGAAAATCAGCGTAAACACCACAGTCCGCTTACCGCCTTGAGACATGTTCCGTCTCGTTTACCCAGGAATTACGCTAGCTGCGGTGCTCTTCAAACCGGAAGGCAGTAGTGTTTACACTACACTGATTTGCGGCAGAAATAGTCAACGTCGTGGTAGCTAATTACCGTTGTATTAAAAAAAAATCTGAACCCCTCCAGTTCAGTATATGTACCTTTATTTTTCACTATACATTTATTACACGTTGCTTTGCTTCTGACTGTCCACTTTAATAGTTTTTTATTGAAATTACTTGTTCTATTTAACGTATGATTATCTATCGCTTTTGTGCTACTTATTACCAATACGTCAGCAATATTTTTTTTAGAAACCAAACCATAATCTTCCTCAAGCGAATTTTGTTCTATAAATATATGTCTAGTATTTAAAAGCTTACCATAAAAGTACGAGCACTGCTGTAGTTAATGCAGCAGTGCTCGTCTTGTTATTTCATGTGCATTAGCATCACAATGGTATCTGTACTGCGATTAGTTATATTTGCTGCCCGAAGGATAAGAACTAAGTGTTATTACGATTAAGAGATATGCATTTACTCTTGTGGTACTTGAATTTTTATTTTAAAATTATAAAATAATTAATTATTGTATTTAAACTGAATGCTGACTCTGCAAACGTTGTTTTTCCATATTTAAGAAAAATTAAATAAAATGGCCTGGACTTACCTTATCACTTAAGGGTTTGAAAAATAGAAAGTAGGTGATAGGATTGGTTAAGCCATTTCGGAGGAGTATGGAAACGAAAATTTCAACGAGAATTTTATAAGATTGAGTATATGCCTATCCAAGGCATAGTTCATCATGCTACACAGGTAATCAGGTGGTGAATCCGCATTGCCCCAAGTAACTAGAAAACAACAGTGGAAAGGTCTTGAGTTTCCGCATGATTCAAAACCAAAACTCCTGATTTCTAAAGCGTCAAAAGCCCTACGGTTACGGAAGTAGATAAATGTAACCGGTACATATAAAAACAGCATTTTTTTATTTTTAGTCCGCCTGTCTGTTTGTCTGTTTGTTTGGTCCGGCTAATCTCTAGAGTGGTTGGACCGATTATGACGGAACTTTCACTAGAAGATAGCTGATACCATCATTATATCAGCCCAGAAAAGTCCACTACTGGCCTCCTCCATGAGCTGCCAAGAAGTACGATCCTGCGTCACCTGCATCCACCAACTGTCTGATAGCTGATATAGCTAGGAGTAATTTTGCTAGCTTTTTCTTCCAAAAAAAAAAAACTGTTTCCACTTATTATAATTAACTAGAATTTTAATAAAAAATAGTGATGTAATATAAATCAAGTAAAGTTAAATTTTAACCGTTTTAAGTAATATTTTACTATTTTAATTAATATTTTTTCTTTTTTGGTGATGAAAAATATTTTTTTATTACTTCTACTCTGTTCTACTGCTAAATATTTTCTTTAACAATAGATAAACAATTTTTCGAATTAACAAAAAAGAAAAATTTTAAGGAGTGGAGCACTACTAAAGTTTTTTTAACTTAGCCCCATTTACATTTCTAACTTGGGTTTATTACTTGTTTTTGCAGGAGAAAGATTTTTTCAGGTTTATTTACACTTACCTTATCTCTTAATATTACTGTTCGATTCATAACGAATTAAAAATCTTGTTCTCGTTCGTTTCTAATTTTTTAAATAATTTGATATATTAAATAAATGTATAAATCTAGCAGTAACCGATATCGACAATTTGAAAATTTTTAGTAACAACAGTAAAAATTGTGGCATTTAACTCTTAAAGAAATATGAATTTTAGTTTATTTGTAAAATATAAAAAGCAGTATTTAAAATATTTCCATTGCATTAAGCATTGTGCAAAAAAAAGGCAGGTCAACAATAAATGTGAAGTGTCATGGATAAAGCTGCTCTTTTGTGGGGGAACTGGCTTTATCCCTAAATTTAGGCAATAAACCCGCTTTTGCAAGTGACATAAAACCATATCTTTAAATGTTTCATAAGGTTTCACGACTCGTTGTCATGCAACGACAAAAGGAACTTCCTTGCAGTAGTGATTCTGCGATTGTTTTGTGTCCAGAGATTTTTATTCCTAAATATGATATGCTAGCTCTAAATAATTATATACCTATGTATATACGCTAGATGTAAAGAAAAACAATAAAATTTTTTTTTAATTTTCTTTATATTATTTCTTCCATGTTTTGTAAGCATTTGTATTCTAATTATGTTACATATTGCTACGCTAAAATGAAAAATTTGAATTTATTTTACTCGAAACTACCACCGGTTCGGAAAAGGACGCCTCAGACCTGAGAAGAACCGGTGAAAGAAACTCAGCGAAATCATATCTTCGATTCAGCGATTGGTTTGAGAACTCAATCCATTATGTTTCAAATTATTCAATACTCATTCTATACATTGGAAGGGGTATACAATCAGAAACCATCCTGCATCGCTTATTTTATTTTACTTTTCTGGATTCAATAATGTTTTATTTGATTGCTTGATTTCACATTTTGGCATTTTTTCAATTAAAAATGGTAATAGTATCGTAATACTTTCTGTTGCGTACGTGATTGCTATACATGATATGAATTGGTTTTACGGATTTTATCGCGTTTACTTCAAAATTCGTAGCGTAGTTTTAAAGATTTAAGCATAAATAGGGACGGACAGTTTTAAAATACTCAAAACGAACGTAAAGTATTAACGATTTAAGTAATTATGTCTTACACTATGTAATATCGCTGCTAGGCATTATGCACGATTAGACTTTGCCATTGCGCAATTTTAATGCTAAAATAAATCATTCTATAATTTATGTTACACGAATTGTTAGTGTATACATCTTGCAGACCCAAAACTACATAAAAATCTTTCAATAATAATTTCAGCTTCAACGCGTTTCCATTTTCATATGAGAGGTGTATATGTTTTAGCATTTTGAGGAGTATGTATCCATCCATTTGACGATCAAAAGCACTCAGACGAAACCTAACACGCACGTTACGACTGGTCGTTCGTTAACAGTATTGCACATCGTTCATTTTGTTCCCGCTTTTTAATTGCGGTTAACGTGTGCCATGATAAATTTAACAAGGGAGTTATTGTCCTTTTTAGATTTTGGAACCGTAAAAAAATAACTCAGTGAATTTACACTTTCAACAGTAAAAATAATAGTCAACAGTTTTAACAATTGACTGTTTGATTTGTTTGTTTGATAATTATAAAAGATCTATGTTGCCGGCCAATGAACCTTAAGCTGAACCAGTTTGAAGTTAACCAGTGATCTTGAATAAGCAATGTTTGGCCTATAGCTTATTAATGGCTTGTTGGCATGTTTAATTTTATTGTTATAAAAGATGACAATATCCAGTTTATGCTTTTGTTGTAGGTCACAACGATTTTTTTTTTATTGGCATACGGAACGAGACGAGTATCAGGGCTACCTTGATGGAAAGTGAATGACACCCATAGACATTAGCATCACAGTGATATCGCCAACGCGCAGCTTACATGAGACATGGATGGTAGTCTCGTTTACGTAAATACGCTGAGTGCCCTTCAAACCTGGAACACAGTTACTGTTTTCAATTCATGCTTCATGGCATAATAGGCACCGCGTGGTGTACTAGACTGTTCCTGTAAACAGGGGACCTACCACGGTAAACAGGGACCTACCACGGTGAACAGGGGACCTACCACCGGTCTTGTACAAAATAACTATTTCATCTTTTTGTGTTTGTGTTCATTCGACTACCTTAAAATGTTTGTAGACTGATTTTCTTATTCCTTTCTTGCGTCTACCATTTTTAATTAAAACTTGTAGTTTTCCAGATTTAAAACATATGAAAATATATATCGTTGCACATGCGGACAAAACTTTAAAGAGAGTCTATAAAACGTCATAAGCTAACTGGTAGAGAGTGCCTAAGGCATTAAGCTCGCCTTTGCGTGTTTTATCTGGGCGGAATGTTTAATAAAAAAATTAATAAAAAATTGTAGATCTTCCATATCAACATTTAAATCCACTATTAATTAATAATTTTAATGTTAACGAGATTAAATATATAACGAAGCATGTTCATAGCTCATTTGATGTAATTAATTCATGCAAGTGCTCTAAAATTATTATCATCAAAAAGAAAAAATTAAAACAATAATATAAATTAAATAATTCTGAAATGCGGCGGGTGAAATCAGGAGGTAAAAAATCTTGTTCTTTTCCGCCTAACGCTCAAATGGTGGATTAACCGTATATATATTTGATTGAAATACTAGATCGTGTTAATCATTTTATGGCCGTCGCAAAAGTAACTACTGACATTTGTGAAACATCGACAAGATGACCACCACTCTGTTCTTTTTTTTATGGAATACCTGTTTGCCGTTTACTCTCAAGTAAGGAACGAAAACAGATGCATACGCTTTCCCGTCATAATGGAATTTTAAGTAAAATTCTAAAAATGTATTCGACACCGAACGCCAGACAGTATCGCATACTTTACAGATGTGATTAAATTCTAGATTTTAGTTTTCCAATAGCAGATTTTACATATGACAGCAGAAAGAGTTTCCGGAAATATTGTTGAAACTTATCCTTCGTTAATATTTCTTACGTTTTGAGGCATAACTCAAAAAAAAATATAGGATACTTAGGAAAAAAACAGCTCTATTAATCTATTACCCTTATCAGATAATAAAAGGCAGATGGGATAATTCCTCATGAGAATCACAATGAAATTGTGTATTACAAAACTTCATAAAGTTAAAAGCATTTTAGTGATATTGGTTTTATTTTAACCATAACCTTTACCAATATGTCTAGAATATATTTTCTAATTTTTATTTAACATATTTTGAGATAGGTGCATAAAAAACACAGTTTATATTCCAACAAGCAAAGTCATTTTTGTCATGCTAGTTACGACCTGAGTAAAAGCAATGTTGTGGTTATCAAAAATAAAAGCTAACTCCACAGCATTTGGAAGAAAAATGTTTAAAAATACACTAGTAAATACTTAATATTCGTCAATCAAAACACGACATGATAATTATGATGAGTAATTATGTTAAAAGATATAAATTGATTAAGCTACTTGGTCTTTACTTGACGTCAAGCGATATTATAAGAAATATACTATATACTATAACATATGCGGGGTAATAAGCAACTAGTGCAGTTTTCACCTTGAGACGTGGTATATCGTGTCTCATTCACTTATTAATAAAACTAACACTGTATCCTTTGAATATGGTTAAAATTTGTGGCACAATTAATAAGCACCACACTGATTATTTTGCAGATGCTAAGTATTATGCAAAAAATTAAACGTTTTTATTCGTCGATGGACTTAAGTACAAAACAGACACTGAACGAATTATAAGAAAAAAATATGTATTTATTTCCATTTCTCTACTTTGCACAGAAGGGCTTTGTTCATCAAAACAGTATTAAGCAAACAAAGATGTTTTAAAATATTTTGGTTCATCAATAGTGTTTCTCTTCTATAAAAATCATAGGTTCATTTATCTTTTGAAGTTACAAAGGTTATTTATCTTAATAAAACTACTCTTACGTCAAAAATTGGCCGGATATCGGAGCATCATCGTCATCATCACGTCCTGTGGTATTCCACTGCTAGACATAGCCTCCTGATACACATCTATCCATTAGGGTTTTTTGACCGTATTCCACCACACTGGTCCATTGCGGGTTGGTGGGTGGACTGATCCAATATCAAATCGCTTTTGACGGATTTTCGCAATATTAATTTATATTTACTATGTGTGATATGTCTGTGTTGCAATGAGATGTCTATAGTAATTTAGCTTGTTTCAGGACAGTTATAAACTAATTATAATTGCCTACAGAATTAACTTATAAACATGGTAATATCTTACTAACTATTATAACAAATTACATTAAAATAAAATATTTGCAAATAAACTCCGATTTTGAAATCAAAAATACTTTATTTCTATAGAAGGAATAGTTGGTTTCTATGACCTAAATAATATTTATGCTCAGTAAAATCATTGAACTTGTAAAATATTACTAACACTATTTAATGATTATAGAAAAGCTTATGTTTCTATAAACTCTTTTCTGTTAATATTCTATTTATTTTTATCTCACTATTGTATAACATTTTAATGCGTGATTTAATATTAAAGGTCACGCCATGGTTTACAAATTCTTCGTTTACATTGTCGGTGTGCCTAATGACTAAAAAAAAATTTGTTTATTTTAATTTAAATATACTTTTAGGGCACTAACTGTATTGGTGTTCAGTAACTGAATATTTCGTCAGTTCGAGTTTTACCTACACTGCATTTTTAAAACCCTTTACGGTTTAAACATGCTCTAAAACTGCTCTCCGTTAAATGAAATTCACAGTGCTGATGTTATCTGTGGTTTACCAGCTGTGAAAAATTTGTTGACGGATTTTTAATTTTATGTCATTCGTTATAAACTTGTGTGAAACTTTCTAAATGAAACATCAGAACAATAGTAACGAATGGATTACACGTTAAACAATGCATTCCATTGCTTTATTTAAGTTATTAATTTTATATTAATATTTTCTCAAAATACGAATCTGGATTCAGACACAATCAACAATTAAATATAAAAATTTATAAACAAAATTAAATAACGTAACTCTTGAAAGTCGTATGAATGGTATCTTGGGCATTCCAACACCCGTGGCACAACTTGACTCTTATGAAAGTAATATACCTGTAAATTTGTAAGCAGACAACTTATAATACAGGTGGCCCATAACCCTTTGAAAAGTAAAATTTGAATAAAACGAACAGGGCGCGCGTAAGCGGTGCAGGGGAAGCGGGGGGAGTAACTTCGGTTTCTGGGAATTTAGTCGCGATGGAGCGTTTTACCGAAGCGGACCGTGTGTCGTGTGCGCGAATTTTATAAAAACGACAATTCGGCAACCGTTGCGCGGCGTAAATTTCGAGAACACAAAGGTTTACACAACTTTGACGACACTCCAACTCTTCAAACGATTAAGAACTGGGTTGCAAGTTCCGACACAGTCAACTCGTAAGCGCGCCAGAGCATTAAACGTATCCAGTACATCGTTACAACGGATTTTGAAGAAAGATTTACATATGCACCCTTACAAAATTCAATTGGTTCAAGAATTATAGGAAACTGACGGCATTCAAAGACAAAATTATGCGAATGAAATGTTGAATCGGTTTACTTCTTTCAATAACATAATGTTCTCTGACGAGGCTCATTTCCATCTCAACGGGTATGTTAGTAAACAAAATTGCGCTACTGGGGCCCCATCAATCCAAAACTTAAGCATCAGAAGCCCTTATATAGTCCGAAAGTGCCTGTTTGGGCCCATGTCAGCCCATGGTATCCTAGGGCCTTACTTCTTTGAGGATGGCAGAGGGCGCAGTTATTGTTACGTCGGAGCGATACGTGGCTATGGTCGAAGAGTTTTTCATACCAGGATTGCAAAACTTTTTAGGCTTTAATGCCAGGACGTGGTTTCAACAGGATGGGGCCACTTCCACATCTAACACTGCATGCCCGTTATCCGTCAACTTTTCCTGGCAAAATTATCTCTAAGAGAGGGACATTTCCTGGCCTCCACGTTGTCCAGATCTGACCCGTAGGTTCTTTTTGTGGGGCTACCTTAAGGCTAAAGTATACGACAAACCCGCTGTCGTGAGGCCCTAAAGAAAAATCCGCAGAGAAATGACAAGCATTTCAGCAGTGACGTGCCGCGCAGTCATCGACAATTTTAGACGTCGTTTGCAAGAGTGCCGTGATCGCAACGGATTACATTTAGAAGACGTTATTTTCAAAAATAATTCCTGTTTTTAAGCTTTTTGTTAATAAAATTTAATTGATAATGTAATTAGTTTTATTTTAATAATTTTTTTTCATATCAAAGGACTTATGGGCCATCCTGTACAATTCATAAAGATATATAAAACGCGATTTTCCAAGCAGGGTGGTACTAAATGCATTAAACTGGGTCAACAATTAAATTAGGTATAAAATAAGAGTATCTAAAAGCCCTTGCCATTAGTTAATATTTATATTTCTATGCGGCACAACTTACATGAAGAATATTGATGGAATAAGTAAATATTTTAAAAAATGGTAAGTATTGTTGCGTTTTTTTGTAACTCTTGGTCCATTTTTTTAGTTAGCACAAACAATGTTCTGCAAAGTACAGCATTTTTCTCTAGGACTAACCGCTTCCATGGCAATTTGCTTAAGTAAATTTTCACAGGCTACTGAAGAAAAATCCTGCAAAGTATTACACTTAAGTTCTGAGGCTACTTGTAACACAGGAACACTTTGCTTCATTGCATTTATGAAAATTCTAACAATTTATATTTTAAAGAGATATAAAAATTTCTTTGTACTCAAGCTTAGCAAAATTTAAAAAAAAATTAACTGTAGGTTTAAAGCATTTACGCGAACGCAAATATCCGAAACTTCGGAAATACAGTAAAACTAATTTAACGCAAATTGGTAAAGTCTCGTATTAAATGTGTTGATTGTTATTTTAATTCTATTTACATGTACCAATGGTAGGTCCCCATTCTACAAAAGACCGTCTGGGTGGGTGCCACCGCGGTGCCTATTTCTGCCGCAAAGCAGTAGTGTGACAACACTCCTGTGGTCCGGTTTAAAGGATACCGTAGCTAGTGTATTTACTGGGTAAACGAGACTTAACACCCTATGTCTCACGGTAGGCTGCGCGTTGGCGATACCACTGGTATTGCCAATGTCTATGGGCGTCGGTGACCACTTCCAGTCAGATGGCCCGACGGCTCATCTGCCTGCGTATGCCATAAAAAAAATAACATTTAATATGTATGCTAATAGTGTTTTGTTGAGTTAAGATTATTGTGAATAATATTGTTAAATTTTTTCCGTTTTTGTATTTAATAGAGACTAACGTCATGTAAGGAGACGTTATCGTTTTAGTTTATCTTATTTTTTTAGCTTTTCTGCATAATTTACATCTGCTTGTCTATAGTCCCGTAAAATAAAATATTTTTTTAATATCACGACGAATAGCTTTTTGATACAATTTGTTTATAATACTTTCCACACGCTCATAGATTAATATCTATTTATTCGAATAATATTTGCTTTTTTCCTTTCATCAAAAGAAGTTGCCTATGAGAATTAAAAACTTGGAAGACCTTGAAATTAAAAACGAAAACATAATGCAGAATAAAGAGGTTTCACTCCTTGTATTTTACCCAACTTGAACTACTAAAGTAGGTATTAAATTTATCTATTATTTGTAACATATTGGCCTGTTGTAAAATGTGCTAAATATTTAGATATTTATTTATAAATGATTCACCAACTAACTGATGTGGAAGCACTTACATTATAAACGTTAGAATGACAAAACGAGATATAAAAGTATATAAATTATAGATTAACACTGCGTTTGAGAATTAGAAACTAAATTAGAGCAAGGACCAAACACGTATTTATGTTACTAGTAACATAAATACGTGTTAAATATGACAGTATATATTTTTTGCCAACTCTAGTCTATAAGTTTATAAATGTACATTTATGTAATGATATCTATAATTAAGACTATTTTCATTATTTTATTTATTTATGTTAACGTTTTGCTCTAAGTGTACTCAGGCAGACTTGATGCTAATGGCATTTTCTGCCAGTCAACCTTAGGGTTATGCAAAGATAAAAATTTTATTATGCCTTTAAAGAAGAAAAATTTAAACAAAACAGAAGAAATTGTTTTATAAAATTTTTAACACACCCGAATTGAAAACCTCTTAAAGGCATCTATCGAGCAAAATGTTACTTATTTGTTTTTTGTCATTATACTGATGACGTTTCATTCAATAATATATTTGGATCATTCAATGATCATTGCTCAGAGGTTGAGATTTATTATCATTATGTATATCAGAGGTAAATAAAGTATTAAGATGATGTAGACATCGGAATGTGTAGGGTCAATAATCATGCATGTTCTGCTAAGTTTTGCGAAAATCCGTTTTTAAAAATAAAATTTGCGTTAAATAATAAACGATTCACTTTATAAAATTTTCGTGTTTCTTATCTAAGAATTGTAAAGATATATATATAAAAGAAGTTTGGTATAATGAAGGTTAACATGTTTTAATAAAGGTAACAAAGAACTTAACTCTTTAGCAGATTCACTGAACCGAAACTTTAACGAAAAAAAATAGACGTATATTTATTAGGAGAAATGTCTTGAGTTGGGTAGACACGGATTAATTTATAGGTTAAGGAGCTCTTGAACGCTATTAGGTTGTTAATAAATTGTGAACTGAATGGAAAGATAAAAAAATTATCTTAGTATTTCGTAAAATTTTACGAGCAATAAATTGTAATTGAATATTTAAATATACTGAAGGATTTCTCATTAAAGTTTTAAATTTATACAATGTAAAATAGGCTTTGAACGCTTATCGCAAAATACTTTAAATACAGTTTGGATGGTCATTTACTAAATCTTTAAAAAATACACCTTATATAGAGGTATATTAAAAATATTTAATAACATCATAAGAGGTACTGTTTTAAGATACATTTTTATTCCCTTATTAATTTCTTTTCGAAACTTAAATAGTTTTATAAAATTCTATGTTTTAAGAATAACCCACAAGAAACGTTTTAACGTAAACATTTTTTAAAAATGACAATCAAGCATATTCGAAACTCATATAGGATTATACAATTTCAGTTCACATAAAAGTTATTGCATTAAAAGAAATTTTTCATTCTATGTACATAAAACGTGTCATAGACAACATTTTCATTAGAAGAATACCTTAAAGAGATTTAAATGCAGGGGACAGAAATCGCGAGACATTTGCGTGCTCATTATTACGTGCTACTATTGCGTAAAATAGTTATACGCTGTTAGAAGTCAGCTATATTTTTTGTTAAAATTTCACTTGTTTTTAATAAATTTATTTACGTCATAATACAATATTAACAAACGTAAGATAAATTACGTTTTTCTTCGAAGTTAAATATTAATTTAAAAAAATATTGATATTACGATTTAGACATTTTATGAGATATTATATTTTTCTGTCCAGAAAGCTAACTCGATAGTGTTATATCAATGAATCTATATTAAAATTATTAAACACTGATTTTTAATGATTGTCATAGCACATACAACATTTCTTATTTATTTTAAAGATATACAAGGATGAAATCAGTTCGAAAAGTGTTTCTAACTAAGTAAAGACTAATACTAATATTTAATACTTGAAGAAATAAAAAAAAAGAATACTTGAGAGAATTAGAAACTATAGTTTAGGTCCGCTATCCGCGGTACCCGTGATGTGTGCTTTTGGGTTAATTAAAGTTTCGCATCCCAAGTTAAATTGGTTAAATCCTTCGTTTTCAATTAAGAAGCCAATCAATTATTTCTGCTGCCTATTTAAATGCTTCTGATCTGTCAAATATATAGATAGTACGTATATAATAGATTAGCCTATAAAATTCTTGGTTAAGTTTTATCTAGCAAAAAAACTATCCGTGAAGCTGTAATATTCACCATCAATTATGTTTATGCAAAAGAAGGCAACAAGATTAATATTTACGTATGTAATAGAAAGTATTATCAAAACTTTGAAGGAAAATTACTGCATAAACAAGACATCGTATGTAACATAGCGGTTAGTGTCGAAGTTTTTGTGTCGCAAAAGTCGTATTTTCGATTGAATGTTTTAGTTGTCTCGACTATTAGATTACTTCTACTATATTAAATGAAAAATATATGTGTGCAGCTTAACATTTGTCTTTATTTATGTTCAGCAATACAATTTCGATTCGAAGCAACGAGGACATTATTTATTACCAGAATTTACATGTCATGACCCGCGTCAAAAGGAGATTTATTGTTTGGTCGTTAAATTTCCACTATTTTGTAAATATTCCAAAGGTGACGTTATTGGTTTAATTTGTTTAAGACTATAATCTTATTTTTTCATAAAATTCAATACGGGGTTTTACATCGTTCTCTTATACTGCATGAAAACTACTTTTGTTACAAAATTATCAAAACTCAAGTGTATTGTTTCAATATTTCAAAATCTGTTTCAGTATCAAATAGGCAAACAAGGTTTTTCAAAGAAATTATTACTCAATCAATCTTAATCGCTTCGCTGATAAAGACACTTTTTAGGCATTATGGAGCCAGATCATTGATCCCTTCAGAAAAAAAATTGTGAACAAGAGTTTAACTAGAGTAACAAAACATTGTGGCGGAGGTGATGTACAGTGTTCGTGCTGGACGAAATGTGGAAACACCTCCACTTCACTTTAGATCGAATATTGTCTTTGGTACAGCGCAGAAGGATAAAGTTAGAAGATAGGAACACTGAACATATAGTATGAAAGAAGGTAGAAGCGATAGATTAATATATCTAGCGATACAGATCTACTTAAGCAATTAAAAGTCGTAACAAGGGTACTAGGCATAAAATGCTTGCGATTTGCGTAGTAATCTTGGGTTGACTGGCGAGCGATGGGGCTAGCCAGCTGAGGCAAAGCACCTAGCTTTGCGCCTGCCGCGGTAGCAAAACCGGTTTCAATCCGTCTACGTCGGTGCACCCGACCAGTTGGCATGTCAAAAATTGTCCTGAGTATGCTATTAACAATTTAAATTTCTTCATCCCCATCATTATCAGCCTATAATAGTCCACAGTTGGACTCAGGCCTGCTCTAATGCACGCCACCGCTTCCGATATTCTGCTATTCTTATCCAGCCCACACCAGCCACTTTGCGAATGTTGTCACTCTATGTTGCCGCAGGGCGTTACACACTGGGACAGGGAGGCCGTGAGCGCCCTGGCTATCCGCAGAAGAAGGCCAGGGCGCCGAAGAGTGGCGTACGCGCGCAACCTTCCCCTGACACTGAGCCCTGAGCGGCCGGCAGAGGGTGCCGCCGCCAGAGAAGGGCTCATGATGGAAGCGCCGTAGCTGTTTGTTCCGGCACGGCGCCTAAAGCGACGTTCGGGTGTCCTACACACCCGGAACGTCGCACTATCCCGCTGCCCCTCACTTGTCGGTGGTGGAATCCGTAAGCTGGATTTTTCCAACGGCAAAAAAAATACAAAAAAAAAAAAGTGTTACACACTACGTTTGCCGACCCTCGGTCTCCACTCCAGAACTACCCGACTCCAGCGGTTGCCAGTTTTGCTGCTTATGTGACCGGCTCACTGTCACTTCAGCTTACTAATCCGGTGGGCTATCTCGGTAAGTCTGGTTCTCGGACTCTATTACACATATTATACTACAATCAACAAAATTGTTGAAAAACAAAACTTTAAATAAAGTCCAAACATTTCATGACATATACCTACCTACATTTTGCGTATCTTAGTATTTAGCAATAACAAAGATAGATTACATATAGATATTTGCGGTTAGTTTTAACTAAATGTTATAAACCAAACCTTTTATTTGTATCAATTTTATTAAAACATTACATGTTCTTTTTTACAAGATTTTTGATCAGTCAGCACAGGGACTAGTTGTCTATTGCCCAAGGTATTGTATACTCCTATTTAAATGCCTCCGTAGCCTAGCGGTAAGGGCGTGTGCTTTAGAAACCGAAAGTCGTGGGATTGAATCCTGCGGGGACTCAAAATTTTTTATTGTTGTTTCCTAGTTAGATAGGGCAATTTGGGCTGATCACCCAATTGTCTAAAAAGTAAGATGATACATGCGTCGGATGGGCATGTAAAAAACGTTCCTGCACTCTCTCCGGTCGTGTCGGTTATCCTTTCCATTGGGCTCCAAGAGTATAAAGGAACAGAGAGTGCGCCTGTGTTTGGGCGTACACTTGTGCACTATAATATCTCCTGCGTAGTTGGCTAATCTCTAATATAGATCGGCTGCCGTAGTCTTAATTGACTGCAGAACTTTATTTATTATACTCCTATTAAAACATGTAAAAAAAGTATATTCTGGCGTAGGAATGTGACGACCCTACCACCCACTCGACAGTGGGAGTAAGGCAGAACCACATTACAAGTGAAATTAGTCAATTGCCAATCCGCGCAAGTAATATCTCATGTCTTAAATTGGCAGGCACTTCTACGCTCTTGCGTTGCGTTTCTTGTGAGCCGCCGTATCACTTACTATCATGAAAATGGAAAATTACTTTTCCTTGCATTTTTTAACAAAAAAAAATTGCAAGTATACAATGCATGATTAAATTCATCAAAATAGCTTTCATAGAAGCTTTAACTTTATTTGATTACCGCTTATGGATCGTCCTGTTTTCTCGATTACTGTATATTTATCTGCAGACACACATAAATAACATATTTATTAATATTTTATGTATTTCTGGGTTAAACCATTTTTTTTCTTTCATCATGCCTTTAAATAAAAATGTTCTGCTATTTGTTGTTACTAATTTTAAAAATTAACATAAAACCTACAGTCCAAAAAAACTTCGTTTCAAACTACTTGTTCTGGGAGGCATTATAATTTTTTATACAGCAAATATACACATTTATAGACGCAATTAACAAAGTACCAGTTCATATTACTCGCTGCTTGTTAAAAAATCATATTGGGATACATAGGAATGTTTTTTCATGTAGTTTATATAACAAAAAGGCTCAAACACAATGTCATGTTTAAAAATTTTCGAGTATAATTTTATATGCAGGATTATTTTAACCAATATAATGTTTCATGCTTAAATTAAATCATAAATTCCTAACTATGTAAAAGAAAACAGGTTATCAAGCAATCATTATAACACACGAGTTTTAGAAGAGTTTCCCAATTTTCCGGCTATCGAAAGCGTCACCAAGCATCACGTTCAACAACATGGGTGCCCTGCCGTTTAGCATTTTATTGAGAAACGCTCAGCGAGCCTTATAATTTATTCAAATGCCCCTCAGCGATGGCAGCTTGACTCTTCACCTCTCGGGTTCAGTGAACTGAGTTTAAACTTAGCAAAATTTTATAGGATTCTCCCTTTATTGCTTTTATTAACTTAAACATAGAACAATTCAATCAGTATAGGAATAAGAAGTCGCCAACTAACAATTTTTGATGGAATACCAGACTGGTACAATAATTATTAAATCTAGTGTAAGCAAACACATTATGTATATTAATAAGAATTTTAGCTATGTATCGATTTCTTGAAAACTTATATTTAGAAGACAGTTGCTTAAAATATTCATCATATCATTATATCATAAAAAGCCAGCCTATGTCATAAAAGGCCTATGTCTAGCAGTCCACTGCTGGACATAGGCCTTTTTTAATGAACGCCATCTTGCTTAGCGTCCATTGGAAAGAGTTACTCATAATTGCCACGCTGAGCAGGCGGATTGGCAATTGACTAATTGCACTTGTACTGTGGATTTGTATTAATCTCGATGTGAGGCAGATCTGCCGTCAAGTTGGCGATGGAGTCGTCACATCCCAACGCTAGACTTAAAATATTATGTAGTCATTTTGATGTTCTTACTACAAGAAAATTTTTGTAATCACGCATTGTTATTACAATTTTTATTATTTTCACATCTCATAAAAAATTTTTTTGAAAATAGTAGCACGGTTATAATAATTTTTAATAATGCTTAGACTGTTTATCCTTTTTGATTTTGTTATTTCAAGAGTTAAATATTGATATAAGACAGCAGAAACACTAAAATCAACATGGTTCAGCTTAGTTTAATAATAATTTAAAGGATTACCAAGATTAATATTACTAAAAATTATATTAAACAACGTAATCTGCTTACAGATGATCCTCGTTATTAGGGCATATCGTAAAAAGTTTAATCATATACATAGGTATGTTACACAATGAGTTAAAATTTTTTAGGTGGTAGGTTTTAATTGTTTAGGTGATTTTATTGACAATAAATATTATTTCACCTTATCGTTGATATATTTCATTAATTTAATGAAGTAACGAGTCAAGCAGTATGTTCACAAGGTAAACACTGATATACTCATACAATAGAATTGAAATACAATATACCGCGAGTTCTCTACGCGTTTAGATAAACAATAATTCGTTGTAGCCAGCGGGCTACAATGCCTTACAAAATAGTAAGGTGAGACACTACTGGTTTGCAGCAGAAAATGTACCACTGTGGTTTAAATGTACTTTGTTGAAGCAGAATATTAACCGTATTCTGCTTTGACAATTTTAGGCATTACTAGTTCATCTAAAATTAATTAATAGAATTTATACCTCATAAAACATTTCAATAACGTACTTGAAACTAAAATTTGATCCTCATTCAGTTTTGTATCAATAATAAGATAAAATCTCAAGTGACATTCCTACTGCTATCATTATAAAGCTGAAACTCAGAATAACTATTGCAACCTAGATCTGTCAGCCGAAATCTCATGGCATAAGTTTAAACCTTCAGGCAGAAGCAACATTATAAATAATTATAAATTTATATTTATACATAAAATTTCAATGTCCGCTTTTAAATCCTTTTTCTTCAAGTAATGTCTTACTTTTGTATTTTGTAAGTTAAGATATTTTTATCATCATCTTAGGCTCTATGGTATTTCTCAGGCGGATATTGCAAAGTTAATTTACAAGGAGCATTATCAACAGTATAATGCCATAACATATTATATGTATAGTTTTTAAGTCGATTACGACTATGGCGGCCGATCTATATTAGAGATCAGCCAACTACGCAGGAAATATATAGTGCACTAGTGTACGCGCTAACACTGACGCACTCCCTGTTCCTTTATACACTCAAAGCCCGATGGGACGGATAACCAACACGACCGGAGAGAAAGGTGCAGGACCGACTTTTACATGCCCATCCGACGCATAGATCATGTTACTTTTCAGACAATTGGGTGATCAGTCAAAATCGCTCTAACCAACTAGGAAACATCAATGAAAATATGTTGAGTCCCGCAGGATTCAAACCCACGACCTCCAGTTTCTAAAACACACGCTCTTGCCACTGGGCTACGGAGGCAGGCCATATCATATTAAGCCTATAAAGAAAAAAGGGACTAATTGACAAACTTACTACTATAAATAATATTTAAACTAAGTGCTTTTCACTAGATTGCAAGTTGAATGTTTTATCATAACCTTAAATTTAATATTATTTTTTTTAGCTATCACAATGTTATTTATAAATGAAAATCGGACAAGAAAATAAGCACATTTTTGTTTTAAATTGACGTTAATTTACTTTCATTCTTCACTCTGCTTTGTCAAAAATTCAACTTCAAGAGACTTTAATATGAAGTGTAACTCACATACTTATTTACTTATGGGGCTGTTTATCTCGCAATTGACAAACGCCATTTAAACTACTGACCGAACTCAACACAAAGTTTAACATTCAAATAAAAGTTAAATTTAATTAATAAAACGATAAATAATTATCCAGATTAAATTATTAAAGTAATCTTTACATAAATAAATAATTATTTGAAAAAATTGCACACTTGTATTTAGTAAAATATGTATGCTTAAATAATAATGCACTGATGTGAAATTTCATACATAATATTAAACTTCAAATTGCCACATCAATTAAGTTCATAACAAGTTGCGTTGAAGTTCATTTAACAGTAAAACAACATATTTTATTTAAAATATAATAGCAGTCTTAGCGCGTATATAATTAATAAAATGAGATTTGTTTAAATAACATTTTTCACATAGTTTTCGTTTGATACTAAAAGTTATTGAGCGAGTAAAAAAATTAAGTCTTTGCTCTTTATTTTATACTTTTCGTCGAAAGGGATAAAAACGCCGTATTGAATATATCCCGCGTTACACGCATACTTTGTTATCGATTTCAAATGGGGCATTAATCATAAATCAATGTATTAATTCGTGGTCCCCTGTTAAATTCATATAGATATTATGGCGGCCCCAGAGACTTGACACATTAAATGACTCGATGCATTATTCACCGTTATTATTTTGATAAATTCATTTTATAAGGTTAAAATTATTTTTATTTACTCAAACACTTCGATTCATGGAATAAAACAGAGAATATGGACACATAACGAATAGTTAAATAATGTGTAAATAAGCGTGCTGCTCCTTAGCCTAGTGGTAAGGGCGTGTGCTTTAGAAACCCGAAGTTGGGTTTGGACCCTGCGGGGACTCAACAAATTTTCAATGTTGTTTCCTGGTTGGTCAGAGAAATTTGGACCGATCACCCAAATGTTGGTAAAGTAAGACTCATGCGTCGAATGGGCATGTATAAAGTCGGTCCACTTACCAACCGACATTGGACTAGTGTGGTGGGACACGGTCCAAAAACCCCTAATGGAATAGGTGTGCATTAGAGGAGTCCTATGTCCAGTAGTGGACTAACACAGGCTGATGATAATGATGATGATTATCAAATCAACGCCATAAAACCCCAAAAGTTATAGGTAAAATTTTAAAACAATTAGCAGTATTCACGGTCAATCCACCACGGAGGTGTAAAGCGTTTTTTTGCCATGGATAAAGCGGGATTATCAGATATTAATAATATTTTTTAATTTAAAGCTAATTTAGCTACACTGTAAGCAACCGTGTTCACGTATGCTGTTTTTGAGTGTATGCTTTAATGCAGCTTTATTTATTAAGTCACTATGACGGATGCAGCGCTGCTAGCTCGTTGTTGGGAATATAACTAGTTAAAGGTTAGTTGCCAGATATTCATCATCACCAATTCTTCGTTCTCTCTAAATTAATTATTTGCCCACGGTAAAGGTAGACAGTATTATGAATTACCGTTTAAATATCTTTAGGCATGGGTTGCATTTCTGTACACAATATCAGGCAATACTGAAAACATCTAGATAATCTGAAGACAATTTTTAATACTAAAATAAACTGCATTTTGAAATTTATTAAATTTAATTGATGTAAAAATGCAATATCTTTATCACGTGATAATATCGTAAATGTATTCGAAGGTTCAGAATAATAATAACGCGCTACTTGACTTCTTTATATTTCTAATTACTTGTTTTATTACAAGTAAATTAAATATATATATATATATGTCCCACTTCAAACTGCGTATAGCTTTTTTACGCAATACAAGCATGTAACAACATTCTTTCTGTAAGAAATTGCTTCACGATTTCCGCCGCCGAATTTTAAATGTCTAATATCTTTTAAGGCATTAATTTGACACGTATTATGACACGTATTATGTACATAGAATAAAGAATTTTTAAAGCGATAACTTTTATGTGAGCTTAAAATGAGCTTTGATATGCCTGATAGCGTTTTTTAAAAATGTTTACATTAAAATGCCCATTGTACGATATTCTTAAAACATAGATATATGCTCTTGCGGACTTTATTGTACGCCAATTTAAGGAGTAAGGTTACGTAGTACATATTTTAAGGCTATCCCTTGGTTGAGGCAGCATTTAAAAAAAAATGGAAACCAACGACAGCAAAACCTATTATTTAAAAATTAACAAAATCTGCGCTCCTAGCGGAGCAACGAGGGTATATATATATATATATAAATAACAGACGTTTCAAATGGAGATTATTAATATAATCTCAAATAATATTGATTTACCTCTTTCTTTTAGGAAGTCGGTCAAAAAATGCAATAAGTTTCATCATAAGCTCGTGTATGTGTTCTATTAAGATATTGACGTGCGACGATTGTTTCCATACTTTTAGTATTATATTTGCTTTACTCCTTTTGTAAAATACATCGTATACCCTATATACATCTATATATATAAAGATGTGCGTTACGATAAAGACAATTGTTGAGACATTGTTATGTTTCTAATACTTAAATTCAATAAGTATAGTTAAGTATAGTAGTAGTGGACATTTGGTTTGTATAACGTACATTATGAAGCATAATCGGAACCGTATTTAGGTCAAAACATATACTCTCCAGAAAAATAATAAAAACATCTTGTTGAATCTTGCTACATCAGCGAAATGTTATTGTCATCATCAGATAGTTTTCTCAGAAATAGTTGGATCATATGAGTAATAAGTAGTTGAAATTTTTATTGTTAAAGTAATGTCGATACATTTTTAGGCTCTCTAAAAATTATCAACCCAAACTTCATCTTTCTGAGACTGCATTCATATCTTTTTACGCCGAAATCATAAAATATTTTATTAAATAAACAAAATTTAATAATAAAAACTTTAATTTAATACGATTTCATTGAATTAAAATTAATTAACATAATCAAAGATGGTTGAATTTATTTAAAACATAATTAACTTAGGGAATGAATTAACATAAAAGAATCTTCAAGGACATAGAAACCCTTCAAATCCGATTAATTTGTTAAAGCTTAATCAGATTAAGCACAACTTAATTTGTATCTTCTAATTGTGCGAGCGAGAATTATTTAAATTAATAATTTATAAGTCTTATTTTTTATAAATATAAAATTTCCCATAAATGTTTGATATTTCACATTACTTCCTATAAAAAAAATATGCTAATTTTAAGAGACTTCAAATTAATCTTCTACTTAAACCTTTCCAATTTCTCCAAGCAATCATACGTTGGAAGTCAGATTTTAACTCCATTCAGTTTTACTTAAATAACGCTTTTTACACCTCAAAGGGTTAATATAATTTGATGGACTAGACATCAATAAAATTTGAGGTGCGTATTTTAACGATTGCCATTGGTATAATGCCAAACATGATAATGGATGCTGGAAAAGGTAAAAAAATCGGGAATAAATATATACAATTAACGCCAAAAATCCACAAAAAAGGGAATTTGCTATAGTGCAGACTATTATATAAACCGTTTAACTAAACAATAAAGATTACGTTAACATTTATTTGCGTTAGTTTTGTATAGCAGATTTAATTCTCTAACCCGTGTTTATGTAACATATTTGGTTACGCGGGCGCGTGGTGGACCAGAAGCGAGGATGCGGTGCGGACCATTTGCGTAATCCGGCTCGGACAACGTGGTTATGAAGCCGTATTGGAAATGCGATAAAAGGAACGATAAATACCTCGTCTGATGGTGGCACAGCTGCAGACTTTTTTAATGTGATGTGTTCTTATCTTTTCCGTCGACATACATATTTAGCGCCGTTACGCTGATCAATACTGCCAATCTTGCAGTATTGTCTAGTCATGTAAGCAGAGTTAATGAACCGTAGTCAATTGATATAATTGCTCTATAAGCTTACGTGGTTGAACATGAACTACTTATTTTGGCAATGCCTAATACTTAATATTTCGTAACTTATCTCCTAAAACATTTTAATAAAAATTTAGACATTAGAGTTAATTATACCACTTTGTGTAATCTCCATTATTTTTGAAAATACGATGAAAAGTGGTATCTTTTTGTTACAGGCCGATCGACACTGTTTAGATTCACGGTTGAGTATTTTGTAAAAAAATAAACAAACAATAAGACATACAACTCTATTTCTATTAAATTATAAAAACTATAATTTTATTGCAAATTTCTATACGGAACATTTTAGACGAATGTCACATTATTTTGGCTTTGTTTATATCCTGAAGTTGAGAAAGTGACTTAATGAATAGATAAGCCCTATTTTATGAGAACCTAAAACTCAAGTCTGAAAGGCTTTATTGCTGGCTGTACCAGCTTGACAAATATTATATGAATAATTTTAAAAACTTTACTTTAATATTGGTAATAAAAGTTAAGTAAAAGAACTTTTTACGGATTTTATAGCGATTATTTTACATTTCTAATTCCCGACGTTTCGAACACGAAAAGCGATGGGTGGAAATCCGTAAAAAATCCTGTAATTTAAAAATGTATAGTATTGTAATGTAATAAAAGAATTAATTAAAATAAAATATTTAAGAAGTATTAAGTATAACAATATCTTATCTTGAGCAAAGCAACACGTAGACGAATGTCGAAAGCATAGTTTTATGTTAGTAATAAAACGTACTTTCGTTTTATTTTTGTTTTGGATAATGTACGTTAGCGTAGTATGAACATTAAATTAATCTGCTTTTATAAGTTTTAACGTTAATGTTTTCCAGACTTGGATAAATGTGTAGGAAATATAGTGTATAAAGTCATTAGAAGACAGCGAATCCTGAGTAACCTGTGTAATTCCATAAAAAAGTTTATATAGTGTTATTTATTGAGGAAATTAAACCCTATAATTATTTTTTTTTGATATTTACTAGTTCGACTTAATATATACTATCATCAACATCCACTAATTTAGCCGTAGTATTTTCCGCGTTATTCAGCAATATATTTATTCCTGACGTTTCGGATTCTTTTCTAGCATCCTACCATGCCTCAACGAGCTTATCTAATTCGACTCTGGTTGTCAAGACAACCTTTTGGCGGCCACGCGACGAACGATGAACGCTAATGCGAACGATGAAATTGTCCTCAAATTAAGTGGCAACTGCTTAATTCTCGGTTAAATAAATCGATCATCTTGAAACACATTGAAAAAGGCCTATGTCAAGTCTGTTAGGAGCTGATAATGATGATGATGTTGATGAAGCAGTTAACTCTTGACCGATTCTTATGTAATTTTAATGCATATTCAATAAAAATATTTATTAAACTATTAAGTTATAAGGGGTTTCCACTCAAAGTTCTTTTTTTTTGGAGAAACATTTAATTTTTTTATTATTTGATTATTATGTGGCATTCAAAAATAAAACAAACCTAAATTTTCTATAACCAATCCCGGTTTTTAATAATTTTATAATTTTTTCCCCGATCGATAACACTTTCTTGTTTACGCGAATATTACACAAGATTTAATAGAAGGATATTATCGCAGTTTAATTTTTGTTTTCAATTTTCCCGACGTTTTAGTAAGGTCTTGCCGAGTAAGGACCGGGCGTGGAAGGTTGCTCCAAGCTGCCTGTATAAGCCAGCTTCGGATACGCCCTGTAGGGTGCGAGGAACGGGTTGCAGAAGGTAGATGTGCCGCCCTTACTGTCCTTCGCAACCAAGCAAGAGTCGCGGGGAAAGATCTATCCTCCGCGACTCTAAGGGGCCGCACCGCTGATGCCATGTGGAGGGGCTGAGGGAGGAGGTAGTGTACGTGTAATCTCCTAACTCCTATGGTCCCTGAGTAACAGACTCGAGAGAGTCTGTTACCTGTGTATAGGGGCCGAGACGAAGGGTGCGTTAGTTCCGATGCGCCCACAGGCAGATAGCCTTAGGGCCGATATGGTTCTGCTTTGGCAGCTAGCGCTGGTGAGGTCGTGGAAGACTGCCAAAGAGTTCCTGTGACCTCATCTCTAAAGCACCAAGGAGGTACATACGTGGTGGTCGGCGTAAGTCCGATATGTTTAGACATTTCCCCTGGGTAAAAAAAAATAGGGGATGAAAGTTTATAATGGAGGTTTTGCGCCCATTTTGAGCGCGTCGTGCCTCGAGTGGCAAAATCAGCAGGCGCTCTCGTTGCTCTCCAACGTTGGTAAGCCCAGCAGCCTCTGTTGCCGCCTGTACACCAGAGACGTCAGGTCCATGGTCCCATATGGAGCATCTGTGTAGACCGGCACCCTCCAGAAGGAAAGTACTTCAGTGCTGAGAAGAACCCAGGGGGTGTTGGCAATCCAGGCCGTACGGGCAATTGGACCATCTTCGGCGACGTGGCAGGCCTGTTGGCTGGCTTCTTGCCCTGGGAACTAGATGCAGTAATCCACACGTCACTATACTTCTGGCACGAGAAGGCGATGTCTCGAAGCTGCAGGCCAACCCCAGAGGAAATAAGGGGGCGCAAAACACTTTGAAATGCAAACCATACGGGCCGTATTAAGCAACGCAGGTTCGGGACACGGCTGTTTCGGGAGGTACCTTTGCCGCTTGGCCGGTATGGTATCTCAACAAACCCGACAGAGGAGGCCCGCGACTGCAAATTTAAACGAGCCAAAAGTGTTTATTTTTATCAATTATGTAATTTGAAACACTACAGGAATGAATAAGGGATTGAAGGTCATTATGGAAGTTCTTTATTGTCGAAGATACGTCCACGAAACATTGTGTCTAATTAGAGACATATACAATTGTAACACCTCAATTTTATTATCATGCAGTATATTTGAATAGATCTTGCGGACATGCCTTCTATTCCATCCGGACAAAGTCGCAGGTAACAGCTAGTAAATATATTAAGATTTACGCTAACATTGCCGGTAAAAGTGAATCTGATTTTTGCAATGATTACCGTCACAGAAATCAAAGTTTTTGGGCATTAAGAATTTCAGAGTAAAGCAACAAATCAATTTCATCGCAAGTGTTCAATTATAGCGTTATTCGATTGGAGGTAATCAAACATGAACACCAAATAAATCATTGACTACTGATGCTTCGTTTAATATTTAACCTTTATATCCAAAAAAAAATAATTAGTGAACTCAACGCAACTATACTTATAATGAGAACATGTAATACTGGTGTTAAGTCCCCTTTTTACAGGGGACCTTTAGGGTTGGTATCATCGCGGTGCCTGCTTCGACACAAAGCAGAAGTTTGAATATATTACTGTGTTCCGGCTTAAAGGGCACCGTAGCCAGCGAATTTACTGGAGTAAACGAGACTTAATACTCTCAGTTAGGCAGCGCGTTGGTGATACCACTAATATTGCCGATGTCTATGGGCGTCGGTGACTACTTACGGTGACCCGACTGCTCGTCTGTCTGCGTAGGTAATAAAAAAAAAACGAAATTAAAATTTAGTAATAGAATATTAATAATCTTAAACAAGTGACTGATGTGTTTCATCGAATAAACACTGAGCGAATTGATATATAATGTCTATCTCTACAATGTATCCTATATCTAATAAAATTACAATACAACTAGAATGACTTAAGAATTAACGAAAGCAGGTTCAAGTTTTCATCTGCGTCGCACTTTCAACCTAAGCTTGTTGATAGAATTACTCCTGGTAATATGTACGCCTGTTGTTTGCTCTTAATATAAACTGTAAAACGACCAAGGTGCTAAAATATGGTGTGCTACAACAACTCTCCGCAAGTGTCTCACGTTGCAAACTGGCATATATTTGGGTCCTTGGTCTTCTCTGTGCTGTGGTAGCTAATAACGGTAGCAAAAAAAGGCACGAGGTGACTAATTCGGCAAATCATTTTTTTTATCAAACCTTTACGCACAAATTTTACAGAACTTGGTATGATGCAAGGAAAATATGGATAAGTTGAAGAAATATATAGTAGAAATAACAATTAAGGCCACCATAGTACTTATTTGGCCTGTAGTCTTTGTATACCTTTAGAGTATTTATCTTTTTTTGTTTAGTTTTATTCTTTACTTTAAATACAAAACTTAACAAACTCTCTTTTTATGACGTAACGTAACTATTTTATTTAATATTAGGTGTAGTAAAGTTTACTGTATATTATTAACTAAAACAACTTTTAATAAATGTTTTTTGCTTGTCAAATTTCTTGTAAACAAATACAAGTGAGGGCAACTATCTATCGTAGAGCGGCAGTTTTAATAATGTTTTTGACAAATTATTGTTGCCGTATCATCTCATCTATTAGATCTCGTTTGTTATACCATTTTTGGACACAGGCCTCCCCTAATGCACGCTTTCTGGCCATTGGCTTTTTGTACCATATCCCACCACGCTGGTCCAATGCAGGTTGGTGAGTCGACCGACTTTTTACATTCCCATGCGACGCATGGCCATCTTGCTTTTCAGACAACTGGGTGATCGGCCCAAATTGTCCTAACCTAACTAGGAACAACAGTGAAAATTTGTTGAGTCCCCGCAGGATTCGAATCCCCGGCCTCCGGTTTCTAAATCACCGCTACAGACAACCACTAGGCTACAGAGGCATTGTTACCGTAAACATATTTTTTTTAAAAAATAACGAGATGGTGATGACATTTCTGCTTTCATGTACTTTAAAGCAGCTAGAGAAAATGCAATGTATTATTATTAGTATTTCAATCTGCTGCTAATCTCTAATTGAATATGATGTACAAAATATGAAAACACACAAAATTAACCAATCTAGCAGTTTCCTCGTCTTACAGTTAAACTTTGAAAAAATGTAAGTCCTTTTCTGAACAGTGGAAATATTTATAAAAGTTAAGATTATTAATTATCCTTGATTATTGACATTCTTATTTCATATAATTTTTTTTATATCTCGTGTAATGCATTTTAATAGAGACCATAAGAATGCAAATGATAAATGTTTGAAAAAGATATCCACTATTTAAGTGCTTGTATGTATATGTCAATTATAAATATGCGTAATTAAATTATCATCGTTCATATCTTATAAATATCTTTACATCGACTCTTAGTTCATTCAAGACTCTTTATAGTCACTTAAAATATGCAATGATAATAACACCAACTTAGTTTTCTTTTAATTCTTGTTTCTTCCATTTCCTTAAGTACTGTTTAAAATTGTTCAACTGTGAATTTTAAACTTGGCAGGAAGTCGGGAACATTCACAATCAAATTAATTCAGTTTACAACGTTTAACTTTTCTCTTTTAATTTCAGTAATTCAATAACATTCCATAGTTACTGAGGAGGCAAGAAGTCGCGTGGAAAGTTTTTCTTCTGACAAAATTCGAATCCAATTTAATTACAAGCATTTTACTGTACAGTTTTTCTTTTGAAACTTACAAAAAAAGTGATTAATTTTGATTATTGAAATGAATGTATATTGAAAACATAACTTTATTGATGGACTGGAATATAATTAGATTTCGGTGAATTTAAAGCGCGACGACACTTATCTTTATTCTCTTAAGCCCACAATCTTTCATAAATTTTTCTGTCTAAAAAATCTATAAATCTAATCGTATTTCTAAATCCAACATTCAAAATTTAATCTCCTTCATCCCCTTGTGGGTCATATAAAGTGAAATCATTCCTAAAGTAGGATTCTTCCATTGAAAATGATCTCATAATAGTTTTCTTTTTCATGTTACAGCTAGCGTTATGTTTATATTATTAAACAAAAAAAATATTAGTTACAATTAAAAATCAAAACTAAATAGATCGTAGTAAAAATGTTTAACAACTAATTGCATAATAATTTAAACATTAATAAAATCAAAAACAGTTTTTAATACCTTTTAGATTACTTTTTTACAATTTTCGATTTATAAAATTATAGACATAATTTTAAAATAAATAAAAAAACACAAAAATTTCGCTGAAAAATCTTATTTAATACTTTATTTTTTTAAATACCTATAAATGCTGTATATACTTTTGAATACAATATTCTGGTGTCAAGAATATGAAAATATGTTTAGTTACAATATGATTAGTTGGGAAAAACGTTCTTTAAAGTTTTTCTTTTTTAAGAAAGGCAAAAATTATCTTTTTTATTAGTTTATTTCTTATAACGGAATTAGTATTCTAGTAGCCCACTTGGTTTTAATATTCACTCTGACCGGAAGTTTTTCTTTTAAACTTAAAAGTAGCGATCGTATCGTATTTCCATCTAAAAGTTTTTCTTACCAATGATACCGGTAAAAATTAAACGAATCGATCGGAATTATATTAGCGTCTTGAATATTAAGCAGTAGTTAGTAATAGTTTTTGTCATTGTCATTTAAATATTTTAACGGAAATAAATATATTAGAAATATTCCTAAAAGTTTAATTAGTTAAGCTTGAGGTCGGCAACCAAAAAGTTCATCTCTTCAAAACATTTGTAACCAATGTAAAATGAGCAATAAAATTTTGAGATAATTAGATTTTACATCGAGTTTGAAATAGTATGTTGTTTAAAATATAAATCCTCCTTATTAGTTCGTTAACTGTTTGCATTTTGTGTTAAATATTTAATTAATATTGTAACTTTAAAATATAATTCGAAAATCGCAGTTAGTATTAACCGCAGCAGCAATTGAAAATTAAACTAATAGTTATAATAAAAAACGTATGCAAGCTTTTAGCGCTTGACTTATTTGGAATATAAGTTATCGCTATAAAAAAAATTGTTAATGATATATTCTATAGTATATATTATTTAATAGACATAGACATAGATATAAACTTTATTTCGACAACAATTCATTTACATACGAGGAAAAAAAATGGCAACAAAAATAAAATGAAAAAAAATAACAATGCACTTATATAAAAATTCTAGTCTTTATATGATTGCCAATGTATAAACACATATGCGTATACGCAGCGCACTAATTATTTTTGCTTTCATACATGTATAATAAGGCAATTTGCATAGGGTAGGATAACTTAACGTTTATCAAGGAAACATTACATAATAAAAGGCGCAGAAATTCTTTACACAAATCGATCAATATCTATAATGAAAGGAAAGTTGACACATCATAATGCGAATACCATGGCAAGCCAAACATGTTACACACTTAGGCGTGAGAAACGTAGGAAGGACGCGTCCATTTAAAGCTGAGATCTTTTGATATTCTAAAAGATAAATTTTCATTTTATATTTAAAACTTGCCAAACTTTTTATAAATATTTTATGTACGTTAATAACGTGTTTTAAGCAAAAGTCTATTCATTGGCTTGCTGTACGTAGAACAATTATAAACTAACAGCAGAATAAGCAACAGATGACTAATTGGTAATCAAATATATAAAGGACCTAGTACTAAAATTACATTTTCTAAATTTGGCTACAGTGTTAATTCTGTTATATTAAAATATTAACATTGCACAGTTTCTTAACCTGTCTTCCTTAAGTATTGACATTAACTAACCTAACTTTTGTTATAGGTAAGGACTTCGCTTGTTTTTAGTTTTCGATGCAGGCTGATTTTACCGGTGATAGGTCTCCTTTTTACAGGAGACCGTCTGGGTGGGTACCACCGCGGTGGCTATTTCCGCCGCGAAGCAGTAGAGTGAAAAACTAAATATATCTGAATAAGATATTTTCTTAAAAATTATAAATATAAATTAAACAGTCATACTACAATCTTAGATATATAAAATACAATTCATCGAACAGTTATATTATGGTCATTTGTATACGTAATGATTTATTCAATTATTTGAACTTCAATAGCTAATAAATTGCTCGTTCCAGGAGAAGATTTAGCTGCTATCAGTAGATTAGGCTCGGATTTAACTCTCTATAGATTACCTGGCTCACTGAGCGTGCATTATTTATTATGCTCCCGCCTGCATACACTGCACCGCGATCAGCTTGAATGCCGCTCTGGATCTTTATCCAGTAAGTGATGCTGAAGTAGGGGATAAAGTGGGATTCTTGTTTCGAGAACGTAATTACGTTCTTTTTGAACGGATATATGAATTTTGCAGCTTAATATAAGAAGATATGTATTGAAAGGTATATCAAAACGAAACTAAGACACATACTTTTATAATCAATATTTAAAGGTGGTTTTTTTTACCACGGACCACCGTGGTGCCTATCGGTGCCGCAAATCAGTTGTGTGTAAACATAGTCTTCCAGTTCGAAGGGCGCTGTAGCTGACGTAATACTAGATGAGAAATAACATCCTATGTCTCGGGGCAGCGAACGGATTTGTTGAGTCTTACGCCGCATTTCTCATGAGAAACTTTACCATCAAGTGAACGTCCTGCTCTTTTTCAAGGCCTACACATATGTCAATTTGAAGAATTTTAAACAATACTATCGTAATTTTATCGATTTATTTTGATTATTTATTTCCTGGTTTTATGGTGTAGAGAAAGATGTAAAAGGATTAGGTAAATTTGCAATGTTTTTTTATTGTTATATTTAATAGAAGCTTCACAGACTCAGTCTGTTAAGGGTCGCCTAAAAGCTGTTATTCCAAGAATCCAATTTTGATATCGACTGACCTAATTTATATTTTATGATGGAGACAATTACATCTTCGACCTCCCTAAAAGTCATTCCATGTTCTTCTCTAACAATCTTAACCAGCTAACGTTGAAGCAGAATTTATTTAATTTACTTTGATACTATTGAAACAGCAGATATTTTGGGGTACGCTTTTTTAGTGATATAATCTTTATATATATCTTTGTAAAGCAATTGGAGATAATACAGTTTGATATATATGGAAGAAATATTTTTTTCAATATAATAATAGTTAACAAAAAATAAGTGGAATCAAATCGAAAAAGTCTACAATATTTTCCTTGAGTGTTTTGTTAAAGCTATAGAAATATTTTTCAATTTATTTATTGATATTATATCAACGAGAAAGAAAAATAAATCACAGAGCGGCGGCAAATATCTTTGAAATGAGCTATCTGTTTGTTTTTAATATTTCACAAGTTGTGCTCACAATTCATTTATCACGCTTTCTGACGTCTGGAAGCAGCTTGGATCGTTTTATAATATTATTTTGTTTCACATAAATTTTAAGGAAGTAAAAAGACGGAGTATTTTGACCATTAACAAAATAATGACTCGTTCACTTATTGTTTTAAATAGGTTAAATTATATTATGCACGTACTGTAATATGCTACAAAATATTCTTGAGCTATTCTTTAAGTCCAAGTCAATGCAATACTTTTTTAATATCTGATCTGTCAGTACTATTGACCTGAAAAGAACTGGCGTAAAAAACTAAACGGGACTTATTTTTTTGCCGTTTTTGAATAAATTTTTCAAAAGTAATACATAGAACATGAAATTTTAACAGTTTAAAATAACCTGGAGAAACTACAATGTATAATTAATAGATTTGAAATTATTTTCTCAAAAATCTTACTGAGCGTAGACAGTATAGCACTAGATCTATAGTTATTGGGGTCTGTAATACAACCTGATTTAAATAGCGGAATAACTTTGTTGTATTTCTCAAGGTCAGGAAATTTATTAAATGTAATTCAAACATAAAATTAGACGCCCGGCAAAATAAGAAAAGATTAATGAGGAAACCTTAATGTCCAAGGATTTAAAAGCGGACACAAAATCTTTGTCTACTATAATTACTAAATTATAATTTTATATTAACAATCGGTAATATTTTCTTCTAATAAGCACTCGGCAACTACAAAATAGGATGCTACATTATGATCAAAACCCATTTTTCTATCATTAACATTGCGCCAAATTTCTAGACTTTTTTTTGCAGCTCTTCCTGTTTCAGCACTAATTATTTTTCAAGTCATTTCATTTTCTTTTTTTATCCAGATCCATTTTTAATTTTATCTTTTATATAAACTGGTTGTCCAGCACACTTTTTAAACGTTTTACATTAACATTTGCACGAAGGATTAATTCTGATTGTAAGTCTTTTCACTATATAGTTCATGCAATCTTTGTCTGCTCTAATGTATTCCAACTGCTGCCTATTCTCTGAAAGATACAGATATTTTTTTTTTCTTTTTAAGAAATCTATAAACTGTTAAACATAGTTTTTATTAATTTAAATAATTTACTATCCAGTTTATCAGGTTCATTACTATAATGTAAATAAGTAATTTCATTTATTACATTACTTTTAAACTAAGAATAACTTTCCTAAAATTGGAGTAACATAGTTCATAGCTTTTTTACTTTATACAAATTCCGTCAGCAAAAGAAAGATCCACATTCTATATATTTTTGATAGTTGTCAACGTGTCTTTACTTCCTAATTCTTTAGATATCTGTAAGCTTGTTATAAGTTTATAAGAACTTGCGAATTTGTTTAAATACCTTGTTATGTTCAATAGAAATAAAAAAGATTTATAATTTTTTATCAATCTGTTTTTAATTAAAGTTATAATTATGTAATAAAATATAATTATTTAATAAAGATCCTTAAATTTTTAATGAAATTTGCTGTGTGTTTGTTTTAACTTCAGCAACTGGTAAAAAATATTATTAAGATACCAAATAAATTTAAAATATATAGCAAGACTTGTAATGTAATAACATTATGAATCGGCATTTATGTGTATAATTAGACGCATGACAAGAGAAAGTATTTGGTTTTTGTACTGGTGATGCTCTATTTACTAAAACATATGCAAAAAATATCTTTTTAAAACCTGTCAAAACAATTAAGTTTATGGACTGCCAAAGATAACAAAACGTTACAGTTTTTTAATTCAATCAACCGTTTTATTTGTAATGTAATACATTACAAATAAAAAGTTCAAACTTGTAACTACAAGTATGCATCATCTTAAGATACACGTAGTATAGCGAAGCCGTATAAATTGTTTGATTACCTCTTAATTAATAGAGCGCCGTAAGCTGAGTCTCATCATTTCGTATGGAAGCTTAGTTGCATTAACTTCAGCATGAATATCCCGAGTATTATAGGTGAAAATGTGAAGCGTTGTATCTTATAAGAGTTCTCTTTAACTTTAAAAGTTTTATATAGTTTACCAGTGAGTGTGTGTAATACTAAGGATGTGAATTTCATAAATTATAATAGGATACAAACTTTCTACAGTAAAAACTTATGATTTTAAAAAAATATTGTCATATGATTAAAAATTAATTGTGAACAGTGTAAAATATTAGTTTATTAATCGTGTTCTTTTTTCTTTTAAAAATGGTAAATATTGGCTTTAGCTACCGGTATTGGCCTTGCTTTATAGACGGAAAAACAACATTAAAAATGTTTTAATAATATAAAAATTACCCAATATAATTCTTATCGTTGTTTTTTGGTTTGTTAGGATAACATACACTGATCACCCAATTGTCTGAAAAGAAAGATGATTCATGTGGCGGATGGGCATGTATAAAGTCGATCCCGCTGATTAAGATCATCTTTGGTAGCCGTTATAGCATGTCAGGGTCTTAAATAAACTGACATATAATTCATCTTTAGAATGCAGTTTACCCTTAGGGTTGCGAAGGTTGATGCCAGCCAGTCCTTCTAAGTAAAAAACTGAAATTTTTGTTAATCTGGATGGATTAGGAGCGGACCCCTTAATAACTTTGGAAAAGGCTTGGTGAAAATAAGAATTTAAAAACATTATTGCTGAAATAATGTATCTATAATAATTAAAAAAAAAAAATTAAAACTAATTGTGAATTGTGTAAAATAATAAATATAAATATTGTTTTTTTTAACGTCTCAATAAGCAGTCCTCAAGCGTATGGGTCAGAATCAAAGTATCAGCGTATAAGTCAAGTATGTAATATATAATAATGTTAATATGCACTACATTATAAGCATATTAACATTATAAAAACACAGCTTATTAAATGAATATAAAACAAAATGACATTTACGCCTTTAATTGTGTGCTTAGTTTTATTCGATCAATCAATGCGATTCACTAAACCCTTATGATTTAAATCTTTTTTAATTTAATTAATTTTAACGAAAATTTTAAATTCTGGTGGAATCTTGCCTTGATATTTAATAGAAACTTCGCACAATGTCAAAGATAGTCTAAACTGAATTAAAGCTTATTACAACACTTAACTTCCTTCCTTTAGTTTCGGTAATTTAATAATATTGCTATGTTTAAAGTGTTCAAGCGGCAAGAAGTGGTACCGAAATTCTCCTTTAGTAAAATTACAAATTACAGAGCAGTTATTTTTAATTTAGTTCAATTATAATAGACTAGATCAGCACGTGTTTATATCTGCTAATTTAAATTACTATTTTGACACTGCCTCTGTAACCTAGTGGTGTGACTTGCCTTTTAGGAATAGCGGGTAATGGGTTCGAATCCTTGCGGTTTTAGGACAATGCGTACCTTACATTACTTAAGATAATCCATGCATCGGATCGGCATGTAAAAGTCGGTCCCGCGCCTGACTCCTATCCGATTGTGTCGGTTATCCGTTCTATTGGACTTTGACAGTGACAAAAAAGAGAGTGCACTTGTGTGCGTTATAATATTTCCTGCGTAATTGGCTGATCTGTAATATAGGTCGGCCGCCGTAGTCTTTACGTGCTTAGAGAACATAATTTTTTGTTCAAAACGAACCATAAAAAAAAAATAATAATAATATTCCTTGTAAAAAATATTACAAAGCGTTTTTAATATATCACGTGAATGACCAGTGACATTGAAAACTAAGTTATTTCAAAAGACTAAACATATTAATAAATAACCGCTAAAAATGTAATTAAAAAGTACATAATTAATTCGCTGGCAAACATTGGAACAAATCAGAAATAATTTAAAAACATTTGTTTCATTGTCTAGATCCAATGCTAAAATGACCACTAGACTAGTCAGTGCCAATTGAATAAAAGTAAAAAAATCTCCATAAAATAAAGATTACTGTTTCTTACCCTATAGGACATACACAGGTATTTAGACATCAAATATGAACGTATTATAACGGTCATATATTATAACGCACATGGCAAACCATCAGTAATGTTTTTATAGCAAGACAATATAGTATAGTATTAAGAGTTTATGAAACTAATAAATTCACTTTTCAAATATTTTAAATGAAATCCAATTTCAAAGCTAATTCCCACATGGAACCGAATATCGTAAGCGTCGATCTCGAAGGTAGAACGGGATAAGGTCGTCCCAGAAATATAAATTTACTATTGAATTTTCCTGCATTTATGGGCATTCTTTATTCAATATTGTACAAATATTTTCTGTAATTTTTCAAAACAATGTATTAAAATAGAAATACACAACTTTCTATTTCACGGTTGCAAAATAAACTCAATATTAAATTCAATGTTAAACTACATAGTTACTCGCAGTAATCAAGTTGATCAACATTAATATCAACCGACAGCGTAAGTAAATAAGTATTTTAACATTCAAAATCCACTAATTTACGGATTTTTTACTTCACATCATTAGCCTTTGTTAGTCCACTGCTGGACATAGGCCTCCTAATACACCCTATCCATTAGGGGTTTGGACCGTATCCCACCACGCTGGTCCAATGCGGGTTGGAGGTGGACGACTTTTTACATGCCCATCCGAGCATGGATCATCTTACTTTTCAGACCAATTGGGATCGGCCCGTTCCTAACCAACTCAAAACAACAATGAAAATTTGTTGCGTCCTCGCAGGATTCGAACCCACGACCTCCGGTTTCTAAGCACACACATACCACTAGGCTACAGGCGTTTTTACTAAATAATATTTATTCCCGACGTTTCGGATTCTTTCCAGCATCCATGATCACGGGTAAACTAAGTTGGTATATGTCTGTATCTCTATTTATGTCCATAGATTTGATATGTATAATAATCGCGTAAATAAAAGAAATAATTAAGTATTTTTAAGTTTAGGTATTAAAAAAATTACTAAATACCAATAGACATCCATGAATAATAATGTTACAGATATAGTCGGGCTATATCTGTAACATTATTATTCATGGATGTATTATCTATAGTACTTTGTGACCTATTCCTGTCGTTACTACGGCGCTCAGGGTTACTTATATTTAATACTACAAGAGTGAAAAGATTAGGTCAACGTTGTTTTTTTAATAAACTAAAGAGAATTGGAATCTAACACTTTTTATCAACCCGCCCACCACAACCCGTATTGGACCAGCCCGGTGGGGATACGGTCCAAAACCGCTAATAGGTAGGGGTGTATTAGGAGGCCCATGTCTAGCAGTGGACTATCACAGCTGATGATGTATGTATATACTTTGTAACGTAACTAAAGGTTAATACGATGATTAAATCCGTTTTAAATTGTTCTTCTGTAGGTTTTATCAGGTCTATTGCGTAGTTTGCTTTACTTAATTAATTATTTTTTCTGCGACGATATGATTAATTTAAAAGTAAATTTATCAAAAATCCTAATTCAGTATTTTTTGTTGTATCGTTAAAGTATTCATGCAATAAAACTACAATAGAACACAATGTATATATATTAAGCTTTATGTTGGCCGGACTTATTACTGTTACTGTTTTCAATGGAACTTACAATAGCAATTTGAAGACACATTTAATTTTATAGATTTTCAATAAAACGCCAAAGTAAAGCCTAGTTAAACTACATGGTGAAACGTAACATAGACTATTCCTTGCACAAGCAAAATCGAGCAAAGACATAAATTGTCGATTCGCTTTCATTAACGCTGATACACAGTTTACGAGCATATTAACAAGAAACAATGTAGTGTAACGAGAAGATGTGGCAAGCAAATTGCCTAATAGAATAGCCGGTCGGTGTTTTTGCTCGAACATAGATACTTAACTTACTTCGTAGTCGAAAACTAATTAAATTTTTTACCTGTTTAATAGCCATAAAAAAACTAAAATTTTTAGACTAGAGGTACTATAAATCTATTAGAGTAATTATAAATACTCTAGACTTATACTCTAGACTAGTAATTATAAATACTCTAGATACTAGACACTTAGAGTAATTATAAATCTATTAATATTAAATTTTTATGGCGTACAAAAATCTATAGTTTTATATTTAATGTATAAAAAATCTGATAGTAAAACGTTAAGTGTCCAAAATACATTTTTTTTTGTGTAAAGGTACTTTTGCAGTTTGCTTGTTGTGTGTAAATAACTTACGATACCTTCTCCCAGAAACATCGTAAGTGAACGTTAATATTATCTAAAGATATATATACATATAAAGTATGTAACTGAATTATTTATTTTAATTTAATTAAAGAAATTTGGTATTTTTTTGATTCTTGTGTTTTTATTGTCATCAACTATATATGAGTATAGCTCATTATTATTAGTCATTTAAGTGTGGTACTTTAATTTAATGAAACTATATCTCTTCAACTTGTAAACATTCACATTTTAGTACACATACTATAAAATAGTATCAATAAAAAATAATCGCGATTATATGTATAAAAAAGAACGAAAACTGCTTTTTAGTTCTTATTCAGCACAACAATGACGCGTATATTCGCTGTCACTATTATCGGAAAAAAGTTGAGACAACAAGCAACAATGCGGACCTAACGAGCAGATATGAAAATAGATAGTGGAAGTAATCATATACAATTAATCGCCCACCAACCCGAATATGACCAGTACGGCGGGATACGGTACAAACCCCCCCCCCCCCTTTCTTTTTTGCCGTTTGAAAAATCCAGCTAACGGATTCCCCGCCGCCACAGTGAGGGGGCGCAGGGATATGAGGGGCTCCCCGGACCAAGATGGAGCCGCTCCATCTTGGTCCGGGAATCCCCTATAGCCCCCGGGGAGCCGGTATACCCACTAAAAAACCAACGGTTGTTCCTTTCTCGTGTCGCTGTAGCCATGGCCGCGGGCGCTGATCAGTCTTCGGTGACCCCGGCGTGACTAGGCCGTCGCCTCTCTCAGGCCTCTTCTCTTCGGATGTGTTGGGACACTCGGACCCACACCTCCTATGGCCCCACAAACCTTGCGGTTATATGGGCCAAATCGCGAGGGTGTGCGTTGTTTGGCCGCGATGCATCGCGCTCGCCTTCTTGACTCCTTACAAATTATTTCTACTCTTTGTCCCTTGTTGCCAACTCTCCCCTTTCAACGGGGCTCGACGTAACACGTGACGACTTGCTGTCCTCCGCCATAGCGTTATTGCCTATTCTTCTGCGATGCCAGTTGTGCGCGAACCTTTTTAGCGCCTTAAAGTTAGCCTCCGCGGCAACGAGATCGCCGTAGTAAACCGGACCAGGGTCCACGCGGCTGATCCCATCCAACATCACATCACGCAAGTCCTCATACAGCGAAACATTCACAAGAAATAGTGTAGGTCCTCCTCATCCAGTCCACATTCACACATACCACTGTCACACAGACGCATATCGTGCAGCCGTTTATTAAAGCAACCGTGGCTGGTTAGGATTTGGGATGTTAAATAATCAGGTGTAACTCACACGCAGACGGTCGGAAACATTGACTCCGGAAAGAATCGATGGAGTTCTCTCCCTTTCGTCTCCAACTGCCATCTCTCCGACCATTCCATTACTACTTCTGATCTTATGGCCAGTGTACGCCTGCTCGACTCTGGTCTCGGGAGTTCGTGGCACTCGCTTTCATATCTGCCAGCACGGATTACCTCCAGGTCAGCCGGCAACACTCCAGCAAGAACCGGCAATGCCGGTGTGCTGACCGAGCGGTTGCTGGGCTCTCGACAGAGTCAATCGCACCAGGTAGTGTCGGGCTCTGTCCCACCAGCAGGCGGCCGCATATTTCAGTATGAGTACGAACGTACCAGCATATAAGATGCGCAGCGCATGATGTCGTACTCCCCAAGTCGATGCCAAGACACGAGCCATCTTCCCAAAACAATTTCCAGCCCCACAAGCAATTATCCAGGCGTGTTCGTTAAACGACAGAACAGTGTCTATGCATACGCCTAAAATTATTGCAGACGAGACGGAACTGATCGATCTCCTGGCCATTTTGATTACAGGAGATCTCTTGGACAGGAGATTTTGACTTGTCCAGGGCAAAGCTCAAGCGATTACTGGATCCCCATTAATTTATCATACTGAAACTTTCACACGCAATACTTTCAATCCTGGCGCGAGAGTTTGCCTCGATCAACGCCGTTACGTCGTCGGCCTATGCAACTAACCTAACGCCATCTGCCAGACGGAGGTGGAAAAGGTCGTCCATGAGGATGTTCCACAGCGTCGGCCCAAGAATCGACCCTGCGGGCAACCCATCGCGGGGACCTTCCAACTGACAGTGCTTCCAACAAACAGTCCCACGCGTCGCTAAAAGAAATACACCGACAATATCCGGTACAAGTCGGCCTTTTTTTTTTTTTTTTTTTTGCCGTTGGAAAAATCCAGCTTACGGATTCCCCGCCGCCAAAGTGAGGGGCAGCGGGGATATGTGGGCTCCCGGACCAAGATGGAGCGGCCGGTATACCCACTAAAAACCAGCGGTTGTTCCTTTCTCATGTCGCTGTAGCCGGGGCCGCGGGCACTGATAACAGTCTTCGGCGACCCACGGCGCGACGTGGCCCTCTCGGCCTCTTCTCTCCAGGGTGTTGGGACACCCGGAACGCCGTGCCGGAACAAACAGCACGGCGCTCCTCTGAAAGCCCTTCTCTGGGCGGCGGGCACCCTCTTGCCGGCCGCCCAGGGGCCTAGTGTCAGGGAAGGTTGCGCGCGTACGCCACTCTCCGGCGCCCCTGGCCTTCTTCTGCGGATAGCCAGGGCGCTCACGGCCTCCTGTCCCTTTCACCGGCCTCCTTCCGGGCCATCACGTCCTCGCAAAAAGCAAGGACGGTGCCCCTGACCTCGCTCTCTAGCATCCTGCGTACTACGGCGGGAAGCGAAAGGTCGTGCCCGACTACTACGCAGCTCTCGGCGCGGGCGAGCCAGCCTGCTTCACCTTCAGCAGGACCATTGGCCACCAGGCGTTGTCGAATGCACCAGAGATGCCGAGGCACACCGCCTGGACGTACTTACTGGGCGATGCCTTTGCTGTCTCCAGTAACGTTCGTATCGCTGTGACAGTTTGAGTGGCCTCTGTAGGACCCATGCTGGGCGTCCGAATTCCTGCGGAAGACCTGGGGTGCACATTCAATCATCACTCTTTCAAGCAGCTTTCCCAAGATCGAGAGGAGCCTTATTGGGCGGTACGCCTTCGGATTAGTAAGAGCCCTACCATTGTTTTTAGGGAGGACAATTAGCCTCCCTTCCTTCCAGACGTCCGAAAATACTCCTTCTTCCACACATCTACCATATACCCAACAGACTTCAGCCGCCGCAACGGCCCAAACGTGCCTCAGCATGCGCGCAGAGACCTCGTTAATCCCCGGGGAGGTGTTGGGGAGCCTATTAATAATTCCTCCCAGCGCGTCCCAGGACAGTTGAGAGGCATCGAGACCGTTTGGTACTATGGCAGCGGCAAGGCGCACCCGCCTATGGTAATCGCTGTCCCTAGACGGATCGTCGTCGGGAAAGAGTACCAAGCAGGGTCCCAGCCGCCTCTTCCACGTTTCCGAGATAGAGGGACATCCGGACACCTGGACACCCGGACACCCAGACCGTCGCTTTAGGCGCCGTGCCGGAACAAACAGCACGGCGCTCCCACTTGAGCCATTCTCTGGGCGGCGGTCAACCTCTTGCCTCTGGCCGCCCAGGGGCTCAGTGTCAGGGGGGAAGGTTGCGCGGGTACGTCACTCTTCGGCGCCCTGGCCTTCTTTTGCGGATAGCCAGGGCGCTGTAGGTCTCCCTGTCCCTTTCCGCGGCTTCCTTCCGGGCCATCAAGTCCTCGCAGCACGAGTACTTCAGCGATCTCTTATAGCTACTTGTGCCACCTCTGCGTTTCCCTAGTGGAAAGGTCTCCTTACATCGAACCATGCATCATATTACTCATGCCTAAACGTTTCTAAACGTTTTTCAGCCACTTGATGGTGGATCTGCCTTACAGTGGAAGTGAAAAAAGTACAAGTGCTATTAGTCAATTGCCAATCCGCCTGCACAGCGTGGCATTTACGATCGACTCTTTTTAATGGACGCCACATTAACGCAATACGTTCAAAAAAGACGCTTGTCTAGCAGAGGACTGCTAAAGGCTGTTTGTGATGATGATGTAGTATTTCTTAGACTTTAAATTATAAAAATTAAAAATTATGTCTAGAAAGAAATTATGACTGACTTTAAAATCAACATTAAATGTACACGTTGCATTAAAAAAAATAAGGGGACGTCACCATCGCAAGGTTTGTCACAGTTCATCTGCCGTTTCATTCACTCCACAAGCATGTTGCAAATATCACTCCTAACAGCCTTAAATAAGCAATGTGAAAATCATGACCAGTATTTCTCCACGTCAGTGACTTATTCTATTTTTGACCGATTTCCCAATATAAGAAGATACTCAACTGGAGTGTATGGTTTTTTATATGTAGCTACTTCGTTGCTCCGCTTCTGGAGCACCAATTTTGTTCATTCTTTTTTAAATAGTAGATATCCTCATTGATTTTATTTTTTTAATTATTTTTTGATACGTAGTTAAGTAGATATTTGAAAAATGAAAAAAATTATGGTTCCTAAAATTACAACCTCGTGCGATTAAATTAAAAACGCTGCTAAAACCGTAAAAGATAGATATGTTTTACATAATTGCATTACTTGAATTTGCCTACACTAAAGTCCGCGATTAAATATCTTTTAAAAATAACGCACAATATGCATTTTAATGAAAACATTTTTAAAAATTGCAATCGGGCACATTCAAAGGTTATTTAAGATAAAATTCAATTGTGGTACAGGATCCATTTCTCATCATAATACACGATACGGTTCAAAATCCCCTCATTATTATAACAGTTACAAAAATACGCGGCAAGCGTCACGTGTTTGTTGCTCTGCTTCAGTCAATTCGTACGGTACCCGTTTTTGAGGTTTTGAGTTTCCCTGTTTGGCGCAGATAAATTGTCGATACCTATATGTATTATCCCTTAAAACCTGCATCATCATCATCATCATCAGCCTGTGATAGTCCACTGCTGGACATAGGCCTCCCCTAATACACCTTCATCCATAAGGGGATTTTGGACCGTATCCCACCACGCTGGTCCAATGCGGGTTGGTGGGTGGACCGACTTTTTACATGCCCATCCGACGCATGGATCATCTTACTTTTCAGACAATTGGGTGATCGGCCCAAATTGCCCTAACCAACTAGGAAACAACAATGAAAATTTGTTGAGTCCCGGCAGGATTCGAACCCACGACCTCCAGTTTCTAAGGCACACGCCTATACCACTAGGCTACGGAGGTAGTTAAACCAGACTTAAAACCTGAGTTTTCCAAATCTTTGGAAACTCGCAAGGGTCGTGCCTGTGCACAAAAGAGGTGATCGTGCTAACATCGTCAACTATAGACCAATCTCTATATTAACCGTTTTCTTGAAGGCTCTCGAGCCTTAATCGCTCCTATTTTATCAGGCCACATCAGCCATGCTACATCAGGCTCCCAGCATGGCTTTGTAGCTTCTAGATCTACCGTCACAAACCTCTCAGCTTTTGAGCTACATAACACCTTACGTCGACTCACGGCAGTAAGTTGATGCTATCTACATCGCTTTCTCAAAAGCGTTCGCTATAAGCTATTAATAGTGAAACTATCTTCCTTTGGAATTGGAGGACCACTGTTAACCATTAACATGGCTGGCTTCGTATCTCAAATACAGATCTTCATATGTAGCGATTAAAGGCCACATTTCTTTTAAATACGGGTGCCCACCGGGAATTCCCCAAGAATCTGTCTTGGAGCCCTTACTATTTAATATTTTTATAAACGACGTCAAAAAATGTGTAGAGAACTCCAAATATTTTATATTTGCAGATGATATCAAACTCGCAAAACCCGTTGCATACGTTCTAGATACGCAACAACTACAAGATGATCTGAAAAGAATTGCTGATTGGAGCAAATTAAACGCCATGGGTCTAAACGCATCTAAATGTCCATTCATTACCATTTCACGTAAACTTTCAGTTATAGAAACCTAATTCACTCTTAACAATGTCCCGCTTCAAAAGGTAGGCTTTATTCACGATTGGGGAATTACAATAGATACAAAATTAAAATTTGACATTCACATTGACAACAATTGTAAATCCGCACGCATAATGCTTAGACTTTTGTACAGAAACTCGAAACATTTTAAAAATCCCAAACGAAAAAAATACTCTATATTTCTTTGGTAAGAAGCAAACTGAAATACGGCACAGTTATATGGAGCCCAAACTACCAAATATATAAAGATATACAATGTCTTAAGAATAATGACTTAGAATCTTTTTCTACTCGCACTTGACTCGACTTAGAATCTTATTTAAATTGAAACTAAACTCACTATAGGACCGACGTAAACTAAAAAATCAAATTTTTCTTTACAATCTTATGAATGGATCTATTGATAACTCGGAGTTATTGTCACGATATTTTTATAAAAAATTATGAAAGTTAATTAACGGTCTTAGAAAGTAATAGAAGAACATGAAACTTATTAACTCACAGTATAATAATGCAAATATGAGAGAGGACTTGCGTATTTTTCATTCCTCTTTTTCCTTACTACGAGGAATATTTTTACCATTCCTATCATATTAAAATATTTGAAGTAGCAACTCCTTGGTTTTGAAAATCGAATACCATTTATTTATTAAAGAAAAGATTCTCGGTCTTGCCACAAGGTCTTGTCAAACTTTATTAGTCGTTAAGAAAATGGAAATGACTTTCGAAGTGCGCTACCACAAAAACAGTGATTTAACCGGATAATTTCTGCATTTGGTAATAAAGTCTCATCCTAAACTACAATTTATCGCTGGTTTGCTGAATTTTAACTTGAATATGTTAAGCTCATTGATGATCCCCATCAAGGTCGTCAAAACAACTGCAGTCACACAAGAAAACGTTGCGTAAGCTGATTGAGGAAGATCGATATGTTATATACCGCAAAATTCAGGCAACTTTTGACATTGGCATGAGTCAAATAATCTTGCATGAACAATACAAGATCATATCAAGAGACGAATCCTGGATATACGCGTACGAACCCGAAACAAAAAGCCAGTCACGAGTTTGGGTGTTCAAAAACGAGTTAATAAAGCCAACAAAAATTATTCGTTCACGGATTGTTGCAAAAAAATGGAGGCCACGTTTGTCTCCAAAACCGGCCATATTGCGACTATTCCTCTTGGGGGACAAAGAACGGTTATTGCAAAATGGTGTGCTTGCATTTGTTCACCACAAGTCATTTCTGAACTCCGAATAGAGATCGGCTATCGACGCATCATCCTCCATCACGACCATGCGAGTTCTCACACCGCGCACAGAACAAAATAGTTTTTAGAGCAAGAAAACATAGAATTATCAGACCATCCCCCGTACAGCTTCGACCTGAGCCCTAATATTTTATACATTCCTTAAAATAAGGAATAAATTGCGTGGTCAGAGATTTTTATCACCGAGACCGAAACTTCCGAATGGAATGGGTGCTTGAATGATTAGTTCCATGGTATGAAAAAAATCTGTCAAATTTCGCGGAAGTTACTTCGAAAAGCAATAAGTACATTTTTAAATACTAATTGTGTCACTTCCTTGATTCCCGAAATATTCAGTGCCGCCTTCATATTACGATAGTGGTCATATTCCCGTTACAATGCTTAAAACGTTTTGCGAATCGTAGAATAATATATTTTTATATTTTAGTAGTATTTTTCATAAGCAGAATGTATCGGTTTGCAATAGAAATAAATTCATGTTTATTTTACTAACCAAACAAAAAGATGTGTTACTCAATTATAAATGTTATCAGTTAGCTCTTGACAGTTTGACTATTTGTTGTCGTATCATCGTCACAACTATCGAATTAATAAATTTGATGAAACAATTGCCTTAATTTTTATGGTAAAAAAACAGCCCTGATTTCAACAGAAGTGTAGGTAAATGTAGATTTATTTATTTTTTAAGATTATAGAAATATGTACATGATTTGTAAAACTTATGCATTGCAGCTTTGCTTTGAAAAATACCATTTTTCTCTTATTTTTCTAGAAACAACTTTATACCGAACTTTCAAACGAATGTATTAATGAGTGATACTGTGAAGCCCCCAAAACGGTTATTTTTACACTTGGATGACTTTCTTGTATTTTACAATATCTATTCTGCCCTGTAACCCTTCGCTTGTCTAGTGGCGTGTAACACCCCTATATTTTTCACCCTTCACCGGTTTTACTTGTGTTTAATCGGACCATTGATTCTATTCTCTATCCATAATTGTGTCTAGTTTTGTTCATAGATGACCGTAAGTAAAGAGTGTTTTATAACATATTTAGTAACAGTACTTTATGAAATCGAAGGTTAAAACGGTCCAGTTAACTGTTCAATTGTATTTAATAATTTGCCTCGTTATGAGACTACAAATGATACTTATTTAAATAAATTAGTATTTTTTAAATAGATCGACTCATACTACCGTAATAAGCTAATTCGTTTATGTTGCCACCCCATTTGATTAATAGATGCATTATATCATTACTAATGACTTTCAATGACGTTAATTCTTCTGTCAGCTCGGCTTCCAGCTCGTATGTAATTGATAACTTCAAAATCGCATTATTTTGTTTATTTAAATATGTGTTTACACCACATACAGCAGACCTAATTCTTCATTTAGCCTTTGTAAAACTTATTATCTTGATGATCCTTGGACTAACCGTTGAGGCAGGATATTAGAAAATCCTTTGTTCGGGTTTGGCACGAGCCACTTCTAGAGAAATTACCATCTTACAGGCTGCTTACTTCCATACTCGAAAGGACGACTAAATGTAGTCCAATTCAATCCCACAAAGACCCAAGTTTGCGCTTTCGCTACTAAAAATACAACTTTTGTCGTATTGCCTCGGTTTAAAGCCTCTCTGGCGCTAATTCGATCGGAATTCTTATAGTCAACATATCGATTGACGTCCAATTTCGCGTTTATGCATTATCTACTGCATCTACTGCAGCTTTACGCAAGTTCGGCCACATATGGAATACTGTTCCCATCTCTAGGCAGGGACACCTTTGTATCTAATTTTTCTATTTGATTGCATCCAGCGTTCGAATCGTTGACGACAAGGGTCTTGCCGATCGTATCAATTCCTTTTCCTATGCGAAGTGTGGAATGTACAACGGTAAGTACTTCGAGGAGTTGTGCGTATTAATACCTGTTGTGAAATCCTGTTACTGTACAACGCGACTGAAAGACTAATACCATCAACATCACCTCGATGGCTAGCGATCCACCGCCGTGTGTTTCACACGCCACTCCAAGCCACACACGTGTGCCTTGAAACGACTTGTTACGGGTGGTATTTTCGGACCGATTTGACTTAGAGTCTTTTAAGAAGAGAGTCTACTCCTTCGTAAAAGGCTGACATACCCTTTGGAACTCTATTGGTGTTGCAAATGTTCTTTAAGACTAGCTAATAATTTACAGCATTGCTTTTCAAAGGTTACGTGTAACTGTCTATTTACCGTTTTGTTAAGTGCTTAAAGATTTTTGGGAGTAAAAGTATCTTATTAAATTTTTGCGGACAAGGAGTACAGCAGACAATAAGTAAACGTGCAAATGTACAACATTTGATCATTTGTACATCAACCTATATTATAGCGTTCATAGAATATGAATATTTAAGAAGCGGCTACATATTTACTACAAAAGAGGTAAAACATACGGAGCGTAGTAAACGAGGCACGCTCTTAGTTCTTGACCCAATGCCTCGGTTCTTAACATTTAGCCCGGAGGAATGTCACATTGCGAAATATACACAAAAGTTGTTCTTATATTGCTTTTTGATTTACTCGTACTATAACACAAATTTATAAATTTTTCACTTGTTATATTGACAATGCTACGCTTCTTTATTTAAGTAGATCTATCAGTGGTCAAGCCGTTAAAAAAAACAACAGTTTCTGTCGCATTTTATTGTTTTGATTTTGCTATATTAATGTTGTTGAAGAAATTATTTAAAAAACGATTTTGTTGTACAAAAATGCACGGAATATTCACTTCAATCATTATTTTGCATACTTGTGTATATTTCGTTTTTTGTAAACAAAATCTTCTCGGATAAGTAAGGTTGAGAAATATTTTACCGATGGTGTTTTTTTTTCTTATTTTATATTCCTAACAACTTAACTAAATAACGAATCTAGGTAATTTTAAAAATAATTTAAAAAGTACTAAAATTTATTTATTTTTCTCATAATTGGGTTATTGACAGTAACACTTTTATTTTCGTTCTAAACGTGTTACTGATTTCGGAATTTACTACATATAGTGAATTATTAAAAAAGTGTGTTATTTGTCTCCTCGCATAACGGTTATACAACTATATATCTTCTTTTGGATAAAAAAAATTAAATAGAGACTTTTGAGCTCATTTATGGTTAAAATACCTAATTCAGAATACTAAAAATATAATTAAAAATTATTGAAAAATTATTGAAAAATTATAATACATAACTATGAATTTTTTCGCAGTTGCTGGTATAGGATTCGCGGCCCCTACATGCTTTTAACGAAATCAGTAACATACCTAACTATTAACGATAGTTTCCACAGAAATGTCCTTTTATTAAATTGCTTATCTTCTTCCTCTCCCATCAGGTAGTGGGAATAAATATATGGCATAGCAGAACAAAATTTTGCCGTATAAAAATATGTTTCATGAGGTTCTAAATTTCATTAATTATCAAAATGGTTATAATTTCGGGTTGTTGCAATAAGTTAAACATCACGATACTGCATTTCTACAATCATTTACATGTTTAATGCAGTTGGAATTATCGCAATTAATGCAATGAGCTTTATTTTTCAAATATTTAGTGTAATAAAACTTATCAGCAAATTAAATGAATAGAAGTTTGTGATACGCATATCGTTTTATTTAATGGAAGAAAATCGACATTATAATATCCGTCAACTAAAATGTAGAATTTCAGCAATTTGACAAGTATTTTAATTGTATTGGCTACCGTACCGTAGCTACCGTAAAAAATCTTTCGTTGAGCTGCAACTGTCGGTTAAATGACATTTAAATCTTTTTGAATGTTAAAAAGATTAATAAGTTTATAATAACAATTAAAAGAGGAAAGATTTGTTTGCTTGTTTCGAAGAGGCTCCAAAACAAGACTTTGAAATATTCATGCAAAGCAAGTATTTTATAAAATGGGTGAATAGAAGCGTTGTTAAACTTAAAGATTCTTTTAGCTAGAATTTTCCAAATGTCTATTTTATTCGAGCAATCTTTAAGCCCTTTTAAGTTTAGTAGCAAAAAAACCGAAAATATGTATATCCTTTTCTAATTAATATTCCCCGTTAATACATCATTTACTGTCAATGATAACATCTAAATTGTGCATGATAACATCCGCTATCTGATAACATCGTTTATAAAATATCAGCGAGATGCTACTTTATCGCGAATAATCTCCGTACACAATATTTTTTGTATAAGTTCAGAGTCATTTTATTAGTTTTTCTTAAATAAACTAAACTGTGTCAATTATTGTCAACAGTAAGAGGTTGCTAAATAAAGTTAATTTTTTTTTAATATCTACCGTATAGATTATATCTTGATAGAATATATATTTTTTTCTGTTGTCTTAGCTTATTTTATGTCGGTTAAATTTGTCGGAAAAAGTACGAATTGAAATGCAATAAACATTTTAAATTGTGATTGACTGTATCGTACGCTAATTATTATGCTTTAGTATTTGTGTATAGTTTGAAACTTTTTACAAGAAAAATATTATTAAACTATGATATGTAAAACATGGGTCAGGTAAGATATGGATATGATTATATTAAACGTTTTTGTTATGTCATGTGAGAGCAGCACTAGCAAACTTAAACTTAAATGTGTAAGTGCATGTAGTACATCTACAATATTACAACACCATGGTAAATCATAACAGTTTTACATGATTGCAACAGGGAAATACATTAGTTTTTAAAGAATAAAATTATGTCAATTGATTTTGCCTCAATAATAAATTGAACGTTTTTAATACCGCAAATATGAACAATTTTATCTGTTCGCTACAAATTCGTAACTTGTACCCACTCCCTAATACTCCAACAAAGTTTATAAGATTTACGCGTCATTAACTGAAACTATTAGAGAAAGTATTTAGCAATCTCAAACGGCCTTAAGGCTCCTAACTACGCAAGTATAAATTCTATACAGAAACTGTTAATGGATTCAGGATTTTTCGCGCAGAATATGTCAATAAATATTTGAGGTTATTTATAATAAATTATAAGATTTAGTGTTTATTCATTTATTTTTTTAAATAAAATTATTAGCCATTGCCGATAACAGCGACTGATCTTTATTCAGCTATTAGTCTAGTGAGAAATATTATTTGCCAAGACCAAAGCACTGCTGGCTTATCACACGATTAAGTGAAAGTATGCTTGTGCAATATAGTTTGGTTTGTTTTGTGTACACTTATCTCTAATAGATCGACCTAGAAAAATGGAACACAAAATGCGTTATTGCTGGCATTTTATTTCCGATTAATATATCATCTTTAAGGTTATGGATGATATATATATATACTACAAATGAATTCATCGTATTACGAAAATTGTTTTAAAAATGTATTTGTCACATCTTATCCGTATGCATTAAAACCGTGCGGCGTAAGCACGGTTTCAATACATCCATTATTAGCGAAATTAAGTCATATTCCCGATTTGTTAGATCAACGTAACTTAAACTATAAAGAGTTGGCCAATAGTAAAAGTCAGGCATGCAGGCGCAGAATTTTTTTGGTTTTGTCATCTAACTTAAGTTTCTTTACAAGTAATGAAAACTTTATTTGAAACGCAAATGCAAGTAAGTATTAGTTACAATCAAAGTTCTGAGTAATTTTCATAAACCCTCACCTAAACTTGTACAAACGATTAACATGAGGCAACTAGCACTACACAGTAACCGAAAAAACACCTGAAAGAAGGATACATTAATAAATAATATTAGTGAAAAAACATTGCCTTTGACAGCTTTTTTTTAACAACTAAATACCAAATATGATAGAGTTTTGAAAAATATTTTGTTTATTAAAATACAAATTTATACACACTCATTGTGTTTTAAAATTTATTAAACTGAAATGTTAATAGTTTATGTTGCTATGTTAAGGTTAATCCGGCTTCCTTAAATTTTTTATTGAAATGATGATATTACAAATTAAAATACTTGCCTATTATTTGTTTATACGGACGACTTCCCTTTGGGCCTTAGGGAAGAGGTAGTTCGAAATAGCCCAGTTTGCAAAAATATGTTTTAATACTTGAATTGAATAGAAATTGGTTATTGGCTTACAAATACGGTTGTGAATAATGTGTCTAGCTTGTTCCCACATACTAACTTTAGTTCTCAACATCAGCAAAATGAAATGTTTAATACTTAGTCCTACAAAATTGTGTCGGTCATCTGATATCAGTATTGAACTATAAAGTCCACTGTAATTTTTCTTCTGTACTTCTGGGAATTTTATCATAATTTGCAGTAGAGAAAAAATATTTTTGGAAACATCGACTCCGCGTTGAGTATAATAACTCATTATTATTAAAGAGTTTTTTTCTATACACAAGATGGCAGCAGGAAGACATAATGACTGCTAAATTAGTTTATTTTGCTTACTTTCAGACATTCAGGGCTGCTGCAAGATGCCCAGTTTGCATGCAGTAATATTATTAAGCGAGCCAAAAACTAGCTTTCAGCTCAAACTGTGACATAGAACATGGAGAGATGTTTCGAAAAAATTATGTGTCTGAAAAGCCTATAGAAATAGCAAGAACATAAATGATAAAGTAACTCTGTCTGTCTGACCTGAATCATTTAACCGATTACGGTAAAATTTGGTACGGACGTAAAATAGTCTCAAGAAAGGACATAACCAAAATAAAAATGGTTAAAATAAGGGATGAAATTTAATGTGGCTATTCGTCATCGTCGAACCTAAAGCCATGACACTTTATGTGTAGTGATAGGGACCTCACCTTTTATAACACTTCATTTATATTACTATTTACAGTATATTTTAATACAGGTTGTGAACATACTTCCTATTCCACGCGGACAGAGTTGCAGGTAATACCTATGATTGATATAGTGTACGCACTGCATTAGCTGTTTAATTTTTATAATATTTTAAATAAGAAAAATATACCATAGTATTTCTTGCCAAATAGATGGTAATATAATTGCTCGATGAATCTTGAGGGCGCAATAACTATCTAGTTAGTCTTTTGTCCTTTTTTAAAAATCGACCTTGAAGTAAATCTATTATAATCTCAATCGCATGTTCACAAGTAGCATGCTTAACTGTATTCTCATTATGAGCATATTTCGCGATGCATAAATATATGGAGAAATTTTACAAAGTCGCTTCGCCATTTTGACATACCATTTTGGAATATTGTTTTGTAGATAAAACGAAAAAAGGAAATAATGCCTGCAAATATTGAGGAATTTTTATCGTGTGTGAATACATCGTGTATTCAATCTTCGATTTTATTTTCTTTTACGACAAAAGCAATATCCGTAAAGTGTGTCATGGCAACTTATGTTTGATATGTCTCATAAAATGTGGCTTTAATGTGCATTTTGTAAAGTCAATCCTCTGTGTCTTAGCATATAAACTAATTTTAGTTAGTCTTGATTTAGAATTCAGTACTACAGGAATAACTATTTACAATACTATGATACTAATGAACACTGATTTTCTTATTGCAATAATAAATTTTAGAAAGGAAGTCGTTTAAAAGGAAGTGCAAAATAATGTGCCATAAAAAATTCCAAAAGTCATTGTTTCCAGATCTGACAGATAACCCTGTTATACTTAACTGGGTGTTGAAGGACCGTTTTCACAAGCACCACCTTCCACCGAAAGATTTTAAAGCACCAAGGACCAGTAGGGGAGCCTCTGCTTGAGCCGTCATTTTATAGATGTAGTCATTTTACACATACAAGTAGACAGTATATTCAGACAAGTAGTCATTTTGTAGATGTCATATAGCAGCTGATGCAGACGCATGCTGCACGTTGGTGATATTACTACCACTTCTTAAAGCGTTGGAGCTGGGAGACAAAATGGCGCTAGAAACTCGAGAAATACTTCTATCTGATATAATGTTAAGCTACATCATATAACAAAGGATGCGTACATTTGTTCAACCTCACCGGTGGAGCGATATGTGTGTGTTGTCCTTCACTGTTAAGTGTAGCATGTGTATGACTAATGTTTTGATACCTACAGGGGGCGGGCAATTGGCCAGCCACATAGCTCGTAGAACCGATAACCGTTAGTGAAAAAAGGAACCATGATAGCAGCTTCGTACTATCCATCGTGCTGTTGGATGAACCCCCACAAGACGGAGCGTCACACTTGTGCAAATGTGCAGGAGGTCCATAGATGCTGCTAACACAGAATACCTCTTGGTGACTTATGGGGGAGGCCTATGCTTAGCGGCCTACTGCTGTGATAGGTTAAAACAAGGATGACGATGACGATCTAACATGAATATGGAACCTTGCTTATTTGAAATCGTCTAGACCAAATAGATCCAAAGATAACACATGGTATAATCATAGTAACAAATGCCAGGACACGATAGAAATATTACATCGTTGGACACATGACTGATTATAAATTACAATTTCAATTTCAAAAATAAAATACATGTAAATGTAATGTAAATGATAAAAATGTAAATAAAATAAAATTAAAATACCCAAATACAAAAGGGAATACGTACGACTGCCTGCATTAAGATATATTGATGGGTCCTATATACATGGGCCAAAATGCAAAATGACAACTTTACAGGAGAGGCTTTTTTAAGTTTAAATTATTTATAATTATTGATGGATACAACCAAAGTTCACGAATTATTTAGTTAATTAAGATTTTCCCTCCTGAAATTGATTTACAATAGAAAAATTCATGAATAAATAACATTTCTATATTTAGATAATTAAAACATATTGACACTTATGCGGTTTACAATCAGCTATCGTATTAAATAAAGTTGCAGTTAGATTATTTAATGATAAAAAAAAACATACCATAGTTTTATTCAATATTATAAGTCTTACATCTACAATTACGGACCCGTATTCAAAGTTTTTGGTATTCTCATAAGAATAAAATTAACCACAAAAATTAAGCATGAAATTACTAACATTTACTTTACCGTAAAAACACATGTTTAATACTTACAAAGGTCATCGTCCCTATTTTCTATAATATCATCGTTTTCATAACCGTCGTCATTTCTCGGCGGACTAACTTTTTCAACTCTTAATGCTAAATTCACTAAATTCCGGCTTCTAATAAACTTAGCACGATAATTAGATGCTATCTTTTACTTTTTAATCTAATTTGTACCGCTAATACACAATAATAAGATTTTATATTAATTACAGCGCGGCATTTGCTCCGTTCAACGTCAAACCAGGTGATTGGTCCAAATCGTAAAGAAACGCGCGGGAATTCCCCGCGTTTAAATATCAAAATATACTTCGGACCTTCTTCGTTTAAATTTATGTTACATATGCCTTTATATTTCAATTAAAAATGATGTTTCTATGAAGAAATGTAATTTTAATAGCTCACATGGTTAATTATATGTATAACATACGTTTACCATAAGAACGTCAAAATGGCCAAATTGTTAGTTTGACCCATATACATAGGACCCATCGATATATAGCTGTGTTTTATCTTATTAAGAGTGTGTTACTTTACTGTCTTATTTTTAGGAAATACTCTTTATAACTTTGGCACTTATGTTCTATATTACCAGAGTAAGGTAAAAGGTATTATAGTACTATGTATGGGTATGTATTAAGGGTATTAAAAAATATCGTACTGAGTTAGTCATCATCATCATCATCATCAGCCTGTTTTAGTCCACTGCTGGACATAGGCCTCCCCTAATACACCCCTATCCATTAGGGGGTTTGGACCGTATCCCACCACGCTGGTCCAATGCGGGTTGGTGGGTGGACCGACTTTTTACATGCCCATCCGACGCATGGATCATCTTACTTTTCAGACAATTGGGTGATCGGCCCAAATTGCCCTAACCAACTAGGAAACAACAATGAAATTTTTGCGTCCCGCAGGATTCGAACCCACGACCTCCGGTTTCTAGAGCACACGCCCATACCACTAGGCTACGGAGGCAGTTAGGCTGAGTTAGTAATGGTTGCTAATCGCTGCCTGTCTTTAGATATTTATTTGAGAGCTACTGCAAATGAACTGTTACGCAGTTTAACATATTGTACGTTTTCTTTCATAAAATAAATTAAGTCAAAAATAGTACACAAAAGAATTTTCAGAAAACGTTTAACTGCAAAATCACAAAGTTTTTAGCATAAAAGCAGCAATCTTCTTATTACTTTGACTTTAAGTTCAAAGTCAAAGGTGTTCTCAAAGCACAGTGAGTTACATTTACTGAATGCACACTTCTCAAATTCATAACTGCAGTAGCAAGAAATAATTCAATTTTTCGACAGCGATGATATTGCATTTTATCTTCAATTTTAAATGTTGAAATGAATTATCTTGTAGTTGAATAAAAATGGGAACAGTAACTTTTATTTATTAAATTTCTTCTTGTAAGGGAATTTGGGTATCTCGCCTGATTATCAATGAATAAATTATCCCATGCCTTATGAAGGCTTGCGAAGAATATGACGTGAACAAACATCCAGGCTTTTCCTTAAATATATTATGTCATGTAAAAGCTGCAACAAGGCATCCATTTGTTGTATTACAATAGAAAAAATTGAAGTACCTAAATAAAATCTTTTTGTTACACATTTTGAAGTTTTACAAGCTGATGAAGGATAAGAAACGAGTCCCTTGAGACTTACTTTCTTTATGTGAAATCGATAAAGACTGCTTTTGACTTTCGTTGAGGTTTGCGCTAACAAGGAAGTTATGGTTTCATCATCATCATCATCATCAGTCTTTGATAGTCCACTACTGGCCTCCCCTATCCATTAGGGGGGTTTTGGACCGTATCCCACCATGCTGGTCCAATGCGGGTTGGTGGGTGGACCGACTTTTTACATGCCCATCCGACGCACGGATCATCTTACTTTTCAGACAAATGGGTGATCGGCCCAAATATGTGTGCAGATATGGTTATGGTCTACGGTTTTTATTCTTTAGCTATTTATTGCATATTAATTTATTATTCGTTAATTGTGCTTAAATTAGAATGAGTTGAGGTGGGTCTGCGTACCTGTGGTCTAGTCTACCCGCGAGGAAGCTAAGAGGAACCTGGCTGGCCTAAGGAATAAAGCTGTCCGTGGAGACTGCTACTTGCGGGCTAAACATTACAACAAAGGCATTAAGTCCACTTATGTGCTACTTGTGCAAGTACAGTAAATAAAACGAGGCTGCAAAAAATCGAATTAATATAGCAAAATTTTATGTTTTTATTTTTCGTTCATACAACTCGAAGGAGAAATTTCTAACTTAACTTAAAAAATCTTATAAAAAAGACAAAATATAAGCGCATTTAAAAAATAATATTTTTTTGCCAATTTATTTTTTGTTATTTAATCTTAAAATGACACGTGTAAATACCTACGTAGATCAATATAAGTTAATAAACTCTTTTTTATAACAGACAGTATTCAAAATAATTAAATAACAAAAATTACCACTTAAGTTTATGAGAATTTTACAAATACTTAGGTAACGAACGTTATATAAGCAAACCCACAAAGTCATACATTATGCTAATTGATTTATATATTAAAATTATCAAGGTCGTACATCACTTCTTACACAACAATTAGCGGCTATACGTCACTAAGGACTCCATACAGGCGACAACAAGATCCATTGCGGCTTTAATCTCAGATTATATTAAAGCTTGTACGTGGGGTAAATGAAACCCATTTGTCTCCGTCACTAAATCTCTTTGCCGTCTTCAGTGGGGGTTGACAAAAGTGAGCAATTAACTTTACAAAACTGTAGCCAGGTGTATAAAATGTCGTCTTATTTGACACAGGCCTTATGTACAAAGGTAAAACTTGCCTGATCGCTGTTGTTTGTTTCGAAGGAAATTTACTTTGTTTACTTCTATTTATAATGTTGTTTAACATTTTTATTTAATTTTATGGTTTTACAGAATTAACAAATTAATGAAAAAAAACACATTTCATTGTAGTGCAAATTAGTCAAATTAGTTATAAATATTATGTTAAGAATACGGAAATTAAAAATGTTGTCACAAAATTTTAAAACATTTCAGTTAATACAAGACGATGTTACCCAATCACTAATCATTCCAAAATCGTTAATAACTACGATGTAGTTATTTAACTGAGCGTTAAAGACGAATTATTGTGAGCTCCAAATCTTTAGCAAAAAAATCCCTATTTTTAAATTACTACAAAGTACCTCGTTTTCCAATTTTATCTTGTTGGCCGAGCAATCACTAATCTATTCCTAACAATAGTTGTATCAATATCAATGTTATAGTACAGGATTTAAAATCTGGTTGTTTTTAATATACCGAATTAAAATTCATGTTTCTTGTGAAGTAAACAATATATTTGGACGTAGCAATCCGTATATTTACGTACTTATCAATTATACGGCATATAATTTAATCTCGTAGAAATTATAGACCATACTGAAATTTTTATTCTTAAATTTAAAATTGTTTGACTTGTATGAAAAAATCTACTCAGAAATTTTTACATAAAAATATATTAACAATTTCTAACCAAGCAAGAAGGGTTGTACAAGAATTTTTCCTGCTAATAGGACATCTAGATTCATTAAGGTATTAAATATTTCACAATTAAGTTCAATATAATTTAATTGAGCTAAAATAACCCTGGTCTGACCGACTATCAGAGTATAAGGGTGCAGAAATTAATTTTGAAGGGACTTATTTGATTGAGTTGTCCATTCAACGTACAAAGTAAATTAACCGATCGCCTGAGTAAAATTTCATAAAAGGGTTCGCTAATGAAATGAGTTTTGAAGGTAAAAGCTATGTTAATTGTTCTATATTATAATACATTACGAGTGGCCTAGAGACTAGACGACTAGAGAGGACTAGACTGCCTATGGCAGTGGGCCGGTCATATAAGCCGCAGAACTGACGACCGCTGGAGATCTGGAGTAGAGACCGAGGCTCGGTAAACGTAGTGTGAGGACGCCCTGCGGCAAGATGGAGTGACGACATTCGCAAAGTGGCCGGCGTGGCCTTGATGAGAATAGCCAAAGATCGGAAGTGGTGGCGTGCATTAGGGGAGACCTATGTCCAGCAGTGGATTGACACAGGCTGACGATGATGATGATGATGATGATAAGAGGCATAAAAGGTTAAAAGTACTGCAACAGGCGTATTGAGGCTAACTTATTTTTTTTTCTATAGTGCATAGTATTTAATTTTGTTGAATCTGTAATGAAATTTATTGATCTGTAATATGTACCAAGAATCTCTTTTTTAAGATTAATGACGTTTGTCCAGCAAAAGGTTAAACTACCAAAATCGTCTAGCTAGTAATGAAACATCATCTAGTTCATATTACACATAAAGGTCAAATATTACACTTTGATTCAAGTTAAAATGTAATTATGATTATTCTATATAAAATGAATAACATGTAAAGATAGCCTATGTTATAAGCATAGTATAAGTATATATATAGTAGTATTTTATAGTAACATAAATACAGTTACAAGTATTTTATAAAAAGATCAGCTTTTTTAAAGTATTAGTGTAAGTAAACTTTTAATTTTATGAACATAAGGGTTATTTTCATTAACATTAAAAAGATTGTACCAAAAAAAAAAACAGAATATAAAACGAAAAAGGATATACTGATAAAAGGTAGCCACTATAGTATTTACTGTTGCGTTGAATACTCATGTTACTCTTTGAAATACTGCCTGTAGTAAGTGAATGTTATCAATTTAATTATATTTTTTTGACCAACTTCCCAAAAAAATGAGGTTCGGTTTTCATTTTCTTTATAAGCGTTTACTCGTTGCCCCGCTCCTCGCTCTTTATACTCATTTGTCTTCTATATAACCTGCCTCACTGTGAGGATGTTGTCTATGGTGCTGTAATCCCTCTAATTCTCGAGACTGCTGAAACCCAACTAATTCTCGAGACTGCGGTTTGTCGAGTTCCACTCAGTATACTTGTTCCTACAACAAAAATTTTACACCAAAAGCTTGTACACGATCTGCAGTGCGGCTTGCCCAGTCATTATTAAGCTGCCAATGAACCTGCTCTGGCAACGTTGCAGGCAAGGTGGTTTTAAGCGGCGTTACAAATTGTTTACGTCTAGACCAATTTATTTAGTTTAGAATTTATACGGCTTTAAAAATTATATCAATTTGTAGTAACGGTCAAGATTTTAACCGAAAAAAAAGTTACGCAAACTTTTTACGGCATATATATTATTAATAGGCAGCTAATACCGTAAAACGTAATAATGTTTTTATTTATTGGGCTTTTGTTTGTAACAGTACTCAACCCCGTCTAGTTTTACACTTATAAGTTTTTTATTTGTTAGAGCGATATGACCTGCTTCTAAGAAAAGCAGCGTAAGACGCTAAATCAGACCAAAAGACTGTAGTGTTTACGCAGCAGTGATTCAACACAATGTTATAATGAAAATACCATAATAACACCACCTTGACCCGAATCCCACGATAATGCTTTGGTTATTTTATAAGTAATTGAACAGGCTGTGTAGTACTAAATTAATGAATAGGCTAAACTACAATTTATTCCTTTATATCATTAACAATGACGTTAAATTACTATTTGAATTTTTCAATATTTTTTCAATATTCCGTATTTAAATTGGGATAAAAAGAACAAAAATTAATAACGAAAGCAAGAAATTAATTGCATTTGTTTGTGTAAGCAGCAGGAAGAAGTACGTAAAATGATTTTATAACAAAAATATGTCTACATTAACAGCCTAATGGTGTCAGCTTGGGCTTTCAGCCGGAAGTCATCCGTTCAAATCCTGCGGGTATTCCACAACTTTTGTTTCCTAACATTGTTGTTTCCTAGTTAGTCAAGGCAAAGCGGACCGATCATCTGATTGACTATGAAGCTATATAAGCCACACGTCGGATGAGCGAGGCAAAAGTCGGGCTTGCGAAACATAAATTAAATAGAACCTCTTTATTCTCTTCACTTAATTAATTTTTTAATTTTTTGAATTCTATTGAACGAAATGACTAAAGGTCTTATCCCATGTCCTTGACCGTCGTAAAGTGTTTGAAATTTAGAATATATTTTTAATATATTGCAAACGTGACAAAATCCATACAGTTTATATTATTGAATGGAAATTGCATTATAAAAAAGGTGTTCTCAATTACCGCCTTAGCGTGACAGTGAAATAAATTTTCTTTCAAATTCAAGTACCTATTGAGTGAGCGGAAATTAAAATTTATATTTTAGGTCGTCTGAATACAAATAGAGTTTGGTTTGAAATATAAAAAAAATAAAGAATATTTTTATTGCATCTAGAAAGAAACATTTTAACATAAATTTTAATTAATCTCTTAGTGAAATCATTGAAATAATATTTCTAAATTCACATTAAAAATAAAGCGTGTTAAAAGATATGCTTAACAAATGAACGCTTATCATTTTGTAATGAAATTATTTTTAAAGTTCTTAAATATTACTCAGGCATCATCGACTTTATGTTCTGAATCATCAACCTTTTTTAAACGTAAATGTTTAAAAATCTTTTGTTCCTATTTGGTTTATATCTATTTCTTTATACTTTTTAAGGCCCATTATCAAAAAAGCACCACTTTCAAGAGTTTTTTGAGATAGCAAAAATTCAAAAGAAGGCTTAACTTTACCAGATTTATATTTAATTTAAAATCTATGTAACTAAGCTTACAAAAATATATTTTCCTCTTGTAATAATATACTCATAATACTAATGCAGGTAATTAGAGCAGAGGAGTCTTGACATTGACGTTTTCTCTAAGTATATAGCGCGGTAGATCTCTGTAAGCTATTACCCGGAACGGGTAGAAATGGTAGTGAGTAGGGTGAACGGGTGAACTTCCCTCGTGTGTGATAAGTGTTGTGCATCTGTGATAGTGTTACTGGGTTGAGTGGTTTAAGACCGTATTATGCATCGGCTGGTCAGCGGGTAGTTGTCGGGGTCACGTGAGCCATTTCAATGTTTTTAAGCATGAGAGACGTTCAGTTGTTGTCATATTTTTACTTTTTAGGAATCTCTTCGAGTTGTCTAAAATATAATATTTTATTCATATGCACCAATAATACACCCATATAACACATTAATAACTAAACTTTTAATTAAAAAATTGACAGACTTTAACCAATTTTATATATTATATTTCTTTTGTTATCTTCTTCGAAGTGATCGTAATGTGACCTCTTTAGTTTCAGCCGTTTGCCACCGTATTTCATAATATTATTACAGTTATATAATTATGAAATAATATTACAAAAAATAAAAAATAAACTTGAATACATGGTTTATAAGCTGTAAATTTATATTATTGTTGTTTTCTGGTCAATTAAACAATATGAGCCGATCACCCAATTGTTTGAAAAGTAAGATGATCCATGTGTTGGATGAGCATGTTAAAAGTCGGTCTCGGTAGGATGTTGGTGACCTAAAAAATATTTTTTTTTTGGCTGGATCTCGTGCTCTGTGGAATAAACCTATTAGAACATAACCGGGTTATGGGGGGGCCCGTTGACAGGCACAAGAAGGGAAAACCTAGTCATTGCGTTACCGGCGGCGGCGGCGAAATCGTCTGCTGCTTGATTGAGTTCGTCTAGATTAAAAAGATCTAGCGACTTTAAGAATGACGCGATATTGTTGCCAGTGCTGCTATTGCTATGGCTAGCATGCTGGCTCTTTGAGGCGGCGGCGGGCCGCTGTGCGCTCGGAGTCGGCTCCGGCGCTGGCTGTTGCACGCAGGCGGAACTGCCAAGCGTTGGAAGAACGGAGGGTGGGAATGCGGTGGTGTTGGATAGGATGGGTGGTCGCCTGGAAGAGGCTTCCCTGGGATCGCAGGAACTCTGCGTTTTGGCGCCTTAGGGCAGCCGTGTGGCCGGGATTGCGGCAGTTTACGCACGCAGGAGGTTCAAAAGTGGCGAGGACTTCTTTGTCCTTGGGTCTGGGACAGGATGGGGTGCCGTGATCCCGAGGCATTTGACACAGCGGGGCGGGCAGTTATGACACTGCCCTGGCAGACCGTTAGAGTGTGGTCGCTCAAATGAGAGACGACCGATCCCACACAGCTGCTCGACATCATAAATGCGCTTGCCTTCCTTGGAGCGCTCTTTTTTATTTTTTACCGTGGGAAATGCTACGCATACCGTCCTCGCAGGGGCAAAGACGGTTATGTCAGACTCGCACCGACTAAAACCACCACGTTGTTCCTTCCTGACGCCTTGAGGGTGGGATCACAGGAACGTTTTGCACTCATCTGCAACCCCACAGCGCTGGCCGCCGAAGCATCTCGGCCTACGAGCCATCTGCCTCCACTGGGCGCGTCGGAACTAGCGCGCCCTTCGTCTCGGCCCCTGTAGTTAGGTAACAGACTCCCCGAGTCTGTTACTCAGGGGCCATGGGAGCCAGGAGTTCCCCGACCACGCAAGGACCAAACTCCCAGCCCCCAGCGGCGGCTCCGATGTTACGCTCCGCCGCTAGCTCCATTTCGGCCGCAGAAGGAGGAGAGATCGACGACACCATGCCGAATGTCCCCTCCTCCCACGGCCCCTCCACACCGCATCAGCGGTGCGGCCCCGCTGAGTCGCGGAGGATAGGGAGAGCGGCCTACGGAATACCGACACTCCTCTTCTCCCGCGACTCCACGGGCCCCGCTGAGTCGCAAGGGACAGGAAGAGCGGCACACCTACCTCCTGCAACCCGTCCCTCGCTCCCCGCCCCTCCAAAGGTGCATCCAAAGCAGGCTTCTGCAGCCCGCTTGGAGCAGCCTCCTCCACGGCCGGCCTTACTCCTCAGGCCGGCCAGGATCCTCTAGCTTAGTACCCGCGGCTGACCCAGCGCCGGTACTGAGCCCCACCACCTCGACAAAGCGAGAACCTGTTCGGGGCCTTGGAGCGCTCTAGCGTAACCAGCACCATGCCGTAAGGGCGTTTGGTGCGTGGGTGGTACATACGTTGTACCGAGAGGACGGGAATATCTAACTCTTTAATTGCCGAAGCTATCTCCGAGCATGGGATCTCCTTAGGCAGCCCTTTGACCACTGTCCTAAGTACGCGCTCATCCGGGAGCGCGAATGTGTGATACTGGTGTTCCTTTTCCCTAAGGAATAAGGTCACCTTCCTAAAATCATCGGAATTTTCAAGCTGCAATTTGATCCCCTGATTGCTATCAGAGGCCTCAAATTTGAATCTATTCGATAGGGCCGAGCGAATCTCGACCCATTTCTCTTTCTCGCGGAGGTAAATGGGCGGTGGGCGTTTCCCTACGGGTAGCCGTGCCTGGGAAGGCTGCGACGGCTGGCGGGGCATGGGACCGGGAGAGCGCCTGAGGATCGGCGGGATGGATGGTTGGGGTTTTGTGGCCTGGGAGAACGACGGTGTGGGAACCGCTGAGGCAGGTGGTTGGGGCGTCGGGCTTTGTAGCCTTGACGGGAAAGACGGGAACAGGCGACGAGGTGCGGACCTTGCGCTTCCTTTTGGATTTGACGGTTTTGAAGCCGTCGTCTGGATTGGATCTTTGGATTACCTCGACCTCCATGTCGATTCCGTGCGAATGCTAACGTCGACATAATTGTCGTCCCTATCATCCGCAGGGAACGGCGTAGGTATCCAGGAGTTTGGGCGGGGAGTTGGAGCGGGGAGCAATGTTCTGCGATCAGGATATGCCATTGCGTCGGTTAACTTTAGTTATATTTCGACCGAGCTTTTCGCAATCGCCGTGCTCGAGACCAAAGCGAGTAGAAAGCTCCCGGTCGACCATTATGCCGGTCGACCAGTATTAAGTCTTGTCTAGATTTTGTTAGACATCGGTAGCGTCACCCGACGCAATCTGTGAGTCCCGGCGATTGCCGGGCCTGGATGTCCTTACCGCCATGCCGGCTACGGCAAGGAGGTGTGTCTGGCTGGTTTCTAAAAATAGGAAAAAATAATATAACATAATAAATAAAAAATAATAATAAATAAAGTTTAAAAAAATAGGAAACAGAATATTAAAAACGTTCAGGGGCCTAATATAGTTGTGTAAACAACTAGTTCGGCCGAGAAACAAGATAATTAACCCTAAGAAACAAGATTATGCGCTTGCAACAAGCGGCTAGCAACACAATTGTGTTAGGCAAACGAGTTGCAAAACACAGCAGTGCACTAGCCGACCGCTTGAGGTAGCGCAATAAATCGCTACCGCGGTTACGTCAGCCGTGCGACAAAATGCTCTATGAACGCAGGTGCACTCATAAAACGCAGATGGCGCAGCGCGGCGATTTGCAGAAGCGGACACTGAAGAATGCGAGGCGAGCTTGAGACTGCGGCGAAACACGTGCGGTCGGGACCGCTGCTGGAGGCGCTCTGGAATCTTGAATCTTTTGTTTTCTTCACCTAAAAATACTGCAACGAAATTATTCATAGAAAGCAGTTTACCCTTTGGGTTGTGGAGGTCAGTTGCCAGTCGCTCTGCGTAAAAACTGTTCTTCATCAAAACATGGGTAAATGAATAAAAGAGTTATAAAGTACTCTTTAGCAGATGAACAAAAATTAAATAATATATTGGACCTACTAAACTAGCATCAAAAGCAAAATTTAATTATTGGAGCTCGTAGGTTTTTATTTGGATGAAATTTAGAACTCATATTTATAGGGATTGCATTTATTTTTTAAATTACAAAAAATTATGTTTTCAAGCAATTTTGTTATTATTATAACAATTATTTGTAACGTTGTGGGCACCGATGCTGTATATTTATTTAAAAATGAACTTCAATCAGGAACAAATTCTCCAATACGATTGTAGCCTAAAGAAAAAAATAACTTAATTTTTAATATGTAATATTGAGTTATTTGATACTTCTAGGGCATTTCATGCAAAGTAATACTGACATGTTTTTGATGTAAATAAAAAAAAATTAAAGCTAACGTCCTTTCACCGACTCTAATCTACAGCAAAGTTTATTAAAATTGGTTTAGCAGTTTTGGCATGAAAGTACGACAGTGTGAACTAGCTTAGCATATACAATTTTCTTAACGATTATTATTTAGATTGATTTTTTTTACTTTACATATTCTCTGAAATGAACTTAATAATAATTTTAAGACAAAAAAAATATTTTTATTTATACATAATCTGCCATATAAGGAAGCACTCAAACTAATAGAAGTTGATTTCTATTTATTACTAATTTGGTCACATTGTGCACAACTTCCATAAAATTATAAAACGTCAAGCCCTCATTAATGTCAGTTTTGCTATGTTATGCATATTGAAACAATGCAACATATAACAATCAAAATAATTTAATAATTTATTTAATATTCAAAAATATTTTATATGTAGTATTGTAACAAAATAGCCAAAAACTAACAAAACGGGAAATAGACGGTAGGAGGAAATATACGGTAGGGGTAAGTAGTTGCAAACTTATCATGAAGAGATTTTATAGCGTAATATGTCGTAAAGCACGTTTTTATATGCGAAATTTATAATATAACACAAAATAATATAAACCAATAATATTTGATGCCTATGCAATATTTTTAAACGTTTTCAATCTCATAATATAGTAAATATATATAACAGCTATCGTAAATTGAGTAAGTTAAGTCTTTGCTTAATATACGCTTACAATGAACATGGCATAGTGTAACGACAGCATATTTATAAACCAACCAGCAATAGTGGCTGTAGTTATCCCGCAAATGCTACAAGCTTACATTTTAAAATTATACACTAATTAGTAGTATAAATGTGTACCAAACACGCTCATAAAACGCCAAAAAGTCTCATTCTCTTCAAATAAAAATGTAACATTACTTAAATAATTTTACGTTCGGTCCTTGTTCATTGTTTTAAAGCACGTAACTAAATTTGTGTATTTCGCAATGATAAAATATGTTTTAAATATTGCAGTACCTAATATGTGTAGTAGAGTTAAAAAATAAAATGATTATTCTTTTAAAACCTCTTGAAATCGCATTAGGCGGTATTAAGCTAATTTGGCATTATATTTAAAATTGGTGGCTAAATTGGTTTTATTTATTAATTTGGAATAACTTTTTGCATTGAGTGTTCAGGGATAGGGAATTTAATGCCAATGCCATTCTTTGCCAGTCAAAATTAGAGTGATGCAGAGAAATAAAGTGGGAATGTGCAAATAGATGTTACTTAGACGAATTCATTTAAATATGTATGCAGTCAGAATACTATTTCTAAAGCGGGTACTTCGCGAAAAAAAGGCTCGATACTGACGTTTTAACTGTCGGAGATCGTTAATAAAAGTTGGGTATGAAATATAAGAAGGGACAGCTTCCTTTAAGCTGCTACTCGGAACGGAAATCTTCTCTTGTGCGATAAGTGTTGTTTCTCAGTCTGCCCCGTGACCACGGCCGCTGAAAAGTGTTCAAAATGTCGGGAATTTAAAAATATGAAATAAACGCGATAAAATCCGTAAAAAGTAATTTTATTTAATAATGTATAGTATTCGCGTAAACAAAATTAATAATTTCATTTTTTTTTGTAAATTTAGTTTATTTAAATTATAATAGAAAGATTCATGTAAATAGAAAAAAAACTGCCATCATCGTGTTATTCTGGCCCGAACTGCAAAAACCTTCAGGCTTATAGATATATAATCTGTAATAAATGTAATCGCAAAACATTCTGCCTCCGTAGCGTAGTGGTAAGAGCGTGTGCTTTAGAAACCGGCGGTCGTGGGTTTGAATCCGCGGGGGCTCTACAAATTTTCATTGTTGTTTTCTAGTTGGTTAGGGCAATTTGGGCCATGTTCACCCAATTGTCTAAAAGTAATTAGATCCATGCATGTAAAGTCGGTCCACCCACCAAGCTGAATTGAATTAGCGTGGTGGGGATTCGGTCCTATCCCGGTAGTGGAGGCCTATGTCCAACAGTGGACTTATACAGGCTGATGATGATGAAATCAAAACACCATGCAGGTTAAATCGCATAGTATTAATAAAATATGTAATTATGATAAAACCGATAAAATTATCTTATGTTACGTTGTTATATAACAGTTGATCACCATCCGAGGAGACAAAATTTTAGGATCTATACGAATAGAACTTTTGTTTAAATTAGAAAATAGTTTTAGAACCGGTACAGAGATAATAAATTTTTGTATTGGCGTCAATACTAGAGATGATTTAATTAATTTTTTTTTTTTTTTTTTTGATGGATCTCGTGCTCTGAGGGAAGAAACCTATTAGAACATAACCGGGTTCAGGGGCCCGTTGCCATGACGCGTCTCCCTAAGTGACTTTAACACAAGGGCCCCCAGAGAGGGACCTGGCTTGGTTGTCACTCTTCTGGTTCCGTTAGCATGCTGAATCGAGGGCTGCCCAGGTTGGGCCGACGCCTCAGCTCGATTCAGACGCTTTGCAATGATCATTTAATAGCTAGAAGAGCTCTATCTAGAATTTTACTACCACTTCTTAAAGCGTTGGCGCTGGGAGAGAGAAGTGGCGCAAGAACTCCAGCAACGCTCTATCTAATATATGTTAAGCTACAGTGTCATCATAGCAAAGGGTGTGAATTATCGACCTCACCGGTGAGGCCGATGTCATGAGGTGAATGATGTATATGTCCTACACTCTAAGTGTAGGGTGTGTCTGAGCTACCTGCTGGGGTGTCGCTACCTAAGCCTTAAGGGCGCTAATTAAATTCTTGTATTTAACAAGAAGGAAAACCTAACCATCGCGTCTGCGCGGCGGCGCACTCGTCTGCTGCTTGATTTAGCTCGTCTAGATTAAAAAGATCTAGCGACTTTAAAAATGATGCTACATTGCTGCCAGTGCTGCCATTGCTATGGCTAGCATGCTGGCTCTTTGAGGCGGCAGGCGGACCGCTGTGCGTCTTGAGAGTCGGCTCCGGCGCTGGCTGTTGCCGCGGGGCGGAACTGCCAAGCGTTGGAAGGACGGAGGGTGGGAATGCGGTGGTATTGGATGGGATGGGTGGTCGCCTGGAAGAGCTTCCTGGGATCGAGGAACTCTGCGTTTTGGCGCCTAGGGCAGCCGAGGTAGTTGGCCGTGTGGCCGGGATTGCGGCAGTTAACGCACGCAGGAGGTTCGAATGTGGCGAGGACTTCTTTGTCCTTGGGTCTGGGACAAGATGCGGTACCGTGGTCCCCGAGGCATTTAACGCAACGGGGCGTGCGAAGCAGTTCCGCGCAGCGTGACCAATACTTGGCAGTTGTGACACTGCCCTGGCAAACCGTTAGAGTGTGGCCGCTCAAAGAGACAGGCCGATCCACAGTTGCTCGACGTCGTAGATGCGCTTACCTTCCTTGGTGCGCTCGAGGCGTGACTAGCACCATACCATAGGGCGTTTGGTGCGTGGGTATTACATACGTTGTACCCCTAGGACTGGAATGTCTAATTCTTTAATCGCGGAAGTTATCTCCGCGCGCATGGGATCTCCTTAGGCAGCCCTTTGACCACTGTCCTAAGTACGCGCTCATCCGGGAGCGCGAATGTATGATATTAGTGTTCCTTTTCCCGGAGGAACGAGGTCACCTTTTTAAAGTCGTCGGGAGTCTCTAATTGTAATTTGATCCCCTGATTGCTATCAGAGGCCTCAAATTTAAATCTATTGGATAGGGCCGAGCGTATGTCAACCCATTTTTCCTTCTCGCGGAGGTAGATCGGTGGGGGCGTTTCCTACGAGGTTGCGGGCGGGGCGCGGGGCCGGGGGCGCCTGGGATCGGCGGGATGGATGGTTGGGGTTTTTGTCGCCTGGGAGGACGAGTTTGGGAACCTGCTGGGGGGCAGGTGGTGGGGATGTCAGGCTTTGCAGCTTGACGGGTAGGACAGGTGTGGGTGAAGAGGTGCGCCTTGCGCTCTTGGATTTGACAGTTTTGAAGCCGTCGTCCGGATTAGTTTTGGAGCTTAGGAATGCCTCGACCTCCATGTCCGATTCCGTGCGGATGCTAACGTCGACATAGTTGTCGTCGCTATCATCGTCAGGGAATGGCCTGGACGGTCCGGGCGTTGAGTAGGACTGGGATGGTCGGGTAACATACTCAGATAAGAGCAGGTGCACGGCGTCGGTGAGCTTCATATATAATTTTTCGAGCTTCTCGCTGATCGCCTTGGTGTCGAGACCAAAGCGAGTAAGCGAGCCGGTCGACCATTATGCCGATTGTGTCTTGTCTAGCTGGGGCGAGACATTGGTTGCGTCATCCAACGCAATCGGTGAGTCCCGGCGGTTGCCGGGCGTAGCTTCCTTACCGCCCTGCCGGCTACGGCAGGGAGGTGTGTCTGACTGGTTTCTGAAACACGAAACAGAATATTAAAACGTTCGATGGGCCTAGTAGAGTCGTTAAAACGACTTGTTCGGCCAAGAAACAGAAATTAAATAACCCTGAAAACAAGATTATGCGCTTAGCTAGCAAGCGGCTAGCAACACAATTGTGTTATGCAAACGGGTTGCAAAACACAGCTGCGTACAAGCCGACCGCTTGAGGTAGCGCAATAAATTCCTCCGCGATGACGTCAGCGGTGCGACAAAGAGCTCTATGAGCGCAGGTGCACTCATAAAACGCAGATGGCGCAGCGAGACGGTTTCACGGCGGCGGACGATGACTTCTGCGAAGCGAGCTTGAGACTTGCGGCGAACACGTGCGGTCGGGACCGCTGCTGGAAGCGCTCTGATTTAATTAAAATCCTTAACAGATTTTATACAATAAAAATTTTTCTACAAACTTTTTGTACATACATTTTAAACTCTTTGCTACGTCCATGGTCACATAATAAATAGTAAATTGCCACCAGCCAACTAAAGCTTTAACGTAGAGTACGATATGTATGTATATGGATTTTAGGACACTTAAGTTAAGTTATAGTTTTTTTTTGCATCATGGGTTATTTGTTATTTATTGTTTGTGACAAGCTTACGTTTAGAGATCTTGCTATAGTATTAATGAGTTATGTAATTGTCACATAAACAATTGTACGTGTCAAATTGTAATCCTCTTGAGAGAAACCCTAGTCAATACAGTGAATCTTGAATCGTGTCAAAATAGATTATAGCTAAGGGTAGCACTACAAATAACTTTAATATAAAATTAACATAAAGAATGGCAAATGAAATAAAATTAATCGATCTTTTTTAAAAACTTTTTAATATGTTACTTCTATTTTTTTTACTTACTCATACTACTTGGTTTCAAATCTCTTTGTCTTACTTCCGAAAAATTTACTTTCTTAATTGTTTTTTTGGATCAGATAAGAAAAAATGTTTTTCTTATATTTAAATATATTTTAGTATTGCTCTTATATTTTAATTTTTTTTTGTATTTATGTTAGCCTATATAGTAATAATTTTATTGTGACGTATTATAAATACAAGGACGCATTTTCAAAGCTGATTGAAAGCAATCCCTATTCATGAAATGGCTTCAAATACTCTCCTTGCAGTTCATGTTTTAAAAGGGTCAGTTCTAACTGAATGGTCAGTTCTAACTGAATGGTCAGTTCTGTCGTTTACGATATCATGTTAATTATTTTAAATTTATTGTTCAAAATTGTATTAAAATAAACCAAGTCAAACAAATTATAAGCAAAGAATATCTTATATAGTTTTTGTAACAGCCTTTCCTAAACTAAATTTAATCATAATAACTTGACCATCGTCGGCTAAAGTATACAACAGAATGCAACGTCCACGTATTTATATGCTAATATCAAGCTTCATTTGCTTCGTCTTCAACAACGTTATGTAAATGCATTCCAACGTAATTCTGTCGGTCGGATAATATACCAAGCAATTTTTTTTTCAAATTCATATGTCTTTATTCGTAATGTGCAAGAGATTTCCTCCGTTGTCTAAAGATATAATTTAAATTACTTAGAACGGATTCCAAATTGAGAGTCAACATTTGATCCTACTCAATAGAAGCAGGGGTCTGATTAGCCAAGCCATTGGCTGTGTTTTTAAAAATACAATAGCGTAGCAAACTAGTTAATTGTTTTTTTATAAAGAATAGATAGAAACATCCTATCATATGTCAAAAGTATAATTATAATTTAATATATTATTAATGTCAATTACTTTAATTTTGTTCAAATAGAAGGTCTGCGTTAAATATTTACAATTATTTTTATATAATATACCTAACTGATTGTTAAGTTTATGTGTGTTATTGATTCCTGTGGCAACTCATTAATGTAGGGAAATGTGAACAGTAATACCTTTTTACATAAAGTTTATTTAGTTTTTCTTGAAAGTACAGTAGGTTTTGTCTATTATTATTTCCCCTTCTCCCAATCAAAATGATTAAAATAGTGTTGGGGCAAATTTTTCTCATTATATGTGAGTAAGTAGCTTCATACAGATGTTAGATACTGATTCCTGAACACTTGTCTAGTATGATCCCATATAATGAGCCCATATTTCTTCCCAGTTCATCACTGTATATTTTAATATAATTATTAGAAGAAATATGTTCTGATGTGTCTTTAAGACCACTGTATGACGCTGCAGTCTTAAACAAAGGATTGGCAACTTTCAGCTCTGAATGACCTTGCATGCTTTGACAGCCACATACACAATTTCTTGTCAAGGAATCAAATCTATCAGAATTATGTTTACACAAATCTACAAGATTATTCATAGCCAGAATATGTTTTGAAATTTCCCTCTGGGATGCCTCATATTGTTTTGAAAGAACATTTAATGATTGCATTAAAAATGTTGTTAATTTCCGGACCTTATGAAACACAGTAAAGTAATTTCGGTATTTAAATCAGGCAATATTACGGCCCCATTAACTTTAGACCTATTTATATACTTCCTGCGCTTAGTAATATTTTTGAGCACAAAAAATGGTTAACACGGAGTTTTTCTATAACCGAAGTAGGTACCCATTTTCTTGAAACTATAATTAAGGCATGTGAAGGGCCAAACGATGTTTTAGGTGTCGTCTGTGACTTGGCTAAACCATTTCATTGTGGACAGTACGATACTTTGGTTAGGAAAATAAACCACTACGGTATTAAAAATGCTGCACCCGACCTTCTCACTTCGTACAAGAGCCATCGAACATTTATCAAAAAGAATTGACGTGAACGGTAAAGGATTTCTCGGGGCTCCGGTAGGTTTGGGTGTCCCACAGGGATCTATTTTGGGACCTTTTCTTTTTCTGGTCTATTTTATTGACCTATCAGCCAAGGTTGAAAACGTAACGTAATTATGTTATTTGCTGGCGACACTTTAATACTCAGAATAATACGACTTAACTTGCAAAATAACGTTGCAAATAATACCCTCTCAATAGTAGGATACTGCTTTTATGGAAATAGTTTTATTGACAACAAAAATCAAACAAAACGTGTAAGGTTTATTTTAATATTTCTCAGGCTGGGCGCCATGTAGTTGTAGATGAAGAAGCGTTAGACCACGTAGATTTGATTGTATTTCTCGGCATCACAATAGATTTTGAACTGCAATGGGGCCCTCATTAAGGTTATCTTCTCTAAGGTTAATGTTGAAAATTGTATTAAGAATGTGATACAAATAACATAATGATTTTATTAATGAAAAGTTTAGTCAGGAAACCTTTGCAATAGCAGTCAGGCAATTTATACCACTAAATGTTCTCTGGCAAGTTTACCGAAGTATCTGAAAAAAAAACGTTTTATGAGAGATATTATTAAAAGTGCAGGTGCAAAATTGTATAAAATAATAACGGGTCTTGGGGTATACTTCAACTAAGCAAAATAATAGTAACGTCGGTCCAACTTTACAAGATATGCACTTTATCTTTACACTATCCAATTAAATTTTGTTTGAACAAAAATGTGTTGAGTATCAGCTTATTTTGTATTTATTTGTAATTTTTATGTATTACTTTTTTTCTTAATATAATTACAATGTAATTTTAGTTAAAATGCAGTCTATAGATATAACTTCATTTCTCTTTACATAGACAAATCGTGTCAAGTTACTGCGTGCAAATTAAGGTTTCTAAATTGTTCATTGTTACTTATTAATCGAATAATGTTTTGTCCTACACATAATTAATATTTTTTTTATAGCTCACCTCTAAATACGTTTTTAGTTTTTTTAAGTTACCTTAGTAATTAGGAACAATTTTCTCCAGGGATTCCTTGGGCCCAGGTTATAAAACCACTCGAATAGCTCGTTTTTGAGGACAAAGATCGTATTAGTATCGCGCACTTCCCACAGTAGAATGCCATAAGACATTACACTGTGGAAATAGCTAAAGTACGCTAACCGGGCTGTTTCCACGTCAGTTAATTGTCTGATATTCTTGATAGCATATACTGCAGAGCTGAGTTTATTCGACAGTCTATAAAATGAGGGCCCCACTGCAATCTAGTATCTATGTTATTCCCTAGAAACACGGTTGACTCAACAACGTCTATCTCTTCCTCATCTATAAACATTTCACATTTACTCGGTCTTACATTTGAGTCATAAATTTAATACATTTTGTCTTCTTCTGGTTCAGTAGCAAATTATTGACACTAAACCAGTGCGCCACTCTAGAGAGAGTATTATTTATATCGTCATTTAATATGTGTCGTTTCACTTTAAAAATTAAGGAAGTATCATCAGCAAATAATACTATCTCGTCGTTTTTATTAAAACATATGGTAAATCATTTATATAGATGAAAAGAAAAGGCCCAAGAATAGACCCTTGTGGGACATCCATATTCACCGGGGCCCCGGGAGATCTTTTACCATTTACGTCAACCCTCTGAGTTCGGTGGCTCAAGTACGAAGACAGAAGATTGAGTGCAGCATTTCTTACACCATAGTGACGTAATTTCCTGACCAGAGTTTCATGCTGTACGCAATCAAAAGCTTTTGGAGATCGCAAAATGCCTAAGGCAGGATGCGACGCTTCCAAGCCTCAAAGATGCCTTAATGAGGCATAACGCCAGCATCAATCGTGGAGCGACCCTAGTGAAGCCGTACTGTTTGTTATTAATGAGACAGTTACTGTTAAAATGTTTCATTAATTGGTTTAATAATAGTTTTTAAATATTTTACTAAAGTAGGCAAAATGGATATAGGTCTAAAATTATTTGGGTCCATATTACACCTGCTTTAAAAACCAGGTATAACTCTACATGTGCTTCATTCGGTCAGGAAACTCGCCTCTGGATGCTTACATTAAATATTGTTGCTAGATGAGGTGATATTACATCAATAATCGAATTTATCACCTTAACAGAGATCCCCCAAAGGTCTGCGGTTTTTTTTAATATCCAATTGTCTACATGCACTTATAATGTCTTTGCTACATACATCAGTAAAATTAAACATTTTTGTACATTCAATAACATTATCTTTTAATAGTGATTCGGCAACTGTTGGAGAAGACAAAAGTGACTTGGTAGTCGAAACCGGAATGTCCGAAAAAAATCTCTCGAAATAAGTAGCAACATCTATGTCAGCTTCAATTCTATGGTTATCAACATTTAAAGTTATTTTAGAGCTGCTCCTTGCGGCCCTTCCGGTTTCGCTATTAATAATATTCCAAGTCATTTTCACTTTATCTGATGAATTTTTAATTTTATTTTTAAAGTATAAACATTTAGCCAGATAACACATTTTTAAATATTTTAGAATAGGCGCTAACATGTGCAACAAAGTTATTACACACTTTATATTAATATTAATGTAATATGTTAATGAAATATGTTAATTATAATAAGTTTATCTTTTGTAGTTTTATTTTATACTATAAATAATATTAGATTAAGTTTTATTATCGGAAATTACGATGTTATTCTAATCTTACTTCACAATTTGTAAATTATAGTCTGTTTATTGCTTAGTAGTGCACCTACACTGAATTTTCGTAACCTCCCTAAGGTTGGCTGTTAGAAAATGCCTGAGGAATTTAGCCCGCCTGTGTATATTTTATTGTGCAAAAAGTTTAAATATATAATTCAATAAAAATAAATATTTTATGACCTTCAATGTAATTTTACTAATGAATAGATTGATCTATATTCAGACACCAATAATTTCAATCGATATCCAGAATATTTTTTATTTCTTTACAGTTAGAACCTTTAGTTTTAAATGTCTTCCTTCAGCTAGGTAGTTTTGAAGCTGAAATATTTTAAATACTGTATTAAAGTCACATCGTCTAATGTGAAAATAAAAGCTAAAAATTAAGATTATCTAATTCAAGCATAGTTAAGCAAGTCAATTAGTAATGTCGTTAATAACAAACACTATTTTATTTCAACTTTATGCACAATTTAGTACGATGGCGGACTTAAAGCCAAGAGGCATTCATATGAAATCAGGGCGATAAGTAAGATAGACCTAAAACAGAGTTTAATAAAGGAACCAAGACGTTAGTGCTCTTAATGATACATAAATTAAAATATTATTGGTGTATATATTACATCAAAAATTATATCTTAAATGTTCAAAGCGTAAATATCACAGCGTTTAGATCTCTCATGATATATAAAAAAATATTTACATTTTGCGATACTTACATTCTCCGTAAATAAGAATATTTGATTAAATACAAAGCAAGTCGTTGGTTATTATAATTTTTATCAAGTTTATTCGATTAATAATACATAAGTAATAATACATAAACTAAATAAACTTTATGTAAAAATGTTACATTCACACTAAAATCACTTTTTGACTAGGTACGTTTTATGTAAGTTTTAATTGTTATACGAGTACAAAGAATGGGAAACTTTCTCTTATTAACATCTACTTGAATCAGACTAGTTATGTGTCCTCAATAAAGACTAAAACACAAGTAGAGTTGTAAATTTATACGTAGAGTTTAGTGTTGGTTGTTTAAAGTGAGATATTTGCTACTAAATTTCTTTATTGCCAGAGGCTGTGAAGAATATTGTTAGATATGTTTTGTCTTAATTTACTTCATAAATTATTTTAATTTACGTTCTTCGCATGAATAACAGGAAAGTGCATAAAAAGTCTCATTTTATTACGGGATCCCGTGTTGTTTAAATATTAAAAAATACATAGTTTATACAAAAACATTCTTTAAGTTTTTGACTTTGATTCATGAGTGCTCAGTAGAGCCGGATATTAATATATATTTTTTACACTGAAAAGGTTTTAAAAACCTTTAGAATTGTTTATAGAATAAAAAATGCTTCAAGATACGTACACATAATATAACACATACGTATACTGACAAATAAAACATATCACCGAGATCAAGTACAGATCGAATAAACAATTATAGAATTAAAGATGATTATGATGACTACATATGTAAAGACGTGTCTTAACGGTATACACATATTTTATTATAGATGTTAGTTTACAAAAGTTTTAGAAGTGAAATTAAAGTGAATGTGGGTAATATAACTAGGTAATTATACAATAAACTAAGTTTGAAAGTTTGAAGTAATACACACTTAAATTCGCAAACTTAGTTTATTGGCCAAGGGTTTATTTATTTAATAGAAACATAGTTGACTTCAGCAAAGTTTATTCATTTTCTGCAGATCCTGCGTCTGTGACACATTTTAGTCACCTGGATTACATTTTGCAGCATGATTAGGCTAATCGCTCAGAGGCAGACGTCGCAAGTTTGGGACAAGGATAAATTAGTTTCATTTACGTTTCGCTTAACCCTACATTATAGATGCTTTAAAGAAACAAAGACGCCTTAATGAAGAAGTATCTTATTAAATATTTTTCTGTACTTAAACTAAGCAGTAATGAAGATATTTTTATAAAAAATTGTTATTCAATAACAAAACTTATAATTAAGATAAAAACTGAACTTTTAGGGTCAAATATGTTAACATAAATATGCACGTATTAGTGCTCAGTTTATTTTAAGTGCTTGTTATTTCAGAAACACCTAGTGTTTAGTTACAAAAGAAATATGTCGAAAAGGCATAAATAAGGACTTTGCAAAATACATAACCCTTAACACAGAATTTCTTACGTTTAAAATGCACTATAAAACTAAAATTTTACTTGAATTTTCGGTTATTCAAGCTTTTCTGCATTTATAATTAAAAGAATAAACTATATATAATAGAAAAAATTTATAAAAGAAAATAGAACATCGTTATTTAGTACCTCCATATTTCCTTTACCGCATAATTTTATCCTAATTAAAAGACCCTTTCGGTTCATCTTCGGTATGGAATGCAAATTCACTGCAACGAAATTTCATCCTCCGTCCACAAAACGTTCGAAGTTTTCATTGTTTCCTAAAATTATAATATAAATGTAAACTTGAAATTTCATCGAAGAAAGTGAAACCATTTGTAAAAATATAGAAAATTGAAGCTAAAACATCTTAAGCGTCAAAGTTGATTAGAGTATATATAAATAAGTTCACAAATTTTGTCAAAAGCTTTTGATTTTATTAATGATGAAATTTTTAATAATTGTTCTATATTTATAAGATGAAAATTTATTGTCAAATAGTAACATTTTTTCACTATATACTCAATATACGGCATGTCAACAATAATAATAAGCACTGTGTCCATAGCTATATTTTAACTGGCGATCCACGGGAGACTTTAATGAGGCATATTTTATGATTTTTCAAGCTAATGAAAAATAATAATTTAAAAGCAATAACAATTTGACAGCTTTTGAGATTTGAAATCATTAAAATTAACAACAGTCACTGATTTAAAAATGCGGCCATTTGACCTCCTTTAAATTTATTTACCTTTTGATTTCTTAGACTATGTTAAGTATTATGTTTACTTATATCATCAGTCCTAAAACATAATATTTAATAAAAAAAGGTGTTTAAAATTATTCTAAATCAGTAGTTTATTTAACATTTTATTCATAATTTATCACTATACTATAAAATAATTTTATATATTCTCACTATTATAAATTTATATTTTTAGTATAATTAAGCTTTGGTCACTGCTTTCATGACCAGAGACAATAGCTTCCTGAATGCGGTACATGTATGCAACGTCGACGCAATTAGCGAAACGCCGCAAGCGGTTGTCACCAACTTATCGCTTTAAAAAGAACCTTTACTTTACATATATAAGGTCTAACTTCAATTAATTTTTTCTTTTAACTGTATACTTAGGAACCTCAAAAGGTTTTTGGGTTAAACCCTAAAGGAAAAACGTGTTATTCTACATCATGTCTTCGTTGCCAGAGTTGTGTTTTTGAATACACGCCAAAGTTACATATTTATAGAAGCATAATTGATAAGATTATTTGATTAACGTAACTAAGGAGTGCATTTATTCTATTAATCAAGTTCCTTAATCGGTCTTGTTACTTCACCGATAATGCAATTACAATAAAATATGATATTATATATGATGTTATAATTTAAATGCTTTTCAAAAAATTAAATAAAAGACTCATGTTTAATTTTTAATTTAATTATCCCTTAAGCAAATACTACATAGGAAAAAACTTTTAATCGAAAATTCATCGAATAACCGTAACGTTTACATCAAGTAAATTGATACATTCCATACAGGAACTGTCGTAAATAATTTGACATTTTGTACGCGTGATACAAATTTGTAGCGTTTATTGCTCACTTTTGTCAACCCTTTCTGTAAACAAAGAATTGATTCAACGCAAGAGACAAATCTGTTTCATTTAACGAACTCGTATGTGCGAGCTTAAATATATTCCGATAAAGCGGCTGAACATTGTACTTTTTGCCTATTTATTTTGTTTGACTTTAATTTCGGCATATTTAAAATATATTACTTGTTTTATTCGAAATTATGAAAGAATTAAGGAAGAAGTAATGCATTTGCTGAATATATAATCTTTAAAATTCTCTCTATTATCTCTATATATTTATCTAGTCCCATATTAAGCTACGCTTGTTCATTTCATGATATTTTTCCGTGGTATGGTATGAAACCCACACATATGGCGCAACATTCAGGATCACTGACCACTACGCCAAGCGTCAAATTTTTTTTCATCAAATGTTTATAATCTGCAAGAGCACTTTTACTTTCTTTTTACAAAAATGTTGATTTAAAAATCTGATTAATATAAAAATGCTATCACAGCTTAATGAGATAGTTATAAAAATAAGCTACGAAATATTTTACTACTTTTTCACTAATTTATTTAAAAAATTTAACAATGAAAATATATTATCTTATTAAAAGCCAATGGTTTCCAAACTGATGTTATCATATTATAAATAAAAAAGAGTAAATTTAAAGGTTAAACAAGGCAGTATCGTTTAAGTATTTGTTTCCAAAAGTATATTATAATCCACTCAAGATTATTTAAACCTAGAGTTATTCGCAAAAATATTGGATATAAAATCATGTAAGACAAATGTTGAATACATTCTTAAATATAGCATGAATCCTTATGAATTTCAAATTAACAATGTAGTTTAGAGCAAAATAAGGAATTGGTTTTTTAGAAAATTGGAATATTGCTGCATACTTGCTTAATATATGCGGCAAAATTTTTATTTTGTGATACCTATACTTAAAAAATATTATTGAACAGAAAATGCTATATAAATAACCCGAATTATTGTGAAGGTTTCGGCTTTTCTATTACATGTATAATTAGTTTCATTGTAGTAGATAACAATTGATAACTTAGCAAAAATATATACCATTGCATGTAGAGAATTACATACTTTAAACGATATCTTTACTACGTTTAAGAAATTATACTACACTAAAGTAAGCTAAAATAACGATACAAAAAAACAATCTGAAAGAATGAACTTAACTCGCAATAACTCCTTGAGAAGTCATCACCTCTTAACAAAGATCCCAAGGTACTGATTAAAGGAAATTTGTGCTGAAAGTTCAACACTGACAATTTTATTGTTTTTAGCTGTGGAATATAAAAGATTTTACGGTTCTTTGCATCTACTTAATTAAAAACGTTGCTTACGAAATACTTTTATTTATTAAGTAAAATTCTAAAATATATTACTATATATAAATATATAAAGTATGAGTTTTTTATTTTTGTAAGAAAAATTCTAATAACTATTTTATTCTTCTTTCTTCATGTAACACTATCGAAAAAAATATATACGTTAATTAACATTAAAATGGAAATGAACCTACAAATTATATTTTAATCAAGTTACTATAAAATGATAAGCACAGCTTTTAAAAAGGAAAACTAATCTCCTTTTAAGCAGTTATTTAATAACAGATATGAAATTTTTTTAACCATTTTACCGTTGAAAATAAACTATGGGATGGTTATAACTTGTTAATTTTTTTTACAATTTTCCCGTAATGTTCACAATATTTTAGTAAATTAAATATTAATATTGTTTTTGACTATTTGAACAATAAACTTTTAATATTTCTTATAATAACATACGAAAAAAATATTAATGATATGTTATTTTAAATACTTTACAAGCTGACTTATATGTAAAAGAAAGTAACTGACGCTCAAATAAAAATGTTCCCCAAAGCAACAGAATCAAATGGCGAAATTTAATACTAACCAATATCCGGTCCACCGTCCGGTGCACAATTTACCGACAATTTAATTAAGTTAGCGTCAAACCCTACGAAACCACTTTGCGGCAAGCTAGGTTTCCACATAACGTCACGAAATTTTGCGAAAATAAATTTCCTTATTTTGATTGACAAGATTAAGTCATACTTTGTCGTAAATACTGAAACTAAAATTCTCCATCACATTTTAAATACACTTTCAAAAATCGATTCATGGGAAGTGTTTTATATACCACATATACCGTAAACGTCATATACTGCAAACTCATAAACATAATTATAAAAGTAATTTAAAATTTATAAATTTTAATTTTAATAATATAAACACTATTTACCATTTCAAAAATATCCTCTAAACATTGATAATTTTAAGAAATGTTTTACTCATACGACAATATTTTCGTTCCGGTGTTAAAAGATGAGAAAAGTTTCGTGGAACCAAATGTGTCTTGACAACTTTTCGTTCTGATAAATAAAATTAGGATACCTTTCTATATTTTATGCTGATAGGACGTAATCCCAATATTTTTCTCAACATGCCACGTTTTTTTATTACAGGAAAATATTAGTGTTACAGTTATAGAAATGTTTTAGAATGAATGCCAATTTCTAAGATTTGTTTAGTTTCGAATAACATTATTAACAACAAATTGTTCGCAGCTAACAATGACGCTTTGATCAAATGTAGCTTCATTTGATATACCTGATAACTGTTTTGTACCGTTAATTGCACACTTTTGTCTTGATTCTGTTACAGAGACAGATGGGTTTCATTTACCGTACGTATGTCGCGATAAAAGCCATAACATATTCTGTGTTATATATGTAATTACGATAAAAAAGAGATAAAGCAATCTTGTTCTATTTGATATAACCTTTTCTTTCCTTTATATTTATTTATGTAGAACCTTTCCTCTTTTTAATATTACATTACAGACGCTCATAAATAATTTAGTACAATTATTTCTATTGCTGTTAAAAATTATTGGTTACTTCTATTTAAACACGTCAATTTCAAAGTTAAACTTATAAAATAATAAAGTTGAACTCTATATATATTTATATCTCTTTAATTTAGTCTATTAATATAACATTTAGGCATATTTTATTTGCATATAAAAATGTATTTAAGTCCTGCTGCGTCAAATATTTTTCGTTTCTCTTTAAAATAAATTTTACAGTCAAATTTTTTAGTACAAAATTTCAAACAAATTGGCTATTTAGTCCAACAGTAAAAATAAAGTAAAAGAAGAACAATAAAAAAATATGCTAATTTACCGCAACATCAAAGCAACACTTTTAAGCTTCCACCGACCTGATTAAAGAAAAGCTGCGAAAAGAGTTGAACATAAAATGTCTCGTTTGTTGTTTACTGTGTTGTCCAAAAGAGTTGGCAAAGAAATAGAAAAATAAAACTGCAAGTACAACTTTTTGTAACGAACTGTTGATTATCTACTCATATCATTAAAATAAATATAACTATTCAAAATTGAAAAATTATGCTAATTGTACTAATTCTAAATTCATTTTTTTATTTGAATAGTGATTTTGACCCTTCGCAGTTATCCGCGACTGTGTCCGCGTGGTAATGTAAAAATAAATCTGTTCTAAATTAAGGTCCTTACTTTATTTCTAGTTAAATCAACTATCTTATTGTGAAAGTTCTATCACAATCAGATCAGTCCTTCCAGAGACTAGCCAGAACAAACAGACAAACAGATAATAAAATTTTTTAAACACGTTAATTTGTTATATAAACCGGTTTTGTATCACAATGTACTCATTTAAAGCGGTTATTTTACTGTAACAAATCGCACTGTCGGTTTTTTTTGTATACTTTAAGGGTACTGCCTCCGTAGCCTAGTGGTATAGGCGCATGGCTTAGAAACCGGAGGTCGTGGGTTCGAATCCTGCGGGGACTCAACAAATTTTCATTGTTGTTTCCTAGTTGGTTAGGGCAATTTGGGCCGATCACCCAATTGTCTGAAAAGTAAGATGATCCATGCGTCAGATTGGCATGTAAAAAATTTGTCCACCCACCAACCCGCATTGGACCAGCGTGGTGAGATACGGTCCAAAACACCCTAATGCATTGGGGGATATTAGGGTAGGCCTATGTCCAGCAGTGGACTATCACAGGCTGATGATGATGTTGATGATGATAATACTTTAAGGGTGCACAATTGAATGATCTTAGAAAGTAGTAGTTTTCCTATGTTAAAGTACTGCAAGCTTTTATAGAATCAGAACTCAATATAAATGAAGTATATATAATGAGTCTTAAGTCTTATAATTTTCGTTAAAACTATTTTTTTTAATTATTAAATATTGTACAATAGAATTACTTAATTTCTTTTGTTTTCTTTTAATAAATTGCTAATTTTGGCTCCAAAGAGCTGTCAGTTTTATCCAAAAAATTCCGAGAAGAGGATTATGTTTGAATTAAGCAATTGGAAAAGTAGTCTACACCTACACAGTCTATTGGTTAAAGACTTTTGTCTTTAAACTCTGCGGTATCAGCGCCGTGAGAATGTAGTGTAGCTTCCTGAATGCTGCCCAGCCCAACTGAATCCCCCTATCGGCTTCCCTCTCGAAGCTGTGTCTTACCAACTGCAATATGTGACCGAGGTAGCATGACAGAACATATTCGTTGACAACTTCGAGAGTAACACCATCGACATTGACCGGACTCGGGAGAACGTGCTCGTTGAACATGACTTTCGTCTTGTCCAAGTTCGTCCTTAGCCCAATACGTCGGGGCGGTTCATTTAAGCCGTGCAACATTTCCTGCAAGCTCTCCAACGACTCGGCCCATAGAGGTGTGAAAGGTACTCGCCGTTAACGTTTATGCCACGTCTAGTCCAGTCTAGGGTCTTAAAGACGTCTTCCAATGCATTAGTGAACGGTTTCAGGGATATTACATCCCCCTGTCTCACTCCTCGATGCAATGGGATTTGGTCGCGTTTTAACCCCCGGAATCAGAACGGACATAAACGCAGCGCTATACAGACCTTTCAACACCTCGACGTATCGATAATCGACCTGAGATCGTTGAAGAGCTTCCAGAACAGCCCAGGTTTCTACAGATTCAAAAGCTTTCTCATAGTCCACAAAGGCAAGGCACAGTGGCTGATCATACTCATAGATCTTTTTTACAACTTGCCTTGTGGTGAAGATGTGGTCTATGGTGCTAAATCCTCTGCGAAACCCAGCCTGCTCCGGTGGCTGGAATCCATCAAGCTTGTTGGTTGTTATGACTCTCGAGAACAGCTTGTATGTGTGGCTTAAAAGTGAGATCGGTCGGTAATTTTTAAGAAGGGTATTGTCACCCTTGTTAAAAACAGAACGACCTCACTTTCAAGCCACCTTGAAGAATTACCCTGTTGAAGAACGGAGTCTTCCCCCTGAGCTGCTTAGAGCTGGACTAACCTCATCAATGCTGACTTAGGAAGCTCACCGGAGATGCTGAGTCAGACTGGCACGTGGATCGTTACCCGGTAATCAGGCTGAGAGACTGTGATGCGTACAGTTTGCATAGAAATCCTCGATCTCAGATAAGATCTCAGACTTAGAAGAACAATCGAACCAGAACAGTTCCTAAGCTTCGACAGAGCTTCTCCACAAAAACCTTCGACTCTCTATTCTGCTCAAACACTTCAGTTATCCTTTGCGTATTTGAGCAGCGAAGTGATTTCGACTAATTAAGACAGTTGTCCCCTGTGATTTCGACTACCGACACCGTGAGGGCCTAAATACGATTCGGTGCCAGTTTCTACACCCACTTTGGCATTGAAATCCCCCATAACAACATTATAGTGGGCCTTATAGGTGGTATGCAAGGTCTGGGAGACATCCTCGTATGTGGCCTCCACTTCGTCGTCAGAGTGTTCTGAAGTGGGCGCATACACTTGTATCACTTTGAGGTAGTTCCTTAGTGAGCTAGGCATAGAGTATGCCACCCTAGTCGACACCTCGGACTGCGATTATGTTGTTAGCAAGGGATTTGTTGACGAGCAATCCCACGCCGCCTTGTGACGGATAGTCGCAATCTCGAAAGTAGAAAAGGCGACCCGATGGCAAGGTTACGGTGTCCTCTCCCTGCCTTCGGACATCGTATCCTACCCAGTTCCACCTCCAGCTCGGCCAGGTGTTCGTTAAGTCTCAGCGTTCGTCCGTTATACGTAGCCAGGTCAAGTTTGTAGCGATCTGTAGCCGGAGGATTGTTGACCCTTGTCCACTGTCACCATGGCCGCTACCGTGGCCAGGAATAGTGGGACTACCGAAATCTAGGGGCCGTTGCCTTTCGTTGACGTCCATTAAAAGAATTGCTCATAATGACGACCCGCTTGGCGCAGTGGTTAGTGACCCTGACTGTTTCGCTAAAGGGTGTGGGTTCAATTCTCACCCGGGGAAAATATTGTGTGATGAACATAGTGTTTTTCTCATGTATGGGTGTTTGTATCTATATAATATGTATTTATTTACAAAAAGAAAAGTAAGTATATGTATTTATCAGTTATCTAGTTTCCATAGTACAAGCTTTGCTTAGTTTGGGACTAGATGATGTTGTGTTATTCTTCCGGAAAAAAACAAAAAAAAATTGCCACGCTGAGCAGGCGGATCGGCAATGACTGATTGCACCTGTACTGCGGATCTACCTTACTCCCAAAGTAAGGCAGCTCCGCAGTCAAGTGGACGGTGGAGTCGTCACATCCCTACGCCTTTAATATCCATACGCCTTTGAAGAAATAAATAAACATGAAAAGTTACATGATTCGTGCGTCGGATATTAAGAAAAAGTCAATCCCGGCTGTCACAACCTTCTTTGGCAGTCGGTACAACCCATTAAATTGACTAACGACTAATTCATCCTCATAACGCATTTTACCGTTTGAGTTCCAAGGTTAAATGCCGATCGCTCTGCGTAAAAGGTTATTTAGGTAAACCTGGATGTATTAGAAGCCGACTCCATGATAACTTGGAAAAGTGGTTAGGTAAAAGGGACAGGTACTAATACGGATAGATATTTTTCATGATTATAAAATATTATTAAATTACAGCTTTTGTGAATTTTATTCATTGCCTTTCTTTGCAACACTTAAGATGTACTTAAATAAGCGGTACACCTGCAGGATATTGTTTAATAGTAAGTTATTCAAGCAACATTGCACGGTCTGCAGCGCAACTTGCTGCAAACTTAATTAAGCTACCGCCATACCTCCATCAACCTCGTTGCGGACAGGATAACTTCTCGTAGATTCAAATTAATCCTTAGAATTTAATTTTTTATCCTCGTTTTTTAAACTTATCATGTATTTTTTTACTTATGAACGGAACGGAACTTTCAAATAAGACGTTTTTACGTTACAGATTTATTTTTTAATTTTAACGATATAGAATTGAAAGGGTTCCGTATATATAAATACTGTTATACATTTTAAATGTGAACAATTATTAGCTGTAGTTGCGCAAACGGATAGGCAATAAAGTATTGTAGCGAAGTAGGCTTATTATAGACTAGTAAAATATTATTAAAAAAGGATCCGAGTATTCTGTACTTTCGTTTGGACTGTCCTAAAATTACTCTAACTTACCTTATATTCATCATAAATGAAAATTTAGAATATTATTAGATTTTATGATTTAAACGAACGTGTCAAAAGATCTTTGTTTATTTTAATATTTTTGCAAAAGAATATTTAATTTAAATTAATATTATATAAATATTAACAATCAGTCATCAGTCAATCAAGAATCAAAGACGAAACAAGTTAAAATATCTTTGATAATATTTACTACTTCAAACTCATAAAAACATTGTAAGTTATTTCCCGTTGCTATCAACTATTACTATTATTTATTTATTTTTCACACAGAAGCATTAACAATAAAATGCGACCCAATAAACTTTGATATAAACAGAAAATATGCCTGTAAATATGTAAAATATATGGTAAAATACAGATTACTGATGGTCGCACCCTCAAATAAATCATTTGTTAAATAGGTTGAAAAGCTGTATAAAAACAATTATTATCATTTCTTTAATGACGCAAGGTATATTTATCAACATTTCATGCTATATCAATTAAACATTGTACCCGAAAGTAGTAAATTTGATTCTACTAAATATAATAATTTATATTTCCTAGTTGACTTCGATTACGGCGGCCAATCTCTGTAAGAGATCTGACAACAGCGTAGGAGATATTACGTATATTATTTTATAAGAGATTATATAATACACGAGATATAGTTCACTAAGGTACGCCCAAACACAGGTTAACTTACTCTTCCTTCATTTTTATAGCTCGATCGGAGTGGTAACTGACACGACCGGATAGAGATCTGGCGCAGGACCAATTTCTTACAGCCCATTCGACGTATGGATCATCTGCTTAGACAATAGAGTGAAAGCCCGCATTGTCCTAACCAACCAGGTAACGGCAATGAAAAGTAGTTGCATTAAAATTTAATATCAGATTAATATCTGATTTATCATCTGAACACAATAAAAAAAATCATAAGTCAGGCTGGTTTCACAAAACCACATTACTTTTTCAGCTAAAGTTCTCATAACAATTATTATTTAAAATTTCAATAATTTAAATTAATGCCTTAGCTTACAGCTAGTTTTTGTGATTTCTTATCTTTTATTTAGTGAATATTTTTATTTAAGCGTGTAACATGACAGCTTTAACGAAACGTAAATGAAACTGATTTATCATATATTCATATAATGAAACTGATTAGCCTCATAACGCTCGCAAACGCAAGCCAGGTGACTTCAATTCATCGCTGGCGTAGAATATGTAAGAATTAAACATGAAAATATATATCAGATAGCAATATTTGAGCTATAGTGTCAGCATTATAAATAAACTTAATTCTTAGAGATGGATGCTGTTATGTCTTTTGTAATAAGATGGCATTAAATATTTAAGTTTTAAAATTTATTCCACTTAACGAAGGTTAACAACTGCGTTTTGGACTGTCTAAATCTTTGTGTTTTTTTCTACGAAGGCATGGGTACATCGGTAATGCCAGGGTATATGGTGGGTCTTCTTTCTATGGGGAGTCGTACTACCGCGGTGCCTACTACAAAGTAGTAGTGTGAAAAAGCAATCATATTCCGATTTAAGGGGCACCGCAGCCAGCATATTTACTTGTTAAATGAGACGTAACATTCCGTGTATTACAATAGGCAACGCGTTAGTGATACCCCTGGTATTGCCAATGTCTATGGGCGTTGGTGAAAACTTTCCATCAGTTGGGCCAGTTGCACCTATGTCTTCGTTAGCAATTTAAAAAAAATATATATGTCATAGCACAGAAGAAAACCTCAGAGAGGAGTTTTTGTGTTCCAATAAGAGGAGTATTATTAAATTTCTGATATACATAACATACATGACTATCACATTTAACTAGACCAGTAATAGCAAACGTTACTTAATGCACATATGCCAATACCAATAGAATCCATTAGTCATTTCTTTTAGAGACCTGAATATCATAACGTAATTAACATTACTCTTAAACTTTTTTTTTTCGAAGAAATGGGTATGGTTATTTTACCACGAAAACAATAGACAAAGCGTTATTTTCATTACTAGTGGTTAGTTTATTTTTCCTATTGCCGTTTCGCATTAATTTTGCATCATTGCTTTTTCTTTCATAAAAAGTAAATACACTGGCACCGTTTATCAGCGAGGACGATAGAGTTGTATAGGTAAATAATAAATAATATATGAGACCGTTTTAAAAAACGCGAAATTAATAGGAAATATAATATCACTCGTAGTAAGACTTGATTTAAGCTTGTCTAGGTGGCGATAATCTCTTAGTCGTTCCTGTCATTAATTAAGTTAGTGTTTACTTTTAATTTTAGGTATATCACATCAGAAAAATAAGGAGCTATGGACCGTATACAGCAGAATTAAGTAATAAAAAGAGCGAAAAGGTTCAAAATCTTCTCAAATATACAAAATATCGTGTTTATTTTGGAAAATCTAGCAGTTTTTTTCAAGATCCCATGGGTGCTGTTTACAACAACTTGATTCTCAAGCACATCGAATATATTAGGCTTTACTCAAGAGGATTGAAAATTGACATGCAACGGTGCTTACAAGGCTACGCTACCAAAGACAATGTTACATGATCTTGACTCCCTAGCGTGTGAAAGACACAATTTTTTAACATTTTTCAGATGAATTTCGTAATAAATGTAATTTTATTGAATGAAGTTATTATTATTAAGTTATTCTATATTAGGAGACAAAGAAAGAAAATCAAAGCATTTATACTATGCTTGCCGCTTATTAAGCAGAAACATGTATTTTTAATGACTTCCTTTCTTAACTTCCTATTTTTTCGACCATAACTATATTAGAGATTTAGAATAACTTTCTGACCCGCCTTTATAACATCCTCTTGGGATCGCGTCTAACTTATACTCGGGACAGGTAAGGGACTTTATGCTGACAAAACAGTATTGCAAGAATTGTTTTAACATCCTTTACTTCTACATATATCACGTATTGTGACAGTTTTAAATTCAATACCTTCCAGACTTTCTTCCGTATACAAAATTAAGCATTATTTTAAATCATTAATTTGAATACAATTTGCTGTGTTTAATATGTTTTAAAAATAGCTTATTGCATTTTTTAACACGTTTACTTTAAAGTGTTTATTGAGCATAGCGTTTAGGTCGTCCAGCGACTCTAACATGATGATTATGTCATCGGCAAATCGAAGGTTAGTGATGTATTCGCCATTAATGCTTAAATTACTATCCGATAAGTTTTAATGCAGCGATAAACCGTTCTGGGGATGTCTTACGGTGTATGTAAGTAAGGGTGATGATACATCCCAGTTCAATTCGATTATATTGAAGACATATTATGATAATAATACTACTGATAGTATTACTGGACTGCAATCGAACGGACAAAGGAGCTTTATTGTACAAACACCTTGGCTCCTCAATATGGCTACTGACTGTCAATTTGGCAACGATGCAGGGTCTACAATGTCGCCCAATTTTTGACTTAAGAAAGATATCCCATAAACCATATTCGCCATGCATACAGAGAGCGACCTCTAATTTCGACACTATTCCTACTCGGTGACCTTGGTTGCGGAGGATAGAGATGACGGCACTACTACCATAATCAACCCGCCCCTCGTATCCTCCAGAAGCCATACTCATCTTAACTTTCCCGTGGCTGGACCAGACCGTAGGCACTGAGTCCTATCAGTACGAAAGAGTAGGAATCCTATTGTAGAAACCTCCCTAAAAGGCCGCCTGAACCTTGACATGCCATAAGAAAACGCCAGCTGCAACTTTTCAATTAGGTTAGGAGTGGGATAGTTTTTGGGTTCTAAGTTTGCGGTGGTTCTTATAAAACCTAGAACCCATAGTATAAACTAATTCCATGAACTTAGCATTAGTTATCCGCGGCACTGCAATTGTCAAATTGCTCTCGGAAATTATTGTAAAGGGTCGAGCCAAAAGTATTGAGACAGACGGAGCGTGGACTTTGTCATAGGATAGCACTGTAGCCTGATGTTAAGATATAATTTATCTCTTACAAGTCAGTGATCACTGCCAGTTTCAATGTTCCTTGTGGTCAGAGCGACATGATTGAATATTTTGCATTTGGTGTCCATGATAAATTCAATCCAGTTTTCTACGGTATAGCGAGGGTTTTAGCAACCACTGTCCCTTAAGAACCTTTGCTCTTATAACGCTGCCACCTGCCGTGATATATATCCACCCGTTGGTGGTATCAGCATTTCTGGGTTTGAAGACACTGATGATTAATCCGCCATCTGTCAGCTGCCACTGGATGATAACGTATTTTTCATTTATGCCTTTTCATTAGTCGCCTTGAAAGTGAATAATCGCTGGTTACAATAATATTACACAATACTTATAAATAATCACAAGTACATAGGAACTTTTTGACCAATTATAACTTTTTATTCTGTTTTAATATATACAACGTGCTTTTTCGTATAGCGCAAACCTGAAAGTTGTTCGTTAAGACACGGTAACATATTCCAACCCAGTTCGTTGAAATATGTTACTGATTTTCAAAACTTTCGAAGAAGGTTAAATTTAACACAAATCCGAACGAACTGGTCACTCTAAAAAAACAAATGAATTGCATCATATTAATAAGTCGAGTGACCAACGATCGTTAAAAACACATTAGTCACATTAGCCTGTTTTTGCTGCTCAACCTGTGAACCAACCCGCCCACCTGCCGCACGCCGAACAGGTGGCTGAGGTTAGTGTTCAAAGACAGAAAAATTCCAGTGCGCCAAAATCATTTAAAAGACATTAAAAGTGTGTTCAAGCTGTTGAAAATAATACCAATGGCCCTCCTTAAAAGTTCAAAACGCAATATGTGTAAGTGCGGTTGATTAGGCGTCAGAAAAGGACGTAGACATTTTTAACTATTGTTTATCAAAAATCGACAGGACGATGTAAGTCAATATTTTCGCTGAGACAATTGTGCAAGAAATAACACTTGTAAACGCCTGCCACTTTTTAGTTTTCATTATTTTTATTTTATTATTTGTATATATATTGCAGTGAAGCTCTTTTTGTTTACCATACATATCTACAAATACAAGAAATAGTTCCTTACACTGTTTATAATTCAACCCATACTTATTCTTCATATTTTGTAACCTAAGAGGCCTAAACTAAAATAAGACTTAATATTTTTATGCGCCTCAATTGCATCAAAAAGATAATATAATTTCTTCATTAAATAAAAACTTCCAGCAACGCTTGAGTGCAGTCCTCTTTGTCTTTCTCTGGTATTCCAGTAACAATGAGGGCCTCTCTTCTGTTATTCATTTCAAGACTGTCAACTTGTTTGGTAAAGTCTCTATTTGTTGCCTCACAACCGAAGAATACTGAAAACTATCTCCTGAAGCTCCGGAGCTCCTCAGCAACCTAGAAACCTGTGTTTGGATGACCCCATTTGATATTTGTTTGAGAAGGTCATTCAGCCTTTTGGATATATTTTCTTCAAGTGACATTGTGTAAACGTAAAATATAAGGGGTACTTTTATTTTAATTCAAGTTAACTTTTGAACTTATAATTTTGTCATCCATTGCCTTTCAAAATAAAAATATTCAGCGGATTACAAATTGGAAAAAAAGAACAATAATGGCACAAAAACAAATTTATGAATATTTTTTGTAGTTATTGAAATGAAATATCTTTTGTCGCATCTCAAAAAATATTCAAAGACACTGTGCTAAGAATGACTCGCTAACTGGATGCAACTAACATTAATTTGCTGTAGTCGCTCACACATTTGTCTCTGTCGTTGAATCACCCCGACGTTTACAATACGGCTTGACAAAAGTGAGCAATTAGCGCAACAAAATTTTAGCTTAATGCTGATACAATTATTAATATTTTATTATTAATCAACCGACGAATAAAATTTGTGTATTTGAATAATATTGTTATAAAGAGGGACTTTTTGATTGCACCGATTAAAAATACTCTTTCATTGCTAAAGTGCTATATTATTCTTCAGTAATATAGGCTTTTTTCCCTTCAAAAAACTCCATTTTAAAAATTTAAGTATAACACTGGCAGATCGGTACAGACTGCTAGTATTAAATATATTTTCTTATATAACTATACAATCATATTCTTACTGAAAAGTTTATAGCTCTTGGATTGTTCTCTTGGAATATATTAATTACATGTATTAGTTGTTATGCATAATAACATGAAAGTTATGCTGGCATGCGATTTTTCATATTATTTTTATCGATTAAATATTAATAAAAAATGTGCATAAAATCAGTGTAATGATCCTCTGGCATATCAGTGTAATGTCATTGATATGCCAGAGGAAGAGACATATTTAATTTAATATTTTTGCTAGAAATATAATATTTAAAAAAGACGAAAAGAATAACATGATATTATGAGCAAACAATGAATAAGAAAATATATAGAAATAATTTAAGGAAAAAAGTAGCAAAATTAAAAGGCAAAATAAGGAAAACGTTTTCGTTTCATCAATAGCCACATTCTTTTATTTCGTAATATAATTTTGAAGAACTTGATAGGTAAAGGACTGATACATATACAAATAATTACTTTTTGTTTGTAAACAAATACACATAGGTATAAACAACTAGACACGAGAGAAACGCTATGTTCAGCACGCAATATTTTATTCGTGGTGTGGGAATCTATATAGGCCGATTAAATATTATTTTCTGTTATTTACAGTTATATGCTCAATTAAACTTTAATTTTAATTGTAGCACTTGTACCAAAAATCCGGCAGGCTAAGTTTCAGTTTCATTATGTCCCCTCGATATGTTATCTTAACAACCTATTATTAAGATAACATTTCGAAGAGTCCTAAATTACACAAAAGTATGAAAGTATTACTGATTTGCTGCTCATTGAGCTAACTTCTATTTATAAATGCACTATAACAGATTATTTAGAGTGCCAGATTCAATTTCCTACTCGGTTTGCAATGATCATCATGAGAATCAGATCAAGTTTCAATTTCCGGGTGCAATATTCCGAAATATAGTAATGCATATTTCAATGTGGTGACGACTTAACCATTACTGTTTCCACTAAAAACGATGTATTTTGAAAATGTCGGCATAGTTTTTTCAATACTGCTTGTACCCAATAAACATTGGAATTCGTTTGAATTTTTGACAACAGGCTTTAGGCTATTAGTAAGGAACCCTTATGTAATAGATATTTTTGCCATACTTAGAACTCCTCAGCTAGGATGGAATGGTACCTGCTGCAAGCCGCATTGGGGAAAGGTAAGGATAACCCAAGAACCTTTTCTTCCGGCGTAGCATAATCTAGTTTAGTTACTCTTCCAAAACTTTCTGCCGTATCCTCAACTCACAAAAGCCGTTTCTGTGGGCTGTGTATCAAAGAAAACTTGGATAGTGCGCAAGCAGGAAGGGCCTGTTTCTTTACAGGGTCCATATAGCCTTCAAAGATCAACTGCGGCTGTGTAGTTCTTTAGCCGCACGTCCCCTAAATAGGAGTAGTACGAGGTTGTGGGTTCGAATCCTGTGGAGACCCAACTACTTAAGTTGTTTCCAAGTTGGTTACGACAATTTGGGCTGATCACCCAATTGTCTAAAAAGTAAGATAATCCGTTTGTCGGATGGACACGTGAAAAGTCGGTCCACCCGCCAACCCGCATTGAACCAGAGTGGTGGGATGCGATCCAAAATCCCTTAAATAGAGAACCAACAGTGGACTAACATAAGCTGATGATGATGGTGAACAATATTTAATAATTTAAGGGAAGAAATTTATCTTGAAATAAAAACAACTTATTTTAAATATTATTCTCATGAAATCACTCGATGATTTTTTAAAATTTATTCATGCATTTTCATTTCATTGCAAAAAGCTGTGCCTTTATACTTTTAAAATCTTTTTTCACAAAAATATTTTGAATGGGAGTGGAATTTTTTTTTAAAGAAATTAACAAATGGTTTTTTTCGGCTAACAAACAAGAATAAATCTAACACGTGTGAAACCTCCCTTTCGATGTTCGGTTTGGCCATTTGTTTTAAACGGCCCCAAAGTGACAAATCAAAACATAAAACCCTCAATTTTTGCTATAGCCCTGTTTTAAATACTATTATTAAACAAGCACAGATCTTTTAGATTACAAAAAAGATAGTCCACGAATGAGTTTATATGTTATTCGAATGTTTAATTATAAGTTTATGTAATTTATAATAAGATAAAGTTCAAATTGGTGCTTTTTACACTGACGGAAACTATTATGGATTATATATTTTTTTTTAATTCATCGTAAAGTTCTTTATATTTCCACGTAATTTTACTAAATATATAACAATAATTTCTGATTTATTATAAAGTATATGTAAAAAACATTTTTACGATGTCAAACTAAAATTTATTTTTATTACCTGGTCTAACTTAGATATTCTCCAAGTTAGTGCAGGTAATAAAAGTATCGCATAGTTACATAACTACTTGTTTATTGTTTGCTACAACAATCTATGGTACAATAACCGTTACCAATTTTTTGCTTCGTGAGGTAACAAGGGTTTACTACAATAGTAACGCATATCAATTAACTTATCATAGTATTGCAATGATAACAAAAACAAATATTTTTATAATAACACAAATAAGCTTAGTGAAAAATTTTATGTAAAAAGTTTAGATAATATTAAGAAACAAAAAGTAACATAAAATTCAGTTTGTGTTAAATTACCAAGTAAAAGCAACACAAAAATCCCCAAATGTACACTAAAGGAACGCTTCATTCCCATTTTGGTGAGGTTAGACTCAAGGTGGAATTTCTTCAACGTTCGTATTGGTAAGAATAAATAAAATATTGGAGTATATATTCTATACAGTACGTTAATCGTATTCCGCCCATATAATAATATAAGTTCTGTGTACTAAAAATAAGTCAAAGTTTTAAAAGGATGTAAATTTTTGAATATATTTTCTATGCGGAGAAATAAAAAAAATAATCACACTAAGTTTAAGTAAAAGTATTAAAAGCGATCTGCGACCGAACTACTTGCATAAACAAATGATTATTATCGAGTAACGTACTCGATAGCGAGCTATTGAGAACAAATTTATATTTATTTGTGTATATTGTCTACAATGCATCTTTTTCTATTGTTTTGGTATTAAACATATGGCGGCAGTTGAATAAATCGATACATCGGAGACTCAAATAAAATAAAATCAAACTTGAATTAGGAAAGTTGCAATAAGTATTATTTTGAACTTTGAAAAGAATGTTTTGCTCAAGTGGGATAATATAAATTAATCGACTGTTAAGTGACGACCTTTTACCTGTGATTTTCATTAATAGCTATTTTTATAATTCCGAAAGCTATTGCTCATGAATGATTGGTACCTCTTAACACTAACATACATTTAAACATTCAGCTTTTTTTGTTTTGTACTAGAATAACATGGTTTATATTTTAGATACAATATTTATAATACAAAGAAAGCAGATTGTATCAAAGGACAAAATTATAAGAGCCGTAGTCATTCTGTTGTATCACGTAGGATTCTATTGCGTATGATTGTAGTCACACGTACAAAATATAACTCTCCGAAGCAGGCGAGTACATTTTGCTTTATCTCGAAGGAAGCCAACACAAAATCACTGTACTTTTAAGCCAACTTCAAAAATATTGGTATTTAATGATATAAACGAAAACATTATATACAATTTATAATTTGATATAATATATAATTTGCTTACCGCCATAAGGGGCATCAGAAACACGAATACCATTTTTATTTATTGCATATATACCCTTATTTCATTTGTACTAACTGATTCTATTTTGCATGTAGAAAATTATACTTATTTTTTTAGTATTCGCAACATGCTGAGCATTTTATTCTGATCTCACTTAAATACTCAACGTTTGAACAGTGATGTTGATTAACAGTTACCAGTTTAACCTTATATTGATTACACTGTGTTTAGGAAGAAAATATTTATTAGTACAGCATCAGATTTTTGATCTATTTAGTCTTACAAATAACGCGTTTTAATGTCATTATTGACTTTTTTCCTTTCATTTATTACCTGCGCAGGCCACCTGTTTGAAAGTGGTAACCGACGTCCATAGACATTGGCAATAGTGGTATCACCAACGCGCTGCCATCCGTGAGACATAGGATGATAATTCTCGTTTACCCAGTAAATTTACCGGAACACAGTATTGTTTTCACACTTCTGCTTTGTGGTAGAAATAGGCACCTCGGTGGTACCCACCCAGACGGTTCCCAGTAAAAATGGGGACCTACCACCGGTAGTAGTACTTTGTAGGCATAAATTTATTTGAGTCATGTATAGATTGGATGATATGTTGACATTTAATAAAACTGAATTCTATCTCTGCATAAAATAGATCGAAATAAGTTATGTATGATACTAAATTGTACCTATAATAAAATATAAATATAACGTTAATTAATTTGGATATTTTTAAAACATTTCCATCAAATGTATATTATGATTTTTACATACATATGTAAAATATTATTTATATGCTTGTAAAAATCATAAATCAGTATTTTCTTCTGTTTGGGACAGTCTATTTTTTATTACATTTTATTATAACTGAAATGACATAAATATATGCCATCATTTCATCTCGTCACGTACATGACAAAACGAGAGACGTGAGAACCGTCACAATTCATAGAAAATACGGTCGCTGGCATTACGTAAATCCCGTTTTTATGATAATCTTTTATGTGCGTACGTCCATGTGTATATATTGTACTCGGGTATTTGTGAGTTTGTGTCAAGTTTACTTATTGTACCGTGCTTTTCCCTATATTCATAAAATATATTATATACCTGTAAAATAGTTCCCTTTAATTTGCGATCGTGGAAAACATTTGTTATGAATGCATGTCATATTGACTGACCTCATCTAAAAAGAACTCTTTTAAAACGCGCGCGAAACACCAAAAATAATTTTAATATTTGTTATACACTAAAAACTTTTTTAAAAATAAATCTTTTATTTCACAGAGGCTATTAAAATACACGACGCAAGCAAAATGCTTTTATTTTTCAAAATTATTCACCCCTAATAAAACAGTATTTTGTTACTTTAAAACTTTCTTAAAACAAAGGCAAAATATTAACATAAAAAAAAAATTATTCAAAAAAATTAAAATACTTTGCAAAGCGGGAAAATATCTCATTATCACAAGCGGAAGCAAAATTTAAGTGGACCCAGTAGGGTTCTTGAAATTTTTATACACGCCTTAGCTGGCAAGGGTACTGCTGAGTATACTTGAGATTTTTCTGTTATTTGTAATATGAATTTTTTTTAATGAAAATTATTTCGTTACAAGAACATCTTACAATACTTAAAAAAAAATTAAATAAACATTATTTTCGGCCAAATCTGATCCCAATTCACGTTTGGGGTATGTATATGATTCCACAGCATTGATTTTATTATTTTAATCTGCGTTTATAAATAGTTCAGAGATAAAGTTAATGCAAATTTTATAAACGTAGACACAAAAATAAATTAATTTTATTTATTACCATTTTGTGCAACACATTTATGTAGGCAAAGGTAGCTGTCGGTAAGCGCCTTTTATCATGAGAATTATGGCTCGTTTACTCAAATTTAGCACTAGCTTCGATACTTTATTTATTTATTACCTCTTCATGTACAAAAACAATACAATGGTGTACTTATATACCAAAGGCATTCTCTACCAGACTACCATTGGTATTTATATATAATATCTATCAAACAATAACAGATTGCTGTTTTAACAGTGAGGAAGGTAATTCATTATTTGCTATGGCTGTATAATAATAATGGAAGAATAACGTAAAGTCTTCTCATCTCAAACTAAGTACATAGGTTTAATATTCTTTTGAAAATAAATATATTTTATGCTGCTACAATTACCCACAAATGAAAAACACACGAACAATATACTTATCACACAATATTTTTACCGTAATGGGAATCGAACCCTTCGGCTTAACAATCAGGGTCACACTACACCAAGCGGGTCGTCGGTCATCAAGGCTATGCAGGATTTAAAAAGTTTGAAGTTTCACTGTTGATTTGTGGCTGAAACGAACGCCTAGTTGATGCCAAACAGGCCCGCATAGCTGAAGCCCTTAAGGCCTAAGTCTTGTCGATTTCACCGAAAATGATTACTTTGCCAACGCGGCAAAAGCGATGTGAAATACCAATTGCTTTTCGTTGGCATGCTGGCCATTTTATCTGGGCCGGGAAGTGTTATATGGGATTTATTATAATACCTCCTCTCTCAATCGGCTAGCGAAGGATCATTAAATATATTTTTATAGCAGTTAAAACGAGACAAATTTGATATTTATTTACTTGGTTACAAACGGAATACTTAAAAGATACAATTTCGCTTGCACCTCAAATTATTCATATCCATTTAGTGACAACTATTCGCTATAGACATTTTGTAAATAAAAGAAATCAGATGTCAGATAAAATTCAAATTCGAAGGGACAGGATAGTATATTGAGATAATTATTTCTATTGCTTGGCGAATATTATACATTATTAAATAAAATTACTTTACGGATTTTATCGCGTTTATTTACATTTTAAAATTCCGACGTTTCGAACACTTTCCAGCGCTGCTTCACGGGTCGACTGAGATGTCATGCGTCTTCTTGCCAGTGCTGAAGCGGGTTTCCAGACATCACTTAATGTGCAATTGATAGGTTATTTATATTATATCCCAATGTGACCCACCTTGCTCAAAATTGGATGATTTTTAATCTGATACCACGGACATCTGGTATATCTTGTTTTAAATTTGGTCGATCAAATCTGATAATTTTGGTGATTTCAAACAGTTAGGTCGATACTAAGCCAACATTCTCTTGAAATTTGCATGTTTTAATTCGATATGCGGACACGGATCATCCACTGTGTAGGAATCCTTGTGACTATTCGGTGTAGCGCTGATCAAACTGCATTAATTGTTGGAGTGTCTCCAAATTCGATCCGTTGGACGTCATGATAGCCCAACAGAAATTTTCATGAAGAAATGCAATTTGAATCGTCCATTCGTTTGATTGCATTAATCTAAATAAACGCGAATATCGTTACAAGCAAAATAAACTTAAACCAGGATAAGTTATTAAACATAATTGTTGAGAAGTCTACAACGTTCAACGGAACCAGATTTCCATGTGACAGTCAGTAATACGACCAGATTGTAATTTGTCAACAATACGATGAATGATTAAATAATATATAAGCTAAACAATTCGATTTTGAAAAGTATGGCATTAATACTGTATGTAGCGGAGATTGTTCTGTTCATAATAATTGCAAGAAATGAAACAAGATAATTTCGATCAATTTTAAACAAATCTAATCTCTAAAGAATCTTATAACAACTACGCAAACAGAACTACATTTCGAGCACAAAGTAATCAGGATAATGACTACGGTGATGTTTTAATTTGACAACTGATATACACTGGATAATCGACGTGAAACGCTCAAATTATCAAAGGCTATAAAAATATCGCAATTGCACCGCAGAAAAAACCGTATGAGCAAATTGTATGTAGTGTGGAGGATTGTTTGTTCAAAAATCAATTGCAAAAGGAAGATTTGGAGGCTATCCGACAAGATATTTCGTCAATGTTGCGTCGAAGCAAAGTGCCGAAACCTAATCTTCCTAAGGATGAACTTATTGCACTTAACAACTTACGCAACAACAAAGAACTAACAATTCTCCGAGCAGACAAAGGTAATTCTACGGTGATCATGGACACGTCAGATTATAATTCTAAATTAGAACAACTGTTATCGGATGAAACTACTTATAGGAAGGTCAAAACTGACCCTACTACGAAAACGCTCAAATTAACTAGCGATCTTATTAAAAAGCACTCCGAAAAACTTAATCTTGACGTAAAATTGATAATACCTTCATGTCCCAAGCCCCCAAAATTGTATGGGTTGCCTAAAATACACAAATTTAATGCTCCATTGCGCCCTATTGTTAGCCAAATTGACTCACCTACTTACAAATTGGCTCAACATTTAGTAAAAATCCTCTCACCACTCAGAGGACAAAAAAGCGTGTACAAAGGATTCATACCATTTTGTTAGCGAGGTAAAACATCTACATCTTGCTGACAATGAAACTATAATTAGTTTTGATGTTCAATATTTGTTTACATCTTTACCAATAGAAGATTGAATCAATATTGTAACAAGAAAGTTATAAAAAAATAACATCTCAATAGAATATGCATTTTTACTAAAACATTGCTTTACATCTGGCTATTTATTGTGGAAAGATGTGTTCTACATGCAGATGGACGGTGTAGCGATGGGTTGCTCCGGTGTCTCCTATTGTTGCTGACATTTTTATGGAAGACTTTGAGGAAAGGCCCTACTCACTGCTCCCATTCATCCGAGATGTTATAAGCGCTATGTAAATGGAACATTTACCATATCATATGTTAAAATAAATGTATTTTTACACCACATTAGCTCCATAAATTCAAAAATACAGTTTCCTATGGAGTTACAAAATAATAATTCTTTAGCTTTTCTTGATGTATTAATTATTCGCAACCCTAATAACACCTTGAGCCATACTGTGTATAGAAAACCAACCCAAACAAATAAATATTTAAACGGTAACTCACACCATCATCCATCCCAGTTAGCTACCGTGGGAAAATCTTTGTTTGAGAGAGCACGAGGGATCTGTGACGATGAACGTCTTGCGGCTGAGCTACAGCATGTTAAACAACTACTGCGAGACAACAAGCTTTCTGCGCCACGGCAGCATCACAGTGACCGAGTGAAGGCAGCCACAGTGGAGCGAGTACCTGCTGTTCTACCTTTGTGAGAGGCGTAACTGACAAGATTGGCTACATTTTGAGGTGAGCTTCAATCAAACTTATTTCAAGCCGCTGAAGAAGATTGGTCAATTCCTACCACCTGTCAAGTCAATATTCCTCTACAAGACCCAGGAGTGTACAAGCTAGATTGTGACTGTGGCCTCTACAGAAGCGAGCAAAAGAACCGCGTGAAGGAACATATAGCTGACATTAAACATAGAAGACCCAACAAGTCGGCAGTGTGTGACCATACATTAAATCACCCAAACCATTACATCAGACTTGATCGACCACAAATCCTCGCTAAAGAACACCGATTCCTACCAAGGATGATCCGTGAGGCTATGAGATTAAAAACATCCAAATTTACATAAAACCTTAATTTTACTACTTTGAAATAGCCTGGAGCAAACAGTTCATTACCAGGGTGTATCTATCAAGTAGGTTCATTACAATAATATCCTTTAACCTAACGTTTCCTTCAACTTTTAAATTTATTTACAAGATAAAAGCTGAACGTTTTCTGGTGTTTTATTAGAAAGAGTATATATTGTCCCATGAAGTTTCTTGTTCTTCGGAGCCTAGTTTTTGGAAGAACATAATTGTGCTTATTCTAGTATTTATATTATTATTATTATTATAACATTTATTTCAGATTAAAAATCCATAACATTTTCGTAATTATAACCTTAATTTAAAAAACAATTTCGTTAATCATTCTAAATGAAAAATTAATACAGCACAAGTTACAAAATTTTTCATAATATAAACATAAAATACTATTAAAGACAAGATAAGATAAAACAAAATTAACTTAGTAATGTCATAAATTTGTATGGAGTTGGATCCATCTTGTAAAGAGGAGAGTCCAGGATCTGCAAATACCGTAGACGTTATTAGTGCTCCAGGCAACGTTCCATTGCACAGGCACACCGTTTTCTCATTAAGGCAAAACCATCAGTATGTAACTCTACGAACATGGGCGCTACATCTCCACGACAACCCATCAACGCCAAAACGTGTTTGTACTGCACTCATAGGCTGTTGTATACCCGCTGAGTGAGATACCCAAAGACTACCGTTACATCGTTTGACAATACCTTTTAAATAGTGTTTTTTGACTTGATCGAACAACGCAAAACCTACGAATTAACATATTACCCCGTATTGACAGGGACCTACGTTCTCTCTCTATATCACTGTCATCCTTTAAGTTCTCCAGTGATCCAGTGACCCAAATATTTAAATTTTGATCTGAGAGTGCTATTTATATAGTAATACGGAGATCAGGAAAAGGTGGTGTCGGTAATCGATTTAAAGACCATAACCCCACTTTTTGTAGCGTTTGTTTAAGACCATGGAGCTAGAGCATACTGCTCGCATTTTTGTAAAGTTTTTTAATCCATCAATAGATGGGCTCAGTAACACCATGTCATCTGCATAACTTATTTTTTATAAACTCCATCAATATGGCACCCTACTTTAGTATCCCTAGTTTATCCATCAGTTATTAATATAAATATTAAATAATTGGGGTGAGCTTAGACCTCCTTGCCTGACAAACCACAATTCATTTTGTATTATTAGGAACCAGCCCACTTTACACTGTCTTGCTTGATGCCAATACTCCAGGATAGAGAACATTTAGGTGCAATTGTATTTTTATTACTAAGTTTCTGCCATAAGACATCGTAATTGACCATATCAGAATGCCTTCGATAAATCTGAAACAGGCAAAACAGGCGTTTTTCAATTGTATAATACTGAACAGTCTGTTTAGTACAAGTATTGCATTTCCGTAGAAAGACCCTAAAAACCAAACTGGGTATCAGATGGTCATTGTATTTAGTAAGCTGTTTGTTTAGCAAACTATCTAGCACCTTTGCCAAAATATTAGAAGGTGATATTGGCCTGTAGTTGGAAATATCGACGCATCTCCAGTTTGTTTTAATTCAGGCACCACGATTGCATGCATTAAATCCTCGGCAAATAACAATTAAGACATAAATTATAAAATATAAAGAACCCTGCCAAAGGGTCGCATTAAGATGTTCGATGCTGAGGGCCGTCGTGGCCAGGAGATTTACCTCTCCATGCGTTGAATAGCTGTCACTACCTCTTTAACATGAATCTTACATTTAAATTACCATCATTAACTCTTTTACAGCTAAGCACTTCTGTTGTCTAGGAACAAGTTGGTCAACTTTTAAATTGCAAGTGAAATGCGTTAGCGATTTTAGATGGTTCTCCAAAACCTGCAATGCTCAAGGAGACTCGGTTTCGGATCGAGATTATTAGTTGCTTTCCAAAGTTTTAAATTCTTTTTCGAATGAGTGATGAATATTATCCATTTTTGTTGAATTGATTATCTTGACAAAATTTTAGCTTTGATTTAAAATGCTTTCTAGTGTTTATACATGTTTTTGTAGATATATTCCACTAGCTTACCATGCAGTAGCCATATTCGATAGCATTGACGACCTTTTCATGCGCAGTGCAGAAATAACAGTTCCATCCTACGACATGTTTTGTTTTGCATCTTTTTAACCTTATTTATGTTATTTCTGCTGCACCCTCCTTCAATATATTAAAATATTTTATACATATCATTAACACCTGACCATGATTTATACTCGAGCACATACTGAAAGCAATTTCTGAAAACAGTTGGAAAATCAATATCTCTTAATTTTGAGTTAAAAATTAGTAAAGCATTTGTTTCATTTACATCCCTTTCACCCCAAATCACATTATTATAGAGATCGATGGAATAACAATTTTTTGGCTGTATTAAGCTGATATTACAATCAAAAATTAGGGAATGTGATCAGAGTGGTAAACACCGTATAGTATCAGGCGTCAATAACAGTTTCCAGCGTTTGTTCTAGAACAGTGGTCCAGCCAACGGAGGCACCGTTGCAGTACCACAAAAGTATGTGATCCCTATCTAACAATTGCATATCAATACACGTCCATAATGATCCTCACAAACATGTATGAGTTCTTTACTAAATCGTTCTCCAGGTGGCATTAAAATCTCCAAAGATGAAAACTGTTTCGATATTTATACAATCAATTATTGAAACTATTTCACTCAAAATCTCGTAAATTCTGTCAGGTTATCTACATGGTCTGAGGCATATACCGAAAATATCAACATCGAGCAGTCTCCTATAACAATTTTATACCAAAATGCGATCACTTGTACGTAGTTCGATACTGACGTAAACAAAGATTTTCGCCACAATAAAGCGACTCCGCCGTAAGGTCTCCTTTTAGCACTCCCATAGACGTATCGACAGCTGATTTTCCAGAGTATCCAAAACAATTATTTATGCTCCCAAGATAGATATTTCATGTGGTAGAGCCAAGTTTCCTGAAGTGCAATCAGGTCTACTTATCTAATACATTTTGAATGCAATTATTGAACGAACACATTTTACAATTGAAAAGATGCCAAATCTTACTTTCTGTTTATTTATACCCATTATTAATATTCTCTCTCATCAGTATCAAGTCCTCGTTTATAAAATGGAATGAATCGTCTGAAAAGTTAAACCTTCTGGCCACATATTATCATCTAAGAACATATTTAATTTATTCTTAGCAATATAAAGTTTATATGCATTATAGGGCCTATCATTTTTCATTTTTATTTTATCTAACTTAACAACCTCTTGTGTCATTCGTTTTATATATTCACAGATATCTTCTTCGGTCGTTTCTTTGTTAACGTTCGAAATGAACAATGGTGTTTTTATTTCTGAAGCTTTAAATTTTTCTGTTACATTAAAACATGCTTTGCCGGTTTTACTCTCTACTCTGTTTCTCAATTTACGTCTATGCACAGTAATCCACTCATTTTCTGGCCTTTTTTCCTTAATTTCACTGCTTCTCTGCCATTGTTTGTTGTTCGTTTTTTATCTATAGAAGTGTTGACTGCATCAGTTTGTCATGTGTTATTGCTGAGTTACCTGGTGTATTAAACATATTTCTCTGCAATTTTCCATCAATGCATTTTCTCGTACAATAGTGAATGGCAAGTGTCTGAAGCTTCGACTACACTTACATTTCATATAATGTGAGCTGATTCTTGACATACCGAATTGGTATTGTCTCCAAATACCAGAGAATACGTTCGGCAGTTTCATTTCAATTGGTTCATTGTGGTAGGTATCACCAATACTTAGAACTGAATCAGTGTTTGAATTCCTTAAAGATTTTGTAAGATGATTTTTCATCAATTGCTTATTTACCCTCTTTCAAAATGTGACTTAGTAACATAGTTATCTTTTATATTTATTATTTCAGCTCGTCAATACTACTAAGTCTTTTAACAATTTGTGACATCAACATGATCAAAACACACTGGTGGAAGTTTATGGAGCTCTATGCCAAAAATTGGCAAATTGTCAGGATCAATTGTTTTAAAAACTGATATCATATCTTCCAAGTCCTTCAACTTCTTTTCTTTGCGCCTTGAAATCAATTTTCTGCAGTTTTGTTGATGCAAACAATAACTTTTTGGCCTCGTCTATCTCATCATCTGGAGAAGGCGGAGACGCAAATTTATCAAACTTTCGTTGTCCATAACATCGTGTCTGTTACGTATAAATGATAATACCTCGGATATAACCACGTTACAGTTCGTACATTTAATAGTATTCACAGTCATTGTTTCGCAGACACGACTTACTTTGAGGTAAAATATTTTGATTACCTGATTTTTTTCTTTCTGGTTCTCGCATATTCTACAAATAAATCACAATTTGGAGGTAATTATCGAAAATATTTTAGAAAATATTGAAATAACATAGACGTCAAACATGACAACGTTGACATTATGTGTGTCACAATGTTTTACAAAATCATTTTTATTTTTATGAACATACATAATATTTTTCAAATATGTATTGAGAAAAACAGTCATTACATTAATTTCTGTAAACATTTTTCCAGCGATTCTTTGGGCCCAGGTTATAGACTGCCTGAATCCTCTTTATTGAATTATAAAATAGTATTAATATCAGCGTTTCCCGAGTAGAATGCCATAAGACATTATCAGTGAAAATGACTAAAATATACTAAACGGGCTGTCTAACATCGGTTAATTGTCTAATTTTTTGACTGCATAAGCCAGCTGAGCTAAGTTACTTGCTACTCTATGAATACGAGGGCCCCATTGCAGTTTAGAATCTATTGTGATGCCGAAATACAGTGCAATGTACATGGTCTAGCGCTTCTCCATCTACGACCACATCACACCCCAGCTTGAGGAACATTAGGAGTTATAAACCTTAAACATTTAGTTTTATTTTTGTTTAACAATAAATTATTTGCACTAAACCAGTATTTTACTTTTGAGAGGGTATTATTTCCACGTCATTTTGCAAATTACGTCGTTTTATTCTAAATATTAAATAAGTATCATCAGCAAATAATACAAACTCGTTATTGTTCTCAACCTGGTGTGTAGGTCATTAATATAGACCAGAAAGAAAAGGCCCAAAATAGATCCCTGTGGGACTCCCATACTCACCTGCGCCCGGAGATCTCTTACGTTCGCGTCAACTCTGAGTTCGATGGCTCAAGTACGAAGGTCGAGTGGCATTTTGATACCATAGTGGCTTAATTTCCTGACCAAAGTATCATGCTGTAACACAGTCAAATGCTTTGTTAGTCACAGAAGACACCCTAAGGCATCGTGTGACCCTTCCCATGCCTCAAATATAGTCTTAATAAGATGGACACCTGCATCGGTTGTAAAACGACCCGTGTAAAACCATACTGTTTGTTATTAAGCATATTATGAGAATTAAAATGTATTTATAATTGGTTAAGAATTGTTTTCTCGAAAATTTTACTAAGCAGGCAGTATACTAATAGGTCTAAAGTTATTGGGGTCTGTGTACTGCCTGATTTTACATCCGGAATAACTTTACTGCCTCATAAGGTCAGGAAATTTACCACATAGTAATACAACTTAAAAAGCTGCAAGCAAGGTGATATAACATCAATAATAGAATTTATCACCTTAACCGAGATCCCCAGAGATCTACTGTTTTTAATGTCCAGAGATTTAAAAGCGGACACAATATCTTTATCAGCTTACATTACTAAAATAGAAATTATCTTTACATTCTTTAATATTTCTTTTAATAAGGACTCTTGCAACAGTTGGAGAAGAAACAAGTGACTTGGTGGTAAAGACAGGAATATATGAAAAAATTTTTCAAAATAGGATGCAACATCTTGATCAGAATTTATTTTACTATTATTAACATTTACGAATTTCAAAGTTCTTGTTTACAGCCTTCCTGTTTCACCAGTAATTATTTTCCAAGTCATTTTATTTTGTCGGATGCACTTTAATTTTGTTTTTATGTAGAGTGACTTCGCTGTCCAGCACACTTTTCTGAATGTTTTGGGTATACATTAACAAATGTCACAAAGGATTGATTGTGATTGTAAGTCTTTTTCACTATATAGTTCATATAATCTTTGTCTGCTCTTATGAATTCCAACTGTTGCCCATTCACTGAATGCTGCAGATCTTTTTGATTTGACTGTTTTAGAAGTAAATATACTCTTAAATTCAGTTGTTATTAATTTAAATAATTTACTATACAGTATATCCGGCTTACGATTATAATGTAAATAACTAATTTTAATTATTATATTACTTCTAAACTGCTCAATACGTTTCCTATACATAGGAATAAACATTTTTTTTGCACAATATTTTTGTGAGATCTATTATCAGAAACAAAAGAAGCTAATTGTCCACAATGATCAGATCACATATTAATGATGGATTTATTAATAGGGATACAATTTGTGAATATGTTATCTATACATGTTGCGAGGAGGCAGTAATTCTTGTTACTTCAAGAAATAAGTATAAAAAGGAACAGGAGTGCGTCAGTGTTTGCGCTATCTCTAATACAGATCGGCTGTCATAGTCGTAATCGACTGGAGAACTTCATTATTAACGTAGCGAAGTCAAGTCTTGTTGACGTGACATAAAGATTATCCGCTCTGAAAAATTTAATGAACATTTTAATCACCGACTACGCAAACTATTAATTATGATAAAAAGACAGACAGGATTTATGTCGTCTGCGTTGAAACTCAATTTGGATAAATGATCGATAGTGCACGTACTAAAACTCTGACCTGTTGACATTTGCTAATGACACTTTCTAAACAAACCGAGAGGACGGCACGCCCCTTGGGAAAAATATTGTTTCCCCTTTGAGAGACCTCAATGGGGCGTGAAAATGAGAAAGCGATGTAATTTAGGCGCAATTTATTTCTTTAGCGCTTTTAATGAGACATAGAATATTCTTTCTTATCATCGGAGATAAGAATTTTTTTTTAAATTTATAATTAAACCATAAATTTTAATTATAACTCATTGTTTTAAATTTACATTTTAAAACCGTGGTTGAAAACATTTAGAACGACGAAGCGTACTCTGGTTTTAAATAAAACTATCGCCATATTACGGAATCTAAGGCGACACAAATATTGAAACTTATTAATAAGTATTTAATTATATGTCGATGATTGAAGTTAAAGAATTAAATACGTAAATTACCAAGTTATTACAAACTTTTTATTAAAATAACTTGTAGTGTCCATAAATTGAACTCTGTAAGGTATAGTCAATGTGTGTATTGTTTTAATATATATGTTAAACATTACTTTTTACTAGCCTCTTAGCCTAGTAGCTTGCGTTTAAGTTGTGAATGCAAGTTCTGCACTTACCTCTAACTTAAGATAATCCACACGTCAAATAGAAAAGAAAAAGTCGGTGCCCCATGTTATATTACTGGTGTTGTTGTAGGCTATCTATCTTATTGAGTTAAAGGAATGCAGTAAGAGAGAATACATAAGTGCATAATTTTTGTCTTAACAGAGATATTAAACCCATAAAAATCTTAATAAATATCATGTTTTAAATCAAAGGTTATATGTAACAATAGTATTATGGAATTAATAGCACTTATACCACTATAATAATATAACAAGGCACTAACAAATAAACGTAAATATTTTGCTGGTTTAATAAATTTTCATACCACTTGTTAAAAACTTATTTGTTTACCTAAAAACCTAAATTTATTTACGTTTCACTTCATTTTTGTTGGTTTTTTTGATGTTGCATTAAAAGCCAATTAGGTATCGAGCGATTCCAAAAGCGAGAAGAAACTGACCGGATTACAGTTTAATGAGCTATTTTCAACTTTCTCTATTAGGGCCCTTTTAGGGAAATGGTAATTAGTTATAAAGCGTTGGCGGTGTGATTAAAACTTTTATTTTTAAGTATTTTCTTTCGTAATAGATCTGTTGTAAACAAAAAGCAAGATATTTTTTTGCAAAAAAGTGTTGCAAATTATGTTTTAAGATAGTTTTATTTCATTTTTGTATAGCGGTCGTCAAGGGAGATCCACGGTAGGCGCTGTTCACTATTAATGGAAACTAAGGAGTTCTCGACGACAATCGGGATATTTTTGTAAACGCAATGCCCTGCAAGTTTTTATTACTGTGATTTAAGTACAGGCGGGATGGCATCTTAGTCACTATGTTTACTTATCTATCATCATTGGGAGCAAATTTCGTCGTTGACGTTACTAAACGAATTTTTAATTACAATGTTATAGTGAACAAGCACGTTTCTGATACAATATTAAACCAGTGCATCAAAAATGCACAAGTTAAAATAAAGTCTCATCAATTAAAATATAGTAACGGTTCTGTGAATGCAAAGAGAACCCGTGTGGTGTTTCACATCGCCTTATGTTCTGTGACATTTGGGATATAAAATATAATAAACATTTTGGCTTTAAAGACTAATAAAACAAAAGATAATTAAAGCTGAAGATAGAAAGAAAACGTTTTCGATTTAAAATCTACGCAAATAAAGGTGCTACGCTACTAAAATCTTACAACTACCTTTGTACGAGCGTCTCATGCATAGTTATCGTCGACTCAGTTTGAATTTCAAAGATCTAGATGTCTGTAGTTGAAACGTTCTTATTTCTTGTGAATATGGGCTGAGTAAGCTTTTTAAAATTAACGTATGATACATTAAATTAACTGATAAACCAAGACAAATGAAACATTGTATTTAATAGTTAAATAGTTAAAAGTATAAACCACAGCTCAAGATTCAAAATAATTGAAAAAATCATGAAAAAGTTCTAATTTGGATTGACAGTTATAAGGCAAATATATATTATTTATTTTAAATATAATTTAAATAAATCTGGCATTATATGCATATTTATAAGGTTCAGATACGAAGGGTGCTTAGAAAAGAAGCACATACAGTTTAAAGAAAATGTGATAAAATACTTTGAAGACGTTATTTTTCATAAATATTTAGTATAGTAGTTTCATGTAAGAAAAGGAAAGAACATATAACATTTTCACCGATAGTATCTAATCCCTAAGCGACGTTGATTACACGATTCGGTGAGCGTGAATTATTCATCCCTTTACCGCTTACACCGAGCCAAGGCCGTTTGGGGATTTCATCCAAAAATACATTCCAAAGGAGAGTTGCTTTGAATTTTATATTGGAATAAGAAAAAGTATAAAGACGCCAGTGGTATATAACATTATTTTGAAACACTTTTTCAAAAGTAACATACTATTCTTATAACTATGATATTTGATAGGCAAGATGAACATGTTGTCCCCGTGATGGCGAAAACGGATGGTCGATGAGCTAATAAGGTTCTAGAGTGGAGGTCACGTTTAGGAAAACGGAGTGTTGGTCGACCTGGTCGGGCTAGGTGGAATGGCGATCTCCATGCAGTAGCCGGTTTAGGTTAGCAGTGAGTAGCAGGGGATCGGCCGACTTGCCGTTCATTGGAAAAGCCGTGGACTGGTAGGGGCTGATTACTATTATGATATTATGGTATGGTATTAATTAGAAATAAACATAGCTTGACAAAAATATTAATAATTATGTCTAGTAACTAATGAATAACACTAATAAATAAGTAATAACACTATTTAATAGTGTTATTCATTGTATATAGTATTATTATTATATTGGAACATAAAAATAAAAAAAAATCGTTATTATTTTTTCCAATTTATTTGTTCTTTGTACTATCTTATTATGCCTCAAGTGTAGGTAATTTTCGTTATAGGAAGTTATTGCAAAAGTCACTTTACTGAGAGGGTACTGAAAACGTTTTACAGAAAACTATTAGCTTCTGAACTACTTTCTAAATAGGGGATAAGGCCAAGACCGTATTAGTTCCCATCTAGCTTTGAAAATTGATTCTAGAAAATACACGCCGGATTGAGCCATTTAATTTCGACTTTTTTTTTAAATAAACTTATGCAAAGACTATTTTACTTGAACAATAACTGCTTATAAGGACTGACTGATTTTAGAAAGGAATATCTAGATTGTGAAAAGTCTTTTACTTAGTAGAAAATAGTACCTCAAAACAGAAAGTACATAACAATTAACTTATAACCACGTATTAATATTAGGGGCCTAAAATATCGATTCATTTTTACATGTTATGTCTATTACACAAACTTAAAATACAGGTATCGTGCAATTCTTTTAATTAATCTAATTGAACTACATGTTATTTCTAATGTATCAATTAATGTATCCATCTGTTCCTTAGCTGTACAGGTTTAAATGATTTAACTTCCTGTAGACTTGACTCCTTTAAAAGCTAAAACGAACTTAAATTGAATAAAAAATTTCAAATAAATTGAAACTATATACTTTTAAATTGAAATATCTAGATCAAAATTCAACGTTTTCATTCTTTATTTAAAAAATAATCTTCAATAGATAACAAAATTGTATATAAAACCATTACCCTTTTATGTGACTAGAGATACGGCAACTGTTTACTTACCGGCTATGGAACTGCGCAAGCACTAAAGGTAGTTGTTTCATAATATCATTGACTTGGCCGTTATCGTGCTATCAAGTTTTATCCATCCACAATAGCATTGCATTGTGAGCCGCGCAAGTGGCTATCCCATTTCACATGAGAGGGCTCCGAGGGGATATAAAATAAGTAGTGTTGTAGAGTTCTTGTATCATTTCTCATTTTAAAAACATGAAGTAAATTAAAGTAAAAGTTCTAGGGTTCAAGGACTTTTACAAAATATATAATTGCTTATCTTCTACTGGTTGAGATAAATAATTAAAAATAATTATTTCGCCATTTCAACAACAAACCGTGGTACTTAACTGTAACGACGGATTTGATTAATTTTTTGGCAGTTCAAATTGCAGGTATAGTTTTGCAAAAAGTTTTGATACAATTATGCACATACTTTACATAGCCAATAGCAATTGCCTACAACTGCATAATCTAATGCAGATTTTCACAAATCATTTGTGATCATTCATTTGTCATTAGAGAGTTAATTGAAATATATGTGCACCTACTGATTGTTCTCTGTACCACCCTTAAATAATGCCTTTTGGCATTAAGTTTTTAGTACTTGTTTGTTTTAGTTTAATAAATAAATATACCATTTTAACTATTATCGACTTTAATTTTTGTAAAGTCTGTCTGTATATATATATATATACTTTATAATTATTTAATATATTATTAATTATAATAAGTTTATCTTTTGTAGTTTTATTCATATATATCACTGGCTAAACTTTAAGAGATAGATTATAAAATATAATGTTTATTTTACATAAAGAATGATAAGTATTTCCAACATACCATATGTCTAGAAGTAAAGCGAATAAAAAGAGACATATCTTATAAAACGCATAATACCCAACAAATCGGGATGTGTGACAGTTAGGTAGTTTTGAAAGACAAAATTTTTTAAAAAGTTCACTTTATAAAATGCCTCTTTGTCTTAAGTTAAATATTTTCCTTAGATTGACATATCGGACGGACAGAGATGGAATGACGATCTGTGAAGGATGTAGGTAGCATAGGCTCGTGCTTCTTGACAACTTATATCGGAGTCCTTTGTCCGGCAGTGTACTTTCGCAGGCTGAAACGATAACTACTATAATTTACAATTCCTTTTAATAATGAATTTAAGACGAAATGTATTGCAATATTTTTCTAAAATGGCTATGGAAGTGTACAAATAGACTACTTAAACTAGGCTAAAAAAATAAATACAAAATCATCCATACGATCACGTCCAGTAAATAAAGCAAATTTGACGTAATTTGGTCACAAAGAATATTTAAACGTAACCCCAACTCTGTCATTGACATAGAAATGGAAAAATTCTTAATATAACTGTTCTATAATTATTAATCACTGCAAAGTCTGTAAAATCAAAATTTTATTAATGTATAAAAGTTACGATTTCATCAACGTAATTGACAAGATGATAAATTCAAATTTATTGTTTATACTTAACCGCCTAGCCACATTTGCTCGTTATTTGATTGTTGTTGCTTATAAATATGCCCGTAATCGTTGTTACGGCTTTTATATTCAATACTGATCAATGTGGAAACTTTATGATAGAACAAAACTGTAAATTTTTACTTTCGCAAAATAAAATATTATTTCACAGTTTAGACCAATTTAATAATACAATTTCAATTTGCATAGGCAGACGAGCAGTCGGGCTACCTGATGGAAAGTGGTCACCAACGCCCATTGACATCGGCATTACCAGGGGTATCACCTACGCGCTACCTACCGTGAGACATAGGATGTTAAGTCAAGTGTTCCGAGTAATAACGCTGGCTACGATGCCCTTGAAACCGGAACACAGTAGTATTTTCACATTTTGATGAGACAAAGACCGTCTAAAATAACTCAATTAAGCTTACACTAGGAAGCAAAAACCTGTTTTTCTACTTGACATAAAAGTTCTAAACAATGAATTAAACCAAATTTTATGACCAAGACGACTTTTATTACGTTTTGAAAACTATTAAAGTTTATTTAACCCATTTCCTAAGGGTTTTTATCCCCTTCTTACCAACTAACGTCTTTTGTATAAATATACTTTATACTAAAGTATTTGAAATACTAAGATTTTATATGTGTAAACAGTGTCTTCGACACAAGTAAATAAAGATGGAATGTGTGTTTGTTACACCTGATTAACAATTTTTTTAATATTTGTGATATATTTTTATAACCGATTCCATAATAAACAAATTATTCTGTCTTTTGTTTTTAATCTCGGTCCGATCTTAATCGGACGCTCTTTAAAGACAGCTAATATAAGGGAATAACCATTTTTTAATTTAAAGGGTTACATATAACCACGTTGCGACAAATAGCGTCCATCATCCTAATAAAATTTAAAATTGTATTAATTAAAATAATGAATTTATCTCTATTCTCTCAATAATTACTAAAATAAATTTAAAATACGTTGCACCGCGGCTCCTTTTAAAAATGCAAACCAAAACCTCCGTCTACGTATGGGGGGCTCGTTGGAGCACTTGCAATTAACGGAACGACCAATTTCTTTAGTCTCCATCATTTTATTAATAAACACAGTTTTAATTACATGATAAAATTTTTCGAATTTTCTCTTACAGTTGTATTAAAAGTAAATTTATATTTTTGATTTATATTTATTTTTTTATTTTACACCTCATCATGATTAATCTGAAAAGAAATGTAGAGAAAATTTATGCATTATTTTTTGACTTTGTTTTTAAAGGAAACTTTTACATTAAATGTGTCCTTTGAATAAACAACCTCACTCTTAAAATAGTTAGTTTATTTTAAATTATCATTCAAAATTGTTATGTCAAAAGCTATAAATAGAAAAGAATAAAAATTATTTAATAAACTTTTAAATGTAATGAATCTTTTAGTAGTATAGCTTTGTAAAGTCACTTTCTCCTTTGCAAAAATAAACGTTCCATTGTTTGTAACATAGTCTACAGATTTTCTTACGAAAGAATTCAGAAAACCATCTGTAAATTTTTTTGTTTTATATACTTTCTCACAAATGTAAGGATATTTTGATGAAAATAGTTACTTAAAAAGTATGAAATTACAGTGTTTATTTACGTATAATATTAATAAATGGACCCAACCCCGGCAACTAACGAGCAAAAGCCCTTATTCTATTACCTTGCTTGCCACATCGGCTAGTTTTTTTAATACCAACGGGGACGGAGTCGAGCCACCTAATGAAAATTGATGAGCCAGGACATCGGTAATATCAGGGGTATAACTAATGCACTGCCTACGTGGAGATACGATGTTAAGTCTCGTTTACCCAGTAAAGACGCTGTTTACCGTGCCCTTCAAACCATCGCAAAGTAGTTTTTTACACACGGTTTTTGCGAAAGAAGTAGGCACCGTGGTGGTACCGCCCCAAACGGCTCCCTGTAAAAGGGAACTTATTACCTTATCATTTCTTGTTGATTTAATCATTCATAACGGAAATAAAGAAAGATAATAAATAGAGGGTGAAAATCCTCCACCCAACATTGGTTCGATGTTCTGTCCGAGATATATTTATTAAGTACTTTTTGCCAATACCACACTTCAAAAGCGTCCGCAATGCGTTTTCTATCGGTTGTCTTGATTTTTTTAATGATGGAAAACCAAGATTGCCCTGCAAAATATTTTATTCTAATTTTGGTCCCTGCATATTTTTAATTTAATTCCCTTTTGGCCTCCTTTTCGGTTTCAGGTCCGAAGTTGAAATTAGGAACCGGGAAAATCGGTCCACCACTTTCAGACCGATAACACCAGTTAGACGCAGCTTATGAGCCTTGTCTATTATAATTTATTTATTCTTTTATCTGCTGATAGTAAATCCCATCTTCTTACTGATGACTTTTATCCTATTCCGTAGGGTGAGCATTTAAGCCTCGCTCGCTGCAAGAAGTATGGAGTCGTCTGCGTATTGCAAATTAGTAAATTTCAATCCCAACCATACCAATACCAAATTTACAGACGTTCCATGATATATTCACCGTATGTATTAAAAGTTTTTTTTTTTTTTGGCATACGCGGCGACGACAGTCGGGACCTGATGAATGGTCACCCGACCCCAAGACATTAATACCTGGTACGCCGACGCCGGCCCCTACCGTGGAATATGGGTGAAGTCTTTTTACCCAGTAAATCGCTGGCTACGGTGCCCCTTCAAACCGGAACCAAATTGTTTTCAATACTGCTTCCGGGCGAAAAGGCACCGCTGGTCCCACCCAGGTCTCCTGTAAAAGGGGACCTACCACCGGAAAGGAAAATATGATCCACAATTTGTTTAAAATAAAATGGCATCAATTTGTGTATGCCTCTGTGGTTAAGATATTAAAGGTTTATAATAAACAAACGAGGTATTTTGGTGTACCTCTAGCCCAGGTTCCGTCAGCTCAGATTTCACCTTTGAATAGTCCACAAGGTGTAGAATAACTTCCGATAGATAGGCGAGGGTTGTTTAATGTGGAATAGATAATGGAAAGTGAAAGTGATACGATTGTCAAAATAAACGTTAATAGCGTTTTGTAATAGTTTATACCAATTGTAAGTATAAATCGTTGTAAAATAATTTAAGTAAAATAAAATAGAAGTAATATGTTGAGTTTCTTAAGTCTTTCTTATAATGGATAGAAATTTGTATGCGTTTATAGCTGAATGACATTTTGATTATATTCTAAAAATTGAAAAGTATTGAAAAATATTATGATAGCATTATAGGTAATGCCAATGTTTCCAAGTGTGCTTTTATAAGCAACTACCGCCCTTGTCCTTGGTGACAGGTGCAATACTGATATCTGTTAATTTTATAGAAACATTTATAAAATATCAGCTCTTATACAATAAACCCCTCTATTCCCTATTCATTAAAAAAGCCACAAATATTACTTAGTTTTGAAGTTTTAAGCATACATAGGGATATAGGGAAAAAAGCGCCTTTGTTTTATAGTATGTAATGGGGTGCAAACTATAAATTATACGTATATATAAATTATTCCAAGCAGTGTTTGTTACAGTGCTTACATAGTTTCGATGCCTTTGGGCCACAATTTATCTCTCATGTTTATGTTTGTGTATAAAGTTATAAGGTCTAAACATAAATACAAAACAACTCTACACGTGGAACTAACAATGACGCCAAATTTAATGAAAGGTTATGTAATAATATTCATCGGGAAGAGCAGTTACGTGTAAAGGATGTACAGTTAAAATTGATCTTTTAATTATTAAATTTCAGTTTAGGATTAAACTGTAATTTAAATTAATTTTACAAATTACCCATTCATCAAAAGACTCCCGGTTGTTCCGCATTTCTTTGCTTAACTCAGACGCAAATTGTTTACCAATAATCGTCCATCCCTTTCTTAAACACTCCTTTCCCTGCCCCTCCTTTTTTTCCTTTAATTTTTCCTCATCTCATGAATGAAGGAGGGTAAACGGAGAAAAAGAATTGTGATCGGTCGGCGGCCAAGCCCCGCTTCCTCATATTTTAAAATCTCGCGACACGAATGGCAACGTCCGTTCTAATAGTTTTAAGTTTCCCGAACCCAACCCCATCAACGAAACGCCTGCGCTGTGCCGCCATCAGACGGGTATTTATCCTTCCTTTTTACCCCAATCCGGCTTCTAACCCGTCGTCCAAGCCGGATTACGCAAATGTCCTTCGAACCGCATCCTCGCTTTGGTCCTTAAAAGGATCACCATCGTCGTCGCTCAAAATTGGTCCAATGATAATTGGCTGACGAAATTTAAGTGACCACGCGCCCGCCAACCAAAGATTTTGGTCCATAAGGCCGGACGTTACCTATCCTGTTGTCCTTCTAAGATATCGTAAATTGCTCTAATATTCGTAATTCTCAAAATCCCAAGGTTATATCATATAACCCTGACCACTTGGTCATATAATACACGCGCATGTAGATACTTGGTTCAAAGTTATTTCAATATTGTTGGGGTTTATTTCATTAATATTTTATTTATTATTTCGCTAACGATAATCGGCCACCGCATACATCTATTTTAGTACCTATCCATAAATTTTTCATTTGTACTTGGTACTAAACCTAATTTTTAAATCCTTATATAAAAACGTCCCTTATATTTACGCATATAATTGCATAATTTGATTCGCGTGATATCGCATTCGGGTTGGAGGTGTTCTATCTACTAAGCCACGCTCTTCCACCATACCAACGCATTAACGCCTACCGCGTATGCGGTTTTAAAATTTTTTTTATTTTCATTTCCCTTTGTACGTGGATATATTCAAGATGCCACCTAAAAAGACCCCTATTTTATTACAGAGCTAATCAAAAACTATTTTTAACCGCTAAACTGACCTTTATTACCGCATTAAGAATATATATGATAAAACACAATGGTTTAAAATAACAAAGTAAAGAAATATTTCTCAGCAGTGTTCAAACATTAAAATGAAAAATCAATTTTAGTACTATTTTAGATAATTGTAAGCTTTATTAATCACTGTTGATCCAATCGTAAAATAGATTACTGTATTATTTCCGATTTCGAAGAAATTATTCGTTATTTTAGCATTTTTCATTGTTCAATGAATCCCCCTTAAAACATAAAAAGGTTTCGTTACCGCCAATTGAATTGCATCGTTTGACGGTGACATCCGAAATTTTTAATTAAGTTTTTAAGTCTAACGTGCATAACAACGACTCGCTAACAATGGGACACCTTTTAAAAGTAACTGGAAACCTTCTAATTCTTCTAATCCCTTTGCTCTGCATTTGAAAGATTTGATTATATCGATTTTTAGATTATATATTAATTGTTCTTTTTTTCTTTTTTTTATTCTGTTGACACTGTGATCTTTTTCTGTATTTTCTCAAATTTTTAATTTATTTTTTTTTTTTCTATATAGTGTTTTTTTATAGAACACTTATAAACTTTTATTTTCAAATTGTTATTTAACCAGGCAGACTGTTTTAATCATTTATCCTTGTACGTCTCTAAACTTTTTCTTAATTTTTTTTTCTCCTGTAAAATTCAATCCAATGAAAATTCTTTTTTGATTCTCTTGATATGTTCAATTGAAATTTTACTTATGTACATTCTAAACCGATTTTATATATTCTTGAAATTGGGCGATTTTATAAATAAAAAATTAATTAAAAATGAAAAATTTCATTTTCTAAGGACGAAAATGAATATCAATCTTTATTTGTGACATCTTGAAGCCAATGTGTCTAAACATGACTCTCATTTAAACCCGTGTTGTTTCTACCGTAAGTTTATGTAAATAATAGCAATGGTATTTTGTACCAACGTTCCCTAATAGTACCGTTCCCAAAAATAATAAAACCTGCGTGTGAAACAACAATTTGAATGTTATTCCGCTTTCTTCCTTTATTAAGGGTATCGGATTAGCGTCCGCGTCCCGTTATGGGCATTAATATCAAAACAATAAAAATAAACAATATAAAACAATATAAACGCTTTGTTTTTGAACGCATTGATCGTTCCTTTAGTCAACATTGATGCTTCAGGCAACACTTAGTCAATATTACGCTAGCTGATCCGCATTGGCACAGGCAAGGAAGTTAACTTATTGGGCGCTTAATTTTTCCATTTACTTTTGGTGATAAAGTAATTGCCCTCCACCCCCAATTGAAACCGTATTCGGATACATACTAAGGGTGAAGTACCTATTGCTGTCGAAAATAATAATTTTTCGAACAATCCTTACTAAACTTTGGAAAATAAATAGCTGTTTTTTTGTCTCAAATCATAAACGTCCCGGTTATCTTTATATTCTAAAAAACTCTACGTAAAATACTTCCCAACTAGTGTCACGTTAACGCTTTCGGATTGAACACAGCGGAAATTTATTTGATTCCGCAGTTCAAAAATCTAACCAATATGAAATCAAATATTCGAAGCCTCAAGACCACTTAAATAGGTTTGGTGGCCAAATTGTTAACATTAAAGATTTTCAACTGTTTTAACGCAAATAGAAACAATATTAAATTCTAGGCCGCTTTTGCTTTATCGGAATTCTATTCCCCGAACCGCTAACTCCAGCGCATTTTGTAATACATCTCCGCTTACAGATTTGCCATCTTTAATTTATCTGAAGATTTAAGTAATCTTGGTCGACAATTATAGACCAAATGGTAATCCTTCTGGAAAGGTGGCATTTAGAATATTTACACAATTTATAGGTGAGGCATAAATGGCGATATGAAACCTAAAAACTATTAAGTAGGAACAGCGGTAATTATACACGGGACGATATTCCACCATTGGGATAAAGGGATTTTTAAGTTTACCCTGGTGCGAATTTGGGTTGCCGTGTAGCTTTAGTTAAAACAACTACTGGTTCCGTGGTCAAATTAAGACCCCTTCCCTAAAATAAGTTTATTTAAAGTTACTTCATTCATATTAATCTTTATTATAAATATTCTTATTTATTAGTTATTATTATTTTTTGCGTGGGGCTGCGGTATAAAATTTCCCTCCCCATCTCTTCCCTTGGGGTCGTAAAAGGCGACTACGGGAAAACGGCTATACTGCACACTGTCAGTGGCAGTCAGATGGCGGGAAACCGCCCTTTCAGATCCCAAAGTGCCGAGACCATCTAAGGCCCCAGTCCCCGGCGCTTCAACCTCAACCCTGGCTACGGTCATGGTAACGGAGGGCAGGGGTGCTAAGAATCCCCGGGGATTCGGCTACCCAACGACGACTGGACCCAACATATAAAGCAAAGGACATTGGTACCGACGAGGAATAAGGGTGGAAGAAAGTAAACAAGTTGCGTTGGATATAACAGGATTATCCGGTCCGAAGACAGGGGATATTAATCTTTGAATCCGGCAACTTGTTTTCCATCTGAGGGCGACCAATTCCCAACGATGTTCATTTATCGTCCCAAGTCTCCAACAACATTGTTAAAATCGAAGTGTGTCGTCAAGGGGTTGGTTACCTTTCCAGAATATCGAAAGGTATTCGCGAAGGTCATGGTAATGCAACGGTAATTCCAAATGCGAAAAGCTTTAGATCGACTTTTGCCCAATGCCTGAACACTTGCAGCCTGTAGACAAATTAACGTTTAACTCGTGGAAATGTCCATACTGTGGGTACTAGGTTCCACAAGGCGCACCCAAACCTAGAACAAAAACTCTCTGATCCCTGAACCTTATGGAAACAAGACGGAAGATGGGCTACGTCTTCTTCTGACATTTTAGGCTACAGGCAGCTGAATAGAGGATCTCCGGTTGCGGCGCCCGCATCTTTAATACATGTCGTTTGAAGGGCAATTGAACGGGAACCAAAGGTTCAAGTTTCGGAGATCTTCTGTCGGGCAAAGCCAGCTAACAAGAAGACCGATATGGGGCCGTCATCCCGGTAGACCAGAAGTTTTAGGAGATCGAGAATTATGGACATGACACATCGTCGTCGGAACCGCTTACTGAAGCAGGACGACCCAAAAAAGGTGGTACAACTCCAAAATATCCCGGAAGTCAGTCGAGCAGTTTTTTATAACATATTTTCACAGCTATGGAAAAGGCATGCTCGAAAATCTCGGGACCCATCAATAACAATGTCGTCCGCCCAGATAACCTTCCGTTAGCACCCGGATTGTCCCAAGCACGCGTTGCTGGGTTTGTTACATTACCCGCAAACGGACGTGCGCGAGCTAAGCTGGGTGGAGACCAAGACCAGCTAACGTTTGGATGACGCCCGGACGAGATAAATTACGACTTTGCAAAAGTAGCCAATTTGGGTGGATGAGAATAGCCAAATCCAGAAGCGGGAAACATTCATGAATACAATGTCTGGACTAGCAGTGGACTGATACGGGTGGATGATATTAATGCGACTTTCAAAAAATTATTTAAATCATTTGCGGTCTAAATAATTCATTATTTGAATGCCACAAAATAAAAAATAAAACGACGTTTTGGTTTTTTATAAAACATATAAAGGCCTTGGTAAACCGGGTAAAAACTATTTTTGTAAATAAAAACATCGGCTTGGTGTTTTGTCACCTATTTATGTTTGTTAAAGGTTGCCACATAACCCTAGAAAATACCACCCGTGATGTGAATAATTCCCATCAAAAAGAAAGGGGCAAAACCCCCCCTGCGTTCATAATTCAACCTGAAATATAGTAGTGTAAGTGGGATGACTTTGACTGAAAGATCTAGAAAACCGCTAAATATTTTAATACTTAGCTACTATTTAATGTAATAAAACCTATTTTCCTGTTAGTAAAATGAAAATCAACACTGATAAGAAAACAATTCTGTAACTTCATATCAAAAGTAATCATTAATTTGATTTAATTTGATAAAATACATTTAATTTAAAATTTATACCGTTAAGTTAATATATGACTTTTATTACATATTTTTGTTCTTGTTCAAATACGAGGTGAATCAAGAAAATTATTTATAAAAGTGAGACTTTATTCCAATAAAGTCTTGTATTTTTTTAATGGACCTCTAAACAGTCAATGCAAATAGAATTTGTTTATTTTTTATCATCCTGGGTTAGTCCACAGCTGGACATAGACCTATCCCTACCACACGCCGTCTCCATTAGGGGGTTTTGAACCGTATCCCACCACGCTGGCTCAATGCAGGTTGGTGGGTGGACCGACTTTATACACGTCCATCCGACGCATGGATCATTTTACTTTTCAAAAATCACAAACCAACGATAACACAAGACTGTTTTTCCCGCAGGAGGTGGTTATTGTTTTAAGGACAGATTTATAAGATGAATAATACAATTTTTACAGATTTTATCGGATTTACGGATTTTATATTTAATTGCTTTACAATTATTTTAAATAATACCAGACGTTTTTTAACCTATTGTTTGGTTAACACCTCAATTTTTTCCAGCGGGAAAACCTTTTTTGGGTTATAAGAAAGGCATGGTAAAGACGTAAAACCGACTGCTTTTTTCCTTACCCTCATCTCGATGTTTATTTATACATTTTTCCTTGTCAATAGTATTACGAAGGGATTTCAAAAGTCATTGAATAAATTACCCGCGATCAAGTATTTCTTATGCATTTTCCAAGTGAATTAGATCCCCAAGCGACTTCTCGCTTAAATGAGAATAATAAACAAAAAATTTAAGAACCAGTCAAGATATGCAAATCGGTAAAAAGCAATTGTAAAGAGGGGAAAATGTTAATGACGGGGAAAATTGAAAATTTTTTGATTCTAAAGTACGTTTAAGAGGTAACGTTCGAATTATTATTTTAGGCAAAAAAAAAACAATTCTAGTATTTTATTGATTAAATACTAATGTAAATTACTGAATAATAAGAAAACTAATATCAAGGTAGTAGAAGTAGGTCAAAGATCATTTCAATTATAACTCTGTAATTCATGCATGTTAATGCAGAAATATGAAATTTTCTTTGAAGATCCAATTTTTTCAAACCGATAAAAAGTTCCTATTGAAATTGTCTTTCTTAGAAAAGTTTTGTTTTTTATATATTATTTAATAATAATTAATTTTCAATAAATATGATTATGGAAAAAGTTCAACCACGTACCTAGTAGTATGGGCCAGGCTTCTTAACCGGAGGCTGGGTTGCTCGGGACCAAAAAAATATCATTGTTGTTTTCTTTTCCCAGGACCAGGTCAGATGGGCTTGTAAAAAGTGACCCCCACCTGCATAGGACCCTGGTGGGGTTCAAAACCCACTATCATATACAGGTGTACAGGGGAGGTATATTCAAAGGTTGACTATCACAGGCTGATGGTGAATTAATTATTCAAATACAAATATTACGAATAATTTTGACGATATTCAATGAAAAGAAGCCGATTTCATATGTTTATTAAACTCAAAAAACATCGGCGTCACAACTAACCATTTATCACTACATAAATATACTTAAAAGATTGGGAAATAAACATACTTATGGTTATTGTGTCTTATATGGTTTATGGTGGCACACTATTTAGTTCACCAAATACGAGACAATGGTATATGGAATAGGACACACACAGCGCTTTCTTTTAAAGTGGCTGAAGCTTGGTATGTTTAGCATGTTATTTGATGCTATATTCAAAGAAATAAGAGAAAAAACCAATTTTAAATTTAATTTTTGCATTAGCAACAGCTTTAATCCCTTAAAGAGGTTTAAAAGTCCCAACACTACTCAATCCATCTCAAGTTTTTTTTAACAAGACTTTTGGGTAAAAATAACCAAAGGAACGAGGCGCGGGAGATCGAACCTTATTGGTTTTCAGCCTCGCCATCGGAAGTGGTTTTAAACAAGTTTTATTATTTTTTTGGGCAATTAAAAGTTTGCTTCTAATTATAAACTCAATAACGAAATAAAAAAAAATCTAAGCTATATTTGAATTTACGGTCTATGTAATATTATAGAAAAACAGCATAAACTTATTTACCCATCTTACATACAACTAATTTAGACTTTATAAACTAATTCAAAACTTTTTACAATAAAGCTTAATGTTGCATTATTTTAAGAGAATTCTTCCAAAACGACTGTGTATACAATTCGATGATTTAAATCCTCAATCAGACGTTTGTCAATATTGAGATCCGGTAAACATCTCAATAGTCACGTATTGCCTATTCATCTATTTCCATTTGTAGCCTTGAAGATAAACGATGCTGACACTAACAGTAAGCCATAATTCCTTCCATGTTCAGTAATAATTAAATTAATATCGTTAAACGTGTTAATAATAAATGTATTCTTCTCGGAAAAAACGTGTAACTAACATTTCCTTAAAAACTAGTGCTTACTATGTGTGTTTATGCAATACACATGTTACTTCAAATATTCCTGCTATATGAAAAAAAACCTGTGTACATATTTTCTATTGTGTCATAGTAAGTTGAATATAAGTTTTTCATTATAATAATAATAAAAAAACGTTAAATGTGTAGAAAATAATTTTGGCTGCGAGACTAGAATTTATTCTTTGCATTGTCAAATTTATATTTATATATTAGAAAATAAGTATTCCTTTCTTATAAAAGGTTTTGGTTTTATAAGCAAAATCTAAAAAAACCCTTTTTATATAAGAAAAAATAACGAAATAGAACCAAACTTTTTTGAATTGAAGAGGGACAACAACTCAAATATCTGTTTTCTTGATGTTGAGGGCAGCACGGGCGGATCATCCAACTGTCTGTAAAATAAGATGATCATGTGTGAAAACGCTCTGTTAAACAACCGTATAGTTATCCAAATAAATTTTGATCAAATGCATTTTATTATATATTATACATATATCCAAATAATATAACATTCACGATGTTTGTCCGTTGGACACCAAATTTTAACCGATTTTAAAATATAGCTACACACAATGGCCAACTATATTTTAAAATTGGTTTAGTTAAACTTGAAAGATAGAACAGCTTACATATTTATTTATCGTCGAAACATGGTTTTACTAAGATTTATTTTTCTATTATTATTTAATGCAAAATGTTCTTAAAAGATTGTGACGTTATTCATTGATTTTTTGTTTTCAATGTTGTTTAATAAATATACATTTTTCGTTGATACTAGGACTTTAATTGGAAATAAAATAATTGATTAAAAATTAATTTTGGTATTTAATTTTTAAATAATTTTATCTATTGTTAAAAAAAAACAAGTTCATAACCCATTTTTTATAAATTAAATAAAAAATAATGAATAAAATTACCTAACATTCTTAAAAATAAATTGGATTTTACAGGCAAAAAAATTAAAGTGATGTTGTTCCTCATTAAATTTAAATATTTTGATGACATATTCAATGGCGCATACGATTGTAGGTAAATTAAATATTATTTTAATAATTTGTTTCCTTGTTAGACCATGTAATGAACTTTACTTTTGGTTTTTTAATAACCAATCAAAAACTTAAAATTATGTTTTTGGTATTGTCCGCTTTCAGCCAATTAAACCTCAAACAAAAATATGATTATATTAGATTTATATACTATTACCACAAAAAAAGGGAGAAATAAAACTGAAAGCAAGCAAATTATAACTTCCCCTTTTGGAAAACAAAGGTTGGTCGACCCCCAACCGGGGAGCCGATCTCCGGCAAACTTTAAGGGCAGCGGTAGCAGGGTATCGCCGTCTTGGCGTTCATTGAAAAGGCCTATGTCCAGCGTGGACAGATAAAAATTAATGATGATGATGATGAATCATAATTATAATTTCCAACATCCCTGTTATCCCAATTGTCGAATAGTGATGATCTTGGTCGAATGGGCATGTAAAAGTCGGTCCACCACCAACCCGTACAAAAAACCCCCAAATGGTAAACGTGTTTGAGGCCAGACGCAGGACTAAAACAGGTGATGATGATGAACATTATTAATCAAAACTTAAGGAAAATAAGCAGGTAAAATAAACATTTAAAAATAATTTATTAATTTTTGGTTTAAAAGCGATAAGCAAAGGAGTTCACCGGTGTGCGATATAAATATTTTTTTTTTAAAAAGTTTAAAATGTCACGAATCCTTTAGTCTGTTTACCTAGCAATTGCTGGGAAATTCAAATCGGAAAATAGAGTTAACTAACTGCTGATTTGGTCAGCACCCAGAGCAACCACCGACGGTCCTTTGTAAAATGCTACCTACATTAAAATAAAAATATAAAATAAGGGTATTTAAAAAAGTTATTTTAAAACATCACATGCTAAATATTAAAATTGGTAGAACTAAAACTTAAAAAAAAAATATGAAAAATTTTTCCAATTTTTTGAAAGTCTAAAGGGTAAATTTGTTTTGCCCTAAAATTAAAAAAGACGCTTGAGAATGGACCCTTGAAACTAATAAACTTTTGCGTAGATTGGGCCGCGTCACGTACTATTCGTGACACTAAAGAAGACAAACGGCTGGTTTTATTCGCATTTACGAGACACTTTTCACCCGGTGGAAAAACAAAGAAAATGGTTTGAGCAGTATAAAATTGTCGGGCTTTTCGTGCCACTGCTCAAGAATCTTAAAATTATTTTAAAATATTTTATATAAAAGCTCGATATTGCGGTAAAAATAGTTGTATTATCAAACTTTTGATTTTTGGGTCGCAGATAATAGCCATATTTTAATTATTATACGGTTGGTGTTATTTAAATATTAATTACATACACTGGGATATTTTTTTTTGCTTTGTTAGTATTATAATTATATAACTATTGCATTTAACGATAATATATTCAGAATATGAAACAGCCTTTAATTTTTTCATCCTTTCCAACTAAACTACTTATTTATTTAAATTCATTAGGGATTGAACTCATGTTACGAGTAATGCGCTTAGTATGATTTTTCGCAAATATTAAATTGGGAAAAAAAATAATGTTCTTATTGGAATGTATTTTGTATATAGAAATTTAATTGAAATCGGTTAAATGGTTTGACATTAAAAGACCACAACGGACGAAACAACAGACAGACATATAGACAGACAGAGCTACTCTCGCATTTATAATATTCGTATGGGCAAATGACCAACGCGTTATAAAGCTTTCCAAAACTGATATTCAGTAAAAACATCTGTTTCCACATTTTTCAGATTTATCTTAATGCATTAAGGTATAATGGAATACATTTTATTTTAGTCGATCAAGGAAATATGTAACGTTCTGATAACCCTTACTCGAGTCGACGAGACAAATTATACGTGGACACGACTATGTTTTATTTTTTCTAGTAGGTAGGAGATAAAAACAAAGCCAGTTGCTGGCCTTTATAAAAGATTTCCAAGATATTAAAAAGCTTTATTCTTAGTCTAACGATTTTATAATTGTTAAATCATAATTGTTTTTTTACTTTTTTTAACTAGATTTTGTTTTTTTATTTTTCTAGTTTTGAACTTCTCAAAAATAAATCACAATGAAAATTCTTTAAAGTCTAACTTTGTCTATCTTCTGTCTGTCCGCATTTTATGAATTGTGAATCTATGAATTGTTTTTTTTACTTTTTTAACTAATTATTAGTTTTTTTTATTTTTCTAGTTTTAGACCGACTTTTTCAAAAAGATCTTAGTTTCTATGATTTTTTTGCGCCGCTTCTTGTGCTATAATTTTAAAATTAGGTATTAGAGGATGGGTCCGTTTTTACAAAGGGCCTCTGAGGGAGTACTTCCGGTGCCGTTTTCACCCGCAAATCACGTGAAAACACACTGTCTTCCGGTTTGAAGGCATTTTGCCACCGAAATTACTGGGTAACAGACATATCATGTCATGGTTTGATGAACAGATTTGAGGTTCTTGCTGTTTACCTTTGGCAGGACAGGTTTTTTACAGTCATTAAATATAATCCCAAGTCTCGAATATCGGCATATTTACTCGTTACATCTCGTAGTTCTTGCCCCTTGCAAAGTTAAAACGTATTGTAAATATACATCTAAAACGTAATTAAAAAATGTCAAGGAAAAAATTTATTGATTTGTTTTAAGCGTAAATTTAATTTACATTAATTGCTTATTTGGACAGCCATTTTTGTATTTTCATATGAAATATTTTAAGGAGTCGTCTTAAACCCCTCAATAAAAATGGTTTATTTTAACAATCAAAAGACCTCCAAATCCTTATAACTACGGTGCTAAAAATTTTCCTAAGTTCAATTTCCAAAAAAAGCGTATATACAGAATGAGTGCCACAGAAAATATGAATATTCAATAAAAATTATTGCAATGCACAACACAAAAGCCAGTAATCTAAAATCTATGACGAATTCATTATTTTTTTCTCAACGTCCCACTTTAAGCGCGCCCCTTCTTGGATTGACAACTGTCGATATTATAACGAAGGGGCCTTACAGCCATAAAGTATCATCCCCTTCAACTCTTCTACAAAAGAGAACTTGCAATTGATTCATTTAAAACATGGAACGCGGTAATTCAGTCCCCTAAGTCTTCGGTCACGAAAATGGGTCAGGAACAAAAAAATTTTGTTTGTACTAGGTCTTAATGTCCTTTATTCTTTATTAATGTAATGACTATGTGGATTTAAGTAAAGAAGAAGAGTGACTGATATTGCCTTTAGAAATTTTGGAACAAAATATCTCCACGCTAATAGCATATAACGAAGATTGAATCACTATGTCACAAAGAACAGGACGTAGAACACGAAGTAGGTTTTTTTAAATAAATTAATAAAATTAAATTTACTTACTTAATATAGAAAAATTACTTGTAAGTAGTAGTTAAATAAAGATAAGATCTTAGATCCACTGAAGAAGAGATTAAAATGATTTTAAATCATTTGAAGATATTAAGATGGAAGGTTAGATAAGGCCTTTTCCAATACCCGAAATCTTCAAATATAGCAAAGGTGTTGCAGAAATATTTTCGAGAATGTGTCGGCGTTTGGCGTTAGTACCATCTGATTACACAGTTTCAGCCACGTACCGGTTCCAATTATCCCAGAACGCTGTAGTTTGATTTTCCGTAGGCATGTCCGCGAACATGCAATACGTTTTATTAACCAATATGGAAATCTAATCTTGACCCTTTTGATAGACTGTTTTATATAAGTTAATGACGCCTCATTAAAAAAAAACTTTTTCGGTTAACAGGTCCCTGAATAAAGGCTCCCAGTTGTTTCCTGCATCTAGACTAAGATTCGGATGTTTCAAGTTTTTAAAAGAACGACCTGGTCCCAAAATTTAAGTTTAAAGTTTAAGAATGTAGGAAAGGAAAATTAAATCTGACGAGAAAGCAAGAACGGATGGCCAGGTGGAAACCATGAAAGGATTAGAGGTGAGGATAATTCAACCCAGTTGTCTTTAAAGGAGGTTTGGGAGGGTTAGAAGCGGTAAAAACATAAAACGAATAAAATAAACGAAAGGAGACGCAATATTTTAAAATTTGGGTTCTGGAAGAATTTTGGGCAAGAAGATTGGTATTAAAATCACCCAAGATAACGTGGTGAGCGAACACTGAACCCAAAGATTCAAGCATTCAATTAGTGAAAAATTAATAAGGGACGACCAAGACCTGCAATTATCTTGGCACCTTTACCAAGCTTGGGAAGATATACACCCAAATGAGTTGGGATGAAAGGAAAGCTTTTTGGAAGGTAACCTTAAGATATCCAACACCTCCTCTTATTTTCCTGTGGGTCATTACGTACCAAATAAACCAAGGGTGAATATAAAGGTGAAGAAAGATGTGGTTTGAGCCACGTCTCAGAAAATGAAGATGGCGGGAAATTACATTTAAAAAAAATGTGGAAAATCAGGGGACGGTATCTTGAGCATTAATGTGGCATATATTAAATAGTTTACGATAAGTTGTACCAAATTTATCGTACAAAACGGCACCTAGTAAGTCGCTACTGGAGAAAAAGCTGTCACTATCATTATCGGTAGATTTATTGGCAAAGAAAAATCATTGTCAGATTCAACTGACATTAAAATATAAATAAATATGAAGAATAAATACATATAATATATATATATATATATATATATATATATATATATATATATATATATATATATATATATATATGCAATATAATATATATATACAATGCAAAAAAGGACAACAAGGATACACTCTAAAACTCGCCAGCTTAATATCAGTAGAAAAACTGATAATAAGCTGGCGGGCTGATATTAAACAACTATAAAATACAGTGGCACTAGAGCAAAATAAATTACTAAAAAATCTAACGCACAAATAAAAGATACAAAAAAGAAAAGAATGGCAAGATTTTCCTTTAAACCAAAAAACTGAAAAATATCAAAAATGGTCACATTTGTTACAAAAGAAATGCTAACAATTTTCTAAATTAAAAATAAATAACTAAAAGACAGTATAAAAACAAAGCTAAACTTTTAAATAAACCAAATAAAAAAACAGATAGTCAACTGTAAAATAAAACAATAAAAGTAAATGAAATTAAAATTAAGCACAGTTTTAACAAAGTAATAAAATTAAAATAAAAAGGTAGTAAGTAGGAACCATACACAAAGTGAACTAGTGAGTGAATTGGAACACCATCTAAAGTTGTCTGTGGCATTATTGTTTATCAACAAAGTTCAGACAGACACGTTTTCGAAACTTTGTAACAAACCTACGCTACTATTTCTATTAATGTTCTATTTTGCTTGTCATAGCGTTGGTGGAAACACGTAGTCGTGAGATTTTTAAGTTTGCTTTAGTTTCTTTTGTTGAAAACCTAAATTCTCTGTTTTGTGTTTGTCTGGTGGCGGTTTACGTTCGTTCTGGTAAGGTCGTTTTTATTGCATTAGTATGGAGAAAGATAAGCCTCCGGATGAAGGCGGCGTTCTTCCACCTGACTTATCGTTAAACTCTAAAACCACTCCATTACCATCTAGTGCTAATTCTACAACAGAGAAATATACCACTAATATTAGAAAACGCCCGGCTGAAAAGCACGAGGCTGTCGCGAATAAAAAATCGTTCCACCCTCTTCATCTTATCAGTCAACATATTTCAAAAAGGATTTGAAAGTGATGCCAATCTATAATAGGATAAAGGACCTTTTATTGTCCACATTGTTAGATCTGTCCCTGACCTGTCTGCTGGACAATCAATTCGCCTACTTAAATTTGCTCAACTTATCCATAAATCCGAATGTTTCGGGCATAACTCAGGAGGTATTAAAGCACTGGGGATAAATCGGATTTCGGTCGAATTTAAAAGTATCTCTGATGCAAATAATTTCCTTTCTCATCCATTTCTATCTAACAATAATTTTACTGCCTCTATCCCTAAATTTACCATCACCCGCATGGGAGTTGTTAAAAAGTATCGCAACTGATTGGACACTAGAGGAACTAGTAGAAATCCTTAAAACGCCTCCTAAATGGAAGGAAGTTGTTAGAGCCAGAAGATTAAACATCAAAGTCCGACAAGAAGAAAAATACATTAGTTCCATCTACCACTGTAGTCCTGACTTTTTCTGGTCAAATCTTTCCAGAAAAGTTTCTTTAGCTCCTTCCTGTCTTGACTTATGTACTCCAACTCTCCAATGTAGGAATTGTTGTAAATTTGGCCATATCATCCAGGTGAAGGTTGTAGACACATAGATGCTGTTCAATCTGTTCTGTAGTGGTAACACAGGGCAACTGACTCCAAATGCCCTGAACATATAAGACAGAAATCTTTTAAGATGGTTATGTCCCAGGAGAGCATAAGTTATTCTGAGGCTGCTCTTCGATTTTCTGCGCTCAAAAATCTTACCTGATATGGCCATCTGTCACTCTTCCTACCAACTACAAGCCACTATCTGCTCTCCCTCCTATCCAAACCCTTCCTCTTACTCAGCAAGTGCCCTCAATCAATACTCAGGCAGGCCAAAACTCTAAGACCACTTATAAATCCCTCGGCCAAAAGTACCCTGGGAAAAACTTATGACGTTAAATCTCACGATGATATTATTAACTCCCTTGTTTCTTTACAGCCTAATGGTTGTGATTTATCTTGTTCTGAGTCTTCCCTTTGATCACTCCAAAAGACAATCTTGTTAAGCTACTGACCTGCTACCTTATCAACATCTTGTCTAAATTCTCTGATGCCCAACCGAACAATGTCATAATTCTCCTCCAATAACTCCTCGATATTTTTGTATCCAAAAATGGCAACAATTCTTCAATGGAATTGTAGAAGCATAATCCCAAAAACCAGACCTTATTTTTTTTTAAATAAACATAATCCTATAGTCCTTGCCATCTCGGAGACATGGTTAAAACGAGATCTATCTTTAGACTTCCTGGTTATTCATGCTTCCGGGATGACAGGGATGATGGAAGGGCGGGTTGTGCACTCTTTGTGGCTAGATTTATCACATTTTCACAGATTCCAATCCTTCCCATAGCCCTGACTTGGACACAGTGGCGGTCAGGGATAACAATATGTCTATTATCACCTGTTACATCCCTCATCCTTATAGTCTAGTTATATCTAGTGCCTCCATCCTTTCCTCTATCCCTGGCCCTTACATAGTCTGTGGAGATTTTAATTGTCATCACGCTATGTGGGTTCCATTCATGCCGACTCGGTTTCTCCTATTCCTCGATTTAATAGATAACAACAACCTCTTTATCCTAAATGATGAATCTCCGACACGACGGGTGCCACCCGGCCAACCTCCAATGCTCCAGATCCCTCTCTTACAAACTCTCTTTCGTGGTCAGTATTGCCATTTTCTTATGGCAGTGTTCACTTTCCTATACTAATCAAGTCCACTCTCCCGCGCCTCCTTTCCAGAAATTTCCTCCCTGCAAAGGTTCAGACTCTCTGATGCAGACTGGGTCAAATACATTTAAAACCTAGAAGATAAGATCCTTTGCCTACCTCCTGTGGACTCAACAAACTTTAGTTCCTTTATGACGATTTTGTTGCTGCAATTATTGCAGCAGCAAAAGAATCTATCCCTATCAAAAACGGTTCCGCTGCCAAATCTCCTCTTCTCCATGGTGGGACTCCAGAATGTATTTCTTTTCTTTCTTTACCATCTTCCTGACCTCCTACCTCAGAAAGGATGAATGAGATCTTTACTTTACTTGAATTATCCTGTGCACTAGATAACTTGAAAGACTCGTTTCCAGGCATTGATGGACTTTCCTACTCTTTGTAACTAAATCTTCTACTGCAACAAAGCAAGTTTTCTTAACATCATAAACGAATTTTTCCTCTGGATGCACACCAGAGTCATGGAAGACTCAAATAATCATCCCAATTCTTAAACCCGGCAAAGACCCAAGTGCCTCGACTTCGTATCGCCCCATCACTCTATCATCTATTGGCCAAAATCCTAGAACATCTTGTTAAATACAGATCAGAGTAGATCTCGAGAATAAAGGTCTACTCTCAAATACCTAGTTTGGTTTCAGACGTGGCATGAGCACTATGGATAGTTTGTCATCCTTTCATCTGATATAAGACTTGCTCTATCTAATAATGAGCATGTTATTGGGGTCTTCCTTGACATCTCAGCTGCCTATGATAATGTCCAGCTTCCAAAACTCAGGCAGAGATGCTTCATATGAGTATCCCTGAGAGGTTGGTTAACATTATCTTCAGCTTTTTTTCTGTCGCTCAATATGTGTCCGATATCATGGCTCTCCACCCTTCCCGTCTTGTCTGAAAGGGTCTTCCTCTGGGCTCAGTGCTAGGCCCTCTTCTATACAACCTGTACACCGCTGACCTGGACACAACTGTAAATAGCTTCTGTAAAATTCTACAATATGCAGATGATATAGCTTTGTATGCACCTAGTACTTCATTACATGATGGCTGTTCCCGGCTAAATTCAGCTATGGACTACCTGAACATCTGGCTTTTGAAACATGGGTTAAATCTGTCCACCCAAAATGTCCGTGGTTGTTTTCAGCTGAAAACGTCATTTCCTACATAAAATTTATCTGCAGCTGGTGATCCAATAATGTTTAAACAGTGCACAAAATTCTTTGGTGTTATTCTTGATCATAAGATGACTGGACTTAAACATCTGGAATACATAGCTAGCAAATGTGAAAAAAACGTCAATGCTCTTAGATCCTTGTCAGGAGTCCGTTGAGCTCAGATCCCGCTACCCAAAAATCCTTTACAACGCAATCATACGTAACCATTTGGACTATGGCAGCAATATTCTAGAGCCATGCAGCAAACTGGCTCTGGAAAAGCTGGACAGAATACAGTACAAATGTTTACGTATAATTAGCAGTGCAATGAAATTTTCTCCAATTAATGCCCTCTAAGTGGAGTGTGTACAATTTCCATAATTCATCAATTCACAATTCCAATTCAATAATTTAGTGTTCCTACGTAGACAATTTCTAGCTGACAGATACTTTTCTAATGCTGTTCAGTACCCTTCTCATCCTATTTTAAATTCCGTAGATCTCTTATCCCGTTCTGTAAACCTGTCCCCTTATTGGTCCCATAAAACCCATCCCCTTTTGATAAATAGCTTTAAAAGGTTGAAGAACTCTTCAGAACCCATTCTCAATTTATGACTATATTCTGATATTTACAGATGCATCAAAATCTGATAACTCTCATGTTGGTGCCTCTGTAAACATTTCTAAATTTAATGCCCTTTTAAGCTTTAATGCCCACCGCAATGCTCAATATTTACTGGTGAATCCATTGCAATTATAGAGGCAGTAAAGTTTATTGACTCCAATAGATCCCTTTTCCGCAAATCTTTAATATTAAGTGACTTTAAAAGTTGTTTGGAGAGTTTAACAAATCGCCCCTTCCATCGTAAACCCCTCTCCTTCATTATCCTATCCACCAAAGAGATACTTTTTCATTTAGAAAAATCTGGTGTTGAGACAACTTTAGCGTGGATTCCAGGCCATTCAGGTATTACAGGCAACGATGCAGCTGACTACTATGCTAAGCAAGCTATTGTCATTGGTGATCCAAAATACTCATGGATCCCATCTCAAGATTTATGCTCTATGGCAAAAACTCACTTGCTGGAGTCTTGGAATACCTGTTGGAAAAGTTCCAATAGAATGAAAGGCAAATTCTATGCCAGCATCTAACTGAACATTTCGTCAAGACCAGGGTTTTTTAAGTTCAAACACTTCCCTAAATTAGTCACATCTGTGATTATTCGACTCCGTTCGGGACATGTTTGTATTGTTTTTAGCCGTGCTACGTACACTTGATCATTCAATGTGACAATGTGGCCTAGCAGAGGGTTCCTGAACATATATTTTTTCTTGCAGAAATCTTAAAATTCCCTTTATGACATCCTCCTCCTTCCTTTCCCAGACCTGTTAACATTTATTTTCTTTTAACCTTTACAGAACTATACATTATAAACTATACATTAAAAAATAAAACACAAGTTTTTCTTTCTATACTTTTCTAAATTACTTTGTTACCATAATTTTGTGCATATATTTTCGTTATTATTTATTATTTTGTTTTATTTAAAAGAATTGTTTCTAAATATTTCTTTGTTAATTGCAAGGCTACACCAAGTTACAGAAAACAAATTTATTTTTGGCTTTTCTAAGCACAAATTATCGATATCTCTGTAAATATATTATTACATCTTTGTTAACTGTATTTTGCTCTTGTACAAAACTTTTAAAAGAATTATTTACATTTATTTTGTGAAATTATTACCTTTACTGTATAATTATTTGACTTCTGCTAACCAAAAAATATTTAAGACAAGGCATTATAATAATTTTGAGAGCATTTACTATTGTAATTTGATGGGCCAAAGCCTATAAATTTTCTTAAATACTTTGTTATTAATATTATCATTAATGGCTGAGTCTCTTAGTGTTTACTATCAGAATACTCGAGGACTGCGTACAAAAACGAGCATATTTAAAAGAAATCTTATTTTTAACAGATACGATATCATATCACTTACGGAGACCTGGTTAAATAAAGGAATTGACGATCATGAGCTGTTTGACGGCAGATACACGGTATGGCGCCGTGACCGTGACTATTTGTCTACAAATCAACTTAGGGGCGGTGGTGTCGTTTTAGCAGTTAAAAGGTATACCCTCAGTGCAACGCACAGAATGGCTCTCTTCTGCAGAAGATCTTTGGATTACTTTATATTTAAAAACAAATATAACACCACTAATTTACATATCTGCACATTATATTTATGCAACGAAAATATGGGCTACGTACAATGCTCAACTAAATAACTTCTGTGATAAACTTTTTCTATAATAAATTCATGTCTAGACGACAAGTTTATAATTTTGGGAGACTTTAATCTTCTTAACATTAATTGGTGCGAGCAATGCGATTGTCACTCCATCGGGAATAACTGGAGATGCTCAAATTAACTTCTTCGATAGATTAGCACAGTGTGACTTGACTCAAATGAATAATTGTCGTAAAATAAATAATCGTATTTTAGATTTAGTGTTGACCAGAGAAAACTAACTGTTAATACTTGCCTCGACCCTCTGATATATGAAGACAGTCACCATAAATCTTTGGTGATCGAAATGGATCTGTCGCAAATTAGATTGTTAGCTCAAAAGCAAGGTTAAACCTTGCTTTAGAGCTTTTGTATATTTATTCGTCAGGATACACACCAAATTTCAACTTTTCTTAAAAGCATACCATGGGGTGAAAAATAATAAAAGGACAAATCTATTGAAGACTCTGTAATTTATTTCTACAACAAAATGTATGCAGCACGAGATCTGCAATTGCGTGTGCGCGAGATGGCGTACATTGCTCTTCTAGCGTATCGGCTAAGCATTCGGCCTTTTCGAAGTCATCGAAAGCTAACAAGCCCCGGTTGGCTTTGATAATGGCGGCATGGCGTCGCGGGATCCGACTACATACGTCGAGCCAACTGCCTATAGGCAGTGTGCGATGGCTCTAAGTCTTCCGTCAGACTTAGCCACGATTCTTTGCAGTGTAATTCTATCCTGTCCTGACCTCTAACTGAAGTTTCCTAAAGCGAAATCGGTTTGACTCGGACGGATAGCGATAAAACGCTCGCTTGAGTGTATTTTTCTCTCTAATCAGACATCGAATACTGACAAACAAGCCAAAGTTGCGGTCACCCGAAACCTTGACTGTCCTTTCGGAGTCGTCGATGGCTGATGAGATATGCGTAGTGATACTGTCGATGGCAATATACGCTTTGTCTAGACAATCAATAACCTCCGGTAGAGTAGCAACTTTGGGTGTCCATAGCCTGAGTTTGCGTTCAAGACAATGCCAATTTGTTACGGTTTTGGTCGTAGGGACCGCACCAGCGCCTTGGCCCAATTTGAATAAGACCGGCAAGTGGTCAGAGTCTAACGCACAGAGTGCCTCTGTCGATACGACATCGAGCGAGACGTCTCTAACTAACAGCAGGTCTATAGTGCTAGGAGCGCCTATGCCTGAGTCTGAGTATCTAGTAGGGGTCCCGGGAGCTATTATGTTTATGTTGAGTGGCTCCTCCAGTTCCAGCAATTTATTGCCATTTGTGTTTGGCGTAATGCAATTCCAGTCGGGATATTTGCTATTTAAGTCGCCTGCGATAATGGTTGATGGACCTAGGCCAGAAGCAGCTCCAGGTCGGATCTAAGTAACTTACTTGGGGACAGATAACGGAAACAAGTCAAGCGGCCTGTGGCCGGTGAGTGCAATCTGACACGCTGTCCCCTCTAAGTTAGTTAGTGTAGGTATATCTAATGGTGCGATATGTAGTGACCTTTCATAGTATATCAGTGTACCATCAGCGGTCCTGACAACCTATCGTTTCTAATTATGTTATAGCCACTGATTCTAGGATTGGCTATTGACGGTTTTAAAAAGGTCTCTTGCACTAGAAATACGTCTATACTATATCCTATAATATGTATATACTATATCCTGCAAGTATTTGGCGATTTCGGATCGCTGCTTCTTAAGAGCCGTTTGCGTTAAAATACGATACGACTGGAGAGCGCGGTTTTGCCCTACCCAGATGGTAGCCATCTTAAACGGTTAACCTACTTGTTTGTGTCTGTTTCGGTTCTTATTTAAATTTACTTAGTTCGTCTAAGATTTCGGCGTGAGCGAGCAAGACGTTTATTTTTTCAACTGGGCTGATTGCCAGGCGCATTTTATGGTCCAAATCGTATAATTTAGACATGTTTACTTTTTGTGCAAATTCGAAGTATTTCGAGATTAAGTCAACGGGCGGCGGACGGACGTAATTACTGGGCCCTTTGTGTGACGTGATTTGCGCGGCGGGCGCAGGTGCGAGTTTATTGCTCGCTATTGTGGGACCCACCTGGTCGGTTCCCTTACTTGATTGCCGCCGCCGCACATTAGGGACGGCGACGGATTTTTAATTATAACTGGCTTTGTCCATGCACTAACTGCCGGTGCAGGTGCAGGGACAAAGCTCGGCTTCGTAACCGGGAATTCGCGGAGTCCGCGGAACGTGAGGCAGATGGCCGCGATTGTTTTTGGGTGCCTCGAGCAAACCCTGTAACTAGCCGGATGACGTTTTCGCAATTTGCGCACGCGGGCGGCTCGACCGAATCTTTTGGCCTTGGGCACTCCGGAGTGCTGTGCTGGCGGCACATTTCACACAACGTGCACGCGCGAAGCAGTTGCGCGTTGTGTGCCGGAAATGTTGGCAGTTATGACACTGCGCGACTAGGCCGGTCTTGCGTGGAGTTTCGACCCGTAAGCCGGTTAATTTACATATTAATTGAATATTGATTTTCCCACGGGGGAAAGATCAAGCTCGACCATGAGTAAGTCCATTTGAAATTTATGGCGTGGGTGGTGCATGCGGCGCACCCTATGCACGGGTATCCTTCCCGTCCGACCTATTCGAGTTCCTTCGAACTCCGACTCGAACGAGTCGGTCTTCCGGTAGAGCGAAAGTGTTAAACGCGATTTTACCCTCGCGGAGGTATTGGGTTAACGCGCGGAAGTCATCTGAGGTCTCTACGTTGACCCGTATGCCTATACGTGTATTAGCGGAACGAAACTTCAATATTTTCGCATTTGATAGTGAATCACGACCGGGGTGGAGCCCTGGCCTTTCTAGGCTTTGATTGCGGCTCGGCTGCGGCTTTCGCGGGCGCCGCGGTCGGTGACGGGAGTGGGGAGCTAGGGCGGCTCTCAGTGTCGCTTCATATGGCGGGCGTTTTTGCCCTTTTTCCGCGATCGCACGGTGGTAAACCATCTGAGTCGGCTATGTTGGCGGCGTTTGTTGACACGGTCGTCGGGTTCGAAGTCCATTTTCGAGGGCCGGGTTCGTCTTCGGCGACTGACTGCGCTGAAAGATAATGACACGGGACAGGTGTAATTACTGGGCTACGGTCCCGGTTGGTGTCGCAGACGGCGACGGCGTGGGCGATTTTTGGTGTAGCGGGTATGGTGGCGGACGCGGCGGCTTTGCCTTCAAATACAAGGCGACGGTAACCAGCGTGGATTTTGGCCTAATATTCCGGGCGGATTCGCGGAAATAGTCATCTATTGCATAGCGGTGTTGTGCGGGATCGTAATCGTTCATTTTAGCCATTGGGGCGACCCCGCCGGCACGGTGTTAGCTATTCAGCCCTCCCACCTGCGTGAGGAGGTGTGTGCCTATTAAATAAGTGTAAGCGCTTTAGGAGCACTAGATGTACCTAGGCCAGCGGCTCAGAACGGAATGTATTCATGTAGGCCGCACCAGTCTGCTATGAAAGATCTACAAGGGAAAATGGGATAGAACGGTGACGGTGGTAGACTTCGATAACTGTCATTCTCTGCAAGAGTGGAATCGTTACTAAAGAGAGCGTTGCTCTTTCGCTATTCTCCCTATCCCCTGCGACTCTGAGGGGTGTCATCTAACAATGTGTTAATTTACAAATCCAAATTATAATTGACAGGTTTTTACATGAGTAAAACTTTCTACTTTTTTTTTGAATTTACCATATTATTGTACTTACTAATTATCTAAATGAACGTTTAATAATTTTGAAAACTTGTTGAAAATGTAAAACAATTGTAACCTAGCAGGTATAAATTTAATTCGAAATGTCGTGTCAAAGAAAAAGTTTAATATTAGACACGACTAAAACGTATAACTCATTCACCTGTCTGGCAAATATTCAGGCACATATTGCTGGCAATAACTTCGACGATTTCGTCGTCGTTAGAAGATGCTGAGAATATATATTTTTTGATGCACTGCATTAGAGGTAGTTCTTATTTCTACAGGGGACTGTCTAGGGCGGTGCCACTGCGATTACTTTTTAACTGTATACAATAAGTCTTTGGTTATCATGGTATACGTCAAACTTTAACATTTAACTTTAAAATATTTTGTCACTTTATAAATATTGCTGCTTTGTTGTCACTTAATTACTTTTTCATAACAATTATAACTTCAATACACCATTTATACTGTTAAAACGAAAGAATGAGGATTTTAAGCGTTCTATCTCTAAAATTGTGAGCACATTAAAATATCATTCAGTTTATTTGTCCTTCAAAGACTGCTCATTACTCTCGCTGTGATAAAATAAAAAGCGAGGAGTATTTTTAATGCGTGATGACCCTTCTAGCTCGATTACAATTAGGTTTTAATAACTAACGTGAAATAAAAATTTTATTCGGAGAATTTTATTTCCAGCTAATATTATTGATATTTTTATCAATAGAGTAAGCATTGAAGCCAGTAAAGATTTAAAGCTAGTAGTGCACTATAAAACTTAAAGGGCCACTACGATAAAACGGTAAGGGTAAACACAATTAAGAGATTACGTATTATTGTATTCTGCATGATAAGGACTTAAAAGTTTGACTACATCTTCAGGTTGTTAGAAATTTTGAACTATCCGCTAAAAAAATCAGATTTATAGCACTTATTAAGCACAAGACCTAAGATAAGCCCGATAGTAATTGCGGCTACTTACATTTTATAAAACAAATACAATGTAAACTAACGAATGAAGGTAGTTCGTGATTATACATTAAATCAACGTAGCCACTAGCCGAGGTTGGATAGACGACAAATCAAAAAAATTGACTTAAACCTAAGCACAGCATTTCTGCTGGACCCAAAGACATTCTTTTTCTTTTTAAATCAATCGAAGTGAAGTTCAAAATTATAATGAAAGTCTAGCAATCTTGATTCAGCATTAGGACGTCTGTCATGTCATCAGTCATGTCATCAGACATTAAGACGTCCGACGGCACCAATATACAGTTTGATAAAGTGCGAGTACAAGATGATACGTTAACGAAATAAGTTTGTTTCTTTACATAGGTTTAATTTGGCAATTCTAACGTTTCTTTTCGGACTATTCTTGTATGAAGTTCTTTTAAATTACCTAAAACTTTGATAATTAAATAATATCTTTTACGATTATTCATGTTCCCAACTTCTCCCGGGCATTTTTCGGAGTTTTTTTTCCTTTATGATAACTCACTTGGTTAAGCGGTTTAAGACGTAATTATTGATTTGATTTCATTGATTACTGGGTTTTTTCTCGTTTCTAACGTTAGTATTGATATAATATGTATTTAATTACTAAAGTAAGTATATGAATATACTCTCGCTTATCTTATTTCTATTAGACTGACATGGGGTGGTATGCTTAAAGTATGTTTTTAAAATCAGACCTTATCTTGGCTTATAAATATTTTATAAGCCAAGTATAAATAAGCCAAGTATAAGTAAGTACACATAGACCATCTTTTGATATAGCGCTTGCCGAAAATATAATACAGTTCGTTAAATTTTTAAGCTGATGACCGAAATGGTTTCAATATGAAATACAGGTGCAGGAAGATAACATTCGCGGAAATTGTTAGCGGGCGTCAAGGGAAATTAGTTATCTCAGAAAATTATAGCGCAGAGCCGTTTTTCTCGGCATGTGAAGAGTTAATTTTTTCACAAACGTTTTTACTTTCTTCATAAAAATTGTAGGACTTTAGAGGCAGGTCAAAAGTTAATACCTTTTATTATTTTAAAATAAATTCTAAAAATTCTTGCAGAGAATTAGTACGAACGACTACCCGACGATGCCTTTTTTGTTATTTTTTTAACAACCATGCGTCTTTGATATTTAACTACTAAAGTTGATACATGAAGTCATCTTTAAAGTCATATCAGCATCACGAAATGAAATTTTTCTCTAAGATGTATCCTATGTTCGAATAGATGTCATAATTTATGCGCCATCACTGCATTATATTAAAAACAGTAGCTTTCTCTGTCCCTACATATCTATGTATGCTTAAATCTTTAAAACTACGCAACGGATTTCGATGCGGCTTTTATACAATAAACAGAGTGAATGAAGACGGAGGTTTATATGTATAACACATGCTTAATATTTGTAGGTATATTTTATATCAGCGTATCTTCGTATTACTGGATAGAATCTCTAGACTGTACTCGGACATCGTGGCTTAATTGTACGAACACTTATATGGCTACTGACTATCAATTTGGCAATGAAAGAGGGCCTATAATATTGGTAAAATTTCGACTGAAGAAAAGTTTCTTATAAACCATATACGCCAAGCATAAGTATAGATTATACTACTAAAGTCTGATTGGAATCTAGCCTCATAATAACCGTCAGGGTATGGCAAGCTTCAAATGGCAATCAAAATGCCGTGGCAAATCGTCTAAAACAATGACGTTATTCTTATTCTGGTACGTTTAGAATAGGGTTACAACGATGTTTTCGCACTCTTCTGCAATTCCACCAGCGCTGGCCATTAAGGAAGCCCTGTCTCCAGTTCACCTCAGGGGGCGTCGAATATTTGTCTTGGCTCCTATATCTGGGCCGAAAACTCCTCCAAAAATGTTACGCAGGGGCCATGGGAGACTGAAGATGTCAACCCTTGCAGACATAAGTATTCCAGCTTCTAGTGGTGGCCTTTGAATTTGTCTCTGCTAAGTCATTTCGGCCTATAAAGAAGACATAATAACTTTTGATATCATGCCCTCATTTCCATGGCACTGATTGCATCTGCGGTGCGAGCCCCTGTCCAATCATCGTAAAGAATAGGAGAGCGACCTACAAACTGTGACACTATTCTTATTCGGTGACCTTCGTTGCGGAGGATAGGGATGACGATACGACAATTATAATCGACCGCTTCTCACATCTTCCAGAGGCCTTATTCCTCAAGCCCACCAGTTTCCTCTTATCTTTCCCGTGGCTGGACTGAGCCCTATCAGTACGAAAGAGTAGAAACCTATTGGAGAAAACTGCCCTGAATAGGCGGCCTCAAACACCAGCCGCAACTTTACAAGTAGGGAAGAAGTGGGATAGCTTTAGAGTTTTAAAAGTTTACGGTGAGTCTAATAAAACCTAGAACCAATAGTATGAACAATTTCCAAGAACTTAACATTAATTTTGTCCGCAGTACTGTGTATGTGAAAAGGTCTAATTAGTATCGGAAGTGATTGTTAAGGTCGAGCCAAAAGCAAGACATGGGAATACGACGGACGAAGCGTGGACTTAGATGATGGCACTTTAGCCTGATGTTAAGATATAATTTGCCCATTACTAGTCGGTGATCACTGGCAGTTTTAACTTTCCTTGTGAACACATCAAGACAATTGTGCAAAAAATAACGCTCGTAACGCTACTAATGGACTAATAGCAAATATTTGTACAACTGCTTATGAAGCACAATCATAAAGAATTTTCTTAACTTCTTTTATCACATTTGTGTGTTACTAAAATATCTTAACTGCCTCCGTAACCTACTGGTATGGGTGTGTGCTTTAGAAACCGGAGGTCATGGGTTCGAATCCTGCAGCGACTCAACAAATTTTAATTGCTGTTTCCTAGTTAGTTAAGGCAATTTGGGCCGATCTGCTTTTGTTCTTATATTTTACTTAATAAAAATGGCTCAATTATATGTAATGGAAAATAATTATGTCTGAAGTACTTGATTTAAAAAAAGATACGTTAGGCAAGAATTAATCAACGATTTGCGTTTTCCAATAAATTTTGCTTTCAGTTGTTTTTAAATGATGACAAGAACTTACTTATACTTTGAGTCGAGTTTAGTTTTTGTCATTATGTTAAAAAACCATGCAGGCGAGCTCAGGCTAGGCTCACTTCGGTAAGAACATAAAATCACCTCTAATACTTTACTCGGTGTTCGAGTCGCTCATGTATTGTTAAAATATTGGTGCACATTTTTAGATGTTTTTTTAATGTACAGATGCTACTAATTTAAAAATATATTTTAAAACTTATCACACACCAAATTAAATACTTGTGTTTATTATTTACCGAGGTTAATAAATTGATACAAATCACACAGTATCAGTCTTTACACAATTAAATAAATTATAAAATATGAAAATGTGTATCCTAGAAGATAAAAATACCTTGCAATGGGCTCATTTCTAAGCGTTTACAAAAACTGGCATTTTAGGCATTTTAGCAAAAAAGGCTGATCTTTGCAATTTAAATATTCAATAGCTATAGGTATTAAGGTCAATGTTGAACAAAATCATTTAATGATTTCAGTAATCGGCCTTAACATTAATCAAAACCGGTTTTCTTAAAACAATGTTTTTAGGACACAGTTTGATTAAAATTAACCTTTTAAAAATTATTTTGTGTCTACAAATGGCCAGCGACTTATTTGTTGTATCCAATACGTGTCAGCTTATGATAAACCATTAGTAAATCAAGGTGCCTTGTCTACAGATAATATGATAAAGGAAAATTCATCATGAGAAAACATAACATGTTAACTTTTTATATTTTTATTAGAGCGATGAATCGAGCAAGACGGTTACATGATGCAAATGATCCACCTAGACCATAAGACAAACAGCGTAAACACCACAGTCCTCTTACCGCCTTGAGACATGTTACGTCTCGTTGTACACATGAATTACGCTAAGTATGATATTTCAAACCGAAAGGCATAGTGTTTATACTATACTGATTTGACAGAAATAGTCACCGCTGTGGAGTGAATACTGAGTTAAAAAATTGTAAACCGCCGGTTCAAAATATATACCTTTATGTTTTAGCGAAAACTGTGATGTTTGTATAAAAAATAAATCTAGAGGAAAATTCAAGTTAGGACTGATGTGTCATGTCCTCACATATTTTAGGTCCCGCTACCTATCTGTTCGAAATAGTGTCTATACCATTTGGTGTACTATGACACCTTAGGGGGATTTGGTGGTGGTTTTCACTATACATTTATAACATCATTGCTTTGCTTCTAACTGTCCGCTTTAACAGTTTTTTCATTGAAATTATATGTTCTATTTAACGTACGATTATCTATTGCTTTTGTGCTACTTAATACCAATACGTTAGCAATACTTTTTCCAGAAACCAAACCTTAATCTTCCTCAAGCGAATTTTGTTCCATAAATACATGTCTAGTACTTTAAAGCTTACCATCAAAAGTACGAGCACTGCTGTGGTTAATACAGCAGTTCTCGTCCCGTTATTTCATGTGCATTAGCACCACAATGCTATCTGTTACGATTAGTTATACTTGCGTCCCGAAGGATGAGAACTAAGTGTTATTACGATTAACAGCAAGCATTTATTACTGCGGTAATTGTGTTTCTATGTTAAAATTATAAAATATTTAATTATTGTATCCAAAATGAATAGTTATTAAATCAAGTAATTATTATAAAATAAAAGCTGACTCTGAAGTAGATAAATATAACCGGTACATTTAAAAGACAGTATTTTTTATTTTTATTCTGCCTGTCTGTCTGTTTGTTTGTTTGTTCCGGCTAATCTCTAGAATAGCTGGACCGATTTTGATGGAACGTTCACTAGAAGATAGCTAATACCATCATTATGATCATCATATCAACCTAGAAAAGTCTACTGCTGGCCTCCTCCATGAGCTGCCAAGAAGTACGATCCTGCGCCACCTGTATCCACCGACTGCTTGATATTTGATATAACAAGGAGTAACTGTTCCTACCTTTTTCTTTCAAAAATACAATTTACGCTTATTATTATTTTTATTATGGCCTACGCAGGCAGATGGGCAGTCGGGCTACCTGATGGAAAGTGGTCACCGACGCCCATAGACGTTAGCAATACCAGTGGTATCACCAACGCCTGCTTTCCGTGAAACATAGGGAGTTAAGTCTCGTTGACCAATAAATACGCTGGCTACGGTGCCTTCAAACTGGAACACTGCTGGTGTTTTCACTTCTGTTAAGCGACAAAATAGAGCACCGCGGTGGCATACACCCAGACGGTCTCCTGTAAAAAGGGGACCTACCACCAGTTGTTAAAAGGTTATTATAAATACTAACAGTTTTAATAATAATAGTGATGTAATACTATGCAATTTAAGTAAAATTTTAACCTTTATAAGTAATATTTTACCATTTTAAGTAATAAATTTTCTATTTTGGTGATAACAAGTAACGTTTTTCACTTATACTCTGTTCTACTACTAAAAATTTTCTTTAAAAATTGATAAACTATTTTTCAAATTGACAAAAAAGAAAAATTTCATAGCAGCGGAGTACTACTCGCATTAATGCTATTTCAAGCTAGCCCCATTTACATTTCTAACTATATTTCTTTCTATATACTATAACATATGCGGGGTAATAAGTAACTAGTGCAGTTTACACCTGAGAATAAAACTAACACTGTATCCTTTGAATATGGTTAAAATTTGTTGCACAAGCGTCACACTGATTATTTTGCAGATGCTAAGTATTATGCAAAAAATTAAACGTTTTAATTCGTCGATGGACTTAAGTACAAAAAAGGCACTGAAAGAATTATAAGAAAAAAAATATGTATGTATTTCCATTTCACTTCCTTGCACAGAAGGGCTTTGTGCATAAAAACAGTAGTAGAAAACAAAGATGTTTTAAAATATTTTGGTTTATCAATAGTGGTTCTCTTCTAAGAAAATCATAGGTTCATTTATCTTATGAAGTTACAAGGTAAATAAAAAGTAGTAAAGTTACAAAAGTAAAATCTTAATAAAACTACTCTTACGTCAAAAATTGGCCGGATATATCATCATATCCTGTGATAGTCCACTGCTGGACATAGGCCTCCCCAGATACTGCCCTATCCATTAGGTTTTTTTGACCGTATCCCACCACACTGGTCCAATGCGGGTTGGTGGGTAGACCGACCAATATCAAATCCGCTTTTGACGGATTTTTCGCAATAATAATTTATATTTACTCTGTGTGATATGTCTGTGTTGCAATGAGATGTCTTTTGTAATTTAGCGTGTTTCAGGACAGTTATTAATTAATTATCATCGCCTAAAGAATTAACTTATAATCATGTTAATATCTAACTAACTATTATAACAAATTACATTAAAATTAAACATTTGCAAATAAACACCGATTTCGAAAAATTTATTTCTATAAAAGAAATTGTTGGTTTCTATGACCTAAATAATATTTATGCTCAGTAAAATCATTGAACTTGTAAAATATTACTAACACTATGTAATGATTATAGAAAAACTTATGTTTGTATAAACTCTTTTCTATTAATATTCTTTTTATTTTTATCTCACTGTTGTATAACATTTTAATGCGTGGTTTAATATTACAGGTCATGCCTACCTGTTATTGGTTTATATATATTATATTTATCGTATTTGCATATGTTTGTATATATATGCTGATGGATCTAATAATCAAAAAATTACCTTGTTTAATTAAATTTAAATATACTTTTAAGGCACTAACTGCATTGGAGTTCAGTAACTGAATATTTCGTCAGTTCGAGTTTTACCTTCACTGTATTTTTAAAACTCTTTACGGTTAAAACACGCTCTAAAATTGCTCTTCGTTAAATGAAATTCACAGTGCTGATGTTATCTGTGGTTCATCAGTTGTGAATATTCTGTTGACGGATTTTCAATTTGGTGTCATTCGTTATAAACGTGTGAAAAGTACAAAACAACTTTAAAAATTTCTAAATGAAACAGCATAACAAAAGTAACGAATGGATTAAACGTTAAACAATGCATGCCATTGCTTTATTTGAGCTGTTAATGTTACATTAATGTTTTTTTTGAAAAACGAATCCTAATTCAGACTCAATCAACAATTAAATAATAAAATTATTACACAAAACTAAGAACTTAACTGTTGAAAGTCGCATGAATTATACCTGGGGATTCTAACTCCCGTGGCACAACTTGACTCTTATAAAAAGTAATATACCTTTAAAATATGTAAGCAGACAACTCATAATACATTTTATAAAGATATGTAAAACGCGATTTTCCAAGCGCGATGGAACTAAACGCATTAACCTGTGTTTACAATTAAATTGGATATAAATTCAAAGTATCCAAAAGCCCCTTGCCAATGCATAGTAAATATTTATATTTCTATGTGGCACAACTTACATAAACAAAACTTTTGGAAGAAGTAATTTTTTTTTAAATGGTTTTTTTTTAAAGTATTGTTGCGTTATTTTTTGTTACTCGTGGTCTATTCTTTTAAGTAAGCACAATTTTTTTTATCTTCTTTTTTTAGCTTCAAAATAATAATGTTCTGCAAAGTTCAGCATTTTTCTCTAGGACTAAACGCTTCCATGGTAATTTGCTTAAGTAAATTGTCAAAGGGTACTAAAGAAAAATCCTGCAAAGTATTACTCTCGAGTTTTGAGGCTATTTGTAACGCTGGAACACTTTGCTTCATTGCATTTACAGAAAATTCTATCAATTTAAATTTTAAGAGATACAAAATTTGATTCAACTCAAGCTCTTAAGACTTAAAACATATTTAACTGTAGGTTTAGAGCATTTACGCGAACGCAAATATCTGAAACGTCCGAAACACAGTAAAACTAATTAAACGCAAATTTGTAAAGTCTCGTATTAAATGTGTTGATTCTTATTTTGAACTTTTTGTTGTCATTTTTACATTTAATATGTTTACTTATAGTATTTTGTTGGTTAAGATTACCGTGAAAATATTGTTAAAATTTTTCCGTTTTTGTGTTTAGTAGAGACTAATGCCATGTAAGGAGTCATTATCGTTTTACTTTCATCGTTATATGTTTACAAACAAATTTCTTTTTTTTTGCTTTTCTGCATAATTTACTGCATGTCTGTACTCCGTTAAATAAAATATTTTTTTAATACCACGACGTTTAACGTGTGACATTCAAATAATTTTTACGTTTTTGTCACTATACTGATGACTCTACTATTGTTTCATAAATAGTATATTTGGATCATTCATTCAGCATTACTGAAAGGTTAAGGTTTATTATCATTATGTATATCAGAGGTAAATATAATATTAAGGTGATGTAGACCTACTAATGTGTAAGGTCAATAATCATGCATGTTCTGCTAAGTTTTGCGAAAATCCGTTTTTAAAAATTAAATTTGCGTTAAATAATGAACAAATATCCATACACTTTATAAAGTTTTAATGTCTCTTATCTAATAATTGAATAGATTTTTATTAAAGAATTTTGGTATAATGAAGGTCGACATGTTTCGATGTGTCGATAAAAGTAACAAAGAACTTAACTCTTTAGTAGATTCACTGAACCGAAACTTAATTGAAAAAAAAATAGACGTATATTTATACTAGTAGAAATGTGTTGAGTTGGGTAGACACGGATTAATTTATAGGTTAAATAGCTCTTGAACGCTATTAGGCTGTTAGCAAATTGTGAACTGAATGGAAAGAAAAAAAAAATATTCTTAGTATTTCGTAAAATTTTACGAGCAATAGATTGTATTTGAATATTTAAATGTACTGAATGATTTCGCATTTAAGTTTTAAATTTCATCAATGTAAAATAGGCTTTGAACCCTTATCGCAAAATACTTTTAATTTAGTTTGGATGGTCATTTATTTCATCGTTAAAATATAGCTTATATAAAGGTATAATAGTTAATAATATTCAATAAAATCAATAGAGGTAATGTTTTAAGAAAAAATTTTTGTTTCCTTATTAAATTCTTTTCAAAATTTAAATAGTTTTATAAAAGTCTGTGTTTTAAGAATAGCCACAATAAACATTTTAACGTAAACAGTTTTAAAATGACAATCAAGCACTTTCAAAGCTTATTTAGGTTAATACAATTTCAGTTCACGTAAAGCTCATTGTTACCTGCTACTATTGCGTAACATAGTTATACGGTGTAAGAAGTCGGTCATTTTTTTTTTTTTAATTTCACTTGAAACAACTACAAGGATGAAACATTTTAAACATATACAAGGTATAAAATCATTTCAAAAAGTGTTTCTAAGTTTAAAGATTACAGTCTTTGCATGTTCCAACAGCGAATTGGAAACTACAGTTTTGGTCCGCCATCCGCGGTACCCGTGATGTGTACTTTTGGGTTAATTAAAGTTTCGTATTCCAAATTAAATTGCTTAAATCCTTCGTTTTCAATTAAGAAGCCAATCAATTATTTTTGCTGCTTATTTAAATGTTTCTGATTTGTCAAATATTAAGATAGTGGGTATATAAAAGATGAGTGCATATAAAATTCTTAGTTAGGTTTTATCTAGCGAAAAACTGTCCATTATTTAATCAGACATTTTTATTAATTGTTTTCAACAATAACAAGTAATTAAACTAAATAAAATCCGTAAAGTTTTCTACTAATATTTACCATCAATAATAGTTATGCATAAGAAGGCACCAAGATTAATATTCAAGTAAGTAATAGATAGTATTATTAAACTTTGAGGTAAAATTACTGCGTAAACAATACATCGTACGTAATATAGCGGTTAGTATCAAAGTTTTTGTCGCAAAAGTCGTATTATTGAGTGAATATTTTAGTAGCCTCGACTATAAAGACGTATTTCTACTATATTAAACGAAAAAAATATGTGTGCAGCTTAACATTTGTCCTTATTTATGTTCAAAAACACAATTTAGATTCGAAGCAACAAGGACGATATAAATCACAAGAATTTTCATGTCATGACCCGCGTCAAAAGGAGATTTATTGTTTGGTCGTTATATTTCCCCTCTTTTGTAAATATTCCAAAGGTGACGTTTTTAGTTTAATTTGTTTAAGACTATAGTCTTATTTTCTTATCAAAATTAATACGGGGTTTTACATCGTTCTAGTATGCTGCATGAAAAATACTTTTGTAACAAAATAATCAATTTAAATATCTGTTTCAGTATCAAAAAGGCAAACAAGGTTTTTTAAAGAAATTATTACTCAATCAATCATAATCGCTATATAGATAGTCAAATTTCAGGAGTACTAAATTATGTTTTTAAAAACGAAAATAAAAACTAAAATGCGGATATTGAAGCTTTAATTAACTTAATAATGATAGGTTTTGCTGATATGGAGGCACTAAATATAATGAATTAAAATTAGTTCTGAATTAATAATGCTCGCAGCATTAGCCTTGGAACCATAGCTCAAATTTCTCAGAAAGTAACATAAAGGCTTATTATGGTTTCTCACGGTTGAGGACTGTGGAAAGGCTCTAATGTCTATATTGCGAGAATTGAACAAGCCCTCTCTAGTCCGATACGGAAGGGTGAGGGGATGCATAACTAGATACTTTTAGCATAATAGAGCCAGATCATAGGTCCCTTTGGAAAAAAAAAATTGTGAACAAAAGCTAACTATAGTAACAAGACATTGTGGGGGAGGTGATATACAGTGTTCGTGCAGTACGAAATATGGAAACACCTCCACATCACTTCAGATCGTATATTGTCTTTGGTACAGCACAGAAGGAAAAAGTTAGAAGATAGGTACACTGAACATATAGTACGAAAGAAGGTAGAGGCGACAGATTAATATATCTAGCGATACAGATCTACGTAAGGAATTAATAGTCGTAACAAGGGTACTGGGCATAAACAACTTGCGCTTCGCGTCAGAATCTTGCGTTGACTGGGTTGAGCAACTGAGGCACAGCACCAGGCTATGTGCCTGCCGCGGTAGCAAAACCGGTTCCGTCTGTGTCGTTGCACCCTACCAGTTGGCATGTCAAATATTGTTCTGAGTATGTTATAAATCACAATATTTCATCATCATCATCATAATTATCAGCCTATAGTAGTCCACAGCTAGACACAGGCCTCCCCTAATGCACGCTACCGCTTTCGATCTTCTGCTATTCTCATCTAGCCCACACCAGCCACTTTGCGAATCTCGTCACTCTATTTTGCCGCAGGGCGTTACACATTACGTTTGCCCTCGGTCTCCACTCCAGTCCGACTCCAGCGGTTGTCAGTTCTGCGGCTTATGTGATCGGCTCACTGCCACTTCAACTTACTAATTCGGTGGGCTATCTCGGCAACTCTGGTTCTCGGACTCTATTATATATATTATACTACTAAAACTGTTAAAAACTCTAAGTATATTCCAAACATCTCATGACATATACCTACGTATATTTTGCATAGCTTAATTTTTAGCAATAATCAATAACGAAGATAGATTACATATGGAGTGAATGTAAAAACGTCATTGGCCTTACGTAATTAAACAATTGACAGCAGCTTAATGGCTCTTAACTAGTGTCCGACCAAAATTTCGGTTTCAGTTTCAGCCAAATAAGGCCGAAATTATTATCATCCTGTGTTAGTCCACTGCTGGACATTGGCCTATCATACGGCACGCGTTTTCACGCTGTTCCCACGCTGGTACAATGCGGATTGGTGAGTGGACCGACTTTTTAAATGCCCAGCCGACGAATGGATCATCTTATTTTTAGACAATTTTGAGGCTTGGGAAGCATCACAGGATGCTTTAGGCATTTTCATTTTTCATGTGATCTCAACAAGGCTTTTGATTGTGTACACCATGAGACTCTGGTCAGGAAATTACGTCACTATGGTAAAAAGAAATACCGCACTCAACCTTTTGTCTTCGTACTTGAGCCATCGAATTCAGAGGGTTGACGTGAATGGTAAAAGATCTCCTAAAGCCTCGGTAAATATGGGGGTGCCACAAGGATCCATTTTTCCATACGTCAATAAATGACGATGTAAATAATACTCTCTCTAGAGTAGCGAATTGGTTTAGTGTCAATAACTTGCTACTAAACTAAAGGAAAACAAAATATATTAGATTCATGACTCCTAATGTGAAGCATGGAAAATTTGAAGTGTTTATGAATGGGGAGTCGTAGTTGAATCAATTGTATTTCTCGGAATAACTGTAGATGCAAAACTACGATGGGGCCCCCATATTAATAGGCTAGCAAGTAAACTAAGCTCTGCAGCTTACGCAGTGAAAGGAATTAGATTATTAACTGATGTGGAGACAGCTCGTTTAGTATATTTCAGCTATTTTCATAGTATTATGTCTTATGGCATTCTACTGTGGGGAAATGCTGCGGATACTAATACGATCTTTGTCCTCCAAAATCGTGCAATTCGCGCAGTCTGTAAACTGGGCCCCAAAGAATCATTTACAAAGTTGTTTACTGAAATAAAAATAATGACCGTTAGTTCTCAATACATATTTGAAAATTTTATATATGTGCAAAAAAATAGAGATTATTTCCTAAGACATTGTGATGCACATGACATAGATACAAGGAACAAACATAATTTAATTTTTGCAGCAACTAGACTGCGAAGAATAAGTAAGTCTTTTATGGGACAATGTTTTTACAACAAAATCCCAGTAAACGTTCAGAATTTAACTATTAATAAATTTAAAAAGGTAGTCAAGGAACGTTTATGTGTTAAAGGTTATTACGATATCAATGAATTTTTAAATGAAGATGATATAAAAAATAGCCCGCTGAGTTTCTTTCGCCGATTCTTCTCGGGTCTGAGGAGTTCTTTTCCGAACCGGTGGTAGTTTGACAATCAATAAGCAAGTGTAAACTTCTATATTGAATAAAGATATTTGAATTTGAATGTGAATTTGAATCTGTTATCTCGATTGCTGTATATTTATCGGCAGACACACAACAATAACAAATTCATTTGTATTTTATATCCTTCTAGGTTATAGCATTTTTTTTCTTCTTTCATTAGGCCTGTAAATAAAGATGTTCTGTTATTTTTTGTAACTAATGTGTATAAATAAGATATTAACATTGAACCTACAGTCCAAAAGACTTCGTTTCAAACTACCTGTTCCGGGGGGCGTTATAAATATTTATATACAATTATATCGTTTATCGTTTATCTGATGACTTCCGTTGGTGGAGTCAACCATTACAACCCGGCGGAGTCGAGGGCTGTGCAACTTTAAGCGTGCAGGCTTCACCTCTTAATTTGTTGGCTTAGCTCCGAGGGTCCCCAGAGGAGACCTCGGCTCGAGCTCCACTATTTTTAAACCGTCAGCGATCTAATCGAGGGTGCCCAGGAGGCCGAGACCTCAGCTCAGTTAGTCGCTTTTGATCCTTTCTAACCCGTTAGCAACATGTATCGAGGGCGCCCGGTGGCACGAACCTCAGCTCGATCAGTGCTTTGGGACTATTAATTTTTAAGCTAATACCGCTCTATCTAATTGGTGAGAATCGGCCTGGTACGTGCCGAAATCTGTTGTACGGGGTATGCGTTTGCCCTCGGCGGCGAGGGCAATATGTGTTTCGATAGTACGATTTAACACGTGCTTGCACGATCGTTATATCGTCGTCCGGATCTGTAAGTATATGGCGCGGTCGCCTATATCTGACGTGTTTCCTATGTTTAGGATGAACTAATTTGCGTGGTACGTAATCGGCGGCGTTACGTACCAGCTCATTCGGATGTTGCGAAGCCGAGTCGAAAAATTTGATAGATGCTTGTTTTAAAAAGTTATGAATGGAGGGCAATTCCAGGTCCACATGCAGGTCAAGGTTGCGCACGCCAGTGACACCCGTGGCCCTGCGTATGAACCTGTTTTGCAGGCTTGGAGTTTGTGGATATTGGTTGGGATGCATGAGCGAACACCGGACTGGCGTAAGTCATGATTGGACGGATAACTGTTTTGTATAGCAACACCTTGTTGCGCAGAGACAGCTTGCTTTTGGGATTGATTAACGGGAATAGGCGACCTAGGACGTAGGCCGCTCTGTTTTTGACCTGCTTGATGTGCGGGCCGAAGCTGAGGATTTATCGAGGTTACCCGGGTATTTGACTGTGTTTACCCATGGAATTGGGTGGTCGAGAGTCGGATCATGGATGGGATCGTCGGCATTCTGTGTGAAACAAGACTGCCGCGCTTTTGGATGGGTTAATTTCGATCCTCCAACGTCGAAACCAGTCGCCGAAGCGCCTGGCTGCGACTTGGAGACGTCGTTGGATGGAATAGGACATATGCCGGATGTAAAATGCATGTTCGTCTGCGAACAAGGCGGTGCTAACTGTAGTTGCGAGGGATGTCGTTGGTGTAGAGGGTGAATAGGACGGGGCCTAACACTGAGCCTTGTGGTACTCCGGCTAGTAGCGGTGAGGTTGGGATTTTGTTCCCTCGACGCGGTATCGGAACGTTCGCTTCCAGAAAGTCTCGTATGATGAGTACGAGACGGTCAGGCACGCCGAGCTTATATAACTTGTATATAAGCCCGTCGTGCCATACTTTGTCGAACGCCTTCGCCACGTCGAGGAAAGCGCTCCTGTGTGTTGGCCCCGTGTCATGCGGATTTAATGTGCTCCGTGATGCGGTGCACCTGATGTTAGGAATGTTTGGCCCGAAAGCCGAACTGGACTGGATTAGGAAGCCCATAGCCTGCATAAAGTCCTGTAGGCGGGTCAAAACTAGTCTTTCATAGATTTTCCGAAGCCCTTAAGCAGGCTAATGGGGCGATAGGAGGTTGGTTGGTTGGGAGGTTTTCCCGGTTTGAGGAAGCCTATAACTTCAGCATCCTTCAAGTGTTTGGAAAAATACCTGGAAAGAGCTGCGTTATAGATTAGGACTAGATGGTTGATGAGATGAGTCGGAAGAATCTTTATGACGCGGTTTGATATGCCATCGGTGCCGGGGCTTTCCGTGGTTTAAGCTTTTGATTAACGATTCGACTTCGCTTTTCCGTTACGGGTGTGAGTACGTCGCGTGGGGGAGATGCGTCAACCGGTCAACCTCGCTCTCTACCTTGCGGAGATGAGCGGCGCTCACCGGTTGTGAGCTGGGCGAGCATTGAGCCTCGAGACTGTCGGCCAGACATTCGGCTTTCCTCATCGAGAAACGCTGTGGGCTTGTCGGTTGGATGAGTGGCGGCATGTTGGATGGCTGCCGCCGCCTTTGAGCTTTGGGAACGCCAGAAGGCCCATGTAGGGATGTAGGTTGCTCAGATCGCTATCCCACCGATCGTTCCTGAATTCAGCTATGCGCATCTTGGACTGATGTTCAAGGGCGCGTAGCTACTGCTCGTTCGCTCGGTTGGATACCAATCGTGGGCGCGAATCGCGGCTCTCTTGCGTCGCAAGAGGTCCTTGATGTCGTTTGTGAAGGCCCAGCGGGGTTTTCCTCACCGGATTTGCCTCGAGGAACCTCGACGACACTTTGGACATGACTTTGAACGCATGGGCGGCGAGATTCACGTCGTGAGCAGTGTTTATGGTATTGGGAATGGTGTCTAAGTGAGGTGAGCTGTAGAGTCTAGCTGTGACTTGAGCTTGTGCCAGTCGACTTTAGTTCTAAGAACTGTGTTTTGGTGATTTGCGGGTCCTAGCTTTAAGAGCACGGGACGGTGATCTGAGAGTTAGGTCATCGATGACCTCTATGCTCCTAAGAGCGAGATTGACGTTTTACGATAGCAATATCAAGCACATCCGGTCGTTGTCCCACTACGTGTGGAAGTATGTTTGCATCAACGGCGCAACCACACTGAAATTGAGCTTGTCTGACAATTCGTCTAATGCTAGACCCCGGATTTGTAGTGTATGAGTTCCATCGGTGTAGCTTGCTATGAAATCGCCGGCGAGGATGACGGCGTCTCCTAAGGATAATAGCGTCTCGAAATCGGATTGAGTGATGTATGCGGTGTCTCTGCATGGTAAATATACCGAACTATTGTAATCGGCGCGTGACCTGACATGGCTAACCTACAGATCGAGGCTTCTAAATGCTTTAGATTCGACGGCGTGTCGATTGCTACGCAGTGCAGTGACTTTTTATAATAAATGAGAGTGCCGCCGTGTGAAGCGCCGGTCCTGTCATTTCTTATGATATTAAAATTAGCCATCTTCGGATCTCCTCTTCCGGGCTTTAGGAATGTCTCCTGCACCAGTAGAATGTCTACGTCGTTTTCGCGAAGGAATTCTTTGACTTCGGTCGTTTGTTTCGCGAGACCGTTTGCGTTGAAAAAGACTAAGTTAAATGCGCGTGGCTTTACGCGGCCCGGGCCGTTGTTTACAAATGTTGTGGGTGTATTATTCATTTAGTTCCCACGAATAAGTTCGATCAAGTTTCTGTACTTGCGGAGTACAGCTAAGCGGGCGTGACACAATTATAGACGCAATTATTAAGTACCAGTTCATATTACTCGCTGCTTGTTAAAAATCATATTGGAATACATAGGAAATATTTTTTTTTGTATCAAGTTTATATTGTTATATAAAAACAAAAATATTTCCTATGTTATATGTTCTTTTATGTTCCTTCCTTTTGGTATTCGCTTAAAAACAATGTCATATTTAAAAAAATCTAATATAATTTTATATGCAGGATTATATTAACCAATATAATGTTTCATGCTTAAGTTAAATCATAAATTCATAACCTGTTTCTTTTACACAAGTAGACTACTTGTGTAAAAGAAAACAGGTTATCAAGCAATAATTAAGACACATGAATTTTAGAAGAGTTTCCCAATTTTTCGGCTATCGGAAGCGACAACAAGCATCACCTTCAATAACATGGGTGCCCTGTTTTTTCGCATTTTATTGAGGAACGCTCAGTGACCCTTATAATTTATTCAAATGCCCCTCAGCGATGGCAGCTTGACTCTTCAACTCTCGGGTTCAGTGAATTGAGTTTAAACTTCACAAAATTTTATACGATGTTCCCTTTATTGCTTTCATTAACTTAAACATACAACAATTCAATTACTATACTAATAAAAAGTTGTCATCTAACAATATTTGATGGAATACCAGAATGATATGATAATTTTTAAATCTAGTTGTTAACATTACACATAAAAATAAAAATTTTAGCTATGTATCGAATTTCTTCAAAACTTAAATTTAGAAGACACTTGCTTAAAATATTCATCATATCATTATATCATAAATAGCCATTAGCAGTACACTGCTGGGCATAGGCCTTTTTAATGAACGCCAAGACGGCCGATCTTGTTACGCGTCCATTGAAAAGAGTTGCTCATAATTGCCACGCTGAGCAGGTGGATTGGCAATTGTCTTATTGCACTTGTACTGTGGATCTGTATAACTCTCACTGTGAGGCAGATCTGCCGTCAAGTTGGCGATGGAGTCGTCACATCCCAACGCTAGACTTAAAATATTATGTATTAATTTTTATGTTCTTACTACAAGAAAATTTTTGTAGTTACGCATTGTTATTTATAATAATAAACTCATTTAATTTTATTAAAATTTTATAAAATATTTTGAAAATAATGCACGGTTAAAATAATTTTTAATAATGCTTAGAATGTTTAGCCAATTTCAATTTTTTTTATTTTAAGAGTTATATATTGATATAAGGCAGCAGACATACTAAAAACAACATGGTTTAGCTTAGTTTAATATTAATTTTAAGGATTACCAAAATGAATATCATTAAAAATTTTATTAAACAACGTAATCAGCTTACAGATAATCCTCGTTATTAGGGCATATCTTAATAAATTTTGGTCATATAGATAGGTATGTTAAAAAATGAGTTAAAAATCAGTTTTATTGTTCAGATTTTTCATTGAAAATAAATATTATTTCACCTTATCGTTGATATAATATATTTTTATTTGAAATAATGAAGCAACGAGACAAGCTGTATGTTCACAAGGTACACTGATATACGCATAAATAGAAATGAATACAAACCGTATTCTGCTTTAACAGTTTTAGGCATTACTAGTTCATCTAATATTAATTAATAATATTTGTACCTCATATAACCTTTCAATAACGTTCTTAAAACTTAAATTTTATCCTCATTCAGTTTTGTATCAATAATATGATAAAATCTTAAGTGATATTCTTTCTGCTATCATTACAGAGCAGAATTTATGAAGGCAGCAGCGATATCATCGCATACTGTGAAAATCATAATAGCTATTGCAACCTAGATCTGTCATCCGAAATCTCATACCAAAAGCTTAACCTTAACGCAAAAGCAGCATTATAGCATTTTATATAATCATAAATTTATATTTATACATAAATTTTTAATGTCCGCTTTTAAATCCTTTTTCTTCAATATAATATCTGACTTTTGTGTTGTTTAAGTTAAGATTTCTTTATCATCATCTTAGGCTCTATGGTATTTCTCAGGCGGATATTGCATATTTATTGCATATTGCATATTTTATTACAGATGAGCCAATTACGCAGGAAATATTATAGTGCACAAGTGTACGCGCAAACACAGGCGCACTCCCTGTTCCTTTATACACTCCAAGCCCGATGGGACGGATAACCGACACGACCGGAGAGAGTAAGACGAAGGACCGACTTTTTGCACGCACAATTAGAAGATACAAATTAAGTTATACTTTATCTGATTATGCCTTAACAAATTATTCGGATTTGGAGGGTTTTAATGTCCTTAAAGATTCTTTTATCTTAATTAATTCCCTAAATTAAAAATGTTTTGAATAAGTTTTACCATCTTTGATTATGTTAATTAATTTTAATGTTATGTAATCGTATTAAATTAAAGTTTTACATTATTAAATTTTGTTTATTTAATAATAACGTTTTATGATTTTGGCGTAAAAGAGATATGAATGCAGTTTCAGAAAGATGAAGTTTGGGTTGATAGATTTTAAGAGAGCCTAAAAACGTATCGACATTATGTTAACAATAAAAAATTTCAAATACTTGTCACTCTTATGATCCAACTATTTCTGAGAAAATTATCTGATGATGACAATAACATTTCGCCGATGTAGTAGGATTCAACAAGATGTTTTTATTATTTTTCTGGAGAGCAAAATTTTTGACCAAAATACGGTTCCGATTATGTTTCATAATGTACGTTATTTAAACTTAATATTAATTTTTAGGTTGTGATAAAACATTCACCTTGAAATCTAGTGAAACGCACTCAGTTTAAATATTATATATAGTAGTAAGTTTGTGAATTAGCCCTTTTTCTTTATAGGCTTAATATTTTATGTCCTGCCTCCGAGCCCAGTGATAAGTCGTGTGTTTTAGAAACCGGAGGTCTTGAGTTCGAATCCTGCGGGGTCCCAACATATTTTTATTGTTGTTTCCTAGTTGGTTAAGGCAATTTGGGCTGGTCACCCAATTGTCTGAAAAGTAAGAAGATCGATGCATTGGATGGGCATGTAAAAGTCGTTCCACCCACCAACACGCATTGGACCAGCGTGGTGGGATACGGTCCAAAACCCCTTATGGATAGGGGTAGGGGGTATTAGGGGACGCCTATGTCCAGCAGTGGACTTTCACAGGCTGATAATGATGATGATGAAAAATCAAATATTGTGTATAGTATTAACGTGCAATAAAATATCTTATCTTGAGCCAAGCAACATGTAGACTAAAGTCGAAAGCATAGTTTTATGTTAGTAATAAAACGCACTTTAGTTTTGTTTTTGTCTTGGATAATGTACGTTAGCGTAGTATGAACATTAAATTAATGTGCTTTTATAACTTTTAACGTTAATGTTTTCCAGACTTGGGTGCAGGAAATATAGTGTATGAAGTCATTAGAAGGGAGCGAATCCACCTGAGTATTTCCATAAAGAATTTTCTAGTTTAGTATAGTGTTACTTATTGAAGAAATTAAACCAACGTATTATTTTATAGTCAGTTGATAGATGTCATAAAGAAAGCACATGAAAACAACAGAGAAAAGACGAAAGGAGAGACCTTAGGATCACCAAAAGTGCTATCACTAAAGAAAATTAATGCATGTAATACACAAAGTGCTTCAACCACCTCGAAAAACGCCACCCCTAAAACTGTGACAAAGGAAATAATCAGACCAAATACACTAATCTATGTAGAGCGCTGGATATCAGCTTTACTATCGAATCGCTCTAAAAACTAATATGCGGCACGCGGATCAAAACAACGTCAACAACCACATTACCAAACACAACAATCATAAATTGCACCCCAAGCCGGCTTATCACCGTGGGGGAAGAAGACAAACACGATCCATTTAAATCAGATTATTATCATTCCCATCAGGAAAAAATATGCACGAAACGAAATCATCACAGATAATCAAACAAGATAAAAACAACACTGAACTTATACATGTCTGTACACTAAATACCCGGACACTAAGAACAGAAGAAAGTCTAAAAGAACTAGAGATAGCTATATCAAACATAAAGTGGGACATAATGGGCATCAGCGAAATGAGAAGGGATAGAAGAAAGGTACGACTATATCATGTTTCACAAAGGAGAACACGCCGGACAAAAGTAGGAGTAGGTTTTCTTATTAAGTTTAAACTAAAAAATAGCATAATGGGATTTGATGGAATTTCCAACAGAATTGCAATGGTTCATTTAAATTTTCCGGGGTACAAGAAAAACTGGGTCATCTTTCAAATTTACGCCCCAACAGACCAAGCGGGGAAATCAGACATAGATTATTTCTATGGGAGTATCTCGGAAGAATACTAACCCGGACAGAAACTAGTAGATTTTATGCTAAAAAACAACCTTAGCTTAATGAACTCGCGTTTTAACAAAAAAAATTAAGGCAAATGGACGTGGTCCTCTCCAGGTGCGAAATTCAAAACCGAAATTGATTTTATTATAACTAACACAGCAAGCGCGTTCAAAGATACAAACATAGTATAAAACCTTAACTTCAACACAAACCATCGCATTGTAAGAAGCTGCTTAAGCCTAAATCAACCTAAAAGATCCAGGAAAAACCTTATAAATTAATAATAAGCTGAATCAAATTTCAGAGCATAGTCACTTCACTAACCCCGCAAAAAAGCACTCAGCGAAATTATAGCCTCAACGTAGAAACTGGGATTAAATATAAGAGATTACAAAACAATGAAAGATATGCTAGTCAACAAACCCAGAAGTAAAGAAAGCTACTTGAGAAAGGAGACACTTGAACTATTAGATGAAAGAAAACACATAATATCAAATAAAGGCAACAAAGAAAGACGTCAAAATTGCAAACCTTAGCAAAAAAATCATGACGTATATTAGGAGAGACCGTAGGAGAAAGAAATACAGTTTGGAAGAAAATATAAAAGAACAGGAGGAACAAAAGGCATGAAACAATTAAGCGAACATGGTAAAGAATGGATACCAAAACTAAAGCAATGCAAATATCATCTAACTAACCGACTTTCTATACACGAAATAGCTACAGAATATTACTGCCTATTGAATTCTGACAAATTTGATCCAGTGTTAGAAACAAATTCGGGAGTTACGAAGTAGCCGAAAATCCTTGCTTCAGAGGTAATGAAAGCAATAAAATCCCAAAAACTTGAGAAATCCCCTGGGCCGGACAAGATACCTAATGAATTGCTCCTTAGAAGAAATCAGTCCTGTGCTGACAAAACATTTCAATGAAGTTCTCCAAACAAGGAAAATTCCAGAGGAATGGACCGAGTGCCATATAATTCTACTATATAAAAAAGGCCCTAGAGACGAGATTGGGAACTACAGACCCATCTCAATAATATCACGTATTTATAAAGTATTTGCTAAAGTTATCTTAGAAAGAATATCTTTAACATTAAACGAAAGCCAACCCGTAGAGCAAGCAGGATTTAGGAAAGCCGTCAGCCCTATAGATCACATCCACACAATAAAACAGCTAATACAAAAGTTTAACGAATACAATAAACAAATCTACTTGGCTTGGTTTATTTTATAGATTACTCAACGGCATTCGACAGCCTCAGGCACCAATACATATGGCCTTGAACATTAAGGAGTCCAGTGCAGCTATGTAGAAATACTAAAAAGTATATATAAATCTAGCAAGGCCAGTATAAAACCAGAATCGATTGGAAAATCATTTCCTATTAAAAGGGGGGTACGCCAAGGTGACCCTCTCATCCCTACGCTATTTAACGCAGTACTCAAGCACATTTTTACACACCTAAACTGAGACCACCTAGGTGTTTTAGGCGAACTTCAATCATGTTCAATTAATGGAGTTCGCTTAAATCGCTTAGACCTTGTGCTAATTGAAGAGAACGCAGCAGCAATAGAACAAACGATGCAGAGCCTAGCAAATGAAAGTAGAGAAGCTGGACTGGAAATTAATCCTAGCAAAACGCAATTGATGACAAACTCAAAAGTATTGGATGTTATAGTAGATGGCAACAAGATTGAATATGTCAAAGAATATATTTATTTAGGACAGATATTATCCCCTTTAGATGAACTTACAAAAAAAAATAAACAGGCGAATAGCCCAAGGATGGAGAAAATACTGGTCACTGAAGGAAGTAATGAAAAGCAAGGATCTAGGCAATCACATAAAAAAGAAAACATTTGAGACCTGTATTCTACCAATTCTTACGTATGGCTGTGAAACTTGGTCAATGACACTACACCATAGGGAAAGACTAGCAAAGTGCCAACGTGCCATGGAAAGAAGCATGCTAGGGCTAAAAACCAAAGACAGAGTAAGGAACGTAGACATTAGAATAAGAACCAGACTTACAGACATCCTTACCCGGATAGACGTCCAAAAATGGAGATGGGCTGGGCGTATGATACGCCACCCCATTAACAAATGGAGCAAGCAAGTAACCCTCTGGCAACCAAGAGATGGCAAAAGAACCAGGGGACGTCAAGTCAGGAGATGGGAAGATGACTTGAAACATACAGCGGGACCACTATGGTCGAGAGTAGCAAGGGACAGGACCCATTGGAAGGAATTGGAGGAGGCCTATGCCAAAAGGCACACCGAACTTAGGGACCTTTTGTAACGCTAAGTTTTGGAATAAAAGGCTTTTATTATTATTATTATTTTAGATGCCTCATACAGTCTTGTTTTAAGTCGACTCTGGTTGTCAAGACAACCTTTGGCGGCCGTTAAACGATGAAATTGTCCTCAAATTAAATGGCAAATGCTTAATTCTCGGTTGAATAAATCGATCATCTGATAATGATGATGATGTTGATGAAGCAGTTATTAACTCTTTTGGTTGTGTCACAATGTTATCCATACTTCTCCGAAACGGCTTGATCAATTCTTATGCAATTTTAATGCTTATTCAATAAAACTATTTATTTAACGATTAAGTTATAAGGGGTGTCCACTCAGAGTTTTTTTTTTTGGATAAACATTATTTTTTTTATTATTTGATTATTATGTGGCATTAAAAATACAAACAAACCTAAATTTTCTATAACTAATCCCGGTTTTTAATAATCATTTTATAATTTTTTACCCCGATCGATAACACTTTCTTGTTTACGCGAATATTACACATGATTTAATAAACGGATATTGTGTTTAATTTTTGTTTGCAATTTTTCCGACGTTTCAGTAAGGTCTTGCCCGAGTAAGGACCGGTCGTGGAGAAGGTTGCTCCAAGCAGCCTGTATAAGCCAGCTTCGGATACGCCCTGTAGGGTGCGAGGAACGGGTTGCAGAAGGTAGGTGTGCCGCCCTTACTCTCCTTCGCAACCAAGCAAGAGTCGGGAAAGAGGAGAGACGGTATTCCTTAGGCCACTCTTCCCTACCCTTCGTGACTCTAAGGGGCCGCACCGCTGATGCCGTGTGTAGGGGCTTCGGGAGGAGGTAGTGTACGTGTAATCTCCCAACTCCCATGGTCCCTGAGCAACAGACTCGAGAGGGTCTGTTACTTGTGTATAAAGGCCGAGACGAAGGGTGCGTTAGTTCCAGAGGCAGGCAGATAGCCTTAGGGCCGATATGGTTCTGCTTTGGCGGCTAGCGCTGGTGAGTCCGGAAGACTGACAAAAGTTCCTGTGACCCCATCGCTAAAGCGCCAAGGAGGTACAACGTGGTGGTCGGTGTGAGTCCGATATAACCGTCTTTGCCCTGCGAGGACAGGTATGTTTAGGCATTTCCCCTTGGTAAACAAATAATAGGTAAAAAATAGGGGATGAAAGTTTTTAATGGAGTGGCAAAAGCAGCAGGTGCTCTCGTTGCTCTCCAACGTTGGTTAGTCCAGCAGCTACTGTTGCCGCCTGTACACCAGAGACGTCAGGTCCATGGTCCCATATGGGGCACCTGTGTAGTTAATATTATATATTGATATTAATTATGTAACTGAACTTTTTATTTTCATTTCATTGAAGAAAACAGGAATATTATGTTCACTCTAAATAATTTTGATTTTCCTGTTTTTATTTTCATCAACAATATCCATATATGGTATAGCTTATTATTACTAGTCACTTAAGTGTGGTATTTTATATGTTTTATATATATTATGTAACTATATTTTTTCAATTTGTAAACATTTATATTTTTAATACGAAAGAAAACTGCTATTTATTTATTATTCAGCAAAATAATGAAGCGTAAATTCGCTTTCACTATTACCGGAAAAACGTTGAGGCCACATTAACAAGCAACAATGCGGACCTAACGAGCAGATATGGAAGTGGATAGTGTAATAGAATAGAAGGCCGGCTTTTTTCTTTTTTCTCGAAATAATTTTTTAAACAATTGTACGTGGTCGTACGTACTTTATTCTTAGTTTTTATAAATCCTTGTAACTTAAAAATAAATGGAATAAACAAATTATTTAAACATAATACTCATGTACAATTTATCGCTCACCAACCCGAATGGGACCAGCGTGGCGGGATGCGGTCCAAAAACTCCCTAATGGAAGAGCCGTGCATTAGGGCGGATGATGGGTGAAGGTGCAGAAGAATTATTCGCAAGTGGTATATTGATAAATATACATTTTAAGTAATCTATATTCTGTAAAGACAACTATGTAATTGTAATGTCTCTTAATATTCTAGAAAGCTACCTACTTCTATAGATTAACAATTGTAAGGCCTGATTATTTTACTCAAGATATTGTTGCCCTTTCTACACTAAGTCCTAAATGAAGTGTTTTTATTCTATGAAGAGAAACAAAAGTTGGGGCAAAGTTACTAAAACCTCAACATTTAAGTTCTTCTCCCAATTATTGTTTCAATAAACTTTTTCAAAATTTATAATGTGACAAAATTTTAAATCCACGGTTTATTAAACATTTGCATTGTCTAAAATGGTTATAACGAAATTCTCGATTATTGCAACCTTCAATTTCTTCCCTTGGTTTCAGCGATTCATTAACATAGCCGTGTTGGAAAAACGGCAGAAGTGCTATAAAATTTCTTTTATTTAATAAAGGTTTTAATAGCAATATCAAAACTTGGATAAGATTTCAGTTTATCGCCTAAGTTCCTCAATTTAAAATTTATGAAATTTATTCACAATGTATATAATTGAATCAAAAATTTCTTATTGTACAATCCGTAAACAGACAAAAACGCCAACTTTAAAAATTAATTTAATATTGCGTTAAAATATTATCTTAATTCGAGATATATTAAAGTTTTATTAAAGTATAATACAACGACCACTTTCGTTAACACTTAGTTCTAATAAGTTGCAAAAAGTCTTATTTTTACCACCCGTTAAAACTACAAACGGCTTCAATTCGCCGAAGCAAAATCGAGCGGAGCCGTGTATTGCCAATTCGCTTTCATTACAACCGATACAACGTTTACGAGCATATTAACAAGTAACAACGCTACGTAACAAGCAGATGTGGCAAGCGAATTGCGTAATAGAATAGCCAGCCGGTTTTTTTGCTCGTAACAATTGCGTATGCTACTGACGATTGAATGTGGTCAATTTATTAATGCAAAACTTAAGTAAATAAAACCTGTCATTTCATAATTTTTACATAATTATTTACAACAAAATATGCTGATAGATATAGTACACATAAGTCATATAATAAACACAATTAAATATATGCTAAATATACAAAATTTCTGATTGTTTCGTAAGAAACATAACGTATGAAAACGTTTATTTTTGCAAAGCGAGAAAGTAGACTTGACGAATATGCTATCTTACTCAAAGAAGATTCATTGCATTTTATTTATTGTCTTACAAAATAATTTTAGTATTATTTCTTTAATTTTAAAGCCATCTTATGGCTTCTGTTTTTTCTTTTGCAATTTTAAAATGATAAGCCATAAAATAAACTAACTATTTTAACAGTAAGCTTTGTTATGCATTAAGGATACATTTATTGTAAAATTTTCACTTAAACAACAGAGTCAACAAATAAGCATAAAAATTGTTTCATACATATTCTTTTTAATCATAACTCTCATCACAATAAGGAATTAATAAAATAACATAAATTTAAACCAAAATAGATAAATTTACTTTTAGTACAACTGTGAAGAGAAAATATGCTGAAAAATTTTATATATCGCCTTAATGACAAATTGTTTATTAATAATATGATGGAGACTACAAGTAAATTGCTTCGTTACCCGTTAATTGCAAGTGCGCCGTAACTTCAGCCCCATCACGTAGACGTGAGAGTGTTTAGTTGCATTAAGCTTAAAAAGGAGCCGCAGACGTAATTTTAATTTATTTTAAATTTATTTAAGTTATTATTAAGAGATTTGTATCATTTCTCATTTTAATAACATGAAGTAAATTAAAATTCTAGGATTCAAAGACTTTTACAAAATATATATTTGCTAATCTTCTACTGGTTAAGAAAAATAATAAAAAACAAATATTTCGACACATCAACAACAAACCTTGGTACTTAACAGTTACGAAGGAATTTATACATTTTTCGCAGTTAAAATTGCAGGTATGGTTTTGTAAAAATTTTTCAACAATTTGTCAACTCTACAACACTACTTATTTTATATCCCCTCGGAGCCCTCTCATGTGAAATGGGATAGCCACTTGCGTGGCTCACGATGCAATGCTATTGTAGATGGATAAAACTTGATAGCACGATAACGGCCAAGTCAATGATATTATGAAACAACTACCTTTAGTGCTTGCGCAGTTCCATAGCCCGTAAGTAAACTGTTGCCGTATTTACCGGTGGTAGGTCCCTTGTTTACAGGAGACCGTCTGGGTGGGTACTACCGCGGTGCCTATTTCTACCGCAAAGCAGTAGTGTGAAAACACTGCTGTGTTTTGGTGTAAAGGGCACCGTAGCCAGCGTATTTACTGGGTAAACGAGACTTAATATCCTATGTCTCACGGTAGGCAGCGCGTTGATGATACTAGTATTGGCAATGTTTATGGGCCTCGGTGACCACTTTCCATCAGGTGGCCCCGATTGCTCGTCTGCCTGCGTATGCAATAAAAAAAATCTTTAGTCACATAAAAGGATAACGGTTTGATATACAGTTTTGTTATCTATTGAAGGTTATTAAATGAACTGGTCACGGGGTAGACCACGGCCGCCGAAAAGTGTTCGAAACGTAAAGAATTTAAATAAACGCGATAAAATCCGTTAAAAGTAATTTTATTCAATAATTTATAGTGTTCGAGTAAACAAAAAAAATATATTGAAGATTATTTTATTAAATAAAGAATGAAAACTTTAAATTTAAATCTAGTTTCTCTGAATTATACAGTTTCAATTTATATAAAATTGTTCATTCAATTCAAATTTGTTTAAGTTTTCAAAGAAGTCAAGTCTACAGGAATTTAAATCCTTTAAGCTGTACAGCTAGGGAAGAGATGGATACATTTAGTCATACGTTAGAAATAATGTGTAATTCAATTGAACAAATTTAAAAACATTGCGCGATTTCTGTTTTGTAAGTTTAAGTACTAGACCGTAGCGAAAGGTGACATAACATGTAAAAAGAAATCGATATTTTAGGCCTCTAATACTAACATTGATTATAAGTTAAATGTTATATACTTACTTGTCTGAGGTGTGTCTGAGGTGTTTTTGTACTGAAAGTGAAATACTTTTTTGACAATGCTACTAAATAAGCACCACAACTCTTGATATTCTTTTATAAAATATCCTTATAAGCAGTTATGGTACAATAAAATAGTCTTTGCAAAAGCAGATTATTTTATTAAAAATAAAGTCGAAGTTAAATGGCTCATTTCGGCGTATATTTTCTAGAATCAATTTTCAAAGCTAAATGGGAACTAATATGGTCTTGGCCTTATCCCCTGTATAGAAAGTAAATCGGAAGCTAATGGTTTTCTGTAAAACGTTTTCAGTACGCTCACAGTTAAGTGACTTTTGAAATAACTTCCTATAACGAAAATTACCTGCATTTAAGACATTCTAAGATAGTACAAAGAATTTTCGCGTTACTTAAAAATATATTTATTCCCGACGTTTCGGATTCTTTCCAGCATCCATGATCACGGGCAGACTAAGTTGGTATATGTCTGTAATTCAATGTTTCGAATAACCGTCAGAGTTTTTATTTAAAATTGACATATCGTTCGTTTTCTTAATAAAAATTGAGTAAATTAGGAATTAATAATATTGATTTTCGGCAGAATTTGTTTGTTTGTTTGAAGTTGTAGTATGAAAGCCTTTAATTTTTTTTCTAAATGTACTTTTACTACGTGCACTCCTGTTTAGTGGTGGGATATTGTTCCAACATTTGGCTGCCGCATAACGAAAGCTACCTCTAAATACTGCAGAACTATGTCTCTGTAATTTAAGATTTTGAAAACCCAGGCGCACTTCGCATCTTCGTCCGTCACCAACCCATTCCAATCTTCTTTTGAGGTAACGAGGCGTTTCATGCTTTATAACGTTATGTACCTAATTTATACTTTTCTTACTAATAATTTATTAAAATTACTTCTTTGATAATTTTACCTGAAATCAAAGCTTGGCTGTTATGCATAAGGGATTGATAATTCCCTCAGCCAATCGTGTAATCAACCACTTAGGGATTAGATACTTTTGTGACAATATATATTCTGTTCTTATCGGTTGAGTGGACCAACTTAAATGTTTATACAAGGATATTTACTTTAGAAATGATTTGCTTCGAACAGTATGTGCTTCTTTTCAGAAACAACTTTGAAGTCTGAATTGTCCCTATCATTGAATACGACCGGTTTTTAAATTATTTAAATATATAACACATGGCTGCTAGTAGCAAATTAGAGCTTTTTCATGATTTTTTTATTTATTTTAAATCTTGAGCTGTGATTTATACATTTTAACTAATAATCAGAATGTTTTATTCGTCTTGGTTTATCAGTTAATTTAATGTATCGTACGTTAATTTTCAAAAGCTTACTCAGACCACATTCACAAGAACGTTTCAACTACAGACATCTAGATCTTTGAAATTCAAACGAAGTCGACAATAACTATGCATGAGAAGCTCGAACAAAGGTAGTTGTAAGATTTTAGTAGATCACCTTTATTTGCGTAGATTTTCAAATCGAAAACGTTTTTCTTTCTTTTTTACTGCTATAATTTTTTTTGTTTTATTAGTTTTTTAAAGTCAAAAGGTTTATTGTATTTTATATCCCAAATGTCAAAGAACATAAGCCCACATGATGTGAAATACAACACGGGTTCTCTTTGCACTCACAGAACCATTACTATATCCTAATTGTCGAGATTTTATATTTTGAGTTGTGCATTTTTAATAAATAAAATAAGCCTTTATTGCTGTTAAACTTAATACAATATTTATAATTTCAAAACAAAAAAGTATTTTTCAAAAGAAATAAAACTATTAACTTCACTTCATGTGTACTTTTATTCAACAGCTTGTCTTTCGACAAAGGCCGCTACTAAAAATTTCCATAACTTTCTATCTTTTGCTATTCTAATCCATTCAGGTCCAGCAACTCTTGAAGTCGTCTTCCCAACCTTTTGTTTGCCGTCCTTTATTACGTTTTTCATCTCGCGTGTACCACTCTGAAATTGCTTCAGTCCACTTATTATTCGTTCCTCTAAGCATATGTCCAGCCCATTGCCATTTCAATCTCTAAATCTTTAAATTTTGTTAATCCTTTAATATTTACTAAAGTATTCTCTTTTATTTTATGATGATTCTTTCCAACATTTAGAACCCTACTGAGTCGAATTACAGAGTTATCATTAATAAATTAATTCCTGAACCTCTGATTGTGTAAGGTGATTATCTCATCAACCCTAGGCCCTGAAATGTTAAACGTAAATTTTACAAAATGTAAAATAAAACATAAAATTCCTAATGTTTTTATTAATAATCAATTTGCATAGACAATAAACCTACTTCTGTACAATTTTCCAGTTAATCCATGTTTTGACATCTAACATTAGGTCAGGCAATCAAAGTGCTTAACGTATTATTAAACTTTTCGTTTTTCTTTCTATCGCTGTCCTTGAATCCTTCAGTCCATTGATTTCACTAAGACCAATATCTTTCCAGCTTCTGCATTTCATCTCTTCTGTAACTCAGTTTTGAGATATTAGTTGTCCATTTAATATTCATCTACATTAATCACTTTTCCTCGTTGACTGTGATAACGTTCTCTTCAAGCATTTGTGAATTATTTTGTCGTTGGTTAAATGTTATGAATAGTCAAACTGTGATGCTCTGGTTTGATAGTTTTTGAAGCATTTTCTCCATTTCTCTTTGGGCACGCCACTGAAAATATATAAAGTCGTCCGAATTAAACGTACAATAAGCGTAACAATCGCATAATTTTATTCAATCTATAATATCCCAGTCAGATTCATGAATAACATTCGACTTGGCTGTATAATATAATTTTGGACGAAATAGGATCTGTGTCGAAATCACCTATTTAAATTTGTTTTTTCAAATTCCTCTTCTAGTTAGAGAATTTTTCCATTTATTTGCTTGTTCATATTTTTATAGTATGTTTCAAAGTATCTTTAATCATTTTCTGTATGCCTGTGAATAAAACGTCTTCCAGATGTAATATTTTATGATCTTAGTGAGTCGAAGGTTTGTTGATTCAACAAATCTATATACTAAATAGGTTTGATGATTTTTGCTTTTCCTCTGCATGATCTTTCGCTAACACATGTAGTCGTCCATAGAGAAAATTACTGAACCGGCTTATTTCTCATTGTCCCGACTAGTTTAATAATTTTAGGCTAAAAACTTTTGAATAGACTTGACGATTACACTTTAATGGGAATCTCCTCTTCATTGTTTCCTTTTACTGCATTAGAACTATTTTTAGATTTTGTCAATCTTAAATTTGGTAATCCTTGATAACAGTCCGATGATTTCATTAAAGTCAAGCATTATTAAAAGTCATAATATAAATAAGTTTTGTTATCGATTTCTTATATTCAATTCTTACATTTGATCTAGTTCCTGAACGAAGGCTCCTTGCAACTACTTTTAATGCTTTTATTGTTTCTTGATTAATATTTTGGTCATTCGAATTTATAAGCTTTCTTGTTTGTTGCTTAGAATTATCTCAGAGAACATCCTGGTTTCCATTAATAATGTAACAAAGACATTATAGTTGATCTTACCATTGACTTAATTGACTGTACAAAGTACTAAGACACTCTGATTAATGTTATTTTGCTTCTTAGTTAAATTTGATTCGACTTACTAACATTATACATTTTACGTTAATTTTCTAGAGAACTTCCGTGATACATTATTATTTGCTCATATTGATTGGAGAAGACAATGATATTCGACAGTTAATTAACTTTAAATATATTAGAATGATAATATTTATGGCTACTAAATTATAATTACTACATTAATACATATACATTTATACTTAATTTTCAGAATTCTATAATTTCTGACTTGTCATTTTGAAGAAAAAAAGATATTGCTTTATCTTTAAATATAACTCAAGATACTATTTATCGGACAGTATTTAATTATCACTATAAAAAAAATAAGTCAAAACAATTACTGCAACTGTTTTAATAAAATATTCCATTTCACCTAAATAAAAAGTTACATAATATGCACAAAGTTAAGAGCAAATAGCTCATTAAAACTGTAATCCGGGCAGTTTCTCCTCGCTTTTGGAATCGCCCGATTCTTAATAAGCTATTAATGCAAAATCAAACAAACAAACTAAAATGAAGTGAAACGTAAATAAATTTACGTTTTTAAATAAATAAATAAATAAGTAAATAATCATGATACAGACGGTAAAAAAAATTATTAAACTAGAAAATATTTACGTTTATATGGTAGTATTACTATTTTAGCATCCTTACGACCCGACGTAACTTGCAAAATGGCGATGTAAATAAAATGCTCTCAAAAGTAGGATACTGGTTTAGTGCAAATAATTTAATGTTTGATTTATGACTCCTAATGTTCCTAAAGCTGGTTGCGTATGGTCGTATATGGAGAAGCGCTGGACCACGAAGATTCCACTGTATCCCTCTACACAATAGATTCTAAACTACAATGGTGCCCTTATATCAATAGGCGGGCGAGTAAGCTTAGCTCAGCGGCTTATGCAGCCAAAAAAATTAGACAACTAACCGATGTTGAGACAGCCCATTTAGTACATTTTAGTTATTTCCACAGTATAATGTCTTATGGCATTCTACTTTTGGGAAACGCGGCTGGTATAAATACTATTTTCGTTATTCAAAAGAGAGCGATTCGAGCAGTCTATAACCTGGACCCCAAAGAATCGCTGATAAAAATGTTTTCTGAAATCAATGTACTGACGGTTTTTCCTCAAAACATTTTAGAAAATATTATGTATGTCTATAAACATAAAAATTAGTTTTTAAGACTTTATGATGCACATAATATAATTACTAGGAATAAGCATAACTTTATTCCTCCAAAAATAGTCTGCGAAGAACAATGTAATCTTTCATAGAACAATGTTCTGCTCTTCTACAACAAAATCCCAGAAAACGTTCAGCTATTACCTGTAAATAAATTTAAAAAGCAGTAAAAGAACGTTTGTGTGTTAAAGGATATTATTTCTGTCATGACTACTTGATAGATAACACGTCCTGGTAATGAACTTTTCGCTCCTCGCTATTTCAAACTATGAAAATGAGATGTTTATAGTAAAAATTGTGTAAAACTCATTGAAAGAAGGAAAAAAAGTCCAGCTGATTTTCTTACGCCGGTTCTTCTCAGATCAGAGGCTTCTATTTCCAAACCGGTGGCAGTTTATTTGGTAATCAATAAGAAAGTGTAATGCTTCCATATAGAATAAAGCTATTCGACTTCGACTTATTATTTTTGTTTTCTAAAGTAGTTTCTCGTCTGGCTTAAACGAACACTAATAACAATAAATAAAATATTACACATACACAAATTATAAAATTAAATATATAATAAACAAAACATATAAAATACATCCAAGCCAGACGTTAGCCCTTAGGCAGTCTCACTGGGATCAACCCGTTTGCAGAAACAATTATCGGGATAATTTCGGTCGGCATTCACCCCCTCACATGTCAGCCACCTCGTGAGCCAGATTCAGGATCCATATATTCGTTTTTCTTCTGTTTCAGCTTTCACGAGGTTCTCGTCAAATGGGATCGTTATGTCAACCAAAAATACCCTTGACAGTGCCCGGTCCATCAACACGATATCCGGTATTGTCCTGTTCATGATGATAAACCGGTCCCAATAGAGCCTGGCGCGATCATTTTCGAGCACGGCTATATCGATCCATTTCGAGATTGCCATATCCGATCCATGAGAACATATTTCAGAGCAAGCCTTAGATGTAGTATCCTGGCTAATAGTTTGTGCCTGTGCAAATACTCAGTGTTAGAAAGAGCCAAACAACCGGAGATAACATGCCGCAGGGTCTGCCAGGATGGCGACAGACTTGACAAATGTCCGTTGTTGTTGGTCTTGATAACCTGATCTTGTATTGCACATGCGAAACCCTTAATTTCTCCGAAGAGATTATCAAAACGTACGTAAAGTTTACTGAGGCGGTAGCGTCTACATGAGGCTCGTAAAAAGCTTTGTAGAACCACCCGTGGAGCACTTTTTCTTTCCATACAGTCTCACGGTTGGAGATGCTCAGCACTGCTGGGTCTTGCCATTGCTCGTTGGCTAAGGATAGAGGGGTAAGTCCTTTATCACTTTCAATGACGCCTGCGTAGAATGCATCATCTGATTTCGCCAGGTTGACTTGTTATATTATTATAGTAGTATTGTCATCAAGTGCTACGATTTCCATAATACTGTTTGATTATACCTTTGAATTATTAACATGGTAGGCTTAAAGTGTTTGTAACAGTGATTGCGACGATATGGGTAGAAATACCGTAATGAATATTTCTGTTAAGACAAGAAGTATGCCTTTAGGTTATCTCTCTTAATGCTCTGTAGTATAGTATAACCCAATAAGATAAATAGCCTAGAACAATACCAGTAAATATAATGCGGCACCTACTTTTTCTATTTGACATGTGGATTATCTTAAGTTGAAGGTAAGTGCAGAACTTGCATTCACAACGTTAAGCGCAAGCTACTGGGCTAAGAGGGTAGTAAAAAGTAATGTTTAACATATATGATAAAACTATACACACATTGACTATACCTTTACAGAGTTTAATATATGGACACCACAAGTTAGTTTACTTATTTTATTCTTTAAGTTCAATTATTCACGTGTAATTAAATAATTATTAATAAATTTAAATATTTCTGTTGCTTTAGATTCCGTAATATAGCGATAGTTTTATTTTGAACCAGAGTACGCTTCCTCGTCCTTCAGATTTTGAACCACGAATTTAAAATGGCAATTAATAACAATGAGCTATAATTAAAATTTATTGTTTATTATTAATCATAAAATTGTCCTTACCTCTGGAGATAAGAAAGAATATTATATGTCTAATTAAAAGCGCTAAAGAAATAAATTGAGGCCTTAATGACATCGCTTTCTCATTTTCACGCCCCATTGAGGTCTCTCAAAGGGGAAACAATATTTCCCCAAGGGGCGTGATGTCCGCTCGTTTTGTTTAGAAAGTGTCATTAGCATATGTCAGCAGGTCAGGGTTTTAGTGCGGTCCACTGCCGATCAATTATCCAAATTGAGTTTCAACACAGACGACATAAATCCTGTCTGTTCTTTTATCATAAATAACAGTTTGCGTAGTCGGTGATTAAAATGTTCATTAAAATTTTCAGAACAGATTATCTTTATGTAACGTCAACAAGACCTGACTTGACTCCGTTGTTTGATTCTGACCTAATGTATAGTAATTAAACAATTTCTGTAGAAAACGATCCGGGAAATAATATAAACCGGGTCAAGAGAAACTAGACCATTATTTTTTGAAAAATTGATTGAAATTTAATTAAATAGAGATAATTTTTATTGTAATAAACTTGTTATATTAGTTTTAAGATCAAGTCGTATTTGCATTTTTTATGATCAATAAAAATACAGCATTTATGACTTACACTTTTTTCATTATTCGAACTCAATCTCTATACAAAGACTTTTTGATAAACTGACTGTAATTATAGCAGCTAGTGAAAAAACAAATAAGTGTAGTAAATAGTGTAATGAACGCAGACAATAGCTTATGTCTCACAAAAATAAACAACATTTTCGGCTGTTTGGTGATACGTATTTTTAGCAGCCGCCGTTTTTCTTAGAGGTGACGTTCTGAAACTGCTGTGTATGTACACAAGAGTGTTATTATACACACTCAGTAAGTCTGCCCTTGCTAAGAATATCTCGTGATTACACCGCTCATAGCAGTTGACAAATCAAAGATCGTTGGCATCTCGGACCGAAAAAACAAAATAAACACTGAAATTGTTGGCGTTACAGACAGACCCAGGTCATATCATCAAAATCATCAAAAACCTTTTTCGTTTAATTTTTAGTCCAGTATTATGTTTGTGCGGTAATTATGTGCATGAAACTCATTGTTAAATGCTAATTTTGCGTAAAATAGTTGTACGCTGATGGAAGTCGGTAATATTTTTTTAGTAAAACATTACTTTTATACATACACAGATACTTTACCTTTTACTTTTTAGCTATATTTTATCTAGGGGCTTGTAGTCTTTTATGGATCAATCAATCAATCTACCTCCGTTTCGAATATGAAAGACTCTATCAGCTCTAATATATTTATCCTGTCCCTTCGATTACATTTTAATTTTATATCACATCTAATTTCTTTAATTCACAAAATATCTATAGCGAATAGTTGTCACTAAATGGATATGAATAATTTAAAGGTGCAAGCGAAATTATCTTTCACGTTTGTAATAAAGCAAATAAATATCAATTGATTGCATTTTAACTCCTATAAAAATATATTTAGTGATTCTCCGCCAGCCGATATATAGAGCAGGTAATATAATAAATCCCATATGACACCTTCCGGCCCAGATAAAATGGCCAGCATGCCAACGAAAAAAAAAACTATTGGTATTTCACATCGCTTTTGTCGCGGGAACAAAGCAATTAATTTTCGGTTACCTCGACACGACTTAGGCCTTAAGGGCGTTAGCTATGCGAACCTGTTATGCATCTACTAGGCGTTCGTTTCAGCCACAAATGAACAGTAGGCAAACTTCAAACTTTTTTAAATCCTGCATAGCCCCGATGACCGATGACCCGATTGGCGTGGTGGTGGTCTGATTGTTAAGCTAAAGGCGAATCCTTTGGCTTAACGATCAGACAGAATTCCCACCATGGTAAAAATATTGTGTGATGTATATATTGTGTTTTTAATTTCGCGGTAATTGTAGCAGTATAAAATATATTTATTAACAAAAGAACATTAAACCTATGTATTTATCAATCATCTAGTTTGGGATTAGAAGATGTTATGTTATACTTCCATAATTACAATTTTTTGAATTAATAAAGCCATAGCAAATAATGAACGGCCTTTCTCACTGTTAAAACAGCGTTCTGTTATTGTTTGATAGATATCATATATATATAAATACCAATGGTTGTCTGGTAGGGAATGTGGTAGTAAATAAATAAAGTATCGAAGTTAGTGTGAAATTTAAGTAAACGAGTTCCCATGATAAAAGGGCAGCCACCGACAGCTACATTCGCCTAAATAAATGTTTTGTGCAAAAAGGCAATACACAAATAAAGACACAATAATAAATATATAATTAATTTATTATTGTGTCTTTATTTGTAAAATTTGCATTAACGATATTTCTTAACTATATGTAAGCGAAGTTTAAAATGTTAAAAAATCGATGCTGTGGATATACATTCTTAAACAGGAATTGAGTTCAGTTTTGGGCGAAAATAATAATTTTTTTCCTAAGTATTGGACAATTTTCTTGTTACAAAATATTTTTTTACTGAAAATATTTTTATTACAAATAACAGAAAAATCTCAAGTATACTCAGCAGTACACTTAGCAGCTAAGGCGTGTATAAAAATTTCAAGAACCCTACTGGGTCCACTTAAATTTTGCTTCCGCTTGTAATAATGAGATATTTTACCGCTTTGCAAAAATTTAAAATTTTTGGTTAATTTCTTATATTTTTTCATGCTATGTTAATATTTTGCGTTTTTTTACGAAAGTTGTATTGTAAATACTATTTCATTAAGGGTAAATAATTTTGATGACACATGTTATTGATGATTTCTCGTAAGTTCAAAAATAAAAGCATTTTACATGCGTATTTTAGTTTTTCTTCGTGTATTTTAATAACCACTGAAAAATCAAAGATATTTATTTTCAAAAAAATTTTTTGTGTATACCAAATATTAAGATTATTTTGGTGTTTCGCGCGCGTTTTAAAAGAGTTCTTTTTATGAGGAGTGTCAATATGAAATGCATTAATAACAAATGTTTTCCACAATCGCAAATTACGAGGACCTATTTTACACGAATATAACATATTTCATGAATATAGGTAAAAGCACGCTTAAAATAATTAAATTTGACATAAATCCACAAATACTTAAATACAATCATACACAGCACATAAAAGATTGTCATAAAAACGGAATTTACATAATGCCAGCAACCGTATTTTCTATGTTTTCAGACGGTTCTCACTCCTCTCGTTTTGTCATGTACGTGACGAGACGAAATAATGGCATAGATTTATGTCATTTCAGTTGGAATCCAATGAAATAAAAAAAAGACTGTCTCAAACAGGAGAAAACTATACTGATCGAGGATTGTTACATATGTATGTAAATCATATTTTACATATGGTGGTACATAACGTTTGATGGAAATGTTGAAAAAAAATTCTAAACATCGACTTACTTTATGCAAAGATAGAATTCAGTTTTATTTATAATATATTTATAATATAAATCTCAACACATCTTCCAATCTATACATGACTCAAGTAAATCTATGCCTACAAAGTACTACTATCGGTGGTAAGTCCCCATTTTTACTGGGAACCGTCTGGGTGGGTACCACCGCGGTGCCTATTTCTACCACAAAGCAGAAGTGTGAAAACACTACTGTGGTGTTCGGTCGTCATGAAAAGTCAATCTCGTTTTTGACTGAACAATCGGGGCTGATCCAGGTCCACTTCCTGTGTGCTGCTTTTTAAAGAAAGAATTCATTATAAAGAGCCCTTCTTTCTCCATGAAGTCAGCCAGCTGTTCTTGGGTTCCGTTGCTCTGCTCCAAAATTGCTCACTTGCATTTCACCGTCTTTCCCTTTGCCTACTTTTGCGATAAAGTTCCCCATCAGGATCATGTATTGAGTTTTAGAGGAATGTATGGCTCGTGAGATGTCCTCATACATTGCCTCCACCTCATCATCGGAGTGTGTCGACGTTGGTTCATATACCTGTATGACCTTCAGCAAATACCGTTTCGATATTTTTAGTATTAGATAAGCAACCCTTTACGACACACTTTCGATTTTAACAATGTTGCTAATGAGAGACTTGCGGACGACAAATCCGACACCTCCATGGGACAATTGGTCGCCCTCGCGGCGGTAAAACAAGTTGCCGGATTCTCCCCCTGTCTTCGGACTTCGGATAATCCTATTATATCCCATCGCAACTTATTTACCTCCTCTTCCAGCTCCCTTATCCTCTCATCGGTCCTTAATGTCCGTGCGTTGTATGTTGCCAGGTTCAGTCGTCGTTGTTGGTAGCGTAGTCACTCGCTTCAGTGAGCGGTTCCGACGACGATGTGTACAGCTGTCCATAGAATCTCTCGATCTTACTCAAAACTTCTGGTCTACCGGAGATGACGGCCGCACTACCCTAACAGCGGCCGCCCGACAGAGACCTCTGGGAAAGACTTTAAAACCTTTTTCCGTTCTATCTCTATATGAAATCATTCTCTTCTATATGCAGTGGGGCCCTCATTTTAGACTTCGAAAACCCAGCTCTGGTATTGCTGTCAAGAAAATCGAAATTCTGACGTGGAACGGCCCGGTTGTTTTTCCCTATTTCCACAGGTAATTCTTTGGCACCGTGGGAAGTGCCGGATACAATACGACTTTGTCCTCCCAAAAACAGGCTATTCGGCGGTTTTAAAGGCCCCAAAGAATCCGAAAATTGTTCCCAGAAAAAAATATAACCGTTACTTCTCAAACATTTTCGAAAACCTAAAATGTGCAAAAAATAAAATGATTTTCAACTTGTGATAACATAAATACTGAAAAAACAAATTTAATACTTCCAAACTAGACTGCAAAGAATAAGTAAATCTTTTATGGGACAATGTTCCTTTACAAAAAACCCAGTAAACGTTAAATTAACTTTAATAAATTTAAAAAAAGTAGTAAAGGAACGTTTATTTTAAAGGTTATTTGAATAAAGAATTTAAAAGATAACACACCAGTAATGGAATTGCTCCATTTCAAGTTAATATACTATGATAGTATTTAGCCAAGAAATTTATATGTGTTTTTGATTATTTTAAAAAGATGACAAAATAAAAATTTTCCTCACGGGTCCCATTCGAACCGGTGGTAGGTCCTTGAAACCCAATAACGTGTTACTTCAATTGAATAAAGATATTTAATTTTGAATTTAATTGAATATCGCCTCTTTAAATTACAATGTAAAGTGGCAACACGGCCATACATTGGAATCTGTCATTCGGGGCGCGTTCAAGCTAGAAATCCCCTCGTCAATATTCAAGCCTGAAGACGGTCGCCAAGTGGTTGCCGATGACCTGGACCCTAAGAAATGGTCCTTCACTGCTGGCCTAGAGGAAGCCCAAGTCGGCCCGAGCTATGGGCGGGCTTGGGAAATTTTTTGGGCGAACGGCAATCCGCAGAAGATCCATGTAAGAAGGCCAAAAATTATAAGCTGAATGGCAATGGGCCGGCATTTAGCCAAACCCAAACCCAAAGGGGAAAGGTTCTCAGTGGCGCCTGTACGGTTTCGCAGGTCACGGTGGAAAACACCTGGAAATTGAAGGAGGTCGGTGGATGGGTGGCGGGGATGCCCGACTTAAAGGGGAGGCTATGCTCAACAGTGGCCGAAAGCGAAACAGGGGACGACGACGAAACACCGTATCAATATAAGGTTAAACGTAACTGAATCTTTAAATTTCAAACGTTGAGTATTTAATCTAGAATTATAATCAGAACATTTGCAAATACAAAAAAAAAGTTAATTTTCAAATTAAAATAGAATCAGTTATCCAAAGAAATAAGGGTATATATTAATAAAAATAAAAATATTCTTTTCTGATTGCCTTTTTTACGGTAAGCAAATCATATATTCTACCCGGAAAAAATGTGTCGTTTATTTCATTAAATTCCATAATTTTGAAGTTGCCTCGAGATAGTGATGTTGAGTTGGCTACATTCGAAATAAGGCAAAATTTACTCGTCTGCTTCGGAGAACTGAAGATATTATGTACGATTATACGCAATAGAACCCTTACGTGATACAATAGAATCACTACTATTCTTATAGTTTTGTCCTATGATACCGGATGCTTTTACAATATGCTTTCTTTGTATTGTAAATAATCTACCTAAAATATAAAACAGATATTATTCTAGTATGATCGAAAAAGCTCAATTTTTAAATGTTTGTTAATGTTAAGAGGCAACAAACACTCATAAGCAATAGCTTTTGGAATTATAAAAATAGCTATTAATGAAAATGACAGGGAAGTAGGCGTTATTTCGCAGTCGATTAATGTATATAATCCCACTTGAAGGAATTTATTCTTTTCAAAGATCAAAAAAATATACATTTGTAATTTTTCATAATTCATGTTTGATTTTATTTCATTTTGCGTCTTTGATGTATCGATTTATTCAACTGTCGCTATAAGTTTAATAAAAAAACAATAGAAAAAGATGCATTGGAGAAAATATTCAAATATAAATATAAATTTGTTCTCAATTGCTCACTATCGTCAACTAGTAGTTCGTAGCTAGTAGTTCGGTCGCAGATCGCTTTTGATAGTTTTATTTTAAACCTACATACAATTTTTCGTCTAAGTTTTGTTTTTATAATAACACATTATATGTGTTATTATAAAAATATTTATTTTTGTTATCATTGCAACACTCTGTTAAGTTAATTGATATATGTTACTACTATAGAAAACCCTTGTTACCTCAAGAAGAGATTATTGAGAACAAATAATTGGTAACGGTTAATATATCATAGATTGTTGTAGCAAACATTAAACAAGTAGTTATGTAACTATGCGATACATACTCAGTATGTTAGTACAGGTAATAAAAATAAAATTTAGTTTGTCATCGTTAAAAATGTTTTTTACATATACTTTATAATAAATAAGGACGTATTGTTATAATTAGTAAAATTACGTCGAAATATAAAGAACTTTACGATGAATTAAAATAAAAAAAATATATTAAATTTTTTTATTACATGATAGTTTCCGTCAGAGTAAAATTATATATATATATATCATAAAAATATCTGCTCCGTAGAACTGCCTCCGTAGCCTAGTGGTATAGGCGTGTGCCTTAGAAACTGAGGTCGTGGGTTCGAATCTACGGGACTCAACAAATTTTCATTATTGTTTCCTAGTTGGTTAGGCAATTTGGGCCATCACCCAATTGACTGAAAAGTAAGATGATCCATGCGTCGGATGGGCATGTAAAGTCGGTCCACCCACCAACCCGCATTGGACCAGCGTGGTGGATACGGTCCAAAATTCCTAATGGATGGAGGTGTATTAGGAAGGCTTATGTCCAGCAGTGGACTATCACAGGCTGATGATGATGCATAAAATATAATTAAACGTTCAAAAAACATGAAAAACATTCTGGACTATCTGTTTTGTAATCTAAAAGATCTCTGCTTGTTTAATAATAGTATTTAAAAAGGGCTATAGCAAAAATCGAGGGTTTTATGTTTAGGTTTGTAATTTTGGGGCCGTTTATAACAAATGGCCAAAGCGAACATTGAAAGGGCGGTTTCACACGTGTTAGATTTATTCTTGTTTGTTAGCCAACAAAAAGAACCATTTGTTAATTTATTAAAAACCACTCCCATTGAGAACATTTTTGTAAAAAGAATATTTTTAAAGCAAATAGGCACAACCTTTTGCAATGAAATGAAAATGCATGAATAAATCTAAAAAATCATCAAGTGATTTCATGAGAATAATATTTAGAATAAATTGTTTTTATTTTTAGATAAATTTTTTCCCTTAAACTAATAAATATTGTTCATCATGATCAGCAGCCTATTAGTCCACTGTCAGACATAGGTCTTCTCTATTAAAGGAATTTTGGACCGTATCCCACCACGCTGATTGATTGCGGTTGGCGGGTGGACCGGCTTATTACATACCCATCCGAAAAACGGATTATCTTATTTTTTGGACAATTGGGTTATCGACCCAAATTGTCCAAACCAACTTGGAAACAATTTAGAAAAGTAGTTGGGTCCCCACAGGATGCGAACCCGTACTACTCCTATTTAGGGGACGTGCGGCTAAAGCACTACACAGCCCGCAGTCGACCTGTTAAGACTCTGGAACCCTGAAAAGACTCAGGCCCTTTTCTTCCACACAATCCAAGCTAACTTCTAACAGAGCCCACAAAAACGGCTTTATTGAGTCAAGGATATGGGGCAGAAAGTTTTGGAAGAGTGACTAAACAAGATTATACTACGCCGAAAACTGAAAAGCTTCTTGGGTTATCTTTAACCTTTCCCCAATGCGGCTTGCAGCAAGTACCGTCCCATCCTATATGAGGAATTGCAAGAATTGCAGAAAAATCTATTAAATAAGGATTCCCTACTAATAGTCTAAATCCTGTTGTCAAAAATTCAAACGAACTCTAAAGTTTATTAGATAGAAACAGAATTGAAAAAACTACGCAAATATTTAAATCATTCGTTTTCAGTGAAAACTGCCCAATTTTCATAAAATATTAGACATGCTGAACAGGTTAGGTGTTCACCACATTGAAATATGCATTACTATATTTCTGAATAGTGCACCCGGAAATTGAAACTTGATCTGATTCTCATGATGATCAGTGTAAACCGAGTAGGAAATTGAATCTGGCGCACTCTAAATAATCTACAGTGCATTTGGAAATTGAAGTAAGCTCAATAAGCAGCAAATCAGTAGTACTTTGATATTTATCTGTAATTTAGGACCCCTCGATTAGTTATCCTAATAACTTAACATAACGAAACTGAAACTTTGTCTGTCGGATTATGGGTACAAGTACAACAATTAAAATTAAAGTTTTATTGAACATATAACCTTTTAGCGTAAATATTTCAATATATATAATAATAATCGAATGTTGCGCCTGAGTGTGTGGTTTAGATTCCCGCACCACGAGTAAAATATTGCGTGCTGAATATAGCGTTTTTCTCGTGTCTGGGTATTTGTACCTATATAATGTGTATTTGTCTACAAACGAAAAGTAATTCTATGTAAATGTATTAGTCCTTTACCTATCAAGTTTCATTTTTCAAAGTTTTGAAATAAAATTATGTGGTTATCGATAAAGCGAAAACGTTTTTCTCATTGCGTTTTTTTTTTAATTTTGCTATTTTTTCCCTTAAATTATTTTAATATATTTTGTTATTCATAGTTTTTGCTCATAATGTCATGTTATTCTTTTCGTAATTTTTAAACATAATATTTCTAATAAAAATATTTAATTAAAGATATAATTTCCTCTGGCATATCCATGACATTATTATTACACTGATCTTATGCACATTTTTTTTATTTCATATTAAATCGATGAAAATAATATGAAAAATCGCATGCCTGCATTACCTTTCATGTCATTATGAATAACTACTAACAAATGTAATTATATAAACTAAAATCTATAAACTTTTCAGTAACAACATGATTGTATAGTTACAAAAGAAAATATATTTATTGAAAACTTGCAAACTGTACACGGATCTGCCCGTGTTATATTTAGATTTTTAAATTGATCTTTTGAACGAAAAAAAAAAAGCCTTTATTACTGAAGTATATAATATAGCATTCTAGCAATGAAAGAGTATTTTTAATCGGTGCAATCGAAACTCTTTATCACAATATTATTTAAATAGACAAATTCTATTCGTTGGTTGATTATTAATAAAGGATATTAATAATTGTATCTGCATTAAGCTAAAATTTTGTAGCGCTAATTGCTCACTTTTGTCAAGCCATGTTGTAAGCATAGGAGAGATCCAACGACAGAGACAAATGTGTTTAATTTACCCTGTGTACGTGCTTTAATTTATTTAACAATATAAGCGACTACAGCAAATTATTGTTACTTGCATCCAGTTAGCGAGTCATTCTTAGTCTTCATTTGTGTCTAAATATTTTGTGAGATACAACAGAAGATATTTCATTTAAATAACTACAAAAAATATTCATACATTTGTTTTTTTGCCTTTTTTGCTTTCGTTTTTCTATTTGTAATCGACTGAATATTTTTATTCTAAAGGCAATGAATTAAAAGATTCAAGAGAATCAAGAGATCAAGAGAAAAGTTGTTCTAAACTGTATATTTACTTCATTGAAAATATAAGTTACGTCATAGGCTAACTTTGACTAAGACCGAAGCGACCTTGTTGGGTATTTGCAAACATTTTTAGATTATTTGACTTTATTTCTATTTTTTCTAGGTGTTATTCGGCTTATGTATAGATAACATGGACTGAATTATTGGTACTTTAGTACTAATAGTACTTTCATCAGACCTCTATGTCAGCCCTGTTTATATTTTTGTCCTTAGTTATATTATGCAAATTTGGTGTTGAATACGTTACAAACATTATTTAGTACGTTCCTCACCAATCATATTATCTTTTTGATGTAATTAGGCTAGCATAAAAATTTTAAGTTTTATTTCAGTTTAGGCCTCTTTCACCAAAAAGAGCTTCACTTCAAAATGTTGTATACAAATAATAAAATAAAAATAATGAAAACTGAAAATGTAACAAGCGTTTATATTGTCTCACATCGTCGATTTTTTATTTACAAATAACATTGAAAACGTTACTGATTAACTGTACCGCACTTACACATATTGCGTTTTAAACTTCCAAGGAGGCCTATTGGTATTGTTTTTAACACTTTGAACACACTTTTAATGTCTTTTAAATTGTTTTGGGCTGCGCATGCGATACTTTGCTGACTTGGTTGAACACTAAACCTATGGCCACCTGTTTGCGGTGCAGGCGGGTAGCGCAGGGTTGGTTCAGCAGGGTTAAACAGAAAAATGCGAGCCTGGGCTATTGTGTTTTAACGATCGTCGGTCCCTCGACTCATTAGCATGATGCAATTAATTTGTTGTATTAGTAGTAACCATTTCGTTCGTATCTTAACCGGGTTTTGGGCCAAATTTAACCTTGTTTGAAGGTTTTGAAAATCGGTGACATATTCCAACGAACTGGGTTGGAATATGTGACTGAGTCTGAACAAACAAATTCCAGGTTTGCACTATACGAAAAAGCACATTGTACATATTAAAACAGAATAAAAAGTAGTAATTGGTCAAAAGTACCTACATAGAAGAGATTATCGCCACCTAGACAAGCTTTAAATCAAGTCTTACTACGAGTGATATTATATTTCCTATTAATTTTGCGTTTTTTAAAACAGTCTTATATATTATTTATCATCTACCTATCCTATCTATCATCCTCAGTGATAAACGGTGCCAGTGTATTTAGTTTCTTTTGAAGAAAAAAGCACACGGAAATATGAAATAACGGATAAAAAAATTTATGCGAAATATATAAATTATATATATACATACATACAAGCACTAAATAGCATACATATTTCTACTATATTAATAAAATTAATGCTTTTCCATGGACAGTTTTTTTTAACATATAAAGCTTTAGTTTTTTTTTAAAGTAATATAGCGTCCTTAAAGCTCTTAACGAACGCCTTTCACGTATGGGCAACCACTGCAGACGCGAGCGATAGATAGATATATAGTCATATTTACGGAGATTGAAAATTAATCGAATTATATTCAGGTCTCTAAAAGAAATGACTAATGGATTCTATTGATATTGGTATATATGCATTAAGTAACGTCTAGTTAAATGTGTTAGTAATAATATGTTATGTATGTCAGAAAATGCGAATGTATTTTAAAATATTCCATTTATTGGAACACAAAAACTCCTCTCGGAGGTTTAGGCCCATAGACATTGGCAATATCAGGGGAATCACTATTGTAATACACGGGGTGTTACGTCTCATTTAACAAGTAAATATGCTAGCTGCAGTGCCCCTTAAACCGGAATATGATTGTTCTTTCACACTACCACTTTGTTGCAGGCACAGCAGCGGTATGGCTCCCCTAGAAAAAGGACCCTACCACCACTTAATTTATTAAAACAGGGTATAAAGAGTCTATCACGGTAGGCAGCGCGTTGATGATATACCCTGGCATTACAAAAAAACCCATCGTAGACTTTTAAGACCTTCGTAGACAAAAAAGAACAGAAATATTTAGAAAGTTCAAAACACAGTTGTTAACTTTCGTTAAGTGGAATATATTTTCAAACTTAAATCTTTAATGACATTTTATCACAAAAGATATAACAGCATCCATCTCTAAGAATTAAGTTTATTTGTAATGCTGACAATATAGCTCAAATATTCTACGCTAGCGATGAATTGAAGTCACCTGGCTTACATTTGCGAGCGTTATGAGGCTAATCGCTCACGTTGTATTTTTGAAACAAGGATAAATCAGTTTCATTTACGTTTCGTTAAAGCTGTCATGTTACACGCTTAAATAAAAATATTCACTTTATAAAAGATAAGAAATCAAAAAAGTAGCTGTAGAATAGCTTTGTAATATAACATGCTTTTTCAAGTATTTACGTGGACATTTTCATTAGTCTGATATAGAAGCTACCTGTATTTATAATATTTAACGTTCAATAATGGCTTGTAAAAAATCGGTCCACCCACCAACCGCATTTGTCCAGCATGGTGGGATTCGGTTAAAAACCCTCTAATTGAGAAGCACGCCTTCTCTAATAGGGGAGGCCTATGACCAGCAGTGGACTGACATAATTGTTTTTATTATTTAGTAGATTTTTATTACAACGTACGTACAATTTCCTACTTGCTTGTCAAAAAAATACTCTGTTTGGGATTTTTCAAAGTTGGCATTATAACAGTTTTTGCCGAATTATCTCAATAGTAAGATATTACGTACCGCTTAGGGTTTATGAGTGTTTTCAACATAACAAAACAAGATCATAATTATTCACGGCGCAATAATAATAAATATTGCATTTTATTAATATCCCGCTAACTTTAAAATGCATGTTAATAAATAAACTAAGACACACACAATAATTATTTGCAATATTCATAAGATTCTAAAAATCTGTTAAAGAGGAGTGGAGTAACAAGGTAACAATTTAAATTAATGTCATTTTTTAAAATATTTGTTATGAGAAATATATAAGCTGAAAAAGTAATGTTGTTTTGTGAAAACAAGCCAAACTTATTGTTTTTTCTTTTTGTTTAGATGATAAATCAGATATATCCTTGATATTCAATTTAAACGCAACTACTTTTCATTGCCGTTACCTGGTTGGTAAGGACAATGCGGGCTTTCACTTAATTGTCTAAGAAGATGATCCATATGTCGAATGGGCTGTAAGAAGTCGGTCCTGCGTCAGATCTCTATCCAGTCGTGTCAGTTATCGCTCCGATCGAGTTATACAAATGAAGGAAGAGATACTCCGAGCGCAGCCCTCTCCATAGCTCGCTGAGCGACTTTAAATTTGTGGACCAGTCGAACCGTAAGTGTCCAAGTCTCGGCACCGTAGGTCATAACGGGTGGGACGCACTGATCGAAGACTTTCGATTTGAGGCACTGTGGGATGAGTGACGACAAAACTCGACGAAGCTTATGAAAAGCTACCCAGCCCAGCCGAATCCTTCTGTTGGCCTACCTCTCAAAGTTGTTTCTACCTAGTTCGAGCGTTTGCCCTAGGTAAACGTACTCCGAAACTACTTCGAGAATGGTGCCATCAACGTGCTCGACGATGACCCGAGACCGAAATTAAACATGACCTTGGTTTTTCCCAAGTTCATCCGTAGACCGATGCGTGCAGAAGACTCAGCCAGGCTGTGCACCATTTTCTGCAGGTCCTTTGCAGTCTCAGCCATGATGACGATATTGTCCGCAAATCGCAGATGTGAGATGTACTCGCCGTTCACATTTATGCCGTGTCCTTCCCAGTTGAGCGTCCTGATTATGTGCTCAAGCGCGGCGGAGAACAATTTCGGAGACATGACGTCTTCTGGTCTCACACCGCGGTTAAGGGGGATAGGCTCAGTCTGCCTACTTTGGACAACGACAGACATAGTGGCGGCGTTATGTTGACATCTCAGCATCTCGATATATCGCCAATCAATTTGGCACCGCTGTAAGGACTCGAGGAAAGACCAGGTCTCGATGGAATCAAAAGCCTTTTCATAGTCCACAAATGTCATGCACAGAGGTTGGTTATATTCATATGTCTTCTGTATAACCTGCCGCACTGTGTGATTGTGGTCTATGGTGCTGTAACCCCTCCAAAACCCGGCCTGTTCTCGAGGCTGCACTTCGTCGAATTTTCCTGCAAGACGATTCGAGATGACCCCCAAAAACAACTTATAGACATGACTCAGGAGCGATATTGGCTGATAGTTCTTTAAAAGGGTTTTATCACCTTTTTTAAAGAACAATACGACCAAACCCCTATGCCATGCCTCAGGAATTCTCCCGGAGAGAAGGGCAGGGTTAAATAGACGACGGAGTCTCTTCAGTACCGGTTTACCGGTGGCCTTCAGAAGCTCCGTCGTGACTCCGTCCTCTCCCGGGGCTCTTACATTTTTAAGTTGCTCAAGAGCCGCCTCGAGCGTATTGGAGTGACGGAGGTTACGCCTTACCAGCTTGGGGATGGTTTTGTTAAGAACTCGCTTAACTAACAAAGTGACAGTTGGATCATTTCGTCGCTTCTCCATGAGATCCAGTATTTCTCCTGAAAGTTTAGTCTTTTTGCCCGCAAGACGGAGACAGCAGAGTTTTGCACCCTCGTCCCGAAGAATTTCTACCACCCGTTCGAGTTCCTCGTCAACGTCCACGTCGATTGTATTTTCTAAGTCAGCAAATTGATTTTCCTGGTTGATCTGAAATATGCCAGGAGCAATGGTAGGCTGGAGCAGATTAGGTCGGAGCGTAGACTTCATCAATCGGGATCGTTCAAGCTTCAATTCTATATTCAGGGTGCCTCTTAGAAGTTGGTGATCACTTCCGGTTTTAAACCTAGCGATTACTGAGATATAATGAAGTCTATCTCATTTTTGGTCATAGTATCGGGGTTCTGCCACGTCCATTTCCTTTGGGGCTGTTTCTTACAGAACTAGTTCATTAAGAACAGCCCCTCTCGCTCAAGGAAATTGATGAGCATTTGCCCCCTATGATTTCTGCTCCCGTAGCCATATGATCTCAGCATCGATTCGCTGCATGCCTGCACTCATACTTTGGCGTTGAAATCCCCGTGACAACGTTGAAGTGAGCCTTGGTGGTGTTATGTAAGGCTCTTTAGATGTCCTCGTACATGTCTTCGACATCATCATCTGGGTATGTCCACGTTGGTGTGTACACTTGGATAACTTTTAGGCTGTATCTATTGGTCAACTTTATCATAAAATACGCAACCCTCGCCGAGACACCAGATACTTCAATAACATTGTGAATGAGGGCTTTATTGACAAGGAACCCGACTCCGCCCTGTGATGGATTTTCTCCCTTCCTGAAGTACAAAAGTTGGCCCGATTCTAGGGTTAGAGTATCCTCGCCCTCTTCAAACAACAGTTTGTTTTAGGAACTATGTACCGGGATTTAGCACCCCTGCCCCTGTTGTTACCGTGGCCGCCGCCTTGGTCAGGAATAGCAAGGCTACCGGGAACTGGGGGCCGGGGTTTTTTACGTCTTATCATTAGGGGGTTTTGGACCGTATCCCACCACGCTGGTCCAACGCGGGTTGGTGGTAGAATATTATATTTATTAGAATCAAATTCATTACTTGCGGGTACACTGTATAATTGATATAGCATGAAATGTTGATAAATATATCTTGTGTAATTAAAGAAATGATAATAATTGTTTTTATACAGCTCTTCAACCTATTTAACAAATGATTTATTTGAGGGTACGACCATCAGTAATCTGAACTTAACGAAATATTTTACGGCATATTTTCTTTTTATGTCAAAGTTTATTGGGTCGCATTTTATTGTTAATGCTTCCTTCCTTCTGTGTAAAAAAAAAAATAATAGTAATAGTTGGTTGCACCGAGAAACAATTTCAATGTTTTTATGAGTTTAAAGTAGTATATATTATGAAAGATTTTTTTAACTTGATTCGTCTTTGATTCTTGATTGATTAATGACTGATTATTAATATTCATATAATATTAATTTAAATTTAATATTCATTTGCAAAAATATTAAAGCAAAAAATCTTTTGACTTTTCTAAATTTTCATTTATGATGAATATTAGTTAAGTTAGAGTACTTTTGGGACAGTCCAAACGTAAAAACAGAATACTCGGAATCCTTTTCTAATAATATTTTTCTAGTCTCTAAAAAGCCGACTGCGCTACAATACGTTATTGCCCATCCGTTTGTGCGAATACAGCTAATAATTGTTCATATTTAAAATGTATAACAGTATTTATAGAACTAATTTATAAGAAATCCTTACAAATCTATATCGTTAAAATTAAAAAATAAATCTGTAATGTTAAACCTAAAAAATACAAGATAAGTTTAATAAATGAAGATACAAAATTTAATTCTAAGGATTAATTTGAATCTACGAGAAGTTATCCTGTCCGCAAAGAGGTCGATGGAGGTATGACGGTGGCTTAATTAAGTTTGCAGCAAGTTGCGCTGCAGACCGTGCAATGTTGCGGGAATAGCTTGCTTTTAAAATTAAACAATATTCTGCAGGTGAACCGCTAATTTAAGTACATCTTTAGTGTTGCAAAGAAAGGCAATAAATAAAATTCACAAAAGCTGTAATTTATAATAATATTTCCACAGTCATGAAGAAAATTTAACCGTAATAGTACCTCGCAAGGCTTGTACTGTGCTGACTCTTTTACCTAACCACTTTTCCAAGTTATCATGGAGTCGGCTTCTAATACATCCAGGTTTACCTGAATAACAATTTTTACGCAGAGCGACCAGCATCAAACCTTCGGATCTCACAGGGTAAATTGGATTATGTGAATGAATCAGTTGTTAGTCAATTTGACGGCTTATAACGACTGCCAAAGATGGTTGTCACAACCAGGAGCGACTTTTTTCTTAACATCCGACGCATGAATTATCTCACTTTTCGGATATTTGGGTGATAGGCCATAATTGTCCTACATATCATCAGCCTTTGTTAGTCCACTGCTGGACATAGGCCTCCCCTAATACACCCCTATCTTTTAGGGGGTTTGGACCGTATCCCACCACGCTGGTCCAATGCGGGTTGGTGAGTGGACCGACTTTTTTACATGCCCATCCGACGCATGGATCATCTTACTTTTCAGAAAATTGGGTGATCGGCCCAAATTGCCCTAACCAACTAGGAAGCAACAATGAAAATTTGTTGCGTCCCCGCAGGATTCGAACCCACGACCTCCAGTTTCTAAAGCACACGCCCATACCACTAGGCTACGGAGGCAGTCATTGTCTGCAGCAATTGTCCTAACCAACGAGAAAAAAACAATAACACAAAGTTTTTTCCCCGCCGGATTCAAGCTATACCGTTAGGACACAGAGGCGGTTGTACTGTTGCAACTAGAAATATATTGCATTAAACAGTAGTTAATATTTGATCTTAAATTAAAGTTACGTATAACTATGTGTTATAAAGTTTTTAAAAGAAAAAGTCTTTAATGTCTTTCTTCTCAAGTTTCAAAACCATCCGACAATAATGAAATCATACAAGGACTATTTATATTCACTATTCCCTTCAATTTAATTGTGTAATAAACGAAAGGTAACATAAAATGGTATCGAAGAAATACGACGCCATAAATTATTCAGTAAACATGAAATTGAATTTCGTAATGGCAGAATTTTCCAATAGTTTGGAGATATTGTTTCGCCCGACGATGCAAGACCGGAGGTAATTTATTAACTTGAAGACATTATTGTTTATTGCAATGTTTTTGATTCTTCAGAACTCGCTGATGATGTGGAAATTATTTCGGTAAATACAATAAAACAAATAAAACGGCAGTGGACTAACATTATGATAATATACACTGGGACTCTAGTTGTCACATATTATATTTTGCTATTTGTATAAGAACTATAACCGATTTTTTATTTTATATTTTTTTATTTACATTCATATTTATTAATTTCTTAAGTTTATTCAAAACTGGTGTAGACTATTTCCCCTATTGCTTAATTTAAAAATCCTGTATTCGGATTTTTTTCCATAAAACTGACGGCTTTCTGAAGCCAAAATTAGCAACTTATTAAAAGAAAACAAAAGAAATTGAGTAATTCTATTGTACAATAAGTATTTATTAATTTTAAAAAACACTTTTAACGAATATTTAAATTATAAGACTTAAGACTCATTATATATACTTAATTTATATTGAGTTCTGAAACTATAAAAGTTTGCAGTACTTTAACATAGGAAAACTACTACTTTCTAAGATAATTCAATTTTGCACACTTAAAGTATACAAATTAATAAATAATAAAATCGACACGGCGATTTGTTACAGTAAAATAACCGCTTTAAATGAGTACAATGTGATACAAAACCGGTTTATATAACAACTTAACGTGTTTTAAAAATTTTGTTGGTCTGTTTGTCTGTTTGTTCTGGCTAGTCTCTGGAAGGACTGGTCCGATAATGGCAGAACTTTAACGAAAAGATAATTGATTTAATTAGAAATAACGAAAGGTACCTTAATTTAAAACATATTTATTTTTCAACACTGCAAATAACAAACGAGACATTTTATGTTCAACTCTTTTCGCAGATTTTCTTTAATAAGGTCCGTGGGAGCTTAAAAGTGTTGCTTTGATGTTGCGGTAAATTAGCATATTTTTTCTTTGTTCTTCTTTTACTTTTTTTTAACTGTTGTACTAAATAGCCAATTTGTTTAAAAATATGTACTTACAAATTTGACTGATGAAACAAAAAATATTTGACGCCGCAGGATGTACATATTCTTTTTATTTGCGAATAAAATATGCCCATAAGTTATATTAATATAGTTAGAGAAAATATATATAGAGATTAACTTTACTACTTTATAATATTAACTTTGATGACGTGTTAAAATAAAAGAAGTTACCGATAGTTTTTAACAGTAATAGTCTGTAATTTAATATTAAAAAGGGTAAAGGTTCTATATAAATGTATATAAAGGGTAAAAAAGTTTATATTTTAAAAAGAACAATAACTGTTTTATCTCCTGTTAGTCGTAATTACATATATGACACAATATGTTTTGTTGTGGCTTTAATCGCGTTATACGTACGGTAAATGAAACCCATTTATCTCTGTCACAGAATCAAGACAAAAGTGTGCAATTAACGGTAAAAAACAGTTATCAGGTATATCAAATGTACCTACATTTGATCAAAGCTTTAGTGTAAGCTGCGAACACTTTTTTGTTATAATGTTATTCGAAACAAAACAAATCTTAGAAATTGAAATTTATTGTAAAACATTTCTATAGCTGTAACACTAATATTTTCCTGTAATAAAAAAACGTGGCATGATGAGAAAAATATTGGGATAAAATATAGAAAGGTATCAGCATAAAATATAGAAAGGTATCCTAATTTTCTATATCAGAATGAAAAGTTGTCAAAACACATTTGGTTCCACGAAACTTTTTTCATCTTTTAACACCGGAATGAAAATATCGTCGTATGAGAAAACATTTCTTATTGTTATTAATATTCAGAATTTTTATAATTTTTTTTTTGAAATGGTAATGTTTACATTATTGTAAATTTAAATTGATAAATTTTAAATTACTTTTATATTTATTTTTATGAGTTTGCAGTAGTATATGATGGTTACGGTATATGCGGTATATAAAACACCTTCCATAAGTGGCTTCTACATAAATATATTTAATACAAGTCAAAATTATTTTTGAAAGGCCATTTATTTCCTTATGGAAAGTTTTAGTTTCAAATATTACGATGAAGTATAACTAAATCATGTCAATCAAAATAAGGAAATTTATCTTCGCGAAATTTTGTGACGTTATGTGGTTTGACACTAACTTAATTAATTTGTTGGTAAATTGTGCACCAGGCGGTGGACCGGAGATTAGTTAGTATTGAATTTCGCCATTTGATTCTGTTGCTTTGGGGAACATTTTTATTCGAGCGTCAGTGACTTTCTTTTATATATAAGTCAGCTTTTAAAGTATTTAAAATAACATATTATTAATACTTTTTTCTGGTATATTATTATAAGAGATATTAAAAGTTTATTGTTCAAATAGCAGTCAAGTAGCAATCTTAATATTTCATCTGCTTAAATATTTTGGATATTACGGGGAAATTGAGTAAAATTTTAACAATTAAGAATTATGACCATCCCTTAGTTAATGGTCAATCGTAAAAAGGTTAAAGAAATTTGGTATCTGTTATTGACTGACTACTTAAAAGGAGATTAGTCAAACTTTGCCTATTTTTAGAATCTGTGCTTATCGTTTTATAGTAACTTGATTAAAATATAATTTGTAGGTTCTTTTCCATTTGCAATGTTAATTAACGGACATAATAGTTTTTTTCAGGCACTGTTATGTGAAGAAAGTGGAATAAAACAGTTATCAGAATTATTCTTACAAAAATACTTAAACATCTTACATCTCTCTAGAGATAAAGTATGCGTTACATACTTTAAAATTTTACTTAATAAATAAAAGTAATTAAATTAAAACAACGAAAGCAACGTTTTTAATGAAGTAGATGCTAAGAACCGTAAAATCCTTTATTTTATACAGCCAAAAGCAATAAAATTGTCAGTGTTGAACTTTCTGCACAAATTTCCTTTAATCAGTACCTTGGGATCTTTGTAGAGTGGTGATAACTTCTCAAGGAGTTATTGCGAGTTTAGTTCATTCTTTTATATTGTTTTTTTGTATTGTTATTTTAGCTTACTTTAGTCTAGTATAATTATTTAAATGCAGGAAAGATACCGCTTAAAGTATTTGACTCTTTATATTCAATGGTACATATTTTCACTAAATTATCAATTATTATCTACAATAATTAAACTGAATTATACATGTAATAAACTCCGTAGCGCATTTTTATAACTATCTCATTAAGCTGTGATAGCGTTTTTATATTAATCCGATTTCTTAATAAACGTTAATAAACAAAAATATTTTTGTAAAAAAAAGTAAAAGTCCTCTTCAATATTATAAACATTTGATAAAAAATTAACGCTTGGCGTAGTGTCGCGCCAAAGGGTGTGGGTTTGATTCTTATCACGGAAAAAAGTATAAGATGAACAAGTGTAGCTTAGTTTGGGACTAGATAATGCTGTTATTCCTAGGAATATAAAATAAAATTAAATAAACGAGTTCTCTACACATATATATGACACGTACTTTTATAAATTTTAAGGTTATATTCTTTTTCCTAAAAGTATTAGATTTAAAAATAAATAAATTATTTTTGATCTATTTGCATAAGGGATAATTAAGGTGCTTGTTGTTTAAATATCGTCATCGGTGAAAATTTTAAAGTGAAACATGAGTATTATATTTAAGTTTTTCGAAAAGAATTAAACTTATAACAACATATTTTTTTACTGTTATTGCATTTTCGGTGAAGTAACAAGACCGATTAAGGAACTTGATTAATAGAATAACTGCACTCCTTAGTTACGTAAATTAAATAAACTTATCAATTAAGCTTATATAAATATCTAACTTTGGCGTGAATTCAAAAACATACCTCCGGCAACGAAGACATGATGTAGAATAACACGCTTTACTTTAGGGTTTAACTCAAAAACCTTTCGAGATTCCTAAGTATATAGTAAAAAGAAAAATTAAATTGAAATTAAATCTTAAATATGTGAGGTAAAGATTCTTTTTCAAAGCGATAACTTGGTCATAACCGCTTGCGGCGTTTCGCTAATTGCGTCGACGTTGCATACATGTACCGCATTCAGGAAGTTATTGTCTCTGGTCATGGTCCAAGTAGTTCAACTAAAAAATTATTATTTTTATAATTTTTTATAGTGAGAATTTGTAATATTATTTAATAATAAAGTAATAAATTATAAATAAAATGTTAAATAAGCCACCGATGTAGAATAATTTGAAACACTTTTTTCCATTAAATATTATGTTTTAGGACTGATAATATAAGTAAACATAATACTAAACATAGACTAAGAAAAAAAAAAGGAAAATAAATTTAAAGGATATTTAAATGATCCCATTTTAAATCAACCAATTAACAACAGTCATTTTGTTGTTAGATATAATAAACGTTTTTGTTTGAGATGTTTCAACTTTTTTTATTTATATTTTTTGCAAAATGTCTCACTTTCTCCAATGAAATTTCAGGTTTACGTGTATATTATATTCCTAGGAAACAATAAAATCTTCCAACTTTTTATGGACCGAGAATAAAATTTCGTTGCAATGAATTTGACTTTCATAGCAAATGTGAACCGAAAGGGTCATTCCATTTGCATATAATTATGAGCGCAACGAAATATAGAGGTACTAAATTACGATGTTCTTTCTTCTTCAATAAATTTATTAGTTTATATATAGCTTATTATTACAATCATAAATGCAGATAAGTAAGCTTGAATTACCGATTTTTAAGTAAAATTTTAGTTTTTTAGCGTATTTTAAACGTTATTTTTTTCAGGAATTCTGTGTTAAGGGTAATTTAATTTCTAGTAGTCCTTGTTTATACCTTTTCGACATATTTTTATTGTAACTAAACCCTAGATGTTACTGATATGACAAGTACTTAAATATATACTAGCTTGCATTCGTGCACATTTATGTTAACATATATGATCTTAAAAGTTCAGATTTTTATTCTTCTTTTTATTCAATCTTATTTATAATGTTGGTTATTGAATAACAATATTATATATTAATATTTATGCAACTGTTCAGAAAAAAAAATCAATTAGATACTTCTTTGTTAAGGTGTCTTTGTTTTTATAAAGCATCAATAATGTAGGGTTAAGCGAAACGTAAATGAAACTAATTTATCCTTGTCCCAAACTTGTGACGTCTGCCTCTGAGCGATTAGCTTAATCACTCTGCAAAATATAATCCAGGTGCCTTAAATAAGTCATTGACACAGGGTCTGCAGGAAATGACTAAACTTTGCTAAAAGCACTCACTATGTTTCTATTGAATAAATAATCCCTAGGCCAATAAACTAAGTTTGAGAGTTTGAGTGTGTATTACATTAAACTCTCAAACTTAGTTTATTCGATAATTACCTAGTTATATTTCCACATTCACTTTAATGTTACTTTTAAAAATTTTATAAACCAAAATCTATTACTAAATACGTGTATACTGTTAAGCGCGTCTTTTCATATGTAGTCATCATTATCATCTTTAATTCTATAATTGTATATTTGATCTGTACTTGATCTCGGTTATATGTTTTATCTGTAAGTATAGGTATGTGTTATATTATGTGTACGTATCTTGAAGCAATTTCTTTTTATTTACTAGTTGAGTGGGTCTAACAAAACCGTTTCGTTTCGTTTCTATGTTTGTAGTAACGATGTGATCGATAAACTTATTAATTGTTATTACCACTATATAAACCTTAATATTAAAGTTTATAAAAGTATTTAAAAGTTTTAAAAAAATATTTATTCTATTCAGGCTCTCGTGTGCACTCATGAACGTCAAAAACTGAACATCTTTGTATAAACTATGTTATTTTAAAATATTAAAACGACACTGGGTGGAAATCCTGTGATAATATGAGAATTTTTATATAATTTGCTCTTATTCATGCAAATAACGTTATTTAAAATCATTTATTATTATAAATAAAGACAAAACATATTTAACAAAATTATTCACAGCCTCTGGTAATAACGAATTTTATTAGGAAATATTTCACTTTGAACCACCAAGTCTAAACTTTACGTATAAATCTACAACTCTACCCCAGTTTTAGTCTTTATTGAGGAAACATATTAGTCTGATTTTAATAAATGTTAGCAAAACTAAGCTTCCTATTCTTTGTACTCGTACAATATTTACATCTTACATAAGACGTACTGAGTCAAAAATTATTTATTTTCAAAATTATAATTAAAATATATTTCTAAAAGTAATATTGAAATGAAATGAATTTTTTAAAATAATTTTACCGAGTTACATTCTTTGTACTGCCTCCGTAGCCTAGTGGTATGGGCGTGTGCTTTAGAAACCGGAGGTCGGGTGCAGAATCCTGCAGGGACTCAAAAATTTTCACTGTGCTTCCTAGGTTGGTTAGGTAATTTGGGCTGATCACCCAATTTTCTGAAAAGTAAGATGATCCATGCGTCAGATTGGCATGTAAAAAGTCGGTCCACCTATCAACCCGCATTGGACCAGCGTGATGGGATACGGTCCAAAACTCTCTAATATGGGATAGGGGTGTATTAGGGGAGGCCTATGTCCTGATATGGCTGATGATCAAACATTCTTTGTATGTTATCAAAGATTCTAATTTACGGAAAATCTAATTGTCACAAAAAATTTATATATCTTTATGTATATTTTGTATATCATGAGATCCAAAGGCAAATTTATAATTGTGATATATATATGTATTTACAAGTACATATACTTGATCTCTTATGTTTATGTCTATTTACTTTAAGATTCTATGCAAGACTTTGTAGCCCTTGAGTTTTTGATAGATTTCTCCATTTTTATCTTATCTTTAGCTTGCACCACTCAATGGTTGACAGGTAGAGAACGCTTTTCAGCATTAAGCCTGTCATTGTACTAAACCGGGCATAAAGTTTAAATAAATGAGTAATGATAAATAGTATTTGTAAATAACGATTTTACTAATCTACTTGATTTACTACGTTTCACTTAAATAATTTTAAGGCTTTTTGGTTTTATCTTTACATTAGACGATGCTACTTTAATACAGTATTTACAATATTTCAGCCTTAAAGCTACCTGGAAGACATTTAAAACAGAAAGTTCTTACTATAAAAGATAATGAGCTTAGATTAGAGCACTGAAAGATATTATGCTTTAGATTGCAAACGAAAGGCATCGTGGCCACTTCCAAAACAACAACATTTTCAGTGTTGAACTTCCTACGCAAATTTCCTTTAATCAGTGCTATAGGATCTTTTTGAAGTGGCAATAAATCTTTGCTGTATTTTAGCATTTCAGTAAGCATCTAATCTTATGAGTCTTATTTTCATCATTATATCGATCTATTTCATCATTTTATGCAATTTGAAAGTTGCACCTGCACTTTCAATATATATCAATGTATTCATATCTCATAACACGTCCTTTTTCAGTTTCTTCGGTAAACTTACCAGAGAACATTAAGTGGTAAAAAATCATTGCACAGTTTGCGTGACTAAACTTTTCATTTAAAAAATATTACTTTATTTGTAATACGATCTAACCACAATTTTCAGGATTAACTTTTTTTAAAACAATATAAGTTTCGATGTTATATAAGACCGAATTGTAAGACAATTGTGCAACATACATTTACCAAAGTCAAAGTCAAATATCTTTGGTATATGAAAGCATTACATTTTTTTATTGATTGTCAAATAAACAATCACCCATTCGGAAATGGAAGCCTCTAACGTGAGAAGAACGTGCGTAAGAAACTCATCGGGAGTTTTTTTTCCTTTTGACAATAAATTTACAAATTTCTTACATAGAACATCATATTTTAACAGTTTGAAATAGCTTGGGACGAGCAGTTTATTACCAGGATGTGTTATCCATCAAGTAGTCATTCATCATCATCATCAGCCTGTGATAGGCTACTGCTGGACATAGGTAGGCCTCTCTTAACACACCCGTATCTATTGGGAGGTTTTAGAACGTATCCCTCTACGGTCAAATGCGGGTTGATGGGTGGACCGATTTTTACATGCTCATCCGACGCATGGATCATCTTACATTTTTAGACAAATAAGTGATCGGCCCAAATTGCTTTAACCAACTAGTAGTCATTACAGCAATAATATTCTTTAACACGCATACGTTCCTTTATAACTTTTCTAAATTTATGTACAGATAATAGCTGAACGTTTTCTGGAATTTTTTTGTAGATGAGTAAACATTAACCCATGAAGGATGTCATTGTTCTTCGGAGCCTAATTTTTGGCAAAGCAAAATTATGCTTATTACTTTTATTTGTTCTATTTACGTAACAATGTTTTTAAATTCACTAATTCATGTTATGTTTATGAATGTACATTAAAACTTTGCTATTTATTTTCGGAATTTTTTTCCTAGCGATTCTGTGCGCCCAGGTTATAGACTGCTCGAATCTCTTTTGGATTATGAAAATAGTCTTTATATTCGCAGCCGCGTTTCCCTACAATAGGATGCCATAAGACATTACACTGTAGAAATAAATAAAATATGCGTAACGGGCTGTCTCAACATTGGTTGCTTGTCTCATTCTTTTGACTGCTTGAGTCGCCGACGTGGTCCAATGCTTCTCCATCTAAAACCACAAGTTTAAACAATAATTGGAAAATAAATTTATAATAATTAAAATGATATTGTCTAGCTGACCTTTTTAAAACATGAACTGCAAGGAAAGTCCTGCAAGCCATTTCATGCAAAGGGATTGCTTTAAATCAGCTTTGAACGTACCTTATTGTATTTATAATTTGTCACAATAAAATGTTTACTGTAGGCTATACCCCTAGATATACGCCACGAAAATAAAATATATTAAAAATATAAGAGCAAAACATCGATCCTTCAGGCTCAAATTAAGAAAGTGTGTTTTTTTAAAGTAAGACAAAAAGTTGTTATGAGTAACGAAAAAATAGAAATAACGGACATGTTAAAAAGCATTTTAAAAAACTGTTTCTATTTCATTGGTTATTCTTTATTTTATTTTTTATGTTAAAGTTGTTTGCAGTATCAACCTTAGCTATAATCTATTTTGACATGATTCAAGATTCATTGTATTGACTAGGGTCTCTCTCAAGAGGATTACAATTTGACACGTACAGTTTTTTATGCGACAGTTACACAACCTATCAAAACTATAGCAAGATTTCTTAACGTAAGCTTATCACAAACAATAAATAACAAATAACTCATGATGAAAAAAGAGCAGTTTTGGGTTTGTCTCTTTGTGGAATCAGAGCTCCCAAATAGTATTAATAATAATATAAGTAATTTTAAATATTTCTATTGCTTGCGCGAATATTATACATTATTAATCAAAATTTACGGATTTATCGCGTTTATTTTACATTTTAAATTCCCGACGCTTTAACATTTTCCAGGGTCACGGGTTAGACTGAGATGTCAGCGTCTGTTGCCAGTGCCGAAGCGGGTTTCAGATCTAATTTTAATTCAATTTTTAGTCTGTACTCCAACCTATGCAAATGAACTGGTTTTATCTTCAGCCAGCAGTGGTATTATGCTCTGGGTTTAAATTTTAATTTATTAATTATGGGAAGCTAGGTGGTAGAACCAACCATCTTCTCTATTGAAATTTAGATGTTTTCTAATCTCAATAGCCTAACGGATCATCCTTGGTAGGAATCGGTGTTCTTCAGCGAGGATTTGTGGTCGATCAAATCTGATGTAATGGTTTGGGTGATTTAAGGTATGGTCACACACTGCCGATTTGTTGGTCTTTTATGTTTAATGTCAGCTATATGTTCCTTCACGCGGGTTCTTATTGCTCGCTTTGTTTGTCCAATATAAGAGAGGCGCAGTCACAATCTAGCTTGTACACCCTAGATCTTGTAGAGGAATATCACTTGACAGGTGGTAGGAATTGATCAATCTTTAATCAAAATTTAAACCTAAGCATAATACCACCGTTGGCTGTAAAGTTAAAACCAGTCTATTTTGCATAAGTCGGAGAACAGACTAAAAATAATTAATTATAATTAAGATCTGTAACCCTGTTTAGCACTCAACAAGATGCATGATATTTCGTCTACCCGTGACCACGGCATTGGAAAGTGTTCGAAACGTCGGAATTTAAATGTAAAACAAACGCGATAAAATCCGTAAAGTAATTTTATTTAATAAGTAATTTTAATTTAGTATTTTTTTGCTTTTTGTATTTAAAGTGATAAACGTTCAAGTTCTCTTGGGTATGTTTGATAAATCTTTTGAGCCGAATGTTATAGCAGTCAAAATGAATAAGGTAGGCAAGATCAATCTGTGTCAAGGATTTAAAAAAATTATAATTTAATAAACTAATAATTCCAATATAAAGCTCAATTGTTTTTATTGACGAGGCGTATCACTCAACTGATGGCGAGTCATACACACATCACATCGTCATACACAGTGCTATACAATGTTATGTAATTTGTAATAAAAACATTATTTATTCAATAAACAGATTATATGATTAACATAAACAGAAAATCAATACTAAATTAAACTATTATTAAAAATCTTAACCTACTATTGTAGTTATTCTCCTTTTTTAAATTGGATGAAAAATGCAATCGAACATAACAATAACTATTTTCTATGATTAAACATTAATATATTTCACACAACAATACCACAAAATATTTGATAAAAATTATTATTGGAATCGATGTGTGCCGTAAAATCTAAAAAGATTATGCAGATAAAATCACTGTTATAATTTAAAATGTATTTAAAATAAATCGATCGATCTCGTTTATGGCAGGAGGACGAAAGAATGAGTTTTATTATTAAACACCACAGTTAACGTAATATGTCGTAATAACTTTACACATGATAGATCATAGATGGCGTTAGTTGGTTTAATTAGTGTTTCTTTAAATAATTTTGACAGCCCAACTTCAGTAAATAAATCATTACTTTCAACAATAATTAATTATATTTATAATTGCCACTATGGCCGTGAGGTAAAATAAAGGGTCGTTTAAGATAGTTTGACTGTCTCGAAAGATAAAGAAGCTAGGTAACTAAAATAAATTTTGCAAGATGGACTATTTATATATATATATATATATATATATCTTTAAAATAAATCATCATCATTATCAGCCTGTGATAGTCACTGCTAGACATAGGCCTCCCCTAATATACCCCTATTGATTAGGGAGTTTTTCGACCGTATCCCACCACGCTGCACCAATGTGTGTTGGTGGGTGGACCGACTTTGTTCATGCCCATCCAACGCATGGATCATCTTACTTTTCAGACAGCACTGGTGATCAGTCCAGAAATTGCCTTTGATAACAAGTAAAAAAACAATGAAAATTTGTTAAGACCCCGCAGGATTCGAACCCACGATCTCCGGTATCTGAAGCACCACTAGGCTACGGAAGCAGTTAGGCAAAATAAAGTTATATGTTTTTATCAACTTTATATTTCATAAAAAAAATTACAGTATTTTCTTTAAAGTTTAGTGCCCTTGCCATTGCCATTGCCTTCATGCTTTACACCAAGCCACTGAAGCAGTGTCGCGGAGTATTCTCCATTCCTCACCGGCGGAAATATGAGTTCTCTACGGGTGATTGCAGAAGAGTTTTATCCCAAACCACGAGCACGTGCGTAATTATTAACCGCTTAACATCAGAAATCTGCAGTTTGCGACCATATGTAAGACCAAGCCATTAAATTAGATCAGATAAAACAAAAATCCTCGCTATAAACATTGATTTATATCAAGGATGATTTGAGAAGCCATATAAATTAAAAATATCCAATATATATAAATTTTGACAGAGAGGATGTTTTAGAAGTTAAAAAGTTAAATCTAGTGACATGGAAACTACGAGGTCACACGACTATATAAGTACTTTTTGCCAGAACAAAATTCAAAATTAAGAAAATAGACTGTCAAGTAGAAATGTCAAGTTCTAAATATAAAAATTTGACGGTTATTCAAAACATTGAAATATAGACATATCATGATCATGATCATATCACTTTTGATTACTTTAGTGGTTGCCTATTGGCCAGCAACGCTGTATGCAACATGCACTTCTTCTTTTTTATGAAATGCGTCATTTCTCTAGAGAGGTAAAACAAGACTTGCTTATGAACTTATCATAAGGTTTGTGATCGACTTCCCAAAAGAAAAAGGCACTCGAATCGGAGCGTATGTTTATATATATATATATATATTACCTCGATGCCCCGCGCCCAGTGCTCCGATTTTGTTCATTATTTTTTAAATGATAGATATAAGCTTCCCATTGATCCTATTTTCTGTTTTACTTGTTATATATTTGTTTAATATTATTTTTAGAAATCTCTAAGAGAATTCCAATTCAAATCATGAGTAATGACAACAACTGGACATCTCTAATATTCAAAAACATTGAAATGGCTTACTTGACCCCGACAATAGCCACCAGATGTCTCGTATGGACAAATCGATGCATAGCACCGCCCCAAATACACGCGTTAGAAATAGTATTCTGACCGTATTCTGGTGTAAATTAATATCTAACTAACAATTATATGCACATTTCCACTTTTTATTACTTCATCACTCCAGGGTTGACTTGCCGAAATTTGCATCGCCATTAAGTACCCCGAGTCTGTACAATTAGTGCAAAAAGTTTATATTAAAAAATAAAACATATGATTACTCATTACTTATGAGTAGACTAACTCTGAATTAGCTTAATACTGCGCAATGCGATCACAACTTGGTACACACAATTAAGTACTGAAATACTTTACACATATTTTATGAGTGAAAATTATAAAAGTTTGGTAATGTACTTTAGAACAACGAACATAGACCGAACGTTAAAATATTCAAGTTATCTTACATATTTATTTAAAGAGAATAAGAAATTTTCGCATTTTATGAGCGTTGTTGATACTTAAACAATAATACTATCACAAGGTGTATAATTTCAAAATGTAAGCTTGTCGATTTGGGGATAACTAGAGCTACCATTGCTGGATTTGGTTTATAAATACATGTTGTCGTTAACCTTATGCCTCGTTCATTGTAATCGCGTATAAATCAAAGATATAAGAATAATCAACTTACCAATTTACGATAGCTGTTATATATATTTACCACATTTAAGATTTAGAAACATTCAAAGGATTGTACAGGTATCAAATTTTATTTCTTTATCGTAATATATTATAAATTTAACTGCCCAGTGTAGCCCAGTGTGTATGGGCAAGTGCCCCGTAGTGGTACGGGCGTGAGGTTTAGAAACAGGAGATCGTGGATTAAAATCCTGCAGGGACTCAATAAATTTTCATTGTTGTTTCCTAGTTAGTTAGGGCAATTTGAGCCAATCACTAAATTGTCTCAAAAACTAAGATGATCCATGCGTCGGATGGGCATGTAAAAAGTCGGTCGATCCAGTAACCCGCATTGGACCAGTGTGGTACGATATGGTCCAAAACCCCCAAATGGATAGGGGTGTATTAGGGGAGGCCTATGTCCAGCACTGGACTTTCACAGGCTGATGTTGATGATATTATAAATTTTTGTTTTAACAGTAAAGCTCGTTTCCATTGATTTCTGTTTTTAAGTAGTTTTGTTAATCCTTAGGATGTAACAAACATATTGTTTCAAGACGCTATATTCTATCGTTTGCTTTTGGGAGCTCGCTTAATCTACGGTTTTTAGCCCCGTATATAGATGAACATGTGTGCTCTATACTATCTCCAGCTTAGAAGACTTATTTCTAACATCGGTCGGTTGGTGCAATCATAACTGACTCTGATATCATTATTATAAATCAATAGATCAATCTTACTTTTTTATAAAATTGTTTTCCGTACTCTGTTTTTTTAAGTATTTATCGAATGAAGTTTCTAATATTGCATATTGCACTCAGAAATAAAACGTTTATTAAAATTTCTAAGGAATAAAATAAAAATATCAAGGGTTCATTTAATGGAAACGCATCTAGACAAAATACGCAACCATAAAATTTGTCGTAAAGGTTATATTATATACGGTAACACATATCGTTAAGACCATTTTATGTGCTGAAGGGCTATTAAAAAGGGTTTCGATGAAAGGGGACATTGTTGGTTAGAAGTATCGTTTCACATTTATGAACAGAAAATGATGGTCACTTAGTTTTTTAATTTTGTTATGAAAAACAAAAGTACATAAATTTACAAATTCAAAAAAACAATAGGTATTTCTTTAAAATATGGTACTTAGAAATATGTATGTTAAATAAAATGGGCATGTTACATACTTTATCGAGTTATCGAATAAAAAGTTAAGTCCGCTATTCTGCAGGTATGTTTTTATACAAACATGATGCGGAATTTATATTGGAGGCCCTTTTCATATATTATATATTTTGAACATTGTATATGACTTACATTAAAGTAGGACGCTTATGTAACGACGATGTTCAACTTTATTAAATCCTTTTCAGGTAGCCCTTTCGCATATAAAACTTGCTTTACGAGATATGACGCTATAAAATATCTTTATGATAAATTTGCAAGTGATTATCCTACCGTTTCATATTTTTTTTATTTTGTAGCTATTTTATTACAATGCTACAATGTTTGATTCATTTTTATTCATATTCCTTTTGAATAGTAAATTATTTAACAATATGCATAACATAGCAAAAATAACATTGATTGAGGCTTGTCGTTTAATAATTTTACGGAAGTTGTGCACAATGTAAGCGAATTAGCTTAAAGTAACTAACATCAATACGAATTAACATCTATTAGTTTCAGAGTTTACTCAAATGTTAGTCTATTTATAAATAAAATTAAAAAAAGTTTTATTTTGTCCAAAAATTATGAAGATAATGTTACAGAATATGTTAAGTCAAAATAATCAATCTAAATAAAAGTCCTTAAGAATATTGTAAATCCAAAGCTGGTTCTTACCGTTGGTCGTGCATGCCAAAACTTCTAAACCTATTTAAATAAACTTTGGTGTAGCTTAGAGTCGGAGAAAGGACGTTAGCATTTTATTTTTTTAAGTATATGTTGCAAACTATTAATGGTATTAATTTTTTTAATTAAGTTACTATCGCATTGGAGAATTAGTCCCTGAAATAAGATAATTTATGAATAAGCATTCGGTATCGGGAACAACATTATTTTTTGTACATCTGCTAAAGATAACTTTAAAAATAGAAGTTGCAGCTTATTCCTCATTCTTTCACCCATTTTCCCAAGTTATCATGAGATCGGCTTCTAATCCATCCAGATATACCCGAAGAATACTTTTTACGCAGAGCGACTGGCATCCGACCTGCACAACCCAAAGGGTGAACTGCATTCTATGGATAAATTGGTTGTCAGTATTTTTTTAAAGGCACCAACATCCCACAACGACTGCAAGAGATGGTCTTGACAACCGAGACTGACTTATACATGCTCATCTGACGCATGGATCATCTTACTTTTCAGACAATTGAGAGATCGGCTCATATCGTTTAATTGATCAAAAAACAACAATTACATAAATTTACTGCTTATACCTAAAGCTTTTTATATTTTTTTGTAATATTATCTCATATTAATATAATTGTTATATAATTACGAATTACAAAGGCAAAAGAGCTGAAACTAAAGAGGTCACATCACGGTCACTTCGCAAAGAATAACAAAATATAATATATAAAATTGGATGTAAATGTCAGTGAAAATTTTAATTAAAAGTTTACTTATTAATGTGTTATAGGGAGTGTATATTAGGTGGATAGTTACTATAATGTTATATTTTTAGATATCTCTAAGAGATTCCATAAAAGTAAAAATGATAACAACAACTAAACATCCCTTATACGTAAAAACATTGAAATGGCTCACGTGACCCCGACAACAGCCAACAGATGTTCCGCACAGGACCAGACGATGCGTAACACCACTTTAAACCACTCAACTCACAAGTTACCCTATCACAGATGCACAACACTCACACACGAGGAAGAGTTCTGTTCCAGGTAGCAGCTTACAAAGATATGCCCCGATGTTTTAGACCCTAGAATTTTATGTGCAATAGCACAGAGACAATATCGAGTCTCCTTTTCTCTTAATACCCGCATTGGAAATAGTATTTTGACTATATTGTTACAGAAGTAAAAAATATGATTGTAAAAATAATTATATGGATTTAAATTAAATATAAATCTGGTAAAGTTAAACTGAAAAAAAGTCAAAAGAAAACGTTTTGACTTTATTTCCTATTTAAAAAAACTCTTTTGAAAGTGTAGACTATTTTTATTCCATTATAAAAAGTTTTGTTCCAGCAATTTTTTGTATAAAGAAATAGAAATAAACCAAAAATAAGAATAAAATTTTTTTAAAGATTTTCGTTTAGTCCATCGATTTTAAAGTATAATATGATTCAGAATATAAAGTCAATGACCCTTGAGTAACATTTAAGCATTTTTAAACAAAATATTTTTTGAAGTGATAAGCGTTTATTGGTAAAGCATAGCTTTTAACACGCTTTATTTTAATTCAGAAATATTATTTCAATGATTTCACTAAGAGATTATTTCAAATTTGAGTTAAAATGTTTGTATTCCATTTTTTTTAATTTCTCACCAAGAATTGTGCAAACGTGATTCCACTTTTTTTGAATTCTGACGCCTTTGAGTATGAATTTTAATTTCCGTTTATTCAAAAGGTACTTGAATTTGAAAGAAAATTTATTTCACTGTCACGCGGTAATCGAGAACACCTTTTTTATAATGCTAATTCAATTAAATAATTTTAACTTTACAAATTTTGTCACGTTGCAATATTTCAAAGATATATTCTAAAATTCAAACTCTTTCCGATGGTCGTGGATAGGGGATAAGACCATAAGTCATTTTATTCAAAAGAATTCATAAAATAAAAGGTTTATTTAAGTGACGTGAATAAAAAGTTGTATTTAATTTATATTTCGCAAGCCCGACTATTCCACGCTTGTTCGACGTGTGAATTATATAGCTCTTTGGAGTCAATCAGGTGAACTAGGAAGCAACAATATTAGGAAAGAAAAAGGTGTGGAATCCCCGCAGGATTTGAACGAACGACTTCCGGTTTCGAAAGCCCAAGCCGATACCACTAGGCAACGGGACCTGTTAATTGAAATATGTTTTAGTTATAAAATCCTTTTACACTCCTTCCTGCCGCCTACACAAACAAATGCAATTAAATTGCTTTCGTTACTAATTTCTGTTTTTTATCCCAATTAAAATACGAAACATTGAAAAAATGTAAACGTAATTTAACGTATTTTTTTATGATATTAACGGATAACTTGTGATACAACCTATTCAAATATTTACAAAATAACTAAAGCCGGATTCGGGTCAAGGTGGTTATAATGGTATTCATTATAAGATTTTTGAGTTGTGCTGTGTTAGATTGATCAGGCAAACATCAATAAACAAAATTACCTATATATAAATTTTATTTTAGAAGCATTTCTTAAACATGTACAATTGAAATCAATACGTTATTGTTACACTTTTCCCGTATACCAAACAGACCGCTCTATACTCCATTAATAAGAGCTGTTTTAGGCAATGACTCTCCAATTGCTATATTTGTAAAGCTATGTTCAAGTTAAGTTACACTACGACTCAATCGTGAAATATTTAAAATATGTTGATTAATTTAAGAATTATAATAATATATTAAGATAGCTATGATATGTCAATAACGTATGTCGGTTACAGTTTTCGTCGTATTTTTGTTATTCATCTTTTTTATTCGTAAAATATATTTATTTTTAATTTTAATCATGTTTTTACTATTCATAAGTGTGGTGTTTATCTTTAAGTAATTGTTACACTATTATAAGTTTTAAAAAAATCATTAAAACTGTTAGCTGTTATAACAAACTGGTGTAAACAATTCTTGTAAAACCTATTAAAGTTAGTAGCACAACAAAACAGTGTTATTTAAAAATGTTATGTTGTGATTTTTCATTGCATGTAAAAAGGCATGTAAAAGTCGGTCAACACCCACCCAACTAGGAAACAACAATGAAAATTAGTTGAGTCACCGCAGGATTCGAACCTACGACCTCCGGTTACTAAAGCACACGCCCATACCACTAGGCTACGGAGGCAATCTCCGTCGCCGTATAAATGTCAATAGATTAAAATAATTATTAGAAAAAATCGCACGACCGCGTGAACTTTCCTATAGTTTTAAGCAATTATAAATTAATTAATATTATAAATTATAATAATTATTATAAATCATAAAGCAAAGAGACTTCGCTGACTTAAAACATTTTTAGATATTTTGCAACTCGAAGCAAAAACTAAAAAAAATCATAAAAACAATATTACAGTAATTATAATACTTATAGTGTTTAGTAATTAAAATTTGGAGGATATTTTTAAACAGAATATTAATAAATTTCTAGACATACAGAACACTTTTTAACCAACGTATACTTTACGTTTAGTGCAAGTAACAAATTGAAGCGACGGTGTCTTTCCATATTACTTTTCATTGTCATTACTCTGTAATAAAATTTAAATCCAAAGCAATAAAATAAAAGCTATTTTTTTAATGTCTATTTCGCTCTAAGTGTCAATGCCAATTGAAAGCAAAATGTCCAGTATCAAGACGAAAAATTATTCCCGTACATGTATCTGTGTGTATGTACATGTATCTCCGTATTTTAATATTTGTAGAAAGAATGATAATTTTAATACTTACGTTTTTTTTAAAACATACATTATATTTTGGCTTATTATTTATAATTATGTGTGTCAATAAAGTGAAAATCTTTATTTAACATAGTAGCATAAACAATTACTTATTGTTTTTTAAAAATTCTACTACCGGTTCTCAAAAGGACGTCTCTGACCTGAGAAGAACCGGTGAGAGTTTAATTTAATTTAAGGACGTTAGCGCTGGTTTACCAAATAATAAAACATGTTTTCAAATAATCAAACTGTTATTTGGCTTTTGTAATTAATGTCCTCTAAACAAAGTCATATATGTAAACATGACATGGCCCCAACATTGTCCAATGCGGTATCCCACACATAGGACCAAGAAGGTCATAGCAGTTTTTACTATCATACATATTATTACATTATTAGAATTTATTGAAGCGTTTTGGTGTCATTCTAGAGTAAATTGTAATAATTTTTCATCAAGTCTTAAATTGTGTATTTTTTATTTGTAAATGGTGCTTAAAGAACTGTAAGTAAAATATTTTGTGCCACGGACTTTTTTTATCGAAGTTCACGAGGAGATTGGACTCTTTTTTGCAAGAGACCGTCTGGGTGGTATCACCGCGTTAACTATTTCTGCGGCGAATCACTACTGCGTAAACACTACTGTCTTTTGGTCTGATTGGTGGCGTCTTACGCTGCTTTTCTTATGAGCAGGGTATATGAATTACCGTTGTGTGAACTTACTTCATCTTACATCGCTTTAACAAATAAAAACTTATTAAGTGTAAAACTAGACGGGGTTGGGTACCGTTACAAAAAAGCCCAATAAATAAAAGCATTATTACGTTTTGTGGTATTAGCAGCTTTTAATAAAATGTATGCCGTAAAAGTTTGCGTAACTTTTTTATTTCAGTTAAAATCTTGACCGTTACTACAAATTGATATGATTTTCTAAAACGTATAAATTCCAAATTAAATAAATTGGTGTAGACGCAAACAATTTGTAACGCTGTTTAAAACCACCTTGCCCGCAACGTTGCCAGAGTAGGTTCATTGGCAGCTTAATAATGACTGGGCAAGCCGCACTGCAGATCGTGTACAAGCCTTTAGTGTAAATTTTTTGTTGTAGGAACAAGAATAAAGAGTGGAACAGGTTCATCATATAATACATTATGTTTTTAGTACCTAAGCAATAAGTTATATCTTGTCTTAATTTAAAAAAAATCTTTTGATCTTTTGAAAAGTATCAGGAATGGAACATTTTCACTATTTCTGTTATATCAAAATCTATTTAATTGCAAACTCCTTGGTTTTGAAAATAAATCACCATTTATTTAATTAAAAAAAGATTCTCGGTCTTGTCAAACTTTTTTAGTCGTTAGGAAAAGGAGCTGACTAGCGAAAATTCAAGAGCGATGATTTAATATAACTTTCGAAGTGGATTAACACAAAAACAGTGTGTTGACCGGATAATTTCTGCACTTGGTGATGAAGCCTCATCCAAAACCATAATTTATCGCTAATTTGCTTAATTTCAACGTGGACGTGTCAAACTCAGTGATGATCCCCGTCAAGGTCGTCAAAATCTGCAGTCACACAAAAAAACGCTGATGCTGTGCGTAAACTGATTGAGGAAGATCGACATGTGACATACCGCGAAATTCAAGCAACTTTAGACATTGACATGAGTCAAATACAAATAATCTTGCACGAACCATTAGGTGTAAAAAAGTTGTTTTCCTATGGATACCACATTCGCTCTGTGAAGAGCAAAAAGTGGCTCGCGTTACTTGATGCGTCAGAGTGTTGCGAAAAATGGTGACCTCGTTTGTCTCCAAAAACGGCCATATTGCGACTATTCCTCTTGAGGGACAAAGAATGGTTAATGCAGAATGGTATGCTAGCATTTTTAGATCATCCCCCATGCAGACCCAACCTGAGCCCTAATAATTTCTATACTTCCTCTAAAATAAAGAATAAATTGCGTGGTTAGAATTTTCATCACCTGAAGAAGCTGTGGACGGCCCTCAAAACGGCCATTTTGGAGATCGAAACTTCCAAATGGAATGGTTGCTTCAATGATTGTTTCCATCGTATGAAAAAAATGTGTCAAATGTCACGGATATTACTTCGAAAAGCAATAATTACATTTTTAAATAGTAATGTTGTGTCACTTCCATAATTCTAGGCCAAGATGGTAAAATTATAATACTAGGTGCTTTGTAGTTATTTAAAAAGATATTTATATTTAAAATTTGGAGCTGACAAAAATTTTTCTTTAACGCTCATTTAAACGATTACATCTTAGTTATTAACGATTTTGGAAAATATAAGTGATCGGGTTACATCGATTTGTATTAACTAAAGTGTTTTAGAATTTTGTGACATTATTTTTTTATTTCTGTATTCTTAACATATTATTTAACAGTGATCCGACTCTGCTTCGCACGGGAGCTGTGCTGATAGAAAATATACCTACAATATTAAGCATTTGCTATACATATAAAACTTATTTTTAATCACTCTATCTATGAAAAAAAAAACCGCATCGAAATCCGTTGCTTAGCTTGAAAGATTCAAACATACATAAGGATGTAGGGACAGAGAAAGCGACTTCGTTTTATACTATGTAGTGATAATTAATTTGACTAATTTTCACTACAAAGAAATGTGTTTTTTCTTTAATTTGTAATATTGAATAATGAAATTCAATAAATATGTTAATTGAATTAAACAAAATAAATTTTCCTCGAAACAAACAACAGCGATTAGGCAAGTTTTACCTTTGTACACAAGGCCTGCGTCAAATGAGACGACATTTTATACACCTAACCACAGTTTTGTAAAGTTAATTGCTCACTTTTGTCAACCCTTACTGGAGACGGTGAAGAGATTCAGTGACGGAGACAAATGGGTTTAATTTACCCCACGTACAAGCTTTAATATATTTCAGATAAAAGCCGCAACGGTTCTTGTGGTCGCCTCCATGGAGTCCTGAGTGGCATACAAGAGCTAATTGTTTTGTAAGAAGTGATATACGACTTTAATAATTTTAATGTACAAATCAATTTATTACTTTGTAGTTTATATAGCATTATATATTACTTTGTACGTTTACTTGTATAACGTTCATTGCCTACGTATTTGATGAATATAAATTGTCATTAACTTAAGTGGTAATTTTTTGTTATTTAATTATTTTGAATATTGTGCGTTATACGAATGAATGTAATATAAATTAATATTGATCTACGTAGATTTTTACACGTGCCACTTTAAAATTAAGCAACAGATAATTATTGGAAAAATATAATCTTTTCTAAACGTTGTTAAATATTGTCTTAATATAAATTTTTTTAAATTAAGTTGGAAATTTGTGCAACGAGCTGTACGAAGGCAAAATCAAAAAATAAAAATTATGCTTTATTCATACAGTTTTTCGCAGTCTCATTTTATTTACTCTTCTTGCACAAGTAGCACAAAAGTGGACATAATGCCATTGTTAATGTTTAGCCCGCAAGTAGCAGTACCACAGACGGCTTTATTCCTTAGGCTGGCCAGGTTCCTCTTAGATACCTCGCGGTAAGACTAATATAACCCAACTCAACTTAGTCGAATTTAGGCACAATTAAGAAATGATAAATTTATATGCAATGAATAGCCAACAAATAAAAACCGTAAACTTCAATATATCTTCCTTGTTACAGCTACGCAAACCTCTACGCAAGTCGAAAGCTCCAGTCTTTATCGATGTCACATAAAGAAAGTAAGTCTAAAGGGATTCGTTCTTAATCTTCATTAGCATTTGAAAACTTCAAGATGTGTTACAAAAAGTTATTATTTGGGGACTTCAAATTTATGTTTTATTGTAAAACATCAAATGGATGTCTTGTTGCAATTTTTATATTATTATTATATTAATTCTATAATATATTTAAGGAAAAGGCAGGATATTTGTTCACGTCATATTCTTCGCAAGCTTACATAAGGCATGGGATAATTTATTCATTTATAATCATCCGAGATACCGAAATTCCCTTTCAAGAATAAATTTAATACATAAAAGTAACTGTTTCCATTTTTACTCAACTGTAAAATAATTCACTTCAATATTCAACATTGAAGATAAAATGAAATAACTTTGCAGTCGAAAAATTGAATTATTTCTTGCTACTGCAGTTATGGTATTGAGAAGTGTGAATTCAGTAAATGTAATTCACTGCGCTTTGAGAACACTTTTAACTTAAAATTGAAGTAATAAGAAGACTGCTGCCTTCATGCTAAAAACTTTGTCATTTTGCATTTAAAAGTTTTCTGAAAATCCTTTTTTGTATTATTTTGGGTTTAATTTATTTTATGAAAGAAAAGATACAATCTGTTAAACTGCGTAACAGTTCATCGGCAGTAGCTTTCATATACATAACTAAGACAGGTATGCACTCATTACTAACTCAGTACGATATTATTTATTACCCTTAAAATATAGATTTATATCAACGAATAAATAATACTATAATACCTTTCGCCTTTTTCTGGTAAAATAATACATAAGTAACAAAATTATACAGAATATTTCCTAAATACAGTACAGTAATATAACAGACTCTTATTAAGATAAAACACAGCTATATAAATCTTAATGCAGCAATCGCATGTATCTCCCTTTGTATTTATGTATTTTATTTTTAATTTGTTTACATATACATCGAAATGAATAATCAGTCATTTGTCCAAAGAATCACATTATCAAAACTACACTGTACTATTTGAATGGTGTTCTGGCATTTGGTACTGTAAATATTCCATATGTTATATAATCGACGTTTTTTACTAACGTTCGTACTTTTTGTTATGCATTATAAAGTCAACAGGACCCTGGACTGATTCAGTCCAAACGCCATGCTTTATATTACTTACATTGTTCTCAGACCGTCAGCATGCTAGCCTTGGCAGTGGCAGTGCTGGCCAAAACTGTTAAAATTTTTAGAATTTTTGGATCTACTCGGTCTAGACGATTTCAATTAAGACGCTATGGCTAGGTTCCATAGTCATGTTAGGTCGTCATCGTCATCCTTGTTTAGCTTGTCAAAGCAGTGGGCCGCTAAGCTTAGGCCTTCCTCATAAGCCACCAAGAGGTACGATCCTATGTAAACAGCATCCACCGACCTCGTGAACACACACACCACAGGTGTGACGCTCCGTCTCGTGGGGGATCATCCGAAAGTGCGATGGCCAGTACGAGGCTTCCATCAGAGAACCATTTTTCCCAAACGGTTATCGGTTCTACAAGCTTTTTGGCTTGTGAATTGCCCGCCCCTTGTTATATATCAGAACATTAGTCATACACATCCTACAGTTAATAGTGAAGGACAACACACACATATTGCTATATAATACTGTGGCTTAACGCCATATCTAATAGAAGCGTTTCTGGAGTTACTAGCACCATGTATTCTCCCATCACCAATGCTTTAAGAAGTGTTAGTAATGTTACCAACGTGCAACATGCGTCTTAATTGAGCCAAGGTTTCGGCCCACCTGGACAACCCTCGATTCAGCATGATTAAGGTTAGACCGTTAGCGCGGGAAACTAAAAAATGGCGGCCCGAGCACAGGGTCTCCTACTGGGGGGGCCTTGGTGTTTCAAGTCTTTCGGTGGGAGGTGGGGCTTGTGAAAACGGTCCTTACACATCCAGTTACGTACTGCTGTGTTTTCTCCATAGAGCAGCAGATCTCGTCAACAAAACTATCTGATCTCAGATCTGCTAACAATGACTTTCCGAATTTTCTTATTGGAAATTATTTTGCACTTCCTTGCAAACGATAAGACTATAATTTATTATTGCAATAAGAAAAGAAATGTTAATAGGTGCCATAGTACTGAAAATAATTATTTGTATAATACTGTGTCTTAAAACAAGATAAACTAAACATTTCTTAACAAAATTACTCTTTACGGATTTTATCGCGTTTATTTTACATAATTAAATTCCCGACGTTTCACCAGTGCTGAAGCGGGGTTTCCAGATCTCAATTGTAATTAATTATTTATGAAAATAAAATATATCGGATGAAAATACTTATATGAAAACTGACCCTACTACTAAAACGCTTACATTAACCAGCGATCTTATTAAAAAGCACTCCGTAAAACTTAATCTTGACGTTAAATTGATAATACCTTCATGTCCCAAGCCCCAAAATTGTATTGGTTGCCTAAAATTCACAAATCTAATGCTCCATTGCGCCCCATTGGTAGCCAAGTAGACTCACCCACTTATAAATTGGCTCAAAATTTAGTAAAAATCCTCTCACCACTCAGAGGACAAGCAAGCGCATTTACAAAGGATTCTTACCATTTTGTTAGTGAGGTAAAACATTTACATCTTGCTGACAATTAAACTATGATTAGTTTTGATGTTCAGTCTTTGTTTACATATTTCGAGTAGAAGATTGCATTAATATTGTAACAAGAAAGCTAGAGGAAAATAACATCCCAATAGAATATGCATTTTTACTGAAACATTGATTAACATCTGGCTATTTATTGTGGAAAGATGAGTTCTACATGCAGATGGATGTTCTAACGATTAGTTGCCCGGTGTCTCCTATTGTTGCTGCCATTTTTATGGAAGACTTTGAGTAAAAGGCCCTACTCACTGCTCCCATTCATCCACGATTTTATGGCGCTATGTAGATGATACATTTTACCATCTTACCATATGACAAAATAAATGCTTTTTAAACCACCTTAACACATTCATTTAAAAATACAGTTTACTATGGAGTTAGAAAATAATAATTCTTAGCTTTTCTTAATGTTTTAATTATTCGCAATACTGATAACACCTGATCCATACTGTATAGGAAACCAACCCATACAAATAAATATTGAAACGTTAATTCACACCACCATCCATCCCAGTTAGTTACCGTAAGCAAATCTTTGTTTCAGAGAGCACGAGGGATCTGTGATAATGAACACTGGCGCTGAGCAACAACATGTTGAGCAAGTACTGCAGGACAAAAGCTTGTGCGCACGCAGCGTCACAGGACCGATTGAAGGCGCAAAGTGGAGCGAAGTACCAGCTGTTTACCTTTGTAAAAGGCGTCAACTGACAAGATTGGCTTAATTTTGAGGCGGCTTCAATAAAACTTATTTCAAGCCGCTGAAGAGATTGATTGAATTGTTCAATTTCTACCACCCGTAAAGTGCAATATTCCTCACAAGATCCAGGAGTGACAATGCTAGATTGTGTCTGTGGTCTCTCTTATATGGGACAAATAAAGCGAGCAATAAGAACCGCGTGAAGGAACATAGCTGACATTAAACATAGAAGACCCAACAAGTCGGCAGTGTGGACCATATTTTAAATCACAAAACCATTACATCAGATTTAATTGATCACAAAACCTCGCTAAAGAACACTGATTTCTACCATTGATGATCCGTGAGGCTATTGAGATAAGAAAACATCCAAATTTCAATAGAGAAGATGGTTGGGTTCTGCCACCTGCTTATAATTAATAAAATAAAATTTAAAACCCAACCATAATATATAGATCTGGAAACCCGCTTCATTTCACTGGCAACAAGATGCATGACATCTCAGTCTACCCCGTGACCACGGCCGCTGGAAAGTGTTCAAAACGACGGAATTTAAATAACTAAAATAAACGCGATAAAATCCATCATCATCATCATCATCATCAGCCTGTGTTAGTCCACTGCTGAGCATAGGCCTCCCCAAATGCACGCCATCGCATCCTATCCTCGGCTATTCTCATCACTTTGCGAATGTCGTCACTCCATCTTGCCGCAGGGCGTCCTACACTACGTTTGCCGAGCCTCGGTCTCCCCAGAACTTTTCGACTCCAGCGGTCGTCAGTTCTGCAGCTATATGACCAGCCCACTGCCACTTCAGCTTACTAATCCGGTGGGCTATGTCGGTGATTTTGGTTCTCTGTCGGATCACGTCATTTCTGATGCGGTCCTTCAGAGATACTCGACATAGCCCTCTCCATAGCTCGCTGAGCGACTTTAAATTTGTGGACCAGTCAGACCGTAAGTGTCCAAGTCTCGCTCCGTAGGTCAAAACGGGTAGGACGCACTGATCGAAGACTTTCGATTTGAGGCTTTGTGGGATGGGTGACGAGAAACTCGACGAAGCTTATGAAAAGCCGCCCAGCCCAGCCGAATCCTTCTGTTGGCCTCCCCTCAAAGTTGTTTTACCTAGTTGGAGCGTTTGCCCTGGTGAAACGTATCCGAAACAACTTCAGGAGGTGCCTTCAATGTGATCGGTCCCGGATCAACGTGCTCGTTAAACTGACCTTGGTTTTACCCAAGTTCATCCGGAGACCGATGCGTGCAGAAGACTCAGCCAGGCTTTGCACCATTTTTGCAGGTCCAGCGGTCTCAGCCATGATGACGATATCGTCCGCAAATCGAAGATGTGAGATGTACTCTCCGTTCACGTTTAAGTTGTGTCTGTCCCAGTTGAGCGTCCTGAACATATCCTCCAGCGCGGCGGAGAAAAATTTCGGAGACATGACGTCTCCTTGTCTCACACGCGGTGCAGGGGATAGGCTCAGTCTGCCCACTTTGGACTACGACAGACATAGTGGCGGCGTTGTACCAGACATCTCAGCATCTCGATATATCGCCAATCAATTTGGCACCGCTGTAAGGACTCGAGGAAAGACCAGGTCTCGATGGAGTAAAAGCCTTTTCATAGTCCACAAATGCCATGCTGGTTATACTCATGTGTCTTCTGTATAACCTGCCTCACTGTGTGGATGTGGTTTATGGAGCTGTCACCCCTCCAAAACAGGCCTGTTCTCGACGCTGCGCTTCGTCAAGTTTTCGTGCAAGATGATTCGAGATACCCCTTAAAAACAATTAATAGAAATGACTCAGGAGCGATATTGGCGATGGTTCTTCAAAGGGTTTTATCACCTTTTGAAGAACAACACGACCAAACCCTATGCCATGCCTCAGGAGTTCTCCCGGAGAGAAGGGCAGAGTTAAATAGACGGCGGAGTCTTTTCAGCACAGTTTACCGGCGGCCTTCAGAAGCTCCGTCGTGACTCGATCTCTCCCGGGGCTTTTCCATTTGAAGTTGCTCAAGAGCCCCTCGATTTCGTCTAGCCGATTTCTGGAAGATCCTCCGACACATGGCGGGTAAGAGTGGTCGAGAATCCTTCTCATCCGGCTCTCGGTGTGCTGGATGCGACGCGTATAACTGGCTGTAAAGCTTTCAATTCCGAGAGAACCTCTGATCTAGAAGCGACGACTTCTCCGTTCTCTTTGGTCAACTTCGTTAGATGGCTTCTTCCAAGCTGTTGTACGAAGACTTTGGACCCGGTTTTGCTCAGCTCTCTGTTTGAGAGCGTATTGGAGTGACGGAGGTCGCGCCTTACCAGCTGGAGATGGTCTTGTTAAGAACCCGCTGTTCTAACGAAGTGACGGTTGGATCATTTCGTCGCTTAGCCATGAGATCTAGTGTTTCTCCCGAAAGTTTAGACTTTTGCCCGTACGTCGCATACCGCAGAGTTTGCACCCTCGTCCCGAAGAATTTCTACCACTCGATCGAGTTCCTCGTCCACGTCGATTGTATTTTCCAAGGCAGCAAATCGATTTTCCAGATTGATCTGAAATGTGCCAGGATCAATGATAGGCTGGAGCAGATTAGGCGGAGCGTAGACTTCATCAATCAGGACCGTTCAGCTTCAAATCTATATTCAGGGTGCCTCTCAAGTCGGTGATCACTTCCGGTCTTGAACCTTGTGATCACTGAGACATCCCTGAATATGCGCTTTTGTCCGATATAATGAAGTCTATCTCTTTTGGTCATAGTATCGGGCTCTGCACGTCCATTTCCTTTGGGGCTGTTTCTAAAGAACGAGTTCATTAAGAACAGCCCTCTCGCTCGAGAAAATTGACGACATTTGCCCCTATGATTTCTGCTCCGAGCCATATGATCCCAGCATCGATTCGCGCATGCCTGTACTCCTACTTTGGCGTTGAAATCCCCATGACAACGTTGAAGTGAGCCCTTGGTGGTGGTATGTAAGGCTCTTGAGATGTCCTCGTACATATCTTCGACATCATCATCCGGGTATGACGACGTTGGTGCGTACACTTGGATAATTTTCAGGCTGTACCATATTGGTTGCTTTATCACAGGTACGCAACCCTCGCCGACACACCGGATACTTCAATCACATTGTCAATGAGGGATTTATTGACAAGGAACCCGACTCCACCCTGGGATGGATTTTCCCTGCCTGAAGTACAGAAGATGGCCGACTCTAGGGTTAGAGTATCCTCACCTCTCTACGGACTTCACTCAATCCCAAACGTGCCATCTTATGCACCTCAGTTCCTCTTCCAGTTGGGCCAAATGAGAATCTAGCCGTAGCGTGCGTCCGTTGTATGTCGCGATGGTCAGTTTGTTGTGGCGCTCACGTACTCCCGGGGATTCTTAGCACCCCCGCCCTGCCGTTACCGTGGCCGCCGCCTTGGCCAGGAATAGCAAGGCTACCGGGAACTGGGGGCCGGGGCGTTTTTCGTCTCATCATTTGGGGGTTTTGGACCGTATACCCACCACGCTGGTCCAATGCGGGTTGGTGGGTGGTTCGCCAGAGCCTCGTTCGTTGCTTGTCAGGGTGCACCACGTGAAGGTGAGGTTGGCTTGGGTTCCTTAGATGTTGTGAGGATCCCCTTACACCCCAGCGATAAAATCCGTAAAAAGTCATTTTATTTAATAGTATTCGCGTAAACAAAAGAAATAATTAAGATTTACTAAAATAAGTCTACGATAAGACACAAAGGATTGAATTTACTAAAAGCGCATGAAAGCTTCATTTTATGAAACGTATCGAACATAACATGTCATGACTCGCTTTATAGATATTGCTTTTGTAGCAGAAGAAAATAAAATCAAAGATTGAAACCACCGTGTATGATATTTTACACATTTAAAAAAACACGTGTTACTTTCTATTGTGATCACGCACGATAAAAGTTCCTCAATAATTGCTTGCATTATTTTCGTTTTTCCTTTTTATCTACAAAACAATGTTCCTAGATGTTAAGTCAAAATAGCAAAGCCACTTTGTAAAATTTTTACAATTGAGCATTTGAGGTAATAATAGTTTTACCACAACGCTGATTTTTAAAAAGGAGAAAAGACGAACTAGACCGTTATTACGACCTCAACATTCATCAAGCCTTTATGTTACTTATAATTGAATCCCCACAAGTACTAAGAATTGAACATTTAGTTTTGCTGGTGTTGAGAACTAAGTTGTAATGTGCAAACAAGCTAGACATATTATTCACAGCTGTATTTGTAAGCCAATTTATATTCAATTAATTACTATATAATGAAAAAATTTTTGGAAACTAAGCTATTTTGAGCTACCTCTTCCCTTTAGCCCAAAGGCAATTCGTTTATATAAACCTATAATAGGTAATGATTTTAATTAGTTGTTTCATTATTTCAATAAAAAATTGAAGGTAGTCGGATTAACTTTAACATTTTGACGCTCGACTTTTTAGGCTTTTCCGTGACCAGGGACCCAGGGAAGGGTTCAAAATTTCGGATATAATTTTAAATATTGTTCTAGTAATGTAACGCGATAGAATCTGAAAATTATATTATTTATGAGGTAAAGTATTCGCGTAAGCAACAAAAAGTATTATTATGTCAGTTTAATGAACTCTCAAACACAATGAGTGTGTATAAACTAGCATATTAATAAACAAAAAATATTTTTTCATCACTGTACCATATCTGGTATTTAGTAGGTTTAAAAAATTTCAAAGCCAATGTTTATTGATCAAAACTATTTATCAATGCACGTTTCTTTTAGGTGGTAGTTTCGATTACAGGTGTAGTGGAGTTAACGATTGTGCACATACGACAAGAAAACAGTGTAGTGCCGTTAGACAGAATTTACACAGCTTACGGCATTCGCAGAAGTTTGTCCCTCATTGCCTATGTTATTTGTTTGTACAAGTTTAGGTGAATGCTTTACGAATATCCATTTACGACCAGGGTTTATGAAAATTACTCAGAACTTTGATTGTAACTTATACTTACTTGCATTTGAGTTTCAAATAAAGTTTTCATTATATATAAAATAACTCAAATTATATCAATCACTGTAAGGTAAACTTATGCAATATTTCTATTGTGAGACGAAAGACCAAACCAAACAAAACATCCGGCACCGCTGCTGATAATATATCATCCATAACCTTAAAGATGATATATTAATTGGAAATGAAATGCCAGCAGTAACGCATTTTGTGTTCCATTTTGCTGGGTCGATCCATATTAGAGATAAGTGTACACAAAACAAACCAAACTATATTGCACAAGCATACTTTCTGTTAATCGTGTGATAAGCCAGCAATGCTCAGGTCTTGGCAAATAATATGTCTCACTAGACTAATAGCTGAATAAAGATCAGCCGCTGTCATCAGCAATGACTACTAATTTGAATTTAAAAAATAAATGAATACACACTAAATCTTAGAATTTATTATCAATAATCTCGAATGTTTATTGACATATTCTAATTGCAAAATCCTGAATCCATTAACAGTTTCTGTATAGAATTTAAACTTGCGTAGTTAGGAGTCTCAAGGCCATTTGAGATTGCTAAATACTTTCTCTAATAGTTTCAGTTAATGACGCGTAAATCTTATAAACTTTGTTGGATTATTAAGGAGTGGGTGCAAGTTGGATTTTTTAGCGAACAGATAAAATTGTTCTTATTTGCTGTATTAAAAACGAACAATTTATTATTAAGGCAAAAGCAATTGACATAATTTTATTCTTTTAAAAACTAATGTATTTCCTTGTTGCAATTATGGAAAACTTTTATGATTTAGTATGGTGTTGTAATATTGTATATGTGTATTACAATGCAGTTATAATATTCACTAAAACATTTAAGCTTGCTAGTGCTGCTCTCACATGACATAACAAAAACGTATAATATAATCAAATGCATATCTTACCCGTCGTATGATTTACATGTCATAGTTTATTAATGTTTCCCTTGGATGAAGTTCCAAACTATACACAAATACTATAGCTTAACGATTATGAAAAAGTTTGAATTTTGTCTGATATTCACTCACAATTTAATATGTTTATTGCAATTCATTTCGTAAATATTCCAAAAGATTAAACCGACATAGAATAAGCCAAGATAGCAGAACAAGATGGATGCTAGAAGGTAGATAAGAGAAAACTGCAAGTATAACTTATTAAACAAACATTATATAAAAATTAAAATTTATGTTAAAGTACGAGTGAACTACAACGCAATATAAGAAAAACTTTTATGTACAACACTGCACAATGTGACGTTCCTTCGGGCTTAATGTTAAAATCGAGGCTTTGGGTCAAGAACTAAGAGTGTGTTCTTTCTCTCGCTTACTACACTCCGAATGTTTTATTTTTTTCTTTGCTCTAAATATTTAGCCGCTTCTAAAATATTCATGTTTTATGGACGTTGTAATAAATGTTGATGTAGAAATTCTCAAATGTTATACATTTGCATTTTTATTGCTGTAAGCCGCGCTATTACAATATTGAACACTTTTAAATAAGTTTCAGACGGTATAATGTTCAATAACATTGTTTTTAACCTGCACACATCCCACAGTTGGACGAGGTCTTCCCTTCGTTTTTAAAGTCGTCTTTGCTCTGTGCCAGCGTCTGACAGTTTCTGTAAGCATTTAGGTCATCTCACCACGTATTTCGAGTCCAACCTTGACGCTTCCGTCCTACTGTTTTCCATAAAAGAAGGTGGTTTGGACTATTACCATGGTAGTCCAATGGATTGTCAATTGAAAATGGTCTTAATAAAAATACTTAAATAACGTTTAAGGGACAGTTAACTGAGACTTTGTTAAAGCAATGTCGTAAATTATTCTCGCTAATCGAGGAGTAGATACACGAAAACTTTGAAAAGCAATGACGAGCAATTGAGACGATCGGTAAGAACTTGGTCGTCAATGATCCGATCTACTCGACGCTAAATGCAGTGAAATTGAAGAAGTTGATACTTAGGTACCCTGACCATACCATATTATCATCCATATTCCATACGTAGCCCGACTTGCACAATCACCATCAACCTGTGATACTCCACTGCTGGACATAGGCCTTCCCTAATACACACCTATCCATTAGGAGGCTTTTGGACCGTATCCCACCGCGCTGGTCCAATGCGGCTTGTGGTGGACCGATCTTTTACATACCCATCCGACGCATGGATCATCTTCATTTTCAGAAAATTGGGTGATCAGCCCAAATTGCCCTAACCAACCAGGAAACAACAATGAAAATTTGTCGAGTCCCCGCAGGATTCGGAACCACTACCTCCGGTCCGAGCACACGCCTATACCACTAGGCTGCGGAGACTTGCACCATATAAAACTGAAATGATGGAACTGAAGGATATACTGTCTCGCTCTACTAAAGGCACGTAGTTCATTAGAAACCTATTTGGCTTATCTTCCAGACGATTTAATTTCATTGAAATACATTAGTAATGCTTTGATGCTTCTATTAATCAAATGGTGCAAGTCAATATCGCTTGAATGAATTAGCTTGTCACGATAGTGTGACGTTATGTGGAGTTGACCTATAAAATAATACTAATGCAAATAAGTGTCATTTTTAGTAGTCTCCAGGTCATAACGAGGCAAATTATGAAATACAAATGAAAGCCTTCGACGGTGTAGCGTATTGGCCTTGATTTAAAACTGGAGCTTGGAGTTCGAATCCCATGTTTTAAAAAATTTGTGTTATCGTTATGGTTAGGGAAATTTGGGCCGATCACCAATTGTTTGAAAAGAAAGATGATCCATGCGTCGATAGGCATGTAAAAGTCGGTCCCTGAACGCCGCATTGGACTAGCGTGATTGGATACTGATCCAAACTCTAATGGAAAGGGCATGTAGGGGTAGACTTATGTCCAGCAGTGGACTAATACAGACGATGATGACGAAAAAAAGTTTAGGTTACAATCACGCTTTTATATTCTTCTGCAACTCCAAAAGCGCTGGCACTCGAGGTATACTCCGGGCCTGTAGTCACTACCTGAGAAGGTAAACATACAATGCCTGTGGTTAAAATCCCTTCGTAAGTGTTTTACCCAGACGTTATGGGAGTATGGAGATCTAAACTCTTGCATAAGTTTTATATGTAGCAACATCAATAGCACCATAGACAGTCTCTGCTTCGCAGCGCATTTTACAGTACCGCTTTGTTATGTATTTAGTCCCTCCAGAATGACCACATTTTGTTGTCACAAAAATCAATTTATAGATTCCTCGCCAACAACGAAATAGTAGGTAATATGTGGGACTCACTAAAAGGAAAAACGGCTGGTATACTCAGGAGCAGTCCTAAGCGACGCAGCCTTTTAGGGCCTTTTCTTCGTTTTAGGTGTGACGCCAGGGCATACGCCACAGCACCTTGTCTTGAGCCCTTCTCTGGATAGTAAAACCGTCCGAAGGCAGTGCCAGCGTAGAACGTAATTGTGGCATCCTATTCATCGCATAGCCTGGATGCTTTGTTTGTTCTATCCTTTTCAGGTTCTTACTCTTTTAAACAACGACGTCTTCTAAAATAAAACTTGTAAAAAGGTTTTTGCATTTTAACCACAAAGTGATAGGATTCCTTGATTATTTCGAAAAGGCGATCAGAAGTACAACTCTATGTTAGGGTACCATCGATTATCGGAAGATCGAGACTACAATCTAGAATCATCTTCTCCCGATTTCAAGGTCAAGTAAAAATACTAGTAATTTAGTGAAGTAAAGGTAATAAAAATTATAAAGTGATAGTGTAATCTATATATTTATATATATATATAAAAGAAAGTCGTGTTAGTTACACCATTTATAACTGAAGAACCGCTGAACAGATTTGGCTGAAATTTCGTGAGGAGGTAGCTTAGAACCAGGAATAGGACATAGGATACTTTTTATGCCGGCTTTTGAGAAATTTAAGAATTCGTTTTCTATTCTAACCTTAGCACTTTGAGTAATTTTAACTTTTTAATGTTACATTATGGCATTTGACGGTAAAAACAAATGCTTCGATAGAAGTAATTTTATTGGTAGGAAATTTATGTAAAATAAGTCATTTATTATTTCCTACAAAAAAGATGAAATAGATTGAATTTCTGAGTGCACGTCACGATTATTTCAGAGCAATCATACCTAACAGTTATACAATTTAATACGGAATTTTGGCAAGTTTGCATAGAGTAATATGAACGTTACTAACAAATTAAATCATTATTTGTTTATAAAGACCACACGTATGTTTCCTTCAATATACAGTTCAATTTTCGTTTTTCGTCGATATGATTTTTTAGATTCAAAACTAAATAGTCACGATCATCATCATCATCAGCCTGTGTTAATAGAATGCTGGGCAGGGGCTTCCCGTAACGCACGCCTTCTCTATTAAGGGGTTTTTGAACGATATCCCACCACGCTGGTCCAATGCAGGCTGCTGGGTGGACCAACTTTTTACATGCCCATCCGACGCATGGATCATCTTACTTTTCAGACAATTGGGTTATCGGCCCAAATTGTCCTAGCCAACTAGAAAACAACGATAATGCAAAGTTATTTCCCAGCGGAATTCGAACCCACGACCTTCGGGTTATAAAGCAAGAGCCAATACCGCTAGGCCACGGAGGTGGTTAAGAAAATTGCAGGCAAACAAATGACTTACAAATAGATTGAATGCGTTACTAACCAAGATTATGTAGTCAAGTTTATAAATTTGCAACATAACGATATATATATAAGTTACCTTACATGTCTAATATAATAAAAATAGGAAGAATTAGTACAAAACATAATTACGAAACATTAAATAAACTAACATATTGTGGAAAACTAAAAACGACGACTATGTTATTATAAAAACAAAGAAGACCGGTGGTAAGTTCCCTGTTTACAGGAGACCGTCTGAGTGGGTACCACCGCGGTGCCTATTTCTGCCGTGAAGCAGTGTGTGAAAACACTGCTGGTTCCGGATTGAAGGCACCATGAGCCACGTATTTACTGGGTAAATAAGACTTAACACCCTATGTCTCACTGGAGCGCGTCGGCGATACCACTGGTTCTGTCAACGTTTAGGGTGTCGACTGCTCGTCTGCCTGCGTATGCCATAAAAAAAGAAGAAAACACTATTAACTCTAAAATTAAAACCAATTACTCTAAAAGCACAAATAAATTAAAAAAAGAATAACAAAATAAAAAATAAAGTAAAAGAAGATAAAGTACACAATAATAACAATAATAAACTTAAAGCAAATTAAAAAGTAATTATAATTTGTGTTACAAAACAATTCGACGAGAGCTTGGTAAGTGGAGCAATTCATGTCGATTTGGCCACTATAACTATTAATTAATTTATATAATCTCTTTTTAGGTCTCTTTCTAAATTAAAGTCTTTATACGAGTTCAAAGATTGACGATTTTCTCCCTTTGTCTTTTTCAGTGTGTTGTGGTCTGTGAGACATATTATCTTTGCTACCGTTAGTATTGTTTGATTTCCCGTGTAGAAAGAAGCTCGCATAACATTGTTTCTCTTAATAAGTTCATCATTATCAGCCATTGTTAGTCCACTGCTGAACATAGGCCTCCCCTAATGCAAGTTTTCACCGTTAGACGGGTTTTGGATTTTGGAAGGCGAGTTGGAAGGTTACATGCCCATCCGACGCATAGATCATCTACTTCTAACAATTGAGTGATTGGCCCAAATTTTCTGAACAAACCGGAAAGCAACGATAGCACTAATTATTTTCCCTGCGGGATTCGAACCCACCACCTCCGGTTTATAAAGCAAGGTCCAATACCGCAAGACCACGAAGGTGTTAATAAGTGAATAATATGATGTTTATGGCAAACAATTTATTCGGTTTCGTTGTAACAGCTACATGTCGTGTGTTCAAACCTTAGAGGGAAATAACTTTGTGTCATTGTTATTATGAAGTACTGTGATTTCGCCAACAGGTTATTTTAGTTTATATATATCTCAAAGTTAAAAGTCAAAAATCTTTATTCAATATAAAACACTTTCTTATTGATTGTTAAATAAAGTACCACGGGTTTGGAAGTGGAAACTTCTGACCTAAGAAAAACTCCAGCAAGACTTATTTTTTTCTGTTGAGAATAAGTTTTACAAAATTTATACATAGATCGTCGTATTTTACCAGTTTCAAAAAGCCTAGAGCGAATAGTTCATTACCCGGGTGTTAATCAAGTAGTCATTACAGCTTTTACACATAAACGTTCCTTTATAACTTTCTGTATATCTTTACAAATAATAGAAAATGTTTTTTTCTGGGATTTTATTGTAGAAGAGTATTCATTGTTCTATTAAACATTTGATTGTTCTTTGAAGTCTGGTTTTTGGAAGAACAAAATTATGCTTATTTCTAGAATTTATATTATGTGTATAACAATATTTTACAAATTCGTTTTTTATGTTTATGGACATAATATTTTAAAAATGTATTGGGAAAAAACATTAATTACATTAAGTTCATTAAATATCTTTCTCCGTGATTCTTTGGGGCCGTTAGACTGGTCAGATCGATTTCTTTTGATGCCATACTATTTTTTTCCTAAAAGCTTATAAGAATCACAATTATGTTCTATGTTTTTTTCGGTAAACGTAAAATTTTACCATATCATGCTACTTTCAACGGAAATTCGAGACCAATCACAATCGATCCGCACCTTCTATATATTCTATAAAGTTTCTATAGCGTTTACAGCAAACACTCGAGCTAGGTGGAAATAATTTTGAGGAAGAGGCCAAATAAAATAATTCGGTTGGCTTGGGCACCCATTCACAAGCTTTGTTGTAATTTCACGTCCCCCATCTTTTATTCTTTTTCAATCTTCGATCTGAGCATCCCACCGGTCGGGACCTAAGTTACTGTGACTTGGGCACTTATGGTTTAAATGGTTTACAAATTTAAAGTCGCTCAGCGAGCTATGAAAAGGCTCGGAGTATCTCTGAAGAACCGCATCAGTAACGATGTCATCCGCAGAACTTCAATACATAGATTAGGTCACGGATTAGTAAACTGACTGTAGCTGTAGGTTTGTTACATTACCCGCAGAACTGACGTGCGCTTGAGCTAAAAAGTTCTGGAGTGGAGACCAAGACTCAGCTAACGTAGTGGATGACGCCCTGTGACGAGATAGAGTTACGAGCTTTCGCAAAGTAGCCAGTGTTAGGTGGATGAGAATAGCCGAAGATCAGAAGCGATGTCACGCATTAGATGAATCTAATATCTAGCAGTAGACTGATACGGGCGGATGACGTTGTTGCGACATTCAAAAATTACTTTAAATTATTTAAGTGGCCTAAACCAATTCTATAATTTACGCGAATGCTACAAAATATGAAATGAAAGGACCTTTAACCTATTTTATTCAAACATATATATGATTTGCCATAAGGTGAATCATACTTAAGAAAATTCATGTTTGTAAATAAATAACGTCGGCTATGGTGTATTTGTGCACCATATATTATGTTTATGTTAAAGGTTGCCACTTATCACTCCTCAGAAACATACGTCACCGCATGATGTGACTAATGTCCAGGCTGTATCGTGCGAAGAGGCAGCAGCACAATTTCCGCACCTGCGTTCATAATTCAACCTGAAAAATGGCAGTGTAAGTGGGATGACTTTGACTGAAAGATCTAGAAAACCGCTAAATATTTTAATACTTAGCTACGATTTCCTTCCATTTGATGTATACTGAAACCTATTTTCTTGTTAGTCAAATTAAAATCGGCACTTATAAGAAAACAATTCTGTAATCCATATCAAAAGTAATGTAAAAAGTAATGATCGTTAGGTTAATATATGAATTTTAATACACATTTTTGTTTTTGCTTAAATACGAGTTGAATCAAGAAAATTATATATAAAAGTGATACTTTATTCCAATAAAGTCCTAGACTCTGGAATGACTTGATGTGGTGTCTAAGACCGCACTACAGACGGGCATGACATTGGCCTGACATCAATTGAACGTTATGCTCAACTCGATAAAAAAGTCTTATTTTATACATTTTTCTTTATCAATAATAGTATAATATATCAAAGTAATTCAAAAGTCATTGTATAAATTACCCGCGATACAAAACAGATAAAGTATTTCTAAATGATACCTGTTTCTCAAGTGACAGTTGCAGATCCCCATTAGCGACTTCTCGCTGAATTATAAGAATAGAATAATTCAAAATCAATTTACAGAACTCAGTCAGGATATGCAAATCGGTAAATAAGTATGCGCCTGTGGCACTGTGAACGAGGAAGAAAATGTTAATCGACTTGGGCGGGTACACCAGTTAGAAACTTTTAATAGCTTCTGAAGTGACGCTTATAATGTTAAGAGTTATCGCTCTTGAATAATTATTTTTAGGCAGTGAAGAAACAATTCTTGTATTTTATATTGGCTAAATACTAATGCAAATGTCTGAATAAGAAGAAAACTTATATTAAGTATTTAAGCGCACATATTATCTTTATTATCAATTCCTTTGTCAACTACTGAACGAAGGTCAAAGATCATTTCAATTATAATGATCATCGGATGGCCTTGTAAAAATTCGATCCATCCACCAACCTGTATTGGACCAGCGTGGTGGGATCCAAAACCCACAATTCGATACGTGTGTACTAGGAGAGGCCTATGTCCAGCAGTGGACTATCACAGGCTGATGGTAAATGAATTATTTTTTTTTTTTCAATACAAATAATACGAGTCATTTTAAAGATATTCAATGAAAAGAAGCCGATTTCATAGGTTTACTTAAACTCAAAAAACATCGGCGTCACAACTAACTCTCTATCATTATATAAATATACTTAAAAGATTGGGATATAATCATACTAATGGTTTTAGTTTCACATTTAAAGTGGCTGGAGCTTGCTATGTTTAGCATGCTAGTTGATGCTATATTCAAAGCAGTCATTAGTTTTTGTGCTATGATCACTTTGTAAAATCCAGATATTTTTAGATGCAAATTGTATGCATTAGCAGCATATGCGCTTTGGACCTCGGCCTTGCAAGAAGTAGGTTTAAAGTACTTACACGCTACTCAAATTTCTTTTTATCATAGACTTGTAGGGTAAAAAATAATCTCGGAAGCGAACTATGTAACTGCAGGAGCATTCCGAAACGTTATTGAACCGCTTGTCTCTCAGCGCCAACGCCATCGGAAATGGTAGGTCTTTAAACAAGTTTTATTGATTTTTTGAGCGCAATTAAAAGATATCCCCTGCTTAGCTTCTAATTACCATAAATTCAATAACTGAAATAACAAAAACAAATCTAAGCTAATAGTTTCAATTTATGGTCTATGTAATATTATTGAAAACCAGCACAGACTTATTTACCCATCTTAAAAAGGGTTTCATCACCTATTGGAAAAAGTTTTAGCAGGTTTTTTGCTTATGCCTTTCAAACAGTAAGTCGTTGGTTTCACCTGCAACGGTTTTCTTCAAAATTAATTTAATTATAATAAACTAATTCAAACCTTTTTACAATAAAGCTCTATGTTATATTTATTTTAAGAGAATTCTTCCAAAACGACTGTGTATACAATCCAATGATTTAATTCCTCAATCAGGCGTTTGGCAATATTGCGATCCGGTATCATCTCAATAGTCACGTATTGCCTATTCATCTATTTCAAATCGTAGCCTTAAAGATAAACAATGCTGACACTGACAGTAAGCCATAATTCCTTCCTTGTTCAATAATAATTAGATTAGCGTCTTACGAATAAAAATAAAACCTGTTAACAATAAATGTATTCTTTTCGGAATGAATGTGTAAGTATTTAAATTTTCTTTAAAAACTAGTGCTTACTATGTGTGTTTATGATACACATGTGGCTTCAAATATTCCTGCAATATGACAAATATTGTGTATCTATTTTCTATTGTTTCATAGTTAGTTGACCATAAGTTTTTTATACTATAATAATAATAAAATAAAAAACCTTACATTTGTAGAAAATAAACTTGGTTGTGAGACGAGAATTTATTCTTTAGATTGCCAACTTTATTTTCATATGTTAGTAATAAGAATTACTTTCTGATGAAGTTTTTTTAAAGTTTTTAAGTAGCAAAAGCTAAAAGCTTACGCCTATAGCTCACATAAAAAAAATACGAATATGAGAACCAAACTTTGGTTTTTTAGTTGTACGGGACAACTACTATATATTGTCGTAGTTTTCTGGATGTTGAGAGCAGCACGGGCTGATCACCCAACTGTCTGAAAAATAAGATGTTCAAGTCCCACGACTCAGGTTATCACAACCGTATATGTCAGTCGTTACATCATATTTTTTAATTAAATGGATTTTATTATGTTTTACAATATAAAATTTAAATATTATATATTATGATTGGAAATCTTCTGTGCTGAACATAAAACGCTGAAATGAAAATTTTAAGCTTATAATTATGATGATGAATTATAATTATAAGCTTAAAATTTTAGTTTATAACAAAAAAGAACAGTTTACAATATTTTATTAATATGTACACAGCTCGGTACTCGGACTTCCCATTAAATTATTCTTTATAAAATGGCCTTGCCTTTATTTGAAATATAAACATATCTACAGCAGACTGCTAAATACCATCCACACCCCCTGTATGGATGGTAATCTACTACTGTTTGTTTTACTTGCAAATTCTTACCACGTACTTGGACTTTTAAAAGTAATTATCAATAACGGTATTTTTAGACTGGTGTGACTAAAGTAACTACGAGAAAATAGCCTAATCACCCTTGCGGGGCCTGAAAAAGAAACATGTTTGATCGTTGGAGTTAAAATTATCTATCAGCAGCTGTGATCACTTTCGATCAGATACAACACTCACTCGGTTGTTTTGCTTTATATATAAAAAAAACATGCTTTTTAAACCTCTGATATGCTCCGAGGTACTTTATTTATCGACAACATTTTAAGTAGACTTTTGATTTACAATAATCAAACTTACTTTGTTTTGTTAAATTAGCTGATATTTATAACTAACATTTCATGCACATTTGTTTATAACGTAATTGTTATCACTTAATTTAATAAAAGCAAATTGTTTTTTTTTTTGATATCTTAGCCAAAATCAACTAAGATATGGGATTAATGTATACAGTAACGGTTTAGTGGATTGTCGCTCAGTCATAAAAACTCCGGTGACAACACCTCAATAAGCATGCTAAACAAACGACGGCACTTTATTGCTGTGACATTTGTGATATGATTGATGTGATGCATTACAGAGTGGGCACAACGTGTTATAACTAAAAGAAAAAAGAAGATGGTTAGACGATAATAAAAAAACAGCTGGCAGTCTATGGTTACGATAAGCACGTGACAGAAAACTATACAAGAAACTGGAGGAGGCATTCATGTTTCAAAGAGAAACTAAATGAGAGTACTGCTGTACAGAAGACACATTTTGTATATAGATATTTTATTTAAGTTTGTAATTCTTTTTTTACTTATAAAGAGCTTTTAAATCGAATTATTACTTTTGTCAATTAAATGTCTTCTTTGGTATTACTATTGGTTCTGGTCCTAACTCGTTCGTTAGCTTTTTGATTTAAGTATAGTATACAGTATAACCCCTCCGTGGACTAGTGGTGGCCATTGCTTTATAAACCCACGACTCCCGAGGTAAAACAACTTTGTATTATCGTTGTTTTCTGGCTGGTTAGGACAATTTGGGCCGATCACCCAATTGTCTGAATAGTAAGATGATCTAAGCATCGAATGGGCATGGTAAAAGTCGGTCCACCCACATTGGACCAGCGTGGTGGCATACGGTCCAAAAACCCCCTAATGGTGAAGGCATGCATTAGGGGAGGCCTATGATCAGCAGTGGACTAAAACAGGCTGATGTTGATCATACATTATAAACTATTAAAGCGACTTAAGTATGTAAAATAAGCGTAGGTAAAATAAACCATTAAAAATAATTATAATTATTTTTTGTGTTTAAAGCGATAAGACGCAAGCAGGACGATGACCTAGTGGTAAGCGATACATGCAATATTTTTTTATATTATAAAAGCATCGTAAGACGTCACAAATCCGCATGTTATGTCTGTTTTCCCAGCAATTACGCTGGCACAGATGCCCTACAAATCGAAGACAGCAGAGTTAACTAATTGCTGATTTGTGCCAGTAAAAATGGCACCGCGAAGCAACTACCAGACGGTCCCATGTAAAAATGGCTACCTACTTTAAAATAAAATATTAAATAAAGGGTATTTAAAAGTTTAAGCTATGTAATAAAACAGCACATGTGAAATATTTAAATTGGTAGAATTAAAATTTAGAATTATAATGTAGCAAAATACCGTTTTCCTTAATTATTTAAAAAGTCAAAAGAAGTGCAATCTGATTTACCTTGCTCACAATATTAAACAAAGACGCATTGAGAATGGACCGCTTGTAAACTAATAAACTACTTGACGTAGATTGGAACGCTGCGTCACGTACTATTCGTGACAGTAAAGAAGACAAACGGCTGCGTTTTATCTCGCATGTATACGAGACACTTCTACTGACGCCAGTGGAAAAACAAGGAAATGCAGTTCGCGATGCAGTGCGATAAAATTGTCGGAGCTTATTATTTGTGCCACTGCTCAAGGAATCTTAAAATTATTTTTAATATATCGTATATGTAAGAAGTTCTCAGATATTGCGATAAAAATAAGTTGTATTTAATATCAAACTTATTGTATTTTGGGTCGCATGATAATTAATATACGGTTGGTGTTATTTAAATATTAATTACATACACTAGGATATTTTTTTTTGCTTTGTTAGTATTATAATTATATAACTATTGAATTTAACGATAGATAGAATTTAAGGAATATGAAACAGCCTCATTAATTTCTTTCGCATCCTTTCACAACGTAAACGTACATATTTATTTACAATTCATTAGGGATTGAACTCATGTTACGAGTAATCCGCTTAGTACGATTTTTTCAAACAAAACACTATTAAAATATAAAATTGCAAGAAGAAAAACCATAATGGTCTTTCTTGGAATGTATTTTAAGTATATACGAAATTTCATTGAAATCGGTTAAATGGTTTAGACATTAAAGACGCACAGACGGACGAAACGACAGACAGACAGAGCTACTCTCGCATTAATAATATTAGTATGGGCAAATGACCAACGCGTTGATAATAGTTGGTTCCTAAAAACTGATATTCAATAAAAACATCTGTATCCACATTTTTTCCTAGATTTGTCTTAAAAAAATCGCGTATTAAGGTATAATGGAATAAATTTATTTTATTGGCGATCAAGGAAATAGTGTAACGTACTCGTTTAACCTTACTCAGAGTCGACTGAGTACAAATGTAATTGCACGGTGGAAACGACTATCGTTTTATTTTCTCTAGTAGGTAGGAGATAAATAACAAAGCCCAGTGTACTGGCCTTTAGTAAAAGATTTCCGCAAGATCATTAAAAGCTTTATTCTTAGTCTAACTGCATTTTATGAATTGTGTAATCTATGAATTGTTTTTTTTTTTACTTTTTTAACTGGATTATTACTTTTTTGTTTATTTTTCTAGTTTTGGATCGACTTCTCCAAACTAGTTGTAATCACATTCGGGGCCTATTTTTTAATCTGTGTGTTAGTCGATTTTATTATTCTTTTTTTTTTCGGTAGGTACTAAATCATCTAGTCCCATTATTTTATGAAACGGAACCTTGTTTATGATATTTATCATTTTGCGCTGCTTTCTGTACTATAATTTTAATTAATTACGTGTTAGAGGACGTAGGTCCCTTTTTACAAGGGACCACCTGGGATAGTACTTTTGCAGTGCCTGTTTCTATCGCAAATCAGTAGTGTGTATACATTACTGTCTTCCGGTTTGAAGGACATTTACCACCTTAATTGCTGGATAAACGAGACATTACATGTCATGTCGGTCGGTGGTGAACCACTTTGTGGCTTCTAACGCTGTATTTCTTCTAGGCAGAACAGGATCACTTTTTATAGTTATCAAATAGAATCAAGTCCAGAAGTTCAGCGAATCAGTCTTGATTACTTCGCGTAGTGCTTTGAGATTCGTAAGCTAAAACTTTATTTTAATAATATTCTCTTAAAACGTAATTAAAAAATGTAAAAATTAAAAAATATCAATTTAGAAAATACAGACAGAGAAAAAGATAGTAAAGTGGCGTAATACGTTAATTTTAATTGGGGCTTATTGGTTTTTTTACAAATACTTCATTTACATTTAAGCTTTTTAATGGATAATTGGACAGCTCTTTTATTAAATTCATCACTCATAAATATGTTTATTTTTACAGAACTCTGCAATCACCTACAACGGTGCTTAAAATTTTCTTGAGTTCAATTTGTAAAGAAAAAAACGTGTATGCAGAAGCTGAGTACCAACAAAATAATATGAATAGTCAATAAAGAATAATTTCAATACAAGAACACAAAAGCCAGTAATCCTGAATCTAGGACGAAGTTATCATTATTTTTCCTTAATGTTCTTGCGATTTTGATGCGCGTTCCTCCACAATTCATTAGGATTGACAACTATCGATATTTAAAAGCGACGGGAGCACTCTACAGCCATAAAGTATCATCGCACCTTCAACACTTCGTACAAAGCCAACTCACTATAGATTTCCATTTCAAACATGGAACGCGGTAATTCAATACCCTTAAGCCTTCAAGAGTACACGAAAATGGGTCAGGAGAGCAAACAAATTATATCCATAAAGAAATTTAAAACTGGGGTTTTTCCTTAAAGGATCAGTTTTTACGAATGTTGTGTGTGTTTTAAAAGAAAGTTTATTTCATTTATTAAAACTTCATTTGAAATTAATAAAATTTTTGGCCATCCATATTTCAAGAGATATTGCGTTCCATAAGAGTACAGACTGTTTAAGGAATGTAGAGTGCATGAAGTCAGAACGGTGAACGGGACATTAAAGTAGACGATTAGGTGTCGATCGAAGATTTTTGTTACCGACTTCATATAGATACGAGAATAAGAAGATATATAGGAGGGTGTAGTAGGAGAATTCAGAAGAGAATAAAAGTGGTTAGAGCTTGTAGGAGCATCGCTAACCAATAGGTAACCACTGAAGTTAGGAGACAGTATGTAGAAATGTGGTCGTATTTACGTAAATTGAAAACGAATCAGATGCAGTTATTGTGAAGTCGAGTAAGTTTGCATATGTCACCATAGTCGACAAGCGGAAAATTTAAGGTCTGCATAAGCGTGCAAAGGCATTTGTCTGAATGGGAAAAAGTTTTAAAACGATAAAGACATCGCAGAACGCCGTCACTTTCCTTTCAACACTTGCAACTTGAGCATTCCAACTCAGCGTTGTGTTAAAATATAAACCGAGTTTTGAACCTCGGGCTGAGTGGAATATGGCTGCTGTCAAAAGTAATTTCAGGAAGTAATGCCATATCAACCTTTCTCAAAGTGCGAGTTTTATCATATTTTGATAGAAATAAAATTTTTAACCATTTGTCCACCGCCGTTTTTTTTTCATACTAGTATTTTTATAAAACTGTAATATACTGTAACTTGTTAAAATATACATCACTAACATATTATAATCAATTTATTATTCACCATTTCGTACTCATGACATATTTAGATTAACCCGACTATATTGATTAATGGTTATTGCTTGATAGATTGATGAAATTTAGTTCAAATATACAGGGTGTCCCATTTAGAATGGATAATCCTTGAGCGCCGCAAACACAGCTACCCAGCACTCGAAAAAATACAAAAAAAAATTCAACTGGTACTCAAGTCATGATTTTTTTAAACGAAAATCCATTTTTATGATGTTATTGTCAATTTATGTGTACAGCGACGCCAAATTAATGAATTTGCTTACGTTTTGGTGTTATATTACTCCTCACAGACTATACTATTACAAAAGTAATAAATAACATGAGTATCTATTGTACTTTTTAATCAAAAATATATCAATTTTAATTTTTAGTATGAAATTTGATCACAAAATAATTTTGACAAAGTTTGAGAGTGTTTCATGTAAAAAAAAGTATGTTAACCAAGTGGCCAAGTATTTAAAAAAAATGCGCAGTTAATACAGTTTACAAAATGGTACAATACATCATTTTATCTAATACTATTACGAACTTATTGCTATTGAGATGCAAAAAGGTAACTAAGACGAAAATTGAAAACAATTACCTAGTCTTAAACAGTAACAAAAGGGTCACTTTTTATTGCACTAGGGACGGTGTAACAATACTAATTACTACCTGAGCGTGGCCAAGCCGTCCATTTTTGTTTACACAGAGACAAGGATAGGTTGATTTTGTAGAGTATGAGTGAGTGAGAGGAGAGTACTATGTTCAAACATTTTACACTGTAGACCGGTTTGGTCATCATCGGATCGGTTTCAGGCACATAGCAAAGACATTTACTTAGTGCGTCTCTCGACTTGTTCGGTAACGCATGTGCATTCCTTTCTCATTTCTCCGTGAGTTTGAATCAGTGTTATAACGACGACTTCTGGCTACTTTATTGGACTACCCGTTTTGCTTACTGATTTGGACTTTGTTTGGTAATTTACGACGCTTGTCTTGTATCTGGACTGATTCTGGAATCTAAATGCCACGCATTAAATACACGGCACAAGAATACGCCAATATGCACTTCATCTATGGTGAGTGCAGGGGCAACCGGTGCCGCTGCAGCCCTTTATAGGGAAAGGTACCCTAATCGCGTCATCCAGATTACCAGTTTTCATCAGAGTCCACAGTTGTTATTCGGATGGCAGAATACCTGGCAGCGGCATTGGTGGTACGAGCTCCGGAAGACAAGTGAATATTAATACTCAAGATGTTGTGCTTGATGAAATTCAGCAAGACCCATCTACCTCTACAGAGCAATATCACGTCGCACCGTGAATCCCAAAAACGACCGTGCACCGTGCACTGAAAATAAATAAATATCATCCTTACCATATTAGACGCGTCCAAGCTCTGCAACGAGAGATTACCATGCAAGATTGTTTTTGTCGACAAATGCTTGACAAAATAGAAGAAAATCCACAATTCTTTGAAAAAAATTCTATGGAGCGACGAATCTACATTAAAAAAGACGGATACTTTAATATGCATAATCTGCACAGCTGGCAACTCTCAAATCCAAATCTAATGCGAGAAGAGAAGTCGCAATACCAGTTCAAAATAAATTATTGGACTGGTATATTAAATGGGATAGTTATTGGTCCTTTCGAACTGCCGGGAAATTTATCTTCCCAAAGTTACTAAACTTTTACAAAATGATCTCCCAACCTTATTGGGAGAAGTGCCTGAGGAGATAAGGGAATCCATTGGCTACAGAATGATGGCTGTCCTGCACATTATGGTGCAAACGTCCGTTCTTATTTAAATGCCACATATCCAAATAAATGGATTGGTCGTTTGGGTCCATTTTGTGGCCTCCTCGATCCCCAGATTTAAACCCTCTTGACTTTTTTACTGGGGTTGCCTAAAGGAAGAGTGTACTCGAAAACGATTTCAAATTTGGAGGAATTACGCAGCCGTGTTCAAGAGGCCTTTTGCATCTCAATAGCAATAAGTTCGTAATAGTATTAGATAAAATGATGTATTATACCATTTTGTAAACTGTATTAACTGCGCATTTTTTAAATACTTGGCCACTTGGTTTCCATACTTTTTTTACATGAAACACTCTCAAACTTTGTCAAAATTATTTTGTGATCAAATTTCATACTAAAATTAAAATTGATATATTTTTGTTAAAAAAGTACAATAGATACTCATGTTATTTATTACTTTTGTAATAGTATAGTCTGTGAGAGTAATATAACACCAAAAACGTAAGCAAATTCATTAATTTGGCGTCGCTGTGCACATAAATTGACAATAACATCATAAAAAATGGATTTACGTTTAAAAAAATCATAACTTGAGTACCAGTTGGAATTTTTTTCTTTGTGTATATTTTTTCGAGTGCCGGGTAGCTGTGCTTTGCGGCGCTCAAGGATTATCCATTCTAAATGGGACACCCTGTATATTTGAACTAAATTTCATCAATCTATCAAGCAATAACCATTAATCAATATAGTCGGGGTTAACTAAATATGTCATGAGTACGTAATGGTGAATAATAAATTGATTATAATATGTTAGTAATGTATATTTTTAACAAGTTACAGTATATTACAGTATATAAAAATACTAGTATGAAAAAAAACGGCGGTGGACAAATGGTTAAAATTTTATTTCTATCAAAATATGATAAAACTCGCACTTTGAGAAAGGTTGATATGGCATTACTTCCTGAAATTACTTTTGACAGCAGCCATATTCCACTCAGCCCCGAAGTTCAAAATCTCGGTTTATATTTTAACACAACGCTGAGTTGGAATGCTCAAGTTGCAAGTGTTGAAAGGAAAGTGACGGGCGTTCTGCGACGCCTTTATCGTTTTAAAAACTTTTTGCCCATTCAGAAAAATTTCATGCTTGTGCAGACCTTAAATTTTCCGCTTGTCGACTATGGTGACATATGCAAACTTACCGACTTCACAATAACTGCATTCGATTCGTTTTCAATTTACGTAACATACGACCACATTTCTACATACTGTTCCCAACTTCAGTGAGTTACCTATTGGTTAGCGATGCTCCTTACAAGCCCTAACCACTCTTTATTCCTTTCTGAATCTCCCAACTACACCCTCCCAGATGTGCTCTTATTTCTCGTATCTATATGAAGTCGGTAACAAAAATCTTCGATCGACACATAATCGTCTACTTTAATGTCCCGTTCACCGTTCTGACTTCATGCACTCTACATTCTTTATCCAGTCTGTACTCTTATGGAATGCGCCTACCTCTTGTAATCAGGATGGCTTTCGGCCTCAAGGATTATCCATTCTAAATGGGACACCCTGTATAATGTAAAAGCGCTTTGTAGTTAAGTCTAATGAAAAATAATACAATTAATTTAAAGCGTGACTCGACGGTTTAAAATTTAATATTCTATGTCTATAATAGAGCAGGCATCTCATGTACATAGTTATGTCGGGATGTATATTATATTTGTATGTAGTAGCGTTACTCAATAACTTCTGTCTAGCAGTCATCGAGTTTTGCATAGGGTGATTGGGTCTTAGCAGACAGCTAACCCTCTTTGCGGCTCAAATCAAGAAGATTTCGAACGTCTTGATTAGAAAGGCTGGTTGTGTATGCTGCACCATCCCGCTATGGAAGCTCTATAAGGGAAAAGGGGATAAAACGATGATGGTGAGTAGATTACAATCTTTGTCATCCTCAGCAAAAGTAGAGTCATTACCGTAAAGAGCGTTGCGCTACTCTTCCTATCACCTGTTGCTCTGTGGGTTGGCATCTAACAATGTTGAACACATTGCTAAATTACAAATCCAAATTACAATTGACAGGTACCTGTGCAATACTTCCCGCTTTTATCGGTAAAGCGCTGTTTATTCTTAAATTTACCATATTAATGTACAAACTAAATTTACCAAATCAAGGTTTGACATTTGAAAACTTGTTGAAAATGTAAAACAATTGGAAGCTAGCAGTTATAAATTCAACAAAATAAAATTAGACGTTTAAACCATCGAAATATCATATTAAAGAAGAAGTTAAATATTGGACACGGCAAAAACGTATAACTCATTCACATATAAACGCGGTTTTCACCAGTGGTAGGTCCCCTTTTACAGGAGACCGTCTAGGTGGGTACCACCGCGGTGCCTATTTCTGCCACGAAGCAGTGGTGTGAAAACACTGCTGTGTTCCGGTTTGAAGGGCACCGTAGCCAGCGTATTTACTGGGTAAACGAGACTCTATGTCTCTCGGTAGGCAGCGCGTTGGCGATGCCACTGGTATTGCCAATGTCTATGGACGTCGGTGACAGCTTCCCATCAGGTGGCTCATCTGCCTACGTATGCTATAAAAAAAAACCATTTGAGGCAACATTACTGACTGGCTGGCAAAAATTCAGGCACATATTGCCTATACTTCTATGATTCAGTCGTCGTTTGAAGATGCTGAGAAAATTTTGTTTTTTGATGCATTAGAGGTGGTAGGTCCTCTTTTTACAGTGACCATCTGAGGCGGTACTACCACGGTGCCTAGTTTGCCGCAAATCGGTACTGTAGAAACACTACCGTGTTCCGGTTTGAGGGTACCGTATTCAAATTCAACCCGTTCTGACCCCTTATAAATTATATATAATACTAAATATAATATCAGAAATAACCCCATAAGTAGAATAAGATATAAAATGTTCTTCTTTAATATATACATTACAAATGGTTTAGGGGTAAAAGGAGTTTCTTTTCCATTTACATTAAAAACCGATAAACAGGATCGCAAATTAATTTATTCAATTTAATTTAAATTTATAGGTGATAATTAGATTTTATAAACTTAATAATAGTAAATAGTAAAAATAAATCAATATTCAAGTAATAGAATAATAAGTGTTTTAATCTGAAATATAATTTATAACTAAAAATACATTCTTTAATTAACATTTTGATGTAATATACGTCAAATTTTATAAAATAACTTTAAGATATTTTGCCGCCTTATAATCTGTTTACATTACATCTATTATAAATAATGCTACGTTGTTATTACCCAATTTAATAATCAGCTTCCAACAGACCGTTTATACTGTTAAAACGCAAGAAGGACAATTTTAATCACATTGTCTCTAAAACTGTAAGCACATTAAAAATATCATTCAGTATATTTGTCCCTCAAAGAGTGCTCATTACTCTCTCTTTGTTAAAATGAAAAGTGCAGAGTATTTTTAATACGTAACGACCTTTCTAGCACGATTACAAACAGGTTTTATGGATCATATTACTTTTTGCAGATAATAGAAATTAACGTAAATTAAATTTTTATTTGTAGAATTTTATTTAAAGCTAAGTACAGGTTTTTTGCTGGACCCAAAGACAAAATTTCAACTTTTTGAATCAATCGGAATAAAGTTCAAAATTATAATGAAAGTCTAGCAATCTTAATTCAGCGACGACAATAAGACGTCTGGCTACGGATTGATTAATTACGAGTTACACTATTAAAATAAGTTTGTTTCATTATATGGATTAATTTAGCAAAACTTTTTTACCACACTTTTTTGTATAAAGTTCTTTTAAATTATTTAAAGCTTTAATAATTAAATAATATCTTTATAATAATACATGTTTTCCAACTCTTCTCGGAGATTTTTAGAAATTTTTTCACAGTTTTTCTACTGTGAAGATTACGCGCTTGGTGTAGCGGTTTAACAGGCTAACATTGATTTGATTTCATTGAATACTGCTTTTTTCTCGTTATTGATGTAATATATTTGTAATTACTAAAGTAACTGTATGTTTATACACTCGGTTATCTCATTTTTGTTAGTATTATATGGGTGGTATGCTTGAAATATAGTTTTCAAGTATAAAATTAATTTTAGCTTATAAATATTTTATAAGTACACATAGAACAATTTTTGTACAGTGTGCAGCGCTTCCGAAAATATAACACGGATCGGTAAATTTTGAAGCTGTTGACCGAAATGGTTACAAAATGAAATACAGGTGCAATAAGGTAGACATTCGCGGAAATTGTTAGCGGGCGTCAAGGGAGATTAGTCATCTCAGAAATTATAGCGCAAAGCCGTTTTTCGGCTTGCGAAGAGTTAATTTTTTCGCAAACGTATTTTTTTTCTAATTAAAAATATGAAGACTTAGAGACGGGTCATATGAACCCCTTTTATTTTTTAAAAACTTTAGATTTAATTTCAGACTAAGAGTAAGATGTTTAAATAGATGTTATCATATATGCGGTATATTATAATATTGCTATTATTGATACTAATACTTGACTGTACTCGAACGGACATCGTTGCTTTAGTGTACAAACCCCTTAGCTCATCAATATGGCTACTGATTGTTAATTTTCCAAAGATGAAGGGCCTACAATATCGCCCATATTTAGACTTAAGAAAGGTATCTTATAAACAATATACTCTATCTTATGTAGTCTATCTTATGTATTATCTGAAGCAGCGAAGATATGTGGTCTATAGTACTACAGTCTATATGGAATTTAGCTTGTTCAGATAGCTGGAATTTATATGGAGCTAATTATCGTCGAGAACAGGACAAAGGCGTGACAAGCCGTCAAAAACACGACGTTCATTCTATCACGTTTAGGATGGGTTTACAGTGACATTTTCGCACTCTTTTTCAATTCCACCAGAGCTGGTCGTTACGGAAGCTCTGTCTCCACTTTACCTTAGTGCGCGTCGGAACTTGCGCGCCCTTTTGTCTTGGCCTCCATGTGGGCAGAAGGCTCCCTTAAATATATTACCCAGGGAACATGGAAGACAGAAGATAACAACCCTTGCAGATACGAATCTTTTAGCCCCTCGTGATAACCATGAAGTTCGCCCTTTCCGATAGCACCGTTTCGGCCTCAGAAAGAAAAGACATCAACGACTTCTTGCTCCTCATTTCACGGCCCTACCACGGCACAAAGAATAGGGGAGCGACCTACAAACTCTGACACTATTTTTACTCGGTGACCATGGTTGCTTGATGGTGGGAAGATTACTATAATCAACCCACCCCTCGTATTCTTCATTCTCCTCGCATTGTGAAAAGATGTGTTCTACATGCAGATGGATGGGTAGCGCATTGTAGTTGACATTTTTATAAAGGACTTTGAGGAGTAGGCCTTGCGCACTGCTCCCAATCATCCAAGATTCTATAAGGGTAGATGATACAATTACAATCTTACTATTTGATAGAATAAATACATTTTTATACCACCTTAACTCCATAAAGTTAAAAATACATTTTACTATGGATTTAGAAAATAATAATTCTTTAGCTTTTCTGGATGTAATAAATATTCGCAATCCTATTATCACCTTGAGCCAATTAAATCAATTAGTAAAACTATGTAATTTGTACAATTATGTAAAACGAACTTGATGCCCATCTTTTACGATTTTGGCAGCGTTTATAATTTAATCGCACGAGTAATTTCTCAATTATCTATTAAACTACTTATCACAATATTATCAAAAAATGGACCAAATGAGAAGCTAACATCTAATTTAAAAAAAGAATGAACACAACGGACCATTAGGAGCGGAACAACAAAGTAACAAATATATAAGAAAAAAGAAACATACGCCCCGAATAGAATACCTCCTTATTTCGGTAAGTCGGTCATTAGAAATTACAGTCTTTGTTTCACAAGACACTCTACCACTTTATTATTTCTGAACTTTTAAGGGAAAAATTAAAATGCATTACGTGATAAAACTTGATTAGGTAAAGAAGAGAAAAATAAAATCTATTTCGTTTCTGTAACTCTAAACTGGAAATTGAATTCAGATCATTAATAAAGTATAAACTGTTTCTATGTCAAAAGGGATTTTTGTAAAGTAAATGAAAAAAGGATTATACATTTTTTTACACAGCATCAACTAGTTCTAGTCTAAGCAGAGCTTGTATATGATTACCATAGGGTAATTAGATGACTGATAAATAATAATAGAAATATAAATAGAATTACTATTCTTTTGTAAATAAATGCATATTAGATGGGTACAAACACCCAGACACCAGAAAAACTCTATGTTTACCGCACAATAATATACCCAAGGTGGGAATCGAACCCACACCCTATGGCCCAACAGTCAGGGTCACTGACCAATACACCAAGCGAGTTGTCTGCATACAAATATACAATAAAATCACTAAAGTGTAACCTGTATGCTAAAATTTGCTTTCGATGATTAAATTTAGATTTATTATCATAGAAATATTTATTTACGCTGCTTAAATGATGTTTTATGTTATTTACCCGGAAAGGTCATATGGTAAAAAAAACCTTTTATTTTGATTTGGTTTTATTATTTTTTGATGTCTAACGACCAGAAGAGAAATAATTAGTTCCCAAGTAGAATTTTGCCTAACCACCTTCTTTATTTTAAAGAATTGACACTTTCATTTCATAACCATCTTCAAGATTACTGACAGCAACATAAAGCAAGCGTATGTAAGTTATTAGGATAACATGTCTAGGGGTCTTAAATCATAGATAAGTATCAAAATATTACTTTTTTGCTGCTCATTGACCTTACTTCAATTTCCTAATGCACTATAGTAGATTATTTAGAGTGCGTCAGATTCAATTTCCTAGTCGGCTTACACTGATCATTATGTGAATGACTTTGTTTCAATTTCCGAGTGCAGAATTCCGAAATATAGTTATGCATATTTCAATGTCGTGATAACCTAACCATTACTATTCAACGTGTCTAGTATTTTATGTTAAGTAGGCCATTTCCACTCAAAACGTTGTCAGTATATCACTATGTCTTTAGACTCGCATTTGAATATTTCTGAGTAGAATACATTTACCGGTATTGTAAACGTATCCAATAAACATTACAATTCGTTTAAATTTTTGATACTAGGCATTATTATATGAGTAAGAAATAATTCGATTTTTTTTATGATTTTTTACTCAAAGAAGTCATACTGCATTCGCTAGAGTTCTGTATGATCTTCTTAGAGTTTAAAAGTTATTGGTATCATGCAATATTTCACATTTTAAAAGAAGTTGATGTATTGGTTTTAGCCGAAGATTCTTACCCTTTTCTTAGGACACTTTTCAACGATATTTAGAATTCCTCAGCAAGGAAGGAGTAACGGTACTGCAAGTTGCATCGGGAAAGAGTAAGAATACCCCAAGACACTTCGCAGCTCTTGTCGTTGCGTAATCTAGTTTAGTCACTCTTCGAGAGATTTCTGCCTCGTATCCTCGACTCATTAGAGCCGTATCTGTGTACTCTGTGTCTTTACACCTTGTAAATACCTCCTACGTATAGCACACGATCACAGATCGACTGCGGACGGTGTAGCGCTTTCGCCGCACCTCCCATGCACACAAATCTGCACGCTCTTGCTATATGCAAGAGCGTGCAGATTTCCTCTGCGTCACCCAAAAGTTGTTTTGGAAGCATAGCATCGAGAAAATAAGGCACAATACAGTTTCTCTGCACTCCTTCTTTCTTCTAGAGCTGGTGCATCTTATACGTGGCTCAGTGACTTTTATATTAGAAATTAAATATATTATAGTTGATAGTTGGGTTTTAAGGCAGTCTAATTTTTATTAAAATTTAACTTGCTTTTACTAAGGTGATCGTCTTCCTATATAGGAAATGCGGCTTTTTTGTATGATGTAGTATTTAGAATTACTATTTAATTTATTACTAATTTATGGAATCACTCGATGAATTTGATTATTTCATTGATTTTTTCTGATTACAAACGCAATTGCCTTTATTTGAAATATTTTTTTTCACAAAAATGTTTTAAATGCGAGTGCTAATTTTTTTTTACAATAAATTAACAAAAGTTTCTTTTTGGCTACCAAACATGAATAAATCTAACACGTATGAAACCTCCCTTACGATGTTCGCTCTGGCCATTCGTTTTAATCACCCCAAAATGATGATATGATATCGATGCTAAGTGCCGCAGAAAGTCGCTTTTGTTATTAGGCTTACTAGAAAAGGACACTGAAAATTGCTCCGAACAATTGCTGGATGTTAAACTTGGTCTCGATAACATCACAAATGCATCAATCAAGTCTTGTCATCGACTTGGGCCGAAAACTAAGGAACACCATAGGCCTATTTTAGTTAAGTTCACTTGCACTCAAATGGATGTTTAGGAGAGAGCAAATTCAAGGCTAAAGGGCTCTTTCAAGGAATTCTTAACAAAAGCTAGGCAAATTGTATTTCCTAAGAGCATTTTGTATTTCTACTTTGGAATGCAAGCGGTATGAATACCAGAAATCCTTAAGCTATACTATAGCACTCATGCTCCGATTAAATCGTATTAATTAAGCGTCCACCGGCTCTTTGGCTACTGATGAGCATGGGCTGGCCATGAGAGTTAGAGATCATGTTCAAGGAAGTTCAAAAATGTCGTACTAACGGTAATTTGGCCACATACAAAGCGGTCAGAAATCGGTGTAATCATTCATGATACGCAACGCCAAACGCCGACATATTCTTGACAATATCTCCTATTCAAATCCTGCAAATATCTGAAAGTTCCTCGGAACTCTGGGTATTGGCGAGTCTCGAATATCAAACCTATCAAATTCAGTCGCTTTAGATGATTTAAATAATCATTTTTTCACCACATCTTCACTAGATCATCTAAAAACCATGGAAACAATCTCTTACTTAAATGGTTTGACACGTACATGTGCTAATTTGTTTAATTTTTCTCCAGTTCCTTCTGATGAAATCAAAAAAGTTCTCCTTGCCATCAACTCCACCGCTGTAGGTCCTGTCAAAATAGCTCGAAGAATGATAGTCCCTATTCTTGAATATATCCTTCCCGCTATCACTCTTATTATAAATTTTTCCTTGGACTCTAAATCCTTTCCTGCTTCGTGGCGCAAAGCCTATGTTCATACTTTACCAAAATGTTCCAACCTAACACTTGTCGCTCATTATCAACCTATCTTAATATTGCCATTTCTCTCCAAGGTTCTTGAATAATGTGTATTCAAGCAAATTTCTCGTTTTATATTCAGTAATAACCTAATAAGTCCCTTTCCACCCGGCCACAGTGCGACCACTGCCCTCCTTAAAGTGATTGACGATATTAGGGTTGGCATGGAAAACGCTAAAATCACAGTATTAGTATTAGTTGATTTTTCTAATGCTTTTAATACTGTCAGTCACGACATCCCTCTAGCTGTCCTGTCTTATTTTATGATTTCTGATGACTTTCTGGACTGGTCTTCTTCTATATCTTCGAGGGACACCAACAGTCTGTAATCGTTGATGAGTCCTCATCAAATTGCTTACTACTGAACTGTAATTGTCCCAGCAAGTATTCTCCCTCTTCTGTTTCTCTTTTTATTAATCTTATTACACACGACATTCAGTGAGTATCATTTATATGCTGACGACCTGCAAATATGCTAAGCAAGCATCGATACCGTCTCGGATGCTTTCAGTAAAGTCAACAGGACTTGGATGCTGTCAAAATTGGTCTAATAGGTTTGGGTTGCTATTTAATCCATCTAAATGCCAGGCTAATAGGCTTGTAGCCTAGAATCCAAGCTAATTAGATGCATCTCAACAACAACAAAATTTTTATTTGACAGCTCTCCTATTCCTATAACAAAGTATTAAAAATTTAGGCCTACGTAGATAGCACTTTAAACTGGAAATCTCATATTTCTAGCATTAGCTAAAGGTCATTAGTTCATGCGACATCTCAATAGACTCAAAACTTTCTGCCTGCACCAACAAAGCAATGCTCGTCAAGCTTTGATTTTCCTCTTATCGACTACAGGTGACGTGTGCTACCTTTGACCTGAATGCAGATCACCCAATAAACTAGACCAACTTCTATTAACTGCATTCGATTTGTTTTAACCTTCGTAAATATAACCATGTGTCTCCCTACCGTTATTAATTACAATGGTTACAATCGCCAACGACGCTCGTTACAGGCTCTTCTACTTTATACTACTTGAATTCTCCACCATTCTTACTTATATATCTTTTGCATTTCAAGTATCTTTGTGAATTCAGTAACAAAAGCCTTCGCTCGACTTCTACAATCGTCTCCTTCAATATCCTGTTCACCGTTCTGACTTTACTCATTCCTTATTCTTTATTCAATCAATAATTATGTGCAATAAGCTGCCTTCCGATGTGAGAATGGCTAAGAATCGGTTTCAGTTTAAAACTAAAGCTCATGAATACCTGTAAAAGCAAATGTAGCTACAAGGATCATTTTTTACTTTTTTTTTTTATGTGTTATCCATTACGTAAGAGAACACAATTTTTAGAATTATTTATGTATATATATAGTGTATATATATGTGAGTGTATATATATGTGTTATTATATATAAATATGTATTATTTCAATGTATGTATAAATAGATAGTAGAGAGAGAGAGATTACCATAAATCATAATTGTTTTTTAATCGTTCTACCTATCTGTATTTATTCACCACCCTAAGGTTGACTGAGAGAGAATGCCAAGCATTAAGGCCGCCTTGTACTCAACATTATTGTTTTGCTACTGAAGTATATTAGGCGCAGAGGGTTGAATTAGGCCCTAGAGCTACCAGATTTAGACTGGACCCGAACAAAAATGTTTCTATATAATAGTGAAAGAATGTATAATAAATTAAATGCCTGCCAAACGCAACTGTATGATTCAGCTTTCGATAAAGAGATCAAAACAACGTTTATAGGAAAAGCCTACTATTCTTATCAAGATTGTATTGAGGACCAAGATGTGTTAAAAGTTTATATTCTGTCGCGTGTAAATTCCTGGTAACTTAAAAAAATGTATTGGTAAAATTTTGTAAATACTAATATTTAAAAAAAAAGACCGCAGAGTTTCTTGCCGTTTCTTCTCTGGACGGGTCTGAGTTTTGAACCAGGTGGTAAAAGGATAATTTTTGACGTTCATAAGTGCTCAGTAGAGCCTAAATTGAATAAATGATTTTGACTTTGACTTTGACTTTGAGAGAGTTTTAATAAATAAATAAATAAAATTACAAAGCAAAACATAAAACGCTCGATTTTTTCTATAGCCTTTTCAAAATACTTAACAAACAGCGATCTCTTAGATTTACAATACGTATATTCCATTGATAAGTTTCAATTTCATTTGTATATGTTTTAATATTTAGTTTTTGCAATATGTTATATTTTAGATATGTTTACATTGATTCTATTACTCTGACGGAAAATTATATACGATACAAAAATTTAAAAAAGAAAAAAAATTATTCATCGTACTGCTCTTTTTAAATCCGCGTACTTTTAGTAATTATCGGACAATGCTTACTGACTTATTGCAAAGAATATGTAAAAAACAGTTTTGTACGATGTGAAACTTATAAAAATAACCCTATTATCTCTAGAATATGTATTGCATAGTTACAAAATTACTTGTTCGATGTTTTTTTTAACACTATGGTATATTAACCGTTACGAAATTTTTATTGATAATCTCTTTGTGAGGTAACAAGGGTTTCTCGTTCGTGGTCTGGAATCTCGCGAGGAAACATTTTTGTATTATCGTTGTTTTTGGTTAATTAGGACAGTTTGGACCAATCACCCAATTATCTGAAAAGTAAGATGATCCATGCGTCGGATGGACATGTAATAAGTCGTTGCGCCTACCAATCCGCATTGGTAGATCACTTACCTCTAGTAATTAAGTGTAATAGTAATTTTATTCGGCCCAAATGGTATCATTTAAATGTTTAGCGGTACACCCAGTAGTGGGAAATTTGGCGCAAACTAGGTGACAGGTTGTCAGTGCAGCGCCGTAAAGGATGGAGGTCGTATCGCATAGATCCGGCTGGCTTCTAAATAAGTTGCCATCATTTCATTAAGGACCCCAACGGTGGCGAGGTTTCGCTTACTGAGGGTATGCGTATGTTTGGCGCGTTTCCAAAATCGTCTCTTCCAGTACTCTCCTCATCTGCTTCAATTCACTGGGAGTCAATTCCAGCATCTTCCGATTCCACCGCTACGCAGCGATAACAGTGGCATCCGTGTTTTCTTAATGTTGGCATCTTTAGAAACCACTTCGCTCCCTGCGGCAGTCTCGTCAGATGGTGCTGGAATGACCTCACGTCGTAGTCGTTCGAGTTCAGTATCATCAAATAATTTGGAACGGATGATGTACGAACTCGATCTGCCAGGTTTTGCTCTGTGACGGCTCTAGCTGAGCAAAACGCGATGCATCCTGCCGATACGCAAAACCTCTGGTTTCTCCTCCTTTTGCCCTAAAATACGCTCGCAATGCGTTCGATTCATTTCCACATTCCAACGCATGCGACGGGCTACACCAGTGGCGAGGAGTCGGTTGCGGAGCCCTGAAGGCCTGCCCAACTCAAGGCAGTTGGTGGGGATAATGGGTGTGAGGTATTGTAGATGGGGTGTACCTCCGCTTAGAGCTGGCAGAAGGCATGTTGGCGCGTCTAGCGCCAGACCTGAACCGCCTCGACGGCTCAAAGGCAGCGGCTCTGAGGTCTCTTCGTATTCATTCAATAAAAAAAAAACCTACTATAATAATAGTAACAAAACTTCTTATTCTAATGTAAAACACACTTGATATAAAATTGTTATGAAATATGTTTCTCATGTTGTATATTTTGTTTTTTATTATAAATCTTTGTTTTATATTTATTTTCGATCTTTCTTGAGTTTTCCTTTATTTTTCCATGTGGATAATCGCCAGAGTAGGTATAAAATAAGTTTACCAATATTTCTTATTTTAATCTTTCTTGTTTGTTAACATTATGTATATTATAATCCTTTAATCGTTATCACTCTATGGTAGGAGATGGCGCTGTTTGAAATTCTTATTTTCTATTGATTTTTGTGGTGTTGATGTTTAACTTTTCTTCAAGATGGCGCTAATAATAGATCAAATACTTCAAACAGTTTATTTTCACTTTGCTATTTGTATTTATTGAATAAATTCAAATCCTTACAACGTGAATTGATTTTCTTTTATCGCAGTCTTTTGTCCAAGATGATGATGAGACGTCTGTTGATTCGGCAAATTACAATGTTGGGCTCTTGTCATTTAATTTTTGTTTTGTCACTTTCTTCATGCTATTGTAGTAAATATAGGCTTTCATTGTATTTTTATTGTATTGGTATTTTGCACTGTAATTACACTGTAGCTGATTTTTTAAGATGAGATGAGATCCAATTTCTTGAGATAAATTATTTTGCTTGACTTTCAAAATTTGTTTGGCATTGTCATATAGCTATTACTTGCGAAATTTTGTATATTTTCCACTGCAATTACACTTTTTGCACACAATTTTCTTTTCAGTTGTATTTTATACGATATGCTTAATATACGATATGATATCTTTTAAACTAAAACTTTGCCTGATATTCCTTTAGTGCAATATAAAATGAAACAACAAACAAACACACAACAAACAAACAAACAACAAACGTAAATAATAGAACATTGCAAATGTACTGAACACATTTTTTGAACTTCGACACTAATATATTGAAAAACGTGGGATAATATATATTAATCGACTGTTAAACGACGACTTTTCTCTGTGGTTTTCATCAACAGCTAATTTTATAATTCTGAAAGCTATTGGATGTTGGGTGCCGCTTAACGCTATAACATATTTAAAAGAAGTTTGACGTATATTAAGTTTATAAAATTATGCTAGGATAATATATGATTTATATTTTTAGTTATATGTTTATAACAAAAAGCAAATATATTGTAAAATCTATATAATCGTCTTCGAACACACATTTTGATTGAATAAAGATTTCTCGTTATGACTTCCGCTACAGCTTTTATAAGCAAGAGAAAAAAAGGTGTTGGTTGTCGCACGTTGAAACCATATCAAATAATTGATGTTATATAGCACTAAAGGACAAAGCTATATGGGTCGTAGTCATTCTGTTTTATCACGTAGGGGTCATATTGCGTACTATTGTACTGACACGTACAAAATATAACTCTCCAAAACAGGCGGGTAAATTTTGCCGTATCAAGACATTGAAAAAAATATTAAAACATTATGAAAAAAAACGAAAATCTTTTTCCGGTTAATACAGTCAGAGACACAAATGTCATCTTTATATCTGTATATAAGCCTTTTTTTCATTCGTGCTAACGAATTCTATTTAGCATAAAGTAGATTATATATAATAAAAATACTAAAGAGATTTGCAAAGACATTTTCGAGTAATAATATAAAAGGGGCTGTAAGATCCTCACCGACTTCTAAGCTGTCTTTAGGTATTGGTAACATGTTCTGCGTCATAGCTCTGTTCTCACCAAAATAGTGAACCTAGATACTAGAATAACATATCTGTTTCAAAATCAGATGTTTGATGTGGTTATGATTTGGTCGACCAGTTAACACATTATCATGTTATTATTCTCTTTCCAGGCATAGATAGATTTGCTTGAGTTATGTAAAGAACATATATTAAGATTTAATAAATAAAATTGAATTATATCTCTGCAGTAGGGCAAAATAAGTTGTGTATGAGCGGTACATTAAATTCAATCTATAATATTATAAATATTAATACACCGTAATTTTGTTTTGATAACAATATTTACAAACATTAGCATCAAATGTATATTATGAATTAATCTTTTTTTTATATTGGACAGTCGTTTTTTATTTCTAACATCTCATTGAATTACAGCTAAAATGATATAAATCTATTTCATCATTTCGTCTCGTCAATACGAGATACGTGAAAACCATCAGAAAACATAAAAAATACGATCGCTGGCATTATGGAAATTCCGTTTTTATGATAATCTTTTATGGGCGTACGTCCATGTGTATGCTTGCATGATTTGTGAATGTGTGTCTACTGTAATTTACTTAAAGCAAAAGTTATTACCTATATTCATGATATATATTACATATGTGTAAAATAGGTCTGTTTAATTTGAGATCATGGAAAACTTTTGTTATAAAGACATATCATATTGACTGATCTCAAATATAAAGAAGCCTTTACAAGCGCACGAAACACCAAAACTAGTCTTTATATTTGGTATAGAAATAAAATTTGTAAAAAAAAAAAACTCTGTTGATACTCAATTTAACAGTCTATTAAAACTAACTATACTCAACGCAAAAAATGCTTTAAATTTTGAACTTATAAGAAATTATCATTAATATTTAACATCAAAAATATTTGCCTTATTAAAATAGAATTTTGTCACAATAAAACTTTGTAAAAGAAACGCAAAATATAAAGTATAAAAAAATATAAAAAGATAACCAAAAAATTTTAAAAATTTTGCAAGGCGGGAATATATCTCATTATCACAAGCGAAAGCAAAATTAAAGTAGACCCAGTAGGGTTCTTGAAAATTTTATACGCGCCTTAACTGGCATGTGTAATGCCGAGTATACTTAAGACTTTTCTGTTATTTGTAATAAGAATATTTTTCAGCTAAATATTTTGAAAGAAAAACATTTAATAATAAGGAATAATAGGGTTTTTCTATAAGCGTTGATTTGACAACTTTAGGAAAGCTCGAATCATTCAGTTGCGTTCGACAGACAGGACACATTTAATTTATTATACATTCTTATACTATTATACATAAAAGGTTTTTTGGTCCGGGTGAGTCTAAATCTGGGTAGCTCTAGTGACTCAATTCAATTTTTGCGCGGCCTAATATCTTTTTTAGCAAACATATGAGTATTTTGACAACATTAAAAGTTTCCCGTGACCCCAGATTGTAGATAGCATTTTATTGTACTATAAATATTGTGTTCAAACCGGTTGCAGATCCCAATTAATAAAACAATAATCCATAGGACATAAGTCTGTGAAAGTACGCGTAATAAACCAGTCTTCAACAGTCAGTCAACTGCCTAATCTTGCGTATGGCAAAGATTGCTGTACTTAGTTTCTTAGAGAGTTTGTCAATATGTGCTCCCCACTGCATCTTGGAATCAATAGAAAATCCAAGAAATGTAAAGAGCTTTTATAAGGAATGACTTATCGTCGATTTTAATATTTTGAAAATCCGGCAACTTACAAAGAGTAAAACATAAGCATTTGGTTTTGTTCGCGTTAAGTACCAAGTTATTGGACGCAAGCCAGTTTGACATAATATCAATTGCCCTATTTGGTATCTCAACGTTATGGTCATTTCTTTTTACCCTTAGCTATAGAGACGAAACTGGACAGCTCTCCACTACCAGAGGCAAAGTCATTTATATAGACCAGGAACAGAAAAGGTCCCAAAATTGATCCTTGAACACCCATCTGCACAGGAGTCAGATGACAGAGTGTCATTTACGTTTACATATTGCTTTCCATTGCGTAGGTAAAAGAAAAAATCAAGAACAAACCCGCGTACACCGTAGTACTTTAGCTTATTTATTAATATGTCCATGGTCCACACAGACAAAGGCCTTGGAAAGTTCACAGAAGATTTCAATAGAATCACAGCGATCCTCCACGCCCGTAGAACATGAGAGACCAACTCTATACCAGCATTTACTGTTGATCTACCTCTGGTAAAGCCAAATTGGTAATCACTTAAAATATCATGTTTGGAAACGTGTACTAACAGTTGTTCTAACAAGTTTTTTCGAAAATTTTATTAAGTGCTGGCAGTATAGAGATTGGTCTATAATTTTCAATATTAGCTGTACAACCCGATTTAAAGACTGGTACTATTTTACTGCATTTCATTAACTGTGGAATCTACAGGTACTTATAGATGCATTATACATTATGAGCCAATATGGGGATATATCTTGAATAATTCAATTTATTGCCCATGTTGATACAGCCCACAAGTCTTCCGTTTTCTTTTATTTATTTTATTAAATTGCTTCTCTATATCTATAGGGCGAATATTACAAAAATTAAAATTAGGAAACATTGTCTATCAATTGTTTTAGGTGTGATAAGGCTGAATCATAACTAGAATTTAAGTGTTTTGTAGTTTCATAAGCTATGTTTGTAAAGTAATTTTGGAACTCATTAGCTACCTCAGCCTTTTCATTAACAGTTTTACCCAGTATATTTAGTTCTAGGTCATTCCTCTGTTTCCGTATTTCTTGCCGGGTAATCTTGATTTTATTACAGGATGACTTTATTTTACAATTTAAAACATTACCTTAGCCATCAAACAAACTTGTTTAAATATTTTTGAGTATGTTCTCACATAGTTATGGAATTTTACATTAGATGTTAAGATTTTTTATCATATAATAGATATAAATAATCCCTACTACGCCTAATTCCCTTAGAAGCCCAGTCACTGAAATTCAGTTTTATTAATTTTAATAACTTTCGTAGTGAAAAAACAATGTATTAACTGGAAATAATATTAGACAATTCTCCAAAGTCTTTATCAGGATCCAAAGCAAATTTTAGGTTTGAAAGCTTAGCTTTTACATTATACTTTAATTGTTTTATTCTGTTTCTGGTAATAGGTCTATACAAGATAGGAAAGTTCATTATAGGAGACTTAAAGGGATCTGTATTTTGTTAAAGCTTTTAAATAGAGTTAAAACTGCAATGCGTACGGTGAATCAGTTAGAATGTCTATTTTAAAGTCTCCACATACAACAAAATGCTTCTTTGAGTTAATATTTTTCTTAGAGCATCCTCCATAATAATATTAAAATCTCCAACATCACCAGAGGAGGTCTATACAACAAAAATATGTAATGTTCACTTTCTGCACAAGCAATCTTACATTGTCGTTCAACCGAGGTATGCTGTGATGTCCTTCCTTTTTTAAATTTAAAACAATTTTTGTAATATAAAGCATCCACCTCAATAGCAGTCACTCGGTTGAATATACTGGCAACTGAATAGTTTTTTAGGCGAAAAAAAATTTTTCATGCCATGTCTCAGTAAAGCATAAAGCATCTACATCATCTTTTTCAATTAATAATTCTATATCTAGAACTTTGCCAGAGAAGCGATTTATATTTTGATAAAAATATTTATACAATTAGATATTGTGTTCTCTGTTCAACCTTGCATTACTAAAAAGTATTATCATCATCATCAGCAGCCTGTGTTCAGATCATAGTCCACTGCTGGACATAGCCCCCCTAATCACCCTTATCCATTAGGGTTTTGACCGTTTCCACCACGCTGTCCAATGCGGGTTGAGTGGGTGGACCGACTTACATACCATCCGACGCATGGATCATCTTACTTTTCAGACAATTGGGTGATCGAATTGCCCTAATCAACTAGAAACAACAATAAAGAATTTGTTGAGTCCTCCAGATTCTAACCCAGACCTCTGGTTTCTAAGCACACGCCCATACCATGGCTACAGGCAGTTAAAAAAAAGTATTATCCTCAGTATTAATAGAAAATCTATTAAAAACTGCGTTGTCACTATTAATTTATATACCAACAATGTAGCTATTTTGTGCTCAATTTTCTATGGCAGATAGCATTGACATCAAACAATAACAGATAGCTGTTTCAACAGTGAGTTTGGTCGTTCATTATTAATGACATACCCAATCAGCAAACTGAGCAGGTAAATATGGTACAGAGCAGTGTAGCCTGAATAAATAATCATTATTATTATTATGGACGAATAACATAATATCATCTAACCCCAAACTAAGGAATGCTCAAGCAATAGAAACTAGATGTCTTATAAATCCATAAATTTGCTTTTCTTCTGTAACTAAATATATATTATATTGATACAAACACCCACACATGAAATACCCACTATACTATTCACAATATTTTTCTCGTGGCGTGAATGGAACCCACAGACTATTGAGTAACAGTCAGGGAGACTAACATCTTCTACTCGGGTCATCGGTCGTCGGACTATGCAGCATAAAAAAGTTTTATGTTTGCCTACTATTGCTTCGTAGCCGAACCAGGCGCCAAATTGATGCCAAACAGCCCCGCATAGCTGAGGGCTTAAAGGCTAAGTCGTGTCGAGTTTACCCAAATAATTTTTTGTTCCCGCAGTTGCGACAAAAGCGATGTGAAATAATCATCATCATCATCAGCCTGTAATAGTCCACTGCTGGACATAGGCCTCCCCTAATACACCCCTATCCATTAGGGGTTTTGGACATATCCCCACGCTAGTGCAATGCGGGTTGGTGGTGACGACTTTACATGCCATCGAGGCATGGATCATCTCACTTTTCAGACAATTGGGTGATCGGCCCAAATTCCTAACCAACAAAACAACAATGAAAATTTGTTGAGTCCCCGCAGGATTCGAACCTACGACCTCCAATTCGTTCTTTTAGCATACTGGCCGTTTTATCTCGACCGGGAAGTGTCATATGGAATTTATTTTATAAACTGCTCTCTCTATCGGCTGGCATCAATAAATAAAAAATATATATGCATGCATACCTATATATAAGAGATTCCCACCTATATATTGACTCATTACGACATTTTTGGAACCATAAGGCGTAGCGACTTGAAATTTGGTGGGAATATTCCTTTTGTCGAATAGAGGTCAGCTAAAAACGGAATTAAAAACGGATTTCACGAAATTCCACCCACAAGGAGGGTTGCGAGGTTGCTAGTATATCATAAAAAAGATAAATACGTCTCCATTTCAAAACTTATAGAATGGGTTTGTCACAATAGAAATATCTCTATTTAATTAAGATTAAACCAATTTACCAAAAAAATGATAAGTCGTGTAACATCAAATTGAAAACGACTAGTTTCTCTTCACATTATATTTCACAGATCGTCCCGTGACAGAAATTGTTTAATTACTTACATTAAGGTCAGAACCCCAATATCGTAGTCAAGTCTCGTTGACTTGACGCAAGAAAATCCGTTTTGAAAATTTTAATGAAAATTTTAATCACCGCCTACGCAAACTGTTAATTATGATAAAAGAACAGACAGGATTTATGTCGTCTGTGTTGAAACTCAATTTGGATAATTGATCGGCAGTGGACCGTACTAAAACCCTGACCTGCTGACATTTGCTAATGACACTTTCTAAACAAAACGAGCGGACGGCACGCCCCTTGGGGAAATATTGTTTCCCCTTTGAGAGACCTCAATGGGGCGTGAAAATGAGAAAATTATGTAATTAAGGCCGCAATTTATTTCTTTACCGCTTTTAATTAGACATAAAATATTCTTTCCTATCTGCCGAGGTAAGGACAATATATATGATTTATCATTTAGCAACAAATTTTAACTTTAACTCATTGACATATTACTTAACATTTTAAATTTATGGTTGAAACTCATTAAAGTAAATCCTGGTTAAAAAAAAAAAACATTGTCATTTTACGGAAGCTTAGAAAAAATATTTAACCTAAAGGTAATTATTTAAAAATATGCTCATAACTGTACTTAAAAAGTTAAAATTGTTAGCAACAAGGTACTGAATACATTTAAAGAAAATGTATAAAACATCTTGGGGTGTCCAAATGTTTGTAACTTGTACTCGTATCGTTGATGTATGGTATAGTTTCATCATAAATTATAAAAAATACTTTTCACTAGACATTTAGTGGCTGGCACTTCACGTTATGGACCCCAGTTCTGCAGTTATCTATAACGTAAGATAATCCATGTATCTAAAATATAAGAAAAACGTTGGTGTCGCGCGTGATACTACTCTGATGATCTAGGCTATATATCTTATTTATACGAGTGTACTATAAGAGAATATGTAAAGACGTACTATTTGTCTTAACAGAAATTTACTTAATGATTTTTCTACCCATATCGTTAACACTTCTAAGGAATATACCATTTTATTAAACTAAAGCTTTATATGTATTTATTGCAACAGTATCATGCAATTATAACACTTAATTACGACATAGTATAACACGATACTAAAATAACATAACACTACTAAACGTGAATATTTTGCTGGTTCTATAAATTTTCATACCACCTATTAGAATTTATTTACGATTCACTTCATTTTAGTTTGTTTGTTTGATGTTGCATTAAAAGCCAATTAAGTATCGGGCGATTCCAAAAGCGAGGAGAAACTGCCCGGATTACAGTTTAATGAGCTATTTGCAACTTTCTCTATTATGGCCCTTTTAGGGAAATGGTAATTAGTTATAAAGCGTTGGCGGTACGATCAAAACTTTTCTTTTAAAGTATTTTCTTTGGTAATTGATCTGTTTTAATCAATAAAATATAAAAAGTTTCATTTTTATTTAAACGCAAAGAAAATAATGGAAAAAATGTTTGATGATTTTCCTGAGACGACTATAATTTAACGTTATTATCGTTGACTATACTCGTGCCACAACGGTGCCCAACCGCAGGCGTTGTTTAGCAGTATTGGCCCTTGCTTTATAAACATGGTTCGTCGTAGTCGTGGGTTCGAATCCCGCGGAGAAATCGTTGGGTTATCGTTATTTTCTTTAGGACAATTTGGGCCGATCATCCAATTGCCCGAAAAGTAGAATGATCCATGCGTGTGATGAGCATGTAAGAATGCGGTCAGTGGCCAGGCTGATGATGATGAACATTGACTTTCGTCTTCCCTCTTTTTTTAACAGTATGAGTAAATTGATAATATTTAAATAATAATAATCACAGCAAGAAAATTCCCTGAAAATTCACATAATTTGTACCCGCAATTAATTTTACTGTAATACCATAATAACTTTGGCGCTTTTATTTTTTATCGTCGAGCTCATCCACGTAGATCTTCAGTGTGAGATCAATATTACTGAAAACGAGGAGGCCTCAACGGGTATCTAGATATATCTTTTGAACGCATTTCCCTGCGAGGATGGTACTACTGTGAGTTGAGTGCTAGGATAGTCAGTAATAGAAATAAAAGTACGGAGCAAATTTCGTTGTTGACCATATGAACTTAATTGAATTATTAATAACAAAGTATATAACTATAAACAAGTACATTTATAATACAATATTATTTTACCACTATGTATCTTTAATATCGCCTTACTGTTTCTGACGAAATATAAAATGTCATGAACCTTTTGACTTTTAATAGTAATGAAACTAACGATAAAATAAAAGCAATTAAGACAGAAAGAAAAACGTTTTCGATTTGAAAATCTAAGCAAGTAAAATAAAGGTGATCTCCTAAAACCTTACAACTACCTTTGTACGAGCACCTCATGCATAGTTATTGTCTACTTCGTTTGAATTTCAAAGATCTAGATGTCTGAAGTTAAAACGATCTTATTTCTTCTAAGTGCGGTCTGAGTAATCTCCTTAAAATTATCATACGATAAATTAAATTGACAGATAAACCAAGACGAATGATAAATTTTAATTAATAGTTAAAAAGTATAAAAGTCAGCTCAACATTGAAAATTATTAAAAAATCATACAAAGGCTGAAATTTGGGTTTATAAAAAGGCCTGTGTCACATATTCTGAATATCTTTAAAAAAATCTGGCGTAATATGCATATTTATGATTCCGGTCTGAGATATGAAAAGATCCTTAAAATTATTAAGTTTAAAGAAAATGTGAAATTAGTAAAAAAGATAATTACTTTTTAAGCGTCCTTTTTTCATAAATATTCAGTATAGTAGTTTATGTAAGAAAAGGTAAGAATATATTACAGATTCACCGATAGTTTCTAATCCCTAAGCGACGTTGATTACACGATTCGGTGAGCGTGAATTATTCATCCTTTTACCGCTCTCACCAAGCCAAGGCCGTTTGGGGATTTCATCCAAAAATACATTCCAAAGGAGAAACATTCCAAAATACATTATTTTGAATTCTATGTTGGAGTAAGAAAAAGTATAAAGAAGAGAGTAGTACATACGATTCTTTTAGATGTCATTTTCAACAGAATAATACTATTTTATAACTTCGATATTTCTCGCTAAATAACGGCGCTTTTTCTTTGTCGCATACGTGAAGGTTTTTATTAAAACCAAGCATTTTAAAACGAAAGATATCACGATACTTTCAGCTTTGTATAAATAAATTGAGCCAAAGAGTTTACTATTGAAAATTAACGGTAGCCGGATGAACTTGTCATTTTGTCGCTGAATTTGTTAGTCTGTCCCGTGACCATCAACTTCAGCAACGGTCTTCGCCGTCGAGTATAATTTATTCCAATTTTATAAAAAGGAAAGACTGGTTCCGAAATTACTGAACTAATTTGAAATATTCTTCCACTACCAGAAAGCTATATCATTCTTAAGTAACATTGGCTGTTTTTACCCCAAAAATCCAATGTAACCTAAAAATAACACAGCAGAGTCGTGGGCGGACTGCTAAAGTAATTAATCACGATCACATCGGTTATCCTTTAATATTTGTCATAGTTAGCATTTTCAATCCACAGAAAGTTTTACTCTACTTAAGATATCTATAAAACAGCAGTACCTTTACATTGATCCTTCACAACATCATTTATTGGTATGGTATCGAGATCAGATATATTAAGCCCAGCTAGATGGGAATGAATATTATTTAACAAAAATATGAATAATCATATTAAGGTTAAATAGTGTTATGCATTGTATATAGAAAAAATGTTCAAATTCTTGTTATATGGACTTATTTAATAAAAATGTGAATGATAACAGTATCAACAATGAAACTGTGGCACATTTAATAGGTTTCTTTTGAAGTTATACTTCTTTGGCGCGATTATGAAAAATGATGAGAGTGAAATTTTACGATTTGTCAAACAAAATTAACAGTTTATAAGAAACGGTGAAAATGTAATGGGTCCATATTACATAGTGATAAGGTTGATTTTTGTGTAGTGGTAATGGAGTTTGTCGTTTTTATTTGCGATAGTTGTTGCATAATGTACTCTATGAGTTAGGATTAAGGTTCGTTTTTGAGCTATATATTATTATTATATATATTATAATATATTATATTAATTTAAATTTTATTATATATATATATTAAATATATAATTATATTAATATATTAATATTGTAATGATGTTTATTCAACTTGATATAATGGTAATTTTATTCATTTAATATATCAACATTGTGATTTACCTATAATCGTTTGAGATAAGCGCCATCTAGTCAGACATAATCAAAGCTTCTGATTTATGTACCGCTGTACAATAAGTCAACATCTCTTAGGAATTCTACATTTGTAGCAACAGATGGCTTCAAACTCCAGTTATAGTATATCAAAGTACGTCTTGTGAATCATAAATTCTTAATCGAATTATTTATGATTAGTTCTTGTAAATCTATCATCTTAATTGTCTTAATTATTTTGATTGATGTTACTTACTATTTGTGAATATTAGTGAAATAAATTGCTTATTACTTTTTCAAGTGCTCCGATATAATTGGGCTAACTATCACGTATGTATTTATTGATATAAATTAAAATACTTTTATTTAATATAATTAACACTAAATATTATTTATTTGCGATAGTTGTTGCATAATGTGCTCTATGAGTTAGGATTCAGGTTCGTTTTGGTATATATATGATGTATTATTATAATATATTTTATATTATTTAAATTAATATTAAATATATATATTAAATATATTATTATATAAATATATTAATATTTGTAATGATGTTTATTCAACTTGATATAATAGTAATATTTTATTCATTTAATATATCAACATTGTGATTTACCTAGTAATACGTTTTAGATAAGGCCATCTAGTCAGACATAATCAAAGCTTCTGATTTATAGTACGCTGTACAAGTAGCCAACATCTCTTAGGAATTCTACATTTGTAAGCAACAGATGGCGCTGAACTACCAGTTATATGATATATCAAAGTGCGTCTTGTGAATCCATAAATTCTTAATCGAATTATTTATGATTAGTTCTTGTAAATCTATCATCTTTTATTATTTTTAATTGATATTACTTACTATTTGTGAATATTAGTGAAAAAAATTGTGCTTATATACTTTTCAAGTGCTCCGATATAATTGAGGCTAACTATCCGTATGTATTATTTATTGATATAATTAAAATACTTTTATTTAATATAATTAACACTAAATTTTATTAAATTATTAATGTTAAATACTTATTAATGGTTATTTATGATTAGTTCTTGTAAATCTATCATCTTTAATTATCTTAATTATTTTGATTGATATTACTTACTATTTGTGAATATTAGTGAAAAAAAAATGTGCTTATATACTTTTTCAAGTGCTCAATATAATTGAGGTTAACTATCCGTATGATTATTTATTGTATTGTAATTAATTATTTGCATGCAATTAAAAACTCATTTTTAATGATGCCAAAGTATAGTACTTCTCACGCGCGTACATAAGTACGCACCCATTTTACAAAAGTTGTGTGTAAAAAAAACGCTACATTATTTTAATTTACTTTATTGGTTCTTTGTAATATCTTCGAATTTCTTAAGTGTAGGTTATTTCCTTTATAGGAAGTTATCGCAAAAGTCACTTAACTGAGAGCGTACTGAAAGCATTTGAAAACGATTTACAGAAAACCATTAGGTTCTAAAATACTTTCTATATAGGGGATAAGGCCAATATAGCCATATTAGTTCCCATCTTTGAAATAGATTCTAGAAAATATACACAGAAATGAGAAATTTACTTTAAGGTTATTTTTAATATACTTATTCAAAGACTATTTTACGTGTACCATAGCTGCTTATAATGAGGATATTTTAGAAATGAATATCAATAGTTGTTGTACTGATTTATGAGGATAAATATTTTACTTGTAATAGAAAATAGAATCAAAATTTTATGTACATAACGTTTAACTTATCAACACGTATTAGTATTAGGAGTTAAAAAATTTATGTCGCTTGCAAACAGTAAATTTTAAAATTCGTTTATTTGACTCACACATTATTCTTAAAATATCCCTCTATTACTTTTCTGTACATGTTTAGTTAATTTGACCTTCGGCCCCGGCGAATTGAATAAATAATTTTAATTAAATTCAATTTTCATAAATTTGAATTTAATGATAGAACTTAAATTTAGTTGCTTAAGAAGAGAAGCGTAACAACAAGTTTAATAGATATCGACATTGCTTTTTTTTTTTCGTGGTAGGTGGGGAAAAAGTTCAGACGTTTTTGTAACAGCTGCTCATAGTTATTTGTAATTAATTGGTTTTTGTGCAATACTCTTTTTAAAAATTAGTGCAAAAGTTATCAAAGTGTTGTCTTAGTATTGAAATTAAAATTTTACAATATTATGAATTTAATGTGATCTGTCTACATTAGTACTTTACCACCTGCCAGCCTATTGTCTACACTTATATTATATAACCTATTATAATGTCTAATTTGGATAATATTATGACAACTCAGCAGAGACTTGAGGAAGTATCTCTAAAAGGTTGGATATCTGCAAACTCAAATTTCAAATGCTGGGTCATCTAAAGATACTGTTCTAAAGTAGCTGAGAGCTCCGAGTACTAGAGAGCTTGTATTTGGCATCTTAGCCTAAGGCAACAAATACAAGATTGTGCCAAACAGGTTGATAGTCTTGACATGAGCAATCCAGAAAGGCATTGATTATTACGGAATACAGGAAAAGGACAAAGAGATTTTAAAGTAATACTGATGTTTTCAACAAAAGTTGGGCAATTTATCTCCCAATCCTGTATTAAAGTTTGTCATCGGATTGGTACTTCAAACAAGGAACGTCCAACGTCCTATTTGTGAGGTTCACATATGGATTCCAAACGAGCTGTGGAAAGTTAAATCCAGTAAAGGGATCTGCCATAGCTATAAGAATTCCAGCAAACCACGTCAGCTGTGTTTTTTGAACGATTCACTTTGGATGAGAGCAGTTTGGACTCAGAATTGTGATATGCATTAAAACTCCTTGTGGTAGCTGTAAATCACTTCTGAGGATGAACTTGGTCCGCTTATTAAAAATATCAAAGCGCAGGAAATTCAGCGACAAAATAAGTGATAACAAATCTTAACTGCAATAAGCAGTCATTTTTATTTATTAAGGATTTTATTATTTTTTTTTATATTTAGTGTTACCTTTTTTTTTCTTTTTGCTTTTTATATTGTGGTAATAGTTTAAACATTCCATATTTAACTTGTTTGATTTCTCAGTTGAACTTTTAAAGTATCATTATTTTTATAAACTGCACAGTAAGCAATAATAGTGTTTAATCAAAACCTTACAACTTATACTAGTTGATACTTATTTTCTTTTTTTTACATTTTATTTATTAAAGTTTCATTATTGTTTTGTTATATTTAGTGTTTACCTTTTTTGTTTTCTCTTTTTTGCATTTTAAATTGTGGTAATAGTTTAAACATTCCATATTTAACTTGTTTGATTTCTCAGTTGAACTTTTTAAAGTATATTATTTTTGTCTCTGTTCTTAGTTGTCTAGTAGTCCATTCTCCTGTTTTTAAGTTTAAAATTCGTAAATAGTGTTTTGTTTTGTTTACAATGTCTTTGACGTTGGAAACTTGACAGTTTGACTATTGCGTTCCGTTTTAAGTCTTTAACTGCCAAGATGAGATACTAATTTGAGTTTGTTTGTTAATTTTTTTTTTTTAATTATTTTTTCTCTCAACATTTTATTTGTAAGTCATTATTACTGTGTATATTTTTTTTATTTATTTTTCTTTCTTTTTGCATTTACGATAATGTGTCTGGCGGGTGGTGCAGAAATTATTATTTTTTGTTGTCTATTAGAAATTATTATATATTTATATTTGTTAAGCTTATTTATTATATATCAATATTTATATATATATTTATATATGATGTCTACTGTATCTGACGATGACATGTATTTTCCGCTAATGAATCCAACGACGTTTTAACTCACTGAGCAGTACATTGGGGGAGTTTTATCAGAAAAATTTTCTAAAATCGGTAAAAACTTTGTAAATGTATGTCATTTAAATGCTCAAAGCATCCCTAGCCACTTTACTGATTTATGCGATGCTTTCGGTAGTTGTAGTGTAGCATGCTGTCCTGATCTCGGAGTTGGCTCAAACCACATTTACCTCTACTATGTGTTCCCTTCCTGCTATATTCTTGTGGAATGACCGTCTAGGTAAAGGGTGGAGGTGGCAATATACCTCAAAAGTGACTTGTCATTTAAAATCTTGGCTTCGTCTCTAAAATTACCTAGCTTCTGCAGAGTATCTTTTCCTAGAGGTCGAGTTAAAAATGCCAAAATTATCATAGGGTGATATATTTGCCCTCAATTCGATTATTTCACCGATTTCGAATCGGTTCTCGAATCTTTGGGTTCGAGATATGCACATTATGTCATCATGGCGATTTTAATACCAATATCCTTGCAACAAACTCCTCTCGTACCCCAAATTCTGGAAATAGTCGAGTCTAGCTGTCTTCACATAACCTCTCCACAACCCATTATAATGTCTCATGTAGAAGACACTTGGCTGATATAATCCTCTCCTCTAATCCTTCCTTAATATCCTCTATGGACAACATCCTGCTCCTGGGTTTCACATCACGACCTTATATTCCTTTCCTATATTCTGAAACCTCCCAAAACTAAACCTAGGGTTCTGCACTTGCGTTCTTTTCGAAAATTAATTATGAACACCTTAAAAAGATGCCGCTGAAGTTGACTGGGGCCCATTGTTTAAGGAGGACAACATTGACGCTAAAGGTAGAGTATATTAAATGAAAATATAATTAAATTGTATGATGTCCACGCTCCTTTGAAAACTGTTAAAATAAGACGATGTGCGCTCCATGGCTGTCTGAAATAATTCCATAGCCATGAGAAGAGAGATCGTGCCTTTCAAATTTAAAACTTGCGAATGAAGGAGAATTGGTCGTATAAATTCTGCGAAATCGATGTAATCAGATGATACGCAATGCTAAACGCCGATATATCCATGAAAATATTTCTTCTTCTCCTCTGACATCTGGAGCTCTTAGAGAACTCTTGGTGTTAGAAGGTCGACATTTCAAACCTTCCATCCTCAATAAATTTAGGTGATTTAAATTTACATTTACTACCTCTTCTACATTGGATCAAATAATTATATCTTCAACTGTTTCATACATAAAAGTTTGAAGCGCTACTAATAACCTTCTTGTTTTTCTCCAGTCTCTTCTGACGAAGTTAAAGTGCATCCTTGCCACCAAATCAATGCCAGTGGCTGTGACAAAATCAGGCGTCGGATGATATCCAATCTATGATTTCCTGCTTCCTGTTATCACCCACATTATAAACTTTTCCTTTGATTCCCACTTTCCGTCGTTATGGCGAAACGTCTGGTTCCCCTCTTCCTAAATGTTCCAATCCTACCGTTCTTTCTCATTACCGACCTATCTCTATCCTGCCTTTCTTTTCAAAGATAATTGAGACCTGCGTTCTAAAGCAAGTTTCTCCACTTTGTTCGTAGTAACAATTTGATAAGTCCACTACAATCTGGGTTTCGACCTGGTCACAGTACTACCACTGCTCTCCTTAAAGTGACTGACGACATTAGAGTAGGAATGGAGAACACATTGGTAACTGTATTGGTTCTCATTGACTTCTTAACGCGTTTATCCGTCAGTCACGATATCCTCTAAGCTAACCTATGGCTGATGGTTTCCGACGAAGCACTGGTTGGTTTTCTTCATATCTTCGAGGACGCCAACAGGCGGTCTATTATGATGATTCAATCTCAAATTGGTTAGACATTGCCAGTGGTGTCCCTCAAGGCAGGTATTCTTTCCCCTATCTTTTTCGTTTCGTAACTTCATCACTCAAAACTTCAATGTGCGTATCATCTTTATGCCGATGATCTTCAGATATCGACCAGTCAGCTATTGATTCGTTACCGCAAACAATTCAAAAAATTAAGTGAAAATTTAGATATTATCAAAAGTGGAGCGATCAATTTGGGATTAATATAAATGAATCAAAATGTCAAGCTATCATAATAAGTGAGTTCGAAATATTAATAAAGTGGATGGTCTTAATCTCCCAGCAATAAGGTTAAATAATGTTCCATTTACATTGGTAAAAATGTCAAAAATCTAGGACTCATACTTGACAAAACTCTGGTTGGAAAGACCAGGTAAATTAAGTTATAAGGTAACAAATACTCGATATCTCTATAGACTGAAAAATTTCTTACCTTAAAACCAAGAAAATGCTCGTCAGGCCTTAGTCTTCCTTTAATCGATTATGGTGACGTGCTGTATTTGACCTGAATGCAGATCTACTCAATAAACGACCGACTTCTGAATAACTGCATTCGATTCATTTTCAATCTCCGTAAATATGACCTATATCCATCTATCGCTCGCGTCTGCAGTGGTTGCCCATACGTGAAGGCGTTCGTTAGAGCTTTAACGACGCTATATTCATTCTTGACTCTCTGATACTCCTGTTTACTGACCACCGCTGTCAATACCTTTTGCTCACTTAATAGTAAGATCTTCGCTCAACATAACCGCTTCTGCAATGCCCAACCCATCGTTCTGATTTCACACATTCCTCTTTCCATCCAGTCCATTCTTCTGTGGAATGGGTTGCCTCCCAAATCAGGTTAGCCAAAGTCGCTTACTTTCAAAAAAACTAAAGCATTGTTGTTAAAAAACTGTCCATGGAATAGCATTAATTTTATTAATATAGTAGATATATATACTATTTAGTGCTTGTATGTATGTATATATATATTATTACAATGTATTTTATCTATATTCGTATATTTATATATATTATATATATTATTCATTATATTATATATATGTATATTAGGATTTTGTTGTTTTTTTTTTAAATAACTTTCTATTTTGTGTTAACGCTATTTTTCTTATTGCCTATATCCTGTGCACCCACATAGCTATCTCTGCACCACTCAAGGTTGACTGGTAGACAATGCTATTGGCATTAAGTCCATCTTTATACAATTTTCATAAAGTGTAAATAAATAAATAAATAAATTGTGTATAAAATCGTTATATGTGAGTAGAGATATGGCAGCAGTTTACTTACCGGCTAAAAAACTGTGCAAGCACTAAAGGTAGTCGTTTCATAATATCATCGACTTGGTCGTTATCGTACTATCAAGTTTTATTCATCCACAATAGCATTTCATTGTGAGCTGCGCATGTGGCAATCCCATTACACATGAGAGGGCTCCAAGGGGATATAAAATAAGTAAAATAATAATTAATAATAATTTGTTAAATAATACAAATAAGTACTGTTGCAGTGTTTTTTTATTATTTCTTATTTTACAAACAAAGCAAATTAAAGGAAAAGTTCTGGTGTTAAAAAAAAAAATAAAAAATACAAATCTTCTACTGTATGAGAAGTATCTGAAATGTCTTAAATGTTAAATATAAATGTACAACAAAACTCGATACTTTTAAAATAATGTAGGTACATAACATTTATGTAAATCTAAGATAAGTCCTAACTTCATTGCTAATTTAACCATTTTTCAGATATATATATATATATATCTTTGCCTTACTTTTTTAGGTTATATACCTAATTATAATTTACAACATCATATAAAATTCATTGACACTCATAAGAGCAGTAAATTGCGAAATGCTCATAGAGATTAGTCTGTTTTTACTTTGCGCTTAACATACATTATATTTTGTATCAATTGTTGCATATTAATTTCGATAAATATTTTAAATCCTAAGAAAGAAATAATTGTTAATGTTATTTTTTTATTAGTAGGATGCGATTACAAATGCATTTAAAGATTAAACCCTGCTAGAGAAGGCCGGTATAAAGCCGCCATTTTATCCATTTTTATTTATTTTTTTTACTCTGATGTTGTCCAAACTCTTGTCTTTGGTAAGCTTTATCTAACACAGAGTTCACGAGAAGCTCCCGTCCTCACGAAGTAGGTGGCCAAAATTCGTTGCTAAAAATGAGGTCCCCACGAAGGTACGTGGGTTAGATATTTGTTTATGTCGTCGTCGACGATCGGTTTACGAACCGGGGCACCGACGATCTGGTGAATGTATTAATCGGTAGCTGAGGGCGATGAGAACCGCCCTAGAACGCAGGTGCATCAAGTGTACGCGGCGTGTGTGTTTCCCTGTTTTCGTCAGCGAGGGCGAACTACAGGTGTGTGCTATCCCTAGTTGTGTGGTGAACGTTTCGCGGTTTACGCTATTGACTGTATGCGTTTGGATCGGCCGTATACAATGTTGCTTTTACTAGCAGAGGGTTATTACGGTTAACAACTTTATTGATGTGTTTGCGCGTTAATTTCATTGTTATTTAATGTGAACATAAACCTATGAAGTTTGGTAAGGTTAATCCAGCGATATAATTAAGATAATTTATTCGCAAAACCATAACAATTGACATAGATTATGTGTTATGTAATTGTGTTTATTGTTTTGGTTTAGAATGACGTCCGCGATAGCTTAAATCGATATTTTAAAAAAAACTTAAGACTTGAATAACGCTATTCGTAACTCTCTGAGTTTGCGAAGTTTTGTTTAAATTTCAAGTACAGAGTTTATATATATCGATTTTACTCAAAATACAATTACTCCCTTTAATGCAAACTCGGCACTGTGTTTGACTGACTCTTACTGAAAATTTGAACAAATACTTTTGCATCGATGTCCTCGTTTATCTCGAATGTTGCCTTAGTGGTCAGTGCTTATCAGTGTCCTAGAGAATTCCTGCAACCTAATATTTATCTTTTCGTGCCAATGACAGGCAGTGACAGAGGACTTTATAGTAAAAGTAAATAAAGCACTACTTGACTGTTGCTTTAATGAAATAACTAATATAAATATATACATATATATGTATATGAGATGATAGTTCCACTATATCTCTAAAAAAAACTGCATCTTAGGTAAAACGAAAGAACCTTAATATAGTATAAAGCTATATTTTGGCAATATAAAACATCAATATCAGTAATTAATGTTTACTTTAAGAAAAATACTCCCATCTGATATTTTCTATGGATATTCTTCTTTTCAAAAGTTTTACATGCTACCTCGGCTCTAGTGTATGGCCTCAACTACCCTCAAGGGTAAATTGTATTCGAGGGATAGTTACGATGATAGTATATTTTAATGACGCATAGACGACCTAAAGTCTAACTTTTTGCAACATATTGAAATTTATTTTACCCGTTTCTACAAAAGCATCTATCTATCCTCAATTCTTTACTGTTAATTATTCATGTTACGAAAAAACATTACCTGAAGTACACAAATTACGAAGATTTTATATTTGAAACGGTTTATTTATTCCAAGTAAAGAATCAATATATAGTATCAATACTTCTATTCGTTAATTTGTTAAATAAATCAAAATTTTATTCAAAATACGGTGGTGCACCGTACCTCCTTGTTAATTTTAATGCAACTAACACTCTCACGTCTACGTGATGTGGCTCAAGTTACGGAGCATTTGCAATTAACCAGTAACGACGCAATTTACATGGAGTCATCATATTAAACACTAAGTTTGTCGTTAAGGCGATACATAAAAATTTTCACCACGGTTTCTCTTTACAGTTTTAATAAAAATAAAATTATTTATTGCTGTTTTAAATTTTGTCAGTTCAATCAAACCTTACTGTAATAAAATTACGGTCAAAGAAAATACGTAAAAGACGATTAAAACTTTAATCTGTTGACTTTGTCGTTTAAGTAAATTTTTTATAATAATTTTGCAAGTATCTTAAACGCATAACAAAACCTTACTCTCAAATACTAGGAAGTTTATTTTATGAGTCGACATTTTATAATTGTAAAAGTAAAAAAAGAAAATAAAATTTCGCTTCATAATATGAAGTTATAATTTAAATATTTTTCAATTAATTGAAATAAAATCTAGTGTACCTATTTTCTTTGACCCTTTGTTAGCGTGTTCGTAAAGTCCGTTTTCTTTTACTTTGCAAATATAGACGTCTCCATATGTTATGTAACATAGTCTTTAGCTTTATTTAAGAAAGATTTATAAAATTATGTGTTTACCAATAATTTCCTTGCGTTTATAATATGCACTTTAGTCATAAAAATAATGATATATTTTCATAAAAATAATGATTATGAAATTATAGGGCATAATAAAACATTCGCTGAATTAAATTGACCACTTATATTTCCCGTGAACCAATTGTTGACCAAAAAGCTGGCGCTATTCTATTTCGCAATTCGGCTTGCCACATCTGCTCGTTACGTGGCGTTGTTACTTGTTACGCTCGAACGTTTATCGGCGATAATGAAGCGAATTGAATAGCTTTGTAATTTGCTTTGGTGAATCCGTTGTATTTAAACGGATGGTAAAATGACACTGTTCCTTTTTCCACAACAGTAGAACAAGCATAACGTAATGGCCAGTTTAAACTTAACCTAAAAACTGAAATTTTACTCGATGGATAATAATTGTTTATGTTAAATAAGCAAGCGGTTGTATATTATTCGTATTGTAACTACATACTACATTAATTTTAAATACATCCAACCCTTTCTTGTTTAGTTAATACTGCAATTGGTCCTAAAAAGCTATCAGTTTTTAAGGGTTCTTTTTCATGTATTGTTGCTAATATATGTTGAATCTCAAAATTCCAAAAAAAAAATGGTGACGATAACTGAACGTCTCATACTAAAAAAACATTGAAATGGCTCCGTGACCCCGATAATACACGATGTCTCGTACGGACGAGTCGATGCAACACCACTCTAATTGCACTATCACGGATGCAAACACTTATCCACACGAGGAGAGTTCTTCCGGGTGGCCCAGACCTCCCCTTTATATTTCACCCGTCTTTTTACATTCGAATCAACAAAAATATGTGCTGCTCTCAGGTCCGACGGACCAGCCGCTCGATCCGCTCCGCCTACCATCCGCATGGCCACCCGTGGCCCCCCCTCCCACGCCTCAAGTGGCGAAGAAAGACGCCGAGTCATCGGTCACCGTGCAACAGTGCAGTGCAGTACGGTATGGTGTCGGTGTGTGCCGGAAGTGTCGGTGTCGACGCGTTGGGTCGCGCCCTGCCGCGAATAGCTTTAACCGTCGGTGGTCGCTCCGATTTTGTCTTACAATCATTTTCCCCTTTCAGCGTTCAGACTTCTTCTGTTGAGATGTAGGGAACCTTTTATATTAGTATACTTTGCCAATTAAATTCACCGCACGTTTCACCGCGAACGTAGTTAATTTTAAAATCTACACGCACACCACCCACGTGGTATTATATTTTTCACTTAATCTCTAGTCGCTGCATTAGGCAGCAACAGGTACTCACCTAGCGCTCCTAAAACGCTGTTTTCCTTTTAACGTTAGGTTTACACCTCCCTGCTCACTGGGGCGGGGGTAGGACTACAACCCCGGCTTCACCGGGGTGCTTGCACGCGCGTTATCTAATTTAAATTCATCGCGTAGTCTTGGCAACATCGCTAACGATGTTGCACCTAACTGAGGAAGCCCAGAGGGCATGAGGCCTCAACTTTGAGGAACTTTTAAAACAAATCGCCGGAAGCGATCGAGAAGCCATCCGCATGGCAGTTAACGCCAACGGTGGACATCAGACTCGTCGTCAGAGTCGACAACGTCAATTAGCTCAAGAAGGGCAAAAATCGCGCGCCGCAGCAAGGGCCACGTCGGAGAGTCCCGAAAATCTTCCTCCGAATCCACCAGATCCACATCCGACCTCCGAAATGGAGGTCGAGGTCGAGGCAGACTCCAGATGCCAGGGAACCGATGAGCTAGACGCAGGGGGCTTTATCGATCCAGTCACGCAAGAAAAGCGCAAGAATGGGTCGTCACCGGCGTCATCGCCGACACTGGACCCACCCGTTAAGGCGCCGAAATCGTCGGCGCAGAATTATCGGCCCCGAGGCCAGTGAGTCAACCCCTGCCGCCTCACGGCAACCACCATCCGCTGCTTCCGCCGGCCGCATCACGGCTATCAACATCGGCTGCTTCCCAGCACCCACCCCGCTGCCTCACAGCAGTACCCGTCTCACTTAGAGACAAAGCCACCGCCTATCTACATTAGGTCAAAGGAAAAGTGGTCCGAACTACGGTCTGCTTTATCCAACCGTGTTAAGTTCACGGTCAATGATTCCGCCAGCGGGATCAAAATCAGTTAGAGACGGTGCAAGCGCACCGCGATGTCACTAAATATCTTCTCGAGAAGCAGTCATTATCATCATTCGCGCTCCCGGAAGAGCGCGTCCTTCGGACAGTGGTCAAAGGGCTGCCGAAAGAACTACCTACGCAAAATCTTCGACTTTATCAAGTCGGAGAATATCCCTATTTATTCGCTCAAAGGCTGTTCCATCCGCGTGACAAAAGGCCTTATAATGTCGTCCTTCTGACGCTCGAACGCTCTGTAGAGGGCAAAAGTTTACGATCTTAGCATTTGCGACATTGGTCGCATCTCTTTAACGCGCCGCATTCAAACGGCCTCCCAGGGCAGTGCCACAACTGCCAATTATTCGGACACACGGCACCGCAATTGTCACGCACGACCCCGCTGCGTAAAGTGCCTCGGAGACCATGGCACCCCAGACTGTCCTCGACCTCGGGACCGCGAGTATTAGCAACATAAGAACCGCCGGCATGCGTCAACTGCCAAAGTCCCGGCCACACGGCCAATTACCTAGGGTGCCCCAAGGCGCCCAAGCGAGAACCACCTCACCATCCACCATCCCCTAGGCGCCCACCGGTGCCATCCTCACCTCCTTCCCGCCCTCCGGCCTGCTCAGGCGTGGCAAATACCCAGCGCTCAGCGTAGCGCCTTCCATGCCAGCGTGGCAACCAGCCCCGGCAACCTGGCCGGAGCGCCCGCGTAGCGCCCGCACCTAAGCGCTCCGCGAAGCGCTCCCAGCAAAGCTACCGCAATGGCAGGTTGGGACCAACACAGACGTGTTGTTAATACAGTAGACTTCGCGAAGTCGATAGCTCACCGCCGAACTAGATGCCACCGCTGGCAATTTCACCGCCCGCTTAGCTGTACTCCGCAAGTACAGAAACTTGATCGAACTTATTCGTGGGAACTAAATGGATAATACACCCACAACTTTTGTAAACAACGGCCGGGCCGCGTAAAGCCACGCGCGTTCAACTTAGTCATTTTAACGCAAACGGTCTCTGAAACAAACGACCGAAGTCAAAGAATTCCTTCGCGAAACGACGAGACATTTCTACTGGTGCAGGAGACATTCCAAAGCCCGGAACAGGAGATCCGAAGATTGTAATTTATATCCATAGAAATGACAGGACCGGCGCTTCACACGGCGGCACTCTCATTTATTATATAAAGTCACTGCACTGCGTAGCAATCGACACGCCGTCGAATCTAAAGCATTTAGAAGCCCTCGATCTGCAGGTTAGCCATGTCGGTCACGCGCCGATTACAATAAGCTTCGGTATATTTACCATGCAGAGACACCGCATGCATCACTCAATCCGACTTCGAGACGCTTTATCTCTTAGGAGACGCGTCATCCTCGCCGGCGACTTCAATAGCAGCCACCCGATGGAACTCATACACTACAAATCGCAGGGGTCTAGCATTAGACGAATTATCAGACAAACTCAATTTCCAGTGTGTTACGCCGTTGATGCAAACACACTTCCCACACGTAGTGGGACAACGACCGGATGTGCTTGATATTGCTATCGTAAAAATGTCAATCTCGCTCTTAGGAGCATAGAGGTCATCGACGACCTAACCTCAGACCACCGTCCCGTGCTCTTAAAGCTAGGACCCTCAAATCACCAAAACACAGTTCTTGAACTAAAGTCGACTGGCATAAGCTTAAGTCACAGCTAGACTCTACCAGCTCACCCTCACTAGACACCATTCCAAATTCTTAAATACGCTCACGACGTGAATCTCGCCGCTCATGCGTTCACAGTCATGTCCAAAGTGTCGTCGAGGTCTCCTCGGAGGCAAATCCCGTGGGAGGAAAACCCCCGCTGGGCCTTGCGCAAACGACATCAAGACCTCTTGGACGCAAGAGAGCGCGATTCGCGCCCACGATTGGTATCCAACCGAGAGAAACGAAGGTAGCTACGCGCGCCTGAACATCAGTCCAAGATGCGCATAGCTGAATTCAGGAACGATCGGTGGGATAAAGATCTGAGCAACCCTACATCCCTCACATGTGGCCTTCTGGCGCATTCCTAAAAGCCCTCAAAGGGGCAGGCACATCCACCCTATGCCGCCACTCATCCCAACCCGACAAGCCCACAGCGTTTCTCGATGAGGAAAAGCCGAATGTCTGGCCGACGTCTCGAGGCTCAATGCTCGCCCAGCTCACAACCGGTGAGGCCGCTCATCTCCGCAAGGTAGAGAGCGAGGTTGACCGGTTGACGCATCTACCACCCACGCGACGTACCTCACACCCGTAACGGAAAGCGAAGTCGAATCGATAATCAAAAAGCTTAAACCACGGAAAGCCCCGGGCACTGATGGCATATCAAACCGCGTCATTAAGATTCTTCCGACTCATCTCCATCAAAGTCAAAGTCAAAATCATTTATTCAATTTAGGCTCTACTGAGCACTTATGAACGTCAAAGATTATCCATTTACCACGGTTCCAAACTCAGACCCGTCCAGAGAAGAACCGGCAAAGAAACTCTGCGCCTTTTTTTTTAAATATTAGCATTTACAAAATTTGACCAATACATTTTTTTAAGTTACCAGGATTTGCAGCGCAGAATATAAACTATTTCCCACATCTTGGTCCTCAATATAATTTATTACAGAATAGTAAGCTTTTTCTATAAGCGTTGTTTTGACTAACTTTACGAAAGCTCGAATCATTCAGTTGCGTTTGGCACGCATTTAATTTATGATATTCTATACTATTATACATGAAAGATTTTTTGGTTCGGGTCAGTCTAAATCTGGGTAGCTCTAGGGGCTCAATTCATTTCTGCGCGGCCTAATATCTTTTTTAGCAAACATATGAATATTTTGACGCGCGTACATACATTTTCAAATATGTATAGCGAGGGTAAGGATAAAATTTCAGTTTTATTAAAAACATTACGTAAAGATTCCCGTGAACCCAGATTGTAAATTGCCCTAACAGGTTGTTTTTGTAGTATAAATATTGTGTTCAAACCGGCTGCAGATCCCCATAATAATAATCCATAGGACATAAGGCTGTGAAAGTACGGGTAGTAAACTAGTTTTGCAGTTGCCTCGTCAGTCAGCTGCCTAATCTGCGTATGGCAAGATTGCTGAACTTAGCTTCAGAAAGTTTGTCAATATGAGCTCCCCACCGCATCTTGGAATCAATAGAAAATCCAAGAAATGTAGTAGAGCTTACGTAAGGAATGACCTCATTGTCAACTTTAATATTTTGAAAATCTGGCAACTTTACAAAGAGTAAAACGTAAGCATTTAGTTTTGTTCGTGTTAAGTACTAAGTTATTGACGCAAAACCAGTTTGACACAATATCAATTGTCCTATTTACTATCTCAACGTTATGGTCATTTCTTTTACCCTTAGCAGTAGAGAGGTGTCATCTGCAAAAGGACAACTTCGGACAGCCTCTCACTACCAGAGGCAAGTCATTTATATAGACCAGGAACAGAAAAGGTCCCAAAATTGATCCTTGGGGAACCCCATCCGCAAAGGGAGTCAGATGACAGAGTGTCATTTACGTTTATATTGTTTTCTATTGCGTGGTAAGAAGATAGAAAATCAAGACCAAACCGCGTACACCTGTAATACTTTAGCTTATTGATTAATATGTCATGGTCCACATAGTCAAAGGCCTTTGGAAGATCACAGAAGATTCCAATAGAATCGCAGCTGATCCTCCCATGCCCGTAGAGACATGAGAGACCAACTTTATACCAGCATTTACGTTGACCTACCTCTGGTAAAAGCCAAATTGGTGATCACTTTAAATATCATGTTTATAAAAGTGTACTAAAAGTTGTTCTAACATAATTTTTTCAAAAATTTTACTAAGTGCTGGCAGTATAGAGATTGGTCTATAATTTTTAATATTAACTGTACAACCTGATTTAAAGACTGGTACTATTTTACTGAATTTCATCAACCTCCTAGTCCTAATCTATAACGCAGCTCTTTCCAAGGGTATTTTTCCAAACACCTGGAAGGATGCTGAGTTATAGGCTTCCTCAAACCGGGAAAACCTCACCAACCAATCCCATCGCCCCATTAGCCTGCTTAAAGGCTTCGGGAAAATCTACGAAAGACTAGTTTTGACCCGCCTACAGGACCTTTTGCAGGCTAATGGGCTCAATCCAGTCCAGTTCGGCTTTCGGGCCAAACATTCCTGACACATCAGGTGCACCGCATCACGGAGCATCATCAACCCGCATGACACGGGGCCAACACACAGGAGCGCTTTTCCTCGACGTGCGAAGGCGTTCGACAAAGTATGGCACGACGGGCTCTATATAGTTAGCTATAAGCTCGGCGCCTGCCTGTCTCGTACTCATCATACGAGACTTTCTCGAAGCGAACGTTCAGATACCGCGTCGAGGGAACAAAATCCAACCTCACCCGCTACTGGCCGAGTACCACAAGGCCAGTGTTAGGCCCCGTCCTATTCACCCTCATACCAATGACATCCCTCGTAACTATAAAGTTAACACCGCCTTTGTTCAGCAGACGACACATGCATTTTACATCCGGCATATGTCCTATCAGCATCCAACGACGTCTCCGAAGTCGCAGCCAGGCGCTTCGGTGACTGGTTTCGACGTTGGAGAATCGAAATAAACCCATCCAAAAGCGCGGCAGTCTTGTTTCACACAGAATGCCGACGATCCCATCCATGATCCGACTCCTAGACCACCCAATTCCATGGGTAAACAAAGTCAAACACCTCGAGGTAACCCTCGACAAACCCTCAGCTTCGGCCCGCACATCAAGCAGGTCAAAACAGAGCGGCCTACGTCCTAGGTCGCCTATTCCTTTAATTAATCCCAAAAGCAGCTGTCTCTGCGCAACAAGGTGTTGCTATACAAACAGTTATCCGTCCAATCATGACTTACGCCAGTCCGGTGTTCGCTCAGCATCCCCTTCAATATCTACAAACTCCAAGCCCTGCAAAACAGGGTTCATACGCAGGGCCAGGTGTGCACACTGGGCGTGCGCAACCTTGACCTGCATGTGGACCTGGAATTGCCCTCCATTCATCATTTTTGAAACAAGCCTCTATCAAATTTTTTCGACTCGGCTTCGCAACATCCGAATGAGCTGATACGTAACGCCGCCGATTACGTACCACGCAAATTAGTTCATCCTAAACATAGGAAGCACGTTAGATATAGGCGACCGCGCCATATACTTACAGATCCGGACGACGATATAACGATCGTGCAAGCACGTGTTAAATCGTACTATCAAACACCTATTGCCCTCGCCGCCGAGGGCAAACGCATACCTCGTACAACAAATTTCGCACGTACCAAGCCGATTCTCACCAATTAGATAGAGCGGTTTTAGCTTAAAATTAACATGTCCTAAAGCAACTGATCGAGCCTGAGGCTCTTGGCCTCACCAGGCGCCCTCGATACATGCTGCTAACGGGTTAGAAAGGATCAAAAGCGACTAACCGAGCGAGGTTCGGCCCTCCTGGGCACCCTCGATTAGATCGCAGACGGTTTAAAAATAGTGGTAGCCGAGCGAGGTCCTCTCAGGGACCCTCGGAGCTAAGCCAACAAATTAGAAGTGAAGCCTGTGCACGCTTAAAGTTGCACAGCCCTCGACTCCGCCGGGTTGTAATGGTTAACTCCACCAACGGAAGCCATCAAATAAACGATAAACGACGAACACGACTTCAGACAGACAACGTCAATATCGAGACTTCTTTTCTCTAAGTACCTTCATTAGAAATAGTATTCCGACAATAACATATTAGCTAACCAAACGCAAATGTTTTGATCGTTTAGTAATTTAGTGTAAAATTCATCAAGTTATTTCGATGGCATATGATAATTACGCCTTACGATAGTGATAATAAAATTATGGTATTGAAATCTACTTAATAGGAAAAGAAGTTTCTAGGACGTGAATCGTAAACAATGAGTGTGACATAAAATTATAAAAAAAAATATTATAATAGTAGGCGACTACTGTAGCGGATGAATATGACATGAAGTTCTGGCATGTAGGTATAGCCCCATGACATCAATTCGGTTTTTAGGCCAGCGTTTTAATATTACTTATATGTGATTATTATTATTGTATATGTACATCATTGCAAATAAAAAATGTTTTAACGACGATTGTAAAAAAAATGTAGTAGTTTTTAAGGAACATAGGTGAAAAACTGAAACGTTACATCTGAATTGAATGAATTGGATGACAGATTTCTTTAAAGCACTGCTGCTGCTTCTCTAGTGAGGCTATGCTTTTATATTACTTGAAACCAAAGAAATAAAACTAAATGTTGAAATATTCCGTAAAATAATAAAAATATCAATATTCCTCAATTTAAATAATTATGTGATCTTGGACAGTGCGGATGTTTAATTGAACTGGGATTTAAAATTTGGTCACATTGTTCATTTTTCAAAAAAAATATTGAAACAATAAGTGTATTAACTTAAATTGAAGTTTTAGTGACTTACCTTGACTTTTCGTTGCTCTTTTGTTAATTATAACAGGTCATTTTTGATTCTCAAATGTAGAAATAAACCACTTAAAAAACAAGTCTTCACTTGTTAATCTATACTAGAAGTAGGAAGCTTATAGTAATTTAACATACAATACAAATTACAGTGTTGCCTTAATAGAAGATAATGGCATAAAATACCTAAATTTAAATGCATAATTGCATCAAACTGTAAGTTCCATCACTTTTTCCACGTTTTAGCTTATCATCTTAAAAACATTATTTAATTTTACTATTAATTAATTATTAAATGTTTTTTATGTATAACTGAGTAATTTACCATGCTTACAACAAAATTACTTTTTCAAATTACAAACATTTATAAAATTATTTAATTAAGTCACGTATACAATTAACTTTTTGATGATAGAAAACTAACCACGTACGTCTGAGAAATTGTTTCGGGAAAAAGCCGACCTTCTATTCTATTACATTATCCACTTCCATATCTGCTCTCGTTAGGTCCGCATTGTTGCTTGTTAATGTGGCCTTAACATTTTTCCGGTAATAGTGAAAGCGAATTTACGCTACATTGTTATGCTAGAAGAAAAAAAAGCTTTTTTTCCTTTTTATCTAGATATAATCACAATTATCTTGAATTGGTATTACTGGAGAGATTACTAGAACTGATTTTTAAATATGTATAAAATATGTGTTTTGAAAGAATAAAAAATGCAATTATATAATATTCATATACCCCACATATATAATGTTCTATTGTTGGGTAGAAAAACTGAATAGCACAAAAATAAAAAAAATGGATTAAATATAACTTACCTATTTTTGTAATGAAACAGTTATATATCCAGTCACAATGTATTTTACAAATATTGTAATTAGTTTAGGTTAACTTGACTTCGGTTAACTTGTGTATTTTTTTAATGAAATTAAAATAATACATTAAGAACTGAATTTTATTTCAACATCTAAAAGTACAATCCTATGTCTTCTCAATCCTGAGGCCAATCCTGTTTTTTATTTTTCTTTTTAATACAAATCTACAAGTGTGATTTATCTATGATGTGAATTATAAATCCTATACCATGCATGAGTCTGAAGATATTTTATTTACGCAAACATGCATAAATCACAATTCTGTATCGGACAAACAAGGCGAAGAGAGAAATCTAGCTTTTAGACTTATGTACTTGCTACTTCCGTTATTATCACTAGTTAACGTTTTCAGGTTTCTGCGCACTAAAATGAAACAAAATGTAAAAAAAGTTAAATATAATTAACTTTTTTTACTTGTTCCATCTGATAAAAGTGATTATAAATCATTGGATAAAAATTACTTCTAACTTTCTTTCCGTTGAAACGTGGCCTCTGACTATGGGACTGGTCCACAAGTTTGCCGTAGTTCAACGGGCTATTTTCGGAGTTTCTTTGACGGATAAAATTCGTAATTAAACCTTCTGTCAAAGAAGTAAAGTCACGGACGTAGTGCAAAGGATTAAATAGTATAGGGGCAGTGGACCGGTCTTGTAGTCAAAAAAAACCGATGGCGGACGGGTCAAACGGGTTCTGCAGTGGAGGCCGCGTTTGGGAAGACGGTGTGATGGTCAACCTCTGACCGGGTGAGATGGCAATCTCTGTGTAGTAGCCGGTTCTAGTGGCAAGCAAATAGCAGGGTACCAGCCGTCTTGACTTTTATTAAAAAAGGCTGATAATGATGATGATGATTATATATTCATTTTACATAATTAACTTGACATCATACCAAAAATATCTGGCCACGTTACTATAATAACTAAATTAAATTGACCATCTAATATCTATGGTCCGTAGCATACGCAATCGTTACGAGCAAAAAGCCGGCCTGCTATTTTATTACGCAATTCGTTTGCCACGTCTGCTCGTTTTACCGCGTTGTTACTTGTTAATTTGCTCGTAAACGTTGTATCGGCGATAATGAAAGTGAATTGGCAATACACGGATTCGCTCGATTTAGCTTTGGAAAACTCGATTTTATGTTTTAACTCGTTATAAAACGTATACACATATATAACGTATTTTATAAAGTAAAACGTACTGTTTTACTGAACATCTATCAAATTATACGTGTAAAACTATGAAGCCATTGTAAGTTCCTTTAAAAGCAGTGACAAGAGTGGTCCATATAGAGCTTACTATAAATCCAATGTTAAATTATTTTCGTTTTATTGAATTAATACTTTTTTCTTCTAATCTTTTTATACTTGTAATATTAAATATAAGTTACAGAACCTGAGCCACTGCTGCCCTAAAAAAATTCTACGTTAATGATAATATTATGTCAGTCGATATTAATATTAATCAACTCGATTAATGCGAGTAATCTTAAATTGTAATTATAAATGTAGTATCTTAAATTTTATTATTTCATTCATAATTTCATTATTTTTCAACCGTGAGGTAAAAAAGTGTCTTTTTCTATATGAATAGTTTATTTTAAAAAAAATCATGAAAAAGTTCCTACAATATTGAAAAAAGAATTCCATAAAAGCAGACAAATTCAATCGTAGATTTGTATTTCTGGAACAATTTTATCCTATTCTACCTTCGAGATCGACGTATACGATATTCGGTTCAATGTGAGGCTTTGAGTTTGTTGTTTTACCTTTGAAATTGGATTTAATTTTGAATATTTGAATAGTGAATTTATTAGTTTTTAAGCTCTAATTAAAATATACAATATTGACTTGCTATAAAACATCGTCTTAATTGCTGTTGTGTATGTGTTATAAAAAACAATATATTTATTTGTATGTCTGTATATTAGTAATACAAGTAGTCTTGTTAGTATTGGAGGTAGATAGCGAAACAATTGAACTACAATTATATTTTGGTATATCCCAATTTTTGCCAGAGAATTCAATTTAATGGCATAAACAAGCAGTTAATTATAAATAATAAGTCATCAAGTGAAGAATAAGTCAATCATCAATGATATGTATTTATAACATGCTGTATTTTTTGTAACGAAATATATTATTTAAAACATTTAAATATTTTATAGTATAAGAGATTTCTAAAACATGATTACACTTACGCACGCTTATGAACTGTTTCTTATTGAATTAAAAAAAGGAAAACACTATTTATATTTACTTTATAAAGAAGCCTCAAGTGGGACCAGACATCTTTATTGGTAAACTATTTCGGCTATAAATTATTTAATTTTGAATCGTATTGTTTGACTATAGAAAGTTTGAATCCTACTAATATTATAAACGTGAAAGTTTGTATGTATGGATGGATGGATGTTTGCTCTTCTTTCACGCAAAAAGTACAAATGGATTTTAATGAAACTTTACAATAATATAGCTTATACATTAGAATAACATATAGGCTAGAATTTATAAAAATATATTGTGTGGATACTCAAAAATATGACGGTAAATGTTATAAGTGAGAAAAATCTATGATCGGAACTATTCTGGCGTGCCGCCAAAACCGTTGAAGTTACACGCATATAATGTATGGTGGAAATGTATATCTTAAATAGTCCTACAAAAGGCCACAGTATATATCTATATCTTATGTATAAACTATTACAACCACTAATATTATGAACTTATTATTAATATTATAAATTTGATCTTTTCCAACAGTTGCCGAGTCACTTTAAAAGATAATACCAATGAATGTACAGAGAATTTGTAGTACCGGAGATATTGTAAAGTACATTTAAAACTTTAGATATAAAAAAACTACAGACCCTATGAGGTATCTCTGTTAAGGTGATAAGTTCTATTATCGATGTAATATCACGTCACCTTGCAGCAATATTCAATGTAAGTATCAGAAGGGCGAATTTCTGACCTAATGAAGCATAGCAAAATTATTCCGATATTTAAATCAGGATGTTATATGGACCCTAATATATTCAGACCAATATCTATACTGCCTACTCTTAGTAAATTATTTGAAAACTCTTACTTATATCAATTGGTTTAACATTTCAATCGTAATTGCTTTTTAAATAGTAAGCAGTATGGATTCATTAGAGTCGCTCAACAACCGACGCAGGCATCAGGCTAGTCAAAAGCATTTTGAGGCTTTGGGAAGCATCACAGCATGCTTTAGGCATTTTCTGTGATCTCGAAAAGGCTTTTGATTAAGCTACACCATGGAAATTACGTCACTATGGCATAAGAAATACTGCACTCAACCTCCTGTCTTCGTATCTGAGCCATCGAATTCAGAGGGTTGACGTTAATGGTAAAGATCTCCTGGGGCCCTGGTAAATATGGGTCCCAAAGAATCCATTCTTGGGCCTTTTTCTTCCTCATTTATATGAACGACTTAACATGTGTGATAAATAATAGCGAAAAGATAGTATTATTTGCAGATGATACGTTTTTTTTTTTAATTATAACGACATACGTCAATAAATGACGATGGAAATAATAATCTCCTTGAGTAGGAATTGGTTTAGTGTTAATAACTTGCTATTAAAACCAAAAGGAAAACAAATGTATTAGATTCATGACTCCTAATGTGAAGCATGGTAAATTTGAAGTGGTTATAAATGGGAGGTTAGACGTAGTTGAATCAACTGTATTTCTAGGAATAACTGTAGATACAAAACTCAATGGGGCCCCATATTAATAGGTTAGCAAGTAAACTAAGCTCTGCAGCTTACTCAGTGACAAGAATTAGTATATTTTATATATTTTATATATTTAGTATATTTTAGCTATTTTCATTGTATTATGTCTTATGGCATTCTACTGTGGGGAAATGCGGCAGATCTAATACGATCTTTGTCCTCCAAAAACGTGCACTCGTGCAGTCTATAACTTGGCTAAAGAATCATTAAGAAAGTTGTTCACTGAAATAACAATAATGACCGTTAGTTCTCAATACATATTTGAAAATTTTATGTATGTTCAAAAAATAGAGATGATTTCCTAAGATATTGTGATGCACATGACATAGATACAAGGAACAAATATAACTTAATTCTTCCAGTAACTAGACTGCGAAGAATAAGTAAGTCTTTATGGAACAATGTATACGTTTTTGCAACAAAATCCCAGTAAACGTCCGGAATTTAACTATTAATAAATTTAAAAAGGTAGTCAAAGAACGTTTATGTGTTAAAGGTTATTACAATAGTAATGAATTTTTTAATGGTAACACATCCTGGTAATGGAATGCTCGCTCCAGGTTTTGTTTCAAAATTGCATAATATGTAATGCCGAATTATCAATTTGTTTGTTATTTTGAAAGATGACATAAAAATAGCCGGCTGAGTTTTTCTGCCGGTTCTATTCAGGTCTAAGGCGTCCTTTTCCGAACTGGTGGTAGTGTGTTTGACAATCAATAAGTGCTAAACTTCTATATTGAATAAAGAAATTTGAATTGAATTGAAAACGTGAAAGTTTGTATGTATGGATGGATGGATGTTTTATCTTCTTTCACGCAAAAACTACCAAATGGATTTTAATGAAACCTTACAATAATATAGCATATACATCTGAATTACATAAAGGCCACAATTAAAAAAATATATTGTGTGCATATTCCAAAATATGCCGGTAAGTGTTAAGTAAGTAAAAATCTACGGTTCAGGAGCTATTTTGGCGTGCGCCATAAACCGTTGAAGTTACACGTGTGTAATGTATGATGGAAATGTATATCTTAAATATTCCTACAAAAAGGCCCACAGAATATAGATATATACTGTGGGCCTTTTTTATGTATAAACTATTACAACCATAGTGAACTATAACTACAATAAAAATTGGTAATTTAATTCAAATGCACGAACATTTGATAATTACAATAAATTTACTACCAAATGAAAATAGCTGCTTTTATTGCGTCTGGAATTTAAAATATTTAAACGTCTTTTACCCTACATAATTTCGACAAATATTTGAATAGTTACAACGATGACAAACCGAGTGCGCGTCGCGCGATAATATTGTGTCCGATTTGTTAATTTTCAAGCCAGTAACGATTTGTCAACAATGCGTATTTAAAGAAACAAGCCCAAGATTATGTATTGGCAGTTTTTTTTGTTACGAGTTACAGGTACAAAAAGATACTTTATTTTTATTTTAATTTTGAATAAGGTTCGTTATAATTTAACTTACCTGTTAATTGTCACGAATGACTTGGTATTTAAATTATATAGGTTATTGGTAGGTCAGTGATTTGAACTTTCGTGGTTGTTTTGGTTATTTTATAATAATGTAAATAACATAACAGCAATAATAATGTAAAATTTTGTCATAGACTCACGGAAGCGTGATTTTGTTGATAGTCCACTGCTGGCCTCTCCTAATGCACCTCTATCCATTAGGGGGTTTTTGGAGCGTATCCCAAACCCACTATGTTTTCTAATTAGCAAATTAGAATTATTTTTGCCTGTTAATAATTATTTAACTATAATTTTAATAAAATAGGCATGTATTGCACCTTTAAGATATAAGAACATAATAATAACTTACGTAATGTATATTTTCGTGTAGAAAAAGAATATACTATGAATTTATTTTAATCTTTCCCAAAGCTCTAATTAGGCTTGAACTATGAAATAAGCTAGGCTAAACCAGACTTTTCTACAAGCCCAACTGCGAAGGCTTAAACAGGCTGAGCGTGAGGCAGCTAACAGAGCTGCCGAGACACCAGTCCCAAGCTCGACGTCGACAGCATACTGAATTTTTAGTATCCCAACGGGCTGATGAGACCCCCAAACAGTCCCAAGCTCGACGTAGAAAGCATGTTGAATATTTGGCATCTCATCGAGCTGATAAGACACCCGAACAGTCTTCAGCAGGTGACATACATAGCGTTTCAAATTTCTACAGTAAACGTTAAAGCTGCTGAACCTCGCAGACGCACTGATGCTGAAAGGGCTTACGACGAGGCTTTTTATTACGAAAGCCAATAAATACAACATTACAATACAAGCTTATAAAAATAGAAGCAATGAGTAAAGAAAATAGATTTTGCAGTGCTCTGGTGCGGTGCTTGGTGCGCGTCGATTCTACGGTTCTTAGTTTTCTTAAAAAGGAAATACAATACATGGTTCCATATGACATCTTTTGGAGCTGATAACATTGTGTTGATGCAGGGATTTTGCTCTACTTTTACAATTTAAGGGCAAATATATTACAGAATTGGCTCCTTGCTTCCTACTGATAATACGTGTAAGTTCTACATGATCACAACATTTTAATGCAGGAATTTAAAATGGCTAAAAATAGAGTGACAAATGCTAGTATAGGCACATACAATAAAAACACCTTATTTAGATGATGCTATATTTTAATACACCTTGCGGACATTTAACCCATTCCACGCGTTCGAAGTCGCCGGTAACAGCTAGTTCTATATAATTATTACATATATATAATTTATGAAATTTACTTCTTAATATACCTACTTGGGAACTATACAAACCTTTCGACGTTAAGAGAACTCTTGTAAGATACAACGCTTTAAGTTTTCGCATATAACACTCAGGATATTCAAGCTGAAGTTAATGCAACTAAGCTTCCATGGGAAATGACGAGACACGGCTTACGCGCTCTCGTAATTATGAGGTAATTAAACAATTAGCACCTAACTATACGGCTTCGACTACGTGTATCTTAAGAGGATATATGCTGGTAATAAAAAAATGAAAAACGTTTTATTATGTTTGCTAGTGTATGAATATGAAGTGAGAGACTTTTAGCATCACATTTTCTATATTTTTGGTGAACAGGGTACTATCATAACTAAAACCAACTACATACTTTCTCATTACGTACACATGTCTAATTATATACGTAAATGCCTATTCATAATGATATTACCTTTACGTATTGCTATACATTCTAAATTTATTAAGTAACATTAAAATATTTTGTACTATTGGCTGTAAGTTAAAACAGAAACGCAGCTAACTTTTATTAAAAAATATCTTGACTGCTAAATCTTTTTTCTTTATTTTCTTTTAAAAATAAAGAGTTATTTAAACAAATACGCTTATTCTAAACTTTACTTATTTGAATTTATGTAGATCTAAAAAATATAAAATTAAGACACGTTAACAACTATCGTAAATATTTTAAAGATATATATGGTCCATTTTGACCTTGGATAAGTCTTTTATTTAACGTCAAACAGATTTAAATTAGGCATTCAGATATCTTACTTTCTTATAATTTATATCAAACAAAATATATAACGATCCAACTACTTTCAGACATCAGAAAGCGTGATAACTGAACTGTGAGCACAAGTTGTGAAATATTAAAAACAAACAAATAGCTCATTTCAAAGATTTTCTTTTCTTGCTCGTTGATATAATATCAATAAATAAATTAAAAAATATCGCCACAGTTTCATCAACACAGCCAAGGAAAATAATGTTGACTTTTCTGATTTTATTTCACTCATATTTTGTTAACTATTTTATAATGATGGAAATATATGTAAATATCAATGATTATTCCCGTCAATAACGTACCCAAAAATAAAACAATAGTACCAAAGAGAATTAAATACAATTCTGATTCAACGTTAGCTGGTAAAGCATCTTAGAAAAGAACATGGAATGACTTTTAGAAAGGTCGAAGATGTAATTGTCTCCATCTTTAAATATAAAATAGGTGGCGCAGTAAAACTGGATGGAAAAAATTGGATTCTGAGAACAACAGCTTTTAGGCGACCCTTAAGATTCTGTAAAGCTTAAATTATACACAACAATAAAAAAAACTGTGAAATACTTCAATATCTGTTGTGGCACCACAAAATCAGGAATCAGTCAAAAACATCAATCATAAAGTAATAAAAATAAATATGATTAGATCCTTAAAATAGAATTGGTCAAACTTATTTGAATTGTCTTACAAATCTGTAGACCTTAAGTGAAAATAAAATATATAATGAATCGTTAACTCATAGTGCTGGCTCGTTAGTTCTTTCAGGACAATATAATAATCAAAGTAAAAAAGGGTACTTTAGTCGCTATTATGAGTAGAATGTCCATATCCAACTAATGATAATAACATTTATATAAAATAAAATAACATTTTCTTTTACAATATATGACACAGAAGTTAATAATAAATATAATATTACAATTTTAGAAATATTTGTAACTTATTTTACTTTTATTAAGAATATAACTTGATCGTGAAAAGGCGGGTTCATTGGAACCGAATTAAACTGTGATTATTCTTATGATTGAAAAGAGCGGCAAGTTACCCTGATGGTGACCTTTAACTTTTAAGACACAAGAAATCTGTTCGTCACCCTGAGACATCTTAATTTCTACCGTTTACCGGATAATTACGTCCGCTACTGAAAACTGAAACCGGAAGACTGCAAAGTTTACACACTACTGATTTGCGGCAGAAAAAGGCACTGCGGTGGTACTTATTAAAAATTAGACCACCTTTAAACCTTTGGTCTTATGTAAAAAACTTTACATATTGATTATAAAAGTATGTGTCATAGTTTTATTCGATATATCAATTAAAGATATTTTCTAGTATTAAGTTTCAAAATTCATATATCCGTTTTAAAAGAACGTAATTACGTTCTCAAAGCCAATCCCTCTTTAAACTTCAGCATCTATTACTGGATAAAGATCCCAAGCGGATTCAGGCTGATCGCGGCGCAGTGTATGCAGGCGGGAACATAATAAATAATGCACGCTCAGTGAGCCAGGTAATCCATAGAGAGTTAAATCCGAGCCTAAATCTACTGATACCAGCTAAATATTCTCCTAGAATGAGCAATTTCACAGCTATTGAAGTAAGCGACAAGTTAATTACGTAGAATCAATTGCGGGAATATAACTGTTTTATGATTTTTACACTGTAACAACTCAACTGTTTCTAACTAGTTCTGTACATTTAATAGAGTTCACGTTGCAAATTATAAAAAAAATATTGATTTATGTATAGTCGACACATGAATCAATTACTTTTTAATAATTAAAACAGTTTCTTAAATCGACGCAAAACTCTCATCATCATCATTAGAATTATATAAAATATGGTTTAAAAGAATAAATTTAATATTTGCACCATTGATATTTTCAATTAGCGATGTTTTTTTCAAATTTGGTTAGAGTTTATTATAAGATCGTCGTAGTTTTATGCAACATGCAGAAATGAATGCAAAAAACTTAGGAAAGATATAATATACTAACAACCAGCAAAATCTTTGCCTACAAAGGAAACATAAATTTGTTAAGATCCCTAAACAAGAGATAATAGAGAAAATTTGCAGTTTCTTTTAAATTTGAATATAATTAAATTTATTAACTTGACGCTTACAAAATTTAATAAAAATGTAATTTAAATTAAATTAAATTTAAATTTGAACCATGTTGCCTGTTATACCTAACGATGGTAATTTATAATTGTTCTTCTCTCACCTTCAGAAAGAATATAGGTTTAAATAAAACATTAATACTGCCATTAAATAATAAATGATATTAACTTTACAACTTCATTATTTGTTTTTGTGCGGCGATAATTTTAACTTCAATAAAATTTAAGTGCTAAAAACTTGTAAACGTTTGTTAAATATTTTATTTTAACTTTTATTTTATTTTAATTTGGCATTTGCTGCAGCAGTAAATACTGATTTTAATTTTCAAATTCGGTATTACAGTTACAATAATTATCAAATATTTAACGCAAAATGCAAATAGTTATTTTTTTTTACCAAAAGATGGAGGTACTCGATTCAGAGCGTACGATTCTTTAATTTTTTTTATCTTCGTTCGATCCTCCGCTCCAGGGCTTTTCAAATTAAATATATTAGCTTCCCATTCCCAAAATTTTGTATCAAATGGTTTAACAGATATTTGAGAAATTAAAGGAAATACGGCACCAAAGTTAGTGATTTCTGCGATTAAATTACATACGTTGACGAAACCGTAAATAATAGACATAAAGTACTGTTTTATATATTTCTAGTGCTTGAATTGGTCTACAATACAATCCGCATTAACATGTAACGTGTAATAAACATTTTGATGTTAACATTTTTAAAAATTGCAACGCATTACATTGAAAGCTTATTTAAGATAAGACAATATATATATATATATATTTTTTTTGTGTGCTTATATTGCGTAAAAGAAGTTGGTCATATCTTTTTCTTAAAATTTCACGTACTTTTGAAAAAAATCGGAAGAACTTGTCTTTTAAACAATATATACTATTTTCAACTCGTTATAAGAAAGCTGCTAATTTTAATTAAAATTTATTCACTCATTTTACATCGGTTACAGATGTTTAGAAGCTTTTCTTCAAAATTTTTGGTTATATTTATTTGTTTAAAACAAACTTTTAGAAATATTTCATAAAAATCTCTTTCCGTATAAAAATAAATAGTAATGAAAAAGACTATTACCAATTACTGTTTAATACGCAAGATAGTAAGAGAAATCGTGAATCGTTTAATTTATACTGGTATCTTTCGTACGAAAAATTTTACAAAGGAAAATGATACGATCGCTAATTTTAATTTTAAGAAAAACTTTCGGTCAGAATGAATATTGAAACCAAGACGGCTACTTGAATACTAATTCCGTTTAAGAAATTTAATACTAGTGAATGTAAGAAGGTACTGTTATAATATCCATATTATAACGAAATAATAGTCACATTTTGATTATGATTACGATTAACCACGTTTAAAAAAATTAAACCGCATATAACATTTTTTAAGCAATCGTAGCAGGATTAACTTAATGTATATTTATTGAATTTACACATTATTTGGACACGCGCTAGCGCAATAAATGTTTGGGTATTTCACGCGTCACGCAAAAATGATTAATGTAAATTTTAATTATGCGCGCTCACAGCGTCAAGAAAAACTGACACCCTGAAGTTAGCATTAGTCGACTGATAACTGTATTCACTATATTTACAAACAAGATAAATTTTTTATATAATAGCACACGCATGCTTTTGTATAATCCTTGCGGTAAATCAAAATTATGATAAGAAAAATAGATTATATAATCTACTAATCAATTAGTTGTTAGCAAACTAAAATGTTAAACGCCTTTAATATGATCCATTTCATGTTTTGCTTTTTAATTTTAACTAATACTTTATTTAAGAGTATAAACAAGCATATATACTTGCGGAAATAATAAAAACAAAACTTATATGAGAACAAGGTCAATATAAATAAGAATCAAATTTACGGAATAATTTCAACCTTTATAAATTATAACTATGGAAGGTTATTGAATCACTAAAATTAAAAGAGAAAAGTTAAACGTTGTAAACTGAATTAATTTGATTGTGAATGTTCCCGACTTCCTGCCAAAATGAAATTGACAGTTGAACTATTTTAAACAGTACTTAAGAAAATGGAAGAATAAAAAAAAACTAATTTGGTGTTATTACCATTGCATATTTCAAGTGACTAAAAACAATCTCGGAACTAATAAAGGTCGATGTGAGAACATATCATCATCATCATAATCAGCCTTATCAGTCCACTGCTGGACATAGGCCTTTTTAAATTAACGCCAAGACGGCCGATCCCCTGCTACATGCTGCCTACTTGAATCGGCTACCGCACGGAGATCGCCATCCCGTTGAACGTATGAGTTATGATAATTTAATAACGCGTAATTATAATTGACATGTACTTACATGCATGTAATTAGCTGATATCTATTTCAAATATTTATAATTTATGTTTTTATGCAATTCCCTTAAACGCATTATACGAGAAATATAAAATTAGATATAATATAATAATGTCAGTTATCTAAGATTAATTATAATGAGTCTTTTTTAACATTCCTACTATTTATTAAAAATAAAAAATTGAAAGGTGAGGCAACCACTGAATTGGTTTATTTTTTTTTATTTCCCGAACATCATATTTAACAAATTAGATTAGATTATTATAATTAGTTGAACTTAGCAGCCAATTGAAACACATTATTAATTATTCCCAGCAAATCACAATTCTCGTCGCTAGATCGATCATCAATTTTTTTTACAAACTGCTTATTCTCCTGCAAAGCTCCTGCTTAATATAATAGAAGCATTAAGAATTTTAATGTTAGCTGAAAAATTTATATTATAATCTTATCAGTGCGTTCTTAGTCAGGTCAAACTATGTATATTTTTTAATAGTCTAAAATAAACTTGACCAAATATTACTCTGGAAAAAAAAATACCTATACATGAAGAATTCCGAGGCATGGTCACGAATACAATAAATTCTTTAAATTCATAAATAAAGCAAAAACCGCTAAACTATTAAATGATATTTGACATTAACAGTACTTGTAAATGTTGAAAGAAATAAAAAATTATATATATTTACCGGATAAACAACAACGTCCTTAATGTGCAAAATACACGCATTTAAGAATTTTAAAGAGTCTGCACCTTAAAATAGCTTTTAAATAATTGTATCTCTCTATCAAGACTAAATTCATCCTTATAATAGTAAACAAATTGCTCCAAAAAAATCAAATAAAAAAATTATTCACGTAATAGGTTGAAACAATTGGTATGCCAGCATGAAGCCACAAATGATGGAACGTGTAATCTTGCTTTACATTAAAATAAAAACTATTGGAATTTTCTTCACTACCTGCTTTAAATTAGGTAAAAAAAATGAAAACTCTAAGAGTACACACAGCTTTTAAAGGCGTACACGAAAACGGAACAATTAAGAGCTTGGGTCGCCTAACTTTACCCATGCATCCTCCCAAGCTTAACAGCCAAAAAATGTCATCCGTTTAAAGGACCCTTTAAAGAAGAATTTTATCAAATCTCGAATAAGGTGCTATTTCGGTCAGTGATTATTCGATGAAACACAACTTTTTTAAGGTTATCCTAGTTTTTTTGGTTCGACAAACTTTACAGCATTATATGTTTGCGTTACATATGGAGTTGCTATGTTGTTTGTTGTATCTTATCATTTATATTGGGATATAAAGGTTGAATATTAAGCAAAGCGTCTATAATCAATGATTTATTGGGTGTTTACGTTATTTACCTCCCTTATAATAATGATACTAAAAACTGGCTACGTTTTGGTACACTCTTCGGAGAAACCTAGGGTTTTGCCTGTGCAATACAAATTCAGTTTATTAAGACCAACAACTATAAGATATATATCTTTAAGAATGGCACCACAGACGTTTCTCGAGCCTGTCGCCATCCTGGAGAGACCCTGCGGCATATTATCTTCGGTTGTTCGGCTCTTCCTAACATTGAATATTTGAACAAACACAACCTAGTAGCCATCAACTACTCCATTAAGAGCCCGCTCTGAAGTACGGTCTCGTGGGACGGAGATTGCCGGATGCCGTGCTCCAAAATAATCGCGCCAGATTCTATTGGGACCCGTCCATCATCACGGACAGAACAATACTGGCTAAGAAGCCTGATATCGTGGTGATGGACCAGGCACTGTTAAGGGTATTTTTGGTTGACATCGCGATCCCATTTGACGAAAACCTCGTTAAAGCCGAAAATGAAAAGAAACGAAAATTACTGGATCTGGCATACGAGCTGACTGACACGTGGGGTCGGATGCCGACCGAAATTATCGCCATAGCCGTTTCTGCAAACGGATTAACCCCAGTGAGCCTCACACGAACACCTTAGGCGAATGGGACTCCGTGATGGACCGCTTCAGCTTAAGTGCATAAAGCGGTGCTTCTGAACACCGCTCGCATTGTCCGGCGGTTTCTCCCTTTTTCAACCTAACCCTCGGCCGTTTGATCTCTCCTGCCGAGGGCTGCCATCTGGCTGAGATGTATCTACATATTAATTAATTTATTTATTTACACTTCTTGTAAAAAAATAGTACAATGGCGGACTTAATACCAAAGGCATTCTCTGCCAGTCAACCATTGGGTGGTTAAGAGAATGTTAAGTAGGTGTAATAATTAAAAAAGGAAAAACAAGGTTTTATAATAACAATTGGGTCGTTTGAAAAGTACTAAATAACAAAATATAAAAAAGAGTAATACACGTACATTAATATGTCCACAATACAAATTGCTATACTAAATACACATAAATATAATAGGTATCTATGAATAATTACATATACTACAACCTTAGTATAATACATACATACAATAAATATATAAACATACATATACTTTTTTTTTATGGCTTACGAGCAGACGAGCAGTCGGGCCACCTGATGGAAAGTGGTCATGACACCATAGACATTGGCAATACCAGTGGTATCGCCAACGCGCTGCCTACCGTGAGACATAGCGTGTAAGTCTCGTTTACCCAGTAAATACGCTGGTACGGTGCCTTCTTTTACTACTTATTTTATATATAGTTATAAATATCAGATTAAAATAAAATAAAAGAATCTGTTTCATTGTTGTAATTGACTTAAGAGTTTCTTGCTAATTTTCCGTTTAAACTCATTACGACTTTTAGCCATTCTTATTTCCTGAGGTAACTCATTCCACTAGTGAATCGCCTGTAGGGAATGACAAATGGGTGAAGTCAGAACGGTGATTAGGACATTGAAGCAGACGATTATTCGTTGAGCGAAGGTTTTGCTGCTGACTTCACATAGATACTGAAAATGCGACAATATGAAGCTGGACTAAAAGGTAAATTTAGAAAGAATAGAAAGTAGTAAGCGCCCGTAGGGAGCGTCTTTGGAATAGGATGCCACTGCAATTGAGCACGATAAGTCGACACATGGTCAAATTTACGGAGATTGAAAACGAATCAAATGCAGTTATTCACAAGTCGATCGACTTTATTGAGGGATCTGCATTCGATAAGTCACCATAGTCGATAAGAAGAAAAATCAAAGCCTGCACAAGCATTGCCTTAGTTTGTGAGGGCTAAAAGTTTTTAAATCTGTATAGGCTACGCAAGATACCAGTAACCTTTTAACTAACAGAAAAAATTGTGCCTTTCAGTTAAGAGTTTATTATATCTGTTTATTATGTTCATTGCTTTATTATTCGTAATTCTTTTAAAAAACTACACAATGATAGTAATAAATCTATTATTTACGAATTTGTTGCGTATATTATTATTGTCACTAAAATATTTAATTTTATATGTATAATAATCGCGTAAATTACAGAAATAATTATATCATTATATTTATTACCGACATTTTGGACTCTTTCTAGCATCAATGATCACGGTTAGACTAGAATGGGGATATATTAGACATATCCTCAACCCAAATGGTTAACTGCTTACAATGGATTAATCAGTAGTCACTAAATTGGGTGGCGATGTCATCTTTTAACGACTTCTAAAGATTGCTTAATCACAGGGGCCGACTTTTTACAGCCCCTTTGAGGCATCGATTATCTGATTATTACTGCACTACTACCCAAGACTGAATAACATTAACGTTATAACTAATAAAAGCTGATTAATGTAATGTTCATACTACGCAAAAGTACATTTTATCCTAGACAAAAACAAAACAAAAACGACTTTAGCCTAGACTAGCGATCTTAGATATTTCGCACGGGGAGCTGTGCTGATAGGAAATATACCTACAATATTAAGATTTTTTTGTCAACATTCAATTTTATTACTTAAAATGCGTAAAACTATGCAATTTGATGTACAGCAAGTTACGTTGCTACAGTTTCACATAGCATAGTGGCACTAAAAATTTATGATGTTTGGTGTATATTTAGTGTACGATTAAATTGTAATCACTTCCAGAACCAATAAAAATAAACTTAAAGTATGTGCTACGTAATTTCATTTAACAATAACTGCAGTTAAAACAACCAGATATTTTTTTTGAGAATAATCCACAATAACCATTTTAATGTAAAACATTGTTCCAAATTGCAATCAGGAATATTCTACGATTATTTCAGACAATTTTAAATAAAAGATTGAAAGAAGGTTAATGTGAGCTTATATGAAAGATTATGCATTAAGGATTTTTTCATTCTATGTGCGTACATATAATACTGTGTCATATATCACATTTTGACGAAGAGAATACCCTAAAAGATATTAGAGCTTTAACATGCAGTGGTAGAAATCGTGAGGTTGTTTCTTGCAGCGGACGCGTTGCCACTGGATTATGTTGCGCAAAATGGTTATATATTGTTTCCAAAACTAATAAGGATAAATATGTTAATTTACTAACTTCTAAAAGTAAACATTTCTTCAATTTTTTTTCATCGGACAAGAATTGCATTTTTTGTGATTTACTACATTTTTCTATTATTTTGTCAAATAATATAACGAATATTATTTAAAAATATAATAGAAAAATGTCGTTTATAATCAACGAAAGTAACACATTAAATTAAATTGGTGAATCTTATAATATACTGTACGAAGCAGTTCAATATTTTATTTATTTTTGCGACAAATTACTTCCATACAGTAATAATATAACAAACTTCAGTGGAAATTTTTATCGTCAGTCCCGGATAAAGGATAATAAAATTTCTCCACGTAGTGGTTTACGGGTGACGCCATTGCTGAGTGAGTGCAAAAATATTTTATTATTGCTACAGTAATATGTTGTGACATTGTGTTCCCGTCGACATGTTCAGAGATAACTCTTAAAACGTCCAGAAATAAATCTTCCTGATTAAGCGACTTTACAGGGAGGAAATAAAATATGAACTATTATTAAACACAGGTTTATGGTGGAATATCGTCGCTCTGTTATAGATAGCTAAATCAAAACTAAATTTTCTGTTTCATTTAGTCCTGGAAAAAGCATATCAAAAGCAAGTGTGTGTAAATTAACATTTACATTTTAGCTGCCCGTTATAAATTAAATTAATATCTTTTTACATGACCAATTTTTTTTATTCTGTCTGTCTATTTATATTTTATGAAAAACTTATTTTATATTTGCAGTTTTTCTAATCAACAGTTTTTGTATGAATCTTCTACGTTTAAACTAAAAAAACTTGAGAATTAATCTATTATAGGACTTTTTAATTTACAATAATTATCATCATCCTGTGCCTGTGTTAGTCCACTGCTGGACATAGACCTCTCCCAATTCACGACTTCTCTATTAGCGGGTTTCTAGGCCGTTTCCCACCACGCTGTTCTAATGTGGGTTGGTGGCTGGACTGACTTTTTACCATCCGACGCATGGATCATCTTACATTTCAGACAGTTGGGTGATCGGCCCAAATTTAACCTAACCAACCAGAACATAAAAATAATACAAAGTCGTTTCCCCGAGCAATTCAGACCAACGACCTCCGGTTTATAAAGCAAGGGTCAGTATTGCTAGACCACGGAGGCGTATACAATACGCAAAATTTAAGGACTTTTCGTTCATTACCAAATGTATTTTTAGAAAATATTACAGATTCTTCGGAAAGTAAATTTCACTTGAAAAGCGAATAAGACTAAGTATACTTTACTAAATATCAATCGTTCTCGCAGGATTCTTGAGGCTCACAAAATTTAAGAAATTGGCCTACAATTTTGAATAGTTAAAGTTGTTTTTGCATGCTGTATTATTTTTAAATATTCACGTAAAATGTTAAAATTTTATATAACAAAACGATCTTTAAATAAATATCTTATCAAGTCATTACTTATGTAAAAACGCGTATTTTAAATTAGGAATAAAAGATGCCAAATCAACACAATCAGTCATAACGATAACCAGTATTACCTTCCTACGACGTACTTTCTAACCATACATAGATGAGCCTGTTACTGGAATGCTCAAAAAAGAGGGTTACTATTTGAAGTCACCACAAATCTTTATGCAAGACATAGAAGTATACATTACGGTTCAACAGTATTGTAATTGTTGTGTTGTCCATAGACAAAACAAGCATAAATTTACACTTAAGTGATGTAAACACCGACCACTAAAGTAACACCTATGGCCATTCCAGAATATTATAAAGATAGAATTTTTTTAACTGTACCTTCAAAGCCCGTTTAAATTTTTAAGCAGGGACGGTAGTAGCCGTGATGTTATATTCCGGTTACAAATGTATATAATGTATGTAATGTATTCTTAGTATCAACATAAATCCTTGACACGATATGAAGGCATTATGCAAGATAAACCAACAATAATTTACAGACATAAATGAGTAGATCAAAGAATTATACTATTAATAATAAATGATGAATTAGGCGTATAGGCACTGGAATATTGTAAGCACAAAATTCAACAATCATACGTAATAGTACTTTATTTATTTAATCGTAAAATCTCTAAAGGATATCAAATCCACTAATTTACGATTTTTCCGTTACTTAAATATATTTATTCTCTTTTATTATTGGGATAAGTATATTTAAGAAACGCAAAAAATCCGTAAATAAGTGGATTTGATATGCATAATAATCGCGTAAATAAAGAAATAATCTCTAAAGGAAGTATTTTCCTAACTGTTCGCTTTCCTGCCTACAGACGAATGACACTTATTGCCATAGAAAAACGAAATATGAATTTCGTAAATAAGGGTTAGGTAATAAAATCAGAAATGACGCAATAAACAGAAAGAAATCCATTATATCTACAGGCATGGTCGCACTGGCCCGGGACATAACTATAAATATTTGCAATAATTATAAAGCTCATTCCACGCAAACTTTTTTCATCTATTGAAAATCCCTAAAAACAATATAAAAGAAATCAGTAAGATGAAAATCGTGTTTACAAAATCAGTAGTGAAGTTACGAAATATGAAAAATAAAATGCTCATTCATTTATATATTCTTATAGTGATAATGAAGTAATATATACTAAATTTTACATTATGACATAAGAGAAAAGCTACATCATATTCATTCAAATACAATGCAACGTAAATACATTCATAAAAGTCCTGACATCAGGATCCCGATATTCATATTACCTTTACGTCATGCATTCCTTCTTGCATCTTAGTTAACGGCTATTCAGTCATATAAGCCTCAATTTTCATTAAAACAATTTATTAATATTATACCTATAATAACAACACTTTCTATTGTTAAGTCCAAGAAAGAGGTATTTTACCTCTAGGTTAAAAACGCTTTATTATCGATATTAAATGGGCCGAATAACATTGAGGTGATAAATGGCTCCCTACTTTTAAAGTGGACCCTATGGAATTCTTGGGCAACGCATTAACCCACCAATAATTTATGAAATGCACGCAAGTAGAAATCTTTGATTGTCTTCACTAAGCCTGTTTTTTCAACAATGTTGAAGTAAAATTGTTGTATTTTAGTAACATATGATTTTGTGCAAATTTGTCAAAAAGCAAATCGGTAGATACTTACCTTTCAAAATGCAGTTTTAATGAGTACAGCGATAATTACTAAAAAATATACATAAAATACGCAATTCATTTTTGATTATATTAAATCATTCAATTATATTAAATAACTGACGCTTTTGGTATATGCAATAATTTAATAAACAATGTAGATCATAATACTCGCTTAATATTTAATTATTTTTCTTTTAGAGACTTCCCTGAGTTTAGTTATCAGAAAATACCGAATGTATTAAGCCCGCTTCTTTTATCCGCAAAAAGTTAATAAATAAAGCCCAGCCCAGCTCCGTTATCGTTGATATCTATGGTGAGTACTTCAGATTCACTTGCTGAACGCATAGCTATGATATTCAAGTAACAAGTTAATTTTTTAATTGATTAAAACGAATATGGGGAGCAGAATGTTTACCAAATGGTAAGTGAGAGCTATGACATTAAAAAACAGTGTAAGGACGCACAAATCCACACACTTTGTTAAGACATAGAATGTTACGCCTCGTTATGTACAATGAGACAAAGACTTTGAACATATATCAAGAAAATAGTTCTAGATTCTTTTTTAGTCAAACCTTCTTAGTAATACTTCCGAAGTTTGTTGACTAACATGAAAGTATAAGAAGCAGCGTAAACATAAGGCTTTTACCCATCCTGTTTGCTTGTAGCCTCTGTTATACGAATCTTAAGGCATATAGTAAACTTAGGCAGAATTTAATATTATATAATTTTCTTGTTAAAATAAGATTGTATTATATTTTATAAAATAAAGCACCGACACTATTATTGGCACACGGTGCTCTTATGGAGGTAGTTACCCTCCGTCGTCGTGGTGTCTATTTATGCAGCAAAGCAGTAATCTGTTCCGGTTTGAAAGGCACCATAGCCAGCGTATTTAATGAGTAAACTAGGCTTAAAAAGCTCACAGTAGGTAGCGCGTTGATAATGCCATCGGTATCACCAACATATATGAGCGGCGTTGACCACTTTTCATCAGGTGGCCCGACTGCTCCTCTGCCATCGTAGCCAATGAAAAATAGTAAAAAGAATATGACATTTCAGGAACTCAGCCTAACTTTAGTTTTTAATTCACTAATTGAGTTCTAAGAGTAACTTAAGAGTTTGTGACTATTGTTATTTCATTGATATAATAAATTACCTGGGTAAAGAGGTTAAAAATCATTAATTAAACAAACTGATTAGTGCGGAAAGCTCTCTCGTGTTTATTGTTATAGAAATTGTCCGTGATCCCCTAAATATCTTTCAGTCTCTAGTTTTTTGTGTCTCCTTTAATCGATACGAAAAATATAAAAAAATCATTTATTATAACTGGTATTTGGAAACGTAATTACCAAAGACAAGTATATTCATCTGGGTTTGTCTTGTCGAGATTCAAAATACAACAGACAACTATTGCGACACTTAATAACTATAGTAATTAAAACTAACTCACAAACGAAGAGGTAGAAACAATAGTAAATTTATAGAAAATTAAGTAAACGTGTATTGTTAGGAACAACTAATAAACCGTAAGTAACCAGAATTCAAACACACGACGACGGTTTCTAATCTATTAAACTGCTAAAAAAGTTATGAGTTAAGTTAAAATAAATATACTTTCTTTATAATGAAGGAAATTCGAAAGTATCGCCAAGCTTGATAGACAACGTTTTAGGCTGCCATGGATTAAAGACATTTGAATAATTTACAAGGAACAGAACGGTCGTCAACGTAATGCTTAGTGACGAGGAATCTCCGTTATTAATGATACGTGTTGAGGGTTTTGATGGTAGTGTGAAGTTACTTGTTTTTACCCTTTAACCGTGATTTATGAATTCGACCAAAAATATTGGAGCTCATTTTAATCACAAAAATAATCTCTTTCGAGTATCAATATAGTTTTAAGCCAACGAAGGTATGACTTTTTATTCATTTTTAAATTCTATATTTATTTATGATACGCAGCTGGCGTCATTACAAGGTAAAGAGGCGTATTATCTCCTGTTTCAAGGCTCAAGGTCTCAAGTGAGTAATTAATTAATAACTTTTTTATACCGCTTTTCTTATTATCACTTACCCTCAAGTAAACGCCCTGCTCGTCTCATAGCTTTAACCAATACTAAAACAAGTTAAAAAAAACGTACGTAAGGTTTGTTTATTTCTCTTGCCTATAAAGTTCAATAATATATAAAGTACACCATAAATGCACCATCACTAAATAGTTTTTTAACAATTTTTTTGAGCCATCTAGTTTCTATAAGTTACTTTAGTATCGGTTTATAAAAGTCATGATAGCAGTAGAAGAAAATAATGATGATGGACGTCCCGCTTGGAGCAGTCAGTGACCCTGTTGTGCTAAAAGATTAGAGACCTATTACCAAAAATATTGTGTTATGAACATTGTGTTTTTCTCGTGTGTGGTCAAAAAGTATGAAAATGTCTGAATGTAGACTACATTCAGACATTTTCATAGTGTACATAGTACAAGCTTTGCTAAGTTTGAATATTTGATTATTTACATTGTTACAAGTTTTAGCGACATTGTATTTTTCATGTAATTACTTTAGTAAGTATAAAACGAATAAATTTTGAAATTTAAACTGTTTTTTTTTACTTTCATTTTATTTTATAGAGATAAAATTATTATGTTATATAAACGAAAAAAAAATATTTTTATGCATCAGTATGAGTATAGAAAACCTGCCATTGAATTATGGATACTGTAAACAAATTATGAAACATTTATTTAGTTTGTAAAAACATATTGTAGTGCCATGATTTCTAAATCATTGTAATTAAATCAATGAGTTGTTGCCTGGTTTAATAACATTTTACTGATAAAGAATTACATTTACAAGATTATGTAGTAGTATAATAGTAATTATAACTGCCTCCGCAGCCCAGTGTGCTTTAGAAGTTGCAGGTTCGAATCCAGCGGGGACTCAACAAATTTTCATTGTTGTTTCCTAATTGGGTAGGGCGTGTAAAAAGTCGGTCCACCCGCTTTGGACCAGCGTGTATGATACGGTCCATAAACCCACTAATGGAGAAGGAGAGGCCTATGTCCAGTAGTGGACTTACACAGGCTAATGATGATGAAATAGAATCGTTTGGGAATAATTTAAAAGTGTGTAGTTGGTATACCACTCCTCTACTGAACTTACTAACACAGACACAGTACTAACTCCTTGAAGGCGTAAATTACGTCACAAAAAACCTTTAACATATCTATAGATATAAACATATCTATACACCTTTAGCTTTATGTTTTTATAGTTGTAAATGGCTATAACCCGAATTTCTTTTTGTTTTACTATACTATATCTATTAAATATGTAAAATTGTTTAGAAATATATATGTTTTAAATATGTAAATTAACAGTTGCATTCTGCGTCAAAATAGTAAAAAATAGGGATAGTAATAAATATGCAAAGTATAATTATAAATCACGCTGTAAATTAGTATAAGTTTTCGAAAACAAGTTTGATTAAAATAAGATGATGTTATAGAAATATGATACTCCTAATTTACCTAATTCGTTGCAACGATGTATAACATGAGAAAAAATTTATTTTACATGGTCTTTAGAAAAAAAAAAACCTTTTAAAGAAAAAATTATGGGATAGCAAAAAAGCGTGTTTAAATAGAAAAAAAGAAAAAAAGTTATATACTCTTTTTCTTCTGCCGGTAAGCAAGCTGTTTTTTTTATATGTACATACAGGTTATGAAACTAAATCTGCTATACATGACCAATGCAAATAAATATTTACTTACACTTTATGGTTTAGTTTTACGGTTAATACAATAGCCTGCCTCGTTATACATTTTGGAATATTTCAGCATCCATGATCGCGGGTTGACTGACTAAAAAAACGTTGGGATTTACCATCTTAGTCTACCCGTGCCCATGAATACTGGACACTTTTTAACGCAGATTAAGCGTTTCTATAAATATAATACATTTAACTTTCTAATAATTTAACAAAGTATTTCTTCTTCACGTAAAGTACCGAGTGGTACCTCAGCTTGAAGAGATAGTAAATGGTTATGAAGAAGATTCATTTGAAGTCTTTTATACTTATCATAATTGTTTTTTTTTCTAATCAGAAGTAATGTAAAGTAAAATACATTTTAAGGAAAATTTTATATTAATTAAAAGTAAGGCTGTACGAAACGTTTGGACATTTAGGAAATTCAAATTAAGTTATGCTTAATCTGATTAAATCTTAACAAATTCGCATTTGGAGGGATTTTATGTTCTCGAAGATTCTTTTGCCTTAATTAACTCTTTAATTTAATTATATTTTAACTAAGTTTTTCCCTCTTTGATAATATAAACTTATATTAATTAAATTAAATCATATTAAATGAAATTTTTCACTTGTTTAAATTCACCAAAGTTCTTTTATTTACTGTATATATATGCTACACCAATACTTGTGCCTATGCATATGCAAATATTTTACAATTCCGTATGTAAAGTAGTTATATTTACATATGACTTAGTTAAACTCAACTGTAGTCCTCGACCTAGCTATCTGAACATTATAAAGTAAATCAATCAACGTAATAGGATGAAAAGAAACGTTCTGTCTAGAGTTTAACTGAGAAGATGAAGAATAATTTAATTTTGTTTATTAAGGAATAACGGTTTATGATTTTTGCGTAAAAGAGACATGCGTGCATTCGATAAAAGATAGTTTTTGTCGATGATTGGTTTAAACGTAGTCTAAAAAGCTATCGATATTACTTCAACATTACAAATATTAACTACTTAACACTATATAAATCTTGCTATTTCTCAGGATATCGTCTGATGATGACAACGACATTTCATTTTATTAAACTCAAAATCAAAATACAGTGTTCTATGGCATTATAAATGGTCTTCAGATTTCGTAGATGTTTTAATTATTGGAAGTTAATTGTAAGACATGCAACCCATTCCATAGTGATTTAAACTGTAAGTCTTACTACCATCTATCCCAGTTAGCTACCATGGGCAAATAATGAATTTAGATAAAACGAGGAATTTGTGACGATGAAAAGGAGAAATAACCTTTAACTAGTTATGCGAAATATTCCCAACAACAAGCTAGCAGCGCCGCATCCGTTATAGTGACCGACAAATACATCCACAGTAAAGCATACACTAAAGAACATTCAGGAAGAAATGATTGATAATATTGGCTACATCGTATGCAACTGTAGCTTTAAATAAAAACGGATAATTTTTATCAGACAATCTCACTTTAGCCATAGCAATAAGGTTATTCATCACGTTTATTTTACATCAATTAACGTTATAATTATTCGTGTCCACGTTGTCTGCAAAAATGTTTTAACCTTACGAAATGAATTTATCAAAATAATAACGGTGAATATAGATAAGGCACCAAGCCATTTAATGTGTCAGCTCTCTGGGGTCGTAATAACATATATATTAATTTAACGGGGGACTGCGAATTATTACATTAATACATTGATTTATGATTTATGCCCCATTTGGAATCGATAACGAAGCATGCGTATAATGCGGGAGAGATTTAATACCGCGTTCATACCGTTCGACCACGAGTTCCATCCCCTTTTGACGAAAAGTATAAAATAAACTGTTTTCAAAGTATTATTTAAAAATTACCTTTTAATCATGATATACTCGTAAATACTGATATTTTATTGTATATTAAATATTTTGTTTTACTGTTGAATGAATTTTGACGTTAAGTAGCTTGTTTAATAACAAGCTTATTTAATAATCAATTTATGTGAAAGTTGTCAGTTAATTTCATATCAGTTTAATATTATTTAATCATACAAATTTTACTTATCTAGTGTCTATTTTACAAAGCAGAGTGAAGATTAAAAGTGAATTTACGTCAATTTGTTCAAAACTAATGTGCTTGTTGTCTAGTCTTATTTCCAGGTGCTTTGTAAATAGATTTGCTATATCTGCCTGGGAAAAATCATGGAGCATACGTTTATGATAAACATTTCTTCACGAAGAAAGTACAAAGCCAAACATTATATTAAAGAAAAAACATTTAATTAGGGCAATTTTAATGTATTCTAATAAATATACCCCAAAGCATTTATTAATTTTTTTTTAAATATTTAATAAGATTATCAAAGTAAAAATTAAACGTTTCGTAAAGAAATCGCTTGTTAGCTTTGACATCACGTTTTTTTCCTGGTTTAAAAAAAGTACAATTCTGTTGTTGTGTGTTAATTCAAATTGAATATTTAATGTTTTTATTTCTACTAAAGTTATGAAGATTTTAATAAAGTAAGAAAAAAATTGTGACATTTTTTAAGCTTATGATATAAGATTTCGGACGAAAGATCTTGCTTTCAATAGGTATTCATTACTTATAACGTAGCCGCTTTAGCAAATTCTGCTCCATAAAAGTAGCATTAGAGTGTCATTTGGGATTTTATCCTATTATTGATACTGTATTAAATTAGGATGGATTTCCAGTTTCAAGAACGTTATTTTTTTGTAATCATCATCGTCGTCATCATCATCATTAGCAGCGTTTATCCGTCCACGGCTAGACATAGACCTTTTTCAATGTACGCCAAGATGGCCTATCCCCTGCTACTCGCTGCCAACTTTTGAGAAATTTCTTGCCAACGAACGCCAAATAAGGAAACCAGCCCCTAGTTCCCGATAGTCCACTATTTCTGGCCGCGGTAGCGGCATTTGTAACGGTGGGACAAGGGGTGCGAAGAATCCCCGTGCTACGGATCGATTCGAATTGTATTATGAGGTTTAAATTTTACATCCCCACATTCTTTTGTTCGTTCATTCACTGCTGCAATCATTCAATGGTTTAGTTAAGAGTTGAATTAGCTATGTCTAAAATTTTAAAAGAAGAAACTGTCAAATCCACTAATTTACGGATTTTTCGCGTTACTTAAATATATTTATTCCCGACGTTTCGGATTGTTTCCAGCATCCATGACCACGGGCAGACTAAGTTGGTATATGTCCGTATCTCTATGTTTTCGAATAACCGTCAGAGTTTTATTTAGAAAATAGACATATCTTTCGTTTTCTTAATTTTTAATATTGGTTTGACAAAAAGTATTTATGTTGTCCTTCAGTTTTTGTAGTTTTTATACTCTGCGTTTAATTTTTGAAATTATTGGATCCCAGGATGGTGGCAAAGACCAACCATCCTTTCTATTAAAATTTGGATATTTTAATTTCTTAGTTGCTTCCCGAATCATCCTTGGTATAAATCGATGTTCATTAGCTAGAATTTTGGTTCATCAAATCTAATATAATGATTGGGCTTGTCTAGAACATGATTTACAAATTGAGATTTCTTAATGCGTAGGTGTTTAACATCAGCTATATGTTCTTTTACTCTGGTTCTTACTGGTCTTTTTGTATGTCCAATGTAAGAGAGACCTCAATCACAGTCTTATTTCTACACACTCGGTACCTGTGGAGGAATTTTACATTTGAGGGATGGTAATATAGCCAATCTTCTTCGGCGGCTTATAATATGTTTTAATACAAGCTTGCTTTAAAATATAACCGATTTTGTCGGTGACTCACCTCTTTCGACTGTGGCTGGCTTCATACGGTACTGCAGGACGAGACGTGGAACTTGGAGTTTGTGTCACGCAGCACCCTGCTTGACATTCTCCAGTTCAGCCGTCAAATGCTCCTTGTCGCAAGATCCGCTGTGCTCTCTGAAGCAAACATTTACCGACAGTAGCTAACTGAGAGGGATGGTGGTGAGAATCACCATTTAAATATTTATTCGTGTGCTTCAACATGGCGCAAGATATAGTATAGTTTGTCTTAACTGCTGCCTCGTATTAAATAAATAATTATTGTACCAGAATGTTGTTCCATTAAACATTGTTAGTTGACAACTTTTTATTACTATACTAATTAAATTAGTGCCTGTTGGTGTTAATAAAGCAAGATCATAAAATTTTAAATAGCAAAGCACAGTATAAAATTGTGCGAAGTTTAAACTCAGTTCACTGAACCCGAGAGTTGAAGAGTCAAGCTGCCATCGCTGAGGGGCATTTAAATAAATTACAAGGCTCGCTGAGCGTTCCTCAATAAAATGCTAAACGACAGGGCACCCACGTTATTTAAGGTGGTACTTGTTAATACTTCCGATAACCGGATGAAAATCTCTTTAAAATTCGTGTGTCTTAATTATTTCATGACAATCCGTTTTCTTTTACATATTAGGTAACATTTTTCATTTTTTTTTTTCAAATTTAAACTCAAAACAATAATTTTCAAAAATAATCCTACATTTAAAATTATATCCTAAGTACATAAAACATGACATTGTCTCCGAGTGTTATCTGTAATATAAATTTGTTACAATATAATACAACTCTTCAATAAAACTTTTAATATGATTTGATTAATTGACTTTTTAACAAACAGTTAGCGAAATAGACTGCTATTAAAGTTTTTTACAGGAATCTCGCAAACCTTTAAAATTATGTATACATTTAGATTTCGAAGAGGAATCTTAGGAGTACAATTATTTTAACATATTTTTTTAGAAATGAATTTAACAATATGAGCTGATAATTAATATAAATGTTGAAAATAGTATTTAATGTTATACTAAATTTGTGTATATTTGCTGAAAGGTTATAATGTATCCCTGAACAAGTAGTTTGAAACAACTGCAGGTGTTAAAATCTTACTTTAGCGAAAACGAATAAAATAATATTTTTAGTTAAAGACATGATGACAGAAGTAAAAATAAAATTTGCTATTACCCAGGAGGATACAAAACGGTAATAAATGTGTTATTTATCAGTGTCTGCCGATAAAGATACAGCGATCGAGAGAACGGAACGATCCATAAACGATAGTCAAGTAATGTTGCAGCTTCTGCAAAAAGCTATTTTGATAAATTTAAACTTGTGTTGTACACTTGCAATTTTTGTTCGAAATGCAAAAGTTATGTTTCAATTTCAGCTATGGACTCTTGAATATTTTTTTATAATATGTAATTAAAACGTGGGCCCCTAAGAAACGCAACGCAAGAATGATGAAATCTGCCTGCCAACTTGAGCGATTACATGTGACTTGTCTTCTACCTCCGGGTAGATTTAATTACGCATTTTTTGACTGTTTGCTTAAATGTACAATAATTACACAAATAAATCGTAAGTTAGCAAAATGCTTATCTACTTTCTTCATCATCATAATCATTAACAGCCTTTGGCAGTCCGCTGCTAGCTTTTTTAATGAACGCCAAGACGCCGATCTTGTTGTGACTTATTGCGACCATTAAAAAGAGTTACTCGTGACTGCCACGCTGAGCAGGTGCATTAGCATTTGAATATATACACTTGTACTACAGATCTGTATTAGTCCTATTATTTTTATCGCGGGGAAACTACGCATACCCGTCCTCGCGGGTAATGTCAGATGGTAACCCATCTACGCGTCAGACTCGCACCGACAAAAACCACCACGTTGTTCCTTGATGACGCCCTTAGGGTGGGGTCACAGAAACGTGCTTACATTCGTTTGCCACCCTACCAGCGCTGGCTGCCGAAACAACCCCATCTCAGCTGTACGGCCATCTGCCTTCCTCAGGCGCGTCCCTTCTCCCATGGCTCCTCCTCACCGCATTAGTGGTGCGGCCCCGCCGAGTCTTGGAGGATAGGGAGAGTGGCCTACGGAATACCGACACTCCTCTTCCATTGTAACTCCACTTGTGTCTCGAGGGACAGGAAGACACCTACCTCCTACGAACCGTCCCTCGTACCCTCCAAAGGCGCATCCAAAGCGGGCTTGTTCAGCCCGCTTAGAGCAGCCTCCTCCAGGGCCGGCCTTACACCACAGGCCAGCCAGGTTCCTCTTAGCTTCCCCGCGGCCGGGCAGGCCGCAGGTACTGAGCCCCACCGCTACGACAAAGCGAAAACCTGTTTCCCCGTCCCGTAGGGATCTGTATTTCTCCTACTGTAAGAGATCCGCCGTCAAGTTGACGGTTGGGTCGTCACATCCCTACGCCAGGTAAATGAAACTGTAAAATAAAGCTACTTCTCATAGTTGCACACTGTTATGCAATTTAAAAAAAATTAACAATAAATATGACTAATTTAATAACCAATAATTACATACCACTTTATTGCATAGTAAAGAATGCCAATATTTAAGCTAGTGCTTGTAATAATAACGCTCGATAAACGTGACATTTTGGTAAAGTAAGAGAAATATAGATACAAAAAATTGGAACTTAAACTTTAACACAATAACTTAAACCTTAAGTAATTATTTGCAGAAAAACAATATAACTGTTTTTTTATATATAGTGAATCATATGTCTAAATCTGTATCACTTTTTCTGGACACTATATCTTGTCAGTTGCAAAATTCAAACAAACACAAACACGCTTGCAGAAGTTAAAACGATAGGCAATCACAATATTTCGTAAAATTTATCTATTTTCATATGCAATTTCTGATCTTTGAAAACTTAAGATGGCTAATGTATCGAATATAAGGCGTACGCAATGATGCTATGTTTAGTTATTCTTTAAACTATCGGTATTTATATCATCGAAAACTACATACAATGTAGAGAGTGTTAAATTCATATAGAAAAAAACTTTTTACTATCCAACCACTTGAACAAGTATTTGTCATTGACAGAAGTTTAAAAAATGCTTTACCTATATCGTGATGGGTATACATAAAACAATATTTTTCTATTGTCTTATTTATTAAACAATATAGAGACGTTAATTAAAATGACATAAAGCAAATAATGGATAGGGAATTAATCTATAACTGTAATAATGTACTGTTTTATAAAAATCAAAACTAAGAAGTTGAACTAGTTCAAGCACTTGTAAAATAATTTGAGTTTAGGATTAGGAACGCACATTAGATTAATGAGTGAATGTTAGCTTTAAATGCGTAAATTATATAATAATCACATAATCTTAGTAGTTCAGTAATTAGTATGCAGTAATGTAGTAATAAAATATAGTCTATATATATCTGTATATAGCGAAAGCGAATCTATCTCAAATTACTTCTGAATTAGCAACAATTTTCGACTTAAGTGATAAAACGATCTCTATCCATTGGCGCCTAATAGAAAAAGTTAAAATACTCCAAAAATTGATACACACGAATTGACAAAAGCAAACCAACAAACGCTTCTTATTTACTGTATTTCTTTGCTCAATCGTCACAATAATGATGGAATTTTCAAGCGTATAACTTGTTGCGAGAATTAAATCCTGTACGATGACAGTGAGTTATCTTCACAATAGTTTAACCCTAATGAAGACCATGCAGACCCTTTCCGTAAAGTAAAACTCACGAGAAAATAATATTTTGTTTAGTATTTGGCGAACCAGTTTTATTCGCTACAGCTTCTTCAGGTCAGGTCGACGTTTACTGCAGCCCTTTATAGCTAATATTTACAAGCAATGATAAAAAAGCTCGCTATCAAACAACGATACAAATTCGTAACGAGTTTAGCCCACAGCTACTTCAGACGCACAACAAACGAATGATATATTTGAGGAGCTGCGATTGGAAGCTCTATTTTCCCTAAAATATACTTCAGATCTCGAACCAAACCTATTACCATTATTTCCAAATTATACTTTAGAACAGAAAAATAACAAATCCGATGTGACAGTTAAAAGTCTTTAAGCAGTTTATGCCATGATCCTATAGTTAGACTTTTGATTCCAGATTTTTTCCAAAGCGATCATTGATCTGGATATATTATGCTGAAAGTGTATCGATAAAAGTGAAGAATATTAAGATTTATTACGTAATAAATTCAATATAAAAACGTTGTTTACTTTTACTAAACGTCAATTTAGAGTTAGAGTTATTTACAGACACAGTAGATAAGCGTAAGCCGTGGTTACTTTATAACTAATATACTTTTCATATGGTATCAAAGAACGATATAAAACACTGTAACAAATCTGATGACAAATAATACTATGGTCTTAAACTTCATAAACAAATTAATTCATAAACGTTACTTTTGGAGTATATACAAAATAAGGGAAATATAGCGATAAAACAATAAATCTGCTTTTGACACGGGTCATGACATAAAATTCTTGTGAAGAAAAACGTTTTCGTTGCTTGAATCGAATCGAATCGAAATCGTGTTATTGAACATAAATAAAGACTAATGTTAAGCTGCTTCACATTTAGTTTTCATTTAATATAGTAGCAGTACGTCTTTATAGTAGAGACGACTAAGACATTCACGCAGTAATATGATTTTTGCGGCACAAGAACTGAGACACTGACTGCTATGTTACATACAATGTCTTGTTTACGCAGTAATATTACTTCTTTGTTTTGATAATACTGTCTTATGCTTGCGCGAATATTAATCTTGATGTCTACTTGTAGAAGTGTTAATATATTATAACTTGAAACTATTATTAATAAATGTTACTGTTTTTACGCATTTTATCGCGTTTCAGACATATTATTTGTTGTTGTCAAAAATTATAAATAACAAATGTCTAATTCAGTAATGAACATATTTCTGCAAAATTAAACAACCGAAATGAGATTTATTTATGGCATACGAGCAGTCAGGCCACCTAATGGAAAGTGGTCACGACGCCCATAGACACTGGCAATACCAGTGGTATCGCCAACGCGCTGTCTACTGTGTGACATAGGATGTTAAGTCTCGTTAATCTAGTAAATACGCTGGCTAGGGTGCCCATCGAACCGGAACACAGAAGTGTTTTCACACTACTACTTCGTGGCAGAAATAGGCACCGCAGTACTCCACCAGACGGTCTCCTGTAAACAGGGGGACCTACCACCGGTAAATTAAATATGAATTTATAAATAAATATATATTTGAAATATCAGAATCATTCGTTAAAGCAGCAGAAATAATTAAATGGCTTTATTTGAAAGCGAAAGGGAGTTAAAATTAAACTCCGAAATTTTAATTAACCTAAAAGTATACATCATGGGTACCGCAGATGGCGGACCAAAAGTGGAGAGTTTCAAATATTCTGTTGGAACAAAAAAAGTCTGATAATCTTTAAACTTAGTTTGAATACTTTTCGAACTGATTTCATCCTCAAATATGTTTAAAATAGAAAATGTTGAATATAGTGTGACAAAAACTAAAATTTACTGTTTAATAATTTTAATAAAGTTTTTAAATGACTGAATCGTTGTTTCATAGCTAGTTATTGAGTATTTTAATAAAACTATGTAAATTTTGCAACCTAAAAGAAACAAATAATGTATTATATAACATTAACTATTATGATATTATTTATTCTTTTACCTCTAGCTATTTTTTAATGGTTTAGTAAATGGTCATCCCAACTATTTAATAAGTATCTTGTAATAATTTTTTAAACTTCTTAAAGTATCCTATAATAATTTTAAAAGGTGAAATAGTTTACTATTTTTAAATATTCAATTACAATCTATTGCTTATTTAGATATATTTTCTTTGTTTCCATTCACTTCACAATTTGCTAACAGCCTAATAGCGTTCAAGAGCTCCTTAACCTATAAATTAATCCGCGTCTACCCAACTCAAGACATTTCTCCTAGTAAATATACGGTCTCACTATTTCTTTTCGTTTAAGTTTCGGTTCAGTGAATCTACTAAAGAGTTAAGTCGTTTGTTTCTTTTGCTAAAAGCATGTTAACGTTAAAATTGTAATACGTATTCGTTTTAAGTTTTATCAAACTTTTGTTAAAATTTTTCTTCTTTAACGATATATTAAAATTTTTGTCTAAGACGACGGACAGACTGACCCAGTTACTTTCGCATTTATAATATTGGTATCGATAATAGATAAATTATAGTTCTAATTGGGTAAAAACATACATTTAGTGAAACCTCTTTAAAATACATTATATTTTAGTTTTTGATTCCAAGGTCTTTTTTTTTAATTCTTATAGGAGACTTCTCTTGTTGTAAGGAAATACTTAAATATTATTAAATAAAATTACTCACGGGGTAGACCACGGCCGCTGGAAAGTGTTCGAAACGTCGGGAATTTAAATGTAAAATAAACGCGATAAAATCCGTAAAGTCATTTTTATTTAATAATGTATAATATTCGCGCAAGCAACAGAAATAATTACTTGAATATTATTTTTAATAATTTAAAAACATGAATGGTACTATGAACAAATAGTATCGCTCTTCCTCGTGACATCAAAATTATGTTATTTTATTAGACTTTACAGTCGGCAGAAGTACTTTCATTACAAAAAGACTTTAACTATTCGCAGGTGAATTCAGTGCGTCCCATAAGATGTTAGTTTCTATTGGAATTGGTAGATACAAAAACAGAATAGAAAAAAATGAACAACATCATTAAAATATTATTTAAAATCACTTATTTTTTTGTCAAACTATTACAAACAATTATAAAAATAACACAAACAGAGTTTAGTAAAAGACTACAAATTCGTGCTTTATTTGTTTTATTATATTCCCGACTTTTCAGATATAAAATATATGCGTTGGCGAAAATTTTCGTATAACGGCAAAACCTGTTTAGTTAAATGTGTCTTTGTCTTAAGATCTTGAGTTAAAACTAAAATTTATATCCTTAAAATAAAATTGTTAGAATTTTCGTAAATGCAACGAAAATTATTCCAGTGTTACAAATAGCCTTGAACTCAGAACTTGAGTGTAATACATTGCAGGGTTTTTCAGTAGCCTGCGAAAATTTACTTAAGCAAATTGTTATGGAAGCGTTTAGTTCCAGCGAAAATGCTGTACATTGCAGAATATTAACATTTTGATACTGGAAACCGAAAAAAAGAGAGTTACAAAAACATCCGCAATAATACATACTATCTTTAAAAACATATTCACTCACGTTTTTTAAATATAAATAATTGCTAACCAATTTTCCACACTTCTTTGGACACGGGACAGGTTAATGTGTGCAGTACCATCCAGCCTAGAAAATCGCGTGCGTTACATATACTTTAAACTTGTACTATGTGTTCTATACTTTTATATTTCGAAGATATGTAACTTGTTTTTAGAATCAATTTGTGCCACGGTATTCGGAATCAACGAGATGGAATCCGTACGTTTTTCAACAGTTACGTTACTTAGTTTTTTGAATTAATTTTATTATTCAATTATTGATAGTTTTTCAATTCCGTAATAGCGAAAGAAGTTTTAAAATACTAAAAACGTTACTAAAGAAGCTAAACAATATTATAATAATATAAATAGCACAAATAAAGCAATAGAGTCTGCATTAGATCTAAAACGTTATGTATATTTTAAAATTGCTCAACATTTAATCCTTTCGTTACTTTTATTCACCATGCCGTTTAATTTTAGGATTTTTGAAATTGTTTTTTACATTTCACAAGTGTATAACAAATGACACCAAATTGAAAATCCGTCAACAAAATTTTCACAGCTGGTGAACCACAGACAACATACACTGTGAATTCCTTTTAATGGAGAACCATTTTAGAGCGTGTTTTAACCGTAAAGGGTTTTAAAAATGCGATGTAGGTAAATCTCGAATTCACGAAATATTCAATTATTAACATTAATATATTAAGTGTTTTAAAAAACACGTAAAGAAAAAATAAAGTCACCGACTATTGGTTGACTACAAATCAAAGGTTTCACATGTTTTTCAAACAACAGTTTAAGTCATTCATAATTTCCTATACCATTAACCTATATGCATATTTAATTCTATTGGATATTTAGAATTGGGTAGAACAGTTTTTGTATCTCCTGAAGTTAAAGCTAACTTTTGTAAAGTAAGCACTTAATAAATAGCGCATTATAAATCACCATCTTTAAGCATATAATCTTTGATATTTTTATGACTTTTTAATCGTGTAAAAACTGTGTTGTTTTCAAGTGTTTGAAAATAGCACCGTGTATAGACTTAGTACACTCAAGAAACTTGGTTAAACATAATTACATGAAATTAATTTTGTGTAAGTTCAGTTTTAAAATATATATTTAAATCAGTAAGATCTGTCCATAACCAAAAAAAATGTGCATTTAAAATTTGCACCAAAATTATAACAATATATGAACGACTCGAAAATGTAGCAGCGTATATTATAAGTGTTATTATGTTCTTGCTGAAGTAGCCTCAGTTCGCCTGCAGGGTTTATTAAAATGATGACAAGAAGTCACAACTAAACTCGTGACCTTGTATTTACATATATTTGTAAAAAATATTAAATCTATATTTTTTGACCGACTTTCGAAAAGAAGGAGGTACTCAATTCGGAGGTACGTGTGTCTTATTTTATATATCATTACCTCTTAGTGAATTTATTTTGTTATTTTTTTTTAAATGATAGGTCCCATTTGTTTTAAATAACACTGTGTTAAGTAATTTGATAGGTATTTAAGAAATAAAAATAATACGGTACCAAAAATCACAACCTCGTGCGATAATATATTTTAAGTTTACATAAAAATAAAACGATTAAAAAATTTTTCATTTCATAATATGTTGATAAAATGTTACATAGATGAAATTTTTAAAGATACTATATTAGAGACTTATAATGCAGGGGCGGAAACAGCTTTTTGTTGCAATAGTTTCCTGCAGATATAACGTTGGCACTTTGTTATGTTTGAAGTTCGTCATATTTTTTTTAATTAAAATTTCACTTGTTTTATTTATGTATAAACCACCAGCGTAATAAAAGCATAGTCGTTGAACTTAATAAAAATGGTGCAATAAAAAAAGTTTTAGTCTACTTAAATCTGGAATTAAAAAATAAATTTCATTCTTTTTAGTTCTAGTGATTCCTATTGCGGAAAGCAACCCGCGTAATTCAATGCCGCGCAGCTGTGAATACCACATTCCCCGCTAGAGAGATCTCTGTAAACACTTCTTAATTGCTCGTTTCACCCACTATTTAATAAAAACACTCTTAAAGCAATTTAAATTTCTTGAAAATAGCATCAGAGAATAGTCAATAGTAATATATACAACTAGTAAATTTCACTAAAATTTATTAATTGGTTAAGACGGAAAAAATGTAAAGACAGGCTAACAGAGTTACTTACGAATATGTAATCCTAGTGTGGATTTGTTAAAAAATTCAAAACAACCTCGAAATTATTTTTAAAAATAGGATATTATAAAAAGTAACAATATATATATTATTTTGAGAAGATTTCCATTTTTTTCGAATAACGAAACTAAAAACTTATCTAAATCACCTAATGAACATGCAAGTTATTACTATGTAAGGTCATACCAAAGCTTAGAATACTATAAAGTTTTATTTTACTGTCAGGTAACATTGTAGATATAGATTAACTATCGCGACTGTTAGCCGGCTCAAGCTTTTTTTTGTGCCGTAATGAAGTGATAAAAAAGTTTTTATTTAATTGCGTAATCCTCTTACCGCAGATCCTCGTTGTGAGGGTAATTTACCTAATTAAAACGCCTGTAAACGTAGTCCGGACGCAATGAGCGTAAATATACTCGGTGTTCAACGCAATTGAGCTTCGAAAATTAAGTGAAATTTTGGTTTTCGTATAACAGTTATTCATTAATGGTTATAGTTGGTTTTTTTGCAAACGAATAGCTATTGACACATTGTACTCATTTTAAATATTTTTTCTTTATACCATCGATTGAACGAGAAGTGTCTAGGTAAGATATGAATACCTTATATGTATATATATATTTATTATTTTTGATAACCCATGATTTAATTTAAAGTTACCTACTTTATAATTACTATGTACTTGGACTGAGATCCGAAACAATCCGAAAAAATGTTCTCTCTAGCGCATAGCAATATTTACCACGTACCATTATAACATTTATTCCTATCTTTCAGACACTGAAGCATTCAGCTTCACGGAACAGAGAGTAAATTTATTAAAATGAATAATAGTTCCGTAAATCGAATGAATAATAATAAATGTTAAAGATTTTCCAATTTTGCGTAACCAAAGTAAGTAAGTAAAAAATTTAATTACAATTCGTAATTGAATTTTAACTCTTAGGGAATGACAGAGTTATCGAGAAAAAAACGATTTTCTTTAAAATTAAATAACCCGTTTTTGTGGTTATTGTAAATATTAAAAAATAATTGTAATAATAATTTTTTTAAGAATTAATTTCGTACTGATAATTTTATTTTGTTTCGTGTACTTATTTCACAGTTAAACTTTTGAAGTAATATAAAGTAACATAAACTCGATTTTGTTGGATATGTACTTAATTAACAATTGAATTCATCGTCATCATCATCATCATTAGCAGCCCTTATCCGTCCACTGCTGGACATAGGCCTTTTTCAATGAACGCCAAGACGGCCACCTTTGCTACTCGCTGCCAACTTGAACCGGCTACTGCACGGAGATCGGCATCCCACCTGGTCGGAGGTCGACCAACGATCCGTCTTCCCAAACGCGGCTTCCACTCCAGAACCTTATTGGCCCATCGGCCATCGGTTTGATAAGAATTACGAGTGGCCTTCTGCACGCTACCGTTGCAGTACACGTGAATGACATAGCAATAAATAATGCATGCTCAGTGAGTAAGGTAATCTATAGGGAGTTAAATCTATAGAATGGGCAATTTTGCAGCTACTGCAGTACGTAAACACGAACTTTAAAGCTGTTTTGTTATAATTTTTTAACGAATGATACTGTTAATGTAAGGTTTTATCTGTTTAACATATGTATATATTATATGTTAACTTAAAACTGCTAATTTGAAAATTATCAATTGTTATAGATATTTAAAACAAATCAAAATATTGAATACCTATACAGCCAATGAAATTTAACCACTTAGAAGACATACTCTCCGAATATTTCTCTATAATCATAAAGCATATTACCCTGTCAATGGAATCAAAATTGGTAATAATCTGATATGTTATAAACCTAAAAAATCAATACGGATTCCCTTTCACAATGGAGATTTGTAAATGTTTATATAATATATAATTTATTAGTAATTAAAAATGTTATATCTATATAACACATTCTATTTTATTGACCCTTTCTATCTTACATAGACATAAAAGATTAATTGACCCTCGCGGGGCCTTTTACTCTTACAACTCTGCCAATATAAACGTAAAACGGCATTTGCTCATTTTTCTATTATAATAAGGAATTATTATACATAAGCAGTGTTTTATTACGTTATTCTATAAAGTAATATATTGACGTACAAATAGCCTTGCTGAAGCAACGCTCTTAAAACATTCAGAGCGAGAAGTTGATGAAGGCTGTAATATTTAGAAATAGAAGTAGGAGTACTATAAATGAAGTGTTAGTTTACTCTTGTTGTTGGTCTCTAAAGCAAAAAAATATTCCGACCATGTCTTGTATTCAGTTTATTAACGTTGTATGAGATTATTATTTTTATATTAAAATTTTCTTACATGTCAAAGAGCTATGTATGTAATTATGGAGATGGCATTATGAATAAATAAGTAGTAATAAATCTTTGCATTACATGTGAAAATATTTTAATGTTTTATTCAGAATAACTTGAACTATAACTGATATCCAATCACAATATAAATATCACAAGGTACTAAGAACTTACTAACTTAAATAATATTAACAAATGTAACTTTCCCCTAACCACATGATTTATTGAAAATTGCCAATTAAGTCTGTTTGCAACGCCTAAAAGATAAAAACTATGAAATATCTAATAGAATTGAACATATTTCTGGTTTACCTCACAGTTGACACTCGTTTAATATTAAAATGAAAATTGTTATCTCCTTAATCACTTGTGTTTTTGTTACGTTAAATAATAGGTAAGTATTTTACAATATAAGTTATGCTCTACCTGTCATACTATATAGTTATAATACTACTTCTATTACGGGTACTTTGTTGAAAAATAGTTTCAATATTGACGTTTTGTCTCTCTGCGATCGTGTATAAAAGACGGGTTCGAAATATAGCGAAACACAAAAACAACTACAGAAATAGTGCGCATCTAGCTCTCGGGTCGACCGGACAAGCCCGCTCGATCCGCTCCGCTACCTGCGCCTTCCGCTTGGCCCACCCGTGGCCACGCCCTCCCCCCCGACGCCTACAAGTGGCAGAAGAAAGAAGACTCCGTGTTCGCCGTGCAAGACTGCAGTGACTGTGCTCAGTGCTAGAGTGTGCCGGTGTAACTAGTGTCGACACACTCAGCGTACGCGCCTGGCGTAGAAAGCTGTGTAGCCGTCCGGTGAGTCGCTCTGATTTCTGTCTTTTCTCTCAATTTTCTGTCTTTACAGCGTCCTCATGTCCCTTCTGTTGAGATATAGGAACCATTATATAAGTCTCACCCTTGCCAACTAAATTATCATTCACGTTTCACCCGAAACGTAGTTAAAATTAAAATCAACACGCACACCACCCACGTGGTATTTTATTCTTTCACTTAACGCTAGTTTGCTGCATTAGGCAGCAACTTAGGTATACACCTAGCGCTCCTAAAGCGCTAGATTTCATTTCTAACGTTAGGTTTACACCTCCCTGCTCACTGGGGCGGGGAGGGTAGGGCACACAACCCCCGGCTTCACCGGGGGTGCTTGCACGCGCGTTAACATTCGATTACATCTACGTAGATTTGGCAACATCGCTTAACGATGTTGCACTTAATGCAAGAAGCCCTAGAGGGCATAGGCCTCAACATTGAGGACCTCAAAGATAAGACGCCGGAAGCGATTAGAGAAGCCATCCGCATGGCAGTAAATGCCAACGGTGGCACATCAGACTCGTCCTCATCATCGTCATCTAAGCCCAAGAAGGGCAAAAATCGCGCGCCGCAGCTAGGGCCACGTCGGAGGAGTCCCGAAACTCCTCCTCTGAATCCACCCAATCCACATCCGACTCCGAAATGGAGGTCGAGGTCGAGGCAGACTCAGATGCCAGAGAGCCCGAGGAGCTAGACGCAGGAGGCTTCTTACCGATCCAGTCGCGCAAGAAAAAGCGCAAGAATAGGTCTTCACCGGCGTCATCGCCGACTCCGGACCCACCTGTTAAGGCGCCGAAATCGTCGGCCGCCGAATTATCGGCCCCGAGATTTGCCAGTAGAGTCAACCCTGCACTCACGGCAACCACCATCCGCTGCTTACAGCCGGCCGCATCACGGCCCTCAACTTCGGCTGCTTCTCAGCAACCCACGCCCGCTGCCTCACAGCAAGTACCGGTCTCACTCAGAGACAATGCCACCGCCTATCTATATATTAGGGTCGAAAGGAAAGTGGGCGAATTACGGTCAGCTTTATCAAACCGTGTCAAATTCACGGCTAACGATTCCGCCAGTGGGATCAAAACTCAGTTAGAGACGGTGCAAGCGCACCGTGACGTCACCATATATTTGCTCGAGAAGCAGCATTATTATTCATACTTTCGCGCTCCCGGAAGAGCGCGTCCTTCGGACAGTGGTCAAAGGGCTGCTGAAGGAACTACCGACCAAGGGATCTTCGACTTTATCAGTCGGAGAACATTCCATTTTATTCTGCACAAAGGCTGTTGCATCCGCGACAAAAAGCCATATAACGTCGTCCTTCTGACGCTCGAACGCTCTACAGAGGCAAAAAGATCTATGATTTGAAACACTTTGCGACATTGATCGCATTTCTTTTAACGCGCCGCATTCAAACGGCCTCCTGGGCAGTGCCAAACTGCCAGCCTATTCGGACACACGGCCGCACTGCCACGCACGACCTCGTTGCTAAAGTGCCTCGGGGACCATGGCACCCCAGACTGCCCCTCGACCTCGGGACCGAGAAGTCCTAGCCACATACGAACCGCCGGCATGCGTCAACTGCCAAAGTCCTGGCCACATGGCCAATTACCTAGGTGCCCTAAGGCGCCCAAGCGGAGACCCTCCACCATCCACCATCCCTAGGCGCCCACCGGTGCCATCCTCACCTCCTTCCCTGCCCTCCGGCCTGCTCCGGCGTGGCAACACCCAGCGCTCCGCATAGCGCCCCAGCCAGCGTGGCAACAACCGGCCCCGCAACCTGCACCGAGCGCCTCCGCGAGCGCCGCACCTCGCGCCGCACCAATAAGCGCTCCGCGAAGCGCTCCGCGAAGTGCTCCGCGAAGCGCTACCCAGCAAGCTAGCCAGCAATGGCAGCACTGGGACCAACACTGACGTGTTAGTTAATACAGAGACTTCGCAAGTCGATAGGCTCACCGCCGAGCTAGATGCCACCGTTGGCAATTTCACCGCCCGCTTAGCTGTATCCGCAAGTACAGAAACTTAATTGAGCTAATTCGTGGAACTAAATGGCTAATACACCCCACAATTTTATAAACAACGGCCCGGGCCGCGTAAAGCCACGCGCATTTAATTTTAGTCTTTTAACGCAAACGGTCTCATGAAACAAACGACCGAAGTCAAAGAATTCTTCGCGAAAACGACGTCGACATTCTACTGGTGCGGAGACATTCCTAAGGCCCGGAAGAGGAGATCCGAAGATAGTAATTATAACATCGTAAGAAATGATGGGACCGGCGCTTCAACGGCGGCACCTCATTTATTATAAAGTCACTGCACTGCGTAGCAATCGACACGCCGTCGAATCTAAAGCATTTAGAAGCCTCGATCTGCAGGTTAGCCATGACAGGTCACGCGCCGATTACAATAGCTTCGGTATATTTACCGTGCAGAGACACCTCATGTATCAGAATCCGACTTCGAGACGCTAAGGATATAGCGTCTCGAAGTCGGATTGGAGACGCCGTAATCCTCGCCGGCGATTTCCAATAGCAAGCACTAGATGGAACTCACACTTTCAAACCGGGGTCTAGATTAGACGAATTGTCAGATAAACTTAACTTCAGTGGGTTGCGCGTTGATGCAAACACACTTCCCACACGTAGTGGGACAACGACCGGATGTGCTTGATATTGCAATCGTAAAAACGTCAATCTGCTCTTAGGAGCATAGAGGTCATCGACGACCTAACATCGGGATCACCGTCCCTGCGTCTTAAAGCTAGGACCTTCAAATCACCAAACTTAGTTCTTAAAACTAAAGTCGACTGGCATAAGCTAAAGTCACAGCTAGACTCTACAGCTCACCCCATTTAGATACCATCCCAAATTCCTTTAACACCGCTTCACGACGTGAATCTCGCCGCTCATGCATTACAAGTCATGTCCAAAGTGTCGTCGAGGTTCTCGAGGCAAGTCCGGGAGGAAAACCCCGCTGGGCCTTGCCAAACGACATGCAGGACCTCTTGCAACGCAAGAGAGGCGCGATTCGCGCCACGATTGGTATCCAACCACGAGCGGAATCGAAGGTACAGCTACGCACCCTTTAACATCAGTCCAAGATGCGCATAGCTGAATTCAGGAACGATCGGTGGATAACGATCTGAGCAACCTACATCCTCTCCCAGTGGCCTTGTGGCGCATTCCTAAAGCCTCAAAGGCGGCGGCAGCCATCCACCTATGCCGCCACTCATCCAACCGGACAAGCCCACAGCGTTTATCGATGAGGAAAAGCAGAATGTTCCGGCCTGACGGTCTCGAGGCTCAATGCTCGCCCAGCTCACAACCGGTGAGCGCCGCTCATCTCCGCAAGGTAGAGGCGAGGTTGACCGGCTTGACACACCTACCCCACGCGACGTACTCACACCGGAAAGCGAAGTCGAATCGATAATCAAAAAGCTAAGACTCACGGAAAGCCCGGGCACCGATGGCATATCAAGATCGCGTCATGAAAGATTCTTCCAACTCACCTTATCAACCTCCTAGTCCTATCTATAACGCAGCTCTTTCCAAGAGAATTTTTCAAACACTTGGAAGGATGCTGAAGTTATCGCTTTCCTCAAACCGGGAAAACCTCACCAACCAACCACCTCCTATCGCCCCATTAGCCTGCTTAAAGGCTTTGGGAAAATCTCGAAAGATTAGTTTTGACCCGCCTACAGGACTTTATGCAGGCTAATGGGCTTCCCAATCCAGTCCAATCTCGGTTTTCGGCCAAACATTCTGCCTGCACACATCAGGTGCACCGCATCACGGAGCACATCAAATCCCGCATGTTACGGAGCCAACACACTGGAGCGCTTTTCCTCGACGTGGCGAAGGCGTTTGATAAAGTATGGCACGACGGGCTTATAGCAAGTTATATAGCTCGGGTGCTGACCGTCTCGTACCATCATACGAGACTTTCTCTGAAGCGAACGTTCAGATACCGCGTCGAGGGAACGAAATCCCAACCACAACCGCTACTGCCGGAGTTCCACAAGGATCCGTATTAGGCCCGTCCTATTCACCTCTACACCAACGATATCCCTCGTAACTACAAAGTAAGCACCGCCTTGTTCGCAGACGACACATGCATTTTTCATCCAGCATATGTCCTTTGTCATCAACGACGTCTCCAAATCGCAGCCAGGCGCTTCGGCGACTGGTTTCGACGTTGGAGAATCGAAATAAACCCATCAAAAGCGCGGCAGTCTTGTTTAGCACACAGAATGCCGACGATCCCACCCATGATCCGACTCCAGACCACCCAATTCCATGGGTAAATAAAGTCAACACCTCGAACCCTCGACAAACACTCAGCTTCGGCCCGCACATCAGCAGGTCAAAACAGAGCGGCCTACGTCCTAGGTCGCCGTTCCCACTAATAAATCCCCAAGAGCAAGCTGTCTCTGCGAACAAGGTGTAGCTCTACAAAACAGTTATCAGACCTATCATGACTTACGCCAGTCCGGTGTTCGCTCATGCATCTCCTTCCATATCTACAAACCCAAGCCCTGCAAAACAGGTTCATACGCAGGGCCACGGGGTGCACTGGTGCGTGCGCAACCTGACCGCATGTGGACCTGGAATTGCCCACATACATCAATTATTAAAACAAGCATCTCATCCGATTTTTCGACCCGGCTTCCGCAACATCCAAATGAACTGGACGCTAGCGCCGCCGCTTACGTACTACTGCAAATTAATTCATCCCAAACATAGGAAACATGCCCGATATAGGCGACCGCGCCATATCCCTAACAGATCCGGACGACGTATAACGACCGTGCAAGCGCGTGTTAAATCGTACATTCGTAACATTTTTGCCCTCGCCGTCGAGGGCAAACACACCCTGCACGCCAGATATCGGCAACTTACCAGGCCGATTTTCACCAACTAGATAGAGCGATTTTAGCTAAAATTACATAGTCCCAAAGCAACTGATCGAGCCGAGGTTCGACCACAGGGGCCCTCGATACATGTTGCTAACGGGTTAGCAGGATCAAAAAGCGACTAACCGAGCTGAGGTTCGGCCCTCCTGGGCACCCTCGATTAGATCGCTGACGGTTTAAAAAATAGTGGCAGCCCGAGCCGAGGTCTCCCCTCAGGGGACCCTCGTGCTAAGTCAACAAGTAAGAGGTGAAGCCTGTGCACGCTTAAAGTTGCACAGCCCCTCTACTCCGCCGGGTTGTAATGTTAATTCCACCAACGGAAGCCATCAAATAAACGATAAACGATAGAAATAGCGAAACAGTTTTGTATAAGCCGCTGCTCGGAACGGAACTCTCCTCAAGTGTGATGAGAGTTGTGCATCGACTCGTCCGTACGAGACATCGTGGCTGTTTTCGGAGTTTATACTTTTTGGAATTCTCTTCGAGATTTCTAAATTCATAAGTAGGATAATTAATTGCAATCCTTCATATTTTTTGGATTCTCTTTTAGATTCCTAAAAATATTATTAAGGCGATAAGATAAGGATGCGAATTAGTAAAATTTATTGTATGAGTACTTTTGAGCTTTATTCTTTTTCCTTTTAAACCACCCAAACACGGTTGTGAAGAGAAATTATCATCATCAATCCGAAACTGGCTTCATCACAATCAGCCCCTATCAGTCCACTGCCGGACATAGGCCATTTTCAATGAACGCCAAAGCGGCCGGTCCCCTGCTACTCACTATCAACCTGAACCGGCTACCGCACGGAGATCACCATCCCATGTGGTCAGGGGTCGACCAACACTCCGCTTTCCTAAACGTGGCCTCCACTCTAGAACCTTATGACCCGATCGGCCATCCGTTCTTCGGACCACGTGAACGGCCCACTACCACTTCAACAAGCTAATCCTTTGCGCTATTTCGGTAACTTTCGTTCTTTGCTGGATGAATTTATTGCGAATTTTATCCGACAGCTAATTCTCGGCGAAATCCAGCCTGCTCCGGTGGCTGGATTCTATCAAGCTTGTTGGTGAGGCGATTCATCATGACTCTCGAGGACAGCTTTGTATATGTGGCTTAACAGTGAGATCGGTCGGTGATTCTTACAGGGTATTTTCACCCTTGTTAAGAAAACAGAACGACCTCACTTTCAAGCCACGCCTTAGGAGAAATAGCCTGTTGAAGTACGGAGTCAAATAACTCACTTAAGACAGGACCGCCCCCTGCCTTACGCAGTTCGGTAGTAACTCCATCCTTTCCAGGAGCTCTTCCCCTGTTGAGCTGCTTGTGAGCCAGACTTACCTCATCAAAGCTGTTTGCATCGGTGGAATTTCTACACTGCCAGTAATACGATACATAACTTATCTCATTGGTCTTTCGGGTCCGCTTCTGTTTAATTGGGTAAACGGACGGGTTTGGCGTAACATATTTTATTATTGCTTCGGGCAAATTTAAACCCAATTAGATTTTTTTTTAATCCGTTTGGTACGACAATACAATTGAGCATTTGTTTTTGCACTTAGACAAAACACAGTTTTTGTTCAAGTGAAATCAATTAGACAAAACTGTGTTTTTGTCTAAGTGCCAAACGGAAAACTATCCTGCTTCGTAAAAATCGTTCACATGAATATTCTTTCAACAAAATGTCTCGGTCCATTTATTTTTAGAGAACAAATTCAATTGGGAAATAGAAACTCTCAAAAGTATCTCGTTTCATCTCCATTGAACCAATACGACGCATTGTATTGTGCCAATCTGCATTACCAGTTGGTGCTGGTTTGACAGAATATACTTTATATTATAAATTATTTAAATAATATAATCTTCAATCTTAGTTTAATTATTAATATACGTAAAAGAGTGGTTTATTTTTAACTTAATCTTTATCTAATATTATAATCTTAATCCTTTGAAGATTTCAATATAGACTTCATTAATAATTTTTTGAAATTTTGTTGTGTTTGGATAAATGAGTTTAAGAAAGGTTGAAGTTTTATGTTTTAGATTTGATTGCATTTAACCATTTAAATAATTATATTTCGAATCAAGGTTTTTCAAATCAATAACCAACATTGATTTATGTAACCATATATTTATATACGAGTTTTTAAATATAAATTACATACTAAATTTATATATATTAGTTAACGCCTTTATCTCTAGTGTGTATTGTTCAATTAAACGATTTATTCTGCTGTATTCTTAATAATAAAAATAGTATTTTTAAATAGAGAAACAAATTAAATATTTAAAAAAGTTTAATTTAAAGATATATACACATATATATAAAACACCTTAAATATTTATTTCTTTGTCTCTTATTCAGGCTATACAAAAGTGTGAAAAGTGCCCTGCACCAAAAAGCCTTTTAAAAACTTTAGCTAAACTTCTTGCAACAAAAAGGTTTTCCACCATTACAAGATTCAAGTGTTTAAAAGCTTGTTTACACCAAGAAATTGCCTTTTGCACACTGACCGGCCTTCTTCTAGACGTAATTCAAAACTTATAAAACTACTAGATAGGAAAACAATTTTAGGCGTCTGTTTGTAACGTAAAAAGCGGTTTTGTAATGACACCGTGTGATAAGATACAAAAAACCAAGTTTTTTGGACTGTAATTTTTGTGTCTGTTTGTTCGATAATCTATTAATGCCTTTGTTTCCGACAGGGACTTTTATTAAGATACAGACTAAAATAATTAAATGTGAATCAGGTTTCCTTTATTTTAAAAATTTAAACAATATGTAACGTGTATACACGCAGACGAAGTAGGGGGCAACAGCTAGTTGTTTATAAAATTACAATAAAATGTTTGGCGTTAAAAGTCAATAAGGGGTTACTAAGTGCTTTATTTAAATTTAACAATACAAGAAAATGAGTTTAAAAAAGAATTGCAAAAGTTTTTTAATGGCTTCTTATACAACTTGTTTAAAATATCTTATTCAAATTCAGTGAATCATTTGTTTCAACCGAATTAATCTTTTAATTTGGACACCCGTTCTTTGAAATTATTTTATTTAGCACCTCAACTTTTCTGCATTTGACGATATTTTGAAAGAATCTTAACTGTTTTAACAACATCTAAATCGACTGTTAAATTTTACCCATGTTGTAGTGGACACGTGTGTGATGTTTTCTTTTTGTTTCTGAGTAAGTTTTTTAATCAAAATAAAGTACATTCACCCGATTGTAAAAATGCAGATAATGCACAAATCCCACACTTCCGGACATTGATGTTATCTCTTGTTTACCCAGTCATTGGTTTACGGACCCCAAAAAAGTAGAAAAAGTGAAACGATTTACTATAAGGCCCGTGATCACTTCAGACGATCCTTGGAAAAAAGACCTTCCTATCAGTATTTTCTACACTTTTTTAGCGAAGACGTGAAAGACATTCAATAAGGTAAAATGAGCCATAAGAAATCGAGGTCAACCAACTTTTTTGTTAAAAAAGCGTTTAACACGAAATTTAAAATCCTTTATCTAGTGAATAATTTTAACATTTTTTCATTTATAAACAAGATATCAGAAGATTCGATTGCTGATCGTTTTTTAATTACTTTCTTATTTACACGTATAGCTGAAATAGTGTTCATATTCATAAAAATGTGTGTATTGTTAATGATCTATGGCAACCGTCTTAACCAACATAACAAAAGCATATTCTATGTTTTAAACTAAGAACAGCGCAAATAGTTTATACGTGTTTAAAGTTACCAGTAGCTCCATTATATGCCAAGAAACTTAACTATGGCAAATTCTATTTTAAAATTGAGACAGATGCATTTCCAAAACTTTTTGTTTTGTTGAGAAACGTTTTTGCAACTTTATATATTAGATAAAGAAGTCGATGGTTAAAAAATTCGTTGTAGCGTTCAGTGAGCGGTGAATGACTAAAAATATGACTACGTTCTCGCAAACCAACCAATGGACATAAAAGTAAAACAAAAGTAATAAAGTAATAACAGAATAATAAAAGGAAAACTAAAGGATCAAGAATTTAAATTTTATTGAAACAGGGAATTGTGGTAAATAATGTTAAAACCCTGTGGTTCTGAAATCAACAAGAACTTTTAAAAAGTTGCCGTGTGTGTAAAATTTAACTATTTTCTTAAGCCATTCGTTAAATTTTTCTACATTGAAATGATTACTATTACTGGTTACACATTCTTGTTTTTATATCTACCTAATTTTATTTTACCGAAAAACGTTTTTTTTATCTATATTACAAGTAGTATTGCGAATAGTGGCCCACGTCTATTTAGTTATATGCTTTACTAATTGGTAACATATTTTATTTTTTCCATCGCCCTCGACTCACAACCCTATTCCATAAGGGTCCAAAAAAATATGACCTATGTCATATGTTTTGCAAAACGGTTTTTGATTATTATTCCGGTTTATATATTTTTCCCGTATTTATAGTAACGGTGATTTTCAAATTTGGAAAAGGAGGATCACGCTGTTTCTATTTGCAAAATATTTAAATTCTTAAGAGCAAACGTTTTATAACAATTTTCTTTGAAAATTTTAACTGCACTTTAATGGCTATTGAAAACACCATCACTAGTATTTCGTTTAATTAACAGTGTTGTCTTAAAAATAATATTTATTTTTATTTAATTTTTTTATGATAGCTATAAAAGTATATTTTCAAGGCCTGATTAACCCCAACTGCCTTTTTACATAATTTTAGATTTTTCCATATGAACATATGAATGTAATTTATAGACAAACCAAACAATACTAGTGCCTTATTGACAATAGTTTGGTCCAGTATCTTATTTCTTTTCGCTAATATTTTTTTACATTATTTGCGGCCTTAATGTTGTTACATTTGATACCAAATTTTTAAACGAAATTCGAGCAAAGCAGGTTCAGGGAAATATTCTCTTTTAACTTTCCTTTTATCACTTTAAAGATCCAACTCTATCAATCTTCCTCCCACTGTATGTCACTTAAGGCTACTAATTAACTGTCCGTCCCCCTTTTGTAAAGATGTCGCCTTTACTTCGCTAGAAACGCGTGCTCGGCTCAAACATGATTCCTAGTAAATGACAATATTTATAACTTTAATAATATTATTAAATGTTATGAAAATTACAAACTTTGAATATGTTAACATATTATATCATCCTTTACAGGGGGATCCACTGTACCCAAAATTGTTTAAAGTGGAAGAAGTTTTCAAAACTCTTACGGTTTTCTGGACAAATAAGGTAATTAGCATGGGCAGTAAATTTTAATCACCTTAAGGTTTGCAGATGACATCGTTCTTTTCGCTACACCTGCACCTAAGCAATGCAATTCATGCTACAAGATTATAAATCATAGGCACAAAACATAGAATCGAGTTTGGTGGGCAAACAATACATTATGTTAATGAATATATCTGTCTGAATCAGTTACTATCCTTCAAAAACAGTCAAGATAAAGAAAACAATTACCGTATAATGCCTAGAAGAGTTACTGATCCATGAAGACTTTAACGAAAGGTAACTCTAAGGTAAGGCAAACTCTTGGATATCTGCACCCAACAATCCTAGATATGTCGCACAAACTTGGTGACTAAACAAAGTCCAGAGATAACGCCTCTTAGATTGACAAGAAGGGATAGAACGTAGTGTTCTAAACGAGCAGACCGAATGACGAATACTACACTGCGCTCCATGACTGGTATTGTGAATGGGAGCCAAAGGGCGGGTCACTTGAGCCGCATGCACATCAAAAGATGGACAAGGGGCATACAAGTGGGACCAGATCAACAGAGAAGACCGAGGTCTGCCTCATGAGGACTTAAATGCTTACAACAAAAACTAGAATACTCTGAAACAGAGCAGAGATGAATGGAAAAACGTCGCGTAAAACCTTTGCCTAACCACGGGACACAATAGATTAAAAAAACGCTTACTACCATTAACTGTACGTATTGAATAACGAAAAATTTTCAATATATTTTTATTTCTACAGTTTAGTACTCCCCGGCCAAGATGGAGTAACCGATACACCCGCTAAAAGACCAACGCATGCTCCTTTCTCATATCTCTGTGACCGAGGGCATGCCGACGCCGGAACTTTTTACATTCTTCGATGACCCTGGCACGACGTGTCTGACTTGTGGGCTTCCTCTCTGTCATAATCAAAAGGCCTAACCTAACCTTATGTAATTAAACGCTGTTAAAAAGATTTTTTTTGAAATTTAAATTAGCGTTTAACTTTTAAGATCAATTTCAAAGTTTTAATTAAATTAAACACTTAAGAAAACCAATTCATCGCTCGAAAGTTCTAGGCCAACTACGATTGCGGTTCGAGAACTTAGGAAAACCAATTTTCTTAGTACTCATAGCATTGCAACAAACATTAAAATTTATTGCTAATAATAAACAGAAATAAAAACTTTTTCTTTGTCCTTCTGCTTGCCAAGTAGTTTCATTATTACTTTTTATTTAAACAATATTAACAGGGTTCAAAATACAACTGGAAAAAAAATTGCGAAAAGGTCTACCTTAATAGCTATTGGTGACACCAGATTTGGCGTAGGGAAATAATTAAAAGAATTTAAAAAACCGTTATTTTTAATTATTACTAAAATATTTATCAAAGAAATTTAATATACTCAGCTAAATTTACTTTAACTACAGCAGATGAAGACTATATTTCATAGCAGATTCGTTGCACCGGAAAAAAACGAAAGAATAAGTGACACCGTATATTTACTAAGAGAAATATCTTGAGTTGGGTAGAGACAGATTAATTTAAAGGGTGATGAATATACGCTTGAACGCTATTTCGCTGCTAGGAAATTGTGCAATGAACTGAAAGATAAAGAAAGACCTGCCTCAATAGTGGAATAATTTTCTTAAATGCATTGCAATTAAATATTCGCTTTATGTTGGTCATAGATTCTAGTTAAAAAAAAATCTTTCATTGCTTATATATCAAATTTGTTGATTCATTAACGTACTTACTATATGAACTGAGATAAAATCTTAAATCTTAATCGCGTGAAATAATTGTCCTCTGAACCGATGCCTTTTCTTTAATATATCTAATGGGACTGGAGAAGCCGAGAAAACCAAAACTAGCCTTAAGAACATTCACGCTAAAGGTGGTTGGTCCACTTTTCATCTGTTATCGAAAGAAATAAAATAAAAAACGATCCTGCAACTATTTGTATTTATGAAATCGATCTAAATCCTAATAATGTGAGTTGTGGTTTAGTTTTAGCAATATGCATAAAGTTATTTATGAACATGTCTACCGCTAGATGGCGATTGTAGAAAATATTTGTATAGTTTTCTTTCCATTTAATATAAATTTTGAATAATACAATGCGCTTAAGCTGAGGTACGGAGTGCTTAAAGAATATAATTTAATCCGTAGAAAAGTCAGTAAATCGATTCAAATAAGGTAAGGTATAATAGTATTCATATTGTTAAAATTAACTTTATATCAGAATAGATATATAAAACAACCAATATATAAAACACCGTGCACAAATGGTTGCAATGAATATTAAACTTTATGTTAAATAAATAATGACCTTAGAAGAGCTTAGACGGTGCTAACGTCGCTGAGACCTTCAGAAAAGTTACTAATTTAAAAGTCAGTGATTTTTTTACTTTATTTTACTTATTCTTAATTCATATTAATGCAACTGCATTGCATGGTTCCGCACACCGCAGTTTTTGTTTTATTTTTAGTAAGGTGATATTTCAAAGCAAAATATTGATTCACGTGACCTAGAAAACACATGGAACAGTGTTCTCTTATAATCTATCATTCTCACGATTACGTATAAAATAAACTGTTAACGTGTCATTAATTGTTTATTTATTTATTTAAACATTTTCAGTAGTTCTTAATATAAATGTCCCTCTGATAGATAGACGCATATCGATAAGGCGTGTTAACAATGGGCCACGTTTTACTCGTCCGTCATAAAATGCAGCACATTTAGTTTTTTTTTGTTATGACGAAGTTAGCTGATCAACTTTTAAATAAACATCAAATGTGAGTAATCTAGTATCTATGCGTTTCTTATAAATGAAATGCTAATGCTAGAAATCTGCTTGTGTACATGCAACGTACACAGTGATTACGCTAGCTACGGTGTTTCAAACCTAGTAGAACATAGTGGTAGTTTATACTCATCATCATCATCATCATCATCAGCCTTTGATAGTCCACTTCTGGACATAGGCCTCCCTTACAACCCTATCCATTAGGTTTTTGGACCGTATCTCACCACGCTGGTCCAATGCGGGTTGGTGGGTGGACCGACCTTTACATGTTATTTGATCCTGGGGACCTAACAATGAAAATTTGTTGAGTCCGCAGGATTCGAACCCACGACCTCTGGATTCTAAAGCACACGCCTATACCACTAGGCTACGGAGACAGTTTATACTAGTTTTTGAAATTTATAAAATCACAACCACGGTGGTAGAACTATTCTAATGTATGGTACTTTCCTGATCGGTCGCCTGTTTGTATGGAGACTGCTAATTTCTACTTCTAGGCGAATGTCACGGACACAATAAAATTATATGAAATATTTGATGCGTATGTTAAATTTGGGTATCTTGTTCTAAATTAATTATAGTTTTTAAATAATTTGTTTTGAGCGTGTGCTGCAACATTCTATGTTTGCTATGTGAAGTTGGTAAATCTATCGATAAATAGGCGAATAAAGAATTATATTAAAATCTTAAATTGAATCCACACTTCTACAATTCAATTACTAAATGCTGCATATATGAAAATTTATGCAAAAAAAACGTCAACATTTAAAATTTAATTTCAAGTAAAGATAATTTGGAAAAATAAGTTCTTAAAGACTCCTTTGAAAGCACGATTTCACATGAAAGAGACTGAACACATGTGGCTCGTGCACCTTTGAAAGAAAACACATTCCGAGCGAAAACAGAAAATGTACACTATTTCTAGAAATTTGAGATATTGTAGCACAATTTCGTAAATTTTTTAAAAAATTGTCTACTAAATTACATTTTTTTTATAAAATGCGAAAATTAACGAAATTAAATTACTTTCCCAATTTAATTAACGCAGCTTAACTGCTAATGCATTTAGTTGAAAGTGACGATATGATAATAGTCAGCTGTTATAATTATTAATTGACGTGAAATGCTGATCCGCTACTGTTCTGTTATTTGATTTAATAGTGAATTGACACTTAATTTCAACATTTTTTCGGCAATTTTCTATTAATGGAGAAATAAATCCTTTTAATATTAAATTTTCTTTAATATCTCACTTCTTATACTTATCGTTAAATTTTTTGCAACATTCAAGAAGATATTAGTAATTAAATTATCCATTATTTCTACTATTAATTCAAGCAGATATAACGGGAGTTTAAATTTATAAAATATGTGAATACAAGTTTATTGTATTCTTGAATTGGCCAGGCATAAGCTAAAAGGAAGAACAATTTATCATAGCTCTCAGAATTTCACAATTCGAGTAGGGTAGTAATTTACTGAAAAATAGCTGCAAATACCACATTCTCTGTCTAACAGTGACTACATTTTTAAAAGAGAAGCGATGGTTGAAAAGTTTACGATAAAATATTTATCGTAAACTATTTAATATGAGATTAAATAATAAAATTTATGCATTTATAATTAATTTAACACGACTTCTATTTAAAAGCTCTCTTTAGGGTTTTGACTGTATCCCCAAACCGGTCCAATGTCAGGGTGGTGACCCACATACCCATCCGACGCGTGGATCATCTTACTTTTGGACAATAGGGTGATCGGCCCAAATTGCCCTGACCAACTAGGAAACAACAAGAGAATTTGTTATGACCCGCAGTATTCGAACCCACGACCTTCTGGTTTCAAACCACATTCGTGATTTAAGTGGTAAGTTAATAGTCGGTGGTGGGAATTTTAATACAACCATATATTTAGTCTTTTCAATGTTGATATTAAGACTTTAAGCTAGATGTCTGTACTCTATTTGTTAACAATTGTAGATCTTCCGGACTTAGTGTTATAAGTATCTCAGAGTAGGCAGGGCGTAAGTGATACCCCTGGTATTGTCGATACACGGGCGTCTTGACCACTTTCCAATCGTGGCACAGACTACTTCCTGCCTTTGTTCATAAAACTAAATTCAACATATATCTTCATAATTCAGAAATGGTAATTTGTCAAAATCAATGGTAGGGTAAGATTTGAAATCCATCTTTTAGCTTTTGCTTAACAGTGTCACAAACATACATCCAGAACTTTTTCAAAACTTTTGTAATTATAACATTATTGAAGTAAACAAATTACTATTTAAACTAGCAATTTGAACTAAGTTAAGAGAATATAAAAGGTTTGTTATCATGTTCGTTGAGCAATTAATAAAGCTATGTTCATTCAAAAAATGATAGCACAACATCAAATTTGAAGTGTCTCGGATAAAATTCTACTTTTGAGGCGTACTGGCTTTATGGTCTCTTTTATACGGTAATAAAACCCGTTTACAGTGACATCTGCAACTCCAGTAACTATACGATCCTATGTTCACGACTTTATATTAAAAGATGTTCGTAACTATTAACTCTGTAAAGGTACCGTTCTATATATATTTTCGCACAGTCTAAATATTCTTATCAATAGGAGCAAAGGATTCAAATTTCAATTAAATGGAGACGACAAGGCAATAATAATCGATTATTTAAACTAAACTAAACTTAAAGTTATTTTAATGGTGCTATCTCATAAAAAAAAATTAAATACCTGTAAAAGAAACATTAATTGGTTATAATATATTCATTCCGGTGCCTGAAAATAAATATTTGACTAACATTGTATGTTTTAGCCTTTATTACGTAATCTGATTTTACCCACAAGGCTTACGTTAATTTCTTTATTCATACTAAAAAGTTTATTTGCTATACAAATTAAATAAATACTGTAATACATCAAAATCTTAAGTAGTGTAAGGTTTAAGCGCGATAAATATGAATTACCACATATTCTCGAACATTATGCAGTTCAATTACTACACTCGAAGGACGGAATACATCTTTAAACTCGACTGCTTGATTATATCGACCGGAAACATCCATTCATCAGCCTTCTCTTACTTCCGCCCTAACAGCGTGGAAGAAATTAATGGAGGCCAATAGTGTGTATGAAGACAAACTCAAATGTATGTAAGAAGACAGATATGCTAGAATTTACTTGCTTCATAATTTTTGTTTGTAATAGGATTAATTAAAAATTCGATAAAGTGGTTAAAAGTTATCACTCTTATCTATTTTATTTGGCTAATCATATCCACATAAAGGAAGCTAATATTTGTTTATGGTTTTACTTTATATTTTATAAAAAAATGTTAGGTTCATTATTATTAAAACTTTTACATTTAGTGTATAATATATTTTATTCTGACTTATGACGATTGAGTCTTACTGTGATCACACGATGTGATGGTTTTGTATCAGAGAATAAACACGTAGCGACGTTATGAACAATATTTCTAAGAATATACGTGATAACGTTTTATTTCACAAACCGTATAATGTGATCCATTATTGATACAATGGAACCTGAATTAACACTTGACACGTGTAACTTTTACACACTGACTACAAAAGTCTTTGCACATTTATTTTATTAAACACTGGTATAATATTTTATCACACGGATTGCTCACGCAATATACTATAAAATAAAGAAAACAATGTCGTGTTCACAAATTCTGTAGCCCCATTTGAGTCAATCATCGTTTAACGATAACGAAACGAGATAAATTTATATAAATGTTTATGAATAATCGATTGAACATACTCGTTATAATCGTGTTCTAAATTCTCCCTTTTAATTTTTTTTCCAACCCTGATAAAGAACTTTCTTAAAAAAGGCGGAATTGTAAACGGAATATAGATAATCGGTATAGGTATTTATAATTTAAACCGCATAAAACCAAAACAAAAGCTAAATACAATAATATGGCACACATTTAAACTCAAATGATATACTTCTACACTCACATGTCATTGTCGTTGCTCGTAAAGTACGTGGAGAAATTTTATAGCCCCTTATTCGTGATATTTGTTACATTCTTTTATTATGATAAACGATTTTTAATGACGGCAAAGTGAAGCAAATGAAATAAAGTCATGTTATATACTTTATATAAGTAAAGACGACACAGTAATCAATATTTTTGGTTTATCTGATGTTCTATACATTATTACTGACACATAATAAACAGTGGCAAAGTAACAAAAAAATAAATAAAAGCTACACGATACAACTGTTGTGATTTGCTTTCAATGTAACTTAATAATTCTCTTTACCTCTCTGAAGCTTTCTACAACTCCCGTGGAATTAAATCCTTATGAAAATCTAACTTTATCAGAGCAACGGGAAGAAGAGGATTGAAGTTTTATCTACTAAAAATCATTCAGATCTAAGATTTGTGCGTCAAAATATATTTCTTGCCAACCGACAGATAGAGTTTCTGTGACAGCTAGTCAGTTTTTATTAAGTTAAAAGCCTCCAGTTCCTTTAAAACCTGGGCCGTATACCAGTGCCTATATCGTATAGCCGTATAAATAGTCTCCTGAGACCCGGTGGTCATCAGCCGAAGCGATAAAAGTATTCTGTATATTTATCATTTTGTATCTGATATATGAAGGTTCCTAAAGCAACAATGTTTAATGCTTCTCCTATTCTTGGATCATAGTACAACTTGAGTTAAATGTACATAATAGACATTTATTAATTTTAATTTAAACGTACTCAAGTAAAGAATGCCGCTTTGAAATCTCTGCCTTGTGGAAATAAATTTTAGTCTTGTTAGTACGAGTTATCCTTGTTGCGGGAGCGCAATTTTTCACTGCAGCAAAGCTGAAAGTAATGCTCATGCCACTAGATAACTGCAAACATTATTATTAACATTAGTATGTGTGTTCAGCACTGTGGACTATTTTTTCACAATTAAAATTTTATTTTGTTTGCTAGTGTTATCGTTTTTTTTTTAAATATATTCGATAACACTCTTAAGTTTATATTTGTATTACGTATTGCCGTTTATGACGCGAAAGAAACTTTTTTTTATGGCAAACATGAGTTCACTGAGCATTTCATAAACTTATCTTTTTTACTAAGTTGTACACTAATGACAAAAATCTGAGTTATATTTTTATGTTACGCTAATTTTTAGACAATATTCAGGATTGAGTATCAATAGCATTGTTTTAAATAGTAACAGAGTTTATGCACATAATAATTTAATTTAATAAATTTACGATAAAAGTTGACAGGGATTCCATGTACAGTTTTAAATAAATAAATAATATCGTTTAGAATTTATAAGTCTAGTTTTTTATTGTCGTTTAGTGTGACCTGAGATAGTCCACTGCTCGACATAGGCCTCCCTAAAACACCCTATTCTATTAGGGGTTTCGATAGAAACCCAACTTTCACATGCTCATCATACAAAGATGTCTGTAACTATTAACTCTGTAATAGGTACCTCGTGGTATACACATTTTCGGCAGAGTCTACAATCTATGTATCATGTGCAAAGGATTCAAATTTCAATTCAAATAAGACGACAAGGTGCAATAATAATCTATTATTTAAACTAAAACTAAACTTGAAGTTATTTTAATGCTGCTATCTGTCATAAAAAAATTAAATACCTGTAAAAGAAAATTTTATTGGTTATAGTAGTCAGACACAAGAACGAGTCTGAAAATAAATATTTGACTAACATTGTACGTTTTAGCCTTTATTATGTTATCTGATTTTACCCACAAGGCTTACGTTAATTTCTTTATACATACTAAAAAACATATTTGCTATACAAATTAAATATATACTGTAATACATCAAAATCTTAACTAGTGTAAGGTTTAAGCGCAATAAATATGAGTTACCACATTTTCCCAAACATTATGCAGTTTAATTACTACACTCGAAGGACGGAATACTTCTTTAAACTCGACTGCTTGATTATATCGACCGGAAACATCCATTCGTCAGCCTTTCTCTAACTTCCGCCCTAACAGCGTGGAAGAAATTAATGGAGGCCAATAATGTGTATGAAGACAAACTCATGTGTGTAAAGTACAATCTGTATGTAAGAAGACAGATATGCTAGAATTTACTTGCTTCATAATTTTTGTTTGTAATAGGATTAATTAATAGTCGTTAGAAGTTATCACTCTTATCTATTTTATTTGGCTAATCATATCCACATAAAGGAAGCTAATATTTTTTTATGGTTTTACTTATATTTTATAAAAAAATGTTAGGGTTCATTATTATTAAAACTTTACTTTTAGTGTATAGTATATTTTATTCCGACTTGCGACGATTGAGCCATACTGTGATCATACGATGTGATGGTTTCGTATCAGTGAAATGAACACGTAGCGACGTTATGAACAATATTTCTAATAATATACGTGATAACGTTTTTATTTCCCAAACCCGTACAACGTGATCCATTATTGATACAATGGAACCTGTATTAACACTTGATACGTGTAATTTTGCTAAACAAAAGTCTTGGCACATTTATTTTATTAAACACTGGTATAATATATTATCACACGTGAATTGGTCACGCAATATACTATAAAATAAAGAAAACAATGTCGTGTTCACAAATTCTGTAGCCCCATTTGAGTCAATCTATCGTTTAAAAAACGAGATAAATTTTATATAAATATTTATGAATAATCGATTGGAACGTACCGTTATAATCGTGTTTAAATTTCTCCCTTTTGATTTTTTTCCAACCCCGATAAAGAAGTTTCACTTAAAAAAAAAGGCGAAATTCTAATCGGAATATAGATAATCGGTATAGGTATTTATAATTTAAGCTGCATAAAACCAAAACAAAAAGCTAAATACAATAAATTGACACACATTTAAGCTCAAACGATATACTTCTACACTCACATGTCATTGACGTTGCTCGTAAACTACGTGTAGAAATTTTATGGCCCGTTATCCGTGATGTTTGTTACATTCTTTTATTATGATAAACTTTTTTTTAATTACGGCAAAGTTAAGCAAATTAAACAAAGTCATGTTATATACATTATATACGTAAAGGCGACGCAGTAATCAATATTTTTGGTTCATCTGATGTCCTATACATTATTACTGAAACATAATAAATAGTGACAAAGTAACAAAAAAAATTAAATGAAAGCTACACGATGCAACTGATGTGATTTGCTTTTAATGTAACTTAATAATTCTCTTTACCTCTCTGAAGCTTTCTATAACTCCCGTGGTTTAATTCCTTATGAAAGTCTAACTTTATCAGAGCAACAAGAAGAAGAGAATTGCAGATTTATCTACTAAAAATCATTCAGATCTAAAATTTGTGCGTCAACGTATATTTCTTGCCAACCGACAGATAGACTTTCTGTGACAGCTATTCAGTTTTTATTAAGTTAAAAGCCTCCAGTGCCTTTAAAACCTGGGCTGTATACCAAGTGCCTATTGTAATGTATTGATAAAGCAATGCTTAGGTTTAAGAGTAAACTTGTCTAAAGGTTTAATAACAGTTGATCAGGAACAATATGTAGAAACTTTGTTAAGAAAATATAATATGTCACATTGTAAGACTGTTGATACTCCTATGGAAATTAATTTAACTTTAGAGAAAACTCAGAATAAAGTAATAATTTCTGAATCGCCTAAAATTTCAAACAAAAATTCTTTAAGTAAATGGCTTCTTTACTAGCTTCTGACATGGCAATGTATTCTGCCTCTGTTGAGGACAATGCAACACTTCTTTGCTTCCGACATTCAAAAGATATAACAGAACCTGATAATTTAAAACAAAATCCTGAAAAAGATTTTCTATCACTTACATCTGAACCCCAATCTGCATCAACAAACCCTTCAATACAAGATTCATCTTTAGAAAATACAAGACCATGACTTTTAGTACCTTTTAAATATCTTAAAATTCTTTTAAGTGTTTCCAATGGGTTTCATCATAGAATTGTTAAACTGGCTAAGATAACAAACACTATAAGTAATATCTGGCCTGGTTAGACAGCTAAGTACATTAAATTGCCTATCAGTTGCCATATGGAATATTTTACTTTTCAGCCTCAGCTCATCCAACACAGAAAATGCACTAGATTTGGTACACTCAGACGTGTGTGGTCCTATGGAGAATGCATCCATTGGAGGATCCAGGTATTATGTATTGTTTGTGGACGACTATAGCAAAATGGCTTTCATTTATTTCTATGAAGGCAAAGTCTGAGGTATTTAAACATTTTAAAGATTTTCAGTCCATGGTTGAGAACCAGAAAAATAGGAAAATTAAAGTTTTTCGGACAGATAACGGCGGTGAGTACTGCAACAAAGACTTTGATAGATATCTGAAGCAGCAAGGCACATCCATCAAAGAACTCAACTCTTACACACCAGAACAAAACGGTGTATGTGAGAGAATGAATAGATCTTTGGGAAAAAGGCAAGATGTCTAATTATTGATGCGGGTTTACACAAAAGTTTTGGGCAGAAGCCGTGCATACCTCTGTTTATTTAAGAAATCGGTCAGTTGTTACCGGATTGAATGATATGACTCCATATGAAGTTTGGACAGGGAACAAGCCTAACTTAAGTCATGTTCGTATTTTCGGAAGTAAAGCTATGATGCATATTCCAAAGAGAAGAGGTTGAAATGGGATGAGAAGGCCAAGGAACTCATTTTGTTGGATATGCAGAGAATGTGAAAGGGCTATAGGGTTTATGACCCAGAAAATAACTCTGTCACAACAAGCAGAGATCTCATAATTATGGAGAAAGCTGAGAATACAGTGGATATCCCCATTGAATGCAAAGATTCAAGCGGAGGATCAGGAAACATGAGGAAAAAGAGGAAAGATTTTAATGACACAGATATTGATGATGAGAAGGATATCACATATGTACCAGATGCTTCTTCGGTAAGTGACACATATGAAGCTGTGATAATCATAGGTACAACATCAGAATTAGATGAGTCAGTCATAAATATGAATCAAGTAGTTACAGAAAACGAGTGAGAAAAATACCTGATAGATTTGGCTATAACCATTTGTGTATTACAGAGCCAGAAGATTACAGAACGGATATTACACTCGAGGAAGCCTTTAAATGGACCTGAAAGCAAACAATGGAGAGAGCATGGAGGAGGAGCTAGAATCATTCAGGAAGAATGGATGCATGGGAACTCGCTGACAGGCCCCATGACTCTACAGTAGTGCAGTGCAAGTGGGTATTTAAAAAGAAATATGACAGTGTTGGTAAAGTGCGTTACTGTGCAAGACTTGTGGCAAAAGGTTTTTACAAAAGGCGGGCATAGACTCACATGAGACTTTTTCCCCAGTCATGTTATACTACTTTAAGATTGTTGTTTTCACTGTCAGTAAAATTAGATTTAGATATACGTCATCTCGATGTAAATTACAGCTTTTCTCAATGGTTACTTGAATGAAGTGTGATATGGAAAACCATAAATTATAAAGATAGTAATAATGAATAAAGTGTTAAAGCTTAAACGTGCTATTTATGGACTCAAACAATCATCGAGAGCTTGATCAAAGGGTAAACGATTATTTGATGACTTTAGGGATACAAAGTCTAAATATGAACCCTGTTTATGTTACAAAATTTGATGGAAATGTTAAAGATAATTGCTCTTTTCGTCGATGATTTTTTATTTTTCCAACTGTAATACTGCAACTAACCTATTAGTTCAGGATTTGAGTTATAAATTCTAAAATAAAAGATTTGGTCAGATAAAGCAATGCTTAGGTTTAGAGTAAACTTGTCTAAAGGTTTAATAACAGTTGATCAGGAACAATATGTAGAAACTTTGTTAAGAAAATATAATATGTCACATTGTAAGACTGTTGATACTCCTATGGAAATTAATTTAACTTTAGAGAAAACTCAGAATAAAGTAATAATTTCTGAATCGCCTAAAATTTCAAACAAAAATTCTTTAAGTAAATGGCTTTTTACTAGCTTCCTGACATGGAATGTATTCTGCCTCTGTTGAGGACAATGCAAACTTTTGCTTCCGACATTCAAAAGATATAACAGAACCTGATAATTTAAAACAAAATCTGAAAAAGATTTTCTATCACTTACATCTGAACCCCAATCTGCATCAACAAACCCTTCAATACAAGATTCATCTTTAGAAAATACAAGACCAGACTTTTAGTACCTTTTAAATATCTTAAAATTCTTTTTAAGTGTTTCCAATGGGTTTCATCATATGAATTGTTAAACTGGCTAAGATAACAAACACTATAAGTAATATCTGGCCTGGTTAGCACAGCTACATACATTAAATTGCCTATCAGTTGCCTATATGGAATATTTTTACTTTTCAGCCTAGCTCATCCAACACAGAAAATGCACTAGATTTGGTACACTCAGACGTGTGTGGTCCTATGGAGAATGCATCCATTGGAGGATCCAGGTATTATGTATTGTTTGTGACGACTATAGTAAAATGGCTTTCATTTATTTCATGAAGGCAAAAGTCTGAGGTATTTAAACATTTTAAAGATTTTCAGTCCATGGTTGAGAACCAGAAAATAGGAAAATTAAAGTTTTTCGGACAGATAACGGCGGTGAGTACTGCAACAAAGACTTTGATAGATATCTGAAGCAGCAAGGCACAATTCATCAAAGAACTAACCCTTACACACCAGAACAAAAACGGTGTATGCGAGAGAATGAATAGATCTTTGGTGGAAAAGGCAAGATGTTCAATTTTAGCCAGTTTCACAATTCATATGATGAAACCCATTGGAAACACTTAAAAAGAATTTTAAGATATTTAAAAGGTACTAAAAGTCATGGTCTTGTATTTTCTAAAGATGAATCTTGTATTGAAGGGTTTGTTGATGCAGATTGGTTCAGATGTAAGTGATAGAAAATCTTTTCAGGATTTTGTTTTAAATTATCAGGTTCTGTTATATCTTTTGAATGTTCGAAGCAAAGAAGTGTTGCATTGTCCTCAACAGAGGCAGAATACATTGCCATGTCAGTGTAAAGTAGCCATTTACTTTAAAGAATTTTTGTTTGAAATTTTAGGCGATTCAGAAATTATTACTTTGTATAACGATAACAAAGTGCACAAAAGTTAATTTTGAATCCAGTGTATCATAGGAGGTCTAAACACATAGATATAAGATATCATTTGTTAGGGAGGCAGTGGCAAACATGTTTATAAAAGTAGACTACTTGGAAACAAACAATATGCCAGCTGATATTTTTACTAAGAGCTTGGGTTCTGTGAAGCATAAATATTTCACTAGAATGCTTGGTGTATTGCCTGTTAATAATATGTAATGTATACATGATTTGTTAAGCGGAGGTGTTAATATTGTAACAAAATAGTATAAAAGTATCTGTTACTACTAGCGCCATTTAGTTACTCTGTGGTCAATAAATTAGTCTATGAATCGAACCACTGTGTTTAACTTATTACCTATATCGTATAGCCGTATAAATAGTCTCCTGAGACCCGGTGGTCATCAGCCGAGGCGATGAAAGTATTCTGAATATTTATCATTTTGTATCTAATACATGAAGGTTCCTGTGCCAACAATGTTTAATGCTTCTCCCATTCTTGATCATAGTACAACTTTGAGTTAAATGTACATAATAGACATTTATTAACTTTAATTTAAACGTACTCAAGTAAAGAATGCCGCTTTGAAATCTCTGCCTTGTGGAAATAAATTTTAGTCTTGTTAGTACGAATAATCCTTGTTGCAGGAGCGCAATTTTTCACTGCAGCAAAGCTGAAAGTAATGCTCATGCCACTAGATAACTGCAAACATTATTATTAACATTATTATGTGGGTTCAGCACTGTGGACTATTTTTTCACATTAAAAACTTTATTTTGTTTGTAAACGTTTTTTTTTAATATATTTAAAAATACTCTCAAGTTTATATTTTGATTATGTATTGCCGTTTATGACACGTAAGAATTTTTTTTAGAACAAAAATGAGTTCACTGAGCATTTCATAAACTTATCTTTTTACTAAGTTTTTTTTTTTTATGGCATTCGTCAGGCAGACGAGCAGTCGGGCCACCTGATGGAAAGTGGTCACCGACGCCCATAGACATTGGCAATATCGGTGGTATCGCCAACGCGCTGCCTACCGTGAAACATTTGGTGTTAAGTCCGTTTACCCAGTAAATACGCTGGCATCGGTACCTTCAAACTGGAACACAGCAGTGTTTTCACACTACTGCTTCTGCGCAGAAATAGGCACCGCGGTGGTATTCCACTCTAGACGGTCTCCTGTAAACAGGGGACCTACCACCGGTAAAACAGGGGACCTACCATGGGTACACTAATGACAAAAATCTGAGTTATATTTTTATGTTACGCTAATTTTGACAATATTCAGGATTAAGTATCAATAGCATTGTTTTATATAGTAACAAAGTTTATGACATAATTTAATTTAATAAATTTACGACAAAAGTTGACAGGAATTCCATGTACAGTTTTAAATAAATAAATTTGTTTTAGAATTTATAAGTCTAGTTTTTATTGTCGTTTAGTGTGGTCTGAGATAGTCCACTGTTCGACATAGGCCTCCCTAGTCACACCTCTATCCATTAGGGGGTTTCGGACAGAAACCCAACTTTTCACATGCTCATCCGACGCATGGATCATCTTACTTTTCAGGCAATTGGGTGATGAGCCCAAATTGCCGTAACCAACTAGGTTTAATTACTTATATTACCGACCAACTTTTATAACAAATAGGATTTTCAGTGTTGAGTTTCTAAAGCTTAGCTTCAGTTTGTTTTCAATGTAATACAACGGCAAGTTGTACTGAGTCCCATGTTTCTGTATTCACCAACATCCAAAACAATATTTTAATTTATTTGTCTCATTTACGCAGATCGTCGTTAGTTGTCTTAGCTTTATTATTTTTTTTATAGTAGTTATATCTTTTTTATAAAAAATATACTGAACCAGTATGAAGCAACTAGGAATATTTTGTTTTGCAACAGGGTTCTAGACTTAGTTGATTGAAGTTAAGGCAAAAATATTTGTCAGTCAATTGTTGATTTCAAAAACTAACTAAAGAATAAAAAGAAGAAAAAAATTCATAGTGTATCTGGATTTTAGAATATGTCAGTTAGTTATAAATAGAGCGCAAACTTTTTGTAACCATACAAGACTTATAAATTGAAATAAAGTCAGCTTAAAAATTTTAAAAATCAAACCTTTTACGTAATATCACTTTGTTATTTAGTTATACAGTAATCAGAAAGCACTTATTATTTGAAACAACTTTTCTATAAAAAACAATAACATCCTTACATAGTATGTTTACAAGCCAAACCACATCCTATTTGACTTGACAATCGAATATAACATAATTTCGAAAAAATGCCTATAGCACAGTACCCCGTAACGGTTGAAATATATTTACAAACAAGGTAGTAGAAAATTGCCTTCGAACTTCGGATAATACCCAAATAATCCACAAAAATAAAATAGGTTCCCTTCATGCACAGATATTAGTGCTTGATTTGAATTTTCATGATCAAAGCTTCTAAACCAGATCCAGTTGCATCTCAGTTTTGAATATGTTAATACCGCATGTGCCCAATAATACTATTGAAACTATACCAAACTTATTATTATTTTGCTAAAAAATGTTCACTTATAATAACCTAAATAATAATAATTATATAAAGTATATAAGTAATTTTGCGATGGGGCATGTTCTATACTTTGCAACTGTACACAAAATAAAATGTTGACGATATTGACCATCTGTATTGTTTGTATTAAAATGTATTAAAAAAATATTATTGCTTAAGTATAATTCTTAAGTATTTCGAATTATTTGGCAGATTATATATTATAAGTGTAAATTAAAAATTGGTATAAAACCAACTAAAAGTAAATATATTCTCCGGTATTCAATAGTTCCAAAACGAATTACTTTGTGGCAAACAAACAAGATTGCCCTTTATCTTAAAAGGTTTACTGCGGTCAAATTTCAGCACCTACTAGCTTGTGGAACAAATCCAATTTGTGCAGACTGATTCCAGTTTCACTACTTTATTTTTCATTCTAATATTAATAAGAAACTTGAGGTATACTTCTACAATCTGTAACGCAAGTCTTCTCAACTTAGACAGATTATGTAAGTGATCGCAAGATTTTGTATCCTCAATTACAAACCTTAGATAATACTTTTATAAACTGTGTTTTCTATTATGTTTTACGTGAAAAAAGGTACTTGTAATAAACTAAAGGTGAGTGAAGAAATACTCTTTTTCTATCACTCTGCGATTATATTCTAGACATGACTTTTCAAATAGTGGATATTGCATATTGTAGAAATATTATTACGAAATATTGTCAGTATTTCCTATAAATTAAAGCGTTATTCACAAATGTTATGGGAAATTTATTGATTTTTTTGAATAAATTTAAGGAAAAAGTAATAAGTAAACAATGCAAAAATAACTTTATTAACCGCCGTTTACCGAGATTACCTGTTCAAATAGGTTCAAATTAATTATTAATGAATCTTTAGATATCAGCTTAAATTATTTAGATAAATTTAGCAATATTCTTTTATTAGATAAATACTATAAATTACATCACATCATCATCAGCCTGTGATAGTCAACTGCTGGACATAGGCCTCCCCTAATATACCCTATCCACTAGGGGTTTTGACCGTATCCCACCATGCTGGTCCAATGCGGGTTGGTGGGTGGACCGACTTTTACATGCCCATCCGAGGCATGGATCATCTTACTTTTCTGAAAGGCGATATTGCCCTAACCAACTAGGAAACAACAATGTAAACTTGTTGAGCCCCCGCAGGATTCGAACCCACAACCTCCGGTTTTTCAAGCATACGCCCATACCACTAGGCTACGGAGGCAGTTGGCAGGTATTATAAACTAAAACCATATTTTTAATTCTTAATAACATTTTACGTATTGCAAAAATGAATCATATTTGAAACACAGATAAGAAAATATACCATTAAACGATTATAAATTACGTTTTTATTTAAAAATGCAAATTAAGTACCTCCTAGTTTTGGAAAATTAGTAAGAAGCTTCATGTTTTTTTGTCTATTTATTAAATTATATATAAGGTCGTCGGTTACGTTTATACAGTTATCTAAAAATATAAATTAATTAGTATAACGTTATTTACATATTTAATACACTGAATCCTGTACAACTTTCATTATTTGTTATTTAAAATTTTTATTTGACAGAATTTCTGACCTGTGCTTGAACAAAATTCCAGTGAAGTTATAAATTAGATTTTAATGATTAATGGTTTCGGCAAATTTCCAATTACTTGAAGCTTTGCAAATAGCATAGAATATTTGCTAGCAAAATTTGCGTCTAAAGAATGATCTAAGCCTAACTATATAGAGAATCATATAACGTTTTCAAAGCATTGTGTGCAATGTTTACATATTGTATGGTTTTGTTAATAAATAGCCGTAGGAATATAATATATTATCATAATAATATGTTATATTAGCATAATAATTATATTATTAGCATAATAATATGTTTAATATAAAGATGTTGCCTCTCTGTTATAAACCACATTGTTTTGTTTAAGAATTATCATTTAGTACAGAAGGTCAACAAATGATATAAACAAGTTACTTTTTAAGTGTATGAACATACGACTGCTCAATGTGCCTAAATGCTTATAATTATTTTCTTTACATCCGTAATATAAACACTTTGTAAGAAAGCAGAAGTAGCGCTCACTTTTCAAGGTAAGTTCTTTGTGTAGTTGTCTGAATTGTCATGAACATTCTCACCTTGTGAGATACTGCCGGAAGTCATTGCGAAACTGGTTTTATTACCGGAATAAAGTATAAAGCTAGTTTGTTCCTCAATGGAGTAGCATTATCCATGACACTCCAAATACTTTGGTGTACAACTACTATAACACAGGTCTTTATTAATTTCTCCTGAATAAGTAAACGAATAACATTTATGCTTTAATATTGTTTCTTCAATAACAGGTGATAAGTTTTATTATAGATTAATTTTTAAATTAATTTGTCTTCTTTATTTAAACTTTTCCAAAACATTTTTCTTTTTACCCTGTTCTTGATAAGTGTCAATTTTCTATATGATTCTTTAAGAGGTCTAACATAACATTTTAGATCCAATTCATTTATTGAAAAGCAATTGTAAGTAGTAAGGAAAAAAAATATTTCTTTTAGTTTAGTAGATATTTGAAAGTGTTACGGCTTAACTTCTTCGTTAATTTGTTCTGTATTTTTGTTTAAATAGATTAACCTGACGAGGCTGTGATGGCAAAATGTAACAATGTGTATGTGGTGGGGTTTGACATACCCACTTATTAAATTTGCCATAAATATAACAATATCGAAAAAGTGAGTTCTCATGTAATGTTTTGTGATATTAATATAAACAATAAACAGCTTTTAATGGAAAAACATTAATATTTTATTATTTTTTTATTATTATTATTTAGGAAACTAAAAGAAACGGAGTTTGTTTTTAAACAAAAATAGACATTATTTTTATAAACCTCTAAAATAAACATAAACAAAATTGTACTTAAAACAACAACTAAATTAAGGAGAAAACAACAATCTTTGAATTTTTCATACACCAGAGCTAGCCCTAGATTACGGATAGACTCTGTTCGCCTTATGTATTTATTTTTATTTTCCCGATAAATGATATTTGCGTTTGAAGCAGCTATGTTTAGGATCCCATAAGAGATGGTCATAGGCCACCGCTTGCTGTAACGCGAGACATCGTAAGTAGCGTAGAGTTCATCGACAACATCTACTCCTGCTTTTGTGCCATTAAAAATGTTATAATTTCGGGCTTCTTTTTATCTCCCGTGGCGTTCTCGATCACTAATGTCGTGTTCTGTCTCAGATCCTACGTTATGTTCGATGCAATGATCAGATTCGGGTTCGGAGCTTAACTCGTCCGAACATTCTTGAAAACCTCCTCTATTATGAACTCAAGATGCCTTTGATCTCTTTCGAAATTCATTTTCGTTCAAAAACTAAAACAAAAAAACAACACAGAACACGTTAAAGTTTAATAGGGTTAGTGTCGTAAGTTGATCAACTTTTTGTTGAGTAATAATTTTTATTTTTTATTTTAAAGATTTTAACATAATACATAGTTTTTGTTTCTTTTTTTACAAGGCTCTCTTTACTACTCTTTACGGAATGGCAGTGGCAGTAGTCACCGTAAGATGTACCAGGTATTTTACATATTATTCTATCATTATGATCACAAAAACTATATATGGGAAAATGCAAAGCATCAAAGTTAAAACAATTTTGTTTTAAAATAGCATGTTATTCTTTAAGAAATGACTTTATTGTTGAATGTCACTCACAACTTTACTTGAACCAGATTTATTTGTTCGTACTGGAATAAAACCTGGACTAGAGCTAGAAACTGACATCTGTGGATTCGAAAAGAATAAACAAGATGTTATTAGTCTTTGCTGTTTCTGTTTTATGTAAACGCGTATATTCTACCAAAAGTGTATTTTTCGTGTGTTAATTTTTCCTTTAGCTACAATCGTAGAGTCTAAGCGGGGTTATGTTATTTTGTTATATATTAGTTTAGGTATATTCTCCTCATGTCGTCATTTAAAAATTTTGTTCAAGCACAACTCGAGTTATTTATTCTACACGTGCATATTATACAATGTACACAAAATTAATTCAGGAATATTGCTTATATATATTTTAATTTTAACTTTATTTCAGTTTGTTTGCACCAATTGTGTTTTTATCAGTTACCAAAACTAAAAATTCAACCAGCATAACCTGTAACGTAATACAATAACAGTTTTATGTGAACTATAACCCATTCATGTAAAAATTTTTCAATGCAAGGAGTTGTTATAACAATTAAAATACGAAATTAAATCCGTTTTAGATTAAAATAAACGTGAATCACTAAATTGTTCATGAAGCGCTTCTATTTTAACAAGTTTGGATTGCTTTAAAGGTGCTTACAAAAAGAAGTAGGTAAAGCGAGCAATAAAGAAGTGTTTACAAAGATTTCTAGCGGTGGATGTGGTATTCGTAGCTTCAGCGCAGTAAATTACTGCGATACCCGCATTGGGAATTACTAGAACTTCGAGGAGTGAAATTTATTTCTTAGACCGAGATAATTACTGGTAGAAGCAATAAAATCCCTTTTAGAACTTCTAATACTTATCGAACAATCGTCTGCTGAAACAAAATTCACTGTGGGATCGTTTTACTACAATGTTTATTACAAGTCTTTTACATTATGTCTCTAACATCTGTTCGATTTATTTAATTTAATGGCTTTTTAATCTAGATATAATAAATTTCAATAGAATGAGAAGTATAAAAAGTAGCAAAAAGATATAAATACATAAAGAATTAAAGTACACTTTTTTAAAAACCAACGCAATATTTATATGAATTTGAACAACATCTTCAAACAATTAATAACAGTATTTATTTTCCTGATTTGCACAGAAACGGGGGACGTTAACAGCAAATTAAAGAGTTTTGAAGATTTATAAACGCATCTTATGTAACGTTATCACTTATATTATGTTTAGCGACATGGGATATTTTGGACAGTGAAACACGTTAAGCTGCATTGGTAAAACACATTGGTAAAACACACGTTAAGCTGTCAGAAATACGATAGATAACTTATCTTACTGTGCTGTCGTTTACGTTGGCGTTTAATTACGTAAACGGACGAATTTGCCGTTAAAAATGTATTTTAATATTGCTTTGGGTGAGATTGGACCCAAATTAGGCTATATTATTTTCTGTATAACTTTCGTACGTCCTGCATTAGTCTACTGCTGGACTAAGGCCTCCCCTGATGACAAATTAGGGGTTTTTTTGGACCGTTACCCACTACGCTGGACTAATGCAGGTTGGTGGGTGGACCGACTTTTTACATGCCCATCCGACGCATGGGTCATCGTAATAAAATGTATATAAAGTTCAAATGAAAACAACAATATTGATCTTACCATTCAATGGATTAATCATTTTGATAAAAAAGTGATATCCATCGTCCTCTTGCCATAACATAAGCGTGTATTGTAACGCGTCATATGAATGGTGTCTTTCATATATTCTTTATAGTTGCCCAGAATTGCGTTGTGTACGTACATTATCACGTGTTTCCAAGTTTTTACCAACAATCACGATTTTCACTTCATAGATTGTTGCAGCATTCAATGTGCGTTTATGTATTCCAGCTGGTCTTTTATCTGAACAACAGCAGCCTAACCATTGCGTGATGTTCATGAAGCATTTGCTGCAGATCTTGGAGAACTGCTTTTTTCGTGCCTGTGTTGATCCCTTGACGCCGGTCTAGTTGTTCTTCTATATTGCCCATGAAGTATATTTGAAAGAATTTATTCTGTGCATCTTCTGTAGGTTGCAATAATCCAATGCAATGGCATATCTGGCCTTGAATCTGTAAAGTCAAAGGCATACATTTACAAAAACTTTTTTAGTAAATAATAATATGACATTTTTATTTCAGAAACAAATACAGAAATTTAACAAACTACATTCCATATTTTTTTACTATCAAAGAAAATATATTTTTAACGCACATTACCTTCAACGTCGGATTCGTGTTCTTGGATAATTTCCTACTTAAAGTCATTTGGAAACAGTTTTTAAACTACTCTGGCGGGACCAATGCTGGCAATTACACTTTACCACTAAGGCAGCACAAACCAGGCGTTTCACCAGCAAACCTCAATGCTCCACAATGTTGGCAAACAAGGCCCATTGGGCTAATGCAAACTTAACGATGCAAGCTGTAATCGATGGTGCAATCATATAGAAACGCCGCTCGATTCAAATCAATACTTGAACTATTTCTTCTTGCACTTCGAAGATTATTCCTTTGTTCATCTGTACGATAAGCTCGACGATTTCTTGTTTCTAACCTAGCCGTTTCACGGGCTACATCTCTTTTCTCTTGTGTTTGAGAAGAACGAATTAAGGCCCTTCTTTGCTCTGTACTAACGCGGCGTTCCTCGTGCAATTTCGCGTTCTTCATCAGATAATTGACTCGCGATATTCCGTTGCCTAATTGCATTACCGCTTGGAAAGATTAGATCTTCTAGGACGCGGCATTGTTATTAATATTAATACTGAACGTGCACTCGTAAAAAACCTCAAAAATCCACGACATTGACAATAGCTCAAAGATTATATAACCACTACATTAGAATAGCTTATTAAGAAAAATTATTGCCAACCTATAAAAAACTTTACACTTTTGTTAACCTGTACTATAAATCTTAGGTATTATTTTCGGATATTAAAAATTAAATAATTAATTAATTATTTGCACAAATTAATGTCGGCAACAAACAAATATATCAGTACCTGAACTTTCAAGACATTTTACAAAAAAATAATTACTGTATGCACACATGAATAGATGTTACAGTATATGACAGGATTGGAAACAAATGTTTGACATTTAATAAACAAGTATTTATCGCACATATCGGGTTTTTATTATTTTTAGATTTATTATGCTATTCGGGGCGGAGAGAAATCAAACGAATCAATAACCATGAATATTGGTTCAGCAGATCTCGAGTTATAAATGTGGTAGCAAACCCGTCTTTGTTTTATATATTAGGATTTTCAATGTTAGTTTAATTATTAATATACATAAAAAGACGTCATTTTTAACTAAATCTCTATCTTAAATTACAAGCTAATCCTTTGAAGTCTTCAATATACACCTTATTTCTAAGAATCTTGTTGTTCTTGTCTCTAAAATTTTGTTGCTTTGTTGATGAATACAGTTTAAGAAAAAGCCGTGGCGGAGGTTTGGATGTATTCACTACAATTAACTGCATTTAACCATATGTGCAGTATTACCAATTAGATATATTTCAAGTAATCACATCAAGAGTTTTAATGCTTAAAAATTTTACATATGTTTTTTTACTGTCCCCACCAATCACGATGATTTATACAACTGTATATATACCAGTTATAAAATATATATATACATTACAAACGAAATTTATCTTTACAGACTAGTTAACGCCCTTATCTATTTTGTGCGCTGTTCAATCGAACTCTTTAAACTGCTATATTCATATAATTCATTTAATATAAATTAAAATGTTGTTTTTAAACAGAGAAAAATATCAAATATTTAGAACAAAGTTTAAATAAGTACACATTCTTGAGGATATTTATTCTGTTGTCTCTTATTCAGGCTATACTGAAGAGTTCTTAAGTAAAAATAATGTAATGTAACAGTGTCACGCTGCACCAAAATAGCCATTGAACAAACTTAGCTAAAGTTCTTGCACAAACAAAAATAGTCTTTCCACCACCTTACAAGGCACAAAGTAGTTTAAAAACTAGATTACCGCACGTGGATTTGAATTTGTCGCGCACTGGAACTGGCCTTCTTCTTCTAGACGTAATTTAAATTTTACCAAACTACTAGAAAGAAAAACAATTTAAGCAAAGTCTGCGCTATTTTATTATTTTAATCGTGTAAACATAAAAAATTATCACAAAAAATTTCATCTTTACCAATAAATAAAATTCGAGTTCGATTCGAACATTATAACCAATACATAACAATATATATATATATTTTTAACTTAAATAATGTCAATTACGTCGTGTAACAAAGTGGTGTTAGTGTAATTGTAACAAAAAAGACTTGAAATGACTTTGAGAAAAGAATCGCAAAGCTTTCGTTTATTGCGGAAACTTCTTTAACAACTTCTTTGCAAATATATCTTATTCAAATACAATAAATCAGCTTAGTTCCAACCGAAAGGCGACATTAATCTTTTTAAATTAGACACCCGTGGGCTCTTTGGATAAAGTTAGTTTATTTAACACCTGAACTTTTCTGCATTTGTAGGTATTTGGAATTACCCAATAAAGTGACACAGTTGCAATATTTTCTTTTCATTTCTAAGAGAGTTCTTTGTTTATTGAGACTAGCGGGACTCTCGCCTGATTAAACATTATGCGCCCTGTCAATATTAAATAGCAATAGCTGTCAAAATTAAGCAGCGTAAGACGCAACAAATTCTTCACGCTTTTATCTAGTAATAACGCCTACTACGGTTACCTTATAAACCGTAAAATAGTATAGTTAATATTGATTTTCGGCATATATAGGCGCCGCGGCGGTACTTCCTCGGACAGACCCCTGTAAAAGAAGACCTATCATATTCCTATCAGTATTTTTATAATTACACACTTTCTAGCATATAGACGAGCAACTAACGGAAAGTGAGTCCCCTTGACTTGAATTCAGCTCATAAAATCGCTTTTAAACCGATACTGTTATTACACTACTGCTTCATAGCAGAAAGTGCTATCGTGGTGGTTCTTTTTCAGACGGCAGATTTGGTGGCTGGTAAAAGTTTTCTATAGTGTGGTAAAAAATATGTCTTTATAGCCTTTGTAATCGTTACACATATTTATGTTACCGGCTTCTTTGTAAATAAATGTAAGAAAACCACTGTTTCTATAGTTTCGCTCGAAAAGTTTAGACCAGTTTAATAACATTATATGGCCTGAATAAAAAGTGATGGCTGCGTGAGATGGATATGTGAAAAGTTGTTCCCACTCGTCAAGATAATTTCTAACTGCCATTATAGGATTTTTTAAGTCTTTAAATTAATTAAACAAGTTGCTTAACATAATATTAGTTATTCAAGTAAATCTGGATAGAAGACAGAGAGAAAGCAGAAGCAGAGCCCCGGAGATAGATTGGAAACTGACAAACAGGATGGATTTTTTGATATTTTTTAATAAGACCGCAGACAGCCTCTTTCAGTTCAATAAACATGTGATCATCATCATGCAATTACATAAATTTTGAAATAAATATCAAAAATATAAAACGAGGCTACATTTTTCGAAAGCCCACAATCGTCAGATTGGATTGGTTGGATATGCGCTGATTTATTGATTCAAAAGGAAATGTGTGTAGCACCTAATACATTTTTTAGTGTCCGACCGAAATTTCGGTTTCAGTTTCGGCCAATTTTGGCCGAAACATTTGCCGAAACCGAAACTGGTTTCAAAAGTTATCATGTTATCAAAATTAAACGATTTCAAAATGGAAAAAAAAATGTACGAAAGTTAAGTGTATCATTGCTACAACTCAGTCGATTTATTATTATAATACATTTTTTATAATTTAAATAGTAACAAAAAATGAGCGACTTAAACAGTATATAATAAATTTGCCCAAAGCCAATGACAACGTGAAAGACACTACCCTGCGATTTCCGCCACTGCATTTTAAATCTATTTTAAGGTATTTATTTTATTAAAATGTCATGTATGACACGTTTTATGCACATAGAATTAAAATTTTTGTAACCTTACACTATATTACCTTAAATTAGGTTTAAATATATTGCAATTTTTAACAATGTTTTACATGAAAATGGCTTTACGATTTTACAAACGTTTACAATTGAACCGCACGAGATTTTGATTTTTATTATGTATAGTACTCGTGAAAGCAATAGAAAGTATTATCAGTTGTATGAAAAGATATATTATAAAATATTGAAACAACAACCAAATAAAATAATAAACTTTGTTTCAAACAAAGAACAGCGCAAATAGTTTGTGCTTGTTTAAACTTTCCAGTAGCTGCATTATATGCAAAGAAACTTAACTATAGCAGATAGCTATTGATGCCATGAGAACTTGCACACCGGTTTCCAATAATTTATTGTTAGTAAGTTGAGAAAAAGTATTTTGCAACTTATATTTATTTACTTTATTTATTGAGCATTTTAATTTCATGTTTGTATGATATTATTGTTACGAGCCTGTGCCACGCCTTTCTCCTAACAACTCTAACAAACCCACTATTTTCTAATTGGTTTACAGAACAAACGGTCCACAGTGCACAAGATCCAGTCAAAAGCAATAAAAAAGACGCAGGCAACGTAAGCGTATCAAAAATATTTAATACTTAGCTTTAAATAAGTTTTTAAAGCTGAGTATTAAAAAAATAGCTGTTACGCATCGATTAAAAAAATAAATAAATAATTGAAGCGCTAGAAGCGAAGCAACGAGTTAATATATAAAAGTTAATATACTGAAAAAGAAAATTAAAAGTAAAACAAACCTTAAAAAGTACACTTACATTGTTGTAGTAATCATATAAGTGTACTTTTATGATTATTCTTAAATCTTTGCAAAACTTTGCTTTCAATATAATCACGTGATTTTTTTAAATTCTGGAAAAGGAGGATCACGCTGTCTCTAGTTGCAAAATATTTAAAATGCGCAAAGTGGAATGTTTTATTTAAGAACTTAACGCTAACGATAACAATTTTCTTCAGTAAATCATCGCCGACTACTTACTACCGCACTCTAATGGCTATTGAAAACACCGTGACACCTGTTTCGTTGCATTCACACTGTTGTCTTGGAAATTATATTCATTTTTGAAGTTATACTCTTTAGGCGCGTTATGAAAAATGATGAGAGTGAAATTTTAAGATGCGCGCGCACCTGTGACACAAAATTAACAGTTTATAATGAAAATGAGTGAAATGGACCTTATAACATAGTGATAAGGTTGATTTTTGTAGTATAATGGAGTTGTCGTTTTTTATTTGCGATAGTTGTTGCATAATGTGCTCTATAAGGTTGGGATTAAGGTTCGTGTTTTTGGTTGCGTTTATTTTTGAAATTATACTTCTTTAGGCGCGTTATGAAAAATTATGAGTGAAATTTTAAGATGCGCACCTGTGACACAAAATTAACAGTATAAAGCCGTCTGCTTAATATATATATATATATTAAATATATATTATTAAATAAATATATTAATTTTTAATGATGCCAAAGTATAACTTCTCACGCGCGTACATAAGTACAGCACCCATTTTTTATTTAATAATATTTAGTTTTTTTATTATCGTTACTCTTAAAGAACTTATTTTTAACTTTAATTATGTAAAAGGTATATATTTAATCCTGATATTAATTATATACCTTTTACATAATACTAAGATTCATTCCATATGACCCGCAAATATAAATGTGAAATTCCATAGACAAACCAAAAAATAGTAGTGCCTTATTGACAATGATTTATTATAGTATCTTATTTATTTTTATTCTCGCTCTTTTTTAAGTTATTTTATTTGCGGTCCCACTATATTTGATAGTATTACTTGTGATGTGTACGATTATAAAACTCAAGCGAAGCGGGTTCAAAGAAATATTTTCCTTTAACTTTTCAACGTCCAACTCTATCAGACTTCCTGCCACCATTATGTCACTCAAATCTCCTAACTAACTTTTGTGAAGATGTAGCCTTTACTTCGCCAGAGGCGCGTGCTCCGTTCAAATATTATTCTCCGTAAATAACAATAATCATACTATTCATATTAGTAAAGTTTATAACAATTAAAAACTAATTAAAATTTAACAAATAATAAGCTGTCCTTATAAGAATAGTAAACTGATATTACTTTGCGTTACACATTTAAGCGGTCACCTTGTTAATCTCGCTGATTTCCGATTATTTTGTTCTTAAAGTATTATATATATCGTAGTAGTAATATCGAATATAAATACATCAAGTAGTTTCCTAACCGAATAAAATAAAACAAAGTTTACAGAAAATCGTAACTTTGTGTAATTAAATTTAAAACGCTGGCTACCCTTAACTGTACTTATTGATTTAAACTACGAAAAAAATTGCAATACTTTACATTGCAATTTTTGTATTTTAACGAAACCCAAAGTGAAGTTATGAAAATGCAATCGTAATTTTCCAAAGCAAATTGAAATAAATACACTAAAGTCCCATTCTAAAAATTATTGTAGGTGTAATAAAGTAAAAAAGGTAAGTATAATAACAATAAAATAGTAATATTCATCTTACTTTCTTATTCATGGGTTGTCAGTAGTACAAGTGGGGCAAAAGAAAATTCCCATGTAATGACTGTTCAGGTTTCTTGTCAGATATAATTAATAAACGTGACGTTATTAAAAAATGCTATAAATTTTTTAATACCAATGCAACTACTAATAATAACTGACGCTATAATTTAAACTTTTAAGATCTATTTCGAAGTTTTAATTAAATTAAACACTTAGGCAAACCAATTTACTGCTCGGAAGTTCTAGGCCAACTGCGATTGCGGTTCTAGAACTTGGGATAACCAATTCCCTCAGTACTTATAGTATTGCGAAAATTATTACAATTTATTGTTAATAATAAAAAGGAATAAGTAAATAAAACTTTTTCATAAAAAAAATGTGTGTATTTTTTCCATGTCAAATAACTTAATTGTTTATTTCTCTAATTTAAATTATTTACAGGGTGCAAAAAGAAAAAAAATGTTGACAATTCTGAGATTCAATCAACAGCCTGTGATAGTCCACTGCTGGACATAGGCCTTCCCTTATACACCCCTATCCATTAGAGGTTTGGACAAGCTGTTCAATGCGGGTTGGTGGGTGGACCATTTACCATGTTCATCCAGAGCATGGATCATCTTACGTTTCAGACAATTGGGTGATCATTCAAGTTGCTCAACAAGGAAACAACAATGAAAATTTTGAGTCCCGGAGTTCAACCCACGACCTCCGGTTTCTAAAGCATACGCCAATACTACTGGGCTACGGAGGATTCTTAGATAAAAAAGTGTCTTAACTATTATAGCAATTTTTTTGAAATTAAATATTACAAAAATATTAAATAAAAATTAAAATTATTGAGCTAGAGTAGCTTTAGCTGCAACAATTTTGATAATACTTCTACCAATAATTTTGAAACTCTATTTCACGGATTAGTTGCACCGGAAGATAAACGGAAAAACGTGAGACCGCATATTTTCTACGAGGAATATCTTGATTTGGGTAGACACGGATTAATTTATAGGTTAAAGAATATACGCTTCAACTCAAGGGAACTTATTCCGTTGTAAGGGAATTGTGCAATGAACGGAAAGATAAAGAAGGACCTGCTTCAGTCGTGGATTAATTTTACGAATTATATACATTGCAATTAAATGGGTGGTTTATATTATTATTTCATTGCTTACATCTTACATTATCATCAACCTGTGTTAGTCCACTGTTGGACATAGACCTCCCCTAATGCACGCGCCCTCCATTAGGGGTTTTTCGGACCATATCCTACCAAGCTGGTCCATTGCGGGTTGGAGGGGGAACCGATTTTTTACGTGCCCATCCGAAGCATGGATGATCGGTCCAAATTGCCCTAACCAACTAGAAAACAACAATGAAAATTTGTTGATTCCCCGTAGGATTCGAACTTACGACCTATGGTTTCTACAGCACACGCCCTTATCAGTAGGCTACGGAGGCAGTTATTATTTCATTGCTTATGTATAAAATTGTTGATTCTGATTTGCACAATTTTTGTGATAAAAATAATTAAAATCGATACCTAAGACTAGATAAGGATATCGAGTAGCAACCTAATATATAGATTAAGATGCACAATATGCATTTTATTACCGTATTTTACGTACTTACTGAGTGAAGCAAGATAAAAATATCGCAATCGCGTGCTTATTTAAAGTAAAGAGCTTATAGCATTTGGATGTTGCATAGAAAAATTTGATTGACTTTGTAATTTTATACCTGCAAAGTGCGCAATATTGATAATATTAAAAGTTACATATAACAAGTCCGATTGCTGAGCTTGTGCTGAAATTTCATTTCCTTCTGCTATAACTTTAAATATTTTGAAATCAGTTAAATGTGTTACAATATATTCAAGCAGACATGAACACTTTAAAAAAAGTAAGTGTACACTTAATATCATTAAATTTGCCCTTTTTAAGTGTTATCGTTTTATCTAGTTGGTCAAGGCATTGATGACCCATTCTTGGTGTGTTACAGGTGAAATAATAACCGAAAGATATGACTGACTTCAAACAGTATATAACCTTTTTGCGCAATATACGCTGCTAGCAACGTGCTGTCTGTAGTAAATTGCTTAGCGATTTCTGCCACCACTTTCTAAATCTTTAATCACACGTTTAATGCACATAGAATGAAGAATTGTTTATATCTAATAACTTTTATGTGAACATAATCTGTAATCTTAAAAGAGATTTGAATGTGCCTGATTGCAATTTTTAAAAATGTTAAAACTATAATGCTTATTGGGGACTATTCTTGAAACATAGATTTATACTCTCGCACTTTATTGTGGGCCAGTTCAAGTAATACAATTATGTAGAACATAGTTTAAGTGTATTTTTAACGTTGAACTATCTTTTGCAATTAAATCCCAGGAGGTTTTTCTCTTCGACGCCGTAAATTTTCTTCAATTAAAAATGATTTTTAAAAATCAGGATCGACTTCTTAAGGTCGATTCCGATTTTCACAAATTATTTTTGGCAATCTTTCGTAACTGTCTACATACATATATATGTATTTGCTTATAGTTAATTCATCCATCTAATGTACATTGCATTACATGGATGTACCCCTACCCAACCCTTTGTATTTTGAATGTGTGTTTATTACATTTAGTTCAGACCAAGACTTCAATGTAGACGAATGAGTTTAAACTCATTTATATTTTTGATTCTGATACAAAGTGTGCTAAACTCATTATGCATAGTTTGAATTGATTATTTTACATATTACCTTAGTTGAGCAAATACCAAATTAAAATTGAATTATGAACTAGTTAGCCATGATTAATTATTTCCGGTTAAATTTAGGAATATTCGATGCTTCGCTACGGTGTTATTCATAATTAAAATTTAAATCAAATTATTTAATTTTAGTCATTTCATTCATATATTTTAACATTTTGTACAAATAAATCTTATAGGTAATAGAAACTAATAAGCAGCAAAATATTCATTAATAAATGTGTTTTTTTCCCTCGCTGCTCTATAAAAACGCTTACAGAGGGATAGCGTAATATAAATTTTTAACGGAAAATAAATCCGATTCCCAGAACTGGAGAGACGAAGAGTCGTACTAACGTCACTGATAGACATTTTAATAATAAATAAGGTTCGTTGGGCGCTTTTAAATATATATATTGAAGGCCGTAACATTGATGTCGACACACGTTGGTATTTTATAGACTAACGTTATAATCTTTCCAAGAATAAAAAGCTAGCAAAAGTATTTAAGTGACAAAAGGTTGTTTATTGCGTTAAGTTTTTTTTTTATGGCATAAGCAGGCAGACGAGCAGTCGGGCCACCTGATAGGAAGTGGCCACCGACGCCCATAGACATTGGCAATACCAGTGGTATCGCCAACGCTGCCTTCCGTGAGACATAGGGTATTCAGTCTCGTTTACCCAGCAAATACGCTGGCTACGGTGCCCTTCAAACCGGAACACAGCAGTGTTTTCACATTACTGCTTCGTGGCAGATATAGCCACCGCGGTGGTACCCACTCAGACGGTCTCCTGTATAAAGGGGAACTTCTACCGGTAAAAGTGTTAAGTGTTAAGTTGCATATTTGATTTGCTATTTTTTATTCGTGAATTGGAGTAATTTTAGGACAACTTCGTTATTCGGTGCTTTGCTGGTTAGAGCGAATTGGCCAGCCAAGAGATATCAAACATATGGTGTCATACAAAAAATTCATAATTATAATACAATCTGTTTGTCATTTTGTAATAACAAAAACTGACATTGACAGATTACTAGTTTTTCTCTATGGTTTTATTAATTTTTGTAAGTATGTTGGTGACGTGAACAAGTGACATTTTCATCTGTCTAAGACTGCCTTTTTGCAATATTTGACTTTTATTAACTTCAATAATTGTCACTCTTACTAAAAAGATTTAAGATTATCCTTTATTCACTAAAACTGACTCTATTGCAAAATCAATCCCAGTTTTAATGCATTAACAACAGACCACGTTTTGCTTGTCTGTGCTAAAAAATCATTTTAACATTCATTCACGGGAACATTGTGCATAACGTCGTATGTGACCATATTCTTGCCATATTCGCCACCGCTTCCGATTTTATATTAAGATTAAGATTTATTTGTAAATACACATATTTACAAATAAATATTTAGTCTTCATGAGATACTTGGGCACTTTATATTTAATAACTTTCTGTAGTACAACTTGAAGTGCATTTTTTAAAAATTGAAACATGCGAAAATTGTTGCTTATATTCACACTTACGAGGGTAAATGTAAATGTTACATAAGAAACGCAGATAATTTAGTAATCTTCTGCGTACATGCGATGTAGCCGCATGTAGATGTAGGATACAGCACACAGTAATTATGCTAGCTACGGTGTTCCCAACCTAATCGATCATAGTGGTAGTTTATACTACTTTTTGAAATTATTAAAATCACCACCACAGTGTTAGTATTGCTCTAGTGGATAATACTTTGCTAATTGGTCGCCTGTTAAAATGGAGGCTACTAAAATATATTTTTATTACAAATTTTATAACTTTGAATAACACAAAGAGCAATGTAAACGCAAGAGTCAAATAACTTTTATAACTAAATTAAATTCAATGTTACGGTTAAAAGAAAATTGTATAAACATTTACAAAGTGAGAAAAATGTGACAAGAAATATATTTATCGGCAGCAATACTTTAATTCCAACTAATGCTTTAGCGTTTTTTCGTTCTTTATGCTTCGTTAATTTTAGGTATCTTATTTTTTCTAAATTAATTATAATTTTTTAATATTTTTTTTTGTGTAAGCGGGAGCTACTTATTTAGGTTAGCTTAATAAATCTTGCATTAAACATGCATGTATAGTGTGATTTAAAAATCTTATATTGTATCCAAAATTATACAATTTATTGAATATATTCATAAATATATATGAAAAATGTTTAAACCATAAACAACTTTACTTCAATTTGAAATAAAGGATTATTTGGAAAAATAGTTCATCGAAGACTTCTATGAAAGCATCCTTTCACATGAAAGAGAATGAACACATGTGGCTCGTACACCTTTGAAAGAAAATACATACCGAGCGAAAACAGAAAATGTACACTATTTCTAAAAAATATGAGCTATTGTAGCACGATTTCGTGAATTTTTTAAATATTTTTCGACTAAATTGTTTCGTAATAATATGCGAACATGAAGAAAATTAATCTACTCTTCCGATTTATGTAACGCAGCTTAACTGCTAAAGCACTTATTTCCAAATAACGATATGATTATAGTGATCTATTATATTAATTATTTGACGTCAATTGATGATCCACCACTGTTATGTATTTTGATTTAATAGTGAATTGGCAATCAATTTTAAGTCTGGCCCAGCACTTTTCTATTAATGGGGAATTGAATCCTAATAATATTAAATTTGCTTTAATAAATAATGATTGCTCTTCAATCATCGCTTCGCTCGATGAAAAATTTTTCTTAAACTATTTAGAGACTAAATTATAAAATTCGTGCATTTATAATTAATTGATCACACTTTCGTTCGTTTCGTTTTCGTTTATTAGAAAGGTCCGATTGCGAAATAACGACTTGAAATGCAAATTTCATTTTGTCGAATGTTTTCACAGTTATTATAGAAGCAAGAAAATTTATTAATATCCGTTTTGATACAATGGGTTAGATTAAATCATATAAAATGTTATAGTTTAATTTTAAATTTTCTAACCAATGACAGATTTTTATTTTTTGTGCATAGAATTTAAAAACCAATGCAATACGAGTTAAAATTTAATTAATTAATATATCATTTTGATGATACTCGACCCCTTACTATCAAGAGAAACTTAATAAACTTAATGTAAAAAAGGTAATACTGTTCACATTTCCCTACCTTAAAGAGTTGCCACAGGAAAACAATAATAGATATTTATATAAAAATAATTGTCAATATTTAACGCAGACCTATTTAAATAAAATTAATTTAATTGACATTAATAATATATTAAATTATAATAATTGTTATTTGACATTTGATAGGGTTTACCTATCTAATTTTTATAAAAAACAATTAGCTAGTTTGCTATGCTATTGTATTTTTAAAAACACAGCCAATGGCTTGGCTAACCAGACCCCTGCTTCTATTGAGCAGGATCAAACATTGACTCTCAATTTGGAATCCGTTCCAAGTAATTTAAATTAAATATTAAGACAACGGAGGAAACCTCTTGCACAATAAATAAATTTTTTACAATTAAGTAATGTATTTTTAAATAATAAAACTTTTAATAATAACAACTATTGTATAAACCTGGTACATCAAAATATACAGGGAATTGCCAGTAAGGAACATGAAGTTGAGCTATTCTTAAATAGTTGTAAAATAGATATTTTATGTATAACTGAGCACTGGCTTCAAGAACATCAATTTATGCCTGATTTTGGATGTCACCAGGTTGCTAGCCTGTTCAGTAGAGATAAAGCTATACGCGGTGGCTCTTTAATATTTATTAATAATGCTTTAAAATATAAAAATCGTAAAGATGTTGTGAGCCTCTCTATTGAACGGACTATTGAAATAGCCTGTGCAGAGCTGGAGCATTTCATTGTTGTATGCGTATACAGACCTCCCACTTCGTTATATGAACCTTTTGAAGTTGTGTTAGAAGAGATATTATTAAAGCTATCTGAATCTAATAAATATATTATAATTTGTGGTGACTTCAATATTAATTTATTAGATAATTCTACAACCACAATTAGATTCAGATCATTGTTAAGTTCATATAACCTAATCAATTTATTTCTTGAACCTACTAGAATAACTGAGACTTCTGCTACATGTATAGATAATATATTTACAAACTGTAAACCTTTAAACAAGTCAATAATTAAAAAATTAAGTTCAGACCACTGTGGCCAGCTTGCTTCTTTTAGATTAAATAAAATATCAGACAAAAATACAAATAAAAAAATATGTTTGTTCCCATGTATAAAAAACGTATTGAGAAGTTTAGAAGTAATATATTACAAAAAATTGACTATTTACAGTATGATGATAACCACATGTGCTGTATAATACATTATTCTCTTTATAAGGATAGAATTTAAACCATATTTACTTCTAAAACGGTTAAATCAAAGGGTTCTGTAGCTTTTAGTGAATGGGCAACAGTTGGAATTCACAAAAAGCAGGCATAGATTATTTGAGCTTTACAGTGAAAAAACATATAATCATAATAAGACCTTTGTTGCACATGTCAGTGCTTATTCAAAAATATTTAAAAAAGTTTGTACTGTCGCGAAATCCTTATATATAAAAAAAAATTAAAAATTCATCAGACAAAATAAAAATGACTTGGAGTATTATCAACAGTGAAACTGGAAGGGGTAAGAGCAACTCTAATATAACTCTAAATATTGATGACCGTTCCATAGAAGCTGACGAAGATGTTGCTACTTATTTCGAAAAATTCTTCTCGGACATTCCGGTTTCTACTACCAAGTCACTTTTATCTTCTCCAACAGTTGCCGAGTCACTATTAAAAGATAATACCAATGAATGTACAGAGAATTTTAATTTTACGGACGTAAATACCGGAGATATTGTAAGTACATTTAAAACTTTAGATATAAAAAAAACTACAGACCTATGGGGGATCTCTGTTAAGGTGATAAGTTCTATTATCGATGTAATATCACCCTCACCTAGCAGCAATATTCAATGTAAGTATCAGAAGGGCGAGTTTCCTGACTTAATGAAGCATAGCAAAATTATTCCGATATTTAAATCAGGATGAATACGGACCCTAATAACTTCAGACCAATATCTATACTGCCTACTCTTAGTAAATTATTTGAAAAACTCTTACTAAATCAATTAGTTAAACATTTCAATCGTAATTGCCTTTTTAAATAACAAGCAGGTATGGATTCACTAGGGGTCGCTCTACAACTGACGCAGGCATCAAGCATTTTTGAGGCTTGGGAAGCATCACAGGATGCTTAAGGCGTTTTCTGTGATCTCAAAAAGGCTTTTGATTGTGTACACCATGAGACTCTGGTCAGGAAATTACGTCACTATGGTTTAAGAAATACCGCACTCAACTTTCTGTCTATGTACCTGAGCCTGAATTCAGAGGGTTGACGTGAATGGTAAAAGATCTCTCGGGGCCCCGGTAAATAGGGACCGTACTTGGACCTTTTCTCTTCCTCATTTATATAAACTACTTACCATGTATGATAAATAATGCGAAGAGTATTATTTGCAGATGATACCTCCTGATTTTTAAAATTAAACGACATATGTCAATAAATGACGATGCAAATAATACCCTCTCTAGAGTAGAGTAGTAGCTAATTGGTTTAGTGTTAATAACTTGCTATTAAACCAAAGGAAAACAAAATGTATTAGATTCATGACTCCTAATGTGAAACATGGTAAATTTGAAGTGGTTATAAATGGGGAGGCGTTAGACGTAGTTGAATCAATTGTATTTCTAGGAATAACTGTAGATACGAAACTACAATGGGGCCTCCATATTAACAGGCTAACAAGTAAACTAAGCTCTGCAGCTTACGCTGTGAAAAGAATTAGATTATTAACCGATGTGGAGACAGCTCGTTTAGTATATTTTAGCTATTTTCATAGTATTATGTCTTATGGCATTCTACTGTGGGGAAATGCGGCAGATACTAATACGATCTTTAGTTCTCAATACATATTTGAAAATTTAATGTATGTGCAAAAAAATAGAGATGATTTCCTAAGACATTGTGATGCATAACATAGATACAAGGAACAAACATAATCTAATTCGTCCAGCAACTAGACTGCGAAATAGTAAGTCTTTTATGGGACAATTATACGTTTTACAACAAAATCCCAGTAAAAAAAAAATTTAGAAATTCATAAAAATTTAAAATATATATACAAATGGCAATTATTATATATGACCCCATTTCGTTACCTATAATTTTCCCCCCTTTTATAGAGTCCTTTTTACTATACAAAGACAATGGAATAAGTTTTACCGGGAAAAACCGGATTGACTTAAAACAGGTAAAAATATTGATTTTGGGATGGGATCCTTTTGAAATTTCACCTAACTAGGAAAACAAAAACGAAAAGATTTTCGTAGATTTGAAAACCCACGCCCTATTTGTAAAAATTGCCAATAAAAAAGAAACTCAAACATAAAATTTACCAATAAAATAACAAAGGGTTTATGGGTTTTCGTTAAGCAGATTTAAGTCCATTGAATAATAGTGTTGGCATTTCGTGATTAAAATTTTTTTATAACGAGTTAGGAATATTATTTTGAAAGACCATTTTTTAAAATAATTAAGTTTGATTTCTAAAGTTAAATTGGGAATAAAGTAATACTTTATTTTTAAATTAAATGTTTATAATAGGGGTTTTTGAAATGAATTGATTTAAATTCGACGCAATAAATTTTAATTTCTTTTGTTTGTTAGGTGGTGTTAAAACCCTTGCTTAAAAAAGGAACCATGCTTTATGTGTTTAAGAGGTTATACGTACTGGGTATTGTTTTCCCTTGATATGTAGAAGAAAAAGATAAGTACCTTGGGTTTTCGAACCTTGAGAATATTTTCGGAACTAATAATAGTTATTTCACAGTTAATGCTATTGGCCACGTTACCCGTTCAGTTAAACGTAAAATTTTGATTTAAAAGTTTGAAGAATAAATTAAGACTTTGATTCAAATATTATTTTACTGACTGAGTTTCTTTAAATTTATTTTAAAATTTTTTTTTCCGTTTTTTAAAAAGCGAATATTTGAAAGAAGTTTTAAAAAAAATTTAAATAATATTTAAAAATCGTGCAATGTTTTTATAAATTTGTTCTTAAAAATTTTGTTTAAATTTAAAGTAACCCAAATTTGCAATTTACTTTTACGATTTTAACTGAAAGAAAAAACAATTTTTATTGTGTTTTTTTTAGGATTTTAATAAAAAAATAATTTGACCATGCTATTATAAAAAGTGGTCCATACCAACCGATTGGAAATGTTAGAAAAACCCATATTATAACAGGGCATATAATATACAAGGGATATGATGATATGAAGATTTAGATTTTCCAATTTTTTATAGAATTTTTTTTTTAAGAATAATAATGAGTTTAGGGAATTGGATTTTGAAATAAATTAGTTTATCCGAAAAAATTTATTAAAGAAAAACAAATATTCTTTATAAACGTTCATTTAAATCCAAAGTAACGCCGGAAAAAAAGTTTCGTTTTTTATGAATTTTCCAGAGAAGTAAAAGATTATTCCGTTGAATCAAAGGAAAATTTTTTTAATGTTTTATTATATTTTTTAAAGAAATTTATCTTTTGATGTTTCCTTTAAATTAAATAAACTTTTTTTAACTTTTCTGGCAGTTTGAGAATTATGTGGAATTAAACGTAGAAATTTAAAATTTTTTTAAATTTTAAATTTAATTTTAAGGTATTAAAATTTGATTTTAAAGGCATAAACTCAAAATTGTTGAATATTTGGAAAATTGAAAAAAATAACGACCGGGGGAAAGGGGACCATTTTTCTTTTTTTCTTCATCCATTTTAAAGCGTACAATTAATTAAATGGGTGGGAGGTACAGTTGAATTATATTTTGTTTAATTTTTTTTATAAAGTTAATTTTTTCCGTTAAAGATTTTTAAAAGAATTTTCAAATTAAAAAATTTTATTATCCAACCTTGTTTATAAACCAAATAAAATTAAACAATTAAAAGAATATTCTTAATTTTCCTTCAGGGCCAAAATTTACCCAACTGATAAAACAAAGTTTATACTTACAAAATGTATTAATAACAAATTTTGGAACGAAATACGAATTTGGAACAAAAGAATATATTATAAAATATATAATAATAATTATATATATATATAATATAATTAAAAAATTTTACAATTCTTTGTAAAAATAAACTAGTTTTTATTAAATAGTTTTGTACCGCAAAAATAAAAATTTAAAACTTAAAATAACACTTTTTTTATTATCTTTCCGAAAAATCTAAAGTTTTGCTTTTTTAAGAATTTTAAAAATTAATCCGGTTAATCCAAGACATTCTTTTAATTAAATTTTTAAAAATTTTACAGTTTTTAAAATTCTTCCGGGCAAAGAATTCCACGAAGTTAATTGTTATTCTTTATAAAAATAAAGCTTGTTACTTAAAATTTTTGTTAAAATTTGGATGAAAGAAAAGAATCACCAACCATTTTTTTAATTTTAAGAATACAATGCAAACGCCTTTAAATAAAATAATTTTAATTAAATAGTTGTTTGGTAAAAGGAAAATGACAGGTTTGATATTAAAAATCATTTTTTTGATGAATATTTCAAATTAGTTAGTTTCCTTAGGGTAATGCCCTTAATTATTTAAAAAATTTGTTTTATTTAAAAGAGTTGATTTTTTTAAATTTAAAAATAATTATTTTAAAATTTTATTAAATTTTTTATTTTCAATATTAATAATTCAAAAAGAAAAACCTAGTTTTTTTTAAAAAGGATTTCAAAATATGATTAACTTAAAAAAAGGGGTTTAAACGAAAAACAAAAGTTAAATTTTAATGCATTATTTACAATCCCATCTCATTCAATAAATAATCTAAATTAATTTATTTTAAAATTCTCCTTTATTTTACGGTTTAGTACTTTAGAAAAGGCTCCCCAAATGTTGATTTCCATTTAGATTTTCATCAACACCACTTAACTTGAAAATACTGATTAAACGTAAAAAAACCAATAATTATCGAAATTGAAATACAAATTTATTTTTAAATTTTTTTTCAAAGGAAAAGAAATTGTTTAATTCCATTTGTAATTTAAATGTTTCCAAAAAATTATTTGTTTTGTTTAAATTTAATTAAAATTTTTTAAAAATCATTTTAAAGGAAATTCATCTTTTTTTATTTATTCCGGAGAAAACAATTTTTTTTTAAAAAAGGAATAAAGTTATTTAAAAAGAAATTATTTCAAACAATAAAGTTCTATTACTTTCATTTAAAATCGATCTTTTCATAAATTAAAGGGTATTTTAAAAAATTTTTAGTTTATATAATGAATAAAATTTAATTTAATTCAAATTTTGTTTTAAATTTCTATAAAATTGATTAATTTTTCCATTGTTTTTTGTTAAATATAATATATAAGTTAAAAAAGATAAAAACTTTTTAAAAAGATTATTTGTTAAAATAATTATAAAAAGTCTAAAGTTCCGCAGAACCGAGAGTGCAAATTGCCCATTACATTTGAGATTGCTTTGGGAACAAGATTTTGACGTAGATTAAACTCCCAATAGATTACACCACTGAATCATTATTTATTGCTGCGCAGTAACCGCAACGGAGACAGGGCCATGGGATTTTTATCCAGATATTGATGTGAAGAATTTATGGGTTTTCAATTTATTTTTAAACACTAATTTTAAGATTTGGAGTAATAATATTTTTTTAATGTTGATTATTTAAAATCAAATTCCTTTGAATTGATTTAAGTGTGGGAAAACATTACTTTTTTTTTCTATATGGAAAATGGAAAAGTTTTAAAAAAAACGTTGAAGTTTACAAAAACGAATTTCCGTATTTGATAGGAGCTGGGAATTAGAATGAAAAGTTTATTTTGTTAACAAATTAAAAACCTTTCGCATTTTAAAAATTACCTTGTCTTCGCAAACCATTAACAAATAAACTTACTCGCTGTTCCGTGAAGATGGATGCTGGAAATAGTCTGAATGATAGATATAAATGTACGCGGTAAATATTGTATATGTTAAAGTACAGCCGGTTTTTAAGATCGAATAATAAACATTACAGAGTATCCAAAGTAAACTATAGGAAAGTAATAAATAGGTATTCCTTTCATAGTCCGCTGAAAAAAATATATCCCATATCATAAAAAATGATATCCCATTAAAACACTTTTCAACCAAAAAGAAAAGTTTTAAAATAATGGCAAAAAAATTTATCGTTTCAAAATAATTTTTTATAATAATAATTGAAGGGAACTAAAATTTATTTAAAATGGTTGATTACGATTATTTTTATTGAGTATTACGTATTGCGTTAATAAACCAAGGGATTAACTATTGCGTTTATTTAACCAAATTAAGGTTAGCTATATTACCAACATAACGAGGATATGCGGTAAGAGGAAGTTATTAAACCTTTTGTCACTTTAAAAAGGTCAAAAATGGGGGTTCGCCCGAAGAATTAGAAGATAGAAAAGTTTTTTTTTAATTTATCAAAAAGACTAAGTTCTGCTATCTTTTTCATATGCCAAAAATCACTATACGTCAACACAAATTGTTTTTTTCTTTTTCGTAAATTTGGAGGTTTTGAGGATTGCAGGTCTGAACACTGTATTTCTGTTGAGAGAAAATGTTTTTCGGGTCCATCATTTACCTAGGTCCCCCCTTGAGAGTCCTTGCAGGACATTTTGGGAAAGGGATTTTTTAGAAATACATTTTTATTAAGAAGGAATTAATATCTAGAAGGGAACAGAAGATTCCTTAAAGTAACCTAGATGCACCAACCCATTTGCTAGAATAAAAAAACATTTTTATATAACTGTGTCACAATGTACAATTAGTTAAATGACACTCACTCAGGTGTTGCTAAATGATGCAACCGAAAAAGGGGAAGAAAGAAAAGCCATAATTTAAGAAAAATATATTGTGGACCAAGAGGGAATAATTTTAAAAATGATGATGGCCACCGACATTCCCCTAAGAACTGCTTAAATCATGTTCTAAATTTAAAAATGATGATTGCAATGTATCAATAAACATTAAAAAAAAAGAACACAGGTTTTTGGGTTTCAGGGGCAGTCGACCCGTGGACATTGTTTAAATGCCAATGTACCATGGGTAGCATGCCCGACAGAGCCCAAACTAAATAAATAATATTTGAATTTGAATTTGGATTCTTATGTTTAGATAAAAAAAAACTTTTTTTTTCTTTTATTTTTTTACCCGACCTTAAAAAGAAATAGTTACAAATTTTGTTTCTCGTTGTTCCGCTCCTGGTGCTTCTATTTTGGCATTATCAAAGCTCATTTAGAATAAATTTTAAAAGTTAATAACTTAAAATTTAACATTTTGACATTTTTATCATAATTAAAAGTATAAGAAAAAACAGTGGTGAAACGGGGAGGTTTTCATAGGGATGCAATTTTCAATTAAAATATGGTTTTATATACGGGTCGGTATTTTTTGTTCTTGGTCATGTTATTTTATATGTATTAAAGTTTTTCAAAAAAAGGTTAAAATTTCCAAATAGAAGGTATGAAATATAATTATGAAGAGCAGACTATTAATCATTATCAGCCGAATCTATCCAGAGATTTGGTTTGGAATTAATCAATCTTTAATAAAATTTAGATTTCAAAGAAATTGTTCTAACATTCCCATTAATTATAAAGATTACAAAAGTATTTTAAATGGATTAAAACATGCCCCGCCAAATATTTGAACAAATTAAATTCAATCTACTTAAACAATATTACTTTGATTTCTCCTAAAACACACAAGATCCGTCGCTCGAAACCGGCTTTGCACTACAATGATTATTTTATTTCAATAATTAAAGATAAGAAAAGGAAGAGAACACAAGGCCTCCACTTTTGTTTGGTCACTTCTTCCTTTTAAAATTTTACAAGATGGCTGATCTCAGTATTGATTGTCGCAAACCGCAAAGTTTGATATTGGCTTGAATATTTTATAATACTGAAAAACTTTCTGATTTCTACCTGATGTAATTTTAGACTTTACTAAGATAAAAAAACAGAGATGAAACTGCAATTATAAAGGAAAATTTTTACATTTCTGTGTATGTTTGTAATAAATAAACAGCTACTGTACCGATTCAAAATACCTTCAACATTAGAATGTCATTGACCTTTGGGATAAAAAATACAAAAATTTAAGTTCAATATATATTAAAAACTAAGTTATGTTGTTTACAAAATTTTTTGTATTATGTCGGGTGAAAATTACGTTTTTTTAAATTGGTAGATTTTGATATTTTTTAAAATAGATTTTCACTTTTTCTAAAATTTTCATTAGTTAGGTTTTCTTTATTAAAATGGAAGTTTCTGAAGGAATTTAAACAATGAAAATTAAAAGTAAATTTAATTAAAATAGTTATAACAAAGGTTTAACGTATTATACATGATTATTTTACTATTGTATTTACTTTGAAAACTGAACGTAAATAAAATTGTAAAAAATACAAAACCCTTTAAAAAAATACTTTATAAATCACAAAATTTTAAAAACCATGTAAAATTAACTTTAAATGTGTCCCATTTCACGTGCGGTTAACCTGAAATGTGTACTTTTTCAATGGAATATTCATTCTTTGCCCAAAAATAAGTCACCAACCTACACCAATTTCAATACATATGACGTAAATAGAACTTACTCGTTGCAAATGTTCTTCCTTGATGTTTTCACTAACAGGTCATATTAACGTTCGCCTTTTTTTTTCTTAGGAGGGGGAAATCTTCAAAAGATACCCTTTTTATAAGGGTTATGTGTGGTTTTACCACAAAACCCTCCTATTATCTATATTATAACAAATCTCCATAACCACCGGATTTCTTATAGTGCTTTTGCCCTTTCAATTGTTCCTCACTTCACCATCACTGTTTATCAGATTGAAATCTTACTTTAGGCGAAATCTTAGTTTAAACCATATATCTTTGTCCCTTTTAAGGGATTATTCCTTCCTATTCTAAAGCCCGAAACAAAGGGTATTGTCGTCCCTGCTTTGGCCAAAAACCCAGATTTTTTGGGCCCGGGCCCCTCCCCTTTTGCCTTTTTTCAAATAACCTTCACAAATGAAACTTCTCCATGCTTTTCCCCGATAAACCTTTGGACAAGCCTTTTGTCCCAAGAGATTTTTCCCTTAAACGGGTTTTGCAAAATTTGCCATGGGGAAGAAATCCCAAGGTAGGGTGGAAACCAAAAAGACTTTAAAATTTGGAATTGATTTCTCATAGCAATTTTAATTTAAATTTCCCTTTATAATTTCTTTACTTTTTTTGGGTTATGTATTCTTTTTTATTTTTTATAAAATTGTTATTTTAAAAATTTATTTATTTAATTTTAAATTTATATTTTATTTTTTTAAAAATTAATTTAAAGTTTTAAAATTTAATATTTTAAATTTTTCAAATTATTAAAAAATTTTGTTTCCCTTTTTTAACACATTTTCCCCAATTTTAAAAAAATTTTTCCCTTTTGTATTAGCAACAATCTTTTCTTTTCAAATTTCCCAACATTTTAGAATTTACAATTAAACCCTGGAAACCATCCCCCTGATCATTTTTAATTTTTCATTTTGAACCCTAAACTTTCCCGGGTACTATTTTGTTTGAAAAAATTTTTAAATTAAAAAAAACATATTTAAGATATTAACTTTTTTTTAAAAAAAAAAGGTTGATAAATTTAAAAATAAACCAATATAGATAATTTTTTAACCTTTTAATTCTAAATTTGTTCCCCTAAATTGAACTTATAAAAAAGGTAAAAATTAAAAGATTATTAAAATTAATAGTTTCCCCGGAAATAAAAATTTTGTTTGTTAAAAATTACAATAAAGAAAAACCCCAATTTATTTTCCCCCTACTAAAAAAATTAAAATAATTTTTCGATTAAAAAGGAAACCAATAAATTGATTTTTTTTAATTTAAAAAAATTGGTATCTAAGGAAATAATGTAAAATTTTTAAATTAATTATTTTTAAAAAAAAAAAAAATTTTTTAATTTTTTTTTTAAAAAAATAAAGCAATTTTCTTTTGAAATCAGCCGTTCCAAATTAAATTTATTTGTCTTTTTTAAGTTTTTATTTTGGGTTTAAAACCCCATTTTCCTTAGTTTTAATTTGGAATTCCAGTCCCTTTTTTGGGTTTTTCATTTGTAATTTAAAAGGATTCGAATTTTAAATTGACAGACAAATTTTGTTTTTTAAAAGTTAACAAAAATTGTTTGTCACCAAAAAAAAACTAAAAGGCAGATAATAATTAGGAGATTGTTAACCCTTTTAAAATTTAAAAACACACATACAAATTCACCCTTTATTATATGTGGACATGGTCCCTTACCCCCTTATTGGGGGTTTGGGCCGTTCCCACCACCTGGTCCAACGGTTGGTTTGGGGACCAGTACACCCAGAGAGAAATTTATTTAAAATTTGGTGACCCAACTTGCCCCAAAACTGTAACTGAAATTTCGTCCCCGAATTCCCCAACTTTTTTTAAAGCCCAATCACAGGGGCTGGAGGATTAACTTGGGTTAAATTTTAAAAAACCCCAACAAACTTTTGATGAAAAATAAGCGATGACAGGGGAAAACTGCCCGATTTTCCCTTTTTCAAAGACTTTTCCTACAAAACCCAAACACCCCCCAACTATTTCCACTGCCTATGGGTTTAACTCCTCCCATTGGGAAAATTTAACATCTTTTAACCCCTATTTTGGGTGGTTTCCCGTTTTTGTTTTAAAAGTTCCGAATAAAATTTTTTAAACTTTTTTGTTACGAAAAGCCCAAGAAGGCGAATTTGGGAAGGAAGCGGGAAATTCCGGTTAAAATTCAGACATTTGATCTTTTGGAAATTTTAAAAAAAAGGGTGAAACAGTTTAAAAATATTAAGGCCCTTTTTGTTTTCTTTTAACATAAAAAATTTTAAAAAGGTTAAACACCAACCCTAAATCAAATTTGAAAAAGAAGGGTGCTTTTTTATTAAAATTTATTTTTATCCCCTTTTTTTCAAATTTCTCAAAATTTTTTGAAAATTGGGGTGCGGGAAGGTAAATTTTTTGGGACCAAAGGAATGTTTATTATTGGGAACCGGGGAAAAAGGGAACCGGATTGTCGAAAAAAAAATTTTCATATATGGGGGTTGTTTGCGTTTAAAATTTAAATCAAAATATTTTTAAAACCCCTTTTTTTTAAATACTTTTTTTCAAACCTATTTTTTTTAATTATTAAAACAAAATTAAATTAAAATAAATTTAAATTTTATATTAAAAATTTTTAATAATTTATAATAAAAATTTTTTAGATTGAGAAAAACCTATTTAAAAAATAACAAGGGTTTAAAAATCAATATTCGCAAATAATTTTTTTAAATTTATGTTTTCAAAATTTAAAAAATTAAAACTAGTTTAATCAAAAACCTTGTTTTGTAACTATTGAACAGGAAATATATTTATGAATTTTATTGATTGCCTACTGAAAAAAAAATTTTTTCACCATGAAGTTTTTTTAAAATTTTTAAATAAAAGTTACCCTTTACCCTTTAACAAATTTTTAAATAATTTATTTCATTTTTTTAAATTTAAATTATTTTTTAATTTTTTTGCTTTTAAAAAACCCCTTTAATTTTAACTTTAAAAATTAATTTTTTAGAATTAATAAACTTAAATTTAATTTTAAACTCCTAAATCTTAGAAAATAAATTTTTTGTAGGTAAGGGAAAATTTAATTTAAAATTACATTTTTTTTTAATTTTTAAATGTTTTTAAAAGAAAATCCAAAATTTTTAAACAATTTTATTATTTACAGTTTAATAAAATAAAAAAGGTTGGATACTCACCCAAATTATTGAAAGGGTTTATTATTAATATAATGTATATTTTTAAGCTTGAAAAAAAAATAAGTCCAAAAAACCAAGGGGATTTATTTTTTTGGTTTTTAGAGGTTAAGGCAAATTTTTTAAAAGTTGGAAAAAAATTTAAGTTTTAATTTAGATTTTTTAAAATTATGCTTTAGTGGTTGAGGTTTAAAAGAATTCCCTTTTGAGTTAATTGTTTTAAAATTGCTTTTTGTTTTTTCCCAAAAAAAAGTGGTTTAATTTAAAATAAATTTCTTTATATTTTTTTTTGAAGGAAAATTAAAACTAAAATTTTTGGAAGAAAATTTTTGTTTAAAAATTTTTATTAACTTTTAAACAATTTTGGGGAAAACAAAAATTTCCCTTTTTTTTTTAGTTTTTAAGAGGTTTTAAATAAGTCCAAAAAAATACGGGATAACCTCCTAAACCCAAAATTGAAGTTTTTTTTTTTTAAAATATTTTTAAATTTTACAGGTACATTTTTCAAATTTCTGTAAAAAATTCCCCCAAAAACGCTTCAAGGTTAAATTTTTCCGGAAGGAGAGGTTTTAAAGGTTTTTGGGTTTAAAAAACCCAAGTTTAATTATTTAACCTAAAAGTTTATTTTTAAGGAAAAAACAAAAATTTGGGGGGTTTATTAAACCCTTTTTAATAAAAATTTATAAATTAAAAAAAATTTTTGGGGGAAAAAAAATTTTTTGCTGGGATTTTTTCCCCCTTTTTATTTTTTATAATAAAGTATAGGGTCCGGGTTTTAAACATTTTTAATTAAAAATCACTACCTAAAATTTTTTTTAAAAAAATTAATATAAAAAGGATTTTTTTTGGAAAACATAATTTTTTTTCCCTTATTTTGGTTAAAAAATGAGTAAAGTTACCGGAACATAAAAAAAATGGAAAATTGTGGGCTTTTTTTTTTGTTATGTTTTGAGAAAGTAAATTTTAAAAGGGTTTTAAGAATTTTTTTTAAAATTTTAAAACCATTTTCGGGAGGATTAAAATTTTTCCCCCCAACCCCAAACGTTTGGGAGCCACAGGGTGGCTAAGTAAAGAATCCGGTTTATTTAAAATTTTTCCCTTACCAGTAAAATTATAAATTAAATTTGGGGAAAATCCAAAACCAAAACAGAAATTAAAATTTTGGTTTAATTCCCCTTTTTAAATAAAAATAGATTTAAACTTATAAAAAAAAAATTTTTAAATAAATTAACAAAGTAAAATTAATTTCATTTTATTTTTTTTACGCACTTTTAAAAAATTTGTTATAAAGCATTAAAAAAAATAAATGATTTAAGACCTTTTTCATTCCCAACTTTAAGTAAAAAAAAAATTTTATGAAAAGAACGTAAAAATTTATAAAACTTTTTTTAAAATTTACGAAAAAAACAAAAAAGGGGGAAATTTTTTAATTTTTAATTTAAATTATTTTAGCGGCTTTAAATGTTTTTTGTTTAAAAAAATATTTTAAAAATTTTTTGGGTTTGGGGAAAAAAACATTTTAAATTTTTATTAAAAAAATTACAATTTTTTTATTTTCCGACCATTCCAAAAATTTAAGCTTTGATCAACAGTCCTTTTAAATAAAAATCGATTTTGGGAAGGGGCAAAAAGTTAATTTCAAAAAAATTCCCACAAGGATAATTTTTCACCGTAAAAGGAATAGAACCCAAAAAAATTTTATCCCCTTTAAAAATTTTAAAAAAAAAAAAAAAAAATTTTTTTAAAAAATTAATAAAATTGATAGGAAATTTAACATTTTGAAAAAAATAAATTAAAAAAAAGGTAAAATGTTATTATAAAAATTTTTTTAACCAAAAACAAGTTAGAGAAAATTTTCCAATTGTCCTTCTCGGGGAAATTTAAAAACTTTAAGGTTTTCCAATATTTTTCCATTTTTAAAATTTTTGAAAAAAAAGTTTAATCGATTTTTAATTTAAAAATTTAGTTTTAAAAATCCCCTTTGGTGTTATTGAAATTTTTTAAACTAAAAGAAATTTTAAATTTAAGCAATTTGTTTTTTAAAAAATTAGAAATTTTAAAAAAAAATAAATTAAGTATTTTTTTTTCACAAAAAAAATTAAACATTTTAATTTTTTTTTTTTTAGTTAAAAATACGAATAATTTTTATTTTAATAAAATTAGGGTTTTAAAAAACGTTTCATAATTTTGAAATACCTAACCCCACGTGTTCATTTTAAAACAAAACTTTTATTATGGTAAATTTTGAAAAATAAAAATTAAAAAATTTAATAATGAGAATTTAAATTTTTTTAAAATTTAAAAAAGAAAAAGTTTTCCTTTAAAAGAAAAAAAAAATAATGATGTAACTTTATTTTTAATTTTCCGCTTTAAATAGCAAGGGGCCCCTTTTTTAAAATTTTAAAACAATTCAATTTTTTAAAAAAAAAGTAAAAAAATAATTTAGGTAGTTTTAAAATGGGTTTTTTTAATTTTTGATTTTTAAAATTCCTTCCCTTTTTCCAGTTTAGGGGATAAAAGGGTATGAAGGATATTGGGTATTTAATAACAGCGAGTTTGGTTTCGCCCTTAGGATAATTAACCCATTTTTGGGGAAAATTTAATCAATTTAGGCAATTTTTTTTATAAAAAATTTTTGTTTATAAAAAATTAAAAGGGTTTTTTTTTAAAAAAGATTAATTTTAAAGGTAAAATTAAATTTTTTCAAATTTTTTTTTGAAAAACAATAAAAAAATTTTTTTAAAGGTATAATTTTTTTAGAAATGAAATTGAAAAATTTGAATTTTTTTAAAAAATTTTAGTTAAATTAAAATTTTCAATTTGAATTGAAATTTTTTCCCTTTGGGATCATAATTTGTAATTGCCGAAAATTTTTATTAAAATACTTTTTAATTATTTAAAGTTTTTAAAAATTTAAAAAAAAAAGTAATTTTAAGGTGAAGGGAATTTGAAAAACCCTTAAAAAGAAATTTTAAAACAAACCAAAAAAATTTTATAAATATTTAATTTATTTGGGCAAATTTTTTTAAAAGGTTTTAAATTTAGAACAAAAACCTTTTTTAAAATTTTTCAAATGTTTTTTAAATATATTTTTTTGGTACGTAAAATTTGTATTGGGTTTATTTTCAACATTTTTGGGGGTTAAAAGTAATTTTACAAACACCCCAATTAGGGAAATTTTAAATTTTGAAATTTAAAAGAATTTAGCCCGGGAAAAAGTTTGTGAGAGTTGATGGATGTATGTTTGTGACACTGTTAATCAAAAGTTAAAAGATAGATTTTACATAATCTTTACCCTACCATTGATTTATTGACTACTTATCAGATTGTCTATAAATTATAAAGATATATAATGAGTTATGAATATTATTAACGAAGGCAGGCGTGCAGTCGGGCCACCAGATGGAAAGTCGTCACAGACGCCTATTAACATCGGTAATAACAGGGGTATCATTTACACCCTGCCTACTGTGAGGCACAAAATGGTCTCGTCTCGTTTATCCAGTAAATACGCTGGCTATTTTATTTTTAACATTATCAATCAGTTCGGACGTATTTTTTTGTTTTATTCTAATTGTATTAATTTTAAGAAGCACTTAATATTGACGTTCTACTAGAATTTATATCAGAGATAATGTATACACTGTTTTACTCCTTTTGAATTTAAATTAAGGGTGGAATAATGAAAAACTGTCTATGAATAAATTGCACGATTGTATTAATCTTGCTTTAAATATGCGTGAAACCGGAAATGCGTTCATTTTAACACATAAATGACGATTGACGAATAAGCATAGACTTTTTTTTTATAGAGAGTATATCGATACATTTTTTCGTCTTTAAAATGCCCCCGATGTTAGTCTTATTAAAAATACATTTTTTTCATTTATGGGAATTGATGTTCATATAACATATTACCTGTATGAGACGAAATAAAAAGATCAAACTTTTGTTCTATAATGGGACTTTCCTATTTTTTTTTAATTAAATGTATCATATAATACATAAATATCTATTATTACTTCAACAAATTCTTTCAAGTTTATCACTAATTTGGTATTAATATCATTGTTTTTGTACATTGAACTTTTGCAAATTCTTGGGCCCTGAGGGAGAACATTACTTTTAACTAATGGGATACATTTATTTGTCTTCTTTGATAACTTAAAAAGTTATCTATATCTGTATCTTATTGAGATATTGACTTATCCCGTCTTAGTCTGCCCGTGATCATAATTCTGGAATAATTTCTGAGCTTCTTTATTTCCGAAGCTTAGAACTTTTTCATACATCATGCGTCGGATGGGCATGTAAAACGTCGGTCCACCCACCAACCCGCATTGAACCAGCGTAAAATGTGAAAACTCTAATTGATAGGGCTTTATTAGGAGGCTCATGTCCAGCTGTGAACTATCACAGGCTGAACTTTTTCCAGCACGTAAACGTGGAGAGTTCTAAGAAAGCTGGTTCAATTTATGTTATTGGATAATTAAAAAAAAAAAAATTTAGAATTGATTAAATTCTAATTGATTAAGAATTTTTTTTTTTAATTAAAGTCGACAATGGTAGTGACAACTTTTAAAAAACTGCTGCTTTGTACGTAAAACATCGTAAATATTGTAAACTAAATTGAACGAAATATAATTCATAAGGCCTCCATAGCCTGAAGTATGCGCAGAATATGTATTATTAAAAAATGGAGGTCGGGGTTTCAAATCCTGCCGAACTAAAAATATTTTTGTTATGGCTTCCTAGTTTTTTAGAATATTACGGGCCGATCATCTTAGCTGCCTGTAACAAAGATAAAGCAAGCATCGGATCGGCATATAAAAGATGGTCCTGCGCCTGATCTCTCATGGTTCGTGTTAGTTTTCAGTTTGTAATGTTATAGTTTTTGACATTTATCAAAAAGTGAATTGTAAATTGTAACTAATCGTTAGCGAAGTCGTAACAGTAGCAACAGTTGAATGAATCAGTCTTTGAAATCTCAAACCCAAAACTGCTATGGCAGCCGAACTATTTTTCTGGTCATCGTTACTAGGAGATATTATATTGGACCAATGTACGCGTAAACACAGATGTACTCTCATTTCCTTTTCTCACGTAGACCAATACAATGGATAACCGATACGACTGGAAATCAGTAGTAGGATCTTTAACACATCCAACGCATGGATCATCTTACTTTACTAGCAATAGGGCGATTAGCCTGCATTGCCCTAACAAACTAGGAAACAACAATTTATAATTATTGCGTCACGGCTGGATTTCAACCCACGACATCCAGTTTCTCCTAGGTTTAGTAGGCATTTTAATTACAAAATATTACATTATATATCAATTGTAGAAACAGAAACCAATCGTAATGTACATTTAAAAATGATCTTGAACTTAAATTATAGTTCAACTAATTCAGCTATAAATTACAACTCTACGAAGTGCTGCAACAAGAGCTATTGTTCAATGAAGCTGTTAACACTGCTCCCTCAGCAGAAAAGCTCCATAAACACTTATTTGTTATTTTATGTAGCGAATTTATTTATCTGTTATAAAGGTATCTTCCTTATACGCTTCTGTGGCAACGTGGTAATTGTATATATGAGGTGATTTAATTCAATATTTTCCATTCTCTATGCGATAAAACTATTAACAATGTTTGTGCTTATAAAGGTATTTATTCAAATTATAATATGATATTACTATAGTTTTAATACATTTAATTTTGATCCATTAAAAATTGTTATCTTTTACCACACTAATTACATCAATAAGGGATCAAGAATCATCGAAAATATATATTTACTAATTAAATTTTAACTTGTATAGCATTGGTTTTAAAAATGTGTGCACAAAATAAAAATCTGTCATTTACTCAATTAAAAATTCAAAATTAAACTATTATAATTCTTTTAATTTAATCTGAAACATTTCATCAAAAAACTGATATAAACACATTTTCATTCCGCTGCAATAAAACTGTGAAAATCATTCGACAAAATGAAACTTGCATTTCACATCGTTATTTCGCAATCAGACACAGTTTTTCAAAGAATTTGGTGAATATTTTAGTGACAATTCTTTATCACACCGCATTGGTGTACTCATTTCAAAAACACCGCGGATTATTAATTTGGCGTTTTAGTTGTATAAATATTAGTGTATACAACATTATACGTAGAAAAATTATTATTAAGTTCTTGTAATAGAAATATTTACCTAAGAAAAATTGCCGAAAATTTACAAATAAGCTTAAATCGTGTTAAAATTAGAAGGATAAACATTTTGTTGTTTTAAAATTCAGTTAGACTATGCGATGCAACATGTTAAAAGTCGGTCAACCTACCAACCCGTATTGCACCAGCGTGGTGGGATACGGTCCAAAAACCACCTAATGGAAAAGGCGTACATTAGGAGAGGCTTATGTCCAGCAGTGGATTAACCCAGGTTGATGATGATGATGCTGACAATTATTCAAATCAGACCTTTCTAATAAATGAATATGGTACTATTTTTTCTGAATAAAAGTCCTGTTAAATTCAAAGTCAAAGTCAAAATCATTTATTCAATTTAGGCTCTTCTGAGCACTTATGAACGTCAAAATTATCCATTTACCACCGGTTCACAAACTCAGACCTGTCCAGAGAAGAACCGGCAAGAAACTCTCGGTCCTTTTTTTTTAAATATTAGTATTTACAAAATTTGACCAATACATTTTTTTTTAAGTTACAGGGATTTGTAAGCGCAGATTATAAACTATTTCACACATCTTAGTCCTCAATTTAATTTATTACAGAATAGTAGGCTTTTCTATAAGCGTTGTTTTGACAACTTTACGAAAGCTCGAATCATTCAGTTGCGTTTAGGTCATTTAATTTATTATACATTCTTATACTATTATACATGAAAGATTTTTCGGTTCTGGTCAGTCTAAATCTGGATAGCTCTAGAGGGTTAAATTTGATCCCTGCGCGGCCTAATAACTTTTTTAGCAAACATATGAAAATTTTGACGCACGTACATAATATTTTCAAATATGTATAAAGTGAGGTAAAGTTAAAATTTCAGTTTTATTAAAAAACATTACGTAAAGATTCCTGTGAACCCAGATGTAGATGCCCTAACAGCCTGTTTTTGTAGTATAAATATTGTGTTCAAACCGGCTGCAGATCCTCCATAATAATAATCCATAGGACAAGGCTGTGAAAGTACGCATGAATAAACTAGTTTTGCAGTTGCCTCGTCAGTTAGCTGCCTAATCTTGCGTATGGCAAAGATTGAGAAATTAATTATAAATGTGAACTTTATAATTTTGTCTCTAAATAGTTTAAGATAAATATTTCATTGTAAACCTGATTTAATAATATAATTAATTCAATTGGCAACAATAAATAGAAATAAATAGACATATTGTGATCCTGTAAGTACTGAGGGAATCGGTTATCCGAAGTTCTAGAACCGCAATCGCAGTTAGCCTAGAACTTCCGAGCGTTAAATTGGTTTGCCTAAGTATTCAGTTAAAGGCCGCGTCGGCCGGGGTCGTTAAAAAATGTTAAAGGCCTAGCCCGCCGTGACATGAGAAAGGAGCAACCTTTGGTTTTTAGTGGATTTTACTAACCGGACCGGCCGCTCCATTTCGTTAGAGTAATTCCACATTGTTAAAATAAAAATACATAGCTAATATATTGTATTTCAATTCCATGCGTAGCCAGCGTTTTCAATTTAATAGACTTGTTCTTTTAAATACACCTGTGAAACTACTCAATGTATTTATGTCTAACATAACTACTACGCACACAGCAACGAGGTAACCGCTTAGACATGTAACTTACAATAATGTCTTTTTACTATTTTGATAACAATAATTTATAAAAGTTCTCAGTAAAATAAATTGTTAGGTATAAACTTTGATAATATAACAAAATTTATTAATTTACGTAAAGTTTCAAGCGGAACATGCGCTTCTAGCAAAGTAAAGGCGACATATTTACAAAAGGGGGACAGACAGCTAGTAAGGTGACTCGAGTGACATAATGGTGGGGGTGAGACTAATAGAATTTGATCTTTAAAGTGATGACAGAGAGGCCAAAGTAAAATGGTTACCCTAATCCATTCCTCGATCTTTTACAAGTACAATATAGTATAAGATAAATACGTATATGCCAAACCGATGACAATAAGACTGATATTAATGACTTATCAGATATATTAAAATTACGTATGCGTGTGGTATGTACGTATACCGAGAAATCTGAGTAAGATGTGATGGCATGACTATGACGTAAAAAAGTGTATATAATTAAAATCAATCTTAAGATATTGACAATAATTGCTTAAAGAATGTTAAAAAGAAACTCATAAAAATTAAAATGAATGTTCGGGACAAAGTTGTTAAAATTTTGATGAATGCACAATAAAAGTGCGTTAAATAATGGAAATTTTGCTGAAGAAAATTGTTGTAAGTGCGTTAAGCTCTTAAGAAAAACACTTCTCTTTGCACATTTTAAATATTTTGCAACAAGAGATAGCCTTTACCAGTTTAAAAATCACGTGCTTAAATTAAAAGCAAAGTTTTTCAAAAATATAAGACGTTGCGACCATATAAGTGTATTCAGCGAATTTCCTATATGAATCGAGTTATGTGGAAATCGAGTGACAATGCCGAAAGTAAAATTATAAAAGCGTATTAGAAATAGAATAAAATAACTTTTTTCGGAAGAATACATATTAGGAACATATACAAATATAACATATTATCCTGTTTTTAAGAATAAATCCATAACAACCGTTCCAATTGAGAAAAATATAATGAGTCGCTTAAGAAAATAGTTAAATTTTATATACACGGCAACTTTTTTAAACATCTTGTGAATATAACTCTAATATTTCATATCAGTTTGGTTCCAGTAGACACACTAAACGGGTTCCATAACATTATTTACCTATTAATTACCATAATTTCTTCATCAAATTGGTAAATTTATGCTGTAGTCAACAAACTTTCTTTTATTATTCTTTTATCTCTATATTAGATTTATTTTCCTGTTAAACATCATTTTTTAATGTACTTTGGTTGGTTTGTGAGTATGTTGTCATATTTTTTTACTTGTTCACCGCTTCCTGAACGCCATATCCACTTATTTATTCCTTGGACACAAACATACTCTTAATGAAGAAATAAGCGTTACTAAGCATGAATACGACGATTCTCTCCTATCCTTTTACAACGAATATTGTTTATCGTAAAAGAATATCACAAGAACATAAAATAAAAAGTAGCACCATAAATGAAGTAAATAAATATAAGTTGCAAAATACATTTTCTCACTTAAAAACAATAAGGTATTAACCGGTGGCTATATCAAGTTCCAAGGCATCAAAAGCAATTTTCTATAGTTAAGTTTTGGTGTATAACGCACCCCAAAACTTTAAAAAGTTAGAATACCATTTGGTTTTTTGTTTGAAAATTAAATGAATAAAATTTTTTTATTATGTCGTTGTTTAATTTTTATAAATATCTTCTTATACATAATAACACCCTATTGCTTTCCCGAAAGACGTATTAAAAATAAACAGAAGGGATTTTATCGCTTAAATTACCTTGGTAATTTAAAAATATCCGACATTTCAAACCCTCCTGTGTTCACATGTCTATCTATATCTTTTCTTTTAAAAAATAATATTTTTTCTGAATTTAATATTTATTCAGCCACCACCTCCCTAGTATATATGGTTTTTTTGCACCCTTTGCGCGTCTGATCATCGACTTTTTAAAGTCCACGTTACGTGGAAAATTATTCTATTGACTTTTGGAAATTTAAATTTATTCATTCATATAATTTAGTAGTTTGGACCAACGCATAAAAGTAGACAACTCCAAGGTATTTTTATCTGTATATTACCCGTTTCTCCCCAATAGTTCTTTTTATTTAATAGAAAGTTTATTGGTCCAACTTTGTATTTTATATATAAATTTGAACTGGTTTTGAGACGTGAAACAAATAAAAGTAAATGTCTATCGTTAATTACGACGCTGTGTGATTAAGTTGATCCGCTGACTAAACCTTAATGAGTAGACGAAAATAACGTATTAGATTACCGAGCTAAATTTCGTTTTACGTTTATTTTGTACGTTTATAGTGTACTTAAACACTAAGAGTAAGAAGTAGGTTTTTATCTAATTAATGGTAATATTTTAGAGTCAATTTAGATGTAATGAAAACAGGTAAGGTTTATTCAAAATACCTACAAATGCAGAAAAGTTAAGGCGTTAAATAAAATAACTTTATCAAAGACACGGGTCAATTTAAAGATTAATGTCGCATTGGTTAGGAAACCCGATTTGATGCATTTGAATAAGAAAATTATTTCAAACATTTATTAAACTAGTTTTCTTGAAAGAAAGCTTTGCAATTCTTTTTATAAAAAAAATTGTTAGATTTACACTAACGGCACTTTATAATACGACGCTGTTGACTTTTAACCCCCAAATTTTTTAATTGTAATTTTATAACAAATAGACGCTGCCCCCGACTTCCTCTGATTATATACACTTAAAATAATACAAATTAAATAAAGAAAGAAACTTATTCAGTCTTAATTATTGTCTTTTCTATCATAAAGTCCTTGCAACCCAAAAGACATTGCGAGTTAGCCAGAACAAACAGACACGGAAATACAGTTCAACCAAAATTTAAAAAAAAATTGTAATAAATCAATTATAAATCACAGTTTCATCATTATTATCATTATCAATTTTATTTATCTGTATAGATAAAATTAATTACGGTTTTTTTTGGTGACACGATTATAATCCACTTTTTATGCATTTATTCCGTTAATTGTTTATATTTATTGCCGACATTGTGAAATGTTTCCAGCGTCCGTGAGCATAGATGTTAGAAAGAGCCTGTAAAGAGGACCTAATATAATAAACTATTAAAATAATTGATTTCTTTTATTTACGGTATTATACTCAATCCACTAATTTGGTTTTCAGCGTTCTTAAATATATTATACCCGACGTTTTCAATTCTTTTCAGCATCCATGATCACCACTACCAATTTAGTCTACCCGTGATCATGAAATCCGTAAATTAGTGGATTTTATGTATTAATAAATAATTTAAATATAAGTAATGAACGCCAAAAGAAATAGTTTTTGTGTGGTTTACAAATAGCGCAGACTTTGCCTGAATTGTTTTCCTATGTATTAGTTTGGTAAGTTTTGAATTACGTCTGGAAGAAGGCCAGTTCCAGTGCGGAAAAGTCAAATCCACGTGCGGTAAACAAGCTTTTTTGCTACTTTGTGCCTTGTAAGGTGGCGAAAAGACTACTTTTGCTAGTGCAAGTAGTGAAATAGCTATTTTGGTGCAGCGTGACACTGTTTTTTTACGTTATTTTTACTTAAGAACTGTTTAGAATAGCCTGAATAAGAGAATAATATCATCAACCTTATTTAAAGAGTTAAACCTTTTTCGAAATATTTTTTTTTCTATTTAAAAACTCTATTTTTATTCAAATTCAAATTCAAATATCTTTATTCAATATAGAAGTGTAACACTCGCTTATTGATTGTCAAGGACGCTACCATTAATTACTTACAATAATAACGACGCTTGATTAGAGAATAAAACAGAAAAAGCAGTTTGATAAGAAGAAGATTTGAAAGAGATAAGGGCGTTAACTAGTATATGTATATATATTCAATTAATGGTATTTATATGAATATATAGTTATGTAAATAATCGTGATTGGTGGTGACTTGCGCTTATAAAAAGTACAATATGTACATTTTTTAAACTTAGCATCAAACTCTTTGATTAATTGAAATATAATTATTAACACATATGGTTAAGTTTAATTAATTCTAGGAAATAATTACAAACCTCGGCCACGGCTATTCCTAAACCTGCATTCACTAACACAGCAACAAAATTTCAGTAGATTTCTACCTTCTTAGAAATAAAGTCTAGTTGTGATTTGATTTAGTCAAAATAAACCATTATTTTATGTATGTTCATATTTAAACTAAAATTAAAGATTATAACATAAATAATTTAAACCGTATTATTATATTTCTCATATCAACCTTTTAAAGTATATTCTGTCAAACCAGCGCCAACTATACACAAGCTGCCGATTAATTTAATACAATACAAATCTTCAAAGATTGTAAAGTATCTTAAGTCCCATTAAAATAACCTTATTATACCTTATATTATTTTTAGTGACATGGGATATCTTAGACAGTGAAACTCTTTAAAGTGCATCGGTGAAATTTTGCACTGCCAGAAATACGATAGATAACTTATCTCATTGTGTCGTGTCCGCTTATGTTTAATTGCGTAAACGGACGCGTTTGGCGTTATAAAGTTATGTTATTATGGCTTCGCGCAAATTTAGACCCAATTAGATTTCTTTTGAGTTATGTCTGTGGCATGCTGGTAACATTCCCTTTTGCAGTGCAAACCAGGCAAATAAAAAATGTTAATGTAATTGTTCCAAGATATTGTCCAAAATCATTTAAATATTGCGTTGGTTTTCAAAAAGTGTTCTTTAATTCTGTATATATATAATATTCTGTTTTACTTATTATGTTTCTGTTATTTTATTGAAATTCATTAAATCCGATAAGGTATAGATATAAATCCCTATAAATTAAAGAAACTAAATATATTGTGTTACTTATAATAAACATTGTAGTTAAACGATCCCACAGTAAATCTAATTTACCCTGCGAATATCCGATAAGTATTAGAAATTCTGAAAGAGATTTTATTGCTCCTAACAGTAATTATCTCGGTCTAAGGAATAAATTTCCTCCTCGAAGTTCTAGTAGTTCCCAATGGGGGGAGTGCAGTAATTTACTGCGCTAAAGCTACGTATACCACATCCACCGCTAGAGATCTTTGTAAACACTTCTTTATTGCTCGCTTTACCTACTATTCTCTGAAAGCACTCTTCTTTAAAGCAATCAGAACTTGTTAAAAAGAAGCGCTTCTTGAACAATTTACTGATTCACCTGTATTTTATTTAATTTTATCGTATTTTAATTGTTACAACTCATTGCATAAAAAAAATTCACATGAATAGGTTAAAGAACAAAACGGTTATTGTGTTACGTACAGGTTATGCTGATTCAATTATTATTTTTGTAAATAATAAAAACAATTGGTGCTAACGAACGAAAATAAAGTGAACATAAAAATATTTATAAAGAACGTTTCTGAACTAATTTAGTGAACAATAAATGTTAATAAAATTAAAACCATCGAGGTGTCATGCTGTGTTTTAACAAAATTCTAAAATTACGATATGGGTAGAATATACCTAAATGAAAATATAACAAAAGATAATTTTCCTGCTCAGACTACTTTATTTGGCAAACACGATTGTAGACAAAGGAAAAATTAATACACGAACGATGCACTTTTGGTAGGATATACGCATTGACATAAAACAGGAACAGCAAAGAATAATAACATTTCGTGAATTCTTTTCAAATCCACCGTCTTAACGCATCGACAGATGTCACTGCAAATCCAGGTTTGTTTCCAGTAGGAACAAACAAATCTAGTTATTTCCGCGAAGAAAAGTTCGGCGTGACATTCAACAATAAAGTCGATACTACCATTTCTTAAAGAATAACATGTTTTTGAAAGCTGCACGGAGAACAAAAATTCTTAATTTTTAGTTCTTTATACTATGTGTAGTTTTTCAATCGTAATATCAAAATAAAACATGTATAACGATAAACGCTATGACAAAAGTTTTTTTTATATGTGTAGCTTGCTAATTTTATTAAATTACCCCTTGTGGAGGTAGATGGCAAAGTATTTAAGAATAATAAAGTATCGTATTGTAATTATTGGATTTGATATGTATAAATTATCGTTATAAGAAAAATTAAGAAATTTTTACTAATCAAAAAGTTTATCAACTTGATGTACTAACCCTATAAAACTTTTACATATTTTCGCATTTTGTTGCGCATAAAATAACATTTATCAATGAAATGTAATACCTCAAGTTTATCAATAGATAAGTGATTTATAGTATGACTGAGATATTTATTTATTCTTTTTGCACAAAGAGCCCAAAGGTGGATTCTATATATATCTTGCTTATACCGCTTCTGTGGCCTAGTGGTATTGGCCCTCGCTTTAAAAACCTGAGGCCATGGGTTCAAAACCTTCGGGAAAACAACTTTACGTCAATGCTTGATTTCTCAGTCAGAGCGTCAATACCTTACAAATATCCGAGATCTTGTCCATCAATTAAATGCAGTTTACCTGTTTTGAAAGTCAAACGCCATTTGGTTCGCGTAAAAACTTTGAGTTAGTTTAGTCTGAATAGATAAAAAGTCACTATAATCAATTGATTTTTTATAACTTGAAAATCTAGGTAAACAAAAGAAAAATCGTCTTTATTAAATGGCTAATTTAATTCAATAATTGCCATTCACTATGCGATAAAACACATAACAATAATAATTTACAGATTTAATCAAAAACTGGCATTAAAAATATTTCTCGCTGCTTCAATAAAACCGTGAAAGACATTCGACAAAATGTAACTTCATAAAACGCGATCAGACACAGTTTTTCAAAGAATTTGCTGAATAATTTAGTCACAATACTTTATCACACAGAACTGGTGTATTCATTTTGAAAAACACCGTCATAAATTTATGCATTTATTTTAATAGCATAATAATTCGGATTTTTAGTACAAATATTTGTGTATATGATATTAATAGAAAAATTACACTTGGTAATAATTGAATTTTTGTAATAAAAATATTTAACTAAGAAAGCAAAAGGGCAAAAGACATCCATTGCCGAAAGCTTAAAATCATGTAAAAAATAGAAGGATAAACATTTTGTTGTTTTAAAATTCAGATATACATGCGTCGTATGGCCATGTGAAAAGTCGGTCAACCCACCAACTCGCATTGCACCTGCCTAGTGGGATACGGTCCAAAAACCCCCTAATGGAGAAGGCGTACATTAAGGGAGGCCTTTGTCCAGCAGTGGATTAATACAGGCTGATGATGCTAATACTCATTCAAATCAGACCTTTCTAATAAATGAATATGGATCTATTCTTCTACATAGAAATCGTGTTAAATTTATTATAAATGCATGAACTCTATAATTTAGTATCTCAATAGTTTAAGATAAATATTTTATCGTGAACTTTCTAAAGCATGCAATCTGAACACTGAAAGTAAAATTAAATTGCTTTATTTATTGTAGCAATTTTCATTTTATAAGGATTTATTTCCCCATTAATAGAAAAGTGCTGGGCCAAAATTTAAATTGATTACCAATTCACTATTGAATCAAAATTTAGAACTGGCAGATCAGCAATTGACGTCAATTAGTGATTACTATAGCTGCCATAATCATATCGAATAGGTTAAAAAGATGAACGATACGATTTTTAATTAAATAGTGATAATTTTTGGATAATTTTTACAATTTTAATTTTTTAACGTGCATCAAAAGCCATAAAGAATTTTTTTTTTGATTTAGTTAAATATGAATATACTTAGTTGATTCTAAAGTATTCGTATCACTACACTACAGAATTTAATATCGAACTCTGTCAGTGAGAAACTTAAAGTATGAGTAGATTGCTTAACTAAATCGCTCGCATATTTCTATTCGTACAACCTTTTTTATCTAAATAATTTGATGTAAGCTTAAAAGTTTGCACCACCTTGCTTTATTACCACGTAATCTGGACTGGATATAGTATAAAATAATTGGATATATGTGGGAAAGCTAGAACGTAGCGACATAAGTAACGCCTCTGCTCAAGAGAATGATTACGTTTTACGTTATGGACGTTCTTTCCTCAGTGTCCTATAAAGATAATACATAAACTTTAGATAACAAAGGTTGATAAAAACATAAACAAAATCTAGTAACGTGTCAAAGTATCTGTAATCAGGAAATTTGTCTGTTACTGCAAAATGTCAAAGAAATTGCATTAACATTATATTTTTTTTTGATTCATTGCTTTATTGTTTCATATCTGTTAACCAGCCATTTCGCCCAGAAACTAACCAACCAGCAAATTTGTTCTAAAATATTTCCAATTCACTCACACAATAAACAACCTTTTGTCACTTAAATACTTTTGCTAGCTTTTCATTCTTAGAATGATTATAACGTTAGTCTGTAAAATACCAACGAGTGTCGACATCAATATTACGGCCTTCACTTAGGTTAGCGTTTCATTTAAAAGCGTACAACGAACCTTATTTATTATTAAAATGTCCATCGGTGACGTTAGTACGACTCTTCGGAATCTGGGAATCGGATTTATTTTCCGTCAACTTTTTTTTAACGAAGTATAAATCGGGGTATTTGCGAGGGAAACAAACACATACTTGTTAATATATATTATGCACTTATTATAGTTTCTAATAACTATGAAATTTATTTCCACTGAATCTTAAAATTATTCGAATAAAATAACAAAAACAAAGTAATTTGCTTGAAATTTGAATAATAAATAACACAGTAGCGAAGCATCAAATATTCCTGAATACAGCTTGAAATAATTAATCATTGATAACAAATTCATAATTCAACTATAATTTGGTATTTGCTCTATACGGTAATATATTAAATAAGCATTTGAAGTTATGAATAATGATTTAAGCACACTTTGGATCAGAATTGAAAATACAAATATGTAATTAATAGACAATACTTAATTTTGTACCATTTTAGGATAAAAAGTAACAGATTGAAAAAAGCAATAAAAGTAACTTCAGGGGACTGCAACCCGATGGTTTTGTTTTTGTTGACGAGTTGTTTTAAAATGCTTTAAATTTAAAAAACAATTAATGAGTCATTAATTGTTTTTTTTTGTATGTAATCGTGAGAATGTTAGATTTTACAGAACACTTCCGTGTGTTTTCTAGTTCACGTGAATCAATATTTTGCTCTTAAAGATCATCTTATTCCATTAAAAATAAAATTAAAGCGATAAAAATTTACTAATCCATATACTATTCAGTTTGCGGAATTATGTGAAATAATGAAATTACATTAATATGAATTAAGAATAAGCAAAATAAAGTAAAAAAAATCACTGACTTTTAAATCAACTAGTAACTTTTCAGACGTTCTCAGGCGACGTTTTTTTTTTTTTTTTTATCCTTGAAGTTATGCTTCCAGATTCATGTCTTTAGTAAGCTTCATCTAACACTGAGTTCCCGAGAAGCTCCCGTCCCCACGAACTAGGTGGCCCACATTTTGCTAAAATGGAGGCCACACGACGAAAGGTACGTGAGTTAGGCATTAGTTTATGTCTCTAAGGATCGCGACGATCGGTTTACGAACCGGGACGCGACGGTCTGGCGACTATTAATCGATTGCTGGGGGCGGTGAGAACCGTCCTGGAACGCTGGTGTATCTAGTATACGCGGTGTGTGTGTGTTCGCTGTGCTCGTAAGCGAGGGCGAACTACAGGTGAGTGTGTGCTATCCCTACTCGTGTGGTGTGTATCGTCCAACCTCTTCTCTTGCCGTAAATTAAATAACTAATAAAAATTGAGATATTCATTGTAATAATGTGTGTGCACGGTATTCATGTGATGTTTGATTACACGTTTTATGATATCTATTCTGACAAAATTAATTTTAACAATAAAAATAATAATATAAATAATACACCTAATTCGAATGGATTTACTAACTTATCTACGGATTACGATAATGTTCTTTCGACATTCCCTACCTTAGCTTAAGTGCATTGTGTTATCCAAAATTTATATTAAATTGAAATAGCGTTAGACACGTTTATAAAACCTTTATGTATATTGCTAGAACTAAAATTAAAAGTCACATTATTAGGATTTAGCCAGATCGATTTAATAGTTACAAATAGTTGAAGGATTGTTTTTTTTTATTTCTTACGATAACTGATGAGAAGTCGGGCAACCTGATGTAAAGTGGTCACCGACGCCTATAGACATTGGCAACACCAGGGGTATCACCAACGCGCTGCCTACCGTGAGACATAGGATGTTATGTCTCGTTTATCCAGTAAATACGCTGACTACCGTATCTCTTAAACAAAAATACAGTAGTGTTTTCACACTACTATTTTCTGGCAGAAATAGGCACCACAGTTATACCACCCACCGTAAAAGTGGAACAATCATCTCTAGCGTGAATGTTCTAAAGGGCAGTTTTGGTTTTGTCGGCTTCTATTCAACCCAGTCCCATTAGATGTATAAAGATAAAGGGATGGTATCGATTTAGATTGCATTAATATATCAAGCGATTAAGATTTTTTATCTTGCTTCACTCAGTAAGTAACGTTATGGCTTAAAACCAATACTGTGAAAAAAATCGCTTTGTACATCTTAAGCCATATTATATTTAGTTGCTGGTCGATTTCCTTATCCAATATGAGATGTTTATTTTAATTATTAATTTATAATATTGTGTAAATCACAATAACATGTGTGATAATTTAGCAATGAAATATTAATTAGTATCTTCCTATTTTTATAGATCTAGAAATTGTGATTAACACCAATAAAGCGAATATTTAATTTCAATCTTATTCGGAAAATTAATCCATGATTGAGGCAGGTCTTTCTTTATCTTTCCGTTCATTGCACAATTCCCTAACAGTGGAATAGCGTTCAAGCGTATATTCTTCAACCTATAAATTAATCCGCATCTACCCAACTCAAGATATTTCTCGTAGTAAATATACGGTCTCACTTTTTCTTCCGTTTATCTTCCGGTGCAACGAATCTGCCATGAAATATAGTTTTCCCGTGTTGTAGCTAACGCAAATTCAGCTGAGCTATTTTAAACTTCCTTCATAAACAGTCTAGTTATTTTTGATGCACATTTTACCCATTGTTAATGTTAATGAAACTGTCAACTTTTCCAGTATTTTATAATGAAAAAGTTTTCTTTATCTATTTCTATTTATTGATAACAATTAATTGTAATTATTATTGCGATCCTTCAAGTACTTTGCAAGTATTTAATTTAACTAAAACTTTCAAATAGATCTTAAAAGTTAATATAATAGCATTAGCTAAAATTCAAAGCATATTTTTTCCAGAGTTGGGTTTTTTCAATTATATAAGGTTAGCTTAGGCATTTTGAATTCCCCCCGAACAGGTTCTCGCTTTGTCGTAGCGGTGGGGCTCAGTACCTGCGGCTTGTGTCAGCCGCGGGAAGCTAAGTGGAACCTGGCCGGCCTGAAGTGTAAGGCGGGCTGTGGAGGAGCTGCTCCAAGCGGCTGTAGTAGCCCGCTTTGGATGCGCCTGGAGGGTGCGAGGACGGGTTACGAGTGGTAGGTGTGCCGCCCTTCCTGTCCTTCGCAACCAAGGAGGAGTCGCGGGGAAGGCGAGCGTCGGTAGATCGTAGGCTGCTCTCCCTATCCTCCGCGACTCGAGGGGCCGCACCAGCTGATGCGGTGTGGAGGGCCGAGAGCGGACATTCGGCATGGTGTCGTCGATCTCCTCTCCTCCTGCGGCCGAAATTGAGCTATCCAGAACACCGCTGGGGCTGGGGTATCATCCCTGTGTCGGTTGGGAACTCCCTAGCTACCATGGTCCTGAGTAACAGACTCGGAGTCTGTTTCCATACCATTATGAATATAGGGGCCGAGACGAAGGGCGCGTTAGTTCCGACGCGCCCAGAAGGAGGCAGATGTGATGATTCACAAAAGAACGTCCAAAGAGCGGCGTCGGCTAGGATCGTTAAAAATGTAAAGGCCCTGAGCCGCCTGATAGTGAAAGAGCAACCGTTGGTTTTTTAAGGAAATACCGCTGCTCCATTTTAGCAAAGGAGTTCCACATTGTTGAAATAAAAATACGTTGCTTATATCTTGTAGTTCAATTCCATGCATGCACAGCGTTTTTAATTTAATAGACTTATTATTTTAAATACACCTGTGAAATTACTCAATGTATTTATGTCTATGATAACTACTTCGCACACAGTAACGAGGTAGCCGCGTTAAGCGTGTAACTTACAATGATATCTTTTTATTATTTAGATAACAATAATTTATAATAAGTCAAAATGTTAAAATTTGTAGTAAAATAAATTATTAGGTATAAACTATGATTATATAATAGAATTTGTCAATATTTTTATTTACGTAAAGTTAAATTTTAGCGAACACGCGGTTCTAGCCAAGTAAAGACGACAAAGGGGACGGGCAGCTAGTTAGGTGAATTGAGTGACATAATGGTGGGTAAGACTAAAAGTTATGACGGAGAGGCCTGAGTAAAATCCATTCCGCTCGATCCTTTACAAGTAAAATATAGATAATGATAACGGTGACAATAAGACTGATGTTTATGACTTATCAGAGATATATTAAAATTACGTATCCGTGTGTATACCGAGTAATCTGACTATTATATGATGGCATGACCATGTTGTAAAAAGGTGGATATAATTAAAATAAACCTTAACATATTGACAATAATTACTATTCGGAACAAAGCTGTTAAAAATTTTGATGAATACACCGAATGAGAGTGTCATAGTGTTTCCAATGATCATTAGAGTGCGGAAAATAATCGGAAATTCTGCTGAAGAAAAGCTTTGCACATTTTAAATATTTTGCAACCAGAGATAGCCTTTACCAGAATGTTTTAAAATCACGTGCTTAAATATAAGTGTATTCAGCGAATTTCCTATATGAATCGAGTTATGTGGAAATCGAGTGACAATGCCGAAAATAAAATAATTAAAGCATATTAAAAATAGAACAAAATAACTTTTTTCAGAAGAATAAATATAATGTAGATATCCAAATATAACATATTATCCTGTTTTTAAATATAACAAGCATTCCAATTAAGAAAAATAGTCGCTTTAGAAAATAGTTAAATTTTACATACCCGGCAACTTTTCAAAACTTCTTGAGAATATAATTCTAATTTGTAATATCAGTTTGGTTCCAGTAGACACACTAAACGGATTCTATAACATTATTTACCTATTAATTACCATCATTTCTTCATCAAATTGGTAAATTTATGCTGTAGTCATCAAATTTAGTTTTCTTTTTATTATTCTCTTATCTCTATATTAGTTTTATTTTCCTGTTAAACATCATTCTTTAATGTACATTGGTTGGTTTGTAAGTATGTTGTCATATTTTTTAGTTGTTCACCGCTTCCTGAACGCCATATCCACTTATTTATTCCTTGGACACAAACATACTCTTAATGAAGAAATAAGCGTTATTAAGTATGAATAAGACGATTCTCTCCTATCCTTTCACAATGAATATTGTTTATCGTAAAAGAATATCACAAGAACATAGAATAAAAACTAGCACCATGAATAAAGTAAATAAATATAAGTTGCAAAATACATTTTCTCACTTAAAAACAATAAGGTATTGGGAACTGGTGTGCTATATCAAGTTCTCGAGGCTTCAAAAGCAATTTTGTATAGTTAAGTTTCTTGGTGTATAATGCGGCCACTGGAAACTTTAAACAAGCAGATACTATTTGCGCTGTTCTTTGTTTGAAATAACTAAATGAAATAAAATTTATACTTTTATTATGTTGTTGTTTCAATATTTTATAATATATCTTCTTATACTACTAATAACACTGTCCATTGCTTTCACGAATAGACGTATTAAATATCACAATAGAAGGGATTTTATCGCATTAAATTACCTTGCAGTAATTTAAAAATACATCCAACATTTCAAACTCTTCCCCGTGTTGACATGTCTATCATATATCTACTTCTTCTTATTAAGTATAATATGTATTCTTATTAATGTATTATTTATTCAGCCACGATCGTCGCCTAGTAATATAGGGTTTTTTTAGCTACCTTTAGTCGTTGTCTGATCACATGATGCCTAAAGTCCACGTTACGTGGAAAATTATCCTATTGAAATTTTATTGCATTCACCTATATATAGTAGTTTGGAGCAACGCGTAAAAAGTAGACAACTCGAAGCGTATACGTTATTTGTATATTACCTCGTTGCTCGCTCCAATATTGTTTTTCTTATATTTAATAGACTGCTGATGTGTACTCCTAATTTTTTGATATTTATATACACTTACAAAATTAATAGTTTTGGAAACATGAAACAAATAAAAGTAATTGTCTAATCGTTAATTACGACGCTGCGGGATTAAGTTGATCCGCTGACTAAACCTTAATTAGTAGACGAAAATAACGTTTTAAATAACTGTGCTTCTAAAATCTATTTACAATCATGATGAAAATATCTTTAGATTACGATGAATTTTGATAATCGTTTTATTGTTAATGGTTTAAATGTATAATGTTTGCATTCTTACAAGTAAATGCATTTAGAAAATTCTTCATTTGATATTATTAAAACGTGTATAGTAAAATTTTAAAACTATGAATGTCGTAAAACGTATCAGAATTTTCAAATAGCGTGGCTGAAACCACAGCCAATTTCAGCGAAAAGGCCGTGTCGCCGATGATACTGGTTGATTTTAAATTGCGTTATATTTTATTTGTATTTGTACGACACACGTGAAATGTACCAAATAAATAAAAACGCTCGGCCGATTGTTCTGTAACTGTACTGTTATTTAGATGATATCGTAATCGTAATAGGTTAATGTATAACCGTTCAATCTTGGTATCTTTTCAGAGAAAATATTGCAATTCAAGATTTTTTTTAAGTATTAAACTACCTGAACTGGCAAACTTCGTACCGGCTTAAACGCAATCACTAAATATACTCATAGATCATTTCACAATGTTAGTAAAAATGTAGTCAAATTTTAGATGGTAAAAATTTCCAAGACCTAAATTTCATTTTACGTTTATTTTTAAATAAACTAATAGTAAGAAGTAAGTTTTTATCTAACTAACTATCTAAAAAATATTTTACAGTCAATTTAGATCTTATAAAAACAGGTAAGATTCATTCAAAATACCTACGGAGGCAGAAAAATTTTGGTGTTAAATAAAATAACTCTATCCAAAGAGCCCACGGGGGTCCAATTTAAAAAGATTAATGTCGCCATTCGGTTAGAACTAAGCTGATTTATTGCATTTGAATAAGATATATTTGCTAACAAGTTGTTAAGGAAGTTCCCGCACTAAATGAAAGCATTTGCAATTCTTTTCTTTAACTCATTTTAATTCTGATTTATTAGCCTTACACTAACACTCACTTTGTAACACGACGCTATTGACTTTTAACTCCTAAAGTTTTTAATTGTGATTTTATTACCAAATAGCCGTTGCCCCCGACTTCGTCTGCTTATATACACTTTACATGCTATATAAATTATATATAAAAAGAACCTAAGTCACTCTTAATTATATTAGTCTGTATCTTCCAATAAAAGTCCTGTTAAACTCCTAGAAGCCAATCTAGAGATTAGCCAGACCAAACAGACACCGAAATATTGTCGGACCAAAGTTTAAAAAAAAATGATTTTTGTTATGTATCGGTTATATATCACAGTTTCATCATTACAAAAAACGGCTATTTTGGTGTTACTAAAAGCCCCTCCAATTTTTTTTTATCTGCTTAGATGAAATTAATTTGGATTTTTTTTTTGGTTTACACGATTATAATTTATATTAAATAAACTTTTTATGGATTTATTATGTTAACTGTTTATATTTATTCCCAACATTGTGGACTGTTTTCAGCATCCGTGAGCATAGATATTAGAAAGAGCCAGTACGTAAAAAGCGGACCTAATATAATAATTAACACAAATAGCGCAGACTTTGCTGAAATTATTTGGCTATCTAGTAGTTCGGTAAGTTTATAATTGTAAATAATGTCTATAAGAAGGCCAGTTCTACAGTGTGACAAAGTCAAATCCATGTGCGTAAACTAGTTTTTTAACTACTTTGTGTCTTAAAAGGAGGTGGAAATACTATTTTTGCATGTGCAAGTGGCTACGTACACCAAAATGGCTATTTTGGTGCAGCGTGACACTGTTTTTCACATTAGTTTTACTTAACATATTGACTTGATTTACCAAACCAGTAATTTTCACGTGTTTTATTAGGAAATTTACGTATGAAATAAAAAGCTGGTATATCTAATGTTAGGAACTGTATAGCATAGCCTGAATAAGAGATGAAGGAATAGCCTTTTACGTAACTATATATATATATATATATATATATATATATATATATATATATACATACTAGTTAACGCCCTTATCTCATGTGCATTGTTCAATAATAAATTTAGTATTTAATGTATATATATTTAATTACTGGTATTTGTATAAATATATAGTTATGTAAATCATCGTGATGGGTGGTGGACTTGCGCTTAAAGAAAGCAAAATATATTTAATTTTTAAACTTAGCATCAAACTCTATAATTACTTGAAATATAATCGGTAATATATATGGTTAAGTTCTATTAGTTGTAGGAAATACATCTAAACCTCCGCCACGGCTTTTCCTTAAACTGCAATCATCAACACAGCAACAAAATTTTAGAAGAGAATTGTAGATAGAGACCTTTATAGAAATAAGGTGTATATTGAAGACTTCAAAGGAATAGCTTGTAATTTAAAATAGAGATTTTATTAAAAATAAACTTTTATTTTATGTATGTTAAAAATTAAAGTAATATTGAAGATTATAATATAAATAACTGAAATCGTGTTATTGAATTTCTTATCTAAGCCATTAAAAGTATGTTCTGTCAAAACAGCGCCAACTGTATATGCCGATTGGCACAATACAATGCATCGTATTGGTGCAATGGCGATGAAACGAGATACTTTTGAGAGGATCAATTTCCGAATTGAATTTGTTCTGTAAAAATACATGGACTGAGACATTTTGTTGGAAGAATATTCATGTGCATGATTTTTACTCGCAGGATATCGTTTTCATAAATAATGCAAAAAATACTAGAAATAATGAGGTTGCATTATATAAAAAATTTAAAGTTTTTTGTCTGAGTGACAGAGTAAATTATAGGAGTAGAATATTTGGTCGACTTTGAATAGTTAGTTCCAAACAGTCTCAAATTTTTATATTAGTTACTTAAGATGTGCTTAAAGTCTGAAGGGGTTCTTGGTTTGTATGTAATTTTGGTCTGTATTGGTACCGATGACATAACTCTACAAGCCGTCTAGTTCGAAATATGCTTAAACAGCAAACGTCCAACCAGCATTATTATCGCTTTCAACTAGTTTGTCTATCTATATTGTAATCTTAATTTGACATCTTCTCTGCGAATTTATGAATTTTATAATTTCTGACATTTTTTTTTACAATGGGGAAATTGCAGAGGCAAGGACGGGTTATGTCAGACACGTACCGACTAAAACCAGCACGTTGTTCCTTCCTGACGCCTTTAGGGTGGGGTCACAGAAACGTGTTTCCGCTCATCTGCAACCCCACCAGCGCTGGCCGCCGAAGTAGCCCCATCTCGGCCCTACGGCCATCTGGCTCCCTCTGGGCGCGTCGTCGCATCGTCACTAACGCGTTTCAGCCCCTGTAGTTAGGTAACAGATTCCCCTGAGCCTGTTATTCAGGGGCCATAGGAGCCAGAAGTTCCCAGACCATGCAAGGACCAGACTTCCAGCCCCAGCGGCGTCTCTGATGTTAAGCCCCGCCTAGCTCCATTTTGGCCGCAGAAGGAGCGAGATCGACGACACCATGCCGAATGTCCCTCCTACCACGGCCCCTCCACACCACACACCACAGCTGGTGGCCCCGCCGAGTCGCTGGAGGTAGGGAAAGCGGCCTACGGAATACCGACAGTCCTCTTCCCCGCGACTCCGCCTTGGTTGCGAGGGACAGGAAGGCGGCACACCTATCTCCTGCAACCCGTCCCTGACCCTCCAAAGGCGCATCCAAAGCAGGCTTGTTCAGCCCACTTCGAGCAGCCTCCGCCACGGCCGGCCTTGCACAACAGGCCGGCCAGGTTCCTCTTAGCTACCCTGCGGCCGCAGGTACGACCCCCACTGTTACGATAAAGCGAGAACCTGTTCGGGGTCCTGATTTCTGACCAAGACCAAGTTAACTTAACTCTCCGAGCGGTTTTCTTAGTTTTCAGTATGTTTCATATTTCCTATAGTTTTTGAATTGACAATTCAACTACTCTATTGTTGCAGTACTAAAATTAAGATCATCCGAGACGAGTAATCGTCGTTCTCCTTCCTGCCTTGAAAAACTTTCTTGCAGTAACGCTTTTTTTAGCATGCGATGGGAGACGAGCAGTCGGGTCACCGGATGGAAATTGGTCACCGACGTCCATAGACATGCTGCCTGCTGTGAGACATAGGAGAAGGCTACGGAGCTCTTCACACCGGAACATGGTAGTGTTTTCACACTATTGCTTTGCCGCAAGAGGAACCGCGAAGGTACTGCCTCAGACGACCTTCCGTAAAAAGGAGACCCACCACTTCTAAACCCCTTTTTGCAGCTACGTTAGACACTCATAAAACACAACTTCTACGTATAAAATAAAAACTTTTATTTATATTTTTTTTTTATTTGAATAACTACATTGTAAATTAAATAACCTCTTTATCAGATACTTCTTTGGGCAATGAGAAAACAATTTATATTTGTTTATTTTTTTACCAATAAGATAACTTAAAACATTACCAATCCATAACAATTTGTTGTACGAAACGGATACATAACTCATCAAAAATCTATTTGGGTCTAATTTGTCCGAAGCAATAATAACATACCTTTTTACGCCAAACGCGTCCGTTTACGTAATTAAACACAAGCGGACACGACAGCACAATGAGATAAGTTATCTATCGTATTTCTGGCAGTGCAAAACGGCACCGATGCGGTTTAACGTGTTTTTGCTATCCAAGATATCTCACTTCGTTAAACGAAAAAAGTGTACTTTAATTCTGTATATATTTATTTCTGTTTCTTGCTTTTTATGCTTCTGTTATTCTATTAAAATTCATTAAATCCGGTAAGGTATAAATAAAATATAAAACCCTATAAATTAAAAAATAAACATTTTAGTTAAATAATCCCACAGTAAATTTAATTCACCCTGCGAATGTCTGATAGGTATTAGAAGTTCCGAAAGAGATTTCATTGCTTCTACCAGTAATTATCTCGGTCTAAGAAATAAATTTCATTCCTCGAAGTTCTAGTAATTCCCAATGCGGGGAGTGCGGTTATTTACTTCGCTGAAGCTATAAATAACACATCCACCGCTAGAGATCTTTGTAAACACTTCTTTATTATTCGCTTTACCTACTATTCTCTGAAAGCGCCTTTAAAGCAATCCGAACTTTTTGCAAACGAATCGCTTGTTGAACAATGTAATGATTCACATTTTTTTTATCTTTAACGGATTTACTTTCATACTTTAATTGTTACAAATCATTGCTTTAAAACTTTTCACATGAATGTTTTAAAGAACAAACGGTTATTGTGTTTCGTTACATATTATGCTGGTTTAATTATTATTTTTGTAAATAATAAAACACAATTTGTGCAAACTAACTAAAATAAAGTTAAGATAAAAATATTTGTAAAGATTATTCATGAACTAATTTAGTAAACAATAAATGTATAATATTAATACTATAGATGTCTCATGCTGTGTTTTAACAAAATTCGAAAAATACAAGATGGGTAGAATATACCTGAATGAAAATATAGCAAAATATAATTATCCTGCTCAGACGACTTTATTTGGCAAATATGATTGTAGACAAAGGAAAAACTAACACATGAACGATGCACTTTTGGTAGAATATACGCGTTGACATAAAACTGGAACAGCAAAGAGTAATAGCTTGTTGTGAAATCTTGTCGAATTCACTGTCTCAACATATCGACGGATGTCACTGCAACTCCAGGTTTGTTTCCAATAGGAACAAATAAATCTAGTTTCCTCCGCAAAGGACAGTTCTGTGTGACATTCAACAAATAAAGTCGATGCTATCATTTTCTTAAAGAATAACATGCTATTCTTAAAGTTCGTATCAGATCGATGATTTTTAATTTTAATGCATTGCATTGTTCCGTATATGTAGCTTTTTCTATCGTAATGACAATATAAAATAATTATATAACGCTATGACAAAAGTTTTTTTGTCTTTGTACCTTGCTAATTCGATAGAATTACAACAGAAAAACAAAAACTCTACATTTTGTCATTGTCTTTAGACGCAATATTCGGAAATTTATTAGTAAGTGAACTGTTAGGCAACTTAAATAACCCTATAAAACTTTTACGTGTTTTAGTATTTTGCTGCATAAAATAACTTCTATCAATGAAATTTAATACTACAAGTCTATCAATGGATAATTAAACCAACGGATGACTGAGATATCTTATTATACAGTTAGTTTACAGTTGCGAGTTCAGGTAGGGGCTATAGAATGCGAATAGTCTATTATGGTGCGGCATCATCCTGGATTTATCCTAGTTCTATGGATATAGCGATTGTAGGCTATCACAAATTCGAACGAAAACGCTGACTCAGTCTGGTAATTAATAATTTTAATAATTTATTAATCAAAATTTATTTCATTACCATGAAAAATTTGTAAAGTTAAAGAAAAAAATATCTTGGGTTATATAACTTAATTTAATTGTTATGGAAGTATAAAACATGGTTTTGTAATATTTTTATTACAAATATAAGCAATCTTCTGTGGATTAAATTTCTAAATTTGACCAACATATATGACCTTTGACTTAGAAGTTATTTTATACATATATATACCTACTATGATGTTGAAATTATCTACCGCAGTCCAACGATCAGGTAGTAAATAACTTTTATTATCATAATAAGTTAGAAATCATATGCGTATATTATATACATTATATATTATTACGTGGTCATATATGTAGGTACTTTAAACAGAATGTACATACTACCAACAAAATGTCTTTGATTCAAAACACGGTGCTAAGAAATTTTTAGAAAACCGTTGAAATAAGCAAAGCTGAAATGCTCCAGAATTTCGTGATGAGTATAAGAAGTCCGCAATGTAAAGAAATTTTAGCTCGTGCCATGAAAACGCGCCTCTGTTTCGACGCAAATACACTTTATAGTCCTTGTTTTGGCCATAAACTCGATTTTCCAGTCACAAAAGCTTACGGTTCACAATAAAGTCCATAAGATCTTACGACTTCGTTTTATTACTATATAAGGAGAATTTCGTTCAATAATGGCGTCTCAACACTCTCCCTCACTATTTCCTTTTATTGTTATTTAAATCACGTCATTACTAGTAAAAGCAAATGCAAAAATTGTTTGTCTAATTTTACCTATTGTAAATAACTGCAAAAAATATTTAAAAGCAGCTAAAATCGCGTCGCTACTTTTGTATGATCGCGATCACAGTACAGTCGAAACGGAATTAGAAAATTTTGATTTCAATTTAAATAATTTACACTTGTTCACACTTTTGAAATTGTTATCGTATTTTATGGTCTGTCATCACTCACAGACAAGGCGTTTAAATTAGTTCCTTATTGCATAGATTCGAGCAAAGTCTAAGAAATCTAAAAATTCTAGCCAGATAATAGCTATACTGCCTCCCACTATTATTTCCGACATTGTGTATATGTTGTGTTGCGAAAGTATATTTATGTTGGTATTAAAGTTACCTTGTATTTTCATCTATCTCTACATTAAAGTTGTCATTGTGAGATTTTAACTTTATTGTGATTTGCCTGACATACAGGACCGCCTTGTAAATACTTATCCGATACATGGATCTTCTTAGTTTTCAAACGATTGGTTGATCGGCCCATATTGGCCTAACCAAGTCCAAAAGGTAAATAATCCATGCAGCAAAACAAGGATAACACAAAGTTGTTTACCCGCAGGATTTAAACCCACGATCTCTGGTTTATAAAGCAAGAGCCAAATTTAAAATTGCCAGGTCAATATTAGTACTCCGACTTTAGTATCTTCTTTTGGTGAGCCAAAAAATAAACAGAATATATAAATTGACTTTATAAATCCGACAAAACATTATTATTATTTTTAAGTCGGTCGTAAGTTTTAAAAAATATTTTTATCATTTCCATTTTAAAACTCCTTTACCGTTGTTTATTATTCAAATGTCCATCGGCAATGTTAGCCCAACTCTCGGGATTCGTGATTCGAATTTATTCTTATTAATTGTTAAATTTTGTATTTTTATTTGTATCCTAAATGTGATTTTTTTTGTAAGTAACTGTGTTTTAAAATATGAAAATTTTGGTTGATAAAGAATCAGTGAATAAACTCAATCTGAGAACAATTAACAGAAAATGCAACTAAATATCATTTTGAAATTATGCTATGGTACGATTACTTTAATTTTTTCTCTATGTTTACAATTTTGCATTACAATATTGAAATCTATCAATATAATCTTGGTCGACCATTTGCAACATTAGCATGCATTAGGATAACAGCATGCCTTATTTGTGACACTGTCCATAAAGTTTTGAATAAATTTAAAATCGAACTTTTACTACCTCGTGTCAATAAGGACACGACGAAAGTATCGTATACTTTAAAGCATCGAGTAGGTTTCTTTTCGATACCAATGCTTTCGTAATCGATACCTTGTATTTGATACTTTTACTTAACATGTACTTGTGATAGGTTTTGTTTTGCATAAATATTTTTTGTTGTGTTGCTAACGCCATCTTGTTTATTCTTGCTGAATGTTTCGTTAATATACTTAGTTCCGTTGCTGGTAGGTTCCCGGATTCACATTTAACTTGTATAGTTCTACCTCGTTCGTTCATTACACTATGGTTCATTGGCTATATAAAAATTTAGATATTTATCTTTTTTCTTGCGTGTTTGATAATTAACTTACTAATATTTAAATCTAGTCAGCATAGCATTTACTATTATTTGTGCTTGTATCGGAATTTGAGTCACTATCATCAAAAGATTACAACGCCTGAAGGAGTTTTATGGTCCATAAAAGAGCTTATGAAAGATAGTCTTCCGATAAAGTTTAAACGGAGAATTATAAATGTATGCATTTTTCCCGTTCTACATCGAGAGCACCTGAATCAATTAATCATTGCCAACAACCAAGGATCAAACTTGTCCATTGTTTAAAATTACTCAGGTTGATATTCTTAAAGCACAACTCGATGACTTTTACAGTGTAATCCTATCTTAGACATCAAGACTCGGTAGAATACAGTATATTCTATACTACAGAAATACATTGAATAAGCACCAATGGTTTATCACATTTTAATGTTAAATACAAAAGCACAGCCCACCATCGGCGGTAGAAATGCAAAATACTAAAACATTGATTTGTATTTTGAAACCACTGGAATAGTAACCAAAGAGTTACCAGTTAAACATTGTGTAATAATTAGTAAAATAATAACGATGGTGAACAGTTTGATGACGTAGATTAATAATATACCTGTACTGTACTGACTGTTGGTAATGGTGATGATTCCCATGTAAAGAAATCCTAAAACAGATGTAACGCCCATTTGGACAAATAAATTAAATTAACATTGCAATCAAATAAAATTAATTGATAGCAATGTCATGCTTACTAGACCCGAGATTCAAGACTATCCACTTTCAGGACTCCAAAATTTGTGCAAAGGCAATTTTTTTTACTGAAAACATATAAAACAACGTCACGAACATGACGGCGATTCTTCTTTTGAAACAACTTACAATTTTTGGAGTCGCCAAACACGCATTGTGTCACATTGACAAACTTACATGGCGTAGGCCCTGCCTGAAAAAGTACTATAAATTTGTTATCTATGTTACTCATGAGTACAGTGTCTATTATCTCTATTTGATAACGTGTCCCTAAGCTTGACACGATGCTAAATTAAAAAAGGCACAGTATGTATTTATCTATATAGTTTAATATTTGGTAATTCTTAAATTGTACTTTGTGTTAGTGTAAGAGTTTGCTAACACAGCTTTAAATTATCTTTCTTTATAATGTATTCGATATCCTCTTTATTATCTTCGTTATTTTAAAATAATTTAGTTTTTGCTTTTTGGATTTTTACGGTTCTTGCAACTGGTTTTCTTTATGGCAGTTAAGCACAAAAGACATCTGGTAAACAATAGAAAAACTCTTTGTTAATTATGTAAAAGAAGTAAAAATTTTCTAAACTTTTTAAATATTTTTGAATCTTATAAAATATTATTAAAGGCTATCTCTGATACAACCATAACAACGAAAATTGAATTCAAATTATAAATAGCCTTTAAACAGCTGACTTGTTTTTTACAGTTCACTGGTTCAACAAAGTTAATAGCTATCGTTCATGTACTTTAATATTGCAAGAGAATACTATTCTGTTTAAAGTTGAATTCTAGTTTAAATAGCGCTTTGTGAATTCATTGATATTGAATGTTACTTTAGATGAATTCTCTAATTAATAATACAATGATGATATTTATGTTTTATATACTAAAAAGTTTGACTACGCTGATGTTACAAGAATGAATTAGTTGAATTTCTCTTAACTACCTTTGAAGCATACCCAATTTTGAATCTAAAATATAAAATAAAATTATATTTTATAAGTCCTTTAATTAATTATTCTATTTACGCGTATTACTACGTCTCAGTTACCTACCGTGGTCAATTATTTGATTCAGAGCAAGCGAGGGATCTTTAATAATAAACATCTGGCCACAGCAGGAACACCGTGAACAAGTGAAGGTGAAGCAACTTGCTGTTGTGTTATGTAACTGACAAGAGTTTCAATTAAAAATTTCTTCTAGTCGCTGAAGAAGATAAGTCAATTTCTACCACCGGCACCGAGAGCAATTTACATAATACAAAATTCTGAAGTGTACAATCAAGATTCTGACTGCCGTCTCTTTTATGTTGGACAAACAAAGCTAGCAACAAGAACCTTCATCAAGTAACATTAGCTGACATAAAAACCGAGATCAAAAAGGTCGGCAGTGTTAAAAACACTTTAAATTACCTAAACCCACAAATTATCCCTATAGAACACCGACTTTTGTAAGGATGATCTGAGGCTATTGCGATTATAAAAAACCAAATTTAATAGAGAAAATGGTTGGGTTTTGCCACCTGCATTGGACCCTATACGTCCCCTTAGTTAGTTACTGTTATTATTTAAACATTCTAATTATTATTTGATTTTTGTTTGATGTTTTCTAGTGCCGCAATACGAGGGCTGCACTAAAAATATCGGGAATGGAATATTCACACTATTATTGTCATAATAAAATCTTTTTAATTACAAACTCCTTGGTTTTGAAAATCGAATACCATTTATTTATTTAAAAAAAGATTCTCGTTCTTGTCACAAGGTCTTGTCAAACGTTTTTATTCGTTAAGACAATGGAATTGACTCGAGAAGATTCAAGACCAATGATTCATCATGACTTTTGAAGTGGTTTAACACAAAAACAGTGTGTTGACCGGATAATTTCTGCATTTGGTTATGAATCCCGATCCAAAACCACTATTTAGCGCTGGTTTGCTGAATTTCAACGTGGACGTGTCAAGTTCAGTGATGATCCCCGTCAAAGTCGTCCAAAAACTGTAGTTACACAAGAAAACGTTGACGCTGAGCGTAAGCTGATTGAGGAAGATCGACATGTGACATACCGCGAAATTCAGGCCACTTTAGACATTGGCATGAGTCAAATACAAATAATCTTGCACAAACAAAAATAAAAAAATAAAAATTTGTTCTCCCGATGGATACCGCATTCGCTCTGTGAAGAGTAAAAAGCGGCTCGCGTTACTTGGTGTGTCAGAAATCTCGAAAGATTCCACACAGGATCCTAAAATACTGTATGCAATATCATATCAGGTGACGAATCCTGGACGTATGCGTACGAACCCGAACCAAAAACCAGTCACGAGTTTGGGTGTTTTAAAAATGAGCTAAAGCCAACAAAAATTGTTCGTTCACGGAGTGTTGCAAAAAAACCAGCCATATTGCGACTATACCTCTTGAGAGACAAAGAACGGTTAATGCAGAATGGTATACTAGCATTTGTTTGCCACAAGTCGTTTCTAAACTACATAAAGAGAACTGCGACCGCCGCATCATCCTGCGTGACGACAATGCGAGTTTTTAAGAGTTTAAATGAGTTTTTAGAACAAGAAAACAGCATTATTAGTCCATCCCCCTTGCAGCCCCGACATGAGCCCTAATGATTTCTATACTTTCCCTAAAATAAAGAATATCTTGCATGGTCGGAGATTTTCATCACCAAGCTGTGGAGACCGAAACTTCCACTTGAAATGTTTGCTTCAATGATTGGTTCCATCGTATGAAAAAATATGTCAAATTTCGAGGAGAGTACTTCGAAAAGCAATAAATACATTTTTAAATAGTAATGTGGTCACTTTCTTGATTTCCGAAATTTTCTGAATTATGTAATATTTTTAATTTATGTGGAGATAGTTAATTTTTTCACGGCCATTTTGTGGTCATAATCAGTGCAAAGTTAAGCCCGGTTGTATTGTCAAATAGACCGCCCTAAAAGAAACTGTGAGAATTTGAAGGGGTACAGACAACAAAAAAAAACATTATGTTAAAATTTTCTTTACTTGCTTAACTAGACGAATGTGTCAATAAATTAGTAGTAACGCACAGTAAGCAATCGTATTTTAATATTCTTAATAAGTAATTGTTATATATCATTGTTGCACCTTCTGTTCTTGTACTAATATGATAATTCTTAAACAATGCAATTTTGTTTATTTAACAGCGATGCAACATATTAAATGTATTTTACATTCCTACGAAACTATGCACATTATGTAAAATCAGTGCATTGAAAATGTTATCTGATTCTCTCTATAGTTAAAACGATCGTTCTTTAAATGCAAATTTTACTTATAAATGTTCTATGCTATTGGTAAAGCGTTAAGTAATTATGGAAATTTGCAGAAATCATTAATCATTCACATCTAATTTATAACTTCACGGGAATATTGTTCAAGCACAGGTCGGGTATTCTGTCAAATAACCATTTTAAATGATAAATGATGCTATTTCTACAGGAATGCGTTTATTAAATATGTAAGTATTAATATACTGTTTAATATTTACTTTTTTTAAATAACTATATTGATGTAATCTGACCACGTAATACATAATTAAATAAATAAAATGCAAAGCTTCTTACCAACTTTCCAAAAGTGAGTGGTACTTAATTCGCATTTTTAAATATTAATAAATGCTTATAAATTATGTTCAATTTTCTTTCTTACCTGTGTTTAAATTGTCATACCTTTTTACACAACGCTTAAATATGTAGAAAATACTCACGAAGGATAAGTTCCACAATATTTCGTGATAATATTTCTACTGTCATATGCAATATCCACTATTTGAAAAGTCATGTCTAGAATTGAATCTTATCTGTAACGTACGCAATACTGTCTAGCGTTCGGTCTGAAAGAAATTATCAAATTATTATTTTCAATACATTTGTAATAGTAGGATAAGAAATAGGATCAAACATTCAAAGCTTTGAATATGTATAACACAAAAACTGCTGAAACATCGTTATTTTAATGGTAATTTATAATGAGAAAATAAAGATATATTATTATTTTTTAATTTTTTTAAATTTACTAATAATATGTAAAAAGGAATGACTTTTTTCATTTTTGTGCATATGTTTCCAATGAATAAACTCTAAAACAACATTAAAAAATTTCATCGTTAGAAATCTACAATCACCCTGAGAAAAAAATGCTATATTTATGGAATGATAACGGATGTGAAAATGGCAATCTATTACGTTACATGTACTACATAAACTATTAATGGTAAAACAAATATATTCTGCAACATTGAAGAAGACATTAATATCTATAAAAACTTTGCAATACCGTGCTGTTTTAAAGCTGTGGGGCCTGTTTATTTGTTTCATTACTTTTTTATTGGATTGGATAGGATAGGATTGGATAAGCGACTAACAGGTCAAACTAGTAGGACCTTTACCTATTACGATAGAGTGAAACACAGCTACGGCTATGATGTCTTTGAAATGCAATTATAATGATAGTCATCGCCATCCCTCAATTAACAATTAATCTAACACATTATTACATCAACATTATTTATCTATCAGGTGTTAGAACATTGTCACTGATTTCCGCATTCTCTTTACTAGTAGTTCTGAAATGATTTGTGGAACTAAATGCTGTAAACTTTAGCATACATCATCACCTGTTTTATCAATAGCTGGACATAGGCCTTCCTAATACACCTATAATTGGGAATGGACTATCCTTCCACTGGTCATATCCGTTGGTGAATGGACCACTTACATACACACATCTAGAATGATGGATCATCTGTTTAGACAATCGGTACGCCAATGCCTACAACCTGAAAAAAACAATGAAATATTGTTGCGATCCGAGATGAACCCGACCTCGGTTTAAAGCACCAGCTGACAACTATTTCGTTGCATATCTGCATAAACGTTCTTGTCCCTCAAGAACAAATATATATCTGCAAGTATTGGATACGACATTAATACTACTAAGAACTTTTGCAATGCTAACTGATTTAAAGCTGTAGCGGACCTAGTTTTTGTTTCGAGTTTACTTATTTATTAGGATTTTGTTGAGATTGGTTACGGATTGAGGATTGTGAAAGCTTACAGTTTGACAAACTAAGTAGACCTTTGACCTTTTGCTTTCTACAAGGCGAATTCAGTATCCATCAGGAAAACACTTTTTAACGACCTAATTGTTCGTGCAAGATTATTTTTATTTTTCGCAGTGTCACATGTCAATTTTTCTCAATGAGCTTCAACGTTTTCTTGTGTGACTGCAGTTTTTAAACGACCTTGACGGGGATCATCACTAAGTTTAACACGTCCATGTTGTGGTTCTCGATTTTCAAAACCAGGAAGTTTGCAATTTTAATATGACAGGAATATTGGAAATATTTCATTCCCGATTCTTTTAGTGCAGCCCTCGTATAAACATTATTTTAATTACTACTAAAAAGTGAGGAACAGACACTTATTCCATTTCTTGACCGACTTCCAAAAAGGAGGTACTGGAGGTCTATTCGGAGCGCATGTTTTTTTTATTATTTATCTTACCACCTTGCACCGCTCTTAGCATTCCGGTTTTGTTCATTATTTTTTAAATGTTAGATATAAGCTTCCCATTGGTCCCATATTTTTTTATTAATTTTTAATAAGTAGTATAATAGATATTTGAAAAATAAAAAATAATACTAAACAAAAATTGACAATGCGATAAAATTACAACCGCTGCCAAAAGTAAAAGATATAAAGTACGTTTCACGTAATTTTATTTCTAATAATAAAGTCCGCGAGCGTATATATCTATGTTTTAAGAATAATGTACAATAACCATTGTATTTTTTAAAAAAAAACAAAATGCAATTAGGCATTTTTAAATATCACATAAGGTAATATAGTGTAAGGTCATATAAAAGTTAAAAAATTCTTTACTCTCTTAGCAAGTCACATACGACATTTTGATTAAGTAAATATCTTAAAAGATATGAGAGATTTAAATTGCTGGGACAGAAATCATCGGACAATTTCACTTTGTTACCTGTTGTTTTGCATAAAACGGTTCTATCGTTTGAGGTCGCGTATATTTTTTTGTCAAAATTTCACTGTTTTTTAACTTACATAATAAACACACAAGACAAAACATAACGATTTAAAAGCTTTAAGAACAAGGTTGGTCGTTATCTTTCCTAACAAGATGTTAACAGTTGAATAGCGTTTCAACGTACATTTCCTTACCTATAAATTAATCCGTGTCTACCCGTCTCAAGACGATTCTCTTAGTAAATATACGATCTCACTATTTCTGTTCAAGTTCTTCTGGTTCAATGAATTTCCTACGAAGCTTAGATTTTTATTTTGTTTCAGTAAAAGTTAGAAGCTTCATTATTTAAAATTGTTTGTGAAAGCTATAAGTTTATAAAGATAAAGTATTATTCTATGGCTATTGCTTAACACTTTATTTAATTTATCTTAAGAATATTTGAATGCGTAAACGTTCTTGAGATAAAACTATAACTTAGTCATTATTTTGACATTTTGTTTTGCCACCTTAAAATATGTAGTTAAGGTTGCAATATTTAGTGTCATTAAAGAAAATATAGTGACATGTAACGAAAATATAGTGACATGTAACGAAAATGACTGGTATTGAAGTTATAGCGATATTTTAAGAAATAAATTTTCCTTAGATATTTTGTAGGTTTTTGTGAGGTTGGTTTCGAATTCCATTAGTACCGCTCAAATTTATGTTTCTAAGTAGAGCAACTAGCACCTACATATATTTAAGACGCAAACTAAATTTGTAATATTGTAATGTTTATTTTATATTGTTATATGTAAACATATTGGCGTCATAGAAGAAGGTACACCCGATTTACTAATCAAATATTTTCGTGTAATGGTTTAAAATTATAGTACCAGCGGGAACGCTGCAGTTTGAGGCAAGGTTAAGAGCGGTTGGTCATTAAGCCGTATTACTTTCACCGAGAATTGTCCTGACTGATGACGTGTTAAGAGTTAGGGAGGTATCTTGCTGAAGAGCAGCAAGGAAAGAATTGACTTCTCGCGTGGAATTCGTTCTATACATTGAGTTCCAAAGGTTTCCGTCGCCACAATGAGAGCTCCAAAGAAAGTGCCTGCTCCAAGCTGGTAGGAACTTTATAGTTTTACCTTTCAAATTGTAAATCAATACAAATTTGAAAGGTAAGAACTATATGCAACATTTGCAAAATATTAGTTTATTCAAATATAATAAGAGTGAACATCGTTTAACGATTCTATTAAATATCTCGAAGATTTTTATTTTAATTGTTTGTTTATAGTTAAATTTCACATGTCACCTATGTACTCGTTTAAATATTTATGACATATTGACATGACACATCATCATCACATCACACATCATCAGCCTTTGTAGAGTCCAGATGCTGACATTAGACTCCCTAATTACACCCTATCCATTAGGGTTTGGACGTATCCCACCACGCTGGTCCAATGCGGTTGGTGGGTGGACGACTTTTACATGCCCATCCGACGATGGATCATCTTATTTTCAGACAATTGGTGATTCGGCCAAATTGTCCTAATCCAACAGTAAACATACATGAAAATTTGTGTCGTCGCTAGGTTCGACCCAGCTCCTGGTTTCTAAAGCATGCCCATACCACTGGCTGAGGCTTAGTTGACATGACAATTTGTTATAAATTTATTTAATAACATGTTGATTAATTTCTTATTTATTAATTTAAATTAGTTTTTAGGAATTCATTTTTAATTTTTCAAACATCATTATTCTATGTTTCCTTCTTTAAATGCGTACAATTATCAAGTTTCAAGCAAATTTATCATTTAAATTTAAATAACCAATTTCTTCGACCTATTTTTTTTTAATTTAAAGTTTATGCTTTTATGTATAATAACTTATTTTTATGCTGTCGCATAAAAAAATGCACTGACTATTTAACAAATATAGTTCTTGAGTTGGGTTGACCAAGATTAGAGAAACAAAGCGACAAACTCCTTACGAAATACCTCCCACTTTTGATAAACCTGAAAAATTTTGCCTTTTGACCTAGTCCCTGAAAACCTATTTTTTAAGTTTTGTTTGAATACACGTAATTTGTTTCCCATTGCCTTGACTAAAACTAATAACTATGCTATTCATGTAAATATTACATAGCAAAAACTTTATATGAATAGTTTCTGTTTATATGAATACAACATTCACCTTTAATACCGCTTCCGTATACTGTAACGGTAGCGTGCAGGTGGCCATTTGGGATTCTAATGTAGATATTGATGGAGAAGAATTTACAGGAAGGGTTTTTAGCTTTTTTTTAAAGCTTAATTGCTTTATGGTTCCCACACTTTGGTTTTAGATATTATTTTTATCTATTTAATGTATTTCTATTATTTCATCATCATTATCAGCATGCGTTAGTCAACTGCTGGACATAAGCTTATACTACTGCTTCCATTAGGGGATTCCTGGACCGTATCCCACCACGCTGGTCCAAATCTAATATTTATTTAATGTAATTCAATTGTTAATTCAACAAATATACCACAAAACTAAATTACGTTATTTTACATTTCTTCGTCTTACGCAACCATAACTCATTTTAATAAACTTACTCGCTTTTACGTGAAGATGAATGCCTGTCTGAAAGATGGAATAAACGTTATGAATGTACGGCGTAAATACTGTATGTGCGCAGTTTGTTTCTTTTGGATATGAATCCAAGTGCAAAGTAATTACAAAATACTTATCGTTAAAAAGTTTTTTTTTAATTAATATTGTTTTTTTGTACAGTTTATATGTGTTCATAAAAAAAATATATTATTTTAGCGTTGGTAGGGTAGGTAATTACAGAAGTCCGTCTGGGGTGGTACCACCGCGATGCCTATATTTGCCAGTGTGACACGGAGTAGTGTGTCTACACACTACTCCAAGTTAGGATATACGAGACGATATATCCTTACTCTCACGGTAGGCAGCGCATTGGTAATATCACTGGTATTATCGGTGTTCATTGGTGTCAGTGACTAATTTCTAGTAGGTGTAAAAGATCAGTCGGGTGACTACTCGTTTGCCTGCATAAGCAATAAAAACAAATAATAAAAATGTCATATCTTGTCAAAACACTTATGTTTAATAATGGTAAAGAAGAAAACATCCCTTTAAAATTATGACAATGTGTAAACAGTTTTTGGGTTAAAAATAGTTAATATACAACTAATAATACACAACAAGTAAAATTTGCACTTAATTTCGGTTTAAAATAGTTAATACCGAGTATAATTATGCTCAGCGTCAGTAACTAAGATTTACTGAATTTCCTAGCTATTACCCATAACGAGTTTGCGTAGAGGTTACGTTAGTAAATAAAAACTTTATGCTTTCATTCGGCAGCATAATGTTAAGTGCGATAGTTAATCTAGATAAATATTCCAAATTTCATAACAGAAATAACAATTCACTGTATAGGATTTTACGTTATTAAATAAAATTTTCTGACTTTCATTCTTTGGCACATGAAATCTGCGCAGACTAAGCGCGATAGTTAACCTAGATAATTATCTACAATGTTTTCTAACAATAAATAATAACTTTAAACCTACTATTGTAAGCTTTGGTAAGAGCTAACATAGATGTTAATTGAGTTATTTAGATCATTTCTTAGTCTTGGTTGATCAAAAAGAATTAGAATCTTCTTCTGATGTATATAATTGCCTTTTAGAATACCTCTTTTATATATTTTTTTAATCCTTACTAATATTACATATGTAAATCTGTCTGTCTGTCTGTCTGTCCGCCTTTACTGTCTAAATTAATCAATGCGATTAACGTGGTTAAATTTAGAAATAGGTAATCAAAGTTTATTTGGAAATTCATTATGGTTACACAGAACTGCGATGAATTTTTTTAACTAGATGCTCGAAATGAGCTATCTGGTTTGTTTTTTTAGCATTTTTTGTTTCAAACTATACGCGGATGAACTAGGGGTTTAAATTAGATTTAAAGTTAATGTAGAAATTCGTCATTGTCGAAGCAAAAGCCATTAAACTTTATTGTTACGCCAGACACATACAATGAACATTACGTGGGGGCCGAGACGGAGGGCCGAAATGGAGATGCTTTGGCCGCCAGCACTGGTGGGAACGCCGAAGACTTCCCAAGAGTTCTTTTGACCCCATCTCTAAGGCATCAAGAAGGAACAGCGGGGTGGTTTTAATCAGTGCAAGTCTTACATAACCCGTCCTTACCCCCGCGATCGAATAGACATAAATGTTTATATGGAAATATGTCATTGTTGAAACTAAAACGATGAAATATTGTCACGTTGATAAATGTGTTATAGAAAGATGTTTAATAAAAATTAATAGTTTAAAAGGTACTTAAGAACATACTGGTCAATCGGACGCAATGTTGTGAAAACAAAAATATACGTTATGTGTTCAAATAATATAAATTTTATTATTACTAATAAAATTTGATAAAAGTGAAAAATATATAACTGGACAATATTATTAAAAGTTTTATTTTATTTAAACAATTAACAACACGCAATAAAAATAATAAATGTTGCTTGGTTTAAACTATTCTTTGATGCCATTTTCAAGAAGTTTAAATTGCTTTAAGAGTGTTTTTATAAAATAGTGGGTGAAAACGAGCAATAAAGAAATGTTTGCAGAGATCTCTCTAGCGGGGAATATGGTATTAACTGCACTGAATTACGAGGGCTGCTGCCCGCAATAGTAATACTAGAAGTTAAAAGAATGAAATTTATCTTTTAATTCCAGATTTTAGTCGGCTTAAACTTTTTAATGTGCCTTTTTTATAATAGCAGTTATTATTTATAGTTATATTTGTAATTATATTTTACTTAATAAAAATGGCAGACTAATATTTAATAGAAAATAATTATGTTGCTGATACACGATTTAAAAAAGGTAGAATTAATATATCCGTAAAAAATACAAGATTTAATCAATGATATGCGTTTTGCGATGACATTTGCAAAAATAATTGGAGGCGAGCTGAGGCTAGATTTACTTCAGGACGAACATTAAAAACTTATAATACGCTGCTTGATTTTCGAGTCGCCCATATATTGTTAAAAATTTGATGCACAATTTTAGATGTTCTGAAAAAAAGAACAATGACCGATTTTAATACATATTTTAAAACTGATCATAAACCAAATTAAATTGTTTTATTGTTTATGTTTTACCGAGTTTGTTCTATTAATACATGTTAATTATAAAACAAATTGTATATCCTAAAACCAAAATGTAGAAGAGAAGAAAAAGAACCTAGAAGATATAAATAGTTTGTAATGAACTCCTTCTTAAGCGTTTACAAAAACTATCTAAGACGATTAAAAAGGCTGATCCAAGAAACTTTAAATATCTAATAGCAATGAGTAAAAAGATTAAAGCTGTTCAAAATTATTTAATAGTTACAGTGAACGGCCTTAACTTTAATCAAAACCGGAGTTCTAAATAAATAAAATTAAAAAAAAATTGTTTTGTGTCCTACAAATGGCCAGCAACTTATTTATTTAAACAACAACTTCCTTGGATAATGGAAATATGAAAAAGAAAAATTTTCAAATGTAAAAGATTAGAATTTAATTAGAAAACATATGTCATGTTTTGTTTGGTCTATCTAATGAAGCTATGAAACGAGTGAGACGTTTATGACCATGACACACAACCTGTAACAAAAATGTTTTTTGAAAATAGGTCAAAAGCTTATATTACGCAGAACGATTTTGTTTTTATAGAAACGATTAAGATTCAATATTTTTCCGCTTCTTTATTAAGGTGGTTCAGATCATATGCCTTTTTCAAAAACATTTATTGTCTCGTTGCTTTGCTTCTGACTGTCCAATTGAATAGTTTTATTGCTTTAATTTGTTCTATTTACCGTACGGTTATGCATCGCTTTTGTGCTACTTAATACTACAACCAAAAGCAATAATTTTCCAGAAACTAAACATAATCTTCCTCAAATAAATTCTGTTATGTTTGTTCTATTAATACTTGTCCAGTATTTAATAGCTTACCATTACAGTACGAGCACTGCTGTGGTTAATATTTCATGTGCATTAGCACCACAATGCTATCTCTACTGCGATAAGTTATACTTGCTGTCCCGAAGGATGGGGACGAAAGTGTTATTACAACTAAAAGTTATGCGTTAACTTTTAAGTTTAATGTGTTTCTACTTAAAAATTATAAAATATTTAATTCGGATACAATAATCATATAAATGAATAGTTATTGAAACAACTTATCGTGCTGCGCCTTGCCCTAACCAACTAAGAAACAACAATGAAAGGTGTTGAATCCCCGCATGATTCGGACCCACGACTACCGATTTCAAAAGCCTTTAGCCAAAAGTTACTAGTAGGCTACGTAGGTAGATAAATATGACTGGTACATACGACTATACAGCATTTTTACACTTTTGTCTGTCTGTCTTCTAAGAAAAATATTATAATTCACTAGAACTTAAGAATACGTGATGCAAGTAAAGTTATATTTTTAAACTACTTGAGACACTAATAAACATCATTCTTTCTCTCTCTCTACTCCAAATTTTTAGTGCTATAAATTTTCAAAAACAATTGATGAGTCATTTTTCTGTTTGACAAAAAAGAAAAATTGAAAGTGGGGTAGACTACCCGTATTATAGTTCTTTCAAGTTTCAATCTTACGTTCATTACTTGTTTATGCAAGAAAAAGATAAAGGCATTAGTTTCAACTTACCTTATTCTTAAAAAAATTATGTACAATTCAATTCATAATGTGTTTTCAACCCTCTGTGCATGCTTGGGATTCAATTTATTTAAATAATTTCGTAGATTATCCATACTAATATTATCCATAATAATATTAGAAATGCGAAAGTAACTCTGTCTGTCTGTCTATCTATCAATCTGTCCGTCTGACTGTCTGTCCGACTGACTGTCTGTCTGTCTGCTTGTCCGTCTTTACTGTCTGAACCACTAAACGGATTTCGATGAAATTTTGTACATATTTAGAATCGAAAATCGAAGCAAAAGCTATAAAACTTTGTGTCTATTATTAGGCACATAAAAAAGCACCTCATTTATATTATTATAGAATATATCAATAGACCACGCGGACATTTCTGTTATTTTACGCGGACGAAGTCGCGGGTAACAACTAGTATACTAGTATAAATATATGAAATCTAGCAGTAACCTTTATCGAAAATCTATTAATATATGAATTTAAAAATATATAAAATGTCGAGGAATAATAGTAAAAATAATGGCAGTCAACTCTAAAGGAAATATTAATGGTTAATGTGTAAAACAAAAAAAATATATACAAATATTTTCATTGTGTTAAGCATTGTGCAAAAGAGAGGCAGAACAACAATAAATGTGGAGTGTCATGGATAATGTTGCTCTATTGTGGAGGAAACTGGCTTTATCTCTTTATTTATGCAATAAACCCGCTTTTGGAAGTGACTTCAACACATATCTTCAAATAATTCATATCTTATGAAACATTTCACGACTCGTTGTAATGCAACGAAAAAAGAACTTCCTTGCAATAGTGAATACTGTGACTCTTGAGTCCAGAAAAAGTTTCATTCTAATAGATACGTGCTTTGAATTTATAATGCGTAGTTGAAATAGATAACGCTATGAATGAATAGTGTAAGAAAAATGTATTATTTAATAATAATTTCTTATTTATTTTCTAAAAAGAACATTAAAAAAATACTGTAAATTAAAAATACGATGGTGGATCTTTAGCGGCAGTGTCGTAAAACGAACATGTTAATATAAACTTATCTTAAAAATGGTTTACAAATAAGGTCTAGGTATAACATCATCATCTTATTGCGCCAAGAATAAGATACGCAAAGTAAAACTGTGATGCTTAGCTAGGGTCATACGAACATGTAACTCACTAACTTTCTTTCCTTCGGTCTTCATCATCTATTAGCCAGCATTGTACTAGTCTAACTCTGCGCAGTGCACCAAATCTTATGGGGGTCGTCCGACACTGCCATGTGCGTATCGAGGCTGCCACTCCGAACCTCTTCCCTTCGAGTCCAGAGCTATGTAGTCTAGCTATTGTGACTTCAGCTTGCTAATTTTGCGAGCTATGTCGGTGTCCGTCGTTCTGCTACGGGTGTCTGCATTACGCAGTCTATCACATAGACAAATTCCCAGCATAACTCGCTTAAAAGCTCGCTGAGTGACTTGGAGTTTTCTCAAATGGCCAGCAGTGAAGGAACACGTCCCAGTACTATCATCATTGACTACACACACCGTTGAAGACCTTAGTTGTAGGTAGTTTATAGTTAATTTTTCTAATTAAAATTTATGATGAGAGATGATGATTAATTTTTGTGTCCTAAGTTTTGTTTTATAGTATAAGAACTTTTATCTAACGTAATTATATTGAGGTGAAATGTGATCCGTCTAAGATTTACTCAGCTATGCATCTGTCAATATTGACATCTATCGGACCTAAAACTATAAAAAATCTTCGAAAAACCATTCCAACTACCATGCATAACCATTTTTGAATAAGAGGTGTATATTTTAGCATTCCGTATCCATCCATTTGACGATCAAAAGCACTCTAACGAAATCTAACACGCACGTAACGACTGGTCGTTCGTTAACGTATCAAGCCGTTGATTGTTCGCTTAGTCGGTATCACGAGGCTGATGATGAAATGTTAACAAGCGGTATGCAGATTAGAATTAAAAAAGAAGGCTGTACTCACTAGAACATAAACAATAATAAGTCATTGTTTAATTGAAAAGTGACAAATTACTGTTAGTTACGTGTTCACTTCCTCTTCAAACTGAAACACAGCTGTGTTTTCACACTACTGCTTTGCGACAGACATGACCACCGTGGTGGTACCTACCATCATCGATATTGCTGATCTTCTTGTCCGTGTAACATGCAAATTTTTGCTTAATAGTATACAAGATCATAACGCACTCTTATTAATACGAAGCCAATGTACACCTATACTTACATACAAACAAAAATACATACCTAGGCACACTTACAGCTTTATCAGATAAACTTTTATTGTTATGTATACTATTTCAACAAATACTGATTTTTAGCCTTTAGTTCCCAATAAAAAATGTATGCTCACGTGATTTGTTTACGGTTGCCAAGCATCGCTACAGGATTTTAGGATACAAGCTACGCTAAGTTAAAGGTCCACTGCTACTGTACTGCAAATAACATACAAAAACATATATTTAAAACTGTTTTGAATATTGGATCCCATTTCTTATCCTCCTATGAAGGAATCTTAAACAAAATTCCAAAAATTTCTTTGAGACCGAACGCCAGACAGTATCGCAAACGTCACAGATGCGATTACATTCCAGACATGAGTTTTCAAAAAGCGAATATTGCATATGACAGTACAAAGAGTCTGGAAATATTGTTGAACTTATCCTTCGAAGAAACTTATTTCTTACGTGTTGGGGCATTACGCAAAGAACATATATATTAGATTCTATAGCAATAAAAAAGTATAGGCAGGTGGAATAATTCTTCTTGAGAATGACAATTTAATTGAGTATTACAATACTTCATAGAGTTAATTGCATTATTAATGATATTGTTTTTATTTAAACTATAACTTATAGAGATAGTTTATGCTTAAGATATTCTCTCTCATATTTACAAATATTTTAGGCATTGACATAAAAGAAAAATGTTTTTATTTGGAAAAGTACAATTGTTTTTATCATGCTCAGTGCCCGTGTGAAAGCTGTGTTGATAAAAAGTATGAGCTTATAAATATCGGAGACATTTGGAAGAGATATTTGATAAAAATTACACTTGACTAGTATAATTTTAAACTCTTTCCTTCCGTACTTACTATTATGTACGTTTACGTTATATTTTCGTTGATCAAAACGAGACATAAAGAGGATTATTTATTATGTTAAAACATATAAATTGATTAAGTTACAAATTCAGTAGTGGTTCACTTAACGTCAAGTGATAATATAAGAAATATAATACTTTGCACCCTGGTATTGAACCGTTCCGCTGCTTCAAACTGTTAAAATATAACGCTCCATGCATAAATTTTGTAAAAATTATTGAAAAAAGAAGTAAGTCCCGCTGAGTTTTTTCTCAGATCAGAGGTTTCCATTTCCGAACCGGTTGTAGTTTATTTGACAATCAATAAGAAATTGAAATCTTTTCACATCCAATAATCATATTTTGATATAACAAATGCAGGGTAAGTAACAACGAGTCCATTTGCCACCATGAAATATGGTATATAGTGTTTATTCCCTTATTAAAAAAACAATATCCTTTGAATATGGTTAAAATTTGTGGTAGACTTAATACCGCGGTAGTTTTTTGTAAGGATTTCTAAGTATTATATAAAACATACATATTATGATTTTTATTATTATATAATTTTTCGATAGACTTTCGAAAGAAACAGGCGCTAAAAGAATGGGAAGAAAATATTGTACTTGTTTGACCATTATCTTGCACAAAAAGGCTTTGTTTGTCAAAATAATTCTGGCCTTAACGAAATAAAAAGGAAACGGAAGTGTTTTAAAATATTTTTTGTGGTTTTTTCTGAACAAAACAAAGTTTTTTTTATCTAAAGAAGTAAAGGTTGTTCTCTAAGGTAGTCTGGCTAATGTTAAGGAAACTCATCTAAACATAAAATAGCCTTTGTGCCATGTGCATGGAAAAAGAAAAATATCTTAAATCCATAGAAAGAATAGTAGGTTAGATTAATAATATTTATTCCTCGTAAAATCATTAAACCAGTAAAATATCACTAACATTACATTATTTTAGAAAAGCTTGTTTCATATACTAACATAACATTTTTATATATCTATACTGTGGGTGTGTCTTATAAAATAACGTTAAAAAAAATTTTTTAATTTCACTTCATTTTACTTTTAAAGCACTGGCTATATCGGTGTTTAGTAACCGAATATTTCGTAAATTCGAGTTCTAGCTACACCGCATTTTTAAAACCCTTTACGGTTAAAACACGCTTTAAAATTGCTCTCCGTTAAATGAAATTCACAGTGCTGATGTTATCTGTGGTTTACCAGCTGTGAATTTGGTTGACGGATTTTCAATTCGGTGACATTCGTTATAAACGTGGGAAATATACAAAACTATTCCAATAATCTCTAAATGAAACGGCATGGTGAATAAAAGTAACAAATGGATTAAACGTTAAGCAATTTTCAAATATACCTAACATATTAGATCTAATACAGATTCCATTGCTTCTTTAGTAAAGAAGTTAGTGTTTTAGAACTTCTTTCTCTATTAATGAATTCAGAAACTATGAACAATTGAATAATAAATTAATACACGAAACTTAGTAACTTAACTCTTGAAAGACGAATGAATTTCATATCGTTGATTCCAAATACCGTGGCACAACTTGAGTCTTATAACAAGTAACATACATTCATATATATAATATAGAACACATAGTACAATTTAAAAAAATATGTAAGACGCGATTGTCCAGGTTTTATGGTACTGCACACATTAACCTGTCCTGTGACCACGGACGGTAAAATAGTGTGGACGATTGCTTAGTAATTATTTATATTATAAATACGGTACAACTTACATAAATAGATTTGTGGAGGAGTAAATATTTTTTTAAGACAGTATGTATTATTGCGTATGTTTTTTGTACTCTCAGGTATTTACTTTTTTTTTTACTAAGAACAAAGTTTTTTGTTTTATGTTTCCAGTTTCAGAATATTAATATTTTGCAAAGTACAGCATTTTTCTCTAGGACTGAACGCTTCCATAGTAATTTGCTTAAGTAAATTTTCTCACGCTAGTGAAAAATCTGCAATGTATTACACTCAAGTTCTGATGCCGTTTAAAACACTGGAATACTTTGCTTCGTTGCATTTATGAAAATTCTAACAATTTTCATTTTAAGAGATATAACTATTTATTTAAACTTAAGATCCTAAAACATAGAAACATTTAACTACAGGTTTTGAACACATTATACGAACATTTTGCGAACGCTATATCTAAAACGTTGGAATGTAGGAAAACAAATTACACGCGAATTTGTAGTCTGTTGTTATTTTTAATTGTTTGTAGTCGTTGGACATAAGTTTTTTGTTCTTAAAGATTATCATGAATAATATTGTTAACTTTTCACCTGCGACTAAATTAAATTTTATTTAAATAAAAAAAAAAACTAGGTTTAATCTTTTTAGTTTCTCTGCATAATTCACATCTGCCGAGTGTAAAGTCCAGAGTAATAAAATATTTTGATGTCACAAGGAATAGCATTTCTATACTATTTGTTCATAGTATGTTTTAAAAAAAAAACATTATGTTCAGTGAAGAGGCTTCGCCGCATGTATGTATTTACCCAATTAGAAGTATATTTTAAGTAGGTATTTAATTTGTCTATTTTCAATACTAATATTATAATTGCGAAAGTAACTCAGTCTGTCTGTCTGTGCATTTATCCAGATGGATAGTCCATCCGTCTGTCTGTCTGAGATAAAAAAATTAATATGCTGTTAAAGAAGAAAAATTTAATAACAAAAGAGGTAAATACGTATTGAAATTTCTTTAATGCATGTATGGAACATAAATGTAACTTATTTGTATTTTTATTAGACTGAATAATACATATTTTGATCATTCATTCGTAATTGCTCAGAGGCTGTGGTTAATTAATATCATGAATATCTGAGGTAAACAAATATGAAGATGGTGTAGATCTCGTTACATCTAAGGTCAATAATCGAATCTTCCGCTAAGTTTTGATAAAATCCATCTGATAAAGTTTGCGTTAAATAAAAAACAAATATCTGTTGACATTATACAATTTTCAAGTTTCTTCATGTCTTACAATTGTTTAAGATATTTATCAAAAGTTTAATATAATAAAGGTGCAATGCTTTTGGTAAAAGAAACAAAGGACTTAACTCTTTAGTAGATTCACTGAACCGAAACCTGAACTAAAAGAAATAGTGAGACCGTATATTTACTAGGAGAAATGTCTTGAGTTGGGTAGACATGGATTAATTTATAGGTTAAGGAGCTCTTGAACACTATTAGTCTGTTAACAAATTGTGGATTGAATGGAAAGGTAAAGAGATTATCTATATGTTAAATTTTACGAATAATAGATTTTTATTTAATTATAAAATCTACTGAAGAATTTCACCTTTGACTTTAAAATTATTATATTTAAAAAAGAAGCTTAACAATTGTTACAAGATACTTTTTATATTGTTGGAATGACCATTTACTAAACCATTAAAATATAGCAAGAGGTAAAAGAATCAATAATATCATAATAGGTAATGTTATAAAATACATTATTTGTTTTTTTTTTTGCGTGCAAAATTTCATAAAGTTTTACAAAAGTTATATAAAACATTGTCAGATTGTCATAGTACATAAAATATTTTTTATTTTAAACATATTACACGATGAAATCGGTTAGAAAGTGTTCTAACTTAGTTAAAAGATTAACAGACTTGTTTTATGCAATGTTATATACATTGCGTACGCTTTACATATGACAAAATTTCCGAGATGAGTTTTCAGAGAGCGGATATTGCACGTAAAAGTATCTTAAGTTTCTTGGTAACCAGTTCAAACATGTTTGTGTTTGTTTGTATTTGGCATCTGAAAACATATATTGTCCTGTAAAAATGCTACAGATTTAAACATGACATAATTTAAGATTAATTAAATATAAAAAAATATAGTTTTTTTAACTAACAACTTTTACATCAATTAATTATTTAGTACATAATTAATAAGGCTTATCATTAAACAAGCTACTTAACGTTGAAATTCATTCAACAGTAAAACAACATGTTTAATATATAATAAAATATCAGTGTTTGCGCGTACAATCAAAATTGTTTGTATAATTAAAAAGTGTTTATTTTAAATAATACTTTTAAAACAGTTCGTACTTGATACTAAATTTTATCAGTCGAGTTAATTTTATTTAATACTTTCCGTCAAAAGGGGATGGAACTCGACGTCGAAGGGATATGAACGCGATATTAAATTACCCTCACCAAAACTCGATTCCAAATGGGGCATAAATCATAAATCAATGTATTAATTCGCGGTCCCCAGTTAAATTCATATAGATGTTATTGCGACCCCAGAGACCTGACACATTAAATGGCTTCGTGCCTTATCTATATTCACTGTTATTATTTTGATAAATTCCTTTCATAAGGTTAAAAAATAATTATTTCATTTACGCAAACACTACGCTTTATCGAATAAAAGAACTTTTTCACAGTTTCGTTTTGAGCACTTTGCAGAGAACGTGGACACGGAAGAAATAATTATAACATTAATTGATGTGTAAATACACACGTGAAAAAATTCCCTTATCACTATGACTAAAGTAAGATTATCAGATATAAATTATCCGCTTTAATTTAAAGCTACGGTTGCCTACAATGTAGCCAATATTTATATCAATTACAATATTATGAAACGATTATCCCTGTATGTTCCTCAGTGTATGCTTCACTGTGGATGTACATATTCGGTAACTTTAACGGATGCGGCGCTGCTAGCTTGTTGTTAAGAATATTTCGTATAACTAGTTAAAGGTTAATTGCCAGATATTCATCGTCACAAATTCGTAGCTAACTAGGATAATTAGTAGTATGACTTACTGTTTAAATATCGATTGGTATGGGTTGCATGTTTGTACTATAATAGCCAATAATTAAAATATCTACGATATGAAGACAATCTATAATGCATTTTAGTCACTTAAATCAATGTAAAAAATAAATATCATCTCGTGATAAGATCTTTAATGTCTCCGCAGCCCTAAAATATTAAAAACACGCTACATTATTTCTTAATATTTCTTATTACTTGCATATAAAGCTATTTCGTTACAGCATCAGGGATCATTTAGAAAGAAGCAATTATTCACTTCCATTACTGATTCTCATTACTTATTTATGTACACATTCTTAGTTTGAAAAAAGGCGATTAGTTTCATCATAAATTCATGCATATATCCTCAAAAGGACTTTGGTGTGTAACCACTATGGCCATAGTTTTTTAATATTATTTATTTCGTTTACGACTTTTATGAATTACATTCTCATCTTATGGTAAAACCTGGAGCGGGCGGTCCTTTACCACTATGTGTTATTATTAAAAAACTTATTTGCATCGTAGTAAACAAGCTTTGAATAGACAAAGGTTCTTTGAAAACTTTTTTAAACCTATTACCAATTAAATTTTGGACGTTTCCCGGGATTTGGTCGTCCAAATTTAACTAAGCATTTGAGGATTAACTATTTGTATATATGTATCTTAAAATATTTAGCGAAATGACTATGATTATGAATACTCTAATATAAATTTGTAATATGTTATACAGTAGCAACCTTTTTACACCAGAGAATCGTTAAGATCATATTCAATTTTATTTGTAACGGAAATCGAATGAAGTCAGTATTAACTATTACAAAACTATATAGTAATATGTCCTTTGTTATATTAATGTATTGTTTCAAAAGTTTTTTTAGCTACTTTTTAGCATAATGTTATAATTTTTTGTTAAAAAGAAATCAATTAATATAACATAAAAATGGATGTAATGTAAATATGTTATGTGTCAATACTTCTAATTCTGAGGCTTAGTAGAGTTACTAGACATTCGGTATGTAAAGGGTACATTATAATGCATATTCTCCATCCCATTTGGGTTAATAGACATATTTTAAATTGAAAAAAAATCTATCTTTATCTCATATTGAATTTAAGCTTCTGTTTGGTATTTGAGGGTTCATTACATAAAAAAATTTTACATTAAAATGACAGATATTTTTTTTAACATTTATATTTCCATTACGATTAACACAACTTTATCTAGTTTCAAACTAAGCAAAGCAGAGCTAAGTACTATGGAAACCAGATGACTGATAAATACATAGACTTACTTTTTTTTTAAATAAATACATATTATATAGATATAAACACCAGACACGAGAAGAACACTATTTTCATCACACAATATTTTACCAAAATGGGAACGAAACCCACTCCCTTTGACCCAACAGTCAGGGTCACTAACCACTACGCCCAGCGGATCATTAAATTGACTTACCTGATATCTGATATCCTAATAAATAGTAGGATTATAATAGAGTTAAGTAGTTAAAATTTATAATGTTACAGTAATATCGATAGCTTTTTAGACTCTTTTTAAGCCGATCATCAACAAAAACTCTATGTTTTATAGAGTGCACGCGACATGCGTCTATTAAGGAAAAATCATAAACCGTTATTCCTTGATGAATAAAATTAAATGATTCTTCATTTTATCAATTAAACTCTGAACAGAACTTTTCTTTTCATTCAAGACTCGTAAATCATCAAAAATAGGTTTACTATATAATATTCAAATAGCTAGGTTGAGGACTACAGTTGGGATTAACTAAGACATATGTAAATGTATCTACTTTACATACAACAAAAATGTAAAATATGTGCATATGCATAGGCACAAATATTGGTGTAGGATAAATATTGCTGTATTAAAACTAGTAAAAACTTTTACTTGAAATGATTTAATTAAAATAAAATTATTATAAATAACCAAACATGGAAAAAATAAGTTGAAACATAATTAAATTAAAGAATTAATTAAGGCAAGAGAATCTTCGAGGACATAAAATCCCTCCAAATGCGATTAATTTCTGATATTTAATCAGATTAAGCATAACTTAACTTGAATTTCCTAATTGTCTAAAGGGGAATATTTAGTACAACCTTATTCCAAATCAATATAAATTTTTCCTTGAAACAAATTTTAACAAAAAAGCAATAATATTAAGTATAAAAGACTATAAAATAATCTTCTTCTTAACCATTTTCTATCTTTTTAAGCCATCATACGTTGAAAGTTACATTTTAACTCGACTCAACTTTACTTATATGACATAATTTTTTACTACAACATAAACATTGATTTTAACATGAGGCAGAAAACACATAGTTATTTCTTTACGGATTTTTTACTTTAATTATATATATTTATTCCCGACGTTTCGAACTCTTTCAGCATTCGCAGACTAAAATTTTAAGCCCAACGTTTCGTTAGTCAGTCGTCCTGTGATCATGGGGCAATCAGTTGTATAAACAGTGAAACTAAACCATAAAGTGTACGTAAATATTTATTAGCATTAGTTGGGTATAGCAGATTTCGTTTCATAACCCGTGTACATATAGATTATTCGTTTTATTTATATATCTAAAAAAACCGCTTGCTTACCGACAGAATAAAAAGAGTTGATAACTTTAAAAGATAATTTTTACAACCCTTTTTACTAACTGATAATTTTTTCTTTAAAAGTTTTTTATTCTATAGACCACGTCCGCGATGCATGTACACTACTACGAAAGGTGTCATCATTATCATTATCTTCATCAGCCTGTGATAGTCCACTGCTGGACATAGGCCTCCCCTAATACACCCCTATCCATTACGGGGGTTTTAGACCATATCCAACCACGCTGGTCCAATGGGGGGTTGGTGGGTGGATCGACTTTTTACATGCCCATCCAACGAATGGATCATCTTACTTTTCAGACAATTGGGTGATTGGCTCAAACTGCCCCAATCAACTAGGAAAAAACAATGAAAATTTGTTTCGTCATGTTATGCATCGTACGGATCCCACCGCTAACTTACTGCGGATTTGCCTAACTGTGGGAGTAAGGTAGATTACAGAGAACAGGTCAATCAGTCAAATGTTAATCCGTCAGCTCAGCGTGGCAAATATGAGCAACTTCTTTTCAATGGACGTCAACAGAAGGCAACGGCCCCTAGGTCCCAGTGGTCTCCCTTTTCCTGTCCATGGTAGCGGCCATGGTGACGGTGGGACAAGGGGTGTTAAGAATCCTTGGGCAACTGATCGCTACCACCAAAGACTTGACCTAGTTACGTAAAACGAACGGATGAATGCTGAGATTTAATGAATACCTGGCCGAGCTGGAGTTGGAACTGGGTAAGATCCGATGGCACGTTCTAGGGCTGTGTGAAGTTCGAAGACCAAGAGAGTTACCTTGCCATCGGGTCATCTTCTCTTCTTCTGAGAGGGTAACCATCCGTCACATCAACGTGAACAAATCCCTTGCCGACAACATTATCGCAGTCACAAGTGTGCCGACTAGGTTGGCGTACCTTATACTTAAGCATACTAAGCGGTATATCGTCAAAGTGAATCAAGTGAATGTGCCTACTTTGGCACCCTTTGACGGCGATGTGGATGCCACATACGAGGGTTTCTCCCGGGCCTTGCATAGCGCCTACATAGCCCTCTACAGGCGATTTCAATCCCAAAGTAGGTGCACGAACTGGCATTGAATCGTGTTTAGGACCTCACGGTGTCGGTAGTCAAAATTGCAGGAGACAAATGCTATTATATTTGCTCGAAAAGGAAGGGCTCTTTTGTGTGTCGAGAAGCGGGATAGATTTCAATAGGTTTAAAACCGGTAACGATCACCGATTGCTAAGAGGCACCGTGAACCTGGGCTTCCAGCGAGAGTGAGCCCACTTGATAATGTGTACTCTACATCAAAATACCAGTGTTACTTGAAAATAACAAATATGATTGATACGTAGCACTATCATTTATAATTATTACGCATAATGCATCTGTTTAAATTTTGATAAAATATAGGGTTCTAAAATATTTTAGATATTTAATAGACATATATAGTAAAAACAAAAATAAATTCGGGTTAAAGCTATTTACGACTACGAAAACATAAAGGTAAAAGTGTATCTATAGATATTTATAAATGACTGCCACCGTAGCCTGGTGGTAAGGGCGTGTGCTTTAGATACCGGAGGTCGTTGGTTTGAATCCTTCGGGGTCTCAACAAATTTTCAATGTTGTTTCCTGGTTAGTTAGGGCATTTCGGCCGATCACCCAATTTTTTGAAAAGTATGATCTATGATCCATGCATCGAATGGACATGTAAAAAGTCGATACTGCGCCTTACTTTCTCCGATCGTGTCGGTTATCCGTCCCATCGGACTTTGAGAGTATAAAGGAACAGGAGTGCGCCTGTGTCTGCGCCTACACTAGTAGTAGTTGACTGATCTCTAAATATAGATAGGCAGCTGTAGTCGTAATCGATATCTATAGATATGTTAACGGTTTTTTGTGACGTAACTTACGCTTCCAAGAAGTCCTGTGTCTTAGTTCATTAGATATACCACTCGTATATCTATTCCACGCTTTTTCATTCATTCCAAAACTTTTCTATTATATCTTGTAAATGTGATTATTTATGCAAACATTTGTCAGTAAAATGTCTCTTTTACCCAGTAATTACGCCAGCTGCGGTGCCCTTCAAACTGAAAGATAAATTATTTAAAAGTTATAACTTCCTTGTGCTTAAAGAAGCGATTGATAATCGAACCAAATTATATTTGTCATTATAATGAGCTCTAATGTTATTCGGTTGAATTTATAAATCGGTAAAACAGTGAAAACAAGTAACTAAACACTACCTTCGAAACCCCTAATACTTATCATTAATAACGGAGATTCCAACTGCCTCCGTAGCTTAGTCGTATGGGCATGTGCTTTAGAAACCGGAGGTCGTGAGTTCGAATCCTGCGGGACGCAACAAATTTTCATTGTTGTTTCCTAGTTGGTTAGGGCAATTTGGGCCGATCACCCAATTGTCTGAAAAGTAAGATGATCCATGCGTCGGATGGGCATGTAAAAGTCGGTCCACCCACCAACCCGCATTGGATCAGCGTGGTGGATATGGTCCAAAACCCTAATGGATAGGGGTGTATAGGGAGGCCTATGTCCAGCAGTGGACTAACAAAGGCTGATGATGTGATGTGATTCTCGTCATTAAACATTAGTTGACGACCGTTTAGTTCCGTGTAAATTATTCAAATGCCTTTAATCCATGGCAGCTTGAAACCTTGTCTCATCAAACTTGGCGATACTTTCAAACATCCTTAATCATAAATAAAGTATTTTTATTTTAACTTAACTCGTCACTTTTTTAGCAGTTTAATAGTCTAGAAACCGTCATCGTGTGTTCGAATCCTCTGTCTACTTACGGACTATAAGTTGTTCCTAGCAATACACGTTTACTTAATAGTCTATAAAGTTACCATTGTTTCTACCTATTTGTAAGTCAGTAAAAAGGAACGTACAATCGTTTCGCAAACTTTTCAATATGGAAAAGCCATAACTGGGCCACCTGATGGAAAATGGTCACCGCCGCTCATATATGTTGGTGATACCAATGGTATTATCAACGCGCTACCTACCGTGAGCCTTTTAAGTCTAGTTTACTCGGTAAATACGCTGGCTATGGTGGCCTTTCAAACCGGAACAGACTACTGCTTTGCTGCATAAATAGGCACCGCGACGGTACCGCCTCAGACGCCCCTCTTTAAAAAGGGACCTACCACCATAAGAGCACCATGTGCCAATAATAGTGTCGGTGCTTTATTTTAAAAATATAATACGATCTTATTTTAATAACAAAATTATATAATATTACATTCTGCCTAAGTTTACTATGTGCCTTAAGATTCGTATAACAGAGGCTACAAACAAACAGGATGAGTAAAAGCCTTATGTTTACGCTGCTTCTTATACTTTCACGTTAGTCAACAGACTTTGGATATATTACTAAGAAGGTTTGACTAAAAAAGAATCTAGAACTATTTTCTTGATATATGTTTAAATCTTTGTCTCATTATACATAATATACGATGCATGAGATTTAATATACAGTAAAATAGAGTTAGTTATTCGCCAAAAATACGTTACAATAATAATTAAATTTTATGCCTAAAAAGAACTTTTAGTATTTTTATGTTATCGCAATCTATCTAGAATTATTATGAAGATGGTTTAATTTTTACAGGAAAAGGGAACAGAATACGGAAAGTAAAGCTGCGGTACTTTTGTTGCAGTAGTGTGTAAAACCGAAGTTTTCCGTAAAGGTCACCAACGCTAGCCCAACTACTGGGTAAACGAGACGTAACATTCTATGGCTGGGTTTTATTTATTAACTTTTATAACTTGTTGCGTATAAAAGAAGGGGCTTACTTTCGGTATTTTCTATCAGTAGACTTAAGGAAATTACGAAATTTCAGCAAAGTTAATAATTAAATATTAAGCGAGTATTATGATCTGCATTGTTTATTAAATTATTGTATATACCAAAAGCGTCAGTTATTTAATTATAGGAATTGCTGATAATAAAATAATGTGGATTATCTCCGCATTGTATAAAATACGTGGCAGATTGATGTGAACGTATTTGATATTCCATAAGTGGCCTTATTTCTTTGTTTTACTACCCGAAAAATGAAGTGTATACTGATAATAGTCCTTTTAAAACAAAGTTCCAGTACCCAAAGATTCTATAATACAAATGAATAACGTATTTTATGTATATTTGTGGTCATTGCCGCTGTACCATTAAAACTGCATTTTTAACGTAAGCAAATGTTACTGAATATATAAAAGCATAATATAAAAGTTTTTCTTCAACATTGTTGGAAATCAGACAGAAAACAATTGAAGTAATTTCTACTTGCGTGCATTTCATAAATTATTGGTGGGTTAATGCGTTGCCTAAGAATTCCATAGGGTCCACTTTAAAAGTAGAGAGCCGTTTATTACCTCACTTAATGTTATTCGATCCATTTAATATCGATAAAAAAGCGTTTTTAACGTAGAGGTGAAATCTTTGGACTTTATAATATAAAGTTTATGGTTTAAGTTATTGTAGATATAAAATTTAATATTTTGTTTTAATGAATGTTAAATCTAATATGACTAAATAGCCGTTAACCAAGATGTAAGAAGTAATGAATGACATTAAAAATATGAATTTCGGGATCCGGATGACACCAAAGTATTATATATAAATGAATAAGATGCAGCTTCTCTCTTATTTTATAAAAAGCTAAACAAATGAAGTATCTGATGTAGATTTTATAATAAATTATTTCATTACCACTACGAGAAAATATAAATAAATGAGCATTTTATTTTTCATATTTCGTAACTTCACTACTCACTTCGTAAACACAACATTCATCTTACTGATATCTATTTTATGATTTTTCATGGATGAAAACAGTTTGCATGGAAATAGCTTTATAATTATTGCAGAAATTTTTAGTTATGTCCCGGGCCAGTACGACCATGCCTGTAGGTAGGTAGGTATGTCTTATGCATATATTGCATGCTTAGTCTATCTGACACAGCCAGTTCAGATTAAATACTCCAAAACCATATAAAAGGTACCCTTTTAAATCCAGTTCAGGATATAACGAATTGCTTACTGTTTAATGCGTCATTACCTAGCCCTTACTTGAAAAATCATATTTCGTTTTTAATTAGTAATAAGTATCAATTGGTCTGTAGGCGGAAAAGCGAACAGTCAGAAAAATTATTTCTAATTTAATTACAAAGAGTAGTTTACATATTTAAATATAAAATCTTTAGTTTAGATATGTAAACTTCTTCTATTCCTAAAAATATGATTGTTCATCTTTGTGCAAACAGTTATCCAGTGTGCATACGCGCAAATCGCCATTTATCTATATATATAAAAGAAAGTCGTTAGTTACTTCACTTTATAACTCAAGAACGGCTCAACCGACCTAGCTAAAAATTGGCAGGGAGGCAGTTTAGAGCCAGGAGAAGGACATAGAATACTTTTTATCCAGTTCGACAGCATTCCCGTGTGACTTGACATGTAACGTCAGTCACTATTGGAATAACAAAATTGACGTATAATGACAGCTATGTAATGACGTATGGATGACAATTTGATATTTATAAGAAATCAATAATAAAACTATTTCTATTAAATAAATAATTAACATTAATGCCCAATTGCCCATTCGTATAAACAGTGAAGTGTAAAACTCTGTATGGTTGAAAATTTAAGTTTTTTGGTGAAGTGAAGTTTAATTAATAATGCCGCGACCAAGATGATCGAATCTTCCCGATAAAGCCGTGATGCAAGAAGAATACGAAATACTGCGAATAAAAGGACTCAAGAAGAACAAGAAATTGCACGTGGCTCGATTTCGTGCTTCTCAATCACGAGAGCAAAGTGAAGCAGTTCGTGAAACAGCTCGGTTGGCAATGCAAAATCGTCGAGCGAACAGAGGTAACAACAAATAGATAATTTGCGACGCAGAACATGATATTTATCAAGTGTTGATTTGAATCGAGCAGCGTTTCAATACGATTGCAGCAATGATTACAGCTTGCATCCTAGAGTTTGCATTGCAAATGGACGTAGTTTGCGAGTATTGTGGTGCATTAAAGTTTTCCGGAGAAACGCCAGGATTATGCTGTCTTAATGGTAAAGTGAAATTGCGTTGTCGACTCTGCCACCTGAACCATTGTATTCTATTACTGTAGAAACACAAGAATCACGCCACTTTCTTGCAAATACTCAAAAATACAATGGTTGTTTCAGATGACGTCATTTGAGGCAGATATTATCGAAGAACGGGGATTTAATCCGACATTTTAGGTATTTATTTTAAACTTACTGTATGTATTGGAACCTATGTAGTATATTTGCTAATACGAACTGTACTCTCCCACCGAAAAAAGTGTTTATAACCCAGTTAATACTGTCTGGTTTATTTTGTAGATACAAGAACAGATTCATCATCGAATTGATCATTACTACCTTTTGAAGATATACAGAATAAATTTTTACAAATATATTTTATGGGCAACATGGAAGAACAATTTGATCGACGCCTAGAGATAAATGCAGGAATGAAGCGAGCATTAAAGACTTGCAGTGTCTGCTTCATGAACATCATGCGTTAGTCAGGTTGTTTAAGAGTGATTTAGAGCGATGCCAAGTGATGACAATAAAGTTGTCATCAAAGTAGATAAACGACCATCTGGAACACACGACAGGACAAACGCTCCAACAGTTGATGAAGGTATCCTGTATTGTTGGTGAAACTGGCAAACGATACAATATCGCGTTGTTCCAATTGTTCACCCACACGTCGCGGACTGAGTAACGCAACAAATATCTGAAACTCATCCATTGAATGGTGAGTATCGATATCATAATTTATTTCATTTATTTGTGAAAGAAACTGATTTAAAGTATGCTTATTAAAAAATTGTTAATGTCTGTATTGTTTGCCTTAAAATTTGCGTTTGAAATGTTTAATTATCAAATTTTTAATTTTAGGTGAAGAAACTACAAAGAAAGTCAGCTCAATGAATTTATACGCATATCGTTTGATGATTCTCAAAATGCTGACAACTATTTGCTGCGGTTTCGTCGATTGTTTCAGCAGTATTGCGTTGACATGTTTGTAAAAAAGAAACAGAACGTTTAACATTCATTAGGTTGAACCAAGCCAAACCGCGTTCTGAGGAGTACATCCATTTACGTGATGCAGTTAGTACTGAAGAAAATGCAGCCTAATATTGGTCGATTAACTATTCTGCCGGTGACATACATTAGTAGTTCACGTCATAGGCATGAATATGCACAAGATGCAATGATATATGTTTGTCATACGGTCGGCCCGATCTCTTTATTACTTTACCTGTAATCCAAAATGGATAGAAATTACTCAATTGTGCTTCCTGGACAAAACATCAAGTGATAGACACGACATCACAGGACGTATATTCAGGCTAAAAATTCAGTCTCTGATGAACTTTATTGTTAAACAACGCGTCTTTTGGAGATACTCGATGCTGGATGTATTCAATCGAATGGCAAAAGGAGGCTGCATCGCACACACATTCTTATTTGGTTAGTGGAAAGAATTCAGCCTGACCAAATAGATGATATCATATGTGCTGAGATTCCTGATTATATATAGAAATCGATCCAGACCTACATGGTAGTTGTTACTACTAATATGATTCATGGACCGTGTAGTGCCATCAGTCCCAATCACGATGGAAAGTGTCAAACAATATCCACAGAAATTAACGGCGGAGACTGTCACTGGAATGATGGTTATCCGCTGTATCGGCCTCGATCACCAGATGACAACGGTCGAACTGTCTCTGAATTTCGTTGTCGACAACAGTTGGATTGTTCCATATTCGTCACTTATTTCTAAATCGTTCAAGACATATTGCAAACGTTGAATACTGCAATTCAGTTAAGTCCATAAAATATATTTGCATATATGTCACGAAGCAGTGATATGGCGGTTTTTGATCAACCTCGAATACCAACGATGAAATTTCACGCATCATTGTCGTTATGGAACTAAGAAGGATTTGGCGATTTCGATTTCCTATTCCGAACGTCATCCTACTGCGTTCGCATTGGTTAGGCAATTTGGCCGATCACCCAATTGTCTGAAAAGTAAGATATCCATGCGTTGGATGGGCATGTAAAAAGTTGGTCCACCCACCAACCCTGCATTGGATCAGCGTGTGGGATATGGTCCAAAACCCCTAACGGATAAGGGGTGATTAGGGGAGGCCTATGTCCAGCAGTGGACTATACAAAGGCTGATGATGTGATGTGATTCCTCGTACATTAAACATTACGTTGACGACCGTTTAGTTCCGTGTAAATTATTCAAATGCCTTTAATCAGGAGCTGAAACCTTTGTCATCAAATCTGCGATACTTTCAACATCCTTAATCATAAATAAAGTATTTTTATTTTAACTTAACTCGTCCTTTTTAGCAGTTTAATAGTCTAGAAACCATATCGTGGATTCGAATCCTCTGTCACTTACGACATAAGTTGTTCTAGGCTAATCAGTTCTAATAGTCTATAAAGTTACCATTGTTTCTACCTCTTTGTGGAGTAGTAAAAGAACGTGCAATCGTTTCTGCAAACTTCAATTGGAAAAGTCATAATGGAAACACCTGATGGACAAATGGTCACTCGCTGCTCATATATGTTTATGAATGACCAATGGTCACAATCAACAATCAACAAACAATCAACGCGTACTACTGAGCGTTTTAAGTCTAGATTGACTCGGTAAACACGCTGCTAGGCTTTCGAGACTGAAACAGACTACTGGCTTTCGCATAAATAGGCACTCGACGAGACACGCCTCAGGCGCTCCTCATTTAAGGGACCTAACCAGTAGAGCCATTCTACATGTTCGGTACTTTATTTTAAAATATAATACGAACCTTATTTAATAAAATTATATATATTAATTCTGCCTAAGTTTATAGTGCTTAGATTCGATAACAGAGCATACAACAAAATGGATGAGTAAAAGTCCTTATGTTTAGCTGTTTACATTTCATTGTATCACAAACTTGACTATATTACTGAAGGTTTGGTTTGTTTTTTTTCTTTTAATCTTTTCCACTGACATGATGGATCAGGACCTTTTTACCTTTTTGTTTGTAACTGTTCTTTGTACCTTTATCTTTGTTTAGTAGTACATCTACTTTCATTTCATATTTTGTCATTTTCAATTTGTGTTTTAGCTTACTTTATTATCATATTCCATTTTACTTATTTCTATTATGTTCTACTCACATTTTACATTTCTTATTTCAATATTAATCTGTACTATTATAGTTACATTTCTGTTTGCTTATATTATTTTCTTATCTTTATTTACATTTCTATTAACTTACTTTTATCTTAATTTACATATTAATTTACTTATATATATCATTTCCTTATCTTAACTTACATTTTAACATAATAGTACTATCTGTATCTACCTTAACTAAGTCCTCACTGCCAGTCATGTTCACGCTAATTACATTTACTAATTACTCCTTATTTCTATTTTACTTAATACTAACATTTTAATTCTATAATTATTTAACATTTTGCCTTGCTTTTATATCTAAATATCGAGGTCATATATACTTATGATATATGTTCATATTTCTTTTGTGCTGTTCTTTTTGTTTGCATGCTCGACTACTTTTTTGCAGAATTTTATGAAGGCTTCGTTGTTGTTGTTCATAATCGTTGGTATGTTTCGTTCCGAGATTTCTGTGCCAATTTCGGTGGCCAGGTCTTGTCGTTGCCTACCGAAGATTGGACACTGCGTCAGGAGGTGCAGGACGCTCTGCGGAGCCTCCCCATCGCATTCGCATGTCGGGTCGTCCCGACACTTGAAGCGGTGGAGATACTCCGCAAAACCCCCATGCCCTGTTAGAGCCTGCACCAGCGGTGGACTCAGCTCCAGCTTCCTTACGATACGGTGCGCGTCGACTGCATTGGGGAAGAAGAGCTTGGTGGTTGAGGCTGTTGTACTAAGAAGGTTTGACTTTTACAATAATAATTAAATTTTATGCCTAAAAAAGAACTTTTAGCATTTTTTTTTTTTTTTACTAAGAAGGTTTGACTAAAAAAGAATCTAGAATTATTTTCTTGATATATGTTTAAATCTTTGTCTCATTATACATAATATACGATGCATGAGATTTAATATACAGTAAAATAGAGTTAGTTATTCGCCAAAAATACGTTACAATAATAATTAAAAAATTTATGCCTAAAAAGAACTTTTAGTATTTTCTTTATGTTATCGCAATCTATCTAGAATTATTATGAAGATGGTTAAATTTTTACAGGAAAAGGAAATGGAATACGGAAAGTACAGTTGCGGTACTTTTGTTGCAGTAGTGTGTAAAAACTGAAGTTTTCCGGTGTAAAGGTCACCAACGCTAGCGTACCTACTGGGTAAACGAAACGTAACATTCTATGGCTGGGTTTTATTTATTAACTTTCATAACTATTTGCGTATAAAAGAAGCGGGCTTAAGACCTTCGGTATTTTCTATCAGCTAGACTTAAGGAAATCACGAAATTTCAGCATAGTTAAATAATTAAATATTAAGCAAGTATTATAATCTATATCGTTTATTAAATTATTGCATATACCAAAAGCATCAGTTATTTAATTATAGGAATTACTCATAATAAAATAATGTGAACTATCTTCGCATTGTATAAAAAACGTGGCAGATTAACATTAGCGTATTCGACATTCCATAAGTGGCCTAACTTCGTTGTTTTAGTACCTTAAATATAAAGTGTATGCTGATTATATTACTTTTAAAACAAATTTCCGGTACCCAAAGGTTCTATAATACAAATGAATAACGTATTTTATGTATACTTGTGGTAATAATCGCTGTACTTATTAAAACTGCATTTTTAACGTAAGCAAATGTTACTGAATATATAAAAGCATAATATAAAAGTTTTTCTTCAACATTGTTGGAAATCAGACAGAAAACAATTGAAGTAATTTCTATTACGTGCATTTCATAAATTATTGGTAGGTTAATGCGTTGCCAAGAATTCCATAGGTCCACTTTAAAAGTGAGGGAGCCGTTTATTATCTCATTAATGTTATTCGACCCATTTAATATCGATAAAAAAGCGTTTTTAACGTAGAGGTGAAATCTTTGGATTTTACAATATAAAGTTTATGGTTTAAGTTAATTTAGAAGTAAAATTTAATCTTTTGTTCTAATGAATATTAAATCTAATATGACTGAATAGCCAAATGTTAACCAAGATGTAAAAAGTAATGCATGACATAAAAATATGAATTTCGGGATCCGGATGTCACCAAAGTATTATACATAAATAAATAAGATGTAGCTTCTCTCTTATGCTAAGCAAATGAAGTATCTGATGTAGATTTTATAATACATTATTTCATTACCACTACGAGAAAATATAAATAAATGAGCATTTTATTTTTCGTATTTCGTAACTTCACTACTCACTTCGTTAACACAACATTCATCTTACTGATATCTATTTTATGATTTTTCATGGATGAAAACAGTTTGCATGGAAATAGCTTTATAATTATTGCAGAAATTTTTAGTTATGTCCCGGGCCAGTACGACCATGCCTGTAGGTAGGTAGGTATGTCTTATGCATATATTGCATGCGTTAGTCTATCTGACACAGCCAGTTCAGATTAAATACTCCAAAACCATATAAAAGGTACCCTTTTAAATCCATTTCAGGATATAACGAATTGCTTACTGTTTAATGCGTCATTACCTAACCCTTACTTGAAAAATCATATTTCGTTTTTAATTAGTAATAAGTATCAATTGGTCTGTAGGCGGGATAACGCACAGTCAGAAAAATTATTCCCTTAAATTTAATTACAAAGAGTAGTTTACATATTTAAATATAAAAAATTTAGTTTAATGTAAACTTCCCTTCTATTCCTAAAAATATGATTGTTCAACTTTGTGCAAACAGTTATCCAGTGCGCATACGCGCAAATCGCCATTTATTATTAATAGAATAATTCTTTGATCTTCTAATTTATGTTTGTAAATTATTATTGGTTTATCTTGTATGATGGATTTATACCTTGTCAATGATTTATATTGATACTTGGAATACATATATTGGTAACAAGAATATTACGTCATGACTACTGCCTGCTTGTAAATTTAAACATGCTTTGAAGATACTTTTAAAAAATGTCAAACTTACTACTAATAATATTGTGGACTAACCATAGCTGTTATTTTAGTGGTCGGTGTTTATATTACCTAAATATTAATTTATGCTTGTTTTATGTCTATAGAAAAGACAACGTTTACGACACTCAATGTCAAACCGTAATGTACACTTCCTATATCTTAAATAGGGATTGGTGGCCTCAAATAGTAACCTTTTACGACCATTACAGTAACAGGCTCAACTAAGTATGATTGTAAAGTACGTCATAGGAAGGTAACACCGGTTATTGTAATGACTGATTGTGTTGATTTGGCCATGTTTTATTCCCAATTTATAATACGCGTTTTGACATAATGTAATGACTTGATAAGATATTTATTTGCAGATCACATTCTTATATAAAACTTAAATCATGTCAATATTTAACACAGAAACAGCATGGAAAATTAATTTAACTATTCAAAATTGTAGACAATTTTTTTTTAAATTATGTGAGACTCAATAATCCTGCGATAACAAGAACGCGAACGAGATTTGCTATGGGTAATTTCTTGATAATCAAAATATTGTACTCCTTTACATAGTTCTTAATGTAAACTTAACAAAACTCGTACTATGTACAATATTTAAAAAATTGTCGTGATTGCTTTTTAAATGAAATTTACTTTCCGAAGAATCTGTAAGATTTTCTAAAAATACATTTGGGTATAAACGAAAAGCCATTGCATATTCCGTATTGTACGTGCCTCGATGGTCTAGCGGTATTGTCCCTTGCTTAATAAGCCGGAGGTCATGGCTTCGGATCCCGTAGAAAAACAACTTTGTGTTATCGTTGTTTTCTGGTTGGTTAGGTCAATTTTTGTCAATCACCCAACTGTACGAAAATTGAGATGATCCATGCGTCGAAATGGCATGTAGAACGTCGGTCCAACCACCAACTCGTATACGGTCTATAAACGTCATTAAAAGCGTCCAGCAGTGGACTAACATAGGCTGATGATGATGATGATTATTGTAAATAAATAAGTCCTATAATATGGTTATAATTAATACGGAACTGCGGTATTAGGGAGGCCTATGTCCAGCAGTGGACTATCACAGGCTGATGATGATGATGATGATGAATATGGTTTATTCATTTTAACGTACTAGATTTTTAATTTATAAGCGTGTTCTGATTAAAAAAACTGCAAATATAAAATAGGTTTGTTATAAAATGTAAATTAACCACACAAAAACACAAATAAAAATCACACTCATTAAACACTTTTGTCAGGTCTAAATAAAACAGAAAATCATGTTTCTATTTTGATATTATTATCAAATTGATGATATTCAACCAGAAACCTATGTTTAATATTAGTTCATATTTTATTTCCTCCCTGTAAAGTCGCTTAATCGCCGAAGATTTATTTTAAGACGATCTAAGAGTAATCTCTGAAGACGTCGACGAGAACACAATGTCACAACATATTATTACTGTTGCAATAATAAAATATTTTTGCACTCACTCAGCGATGGCGTCGCCCGTAAACCACTACGTGGAGAAATTTTATTATCCTTTATCCGGAACCGACGATAAAAGTCTTCACTGAAGTTTGTTATATTATCACCGCATGAAAGCAATTTGTCGTAGAAACAAATAAAATATTGAACAGATTGGTACAGTATATTATTTGATTTATCAATGTATTACAATGTGTTAAACTATCTGTTGATTATAAACTACATTTTTCTATAATTTTTTCAAATAATATTCTTTTTATTATTTGACAAAATACGAGGAAAAATGATGAATTAAAAAAAATACAATTTTTGCCCCATCTGATATAAAATTAAGAAATTTTTACTTTTACAAGTAATTAAATAATAATGAAAAATTCTTTTACACACACATTTACATAATTTTTAAGAACTTTTATAGTGAGCTGTGTATTCAGGAGGAGTCTCCTCCTGAATACACAAGTTTGTGTGGACCTGAACTTAATTATCTATTTAACTAATAAATAGCTAACATTACAAAGTCTTATTAATATCTTACATGCAGTTACGGTAATTTTCAGTCGATACAAAATTATAAATTAAATATTCTAATGATTAAATTTACACTAATTTAGAACTTATTGCTGCTTTGAAACTGCTGAAAAACTTAATAATAAATTTTAAGCATAAATTGTTCTTTTCATGTATAATGGATTTCCTTTATATGATGTCCTTACATCTTCCATCTACATATTTAGCGCCGTTACGGTGATCAATACGGCCAATCTAGCAGTATTGTTTGGTCATGTTAGCAGAGTTGATGAACCGTAGTCAATTCGTATAATTGCTCTATAAGCTTACGTGATTAAACATGAACTACTGATTTTGGCAATGCCTAAAACGTATCTATATTAAGCAATGTAGATACATTGCTCTAGGAGATCCTATAGCATTTTATTAAAATTACATAGACATTACGTTTAAATATAACACTTTGTCTTATCTCCGTTATTTCTAAAATGTGAAGAAAAGCAATGTCTTTCTGTTACAGACCGATTTAAACAATTTGTGGATTTACGATTAGATATATTGTAAACTAATAAATTATAGGAAATACATCTCTAAAATGAATACAAATAATCTTAAAAATTATAATTTAATTACGAATTTCTATAATAAACATTTCAGATGAATGTCACATTATATTGCTTTTAATTATATTCTGAAGTTGAGAAAGATTCATTCTTTTGATTTCCTTACTCAATAGATAAACACCTATTTTGTGATAACCTAAAACTCAAGCATAACACACTTCCTTAATGGCTGTGCTGGCTTGACAAATATTGTATAAAAAGTTGAAAAAACTTTACAATGTTGGCAACAAAAGGTAACGTAAAAGACTTTTTACGGAGTTTATCGCGTTTATTATACATTTTTAATTCCCTACGAAAAGTGTCAATTTTGGCTAATCGATAATGTTTATCAAAACGAATTTTTCAATTTCGAAGCGTATTTTTCAATGTTACCTCGTTGCTCGGCTCTTAGCGCTCCGATTTTATTTATTATTTTTTTTGAATGATAGATATTAGGTTCCCATTAGTCCCGTTTTTTATGATTTTTTGATAAGCAGTTCGTCGTCAAAACTCACAACCTCGTGTTATAAAATTGCAAACGCTGCGAAAACCGTAGAAGAGAGACATAAAGTATGTTTTACAAAATTCTACTACTTGAATTCGTGTACAAAATTGTCCGCAATAGCTATGTTTCAAAAATGACGCACAATGAGCTTTTTAATAATAACATTTTTAAAAAAGTTAATTAGGCACATTCAAAGCTAAAGCTGCCTCCGTATCCTCCGTAGCCTGGTATGGGCGTGTGCTTTAGAAACCGGAGGTCGTGGGTTCGACTCCTGCGGGACCCAACAAGTTTCATTGTTGTTTCCTAGTTGGTTAAAGCTAATTTGGGCGATCACCCATTTTCTAAAAGTAAGATGATCCAGTGCGTCGCATGGGTATGTAAAAGTCGGTCCACCCAACCCCATTGGACCAGCGTTGTGGGATAGGTCCAAAACCCTAATGGAAAGGTGTATAAGGGAGCTATGTCAGCAGTGAGACTATCAGGAGCTGATGATGATAACATTCAAAGCTTATTTAAGATACAATTTAAGTTCACATAAAAGTTATTGCATTAAAAAAAATCTTAATTTATGTACCTATATAAAACGTGTCGTAGAGGACATTTTTCTGAAATGAATACCTTAAAAGTTACGTGACAGTACGGAGAGCACGTTGTAACCTGCTTGTATTGCGTAAAATAGTTAAACGCGGTTAGAAGTCGGTCATATTTTTTGTTAAAATTTCACTTGTCTATAATTTGCAACTCAAAATCTTATCTTGAGTCGAGCAACATATAGACTAAAGTCGAAAGCATAGTTTATGTTAGTAATAAGACGTTCTTTAGTTTTATTATTGCCTTCTATAACGTACGTTTGCGTAGTATAAATATTAATTAATCTGCTTTTACTAGTTTTAACGTTAATGTTTTCGAAACTTGGGAAAATGTGCAGGAACTATAGTGTATGAAGTCATTAGAAGACGGAAAATCCACCTGAGTACTTCCATTAAAAAGTTTCTAGGTTAGTGTTGTGTTATTTATAAAGGAAACCAAAATATTAATTTAAAAGTCAGATGATTGATGCCTCAGGGGCTTGTAAAAAGTCGGCCCCAGTTGTCAAGGCAATCCTTGATCGTCTGAGAAAAGATGACATTGCCCTCAAATTTAGTGGCAACTGATTAATCCACTGTAAGCAGTTAACCATTTTAGTCTACCTATGATCATGGATGCTCGGAGAGTCCGAAATGTGGAGAGCAAATATAAAGATCTAATTATTTCTGTTATTTACGCGATTATAATCATATCATATCCAATATTTTATATACGATAAAGATCTACGCAAAAAATTCACCATCACAGAAATGAAAGGTTTTGGCAAAAGCAGCAAATCAACTTCATCTAACTGTATATCGTTACTCTATTGGGGCCGAATAACGTAAATACCGAATAAATTATTGACTATTGATGCTTTACCTAATATTGAACCTTTATATCCCAATACAAATTATACTAATTACAACACACAATACAGCAACTCAATATATAACGAAAATATATATAAAAAAAATATTTTAGATAACCTCAAAAATTATGTGGTTCATCGAATAATCATTGACCGAAAAAGTATTTTATACAATATTTGATAAAATCACAGTAGAACTGGAATACCTTCAGAAAAAACGAAAGCAGATACTAGCATCTGCTTCACACATCCAACCTAAACTTATTAAAAGAACTATTTCCGATGATAAAGAATGTAAACTTGTTGATTGGTCTTAAAATAAATTGCAAGAATACCAAGGAGCTTAAATTAGATTGTGCTACAGCAATTCTCCGAAAGTTTCCTCGGTCATTTCACATTCAAAAAAATTGAAAATGCACGAGCATTACCAACTCCGCGATTTATTTATTTATAAAGTCTTTAAGCTCAATTTGTTGAATGGCTGCTTAAAACTGATGGCAAGGGCAGAGATGCAAACGCAAAAATAAACTAAATGTGTATATAACCTTAGAGTAGCAGTTTTACGTTTGCTTCAAATATCGTGGAACTTCTATTCAAGATTTATCATTGTCTTTCGATGTGTTATGGTTCCTGTAAACCTTTTTTTTTTCAGAAAATAACAGGATGATTGTGAAATTTTCTATTTCAAGCATTTTAAAGCAGCTGGTTCAAAAATATTCCAATACTTTTTATTTAAATGTAAAGCGAGATTATTTGTTGCATCATTTGTAACTTCATTCTAGCATTCAAACTCTTTGGACCTATTACGTGAATAAATCTTTTCACTTGATTTGTTTGGACATATTTATTTACTTTTGTTATGATGACTATGTAAAAGTATTTAAGCATAGACTATTACTCAAGTAAGTAGCAGTAGCATTATTTGTTATTAAAAAAAAAAATTGCAATGAATGAAGTGTCTTTCTATTATTAATAACTTCGAATTTTCAAATACGACTCAAGGCTGCAGTTCACGATTATATATATATATAAATATGCGTAATTAAATTATCAAAAATCACACGTTTAAAAAACTTTTATTGCTACAAGATTATTTCTAGTCACTAAAAATATAATTTTGTGATAAGTGGTTTATAAAATAAAATATTTATTATAGAATTATAAAATAAAAAAAATTACGACTCCAAAAAACACAATCTCGTGAGATTAAATTACAAACGCTGCTAAAACCATAAAAGAAAGACAAAGCAGTTGTACGTTATGTTATACACGATATTTTGAATTGTTAATATCTTAAAAGATATGAGAGATTTAAAATGTGGCGGCAGAAATCACGGGGCAATTTCATTTTGTCACCCGCTTGGATTAGGAAAAATGGTTCTTAACCGTTAGAAGTTGGGTATATTTTTTTGTTAAAATTCTCGTAGTTTTAGTGTGATTATTACTTTTTATATTATAACAGTACCTTCTTAAATTCATTCTTGTATTGTATTTCTTTAAAGGAATAAGTATTCAAGTAGTCATTTTGGTTTTTCATATTCATTCGGACGAAAGTTTTTCTTTTAAAATTAAAAGTTTCGATCGTATCATCTTTACTCCTAAAAGTTTTCTTACGAATGGAACTGGTACAAATTAAACAATTCAGGAATTATATTAGCGTCTTGAATATTAAACAGCAGTTGGTAATAGTTTTTAATCAGTTCTGGTTCATTAACATTTATATTGTTAGACGGAACAAGTTTTTTTAATATTCTTAGAAAATGGGGTAACATGGCAGCTAATACTTACCACTTAAACAAGAATGATCAAATTCTGAGAACTAGGAATGGAGCAACGAGGTAACATCGGTTAAAAAACTGACCTATTTCTGCCTCAAATCTGTAGTGACTAAACACTACGATCTTTTGGCTTGAAGTACGCCGTAGCTGACATAATTATTGGGTAGACGAGAAGTAACATCCTCTCCTCATGTCTCAGGGTAGCAAACAGGTTTTTGAGTCTTACGCTGCGTTTTTTAAGGAAAAGGTCACCATCTGGGGAACGTCCCGCTCCTTTTCAATCATAACAAAAATCACATTTTAATTTTGATCAAACAAACCTTCATTTAATATATTTTAATATTTTTAAATTTACTTAAGCGCTATATCTACACGGTTAAGTTATGTTCTGATTTCACAGCGTAATGCAATGAAATTGAAAGTAAGATGAGTTTAACAAATATTTCACTAGAAATTATATTATTCATCATTAAATTTGGTGTCAGAAATTGTAAAAGAAAATGTTATTGGTCTACCATTTTTTTCTTTAAGTCTTATATAATTGTGAAAAAATAGTGAGCCACCACTATCAATTATAATATATAATTAACGTCCGTTAATTATATATTTTCTTTTCACTTAAGGCCCGCAGATTTGTCAATTTGAAGAATTTATTGAAAAATACATTTTTAAGAATTTTATCGTATTTATTTTGATTATTTTACAGTATTTTAAGAATACCAGATGTTTTCGACCGCTTGCTAATTTTATGGCGTTGACGCAAATATAAAATGATTTCATAAATTTGCATAGTTTTTTATTGATGTATCAAATTTAAGCTTTACAGATTCAGTATCTTATGGGTCGCCTAAAAGCTGTTTTTCTCAGAATCCAATTTTGATATTGAGTTTCACTGTGCTCCCTATTTTATATTTTATGAAGGTCACATTACAATTACATCGACCTTTCTAAAAGTCATTCCATGTTCTTTTCTAACAAGCTTTACCAGCTAACGTTGAATCAAAATTGTAGTTCATTTTCTTTGATACTATTAGAAAAACAGATATTTTTGGATACGTTTTTTCGGTTGTATAATCTTTACATGTATCTTTATAAAGTGATTGACAACAAAAAACATTAGTATTTTTTTTTCAACATTTAAAAAATAGTTAACCAAATATAAGTGGAAGAAAATCGAAAAAATCAACATTATTCTCCTTTACTGTTTTGTTGAAGCTGTAGCAATATTTTTCAATTTATTTATTGATATTAAATCAACGAGCAAGAAAAATAAATCACAGAGCGGCGGCAAATATCTTTGAAATGAGCTATCTGTTTGTTTTTAATATTTTACATCTTATGCTTATGCACAGTTCATTTATCCCGCCTTCTGACGTCTAAAAGTAGCTAGGGTCGTTTTATGTTTTGTTTCATATAAATTACAAGGAAGTTAAAGTACGGAGTATTTTCATGTTATGTGACCTAATTTAACTCTATTTAGACCTTAATAAAATTTCTTATTTAAGGTCGAAATGGACATTGAATAAGAAATGGATGGATTCTTTTACATTAATTTCGTTTATTATTTGTAGCATACATATTAATGTACACAAAATATAGCGTGGGATGCCCTGCGGCAAAATGTAGTGACGAAATTTGCAAATTGACCAATGTGAGCTTGATGACAGTGGCTGAAAATTGGCAGCGTTGGCGCGTATAAGGGGAGACTTATGTCCAGAAGTAGACTAACACAGGCTGATAATAATGGTGACCAAGAAAATATTACTAGTATTAGGTCGATACTATACACTAATAAGGATATATTAACTTTACTTTTACACGAACCATGCTCGGTAGTAGACTATATGGATAAAGGTATGCATATTTAAATTTTTATATGCTACAAAGTAGTCGTGCGCTATTGCTTCTTTTAGATTGACCTCCCAAAAGTTGGAGTAAAAAGTTCATAGTTTATTTTACGATAAAAAAAATCCATTAACAAACGTGAACTATTCTGTAAAATATTTACGATGAGTTGTAAGTGTCTTAATTTCATATTTATTTAGACCTACAAAGATTTGAATAAGTTAAGTTTATAATAAGTTTGTAAGAACGTGCGTACGAGGGCAGACTGAAAATTTCGGAATCAAGCAAGTGACACAACATTACTATTTAAAAATGTATTTTTGCTTTTTGAAGTAATATTTTTCATACGATAGAACCAATCATTAAAGCAACAATTCCATCAGGAAGTTTCGGTCTTCAAAATGGCGTTTTGTAGGCGTCCACAGCATCTTCAGGTGATGAAAATGTCTGACTCACGCAATTTATTCTTTAGTTTAACGAAGTATAGAAATCATTAGGCTGTATAGGGAATGGTTAATAATTTATGTTTTCTGCTCTAAAAACTCTTTTGTTCCGTGCGTGGTGTGAGAACTCGCATTGTCGTGATGAGGATGATACGGCGTTGCGTTCCTTCACGAAGTTCAGAAACGACATGTGGCAAACAAATGCTGCACACCATTCTGCATTAACCGTTCTTTGTCCCTCAAGAGGAAAAGTCGCAATATGGCGGGCTTGGAGACAAACGTGAAACAACAATGAAAATTTGTTGAGCCCGCATGATTTCGAACCCAGGACCTCCGGTTTCTAAAGTACACGTCCATACCAATAGGCTACGGAGGCAGATGACGCAAAGCCGTAGCTGTAAATTGTTTCATTGCCTCTTAATTACAAGAGGGCCGTAAGCTGAGTCTCGTCGTTTCCTATGGAAACTTAATTGCATTAGCTTTAGCATGAATATCCTGAAAGTTATATGCGAAAATTAAAACCGTTGTATCTTATAAGAGTTCTCTTAACTATGTATGTTTTGTATAGTTTACCAGTCTTAGGTATACTTAGAGTACTAAATTTAAATAAAATACAGATTTTCTACAAACATTGAAATACGTTTAAAATTAAAAAAAAAATTGCTGAAATAGTTTACCAATATTGATGTTTGGGGAGACTTTTTTAAAAAAGTAAATGTAATTAGCTTACGTAAGTATAATCACTTTAATATGCAACTCATTATATGCATCTTAAAATAAATAGGTCTGGTCACAGCTTATTAATTTGAACGACAAAGTGACTCAGTTTAATTCCATCAATCAATGCGAATTACTAAACCCTTACGATTTAAACCTTTTCTATTTTAATAAATTTTAACTAAAATTAGAAATTCTGGTGGAAACTTGACTTGATATTTAATAGAAACTTCGCAGATAGTCTAAATTGAATTAAAACTTATTACAACATTTCACTTCCCTCCTTTGGCCTCGGTAATTTAATTATATGCCGTGTTAAAAATGTTCAAGGGGCAATAAATGTTACTGAAATTCTCCTTTCGTAAAAATACAACTTGCCGAGCAGGTATTTTCAATTTACGAAAATTATAAACATAGATGCGCACCTAACTGATCTCCGGTCGTGTCGGTTATCCGTCCCATTGAATTTTGAGAGTGAAGGAAGAAGGAGTGAATCTGTGTACGTACACTAGTGGATCATAATATCTCTTGCGTAATTGGCTGATATCTAATAAAGGTCGGCCACCGTAGTCGTTATAAGCTCGGATAACATTATTTTTTATGTTTCGAATCATTCCGTAAATAAAAAAAACAGTTTGAGATAATATCCCTGGTAACAAAAAAAGCAGAAATTTTTCAACTCATATCACCTTATTGACTTATTAGATAACTGTTTGAATATGCCATAAAAACTATTATTTGGATTCTCTGTCAAACTTTGGGACATATCAAAAATAATTGTAGTATATTTGTTTCGCTATCTAGCTCCAACACTAACAAGAGTATTTGCACAGATATTATTAGTATACAGACTAGACAGTACCGAAAAAACCCTTGTGGGGAATATCTCTATAAAATAAATATTACTGTTTTTCTAACCTATATAAGTTATTAAGACGATATCTTATAGCAAGACGATATTGTATATTTTAAATGAAGGTTTCTAAATTATAAATTCATGTTTAGAATATTCAAAACTAAATCCAATTTCAAAGGTAACTCAAATTCCCACATGGAAACGAATATCATATGCGTCGATCTTGGAGGTAGAATGGGATAAGGTCGTTCCAGAAATAAAATTCTTCGACTGAATATGTCTGCATTTATGAGGATTCTTCTTTCAATATTGTAAATAGAAATAGACAACTTTTTACTTCACGGTCCTAAAATAAAATCAATACACAATGTCATTACTATTACTCTACTAAAAATCAAATTTCAGGCACTACACAAATGCTCGAACTCATTAAGTTTATTAACAGTAAAATAAACCGACGGCTTAATTAAAGAAGTTTATTTACAACTAAGTATTTCAAAAACAACTTAATCCCTATACACTATGTGTAATATTATTTATAAACGTGTTTATTATTCATAATACTTTGTGTCCTGTTCCGTCCTTAAGGCGGCGCTCAAGGTCTATAACTTGTATTTAGTACTACAAGGGTAAAAATATTACCTCTTATTCTATAGATGACATTTAAAAGCGTAGGTTTACGGTGTAATGTAATTTAATTTAGTTATGGAAAAATTTTATGTGACATTTAGTAACATAATTTTATCATTAAAATGTATATTTTTGTACGTAGTTAGATTATATGTACAAAATCTTATTTCCGTACTTTTTTTGTATTTTTAAATGTAAATAAAATTAAAATAGAATATTGTATTCTTTTTTATTTATACAAATTAACCTTTATATTTTCGAATCCTATTTTTCATTTGCTTTCAATGTACAATGGCTACATTTGATTATAGAATTAATTACATAGATTTTTAAAAAAAACTTAGCTGTAGCCTTTTTAAACTACATGTTGAAACATTGTTTTTTTTTTTGTTTTTTCAAAGTTTTTTTTTTTTCAATTTGTTTTTTAAAAGACATATGCATACATTGTTGATTCACCTGCATTATTGCCGATACATCGTTAACGTGCATATTAACAAGTAACAATGCACTGTAACGAGCAGATATGGCAAGTGAATAGCGTAATGGAAGAGCCGGCCGGCTAGGTACGTGTTTATTTAAAAGACGACACAGGCTCCTTGCTAAATGGTACATTACAAGTTAATTGCGATTAATTTAAGCCTTATCGTGTCCTATCAGTTAAAATTGAGTATCATGTTATTAGTACTATATTATTGCTAGATATTTTCTTAAATAATGATGGATTTGGCTTCTGAATCATCGAGAATTACCTTAAAAACAGTTTTTTCGCAGAGCTTCAGACTTCTGACTTCCACAACCTAAAGGGTAAACTGTATTCGATGTATGAAGTAGTTGCTGACAAATTTGGAGAAACTGACATCCTATAACGACTCCCAAAGATAGTCATGACATAAGGGACTAACTTTTACCATGCCCATCCAACGCATGGATCATCCCACTTATCAATCAATTAGGTAAATGGCCCATTTTATCCTAACCAAGCAGAAAACAAAGATTTTATAAAGTTGTTTAAAAAGTACCAGCGCGGTGTCCTTTTCTGCCACAAAATAGTTAAGAATTCATGCACTATTCCCTGTCGTTAGATATAGAGGTAACCATTCTTAGCGTATTTAATAAATTTGTTACTCAATAAAATAAAAATAATATATTCATAGCTTTATCTTATTAAATCAGTGTTGTAATTATTGTATTTATTATCTTAAAGTGCATCCCTATATGTCTAAATCATCCAATTAGTTTTTCTAATCCAGAACTACTAGTGTGATTTTTCTATGCTGTGTATTTATAAATCCTATGTCAAGCACGAGTCAGATGATACTTGATTTGCGCACATCGCAAATAGGATCGTCACATCATCGAACGTCGGACAAACAGGGTGAAGAGAGGAATCCAACCCTCACCCATGTTTACATGCGATATTTGTTATTATCACAAGCTAACGTTTTCAGGTCTCTCAAAGCCGCGCTATAATAAAACAAAACGTTCATCATCATCATCATCAACAACCTGTGTTAGTCCACTGCTGGACATAGGCCTCCCCTAATACGACCCTATCCTTTAGGGGGCTTTGGAACCGTATCCCTCCAATGCGGGTTGATGGGTGGACCGACTTTCTACATGCCATGCAAACAAAACTAAAATTAAAGTTGTCAAATACTGATTAATTTTTTTGACCTGTTTCATTGCTAGGAAACAAAAAAAATTGTCAAATACAATTATAAACCTATTGATAATAATGATTATGTGGCGTATAAACAATTACAGTTTTAAATTCAATGCATAAAAATCCGATAGTATAACATCAGGTGTCGAAAATACATATTTTTTTGTGTAAAGGTACATTTTCAGTTTGCTATTAGCTTGCCGTGTGCGATACCACAATAACTTATAACCCCTATATCCTATAAACATCGAAAGTGAATTTAAATATAATTTTATGATTTTTTTATTATTCAACTGAATTATATATTTTCCTTTCAGTGCAAAAATACGTATGTGATGTATACTCCAAATGATTTTGATTCTTGTGCTATATAGTGTCATCAACTAAATCCATACTCCAAAACTCATTATTATAAGTGTGCTATTTTAATATGACGTATCTGAATTTTTTAACTTTTTATAACATCGTTTGATTTATCATTAAAAAATATCAATGTTTTAACTAAATCAAGCTTTTTTTCTCGAAACAATTTCTCAGACGTACGTGCTCGGTTTTGTATCACCAAAACGTTAATTGGGTGCGTGAATTCGTGAAACATTTTTGTAAATCTTTGTAAACTAAAGAAAAATAACTTTGCTGTAAACGGGATAAATTACTCGGCAATACATTCAATAAATTTTCAATAAAATATACATGTATTTATGTTTTTTTAAATGATACGCTAATAACTGGAAAACGTGCAGTTTGATGCAATTAAATATGTTAAAAAGTTAGAACTACACATTTATACCTATACTTACAGTTATGTTACAAATACGAATTAGTATTGTCTCTTATTATTATACACGTGGAAGCTAGGTCAGCTTCCTACTTACTCAGAAACGTATATTCAAATTAAGACCATGCTTGATTAAGTGAATTATATATTATTAATCAAGATATTGTTACCCTTTAACAATTCTGGGAGTCCAGTGTGTTTTGTTCACTCATAAACGTTAATGAGTAACAGAATGTAGAACATTTTGTAATCTTTAAACCTAGAAATAACTTGCTGATAAGGAGGATAATTACTTGCAATATTAATAAATTTTCATTAAAATAACATGTATTTATTTTTTCAAATGATACGCTAATAACTGAAACGTGGTTTGATGCAATTAACTATGCATTCAAAGTTAGACAAATTTAAACCTTATTTCATTATGACAATACTAATAATTGTCTCTTATATATATGTTAGAAACTGCCTACTTCAAGTAATCTATGTAAGACCTGTTTATAAGTGAATTAATGTTAGTTCGAATCAAGATATTGATACCATTTCTACACCTGAGAGATCCATGCGTGTTGTTATATAAGGAACAAGGTTAGAATAGTCGTCAAACCTACCATACTGAATTAAGGAGAAGCAATGCTTTAGAAAATGGTCTTTCATTAAATACGTTTTAATGATCAATTCAAATCTCGATATGTTTGCCTTATATCCAGCAAAGTGGACATATAAAGAGACTGTTTATGTAATGAATGATTGATCAATCTGTTAGAAAAATAACGTATTATATAGTTTTAATAAAATTATATTCATGAAAAAGGTCCGTTTTAAATAGGTCAAACTGAAATTTATAACAGCAAAAATTATGTAACAGCAAAATTGTGCCCTTTTTCTTTATATGATTTTTTTTTAATTAATTATGGTTTTCTATTTTTAAAACATCGTTAATGGGTGCTAATATTTATTGCTTTAATCCCTTTGGCCTTTTTTATCAATTCATTAAAATTATTTTAATTTATAACATTCTTGTGCAATGATTTTCTTCAAAATTACTTTTATATTCAATTTTTAAGAAAAACGATGTGTGTTAAAGAATTGTCCATAAAATATGCAGCAAATTCTTCGAAAAACTGTGTCTGATTGCGAAATAACAACATGAAATGCAAGTATCATTTTGTCGTATGTTTTTCGAAGTTTTATTGTAGCAGCAAGAATATTTGTTATTGTCACTTTCTCATCACACGGGTTAGAGTAAATTATAAAAAACCTGTTGTACATGCTATTTTATGGAGACAGTGACAGATTTACATTATTTGGGCATATATTTTTTAAATCAATGCCATGAAAGTTACGATATAATTATTTAATACATTATTTCGATAATTCTCGAACGCTTATTGATATAATCAGTGTGATAAAAGATAACAGTTTTTAATGGATCAAAATTAAATGTATGTAAGCTGAATGTAATTACATATTATAAATTAAAAAAAAGCATAAAAAACGTTTAACGCATAGGTAGTGGCTACCATTCAATTGTGTTATTGAATTAATAGTTAATTATTCAATTAAATTAACCATTTAGAAAAGATGATTTCTTTTTTTTTTTCCTAGTTATTTTCCCTAACAGTTATAGACTCGACATTTATCCAACAAAACGTAACTGAATCACTGTTTTTACGAGAAACAATTGGCGTCTGGCCCTACAACCAGGTAAACTGCATTTTATAGATCTCGGAAATTTGTAAGTTACTGGCGCCCTGAATGAGAGAGCATAAATGACGTAAAGTAGTTTTCTCGCAGGTTTTGAACCCACGGCCTCCGGTTTTTACAGAGAGGGCCTATACCACTAGGCCACAGAAGCGTTATAAGCACGATACATTTAAAATAAGTACAGAAATGTGCTACATAAAATAGCAAAGAAGTGTTTACAGAGCTTTTCTGCCGAGGGAGTGTTTACAGCTCCATTGAATAATAGCCCTCCTTACTGCACTTCGTAGAATAAAATTTATTTTCTCTACACAGCAGTAGTTTATAGCTGAATTAGTTGAACTATCATTTAAGTTAAAGATCTTTTAAAATGTATATTACGATTGATGTTGTTTCTACAATTGATATATAATGTAATACTTTATTTTTGTAATTCAAATGCCTATTGGGCTTGCAGTTTAGAAACTAGAGGTCGTGGATTCAAATCCAACGGTGACGCAACAATTTTACATTGTTGTCCCCTAGTTTGTTAGGGCTATGCAGGTTAATGACCCGATTGCTTGTAAAGTAAGATGATCCATGTGCCGGATGTGTTAAGATCGGTCCTACTACTGATCTTCGGTCGTATCGGTTGTCCATCCCATTGATCTATGAGATTAAAGATAATTAGAGTACATCTATGTTTGCGCGTACACTTGTCCAACAATGTTATATTAAAACTCTTGGAAATGATGAACAGAAATATGGTTCGGTCGCCAAAAAGTTTTGGGTTCGAGTATTCACTTACGACTCGGATTCATTTAACTGTTGCTTCTGTTACCAACTTCGTTAATGACCTGCCGAAGTTTATCTTTTTTTCCATTGTATTATTTTAGTATAGCGAATTTCTGTGTATGACGGATGATTGTACTCTAATTTTATTAATATATTATTTAAAAAATAAAGTAAGTTTTGGAAGTAAATAAGGCTAATAACTTGTTTATATAAACCGTGTAAAAGTATATCATCATTATTTATTCTAGTCCAGCCCACACCAGCCAGTTTGCGAAAGTCGTCACTCCACCTTGCCGCAGGGCGTCCCACACTACGTTTGTCAAGCCTCGGTCTCCACTTTAGAACCTTCCGACTCTAGTGCCAGTCAGTTGTACGGCTTATGTGACCGGCCCACTGTTACTTCAGCTTACTAATTCGGTGGGCTATATCGGTAACTCTGGTTCTCTGATGTGTCACATCATTTTTGATGTGGTCCTTGAATGACTTTAAATAGTGAGCCAGTCTAACCGTAAGTGTCCCAGTCTCAGCACCGTAGGTCATACTGGGTAGAACGCACTGCTCGAAGGCTTTTAATTTGAGGCACTGTGGGATGGGTAAAATCGGCGAAGCTTCTGCCGCCTGGCCTAGTCAAATCCTTATGACGGCCTCCGTTTCCGGAGCAACATGCATCGTACATGACCTTGGTTTTACACAAGTTCATCCGGGGAATATATAAATATATACCGCATTGGCCGCACCAAGTCTGGTAATTGTTTGTGTAACTGAATCCCACGTCACAGGCATTGCCTAGTGGGGCTCACTGTTCTCTTTATGTAATGTATGTTCTTTTCAGTTAAATAAACTATTTCATTTCATTTCATTTCATATATATATATATATATATATATATATACGTTATTGTTTTATTTGTGATATAAGACAATAATTCTGATATGAAACACATAGTCACTTTAAACTAACAGTCCACTTGTCTCATACAAAATCAATAGCTGCTATTCTTGTACTCTAATATTTCTAGAAAAGTACAAAGTATATTTTGTTAGAATCACAGAGGAACAATGCTTTGCGAATGCTCTATTATATCGTAAAGAGAATTTATGCTATTGGATGTTTCCTACAGTTGAAAGTACATTTTGATAATTCTTTGTAGTTTGAGATATTAATATGAACGTACATACGTAGATTAAATTATTAATAATTTTTAAGTTTAAAACCAAATTATAAATGTTATATTTACGTGTTATACATGTCTAAAAAACTATAAAATTTTTACTCTTTATGATAGAGGATAGCGCCATGGGATGGAAAACTGATACGACCGAAGAGAAATCAGCCGCAGGACCGTCTTTTTATATGCCAATCACATGCTTGCTTAATTTTTATTTACAAGCAGTCAGATGATCGGCCCGCAATATCGTAAATAACTAGGAAACAATAACAAAAAGTCTAAAAATTTGGTAATATGTCAATTAATCTACATCATCATCAGCCTGTGATAGTCCACTGCTGGACATAGGCCTCCCCTAATACACCTCCATCCATTAGGGAATTTTGGACCGTATCCCACCACGCTGGTCCAATGCGGGTTGGTGGGTGGTCAATTAATTAATAATCAATTAATCTAAGGTACAGTAAACTTACTGCAAAATCAATCTTGTAGCTTTTGCTTAAAAGTGTCACATACCCATACATCCATGAATTCCATGAATTACATATAAGTACATATAAGTAGCATGTAACCTATAACTATTTTAACAAATACAATCTTGAATTTGTTACGTAAAGTAATTAAAAAAAAAGTTTATTATCACGTTCATAGAGTAATTTAAAAGGTCAAGCTCATTCAAAAAATGGTAGCGCCACATCAAAATTGAAGTGTCTCAGATAAAATTCTACTTTTAATGTGTACTGGCTTTATGGTTTCTTATTATGGTAAGAAACCCGGTTTACAGTGACATCTTGCAACTTCAGACTCTACTCTACGATCGTATAAAATTTCAGGACTTAATATTATTTCTCAATATTACAAAGATGTCTGTAACTATTATCTATGTAAAAGGTACCTCGTTGTAAATATATTTTCGGTAGAGTCTACAGATGAGACAACAAAGAACAATAATGTATAACTTAAACTAATAATAAACGTAGAGTTATTTTAATGTTGCTCATAGGTCTACTACTTGTCATAAACAAGTTTAAATGACATTAAAAGAAAAAATAAGTTGCTTTTATCACATCGTTATGATGTCAGAAAAAATATAACATACATTGTAATTTTAGCCTTGATTATATAATCTGTTTTACCCACAAGACTGACTGTAATATCTTTATACAGCTAAAAGTATATTTTTTATACAAACTAAAGATTTGCATTGCAGTAAGATTTAAGCGCGTTCATTATAAATTACCACATATCTTCAAATATTATGGAGTTTAATTATTACACTCGAGGGATGGAATACTTCTTCATACTCGACTGTTTGATTAAATCGACCGGAAATTTCGATTTATCAGCCTTTCTCTTACTTCCGCCCTAACAACCTTGAAGAAATTAATTCAGGCCAATAGTACGTATGAAGACAAACTCAATTGTATGTAAAGTACAAAAAGTGTGTAAGAAGACAGATATGCTAGAATTTATATTGTTTGTGATAGGATTAATTAAGAATTCAATTTTCATTATATAGGTTAAGCAGCCGATCCTATGACATGAAATGACTACTTGAGAATTAGCTAGGGCAAAAGAAAGAACCTTATATGTGATCTTTAAGATTGCACTTTCCTAATTTATATTATATTTTTGTGTATTTTTATTGCAAAATTTTAACTTGAAACGATTATACTTGAATTATATTTAATTGCTTTTTGTATTTTTTTTATGAATCTAATATTTTACACATATCAGTATGGTGATTAAAGATTATCACTCTTATCTATTTTATTGGGCTTATCATATCCACATGAAGGAAACTATTTTTTTTATGGTTTTACTTACTTTTACTTTAAAATAAAACATAAGGGTTTATCATTATTCCAACTTCACTCTTAAAGTATAGTATATTTTATTCTGACTTGCATCGAATGAGCCACAATGTGATCAAACGATGTGATGGCTTCGTATCAGAGAATGAACACGTAGCGACGTTATGGACAATATTTCTAAGAAGATACGTGATAACGTTTTTATTTCGCACACCCGTAGGACGTGATCCATTATTAATACATTGAAACGTGAATTAATACTTGATACATGTAATTTTATGAACAAAAGTCTTCGCACATTTATATTTTTAAATACTAAAATTTAATGATTTCTTATTAATCGAAGCAACATAATGTACTCCAATTAAAGTATTCATTGATTTTGAAGTATTATATATTTTTAACTTACGTAAGGGCGACTCAGCAATCAATATTTTTGGTTTATCTAATGTCCTATATAATATTACTGCCACATAATAAACAGCAACAAAGTAACAAAGCGTAAAACACAAAATGCAAGGCACTCGGTACAACTGTTGTGATTTGCTTTCAATATAACTTTATAGTCCCCTTTAAGTTTCTTAACTAAGTTGAAATACATATGTTTAAATTAATTATCAAGGGTTTCAATCACAATCACAATCACAAAATCGCTAGTTTCCTGTCTGTGTTTTAAAGGTCATTCTCCCATTAACATATTACGTTTATTTATATCAAGTGTAGTAGGGTGAAAACGCGCTGCCGGACAAAATCTTGATTCTTTAGTCTCTACGCCAGTCACAAATCGTAGATCTACGTATACGATGGGCCAGAGTGGGGAATCAGATGATTTTTAAAAATCTTCTCACGTGAATCAGATCAAACGTGTTTACCAAACCCTTGTTTAGGTCAGGCAATACTATGTTGAAGAGCCTCCTTTTATACTACCCTGGCTTTGGCCAATAAAACCATAACTATATAAATAAGTGCCTTTATTCGAAAAAAATAATGGCTGTCATCGTGCAGCTTTTTATAACTTCCGTGGTATGTTTATTCCTAATAAAAATCGAACTTTATCAGAGCAACAAGAAGAAAAGAATTTAAGGTCCCCAACTAAAAATCATTCAGACCTAAGATTTGTACGTCAAAATATATTTCTCGCCAACCGACTGGTCGAGTTTCTGTGACAGCTGGTTAGTTTATATTAAGTTAAAGCCTCCAGTGCCCTTGAAACCAGGGCCATATGTCAGGGCCTACATCCTATGACCGTAAAAATAGGCTCCGAGGAACCTGTGGTTAGCAGCTCGTCTCGGCTGACGACAGTCTTTGGCCAGAGGCCGCCTTAAGATTCCTTTTCTTCTAATCCTTACTTTTAATCATTCTTGTATCTGGAAGGTTTTTAGAAGCATATTCCTCTGCCAACAGTGTTTGATGCTTTTCCTATTCTTAAAAAAAAGTATAACTTTGAGATAAATTTGTATAATATTTTAAATTATTTAAATTTAAATATTTTTTAATATTATATTTTATTTTCACGTTCTCAATTAAAGAATGCTGCCTTGAAATCTCTGCCTTGAGGAAATAAATTTTAGTCTTGTAAGTACGAGTAATCCTTTCTGCGGGAGCGCAATTTTTCACTGCAGCAAAGCTGGAAATAATGCTCATGCCACTGTAGATATCTGTAAACATTTATTTATATACGTGTTTAGTACTGTAAACTATTTGTTAAAATAAAAACTTTACTAGATTTGCTATCTTTTTGTGAATATATTAAATAATAATTAAAAGACTAATCAAAATTGTCATTGTATTGTGTATTACCGTTTATGTCATCAGAAGAAATTTGTAGTAAGCATGAGTTCACTGAGCTCAGTATTTTTTAATGAATTAGATCATATGATATTAATACATTTTTTTTAATATTGAAATAAATATTTTCCTCAGCCTTAAAACATTGTGTTAAACTTATGTGTTTCAACATTATGTACAGTTATTTTGGCGTTTAGGCAAAAAAAATTATATAATATCAAAACAATATTTTCTAAACAAATTAGACATTCAGTATTGAGTTTTTTAAGCATTCGCTTAATGTTGTTTTTACGTCAATTTTACAACGTTTTTTTTTATGATCTCAATCTAAGAAAATATCAAGATATATGTGGTCAGGGACCTTGTTTGCTCTTTTGATTTTATTTTTTGTACAAATATATGTTTAAACTGATACAATATGTTTTTTTATTCTTTTAGGTGCTGCTTTATTTTACATGGCAAGTTTTCTTAATTTTCTTTACATCTTCTGTTCTAAAAACATTGTTGGTTTCTTACATTTCAGGTAATATTTTATTATTTTTTTATTTAATTTTACAACGTAGCATAGCACAACACCAAGTTACTTTACTAAGAACCAAGTTTTAGTATCCACTAACATCCAAAACAAATTCAATTTACGCGGTTCCACGCGTATTCCAGCCTTATTATTATTTCCGATTCATTAAAACCATCAGTAAACAATATATACATAACCACTATGAAGCGACTAGGAATATTTTGTTTTGCATGTGTCTTAAGCTTTTTTAGCTAAAGTTGCGTCAAAAATACTTTCTACTCGCCAAAAAATATTTAAATAGTTCATGAAAGAAAACATATTTTTACTTTGTATCAGGATTTTTGTATACATTATTTCCTAGTACACTTAGAAGACGAAGAAAGAGATATAAAACAAGCTTTAACTTTTTAACATTTCAAAACTTTTACCTACCATTGCTTTATTATTGAATTATAGACTAACTTAAAAAAGGCTTATTACTTAAACAGCTTAGCTGTATGAACAATGATATTCTTACAAACTCAACAACTCTTATTTGATTTAACAATCAAATAAAACATAATTTGTAAGGCTTGCCTATACTCCATAACGGTAGAAATATATTTACAAACAACATTGTAGTAGAAAATTGCTTTCGAACCTCGGATAATACCCAAATAATCCACGAAAATAAAATAGGTTCATGCATAGATATTGGTGCTGCAATTGAATTTTCGTGATCAAAGCTTCTAAACCAGATCCAGTAGCATCTCAGTATTGAATATGTAAATATAGCCTTAGCCCAGTAATATTATTGAAACTATACCAACCTTATTGTTATTTTGCTAAAAAATCTGTAAATGAAACAATGAACGGTTGCTTTTAAACAATTTACCAAATGATTAGTATAATCGTAAAAGTTTCTCCTAACGATTTACGGCTTGGTTCAAAATTTAACTTTAAATAAACTTTATCTATAATATATACATCGTTTGTCCCTTGAATTATTTTTAATAACTAGATTGTTATTGTTTTCTTTTCTTTATTCCCTAAATAATTGTACAAAGTATAAGGAATTTTGCGATTTGGCATGTTGTATACCTTACAACTGAACACAAAATAAACTATTGACGGTATGGTCCGTCTTCATTGATGTATTATAATAAAATATTTTTCCTTAAGTATAATTTTTCTTAAAATATAATAAGTTATATTAGTTAAGACAAAAATAAGGTTTAAAACCAATTAAAGTAACTTAAATAATTGCCTTAAAATTAAAAAAGATATATATGATACAAGCAATGAGACGAAAAGATTTACATTTTAAGTTCTTTGCCAATATTAAAGTTGTTATTAACTTTTTATTTTCAGTGTTTTCAAACTACTGCTTCGCGGCAGAAGTAAGCACCGCGGTGGTACCGGTGTATATATATATATATATATACGATATATATTTACTGGTACCACCCAGACGGTCTCCTGTTAAAAGGGGACCACCGGTGACTAAATAATATAGAACAAAAATATCACTCACATTATATTCTCTGGTATTCAATAGTACCAAAACGAATTACTTTGTGCCAAACAAACAAGATTGCCCTTAATCTTGAAAGGTTACAGCGGCCGAAATTTCAGCACCCACTAGCTTATGAAACAAATCCGATTTGCGAAGACTGATCCCAGTTACACAACATTATTATTTATTCTAATATTAATAATAAACTTGTGGTATATTTCAATAATCTATTAAGCAAATCTTCTCGACTTTGATAGATATGTAAGTGATCGTAAGATGTTTTATTTGTAATATAAAATCTTAGATATTACTCTTATAAATTCTGTATTGTGTTATATTTTTTTGTATTAAACTTAAAAATCATTACAAGGTTAAAAACATAGCGTTTGTTTTAAGTAAAAATACCTGTAATGAACTAGAAGTATGCGAAGAAATATTAGATTTATGTCTTTAACGATGTTTCCTTCTATTATCCTCTTAAAAATCACAATCAAAAAAAATACCGGCGTGGAGCGGATTGGTTAGATGAAAATGATGAACTTTTTAAGGCGGCATTGAAAAGCTCACTTTTGTGACAACACAGGTGATGAGGTGCGTTGGTAGCGCTGTGGTTACAGCTAGTCAATTACAATAACGGAAGATGTCTCGACTATTAAAAGACAATTGGAGGCAAGAAAAAGCTTCACATATGCAATGGCTTACTGATTTAAATCAGTTTGAGGAATTTATCGCAATGTACGAAGTTGATAGGAAATTCTTACATAACAAAATTGTCGCTTTTTTTTTGTCTTGAATTTGGATAGTGCGCACTTACAGTGCCCAAGTAATCAGAATATTTTAAAGCATTTCAATACCCACCTTAACGTAGATCGGTCAACTGATCTGCATTATATATGACAGTTATCTCAACTTCTTCTTGCAATCGTGCTAGATAAGCGTCTATCGCGTGATGAGACTTTATAAATCTTTGAGGATGTTGCTAAAAGGCTGCAAACCACATTTAAATAAACAAAAAGTTTAAAATGAACTTGCATAAATATTATATATATATCTATATATATATATATATATATAACTCACTGCACTGTATTAAGAGACGCAAGATTTTCAAAGGTTTTGACGTCAAGACTAACGAGGGTAACACAACAATATACTATAAACTAATTAACTAACTAATTATTAATATAATTCACTAGATAAGATTTCACCGCGATATAATTTTAAGTATTTATCTATTAATAACTTTGTAGTAAATTTTTTCCCATTTTTAATGAAATTTATCAAACATTTAGCGAGCATCACTTGGATTTAAAAAGTTTTAAAAATGTCATCTGTATTGGTTTCATAGAGTATGCCAAATTTATTATAACCCCGTTACTTTTTTCCCATTATCAGAAATAAGTCTGCCTATCGCAAAATACTATTTTAAATTTTCTCATAGTACAGTGACAAAAATATTCAGATACACATAGAATCCGATAGGCGCCAGGCCTGAATGGTATTCGTCAGATGGATATTGCATATTGACGTCATAAAAGTTGTATAGGGTAGGAAGGTTGCCAGGGGTTCCCAATTTATTATTAATATCTAAAATGATAGTGAATCATTGATAAAAGAGATAAGATTGTTGCTGATACGAAAGGCGCCACAAAATATTTTTAAGACGATAACATTGTGATTATAGTCTGTGTAGAACTCTAAGATAAACTTTTCGCTTTTCATTCATACCCTTGAAACTTATGTTAATGTTATTAAAAATGTTAAATGCTATTAAATAATAAATTTGTTAAAATAACACCATACTAGAAAATGATAAACTAAATAACATGTTTTATACATTAACGTTATCAATAAATAGAAGCTTCAAATCCCAAGCAGTGTTCAGGATGCTACTAGTGCAGTATAGGAAGGAGGAAGTGCAATTAATAATGCATGCTCAGTGAATAAGGTAATATATTGCCAGTAAACTTTATCAGCTGAAGCCTCGTTTATTAGTTGAATCTCTATCTACATTGGTCAATTTCACAGCAATTTCGCGTGAAAACTTCAAGGGCGTTATTTTACATACATGGCTTTAGGCACGTTTTTTTAATCATTTTTGCATTTTATTATCCTGAATAACGCGGCATCTAAGCCGCTTCTGAAAACACTTGTTAAACTATAAACAAAACTTGCAGGAAAAAAATATATTTGGCAAACATAATGCTAGTAGGTTTTCTACTAAACAAAACTAAGAATGCTCATTTTACCGTGAGTATACGTATAAAAAAAAGAACATCGAAGATGTACTTTTAATTTTTTTTAAAAACCTTTTGAAGTGGCAAGTGTATTTATTTATTTAGTAAATCTATTGGAATTAGATACATTAGTGTAACGACATTTTTAGTGTTCCATTGAAATATTTTGTATTCATAATTTTCTGGTGGTATCTTACGATTAGTACATATTTCTAGAGCCAGATTGTGGTATCAACATGGAGGTTCGTTTTCTGCTACTAATAAAAGCTATTCGATTGACAAAGAACTCAATTACTTATTCTTAATTATCATTCTTTTGAGATAACATTGATTTATTTTTACTAACTCTTATAAAATATCAAACAACATCAACAAAATCTTAAAATATATAAAATAACAAAGAAGTGTTTTTAGAGCTTTTCTGCCCAGTGAGTGTTTATCATCCATTGAATAAAGCCTCATTACTGCAATTTACTTAGAATAACAATTTTTTATCAATGTAGCACTAGTTTATAGCTGAATAAGTTAAACTATCATTTAAGTTAAAGATTTTTTTAAATGTATATTACGATAGACTTCTGTTTCTACAATTAATTTATAATGAAATACTTAATTGTTCGTAGTTCAGATGCCCACTGATTGTAGGGGGCTTGCAGTTTAGAAATAGTTAGTTGCAATTGAGGTCGTGAATTCAAAATCAGCGGTGACGCAACAATTTTACATTGTCGTTCCCTTGTCTGTTAAGGCTTGCTAGAGATTGCTTGTAAAGTAAAATGATCCATGTGTCAGATGTGTTAAAAGATCGGTCCTACTACTGATCTCCGGTCGTATTGGTTGTTCATCCCATTGGTGTATGAGAGTAAAGGAATTGAGAGTACATCGGTGTATGCGCGTACACTTGTCCAATATTAATTTTTCTGGAAATGAGGAACAGAAATATGGTTAAACCTGCCAAAGTTTTTTTTTCCCTTTATTATTTTAGAATGGTAAATGTGTATTGATGGCGACAATGGATGTATATATATATATATATTTTTATATATTATCAGTTAATGTTCTAAACCAGCTCACACCGGCCAGTATGCGAATGTCGTCACTCCATCTTGCCGCAGGGCGTCCCACCCTACGTTTGCCGAACCTCAGTCTCTACTTTAGAACTTAGTCAGTCGAACCGTAAGTGTCCATGTCTTACCACCGTAGATAACGGATAGGGCGCACTGATCGAAGAGGCACTGTGAGATGGGTGACTAGAAAACTCTAGAAAGCTTATAAAAAGCTGCCATGCCTAGCTAAATTCTGCTGTTGGCCTCTACCTAAAAGTGGTTTCTACCTAGTTCGGGAGAGGTGCCATCGATTGATCGCTCCCGGAGCAGCGTGCGCGTTGTACATGACCGGTTTTAGCCAAGTTCATTCGGAGATCGATGCGTGCAGAAGACTTAGCCAGGCTTTGCACTATTTTGCAGGTCCTTTGTGGTCTCAGCCCTAATGACAATATCGTTCGCAAATCGCAGATGTGAGATGTACTCGCCGTTGACATTAATGCCGTCTCCTTCCCAGTCGAGCGTCTTGAACATATATATATACATTATCGTTTTTCTGTGATATAAGACAATAGTTCTGATATGAAACACATCGTTTTTTTAATAATATTATAGAAAACTCTAATTATTCTTAAAACAACTCCTTTACTTTGTACTAACAGTCTCATACAAAGTCAATAGCTGCTATTCTTGTACTTTAATATTTCTAGAAAAGTACAAAGCATATTTTATTAGAATCACAGAGGAACAATGCTTTGTGAATGCTTTTTTATATCATAAAGAGAATTTATGCTATTGGATGTTTCCTACTATTTAATATACATTTTGACTTTTCCTTTTACTTTCTATATATAAACGTTTGTGTACACAGGTAGATTAAAATATAAATTTATTTTAAAGTTTAAAACCAAATTATAAATGTTATATTTACAATTTAAATTTTTGATATATGTCTAAAACTATAACATATTTTACTCTATATGGAAGAAGGCAGCGCCATGGGACAGAAAACTGACACGAACGAAAAGAGATCAGCCGCAGGACCGTCTTTTTATATGTCGGTCTGATGCTTGCTTCATCTTTATTTACTGGCAGTCAGATAATCGGCCCGCATTATTCTAAAAAACTAGGAAACAATAACAAAATGATTTGGAGTTCCGCAGGATTTAAAATCCCGATCTCCATTTTCTAAAGCGCATACTTATACTATTAGGTTACGGAGGCTGTACATCTAAGAATTATATCTCGTTTATTACCGATGTCATTGGGCGTCGGTGACCACTTTCTATTAGGTGGTCCGACCGCTCGCCTACCTTCGTTAATAATATTCATAATTCACCATATATGTTTATAAAATACAAACAATTTGTTAATTTGTCAATTAATCCAAGGTAAGGTAAAGTTTCTATAAAATCCATCTTGTAGCTTTTTCTTAAAAGTGTCACATACACATACATCCATGAATTCTTACATACAAGTACATATAAGTAGTATGTAACCTATAACTTTTTTACAAGTACAATCTTGAATTTGTTACGTAAAGTAATTTAAAAAATATATTATCGCGTTCATAGAGTAATTTAAAAAGCCAAGTTCTTTCAAAAAATTATAGCAACACATCAAATTTGAAGTGTCAAGGATAAAATTATACTTTTGAGACGTACTGGCTTTATGGTCTCTTATACTGGCAATAAACCCGGTTTTACAGTGACATCTTGCAACTCTTGACTCTACTCTTCGATCCTATAAGATATATTATTCATGATTCATGAGATATATATTTTTTCAATATTACTAAGATGTCTGTAACTATTACCATGTAAAAGGTACCTCGGTGTATGTTATTTTCGGCAGCGTTTACAACCCATGTATCAATCATGTACAAACGATTCAAATATCAATTCAAATGAGAAAACAAGGTGCAATAATCTATAATTTAAACTAAAACTGAACTGAAAGTTACTTTTATGTTGCTTATGGGTCTACTACTTTTCACTATTTTTATAAGACTTCATTAGAACAGATTAATTGTTTATCACCTTTGTTCTGGTGTAAGAAAAACATTTATGTAACATTACTTATTGTAAACATTACTTACATTGTAATTTTTAGTCTTGATTATGTAATCTATATTTAACCCCAAGCTTTACGGTAATGTCTTGATACATCTAAAAAGTATATTTGTTATACCAATAAAATATGTACTGTAATACATCAAAATAGTGTAAGATACCACATATCCTCAAAAATTATGGAGTTCAACTATTCATGTGCAAAGGATTCAAATTTAAAATCAAATGAGAGAACAAGGTGCATTAATCTATAATTTAAACTAAAAACTAAACCTTAACTTATTTTCATGTTGCTTATACTTATAGGTATTATATTAACCTTAACTTTCTTTTATAAATTCAAGATATAAAAATTCAATTAAAATGACTTTAAAAGAAAAAATAAAATGACTTTTATTACCTTCATTCTGGTGTCAGAAAAAAATATGAGTCATATGTACATTGTAATTTTTAGCCTTGATTATATGTTAATTAGTTTTTACCCACAAGACAACAAACATCTAAAAGTATATTGTTATACAAATGAAATATTTTCAGTGTAAGATTTAAGCGCGATAAGTATGAATTACCACATATCCTCAAAAATTATGGAGTTCAAACTACTACACTCGAGGGACGGAATACTTCTTCAACCTCGACTGCTTGATTAAATCGACCGGAAATTTCCATTCATCAGCCTTTCTTTTACTTCCCTACGCCCTAACAACGTGGAAGAAATTAATGAAGGCTAATAATAGTATGTATCAAAATCAAGTTAAACACGTATGCCAGTATTTCTCATAAATTTAAAAAAAATTATATTGTTCATAATTGTGTTGTAGGGTAATATGACTAATTAAGTATAACATTTTTATTATTTGCTCCGACCCCATGATTAGTTAGGAAACGGCTAGGAAAAACGACAGAAGGCTACATATGTTCTTTATGTCTGTAATATTAAGATTTGCATTATTTTGTGGCATATTAATTTATTTATCAATCTTATTTTTAATACAAAATGTTAACTTGAAACAATTATACTTGAATTATATTTAATTGCTTGTTGTATTCATTTTATGTTATTAAAAATATAGTTATTAAAAATTATCACTCTTATCTATTTTATTGGGCTTATTATATAAACATAAAGTGAACTAACATTTTTTATGGTATTACTCACTTCTATTTTAAAATAAAATCTTAGGGTTCATCATTATTCAAACTTTATTTTAAAATATTGTATATTTTGTTCTGGCTTGCATCGATTGAGCCACGCTATGATAAAACGATGTGATGGTTTCCTATCAGAGAATGAACACGTAGCGACGTTATGGACAATATTTCTAAGAATATACGTGATAACGTTTTTATTTCGCGAACCCGAAGAACGTGATCCATTATTGATACAATGAAACGTGAATTAATACTTGATACTCGTACGTGTAAACAAAAGTTAAATCTTAACACATTTATTTTATTAAACCCTGAAACTTTATTTTATTTTATTTTATTGACTTGGGATTGCAATGAGACAAGCAACATGCAATTTTTCACAAATTTTAAAATATTTTAGTCACAAACATTTTATCAAAAGCATAACTTAGCTTTTGTAAAAAATATAATTAATTTTTTTATTAGTGTTAATGGAATTGCACAAACTTTATAAAAAAATAGTACGTTGATTATTAAATTTTAATGTATCAGCTGTTGTGTAATTAAATTTTGTAAAACCCCATCAAAATCATTTCGAAATCAAGATTAGCTAGTAAACTACCGGCTACCGGTGGTAGGTCCCCTTTTTACAGGAGACCACCTGTGTGGGTACCACCACGGTGCCTATTTCTGCCGCGAAGCAGTAGTGTTAATACACTGATGTGTTCCGGTTTGAAGGGCACTGTAGCCAGCGTATTTACTGGGTAAACGACACTTAACACCCTATGTCTTACGGTAGGCAGCGCGTTGGCGATACCAGTATCACTTTATTGCCAGTGTTTATGGGCGTCGGTGACCACTTCCTATCAGGTGGCCCGACTGCTCGTCTGCCTGCGTATGCTATAAAAAAAATAAACTTGGTAGAAAATTTCTTTTATTTACGCGATTATTATACATATCAAATCCACTAATTTAAGGATTTTCCGCGTTACATAAATATATTTATTCCCGACCATCCATCCATGATCACGGGCAGACTAAGTTGGTATATGTCTGTATCTCAATGAGATACAATTAATAATAAATATATTTAAGTAACGCGGAAAATCCGTAAATTAGTGGATTTGAAACTTTGTAGAATTTCACTAATATAAATATATCATACTTTAAAAATATATTATCACGCGTGTCAGGTAGTAATAAACAACTGACTTTAAATTTCCACCCTACCAATACAGAAGGAGCTGATGGAAACAATTAATAGCGGTAATCAATATGCATGTTATATTAAAATATGTCTTTGTGCAATTAACATTTTAGGCAGCGGTAGCATTAGGGACATTTTCCAGAATCAATTGTTTTCTCCACGAAGGAAAGTTTCTTAACTTGTAAACATACATTCTGTTAAGAAACGTTAGGCTGACATCTAATATTTTTACTAGGTTAAATTCAAAGCTCTCGTAGTATTGTATTGTATATAGTATATTTATCTCACCTACACAATATTAAACAATAAACACTTGTATTGTAAACAAAATATATATTCGATATAAACATAGATTACTGATTATAGATGCATAAACAATTCATTGTTAAAACTGCATAAAACCAAAACAAAAGCTAAATACAATGTAGTCGCACATATTAAAGCTCAAATGATATATATAACTACTCTCACTCGTCGTCATCCTCCTCGCTTGTAAACCACGTGAAGAAATTTTATGGTCCCTTATCCGTGATGTTTATTACGTTCTTGTGTTATGATAAACGATTTTTTTATTTTCATAAAGTTAAACGAATCAAATATAGCATATATATGTCATCTACGGAAGATGGAGTAATCAATATTTTGCTTTTTAATAATGTCTTATAAATTATTAATTGCAAATAATAAATAGTGACGAAGTAACAAAGCGTAAAAATAAAATGAAGGTATACGGTACAACTGTTGTGATTTGCTTTTAATATAACTTAATAATCCCTTAAAGTTTCTTAAATAATTTGAAATACATATGTTTAATTTAAAAATCTAGGGTTTCAATCACTATCACAAAATCGCTAGTTTTCTGGTTGTGTTTCAAAGGTCATTGTTCCTGCAACATATTACGTTTATATATTTCTACGTGTACTCGTAGTAGGGTTAAAACGCGCTGCTGGATAAAACTTTCATTCTTTAGTCTCTACGCCAGTCATAAATCTCGTAATCTACGTATATGATGGAACATGATTTTGAATCAAATGATTTTTCAATAATCTCTTTACCTGAATCAGAACACAGTTGTTTACCAAACCCTGTTTAGGTCAGGCAAAACTATGTTAAAGAGCCTAATTTTATACTACCCCAGCTTTGGCTGCGAAAGCACAACTATATAAATAAGTGCCTTCATTAGAAAAAAAAAATGGCTGTCCTGGTGCAGCTTTTTATAACTCCTGAGATTTGTTTATTCAATGTCGAAGCGTATCCCAGCCTTATTATTATTTCCGATTTTATTAAAACCATCAGTAAACAATTAATACATAACCACTATGAAGCGACTATTTTGTTTTGCAAGTGTCTTAGACTTTGTTAGCTTAAGTTGCGTCAAAAATACTTTCCATTGAATTATTAATTTAAAAACCTACTCAACAAAAAATATTAAAATAAGTCATGAAAGAAATCATATTTTTAGTTTGTATCAGGATTTTTGACGAAGAAAGAGATATAAAACAAGCTTGAACTTTTTGACATTGCTTTTACCTACCATTGCTTTATTATTGAATTATAGACTAACTTAAAAAAGGCTTATTACTTAAACAGCTTAGCTGTATGAACAATGACATTCTTACAAACTCAACAACTCTTATTTGATTTGACAATCAAATAAAACATAATTTCTAAGGCTTGCCTATAACATAGTACTCCATAACGGTAGAAATATATTTACAAACAACATTGCAGCAGAAAATTGCCTTCGAACCTCGGATAATACCCAAATAATCCACAAAAATAAAATAGGTTCCCTTCATGCATAGATATTGGTGCTTCATTTGAATTTTCATAATCAAAGCTTCTAAACCAGATCCAGTAGCATCTCAGTATTGAATATGTAAATATAGCTTAAGCCCAATAATATTGTTATTTTGCTATAAATCTGTAAATGAAACGGTAAAATGTTGCTTTAAAACAATTTACCAAATGATAAGTATTTTGTTCTAGCTTCGGCTAAGTTCAAAATTTAACTTAAAATAAACTTTATCTAGAATATATATGTATATATATTTATATCGTTTGCCCCCTGGATTATTTGTAATAAGTAAATTGCTATTGTTTTCTTCTCTTTAGTTCATAAATAATTATATTAAGTAAAAGGAATTTTTCGATTTGGCATGTTGTATACCTTACAACTGTACACAAAATAAAGTATTGACAATATGGTCTGTCTTTATTGATATATTAAAAAATTATATTTTGCCTTAAGTATAATTCTTCTTAAACTATAACAAGTTATATAATTTGAGACAAAAATACGGTGCAGAATCAACTAAAAGTAACGTCAATAATTGCCTTCAAATTAAATAAACATATATGATACAAGCAATGAGACGAAATGATTTACGTATTAAGTTCTTTGTCAATATTAAAGTTGTTTATAACTTTTTATTTTCAAATCTCGTCCCAAGGCAATATGGATTGTAAAATTAGTTTAGCTAACGTTGACTAAATAATATAGAACAAAAATATCACTCATATTGTATTCTCTGGTATTCAATAGTACCAAAACGAATTACTTTGTACCAAACAAACAAGATTGCCCTTAATCTGAAAAGGTTTACTACGGCTGAAATTTCAGCATCTTCTAGCTTGTGAAACGAATCCGATTTGCGAAAACTGATCCCAGTTTAACAACATTATTATTTATTCTAATTATTATTATTAATAAACTTGTGGTATATTTCAACAATCTATAAAGCAAATCTTCTCTACTTAGATAGATTATGTATCGTAAGATGTTGTATTTGCAATACAAATTCTTAGACATTACTGTTATAAATTCTGTTTTGTGTTATATTTTTATGTATCAAACTCAAAAATCATTACTAGATTAAAAACATAGCGTTTGTTTAAAGTAAAAATATCTGTAATAAATGGTTGGATTGATTAAATGAAAATGATGATCTTTTTAAGGCGACATTGAAAAGCCACTGCTCTCTTTTGCGACAACACAGGTGATGAGGTGCGTTGGTAGCGCTGTGGTTAAAGCTAGTCACCTAGAATAACGGAAGCTGTCTCGACATTTAAAAGATAAATGGAGGCAAGAAAAAGCTTCACACATGCAACGACTTTCTGATACAAATAAGCTTGGGAAATTCTATCGCGATGTACGGAAATTGATAGAAAATTCTTACTTAACAAAAGTGCCGCTTAAAGATTTGGATAGCGCACTTACAGTACACAAGTGATCAGGACATATTAAAGCATTTCCACACACTTTTTTTTGCCGTGAGGAAATGTCTACGCATACCCGTCCTCGCGGGGGCTAAGACGGGTTATTTCGGACTCGCACTGACAAAAACCACCACGTTGTTCCTTTTTGGCGCCTTAGAGATGAGGGATGATCACAGGAACTCTTTGGAAGTCTTCTGCGACCCCACCAGTGCTAGCTGCCGAAGCAACCCCTACAGCCATCTACCTCCCTCTGGGCGCGTCGGAACCAACGCGCCCCTAAGGAAGGTTAATGGCCCCTGTAGTCAGGTGACAGACTTCCCCGAGTGCGAGCTGTTATATCACCCTTACGTGTAGAATAGCCCTGACTAAGGTGCTGAATCAGCACCATTCGAATGGGTACATATTCGCGGGGGCACAGCCCACGGCAGTCCGTCTCAATGTTTCATCCGGGGTACTTGTCCTTATTTTAATGTATTATTTTATTGTCAATTTTATTAAAAGTTCCAGCTAATAAATATTTCTTTTTTTAAAAATCGAGTACCCCGTACAACATAGTGGTGCGGCCCCACCGAGTCGCGGAGAATAGGGAGAACGGCCTACGGAATGCCGACACTCTTCTTCTGATAAAAACTTTCCTTAATTACTCATTCTTTTGAGATAAACAATTCGCACTCCATCTTACTACACTCTTATAATATATCCTGTGATCAGGCTATCAAAACATCTTGAAATGTATCTGCAAATACGGTCTTCTGATCTGACGTACACGTGTATTTGACGTGCTCTGACTATACGTCCTTGGGATAGTCTCAATTTATTATTTTTTCTAATGAAAAGATTGCACCGTCTACACGGAAGTCCATACAGTCGACCATCTTGGCTTATATTATAAAAGGTCCAACAGTGGACTGATAAAGGCTGATTATGATGATGATGGTATAAAAAGCGCCTAAGGTAATACTTAGCTAAATATTTATTAAAATGCTTTTGTCTAATCGTATTTTAAATATATTTTAAAATTGTTTAAAACAAAAACTTAATCAAAATATGGATAAATGTAAGCTCCTATAACTTTTAACACTTATGACGTTAATTTTAAAGTAAGCACGAAGTATAAAATTAAACAGACCATTTACAATAATTAAATTTGTATTTATGTCATGTGTATTGAAATTGGTGAATGTTAACGACTTATTTTCGGATACACAGTGAATATTCCAATGAAAAAGTACGCGTTTCAGGTTAACCACACGCGAAATTTAATTATACGCGCGTTTAATACAATCTTGCTCGATGTTATTAAAATATTTATTTTAAAGGCTTTATGCAATTTTGTTTACGATTCGAGATTTTCTAAGAAAACACAATAGCATAATAATACCGTAGTATTGTATTGTAATATTTTGACTTTAACATTATAGTTATAAAGCAGTATTTTAAGGGTTCTGTGCCATTTACCGTTCCAACTTACGTATTCTTTTATAGTTTGCTGCATTGTACATTCCGCAATGGAAACAAGTAAAGTACTTGTTTCGAGTAAATAGAAAAAACGGCACAATACATAACATTTATTTAGGAAAATAAACAATCTCCCGTCATATATCTTTAGAGGAGTTCAGATTTCTGCAATTGTGCAGTTTAGAAAAGTACATCAATAAATACATGCTCAGTGAATAGGGTAATCGTGAATACGTACTGCGAGTAAAATCTATCGGCTGATTTATTATTTTATTATGTTTGTCTCCATGTAGAATTGACTGTTTCACAACAACTACAGTATTATTATAGCTGTTTTATTAAAACTTTACACCTTAGTACCCATTATTGTTTTATTCATTGTTGAAAATTACCACCAAAACATTCTTCGTGTATTTAAATTTCCATCAATAAATTACGTTTCTTTAATAACTGATTTCAAATTGCAAGCGTATAGTAGATATTTTAATTTATACTTAATACTATTATTTATTATTATTATTAAGCCTCTCAGAAAAAAAAGATAAATCCAAACGAAATAGACTTCACCGGGACCAAATAACGCTTACAATTGATAAAAAACATGTATAGTAAGGAAGCGTTGTACTTCGGTGCTATTGATTTTTATAATTGCCATAGTAACAGGAATGTAATGACAATTTATAATTGTAAATTTAGCCTTTAGTGTAAATTAACCTTAAAGTAATACTAGTGCCTTCCTCTTATTGGACACTCGGAAGCTTAGCTATACATAAGTGCTGTTTTTTTTTAATTGAAATATAAGAAATAAAATATATCGCCTTCAGTCTTACCTTAAAGTAATGCTAGAGCCCTCCTCTAAACGTCTGTAAGAAAAGTTGAGTGCGTAGCATACTCTTTTGGTACCTGGTCTTCGTTAACAGATAACAAAGATATTAGCCTTCTTCGTCTTTCCTCACGGTTTCCATCGTCGCCATGTTCGAGCAATTAGCAAGGAGATAACATGGCTGGTTACTCTGGACTCTCTACGAAGTACAACAGGTAGCAAGTAGACTTGCCTAACGGTAGGATCTCTCTATGCTGCTCTTCTACCAAGCCTTTGTACTTTCCCGCTAATATATGAGGCAAATAACCTTAATGGTTGAAAAGCTCTTAGGTTATTTTTTGCACCAGACTCGGCTTTCTATTACAGTTACAAGCGTCAACTATACGAAGTGGCCCGCAACAAAACTTTGAAAGTAGATACCATACCTCAACCAACAAAAAACATACTAATATTATAACCTAAAAACTTCAAAGTAATATATTACTGTTTTAATGCATAGACAATAGATAGACTAACATTACTTACCCAATTCCACGTGACGCACGTGCATGTAAAAGGTATTTAATAATAAAGGTCCTTATTGAAAGGCATTCCGATTGTTATCACTAAATAGGAGCCATAAAACTGCTTAACTCATTCTTTTTTTTGTCCTTTAATAAAACGTAAAACTTAAACCCATAATTACTTTAATACTCGAAGAGATATAAAATATTGTCTAAGTGAGCTTCCTGGGTTACAAATATTTTCGAACAAGCTGAATAGCTGCCCTCTCAGTTGATTGCTGTCAAAGCCCAATAAGCCGAGGCACAATTTTAAAAGACCGAAAAGTTTTCTTGTACATTTCATAGCATCTCTTTATTCCTTCTACATCTTTGTATTTCAAAAATAAGAATCCACGATCTTGAAAGCTTAAATTGTACAATAATTTTTAGGAGAACCATATAATAGTACCATTACAAATAACCATTTTTTGGGACTTTAATACATTTATATTTACACTTCATAGATGTTATTGTATTTTATTCACGTGATTACTATAGATCTACAATCCTCTTTTTGCGGATTTTTAGTGTAAATACTTAATATATTACTTCCGACGATCGAAACCTTTCCGTCCATATTAATATATTAAAATATACAGCGATGAACTGGGAAGAAGTATGGGTTCATTAATTCTAGATAAGTGTATGGGGAATCAGTATCTAATTATTGTATGCCAGGAGCAACCTACTTACATATTATGAAAAAATATTGACTGATACTCATTGCCCTAACACTATCTTGATTATCTTGATTGGGAGTAGGAAATGTTAATAGACAACATAGATATAAGTTAAATAACTATTTGTATATGTTATACAATAATAATTGTAAACATTTAACCCACAAATATCATAACAAAATTGATATTATTGACATTAATAATATAATTAATTGTAACAATTTTCATTTGACATATGGCACCTATCAAATTTTTAGAAAAAATTAGCTTGTATGCTATATTATTGTATTTTAAATAATTCAACCAAATGTTTGCTAACTTGACTCCTGCTTCTATTGAACAGGAACAAATTGTGACATCTAATAATTTGGAATCCGTTCAAGCAATAATTTAAATTAAATATTGAGACAACGGAGAAAATTCTTGCATATTAAACAATACTTTATAATTACTAAACAATAATGTTATTAAAAATAAATTTTCTAATAAAAGCACACAGTGTATGAACCTGGTACATCAAAATATTCAGGGAATAGCCAGCAAAGTACTTGAAAATGAACTGTTCTCGAATATTTGTAAAATTAATATATGTATATACTGAGCACTGGCTACAAGAATATCAGTTAATGTTAAATCTTGGATGCAACCAGGTTGCTAGCCTATTCAGTAGAGATAAAGCTATACGCGGTGGCTCTTTAATAATTATATATATATTGTGAGCCTCTCTCTTGAACGGACTATTGAAATAGCCTGTGCTGAGCTTGAGCACTTCATTGTTGAATGCGTGTACAGACCTCCCACAGCGTTATATGAACCTTTTGAAGTTGTTCTAGAAGAAATATTGGTAAAACTATCTGAATCTAATAAGTATATTATAATTTGTGGTGACTTTAACATTAATTTATTAGATAATTGCAACACCACACTTAGATTCAGATCATTGTTAAGTTCATATAACCTTTTAAATTTATTTATTGAACCAACAAGAATTACTGAGACTTCAGCAACATGTATAGATAATATATATACTAATTGTCAACCATTAAATAAGTCAATTATTAAAATGTTAACTTCTGACCATTGTGGTCAATTTGCCTCCTTTCAAATAGATAAAATGATATATAACAAAAGTTCGCAAGAAACAAGAATGTTTGTTCCTATGTATAAAAAGCGTATTGTGAAGTTCAGAAGTAATATATTACAAAAGTTAATTATTTACATTATGATGAAAATCACATGTACTTTATAGCGCATTATTCACTTTAATAAGAAAAGAATTTTATACTATATTTGCTTCTAAAACGGTTAAATCTAAAGGTTCTGCAGTGTTTAGTGAGTGGGCAACAGTCGAATCCAAAAAGCAGGCGGAGATTATATGAGCTTTATAGTCAAAGAACATATAACCATAACAATAACTTTGTTGACATGTTAGCGCCTATTCTAAAATATTTAAAAGTGTGTTATCTGGCTAAATGTTTATACTTTAAAAATAAAATAAAAATTCATCAGATAAAGTGAAAATGACTTGGAATATTATTAATAGCGAAACCGGAAGGGCCGCAAGGAGCAAGCTCTAAAATAACTTTAAATGTTGATAACCATACAATTGAAGCTGACATAGATGTTGCTACCTATTTCGAGAGATTTTTTTCCGACATTCCGGTTTCGACTACCAAGTCACTTTTGTCTTTTCCAACAGTTGCCGAATCACTTTTATAAGATAATGTTATTGAATGTACAAAACTGTTTAATTTTACAGATGTATGTTGCAAAGGCATTATAAGTGCACGTAGACAATTGTATAAAAAAAATCGCAGACCTTTGGGGAATCTCTGATAAGGTGATAAATTCGATTATTGATGTAATATCACCTAATCTAGCAACAATATTTAATGTAAGCATCCAGAGAGGCGAGTTTCCTGACCTAATGAAGCACAGTAGAGTTATACCGGTTTTTAAAGCAGGGTGTAATATGGACCCAAATAATTTTAGACCTATCTCTATTTTGCCTACTTTTAGTAAAATATTTGAAAAACTATTATTAAACCAATTAATGAAACATTTTAACAGTAACTGTCTCATTAATAACAAACAGTACGGTTTTACTAGGGGTCGCTCCACGATTGATGCTGGCGTTATGCTCATTAAGAGCATCTTTGAGGCTTGGAAAGCGTCGCAGGATGCTTTAGGAATTATCTGCGATTTCAAAAAAGCTTTTGATTGCGCAGCATGAAACTCTGGTCAGGAAATTACGTCACTATGGTGTAAGAAACGCCACTCAATCTTCTGTCTTCGTACTTGAGCCACCGAACTCAGAGGGTTGACGTGAATGGTAAAAGATCTCCAGGGCCCGGTAAATATGGGTGTCCCACAGGAGTCTATTCTTGGGCCTTTTCTTTCTCATCTATATAAATGATTTACCATATGTTATTAATAAAAACGAAGAGATAGTAATTTTTGCTGATGATACTTAATTGATTTTTAAAGTTTAACGTAATAAATGATGATGTAAATAATACTTTCTCTAGAGTGGCGCACTGGTTTAGTGTCAATAATTTGCCACTGAACCAGAAGAAGACAAAATGTATTAAATTTCTGACTCCAAATGTAACACCGAATAAACGTGAAGTGTTTATAGATGAAAAAGAGTTAGACGTTGTTGAGTCAACTGTGTTTCTGGGAATAACAATAGATACCAGATTGCAGTGGGGCCCTCATATTAATAGACTATCAAATAAACTCAGCTCTGCAGTAACAAAAATCTGTCGAATAAACTCAGCTCTGCAGTAAAAAAAATCAGACAATTAACTGACGTGGAGACGGCCCGGTTAGTATACTTTAGCTATTTTCACAGTGTAATGTCTTATGGCATTCTACTGTGGGGAAGTGCGGCGGATACTAATACGATCTTTGTCCTCCAAAAACGAGCTATTCGAGCGGTTTATAACCTGGACCCAAAGAATCCCTGAGAAAATTGTTCCTAGAAATTAAAATACTAACCGTTACTTCTCAATACATTTTCGAAAACCTAATGTATGTGCAAAAAAATAGAAATGATTTTCGCAGACATTGTGATGCACATAACATAAATACTAGAAACAAACATAATTTAATTCTTCCAGCAACTAGACTGCGAAGAATAAGTAAATCTTTATGGGACAATGTATACGCTTTTACAACAAAATCCCAGTAAACGTTCAGAATTTATCTATTAATAAATTTAAAAGTAGTAAAGGAACTTTATGTGTTAAAAGGTTATTATAATTGATTTTAAAATATAACAAGGCTAGTAATGGAATCTCGTCAGGCTTTTCAAGTTAATTCGTATGATAGTACTGTTTAGCTTAAAAATTTTTATATATATTTGATTATTTTAAAAGATGACAAAATAGCCCGCTGAGTTTCTTTCCCGGGTTCTTCTCAGGTAGGCGTCCTATTCCGAACCATTGGTATCCATGACAATCAATAAGCAAATTTACCTTCTATTTGAATAAAGATATTTGAATTTAATTTGTTTGAATTCCATGATTAAAGGCGAATCAAAGGTACATATCTTTATCTTATGAAATCTTATCTTCGACCTTAAATCAACAAAATCACTATTACTGCCCTTTTGAACAATTTAGTACCCTTCGGTCTTAAATTCATTTCGTTCGATAAATATCCTTTTGCCCACCCCCAATTAGACCACGGGGTTTGGTCCAAACACCCTTTATCGAGGGCGTGCATTAGGATAGCCTATTTCCGGGGACTAACACGGTCATGATGATGATGTCCTAAATGATAAAATAAAATTTAAAAGTTCAGATAAGTAAAATAAATCTTTGAAAACTTAATTTTTCCTAAATTTAAATAAACGGGCAAAACTAAATTGACCAAATATTTTTCCGTAAAACCAACACCGTTAATCTTTTTCCTCGTTCGGGAAATTTTGGACACGTTTTTAAGCTTTTACAGAAGACAGAACTACTACCTTAAAGTTCTTTATTATTTTTGCTCAATACTTGTTTTTTGAATAGACTTTCAAAATATTTTTTTTGTAGAAATTTGTACGTTTACGGTTTTATTTTTTAATTTTTACTGGAACTAATGTAAATAAATTATTAGTTTTACCAAAGAAAATATTCCCAATAAACAGAGGGACGTGTATAACACGCAAGCAATATAGCATAAAGCTAAGGTTCTAATGTTATTACTTTATAAATGAGGTGTAATAATTCTTGGTAAAAAGAAACTAACTGCTCACCCATGTTGATATTCCATTCATAAAATGAAGTCAATACTTTGTCTTCAGTTCTTCTATTTTACAAATAACGAGGGCTTATGTTCTGTATATAGAATTAAAACTGAAAACTTATCATTTCGTATATTGTCTTCTGAAGGACACGATTTAGAAAATAATAAAGAGAGATGAGACTTTTAAATAAATTATTTCACACAATTCTTATACCAGATGAATATGTGATAGTTTTGCGTAAGCGATCAACTTTTCTGCTTCCTTACGTTCTTCTCTTGGTAAATAATATTAAAAAGTTTGTTCCGATATGACGTCATGAAAGTTTCAGTAGCAAATATAATGGGGAGTATCAATCACGTGTGATGTGAATGGAATAGAATCGTTCACTTCCTTGAAGTCTCCGTACTTTTAATGCGGTACGATCGACACTTTACCCGACAATTTATGAACTTTAAAAGAAAAACCGACTAAAAGGATCTACTACGGTTTATCTTACTTACATCTTTGACATATTATATATAGTGACGGCTTTTTCTGCGGCTCCTTTATTAGTGGCAAGTAACTATTTATATTAATTTAAATTAGATATTATTATTTGCATAATAATGTGGCGTAGCGGTTAGCGATCCATACTGTTACACTAAACTTCGATTCCCGTCACGGGAAAAATATTGTATGATAAACATGGTATTTTTTGCCGTGTCGCGGTGTTTCTATCTATATAATATATATTTATTAACAAAAGAAAATAAAATCTATGTACGTATCAGTTATCTAGTTATCATAGTACAAGCTTTTGTACAGTATGGGACTGGACGATGTTTCGTTATTCTTCTAGAAATATGTAGGGATATTATATTTATAACTTTGGAATTTTAACCGTAAATTAATGAGTTCAGAGAAACCATCTTAAATAAGACATGTCAAGATAGTAATTATAAGCAATATTATGTTCACATGTCATAATTGACTTTTTAAAATTGAAAAAAACTTTCTTTAACTCCTTATCAAAAACTTTTATAAGGATTTATTCATTTCTTAACTTAGGCACTTTAAAGGTTAAACTACAAACAATAAGACAGAATACAATGTAACAATTTTTTATCCTTAGTACAAATACGATTCTTTTGTAAATCGTAAATCAAAGTAGCTCGTACAAAATGGGCACATAAATCTTCAGTAATGGACACTCGCAGACTCTTTAAATAATATATCTTTATTACGCTTACCTGGACGATTGAACTTTCGTATAAATTGTATATTTCAACATTTATAGGTTTAGTTAATTTCCTACAAAAATTTTATTATAGTTAAACAATTTAAGAATGTCTCCAACACACATATAATTAAAAGGTATGTACATTTAAGATATTTTAGACAAAGAGGGTTAATAGTTTTACCGAATACTTTTCGGTGGATTAAAATGTTTAGGTTTATACATGATTCCATTCTGTGAATATTTCATATGCGGAACGGGAATCTACCGTAGAAACATATTTGCAATTTTTTACGTGTAAGATTTTCTTATATCATAAATTCGGTGCCATAATATACAGCCATAATGTATACGCCACAAGTGATACTAGACCAGTTTGATAAAACTTTATCAGCTCTTTCTGTTGATTACGTCATAGTCAAAGTCAAATATCTTTATTCGACATGGAAGCGTTACACTTTCTTATTTCTTGTCAAATAATCTACCCCCGGTTCGGAAACGGAAGCCTCTGACCAGAGAAGAACCGGCGTAAGAAACTTAGCGGAACTTTTTTTTTTAATAATTTTACAAATTTTTACATATACCTTAATTACTTCTTTGAAATTGCCTGGAGTGAACAGTTCATTACCAGGGTGTGTTATCTATCAAATTGTCATTACAACAATAATATCCTTTAACACACAAACGTTTTTACACAACTTTTTTTAATTTACTTACAGATAAAAGCTAAACGTTTTCTGGGATTTTATCGTAGAAGAGTATACACAATGTATGCTCTCGCGTGAAAGATTTAATTGTTCTTCGGAGCCTAGTTTTTGGAAGAACAAAATTATGCTTATGCTAGTATTTATCTTATGTGTTACAATGTTTTACAAAATCATTTTTACGTTTATATTATAAATATGTATTGAGAAAAAAACAGACTTTCATTTGATTTCTGTAAACATTTTTCCTCAAGCGATTCTTTAGGGCAATTAGACTGTTCAAATCCCTCTTTTCGAATTTGAATAATATTAATATCAGCCGCGTTTCTCCCAGCAGAATGCCATAAGACATTATACTGTGAAAATAACTAAATATACTAAACGGCTGTCCAGCATAGTTGTTGTCTAATTTTTTGACTGCATAAGCCGCTGAGCTAAGTTTTTAGCCAGTCTATTTATAGAGGCCCCATTGCAGTTATTTTTTGTTTAGTTTTTTGGTTTAACATTAAATTTTTTGCTCGAAACCAGTATTTTACTTTTGAGACGTCGTTTATTCTGAATATTAAAGTATCATCAACAAATAATACAATCCTCGTTATTGCTCAACCTGGTTGTTGGGTCCTTATATAGACCGGGAAGGGAAGGCCTCAAAATAGATCCCTGTGGGACCCATATCGACTTGCGCGGGAGATCTCTTGCCGTTCATCAACTCTCTGAGTTCGATGGCTCAAGTACGAAGTCAGAAGTCGGTGCGCATTTTTGATACCTGTATGGCTTATTTTCCTGACCAAAGTTCATCTGTACAAGTCAAATGCTTTGGTTAATTCACGAAACACCTAAAGTATCTTGTGACCGTTAAAACCATACTGTTTTTTGTTTAGTATATTTCTGAGAACTAAAATGTATTAATTGGTTGAAATTTTATAGGCAGGAGTATATAAATAGGTCTAAGTTAGTGGGGCTGTAGTACGCCTGATTTAAATACCGGGAATAATTTCACTGTGTTTCTTAAGGTCAGGAAATTTACCAAATAAATCATTAGAAATAAGCTTAAGCAAGGTATTAATATCAATAAATTATACTTCCAAGATCTCACAGATCACAGTTTTTAATGTCCGAGATTTAAAATTGGACACATTATCTTTAACTTACTTACAAAATAGAAATTATCTTTACTTTTTTGATATTTCTTTCAATAAGGACTCTACAACAGTTGGAGAAAACAAAGCATTAGTGGTAGGAAATGTCTGAATAAAAATTTTTAAAGGATCCACACGATTGTATTTTCTTATTAACATTTAACCGAATTTCAAAGTTCTTTACAGCCCTTCCCTTTTACCATAATTATTTTCCAAGTCATTTTATTTTGTCCGATACTTTTTTTTTATGTAGATTAATTCCACAGTCTTTTTCTGAATGTTTTGGGTATACATTAACATATCCACAAAGGATTGATTGGATTTAAGTCTTTTCATATAAGTTCAAATAATCTGTCTGCTTATTTATTCCAACTGTTGCCATTCACTAAAGCTACAGATCTTTTTTGATTTCTGTTTTAAAAGTAAATATTCTTAAATTCAGTTGTTACTTTGTAAATAATTTACTATACAGTATATCCGCTTACTATTATAATGCCCATAACTAATTTTTTTTATACTACTTCTAAACTTCTCAATACGTTTTCTATCATAGAAACCTTTTTTTTGCACAATATTTTTGTGAGATCTATTATCAAAAACAAAGAAGCTAATTGTCCATGATCGATGATACTTTTAATGATGGATTTATTTAGTATACAATTTGTAAATATTTATCTATACATTGGCCAGGAGGGCTACGTGATCATTATACCGGATCTTACTATTTTGCGTATTTCACCACTGTTAATTAGTAAACAAGTTAGTTATCAAATTACACCCGACGTTTCAAACCCTTCTCTGAGTTTATTTGTGTCTGTACCCTCATCATGAGTCTGTAAACTTGTTTTACTTATCGTTACTAAGTAAAGACTATATTAACAACTTTTTCGTAAGAAAGAATAAAAAGCATTGCAAAAATTGATATATTGTAGTCTTAGTATTTATCATCATCATCATTATCAACTCCCTAACATTTCCTGTGAATGGCCTTTTCAAAAGGCCAAGACACCGATCTCCGCATCCCCTTGGTCGGTGGTCAACAAATACTTCATTTTCTTAAACGTGGACTCCACTCTAAAACCTTATTAGCCCACCAGCCGTCCGTTCTTCGGACTCATGAAATCCAAGCCACAAGAAACTCTGAGCATAGCGCGTTCCATAGCTCGTTGAGCTACGGCAAACTTGTGGACCAGTGCCATAGTCAGATGGCAGATGCCAATCTGGTTCTGCTCTATATTCATCACGGGAAAGACAAGTCAAACAAAGTCTTTAACGTACTTCCCGTTTCCCCAACTGAATCCTCATATTCTGCCTTCCTCTCGAAGCTGTGTCTTCCCAACTGCAATATAGTCTGATACTGCAACATAGTATTTATTGAACCAACAGGACTTAATTAAGAGTTACATAGGTCTACTAATGGCTCCCACTTCCGATTACAGATGCCCATTTTTTATCTAAAATTTTCTAATGGTACAGTGGCATAAATATTCAGGTGAACATCAGAATTTAGAGCGATAAACATAAAATCTGATAGGCGTCAGGTCTGAATGGTATTCATCAGATGGATATTGCACATTGAAGTCATAAAAGGTGTATTGAGTAGGAAGGACGCCAGGTGTTTCCAATTGATGACTTATTCTAAAAAAACAAAAACTCTCAAAACTTAGTTTCATTAATTTGTTATTAAATATGTTTAATGTACAGTAATAAGTTTGTTTCAAAAATAACACCATACAAAAAAAATGTTTTATACATGAACGTTTTCAATAAATAGATGTTATAACAGTGTTAGGATGCTACTGTGCAGTATTCCCATCTGCTGTAGCATCCTAATTCTTGATTGAAAATTGGGAGGAAGTGTAATAAATTATACATGCTAACTGAATAAGGTAATCTATTGCCAGTAAACTCTATTAGCTGAAGTCTCGTTTATTAGTTCTATCTCCATGTAGAATTTCACAGCTTTTGTCATAGTATTTTGTAATATTTTGTAGGTGTTAGGTCCTTTTTACAGGGGACCGTCTGGGGCGGTACCACTGCGGTCACAGTAGTGTGAAAACACTACTATGTTCCAGTTTGAAGGGCATTGAAGCCATCGTTATTGACTGGGTAAACGAGACTTAACATCGTATGTCTTGCAGTAGGCAGCGCGTTAGTGATACCACTGGTATTGCCAATATATAAAGGCGTCGGTGACCCCTTTCCATCAGGTGGCCCTGCCTCGTTGGCCTATTACGGAAACTTTCAAGGCAGTTATTACAATATTCATTGTTATACATAAGTGGTTTGCAGGTTTCTTTTAAGTGTTTTTCATAAATTTATTTTGAAATGCGATTTTTTCCGATAAAATTTAATAGTTTAATGCAATCGTATAATGCACCATCTAAGCCACTTCTAAAAAAACTTATATAGCAGTTCTACATAGCAATAAATCTTACTACATTTTTGTAAGTTTTACGCGAATGGTAAGATGTAACTCTTAAGTTAAAGAATAAATAATTCAGATACCAAAGCAGAAAACGTATGTATTTTTATAGTAAATCTATTTGAATTAGGTGCATAAGAACCTTGTTTTACTTTCCTTAATTAATTTTACCATTGAGATCAAAAAAGCGCTAAACTCTAATAAAGTTGCTACACTCTAATAATGTGCTCTTTTGATCAGGCTATCTAAATTCCTTGAAATGTATTTGCAATAGCTGTCTCCTGATTGGACGGGCACGTGTATTTGACGTGCTCTGACTATACGTCCTAGGGATAGTCTCAATTTATAATTTTTTATAATCAAAGGATAGCACCATCTGTACAGTAGCTAGTCCAAGTTGGCATCGAGTTGCGGAGGGTCGGCCTTCTTGGCGTTCATTAAAAAAGGTCCAACAGTGTACTGATAAAGGCTGATTATGATGATGATTATAAAACAAAAGCGCCTAAAGTAATATTTTGCCAAATATTTATTAAAATACTTTTGTCAAATTGTATGTATAATATATACTGAAATTGTATAAAATAAAAACTTAAACAACATCTCGATAAATGTAATCACCCATAACTTTTTAACAGTCTTATAATGTTCCTTGTAAAATGAACAACGATGTGTAAAAATAAACGGACCAATTACAATGACTAAATTTGTATTTAAGTCATGTGTATTGAAATCGGTGTAGGTTTACACCTTATTTCGGATACACGGTGAATACTCAAAATTCATTTCAAACAGGCAATTACGAACATTGGCGATGTATTTTCAGTAAATGACCGAATGAAACAGTGCACAATTCAGGTTTACCGCACATTTCACGCGCATTTATTACAACCATGCAAGTAATTGGTTACATGTTAATGTTTACGATTTTACTATTATTTTCTTTTGTATTATATGATTTTAGTATGAAATTAACGGAAACTAGTTTAAACCACTTATTATTTACCCTACTATTACGTACAATTTTTAAAGAAGAACTTGTGCAAAACATATTGGAATAGATAAATTAATACTAATTTACTTTTATATTAGAATAATATGAATGTTTTCAGGTGTTTTACTTTAATTTTAATTAATAAAAATTTCAGATTACGTAAGCCTGCCCTAATAAACCCCATATCCATTAGAGGAATTGGGACCGTATCCCACCACGCTGGTTTGGTGGTGGACCGACTTTACATGCCCATTGGAGTGATCAGCCCAAATTGCCCTAAGCTACTAGGAAACAACAATGAAAATTTGTTGAGTCCCCGCAGGATTCGAATCCACGACGTCCGGTTTCTAAAGCACACGCCCATACCACTAGGCTACTGAGGAAGCATTGTAGGTAAATATTAAAATAAGGTCTCAGTTCGTTCACTTTTTCAAATAAACTCAATATCTTAATTTAAACCTAAAAAGTGTCTCGTTTCATTTTCATCTAACAAATTAGTTCCATCGTATAGATTTATTAATTGTTGCTGTGAATCAATCTAAAAATACATAATTATTTTTAGGGATTGAGATGTACTTAACTGTATTAAGTAATCTTAAAAGTACTTTAAATATGTTATTTCGAAAGCTATATTATGATATACTGCGACTGCTTTGACGGTGAAATATTTATGGTTGCAGAATTTGTTACTTAAGAATCAAAAGGTCAGATCACTCTTGGTTTCCGAAAACTATTAACTCGTCCCTACGGCTACAGCAATAGCTTGCTAGAGACTAGCGCTCGGTCGGTTGATCACCTTTTTTTACCGTGGGAAATGTCTACGCATACCCGTCCTCGCGGGGGCAAGGACGGGTTATGTCGGACTCGCACCGACTAAAACCACCACGTCGTTCCTTCTTCACGCCTTTAGGGTGGGGTCACAGGAACGTGCTTACATTCATCTGCAACCCCACCAGCGCTGGCAGCCGGAGCAGTCCCATCTCGACCCTACGGCCATCTGCCTCCCTCTGGGCGCGTCGGAACTAACGCGCCCTTCGTCTCGATCCCTATAGTTAGGTAACAGATTCCCCCGAGTCTGTTATTCAGGGGCCATGGGAGCCGGGAGTTCTCAACCCACGCAGAGATGAGACTACTAGGTCCCAGCAGCGGCCCGGATGTTAAGCCTCACCGCTAGCTCCATTTCAGCCGCAGACGGAGGAGAGATCGACGGCACCATGCCGAATGTCCCCTCCTCCCACGGACCCTCCACACCCGCCCCGCAGAGTCGCGGAGGATAGGGAGAGCGGCCTATTGAATACCGACACTCCTCTTTCCCGCGACTCCTCCTTGGCTGCACAGGACAGGGGTGGCAGCGCGTCTACCGCCTCTTCCCCGTCCGGCGCACCCTTAAGGGCGCATCAAAAGCTGGCTTCTGCAGCCAGCTTGGAGCAGCCTCCTCCACGGCAGGCCGGCCAGGTTCCTCTTGGCTTCCCACGGCTAGCCAAGCCGCAGGTACTGAGCCCCACCGCTGCGACAAAACGAGAACCTGTTCGGGCTCGGTCGATCACCTACCTTAACGTTCCACAAATAATACTCAGTCTTATATTGAAATGATTTATTTAATAATGTTTTTCCTACATTTACATATCAAAATATTATACATATATTACATATCTAAATTTCTATGATATGATTTTGGTATATTCAAGAAATGTTCTATAATAACAATATATAACTTATTATAAGTTCTAATTGCACATATCTATACCAATGTTGAAAAGATCTTTATCTGTTCTGAATAGCCTTTAGAAGTACTGAACAAATTTGAGATAATCTTTTAGTACTAGAAAGTTATAGCATCATTAAGTAACGTAGGCTACTTTTTTCAGTACAAACATCTATATTAAAAAATCTAAAAATAACACAATTAGATCCGTGTTGGGACTGTCAGTTATAAATAATCAGCAAGGTATGTTTAATAAATATTATCCTGGAGTATATAATCATTCATAAAGAAATATCTAAGTATAGCAAATTTTATAAAAGGCCTTTTTATTTTTATGATCTTTACCAAAGTTGCCATTCCTAAAGGGTATTTTAATAATTTACAAGACAAGCGTCAAGTTCCACGATTAAATTTATATATAAATCATCGTGTGATTAATGGTGATACTTGTTGATGTTTTTCAGTGGCAATTATTTTTGTTTTTATTTATTAATAAATGTAGATGGTTTCTATGAAATTAAAGTGTTTTGCAACGTTTTTTCTTGATCTATAGTGTGACTAGTAATGAATACAATTTTTTTTAATAAAGAAAATACTTAACTGCTGTCATAATGCTTACGCTGGTGCACTAATAACGCCCTACGTGTATTCGCAGGTCTCTGGCACTCTCTTCTTTTGCGTAGATGGATCCAATTCCATACAAATTTATGAAATCACCACTGCTAATTGTTATTTATCTTATCCTGTCTTTTATAGTATTTATGTTTATATTATGTGAAATTTTTGTTATCCTTTGTGCTGTTTTAATTTTTCATTTAGAATTATTAACGAAATTGTTTTTCATTTAGTTATAAGAGCCTATAATTACTAAAATGTTATGGATTTTTTATCTGAAATAAATGCTATAATAATAATAATAATATTAAATTTACTGTATATGTATAGTGTTGTTTTTTATTGGTTTTATTAGTGTCCGACCGAACTTTCGGTTTCGGTTTCGAGTTTCGCCGAGTTTCGGCCAAAATGAAGTTTCGGCCGCAGTTTCGGTTTCAGCCAAATTTGGCGAAACTTTGCCGACTCGAAACTGAGTTCAGAAATTGTCGTGATATCAAAATTATACGATTTCGAAACTGAAACAAAATTGTAGTGAAAGTCAAGTGTCATTGCTTTAATCGTGGCCAGGGCAGTCGATTTTAGTTCAGACGAGCATTCCAAGTTACCTAAAAGAGATTGATGATTCTTCTTAAACGATGAGGAGGGATCAAAAATTTGTGAGAACAATATATATACTCCTAGGTAACAAAAACAATACTGGAAGGCGTAGCTCATTAAAAGAGATGTGGTGTCGTGGAACACCAGGTAGGAACAAAATTCGTTCGGCTCATGTAGAACCGACTCAATTTGCAAAAAAAATCAAACTGCTGATTTTATTAGTTTTTATTTAAGTATAGAAAAGTATTTAGGAAATTCATTATTTTAGGAAATAATAAATAAACAAAAAAATCATAATTCAATTTATCAAGTAAAATAACTAAATATGTCTCTTTATTTTTGTTTGAAAACATAAAATTACATCATCATCATCGTGTCATCATCAGCCTGTGTCAGTCAACTGCTGGACATAGGCCTCCCCTAATGCACGCCACCGCGATCTTCGGCTATTCTCATCCAGCCCATACCGGCACTTTGCGAATGTCGTCACTCCACCTTGCCGCAGGGCGTCCTACATTACGTAAATTACCTAGAAATAAAAAAAAGTATTATAGATTATTGGCTTGTGTATACGACGGTTTTATTTCTTACGGTTTTACTATCACATTTTTTTTCTGTTCGGTCGCCCAGCATAATTCCTATATCCTCAAAGCCTGCCGTAAGGAACTTCGTTCTAAAAAAAAATCATCGATTTTCCCTGCCTTTATTTTCGATGTAGTCATTTGTGCTTTGTGTCCAGAACGTGTTCTCGTAAATAGAGACAAATCAAATAATGGCTTGTTGTTAAAAACCTCTTAAGAAAAATTAACGACGCAAGAGATTCATTGCGATTCGAGGCAACATTGCAGAACTATGTTCTGCCGTATTCCATTGTCGCTAGTTGGACTTGTCAATTTCGACTAGGGAGAAAAAGCACGGAAGACAAACAGTCGTCAACCGTCCATCCACATCCGCTTTCCAAGAAAAAGCTGGACAAGTTCTAATAATATTGTAAAACTTTTGTAATCAATTGACGAAACATGGGTTCATACTTTTGATCAGGTGGCAAAACATTAATCTTCGCAATCAGAAACGGCCATCGTCGTCAATATTTATGCCGAGTCATCGGCTGGCAAGGCCTCAATATTTTAGAACTCAGATAATACCAGAAGTGATATTATCATAAAATACCAGGACGTGGTACCTCTATATAGCTTTAATCCCCAAGTTCAGGAATTCCATCAATGAAAAAAAAAGAAGAAAACTCGATGGAACGTGCTGTTTCTATTAATTACGCACCGCGCATAGTAGTGATTATCTATATCTGTTTTCATGTTGTCCCAAAATTGAAAACAATACTTAAGGACAAAACATAGTGCGAAGACATATTAAAGGACCTTTTTGGGGAAAGGATTAAAGCTTTGGAAAAACGCTGGACTCCGTGTGTATGGAACTTGGAGACTTTGTAGAAAAATAAATAATTAAAATGTCATTATGTTTTATCTCGTTCTCACTAATTTTTGATCTCCACTGTACGTACCAATACAAACAAAATTATTAAAAATATGAAATCCGCTAGTTTACGGATTTTTCGCGTTACTTTAATATATTTATTACCGACGTTTCGGATTTTCGTTAAAAAACGAGTACAAAAACTACAAAACCGAAGGACAACATAAGTACTTTTTGTCAAACCAATATTTAAAATTGAGAAAACGAAAGATATGTCAATTTTTTAAATAAAAGCTCTGACGGTTATTCCAAAGCATTGAGATACAGACATATACCAACTTAGTCTGCCCGTGATCATGGATGCTGAAAAGAATCCGAAACGTCGGGAGTAAATATATTTAAGTAACGCGAAAAATCCGTAAATTAGTGGATTTGATATGTATAATAATCGCGTAAACAATACAAATAATTACAAGTATTGAAGATCTAAATATACCTATACTCAGTATTCAATGCAACATTAATAATTAGTGATTTGTTTATTGATAACTGATACTCCTTTTGTTATAAGAATTTCATTCGAAAAAATATTTGCGGTAATTTTTAATTTTGTTATTTAAAAAAATATAATCTAAGTTAATTATGAAAAAAATGATTACTACAAACTTAATATACTGAGTCACCATGTCATGTCCCAATTAATGCAGAATAATGGGTAAAAAGCACCGAATTTCAGTATTTTTAGAATTTATTTACTTAATCACGTGAGTTTCGGTTTCGGTTTCGGTTTCGGCCGAAACTCGAAGCCACCGAACCGCTTTCGGTTTCGGTTTCGGTTTCGGCCGAAAACCAGTTTCAGGTCGGACTCTAGTTTTATTTTATGTGTGTTTTTAGGTTTAAAATTTAGGTTCGAATTGAAATTAAAAGGAAATATAAATTTTATACCGTTCCAAAGTCAAATTTATTTACTTCATAAATCTTCTATGTTTGTTTCTCAATTCACCTTTGTTTGTTTAAGAAGCGAAGATTGACGTCAAAAAACATCGGGAGTCTGATAGCAGAAATAACTTTAAAATAGATTTTTTTATATATAGCTTTAAATTGATTCACAATAAATATACTAAAACTCAGCTAACATTGAGAATAGATTAAGTGGCAACAAATGTTAATTAATACGTGCGTCGTTTAAATCTTACGCAAATTAGGACCCGGATAACTGCCATTAATTGCTTCTGTTAGTTCCTTCCACACATTAGGGCGGAAATTTAAATAGACTTTAATTAGAAATTTTCAATTAATTGAACATAGAACGTATTGAAAACAGGAATTTACTGTTATAGAATTTTTAATATATGTATAAAGGCATCTGATATTAACGGTATAGTAGTTCAAACTGAATATTTCTAGATACTGCTGTATTCGCAAATAGAAATATTCATTATGATGTTTGAAATGAATATTTCTATGAGAGAATTTATCTATTAATATACATCACATTTATGCCAGAAGTTTCGAAAGCAAAACATTACATTTCTGTAATACTATTTCTTTTATTGAAGCAAAGAAGGAGGAACTATATTATCAGTGAATTAATAGCCATTTATTATAGCTATAATTTTGTCTAATTTACAAGCTTAGGATGTACAATTCTATAAAATAATATTTCGATCTATCTAAGAAGATATTAAATGAAATATACCTTGAACATAATCATTTACATTACTATTAAGACAGTATTATCCTTAATTATCTTTTAAAGTACCACATTTTTTTCTTATTTTTTTGGGTAAAGCAATGAGACAAGTAGGACAGTCACCTGGTGGTAAGTGATACCCGCACTGCTCATAAGAAAAGCAACGTAAGACGGAACAACTCCACTCATCGCACTGAAAAATGAGCCGTTATGTCTCATTCCAGTAGTAACGCTAGAATTTGTACCCTTCAAACCGCAAGACAGTATTATTTACACACTACTGATTTGCGGCAGAAATAGGCACTGTGAAAGGGACCTACCTCTACATATATTCCACTACTAACATTCATGTAAATCGATTTAATGTCAACAATAGAGTAAAGCCGACCTTTTTAGTTAATTATCCAGGAAAAAAGTATGAATAAACTATATTATTAGTACTATATTAACAATAAACTTTTTAAATAAGAAATGTAGAACATGCTCCGTTCTTTGCGATAGTCATATTCACATTATAGACAACGATTACATATTAATTAAAATATGTAGCTCTTTCACCACAAGTCTATACTAAGTAAACAATTATTAAATTGTAAATATGTAATATTAAAATACAGTTGTCTAATTTAAGAAACGTTTAGATAATTGATGTTCAATCATTAGAAATACAAAATTATGAATGAAGAATAGGAATTGTTTGTGTTGTGCTGACCATTATCTGACATATTAGTTAAAAAAATAAAAGAAGCGACTTGCTGAAGCCGTAAAGATACTAAATATAATATCGTAAAATTAACGAATATGTGAATAGATCGTCATACATACCATTATTGGCTGCCAATAGTTTCTTTGACATTGTTAGGGCAAAAGTGGGAGGAAGGCTGATGAATGGAAATTTACGGTCTATTTAATCAAGTATCAACTTTAAAGACGTACTGCCTGTCTCGATTGTAATAACTGAACTTCAAAATTTTAGCATAAAGATCATATAATGCGTATATTTTATTCTGGCATTGATTTAATAAATCATATATTATTGATATATTTAATTGTGATAGGTACTATACGTACTTGATCACAATATTTTGAACGATTGAAGCAGAATTATTTTGAATAATAAATTAAAAGCGCCAATAGTAAATGTGCGCAAATGTATTTTTGTCTTCAATTTATTTGATGTTTTAGTGACTCGTCGTCGCAATTCATCTTCTCCTCGACGTAATTTACTTATAAAATTGATAGAGTTACTTGGCGTAAGTTACAAAGATAGACGAATTAACAAGGCTTTTTATTTGCAACATTTTATAGCATAAAGTGTACACTAATGTATTAATTTATCTACTTAATTTAGTAATATCAATAAAAAGTAAAAATGGAATAAAAAATATAACCGATTTCAAAATCCTGCGAAAGAAACCATTTGTTATCTTTTTTATGTAACACAATAAAATTGTGCAAAGCCACACTTCCTATTTGTGAAGTCAGCGGTAAACCCGAAATGTGTAATGTTTTTTTGGGTCATTTACCGAAAATAAGTTGCTAGCGTTCATACAATTGCATGTATTGCAGTAATTAACGAACCAGTTTCGATGCATATATCGTGAACATATCAATATAATAATTATATTAGTTATAAATTCTAAGTCTACAATTTTTCAAATAATTTTTAAACATGTTTTTATAAGAACTAACTTAAAATTGTCCTATTTACAATTTGCTTTTACCTGTGGTCTTTTGTTATACAATTGAATTATTATGCTTCATCATCATCACCCTGTGATAGTCCACTGCTGGACATAGGCCTCCCCTAATACACCCCTATCCATTAGGGGTTTTTTTCGTTTGACCACCACGCTGGTCAAATGAAACCCGCATGTAAACTATTTGTAGTTGGATGTAAACTAAAGTGAAGTTTTAAAACCTTTTTTATTTTCAAGAGGGACTATCCATGGTTGTCCTCGCGCGAGCAAGAACATTTGGCAGACTAGCACTAATTAAACCACCACGTTCTTTCTTCTTTGTACCTAAATAGACCATCATGTATGTACGGCCCACTTCACCTTTGTGATTGTCATGGTTAATTTGAATTTAACTTAAACCCTTGACAGGGTCACAATTTGGCGTACTGGTGAGGTTTAGTACCTGCGGCCAGGAGTGGAGAAAATAATAGGTACCTGATCAGCCTAATTTAAGTCGATAGTTACGTAGCCCCTCCCCATATGCATCTACGAGGATGCGTCATCAGTAGCCATAGACATAGGCCTCCCCTAATGCACATTAGAAGGTAGTTTGGACCGTACCCTACCACGCTGGTCCAATGGTCGGTGGACCGACTTTTTGCATGCCCATTCGACGCATGGATCATTTTAATTTTCAGACCATTTGGTGATTGGCCCAAATTGTCCTAACCACTCAGAAAACAACGATAGCTCAATTTTGTTTTTCCAAGGGATTGAAACCCACGACTTCCAGTTTATAAAGTAAAGGCCAAAACCGATGGGCAATGCGGTACGGTACGAGGATACGTATGTTTAGGCATTTCCCCCAAAAATAAACCTAGTTAAAGTATATTTAAGAAATACTAGGAAACAGCGCATCATAAAATTGTAAAAAAATATTTTTTAATTTTTATAAAATTTAAATGGTAGTTTTCGATTTCCAATTTACGATCAATACCGCTTTACGTACCTAAAAGACATAGAAGAGTAAAAATTGGACTATTAATATTCCGTGATAAACTGCAAAGTAGCGCTTTGGTCTTGCTTCGGTCAGTAAATTTGAATGTTAAAGTTACGTTCCTTTTACAAAAATTTTAAGAGTATATTACATGAATTAACTACAGACCCATTGCCGATAAATCAAACCAGAAAATCTATATCCCACATCCCATAGTATTTTCTATAGAATGTATGCTAAAGTAAAAAATTACAAAGGGCCTAAGCTGTGTGCTAAAATTTATGTTTAACGCTTCATTAAAAATCGATAACGGATCGTGCATTAGATTTGAAAGTAATCCTAATTCGGGATCACTTCCGGTCTTACGGCCATTAAAAATCCGTACTTTTAAATTTAGTCACCCATAAATATACTTGACATTTCGAGTTACGTGACTGTCAATTATTTTTAATAGTCACATAACTCGAATATACAAGCTTATTATAACAAATTTAATTTATAAACGTGGCTTAATGCAATTATAATTCGCTCACCTCCTTGCTCTCTCAAGACATTGTCTTTAGTTATGATAGCGTAGGTCCTGACTCTACTCTATTCTAACTCTTTGTAAAGAAATATCTGTTGTGGAACACCATATGTAGAAAAATAATATTTGCTTTGCATCATTTTTTATTCATATACTGCTTAATCGTGTTTTACTTTTGTCAATTTTGCGACAAAATTATAAATTATTTATGCCAGAAAGAAAAATGGTACATATAGCAAAATCGTTCATTATCTAAACCAATACAATATAACATGACTTATTGCAACTTATAGACTTATAGTTCAATGAAAATTATTTTATCATATTATAGATAAGGTCATAATAATTCCAAAATAGCAAATTATGAATTGAATACGCTCTACATTACACAATAGGTTACTATACAGTATAAATAAACTGGTAGCTATTACGAAGTAGCTTGTTTATGTCGGTCGTTTAAACGTGTATTAGTCCGCTATAATGCTCAGAGATACATTATCCGTTGTGGTCGTGACATTTTGAAATTAGACCCATAACAAGCTGTTTGTTTGCCAAGGATTGGGCTGCACACGTGAGCGGGAGTTGCACACCCGGTGATTATCATCTCTCTAGAATTGTCCATGCTAGAAAAAACATTTTCAAGCTTTATGACAGAATTAATTCTTTAGTTGTCATCATTATCAGTCCACTGCTGGACGTAGGCCTCCCTAATGTACGCCACCGCTTCCGATTTTTGGCTATTCCATCCAGCCACACCAGGCCGCTTTGCGAATGTCATCACTCCATTCTGCCGCAGGGTGTCTCAGTTATAGTTTAAAGTTATTCCAATGTCAAACTCGCGCCAAATAGTCAGGCTTATTTAAAGGTAAAAATCAAGTAAAGATTGCAAAAGGCCGCAGTTCACAAGAAGTAAATATTGACGCTAGAATTCTTTACATTAATTCCGAATATCAATTGGTTAACGTATAGTAGATAAGTACGAAATAAACGTCATTGACATTTCTATTACATATATGCTGGCACAATGATCTGGCAAACGCACAATAGTGGACTATATACTATTTTAGTATTTTTTTAAATAAATATAACTGTTTTATGCCAATGGATTGTAGTAGCCGGTATTCTTTTACCCGATGTTTGTTTGCAATTGATTCAAAGTCAAATATATTTACTTAAAATAGAAGCATTACACTCTCTTTTGATCGTCAATTAATCTACCACCTGTTCGGAAATTGAAGCCTCTGAAGAGCACCGGCGTGAAAACTTAGATTAAGTATCAATAAACAATAATAATAATAATTCTAGACAATTAACACCACATTATCTAGCCCCAAACAATGTATATTATTATTACGCAGTACTATGTATATAACTTCCTATCTTTTTTTAATAAATGCATATTTTACATATATAAACACCCAGAAACGAGAAAAGCACTATGTTCATCACATAATGTTTCCCTACACAGCACTATGTGTCCCGTTCTGGGAATTTAACCCACACCCTTTGACGTAGCAATCAGGGTCGTTAACCACAGCGCCAGGTGGGTCGTCGTCGTCAATACAATAAACATTCTTATATTTTTTGTCATTAATTCTATTCCATATATTATGTTAGTATAAATTGTGTATTTCGCTTATGTTACCTGTCTCTTAATAGCAAACAAAGAAAATGTATATTATGTGTTTATGTATAGTCAGAATACTACTTCTATTGCGGGTACTTAGAAAAAAGAAGTCTGGATATTGACATTATGTCTGTCCGAAATCGTGTATAAAAGACGGGTCATACATATAGGGGGTCAGCTTCGTATAAGCCGTTACTAGGAACGGAACTCTCCTCGTGTATGATAGGTGTTGTACATTAGTGATGGTGTTACTATGTTGGGAGGTGCAAGGCTGTGTTATGCATTGACTCGTCCGTACGAGACATAGTGGCTATTTTTGGGGTCACGTGAGCCATTTCAATGCCTTTTAATTATAAGAGACGTTCAGTTGTCGACAACATTTTTACTTCTTAGTAATCTGTTTGAGATTTCTAAAAATATAATAATCACGCTCCCTATTAAGTAAAGTTAAAGAAAAAATTATATATTGAACTATTTTTTGCTATAATTTTTTAACATTGACACATTTTACCGATTTGGGTAAATTCTTTGCCAGTTTAGCCTTTTTTTCACGAGATTTATAATCATCTACTTCGTAAGATTTATAGTAATTTTTATAGATTATTTTTACCCTTTTCCTTTAAGCAATGAAATTTTACTCATAACTTTAAATCGCAATAAAAGACGAATTTCCGCCTATAGTATGTGTTTTAAAATTATCCATTTAATATTCTAATCAACAAATTGCAACTTTTTCAAAAAATAATTACATTTTCAACAACAAAACAAATATAAGTGAGCTTAAATCGTTTATGTTTACATATCTTCCACTATGATTGCGATAACATAACATTTTAGATAGTGCTCATATAGATATATAGATCGGTAACCCATAGCAACCTGCCTATGTCCTACATCTTTTATGACTTCAATATGCAATATCCATCCGACGAATACACTTCACGCCTAGACCTATCTGATCCAATGTTATTCTACATATTTTTCAAGCAGTATTATTTAAAAAGAAAAATATAGTATTTACAACTCAACTTAGTAAAATAATTGTTTATAATTTTTATTGCGTCATAATTTTGAAATTTAGTAGACGTTTACTGGATTCATATTGCAGTTACATATTATATTAATTACGATAATAATCCAGCAAATAAGTACGATTGGTTTAATAAAAAAAAACTGTTTTTGACTTTACTCTCGATACGGTCACATAAAGTATCATTTATAAAACAACATCAGACTTAAGTATTTACGTATTTTGTTGCAAGTTGTTAAAATGGTATTTTCTACGTATTGTTGAAATAAAATCTCTTAAATGATAATACTTTTATATAATAACATTGCATCATTATTATATTCTACTAGCCAATGTGATTTTAATCCTGATATATGGCTTTAAATTATATAAAAATACAAATAATTGACAATGGTGAGTACTGTATAAGTAATAATAATAAATCAAAGTAAAGACAGGTTTCAAATTTAATAAAAACCAAAAAAAAAAGAAACATAGGCTCGTTTACGACAAATATTTGCAGTCGACCTAGTTGTATCTTAACGCTCCGTTCCCTTATACATTATGTTAAAAATGATTAATAAAATATTGTTTATTATGTTTTAATAAAAAAAATATTAAAATTCATAAGCATATTTTCTTGAAAATCAAATAACCATCTACCCACTGCATCCTATTCATGGTACGAAATTTGGGAGGAGTATTTTTCTGATACTTAGTTTACATTTACGTTAGATTGACGAAGTGAAAAACCTTTTTAAGTACATAGTAATTAGTTATCTTAACACTCTATAATTAATCTTAACAGTCCCTCATTTCTTGTTTTCTTATTTTGCCGTGGTTACGGGAATGTAATGACAATTGCAATATAGCATTCAGTATTGAATGAATCTTAAAGTAATACTAAAGACTTCCTGTTGATGGGCACTCAGGAGAAGGGAGGCAACATCCGTAAGAAAGGGTGAGTGCGTAGCACACTCCCCTGGTACCTGTTCTCCGTGAACAGATAACAAAGATATTAGCCTCCTTCGTCTTTCCTCACGGCTTCCTTCATAGCCGTAACGTCAGGGCAATTAGCAAGGACATATCATAGCCGTTTGCTCTGGAATGCTACGAAGTACGGCAGGTAGTGATTAGACGTGCGTAAAGATACGATCTCTCTATGCTACTCTTCTAATGAGGCTTAGTACTTTCCCAGCTCATGCGTATTACTTACCACTTCTTGTGCAGTAGGAAAAGGCAGTTTTCGGAGTCCCGTATTGCCATTCTAAGGAGATTTATCACTTACCACGAGGTAACGTCCTGCTCATCTCATTGCTTTGACAAATTAAAAGCCACCACTTAAAATATGAGTCATATAACCTCAATAGTTCCAAAGCTCCCTGGCTGTGATTTGCACCATACTCGGCTTCACATTACTTTGGCACACACTTCTTTGGTAAACGTTTTGCAGCTCCAAGCCCCAGCTCTATTACAGTTCCAAGCTTCAACCATACGAAGTGGCCCCCTACGAAACTATGAAATTCAATAACACGCCTCCACCAAAAAACCAAGGACAAATATAACTTACCCAATTCCAAGTGACGCACGTACTACATGTACGTGCGTCACTTGGAATTAGAAAAATAATTTAACAAAAGTTCTTATTTAAATTGATTTCGATCGTTATTGCTTAGTAGTAGCCCTAAAACTGCTTAACTCTTTCTATTTTTTGTCTTTTATTAAAACACAAAACTAAGCCTTATAACCTTAATACTACAAGAAGAGGCAATGTGAAATAAAAATGGAGGTTGCTCAAGTATTTTTAAGCTCTCTGAGATACAAATGTTTTTTAACAAGTTGAATAGCTGAATAGTCTTTCTAATTAATTGCATTTTTAGCATCCTTCTATTCCTTCAACATCTTTGTATTCCAAATATAAGAATCTACTATCTTGAAAGCTTAAAATTTACAGTTTCTTTTAGGAGAAGCATTTAATCATGTTTTATAATTTTTTTTAATTCCTAATATTTTATTTCCGACGAGAATGCTCTTTCTAGCGTCCATTATTACAGGCAGAATCAAATGGTAAATAATAAATCAAACGAAATCATGATCTTACTATACCTATTTTCATCATCATCATCATCAGCCTTTGATAGTCCACTGCTGGACATAGGCCTCCCCTAATACACCCCTATCCATTAGGGGTTTTTGGACCGTATCCCACCACGCTGGTCCAATGCGGGTTGGTGGGTGGACCGACTTTTACATGCCCATCCGACGCATGGATCATATTACTTTTCAGACAAATGGGTGATCGGCCCAAATTGCCCTAACCAACTAGGAAACAACAATGAAAATTTGTTGAGTCCCTGCAGGATTCGAAACCACGACCTCCGGATTCTAAAGCACACGCCTATACCACTAGGCTACGGAGGCAGTTACCTATTTAAGGGAATTCAATTTATAATCTTTTTTATCAATCTCTCTCAATCTCTTCGGTCTTTAGTTCGTATCTACGTTAGATAACTATCCCTTAACTATATGACAAATTAACATAAATAAAACCACGATATAACGTAAAATATGCTCAACTTTAAGTTTCCTCACCCTAATAGTGAATAAACGAGAAGCGAAAACTGAATTGACCAAATATTTTCCAAGCAAAACCAACACCGTTGAATCTTTTTTCCTCGGGAAATGAAAATATCTACCCACGTTTTTAATAGCTTTTTTCCAGAAAAGATGTTGAGGAAGTAGTTCTTCATTATTTTTGCCGCGGCACAGTATTCGTTTCTTTTAAAGGAATTTCAAAAATAAAATATTTTCGTAGAAATTTTGTACGTTTGCAACTGTACAGTATTATTTAAATTATTTATTACTGGTAACTAATGTGAAATAAGATTATTTGATCTTACCGAAGAAGTAAAATTGATTTTATCTTCTTTGACTATTATAATTAAATTAGACTTATTCTCTGGAATATTATATAATTGTCTTCTAGGTACTGTATTCCCAATAAACAGGGGACGTGTATAACACGCAAGCAATATAGCATAAAGCTAAGGTTCTAATGTTATTACTTTATAAATGAGGTGTAATAATTCTTGGTAAAAAGAAACTAACTGCTCACCCATGTTGATATTCCATTAATAAAATGAAGTCAATACTTTGTCTTCAGTTTTCTATTTTATATGGAATATAAAAACGGAGGTTTATATCCTATATATAGAGTTTAAATTGAAAGTTTCTTTTCGTTCACTGTCTTCTATAACACGATTTAGAAAATAATAGCACGTTTGATTTTGAGTATAAGACATAAGACTATTAATTAAATTATTTCACTCCAATTCTTATACCAGATTAACAAGTCATAGTTTTACGCAAGCGATCAACTATTTACGTACTACCTTACGTTTGGTTTCACGGTAAATAATTTAAAAGTTTTATAGTTCAGATATAACATCATGAAAGTGTCAGCAGCAAATATAATGGGATATCAATCACGTGTGACGAATAGAATCGTTCACCTTCTTGAGGTCTCTGCACTTTCAACTGCGGTATCGGTAGGTAATGCCACGTAAAATCAACAATTTACGTGACATTTTGCAAATGTCAATTTTTTAAATAAAAGCTCTGTCGGTTATTCCAAAGCATTGAGATACAGACATATACCAACTAGTCTGCCCGTAATCATGGATGCTGAAAAGAATCCGAAACGTCGGAGTAAATATATTTAAGTAACGCGAAAAATCCGTAAATTAGTGGATTTGATATGTATAATAACGCGTAAACAATACAAATAATTACAAGTATTGAAGATCTAATACCTCATACTCAGTATTCAATGCAACATTAATAATTAGTGATTTGTTTATTGATAACTGATACTCCTTTTGTTATGAGAATTTCATTCCGAAAAAATATTTGATGGTAATTTTAATTTTGTTATTTAAAAATAGTAATCTAAGTTATTATGAAAAAAATGATTACTACAAACTTATATACTGAGTCACCATGTCATGTCCCAATTAATGCAGAATAATGGGTAAAAGCACCGAATTTCAGTATTTTAGAATTTATTTACTTAATCACGTGAGTTTTCAGTTTTGGTTTCGGTTTCACTGAAACTTGAACCAACCACTTTCGGTTTCGGTTTCGGTTTCGGCCCGAAACCAGTTTCGGTCGGACTCTAGTTTTTATTTTATGTGTGTTTTGGTTAAAATTTATATTCGAATTGAAATTAAAGGAAATATAAATTTTATACCAAGACTAGTATTTTTTTTTCTAGTACCGTTCCAAAGTCAAATTTATTTATCTCATAAATCTTCTATGTTTGTTTCTCAATTCACCTTTATTTGTTAAAGAAGCGAAGATTGACGTCAAAAACATCTGAGTCTTATAGTAGAAATAACTTTAAATTGATTTTTATTTTAGCTTTAAATTGATTCACAAAAAATATACTAAAACTCGGATAACATTCAGAATAGATTAAGCGGCAACAAATGTTAATTAATACGTGCGTCGTTTAAATCTTACGCAAATTAGGATCCGGATAACTGCCATTAATTGCTTCTGTTAGTTCCTTCCACACATTAGGGCGGAAATTTAAATAGACTTTAATTAGAAATTTTCAATTAATTGAACATAGAACGTATTGAAAACAGAATTTACTGTTATAGAATTTTTCAATATATATATAAAGGCATCTGATATTAACGTATAGTAGTTCAAACTGAATTTTTCTAGCTACGCTGTATTCTAAATAGAAATATTCGTTATGATGTTTGAAATGAATATTTCTATAAGAAATTTATCTATTAATATACATCCAGTGATGCTAGAAGTTTCGTACAAAACATTACATTTCTGTAATACTATTTCTTTTATTGGAGGAAAGAAGGATGAACTATATTATCAGTGAATTAATAGCCATTTCTTATAGCTATAATTTTGTCTAATTTAAGCTTTAGGATGTACAATTCATAAAATAATATTTCGATCTATCTAAGAAGATATAAAATGAAATATACCTTGAACATAATCATTTACATTACTATTAAGACAGTATTATCCTTAAATTACCATTAAAGTACCATATTTTTTTCTTAATTTTTTTGGGTATAGCAATGAGACAGGTAGGACAGTCACCTGGTGGTAAGTGATACCCGCACTGCTCATAAGAAAAGCAGCGTAAGACTCATCGCACTGAAAACCATTCTCACTCATTCCAGTAGTAACGCTAGAATTTGTACCCTTCAAACCGCAAGATAGTATTATTTACACACTCTAGATTTGCAGGCAGAAATAAAGCACATGTGAAAGGACCTACCTCTAAGCATATTCCACTACAACATTCATGTAAATCGATTTAAAGCCAACAATAGAGTAAAGCTGACCTTTTTCTTAATTATCCAGAAAAAAATATGAATGAAAAACTATATTATTAGTACTATATTAACAATATTTTTTTAAATAGAAATGTAGAGACGTCTCGTTCGTTGTGACAATCACATTCACATTATAGACAACGATTACATATAAATTAAAATAATTAGCTCTTTCACCACAAGTCTATACTAAGTAAACAATTATTAAATTGTAAAAATGTTATATTAAAATACAGTTGTCTAATTTAAGAAACGTTTAGATAATTGATGTTCCATCGTTCGAAATACAAAATTATGAATGAAGAATACGTTGTTGTAGTATGTTGTCTGACCATTATCTGACATATCAGTTAAAAATAAAGAAAGCGACTTGCTGAAGCCTTAAACATACCAAATATAATATCGTAAAATTAACGAATATGTGAATAGATCGTCATACATACCATTATTGGCTTCCATTAGTTTCTTTGACATTGTTAGGGCAAAATGGGAGGAAGGCTGATGAATGAAATTTACGGTCGATTTAATCAAGTATCAACATTAAAGACGACACCCTGTCTCGATTGTATTAGCTGAGCTACGAAATTTTAGCTATAAAGATCATATAATGATTTATTTTATTCTGACATTGATTTAATAAATCATATATTATTAATATATTTATATGTGATAGTACTATAGTACTTGATCGCTATTTTGAACGATTGAAGCGAATTATTTTGAATAATAAATTAAAAAGCCACATTAGCAAATGTGCCAAATGCATTTTGCCTTCAATTTATTTAATGTTTTAGTGATTCGTCATCGCAGTACATATTCTCCTTAACGTAATTTACTTATAAAATCGGTGAGTAACTTAGCGTCAGTTACAAAGATAGACAAAATAACAAGGCTTTTATTTGTAAAATTTTACTGGATTAAAGACTTGTAAAATAATTTATAGCATAAAGTGTACACTGATGCATTAATTTATCTACTTAATTTATTAATATCAATAAAAAGCAAAATTGAACGAAAAAATATAACCGATTTCAAAATCCTGTATATTTGTAATTAAGTCTATAAAGAAATCATTTGTTATCTTTTTAATGTTACACATAAAATTGTGCAAAGCCACACTTTCTATTTGTGAAGTCGACGTAAACCCGAAATGTGTAATGTTTTATTGGGTCATTTACCGAAAATAAGTTGCTAGCCTTCATACAATTGCATGTTTTGCGGTAATTAAAGAAACAGTTTCGATGCATATATCGTGAACATATCAATGTAATAATTATTTTAGTCATAGATTCTAAGTCAACAATTTTTCAAATAATTTTTAAACATGTTTTTATAAGAACAACTTAATATTGTCCTATTTACAATTTGCTTTACCTGTGGTCTTTTTTATATAATTGAATTATGTATAGCTTCATCATGCATCACCTGTGATAGTCAACTGCTGGACATAGGCCTCCCCTAATAACCCCTATCCATTAGGTTTTTTCATTTGACCACCACGCTGGTCAAATGCAACCCATGTAAACTATTTGTAGTTGGATGTAAACTAAACTGATGTTTAAAACCTTTTTTATTTTCAAGAGGACTATCCATAGTTGTCATCGCGCGAGCAAGAACGTTAGGCAGACTAGCACTAATTTAACCACCACGTTCTTTCTTCTTTGACACTAAATAGACCATCATGTATGTTCGGCCCCTTCACCTTGTGATTGTCATGGTTAATTTGAGATTTAACTAAACCCTTGACTTGGTCACAATTTGGCGTAGTGGTGAGGTTCAGTGCCTGCGGCCAGGAGTGAGAAAATAATAGGTACCTGATCAGCCTAATTTAAGTCGATGTAACATAACCCTCCCCATATGCACTACGAGGATGCGTCATCATTAGCCATAGACATAGGCCTCCCTAATGCACATTAAGAGTTATTTTGGACCGTACCCCACCACGCTGGTCCAATGGTGGGTGGACCGACTTTTGCATGCCTATTTGACGCATGGATCATTTTACTTTTCAGACAATTTGGTGATAGGCCAAAATTGTTCTAACCACTCAGAAAACAACGATAACTCAATTTTGTTTTTCCAAAGTTCAAACCCACGACTTCCGGTTTATAAAGCAAAGGCCAAAACCGATGGGCCATGCGGTACGGTACGAGAATGCGTATGTTAGGCATTTCCCCAAAAATAAACCTCTGTCTATACCTAATTAAAGTATATTTAAAGTACTAGAAACAACACATCATAAAATTGTAAAAAATATTTTTTAATTTTTATAAAATTTAAATGGTAGTTTTCGATTTCAAATTTACGATCAATACCGCTTTACGTACCTAAAAGACATAGAAAGTAAAAATTGGACTATTAATATTCCGTGATAAACTCAAAGTAGCGCTTTGGTCTTGCTTCGATTAGTAAATTTGAATGTTAAAGTTACGTTTGTTTTACAAAAATTTTAAGAGTATATTACATTAATTAACTACAGACCCATTGCCGATAAATCAAACCAGAAATTCTATTCCCACATCCCATAGTATTTTCTATAGAATGTATGCTAAAGTAATAAATTATAAAAGGGCCTAAGCTGTGTCTAAAATATATGTTTAACGCTTCATTAAAATCGATAACGGAGCGTGCATTAGATTTAAAAGTAAACCTAATTCGGGATCACTTCCGGTCTTACGGTCATTAAAAATCCGTACTTTTAATTTTAGTCACCCATAAATATACTTGATATTTCGAGTGACTATTAATTATTTTTAATGTGTCACTAACTCAATGTCTAACTTTATTATAACAAATTTAATCTATAAACGTGGCTTAATGCAATTATAATTCGCTCACCTCCTTGCTCTCTCAAGACATTGTCTTTAGTTATGATAGCGTAGGTCTTGACTCTACTCTATTCTAACTCTTTGTAAAAAAAATATCTGTTGTGGAACACCATATGTGGAAAAATAAAATTTGCGTTGCATCATTTTTCATTTATATACTGCTTAATCATGTTTTACTTTTGTCAATTTGCGACAAAATTATAGATTATTTATGGCAGAAAGAAAAATGGTACATATAGCAAAATCGTTCATTATCTAAACCAATACAATATAAAATGACTTATTGCAACTTATAGACTTTAGTTCAATAAAATTATTTTATCATATTATAGATAAGGTCATAATAATTCCAAAATAGCAAATTATGAATTGAATACGCTCTACATAACACAATAGGTTACTATACAGTATAAATAAACTGGTAGCTATTACGAAGTAGCTTGTTTATGTCGGTCGTTTAAACGTGTATTAGTCCACTATAATGCACAGAGATACATTATCCGTTGTGGTCGTGACATTTTGAAATTAGACCCATAACAAGCTGTTTGTTTGCCAAGGATTGGTCTGCACACGTGAGCGGGAGTTGCACACCCGGTGATTATCATCTCTCTAGAATTGTCCATGCTAGAAAAAACATTTTCAAGCTTTATGACAGAATTAATTCTTTAGTTGTCATCATTATCAGTCCACTGCTAGACATAGGCCTCCCCTAATGTGGTGGCGTACATTACTGTGTGTTGTGTTGTGGCTTCCGATTTTTGGCTATTCCCATATAGCCCACACCGGCCGCTTTGCGAATGTCATCACTCCATTCTGCCGCAGGGTGTCTCAGTTATAGTTTAAAGTTATTCCAATGTCAAACTCGCGCCAAATAGTCAGGCTTATTTAAAGGTAAAAATCAAGTAAAGATTGCAAAAGGCCGCAGTTCACAAGAAGTAAATATTGACGCTAGAATTCTTTACATTAATTCCGAATATCAATTGGTTAACGTATAGTAGATAAGTACGAAATAAACGTCATTGACATTTCTATTACATATATGCTGGCACAATGATCTGGCAAACGCACAATAGTGGACTATATACTATTTTAGTATTTTTTAAAAGAAATATAACTGTTTTATGCCAATGGATTGTAGTAGCCGGTATTCTTTTACCCGATGTTTGATTGCAATTGGTTCAAAGTCAAATATATTAATTTAAAATAGAAGCATTACACTCTCTTTTGATTGTCAATTAATCTACCATCTGTTTGGAAATTGAAGCCTCTGATCTAAAAAACATCGGCGTAAAAAACTTAGATTAAGTGTCAATAAACAATAATAATAATAATAATTCTAGACAATTAACACAACATCATCTAGCCCCAAACAATGTATATTATTATTACGCAGTACTATGTATATAACTTCCTATCTTTTTTTTATAAATGCATATTTTACATATATAAACACCCAGAAACGAGAAAAGCACTATGTTCATCACATAATGTTGCCCTACTATGCAACACTATGTTTCCCGTTTTGGGAATTGAACCCACACCCTTTGACGTAGCAATCAGGGTCGCTAACCGCAGCGCCAGGTGGGTCGTCGTCGTCAATATAATAAACATTCTTATTTTATTTGTCATTAATTCTATTCCATATATTATGTTAGAATAAATTGTTTATTTCGCTTATGTTACCTGTCTCTTAATAGCAAACAAAGAAAATGTATATTATGTGTTTATATATAAGTCAGAATACTACTTCATGCGGGTCTAGAAAAGAAGTCTCGATATTGACATTATGTCTGTCACCAATCGTGTATAAAAGACGGTCAGACTTTTCTCATATAGGGGTTCAGCTTCGTATAAGCCGTTACTAGAACGAACTCTGCTCGTACATGATAAGTGTTGAACATTAATGATGGTGTTACTGTGTTGAGGGGTGTAAGGCTGTGTTATGCATTGACTCGTCCGTACGAGACATAGTGACTATTTTCGGGGTCACGTGAGCCATTTCAACGTGTTTTAATTATAAGAGACGTTAAGTTATCGTCATCATTTTTACTTTTTGGTAATCTGTTTGAGTTAAAAAAAAATATAAAAAAAAAATATACATTAAACTATTTTTTGCAATAATTTTTTAACATTGACACATTTTTCTGATTTGGGTAAGTCTTTGTCAGTTTAGCCTTTTTTTCACGAGATTTATAATCATCTACTTCGTAAGATTTATAGTAATTTTTATAGGTTATTTTTACCCTTTTCCTTTAAGCAATGAAATTTTACTCATAACTTTAAATCGCAATAAGAGACGAATTTTCAGCCTATAAAATGTGTTTAAAATTATCATTTAATATTCTAATCAATAAATTGCATCTTTTTAATAAATATTTACAATTTCAACCACAAAACAAATATTAATGAGCTTAAATCGTTTATGTTTACATATCTTCCACTATAATCGGATAACATAATAAATTTTAGATAGTGCTCATACAGATATATAGATTGGTAACCCTAGCAACCTGCCTACGTCCTACATCTTTTATGACTTCAATATGCAATATCCATCTGACGAACACACTTCACGCCTAGACCTATCTGATCCAATGTTGTTATACATATTTTTTAAGCAGTATTTAAAAAAAAACGAAACGGTATTTACAATTCGACTGTAAAGCGACATTTATGTAAAATTATTGTTCATAATTTTTATTGCGTCATAATTTTGAAATTTAGTAGACGTTTACTTGATTCATATTGCAATTACATACAATATTAATTACGATAATAATCCAACAATTAAGTAAGATTGGTTTAATAAAAATATCTGTTTTTGACTTTACTCTCGATATGGTCACATAAAGTATCATTTATAAAACAACATCAGACTTAAATATTTACGTATTTTGTTGCAAGTTGTTGAAATTGTATTCTCTACGTATTGTTGAAATAAAATATCTTAAATGATAATACTTTTATTTAAAAAACTTCATCATTATTATATTCTACTAGCCAATGTGATTTTAATCCTGATATATGGCTTTAAATGATATAAAAATACAACTAATTCACAGTGGTTAGTACTGTATAAGTAATAATAATAAATCAAAGTAAAGACGGTGGTAGGTCCCCTGTTTACAGGGAGACCGTCTGGTGGACCACCGCATTGCCTATTTTGCCGCAGAAGCAGTAGTGTGAAAACACTGCTGTGTTCCGTTTGAAGGGCACCTAGCCAGCGTATTTACTGGGTAAACGAGACTTAACACCTATGTCTCACGGTAGGCAGCGCGTTGGCGATACCACTGGTATTGCTAATGTCTGTAGGGTGTCGATGACCACTTCCCATCAGGTGCCCGACTGCTCGTCTGCCTGCGTATGCCATAAAAAAAGACAGGTTTCAAATTTAATAAAACCGAAAAAAGAATTATAGGCTTGTTTACGACAAATATTTGCAGGCGACCTGGTTGTATCTTAACGCTCCGTTCCCATATACATTATGTTAAAAATGATTAATAAAATATTGTTTATTATGTTTTAATAAAAAAAATATTAAAATTCATAAGCATATTTTCTTGAAAATCAAATAACCATCTACCCACTGCATCCTATTCATGATACGAAATTTGGAGAAGCTTTTTCTGATACTTAGTTTACATTTAGTAATTAGTTATCTTAACACTCTATAATTAATCTTAACAGTCCCTCATTTCTTGCTTTCTTATTTTGCCGTGGTTGCGGAATGTAACGACAATTCTTAATAATTGCAATATAGCAATATAGTATTGAATGAATCTTAAAAGTAATACTAAAGACTTCCTCTGAAAATATGAGCCACCACTAAAATATGAGTCATATAACCTCAATAGTTCCAAAGCTCCCAGGCACCATACTCGGCTTCCATTACTTTTGACACCTTCTTTGGCAAACGTTTTGCAGCTCAAGCCCCAGCTCTATTACAGTTCCAAGCTTCAACCATACAGAAGTGGCCCCTAGAAACTATGAAATTCAATAACACGCCTCCACCAAAAACCAAGGACAAATATACTTTACCCAATTCCAAGTGATCGCACGTACTAAATGTACGTGCGTCACTTAGAATAGAAAAAATAATTTAAAAAGTTCTTATTTAAATTGATTCCGATTGTTATTGCTAGTAGTAGCCCTAAAACTGCTTAACTCTTTCTATTTTTGTCTTTCATTTTAAACACAAAACTTGCTTATTAAAAACTTAACCTTAATACTACAAGAAGAAGCAATGTGAAATAAATATGGAGGTTGCTCAAGTATTTTGCAGCTCCCTGAGATACAAATGTTTTTAACAACCGAATAGCTGAATAGCCTTCCTAATTAATTGCATTTTTTTGACCGAAACGTTTTCTTGTGCATTTCTAGCATCCTTCTATTCGTTCAACATCTTTGTATTCCAAAATAAGAATCTACTATATTGAAAGCTTAAAATTTACAGTTTCTTTTAGGAGAAGCATTTAATGATAGTTTTTATTTATTTTTTAATCCCTAATATTTTATTTCAAACGAGAATGCTCTTCCTAGCGTCCATTATTACAGGCAGAATCAAATGGTACATAATAAATCAAACGAAATCATGATCTTACTATACCTATTTTCTCATCATCATCATCAGCCTTTGATAGTCCACTGCTGGACATCCTCCCCTAATACCCTATCCATTAGGGGTTTTGACCTATCCCACCATGCTGGTCCAATGGGTTGGTGGGTGGACTGACTTTTTACATGCCCATCGACGCATGGATCATCTTACTTTTCAGACAAATGGGTGATCGGCCAAATTGCCTCTAACCAACAAGGAAACAACAATGAAAATTTGTTGAGTCCGCAGGATTCGAAACCCGACCTCCGGTTCTAAAGCACACGCCTATACCACTAGGCTGGAGGCAGTTACCTATTTTAAAGAATTCAATTTATAACTCTTTTATCAATCTCTCTCAATCTCTTCGGTCTTTGGTTCGTATCTACGTTAGATAACTATCCTAACTATATGACAAATTAACATAAATAAAACCACGATATAACGTAAAATATGACTCAAATTTAAGTTTCCTCAAACTTAGAGTAAATAAACGGGAAGCGAAAACTAAATTGACCAAATATTTTCCAAGTAAAACCAACAGCGTTGAATCTTTTTTCCTCGTGATATGAAAATATTTGGCCACGTTGTTAATAGCTTTTTACAGAAAAACCGTTGTAGTAGTAGTTTTTCATTATTTTTGCAGTATTCGTTTCTTTTAAAGGAATTTTAAAAATATAATATTTTCGTAGAAATTTTGTACGTTTGCAACTGTACAGTATTATTTAAATATATTTTACTGGTAACTAATGTGCAATAAGATTATTTGATTTTACCAAATAATTAAAATTGATTTTATTTTCTTTTGACCATTACGAATAAATTAGACTTATTCTCTGGTATATATAATTGACATCTAGTTATTGTGTTCCCAATAGTCAGGGGACGTGTATAACACGCAAGCAATACAGCATTAAATTAATGTTCTAATGTTATTACTTTATAAATGAGGCGTAATAATTCTTAGTAAAGAAGCTAACTATGTTGATATTTCATTTATAATGTGAAGTCAATATTTTGTCTTCAGTTTTTCTATTTGATATGGAATAAAAAAACGAGGTTTATGTTCTATACATAGAGTTTAAATTGAAAAGTTTTCTTTTCATTCACTGTCTTCTATAGCACACGATTTAGAAAATAAACGTACTATTGTTTGATTTTGAGCAGACATAAGACTTTTAATTAAATTATTTCACTCAATTCTTATACCATATTAACAAGTCATAGTTTTACGCAAGCGATCAACTATTTACGTACTTCCTTACGTTTAGTTACACGGTAAATAATTTTAAAAAGTTTTTTAGTTCAGATATAACATCATGAAAGTGTCAGTAGCAAATATAATGGGGAGTATCAATCACGTGTGACGTGAGTAGAATCGTTCACCTTCTTGAGGTCTCTGCACTTTCAACTGCGGTATGCGGTAGGTAATACCACGTAAAGTCAACACTTTACGCGACATTTTGCGGTGCCTAGATTATTAGTAAGTAACTATAACAATCTATAGTATACATTATTATTTACATTATAAAAAATGACTACGACAACCCGCTTTGCGTAGTGGTTAGTGAAACCGACTGTTGCACCACCGGGTCGAGTTCGAGTGATAAATATGGTGTTTTTCCAGTGTTTGGGTGTTTGTATCAATATTAATTGTATGTATTTACAAACTAAAAGTAAATCTATGTATTTATCTGTTCTCTAGTTATCACAATACTTGCTTTGCTTAGTATGAGACTAGACGATGTTGTGTTATTTGTCTAGGAATGTGTAGGAATATTGTATTTATAATTTTGCAATGTATTTAAATAATGAGTTTAGAGAAACATTTTTAACTGAGACATGTCAAGACAATAATTACAAGCATTATTGTCTTCACATGTCTTAATTAACTTTTTTAAGGTGAAAATAAATTGATAGTACAGAGACGACTTTCTTTAACTCCTTATAAAAAACTTTTATAAGGATTTATTTATTTCTTATCCTAGGCGCTTTAAAGACCTAAACCTAACAAACAATCTTACGTTCGCGTCAGAATATTAAGATAGCATACGAAATAACAATTCTATATCCTTACTGCAAATACGATTCTTTTTTAAATCGTAAATCAAAGTAGCTCGTTCAAAATGGGCACATAAATCTTCGGTAATGGACACTCGCAGACTCTTTAAATAATATATCTTTATTACACTTACCTGGACGATTGGACTTTCGTATAAATCATTGTTTATTTCTGTATTTATAGGATTAGTTTACTTCCTAATAAAATCTGTATTTAAAATTTAAATAACTTTAGATCGAATTTAAATAAAAGTACTAATTTAAAAGTAATATATGTATTTGCTAGCTGTGAAATAGTCGCAGAATAGTAATTAAATTGCAATGGAAAAAAAAATAGTATATTATTTGCGTAAAGCAGCAACAAGAAACTATTGATGATATAACAGATAATTAATTTAATCACACTTCATTAATAGATAATTAAATTTAGCCTTAAATTTTACGTTTTATTAAGGGACAAAAATACAAATAATTTATCAGTTTTACGGCTTCTACTTAGCAACACCTATCGGAATCTATATCAGTAAAAACTTTTGTTAATCGCTTTTCTACATGTACGTCCGTCATTTGGAATTGGGCAAGATATGTTTGTCTTTCTATTGTCTGTGCATCAAAACAGCATTACAATACGTATGTAGTTTATAGTTAATAATACAATTTTTTATTGGCTGAGATGTGTTGTTTAATCTGTTAGGTTCGCAGGGGGCCACTTCATATGGTTGAAGATTGTAAATATAATAGAAAGCTGCAAAATGTTTTCCAAAGAATTGTCCGCCAAAGTATGTGAAGCCGAGTCCAGTGCAAATAAAAGCCTGGGAGCTTTTTAACCATTGAGGCTATATTTAGTGGTGGCTTTTTTATTTGTTAAAGCAATGAAATGCGTGACCTAGTGCACAAAAATAGTAAGCGATACGCACGCACGTGAAAAATACTAAGGCTCAGTAGAAGAGCAGCATAGAGAGATCGAACCGTTAGGCATTTGTTAAAATAATGAGATGGGCAGGACGTTACTTTATGATAAGTGAAATAAAAAGTGATACGCGTGCGCTGGGTAGTCAGTATAATTGCAATTCGTAAGACAATACAAAACTCACTACGTTGCTATTGAGCTACTGGATGCCATTTTTTTATTGTTTTTTGTTTCAGATTTAATTTTTCTAACTATACCTTAGAAAGAAACAAAAATAGTTTTAGAAATATCAAAGAGAATTCCAAAAAATTAAAATGATGACAACAACTGAACATCTCCAATACTTAAAAATATTGAAATGGCTCACGTGACCCTGACAACACACACCGATGTCTCGTGCGGAGGAGTCGTTGCGTAATACCACTCATCACAGTAACATTATTACAGATGCATCACACTGATAACACGCGAGGAGAGTTCCGTTCCGGGTAGCGGCTTACAAAGATCTGCCTCGCTGTATTTCAGACCCGACTATTATACACAATCGCACAGAGACAAAACGATCTGATGTTGAGACTCCTTTTCTCTAATTACCGTCATTTTAATTATTATTAGAAATATTAATTCGACTATATTTATTTATTTTAAATTTACTTAAATATTGGAATAATAATTTTCATATCTTATAAATGTTTGTAGACCCGCGTCGTCTTACAACGTCTCTTACAACGCTTTCACCCATAGACCGCTAGTTAATATTAATTAAGTAACGCTCTTGACTTTAAAATAACGATTTTCCATAAAATTGTATCTAAGACCAATAAACATGACTGGAATATCAGTACATTCCAAAGTAAGTTTTATTTTTAAATTTTGTTGCAGTTTATGCATATATTTTTTTCTTTTTTTTTATTGCCTGCGCAGGCAGACGAGCACTCGGGCCACCTGATGGAAAGTAGTCGCCGACGCCCATAGATATTGGCAATACTGATATCACCAACGCACTGCCTACCGTGAGATATAGGATGTTACGTCTCGTTTACACAGTAAATACGCTAGCTACGGCGCACTTCAAACCGGAACACAGCAGAGTTTTAACACTACCGCTTCGCGGTAGAAATAGGCACCACGGTGGTACCCACCTAGACGGTCCCCTGTAAAAATGGGGACCTACCACCGGTAAAAAATTGTCATTTTCATCATACGTTATTTAAATGCAAAAACAGATGAATGTTAAAACTTACTTATCATATTTACTAGAATGCCACTAATATAAAGAGATAAAAGAAATTCGATGTTTAAAGTAAATAAAATTCTGGATATGTAAAACGTAAATCAACAACTTAATTCATTAAAATTTTCTCGCGTCTTACAACCAATAGGCATTTAAATATAGCAAAATTAAACATGAAATTTATGGATTTAAAAGCTAATACTCTGAGATATCATTCAAGATTAAATAAAATATATTCAGTTTACGATATTTCCAGCTTTTTTGTAATGAATCTATTGCCGCTTTTAACGTTCTGATTGTTAAATGGAGGTGGTAGAGTTTTAAGAGGGCCCGTCTGGGATGGTACAACCACACCACAAATTAGTAAATACATTTTATATTCTATACCATTGTAATTTATTTTCAAACTTTTGATTTTTAACGAGTGCAGATTAACTAATTTGGTACACTTCAGAAAATAATAGTATATTATTAATTATCTGCATTATAATAGTAAGCCGGATATACTGTATAGTAAATTATTCAAATTAATAACAACTGAATTTAAGAGTTTAAAATGTTATCCCTATATGTGCACAATTCGTCAATTATGCAACGATGAGCGGCATAATTATTCGCAAGTTGCAAATGTCGCTAAGCAGGAGATGTATATTCATGATTTAATGTGATTAAAGTGAAGCTACAGAACTTTCAAATCAACCTAATATGTTTAACGCCGGTGGATTCCAGTTATTAAAATGGTCCAGTAACAGTAATTTAGTATTAAGAAATATTTCATCAAAAGTCAAATTCTCTCAAGTAGTTTTTAATAAATTAGAAACGCAGAAGATTTTTGGTTTAGCATGGGACTCTTCGGACGGGTTTGGACCTTAATATTTAAAACTATGCAAGACAATCGTGATTGCACAAAACGCAATATTCTTTCGTTAGTTGCCCGCCTATAGGGCGTATTAGGGCTAGTTGCACCAGTTACTATTTTTACAAAATTATTAATCAAACAGTTGTGGCTAGAACGTATTGAATGGGATAGCCAGCCTCCCGCTTATATATTTATGTTATTTGAACAATTCAAAGTGCAACTGTCGCTTCATAAATCACTTAAAATACCGCGGCATCTAAATTTTTCAAACGATCAATTGTTAATATTGCAACATTCGCAGATGTTAGCCTAAAAGTGTATGGCAGTGTCATTTATTTGCATGTTACCGATTGTAAGGGAAATATTTCTGTTCACTTAGTGTGCACTAAAATTTCTGCCCATAATAAAATGGTGCAATCCTACTGGAAAAGGTGCCATTTAGAATATTTATATAGTTCATAGGTGAGGCATAAATGGCTTGATAAGAAATCTAATGCTATTCAAGTAGGAACAGTAGTAATTATACACCAGGACGATATTCCACCATTGCACCAATGGGGATTTTTAAAAGTTTACCCTAATTAGTTGTTGTACGTGTGCTTTAGTTAAAAGCTACTGGTTCCGGTTAAATATTTTCCCTTACAATAAGTTAATATATTTAAGTTTTTTCTGTTATTTAATCTATATTTTTAAATATTCTTGTTAAGTTTTCATTTATTCTTATTGCTTATTTTTATTTTAGTTTAATATTTCTCTTATATTTTATTTTATTCCGCTATATTATATATTTTATTCCGCTTCAGTTATTGTTACCTCGCCTTTAAGTATTTTATAACACTTAAGTATTCATACGCTTTTAAAATAACGCTTTAAAAATATTTTTAATCTTTGAAACCAAGTTTTTACAAACGCTTTTTAATTATAATTAACGATTAATGTAAGTAAGGAATTTATTACGGATATATCTTATAAAATTACATTTCTCAACGCGGGGAGGAGGTTCTCGCGCATTTCTGTATAACACAGCCGAATTGGTTCGCAATAATCATCTTTCCCTTTCTTTATGCCAATCCTTTCGCCTTTTCCTTTAATTTTTCCTCATCTCACAATAAGGAGGTAAACGTGACGCGGTCGGCCAGCGCCGCCTTCAGTAACCAGGAGTTCTACACGGCATAATTTAAAGTCACGCTACGCGGAAGACCTCGTTCTAATAGTTTTAGTTTACCGCGAAACCCAACCACATCTCAAAACGCCTGCGCTGTCCATCAGACGGTATTTATCCATCCTATTATTTGCATTTCCAATTCGGCTTCAAAACGTTGTCGGCTTACAAATGTCCTTCGAACGATCCTCGTTCTGGTCTTAAATAGGATCTACCATCGCCGTCCTCGGCTAGATGGTCCAATTATGTTTGATGAAACTTGGTGACCACGCGCCCGCGCACGCGACTCTTCTGGCTAAAGTAATAAAATAATTTCAGTTGTGTTATTTGATATACGTCACAGTTGAAAGCGAAACCACTTGAACTCATTTTAAGCGTTTGTGAACGTCCTATTGTATGGCGTAAAGCCTTGAGGGGTTTTTCCTTAATAAAGGAGAAATATGAGAATTGCTTCATGTTTAAAGGTGAACGTTGTAATTCTAAATTATGTTATACTAAATGTATCAAAGTCTGAAATGATATTACATAAAAGAAGAAAGGAGCATAAGAACGTTACAGTTTCCCGTTTTTTGTTGTCATAATACGGTATGGCCAGTTTTTAAATACTTGTTATTTATCATATTTTTGCTTACTTAGAAAACAGGCCTACAAATAACGTGCTTCAATCTACTACTGTTCTCGTGTTTTCTCACTTACATGTAAATAGCGTTTTTATTAATATAATAATCGCTTTATTTAAGTAATTTTAGAGTGTTCTTTAATAATTTAAATATAACAAGACCTGAAAACACGAGACAATAGTTATTTATTTAATTAAAGTTTCATGTACATATTTATTTATTTTATCAAAATAATGGTCTGAAGAATAGAAGTTAAAGAATATCAACAAATTCAATACTTAGACGCTGCTGGATCTAGCACAGACGCTGTGATCGTACAAATGCAAATAAAACCGTAATATCTATGCATGAAGGCAATCTTTTTTATTTTTTGTAGATTGTTTGGGCATTGTCTGGAGGCGAGTGCAGTGTTTTCTTAATAAAAACTTTGAATGCAAATATGTGTTTCCCGTTACGGGCTACGCTATTATAGACGAAATGAAAAAAAAAAAACTAATTATCACATATCAGTTTAGACCTTTTGCTGAAATTCATAGTAAATATATGAAATGTCTTCTATTTATTTTTGGCAATAGCAATACTGAGCAACTGGTATCTGTACCTTTACAAGCCGAAATGTAAAGTGCATTTGGTAAATAGATAACCTATAAATTTGTAGGTACCGACATCTTTTTACGACTGACAAAGATATTGTTCTGATAACCGGGACCGATTTTTCATAAAATCAAGTGAGGCATGGATTAAGTTACTTATTTAAGCGATTGGCCTCAATGTTTCGTTATAACACAACGATAATAAAACGTTGTTCTTCTCTACCTCAGTTATGTATGTTTCATTGTTAATATAAACAACTTAATAAATAGCAACTACATAAAATCAAAGTTTTATTTGAACGTTATGTTTTAGTGTCTACGTTTGGAAAATAAATCTTACAGTCTGAAATTGAATTCAAGCGTTAATGAGTCAATAAATAACCGTTAGACGATGCTATCTGTTTAGAACATATAACATATAAACAATAGATAACATAATAACATACAAGCCGTAGTTATTATATGCATTGAAAATTTGACTATAGAAAATAAGATAAATAAATCAAGAATATGATATAGATAAAGTCCGTATATATCAAACTCCACCAGGATGGCCGTTGCGTTGTCTCCCTCCATAAACATTACTTTTCTAAAAAGCTAAATTAAGTTTATTCAAATATTAAATCAATGCGGTAAAGGGTTTACTCAGTGGGATTTGAAAAGTATATTTTAAGCGCGGTGTTAAATTTACGTCATACAGTTAAATGCAAACGGCTTGAACTCATTTCAAGTGACAGTAAATGCTCGTTTGTGCGCTGAATCTCTTAGGCTGTCTTTTTAACGCAGCATAAATGTAAGATTTAATTCTAAAATGAAACTCGTACCAATAACACGTAGTAGTATGCATGGTCCAAGTTTTTTCAGTACGATGACAATTTTATACCGTATTATTAACTGTTAGGTCAAAAAGAATACTTTCGCTGGTTCCTGAAACCGGAAGGTTTGACAATCAATAAGTAAACGTATCACTATTATGTTCAATCAAGAACCTTTTTTTTAAACCATATTTGGCAGTCTTTACAGGATTACAGAGCCTTCAAATGTAATGACATAAGAATGCAGTTTCCCAACAACTGGATTTTTGAGGTCAAATGCCAGTCGTTTTGCGTTAAAAATAGTTCTTATTGGTAACAATTCGGTCCTTTTTTATCTTATTTTAGACCTGGTCATAATGGCAATTTCTCAATTTTTAAGTTACCTGCGGTGTTTTATGAGCTTGTTAGGGAAATACCGAAGTTATAATTTTTACGAGATGAATTTTGATGCCCCTTGCTTTGCTTTTAATGCCGACATTTTACTCGTTCATGATTTAAAAAAAAGTTTTTAACATTGGGAATATTATTTAATATTTTTTATTTTTTAATAAATAATACAGTTTAACAAACTCATAATCAAACTGACATTCACTCTGGGATTGTTTTAAAACGTCGGGTATGACTTTGAACTCTTTATAAGAAAGGAATAAAATCCGTAACATGTAGTCATGATCATGTATAGTATTCGCGTAATCGACAGAATGTCCTAATAAAGTTTCATCAAACTGATCTATTATTCATTGTGGTGTACCTTAAGGCTATATTATGACGCCGAATTTATTAAATCTTGACGGTTTTTCTTCCTGTTAAATTTTGAAGTTTGTACCACCTTTACGCCAAAAATATGCAGTTATATTCAATGTTCGGATTCCCTTATCGATTTCAAATAAATAAAAAATATGTGCCCAGATATGCGACGGTCATGTAGAAACCTAAAAACGTATCAACAAGAATTCCCTTAAACTATTTAACCTATTTATTACTCAATAACTTTAATGCGCATAACTATTTTAATAAGATGTGTTTTCTAGACATTGTTAAGTTATTAAACTTTGAAATACAAATTTTATTAGGAAATGAACTAAACCTAGAAATGTAAGAATATCCAATAATTTATACCAAAGTCCAATCGTCCAGGTAGGTGTAATAAAGATATATTATTTAAAGAGTCTGCGAATGTCCATTACTGAAGATTTATATGGCCATTTTGTACGAGCTACTTTGATTTACGACTTACAAAATAGTCGTATTTGCAGTAAGGATATTGTTTAAATAAAGACAATGTAATAGTAAGAGTAGGATAGATAGTATAGTAGTATAGTGTCTTATTGCTTGCTATCTCTCTCCCTCTTTTTTTTCTGCGAAGTGTGTCATGGCGGATCTTTCTTGTAATTGAATGACTGTGTACTTATCAAATAAATGTTTTTTATTAATTACGCCTAGATTTCATTTATAATTCATCAGGTTATGGGCCCAAAACACTAACTAGCATTGGTTAATAAATATAGGCTTAAGGATTGAAAATACTGTAGTGAAAATTGATAGTAGAAAATACCGGTCGCGTGGGTTGACGCCATTTTGAGGTTAAGTAACACCGGGAAGGAAAACACTTGTTCTGATATCGTTGGGCAGGCAGGAAAGCCTACAGGGAGAAAATGGATTTGACGCAGAGTGGAAGTGGACAACAGAACGTCATGAAGCTGAGGAGGTTCCAGGAATTGAAATATTTGGAAAGGTCTTTACAAAAAAGTGGACGGGACAACAGTAAAACCTGAAGATGATACTCAGCTAGTACTTGGGAAACCAGGATGCGAGCTCAAACCTTGATAGTTATGAGGGATGACGGAAGAAGTCATGTTGCATATCATGTCGTGCGATACTGCGGCGGCTATGTGGAGAAACTGTTAAGTGCGTATGAACAAAAATCTGAAGAAGTATTCACATTGTACAACAACGTTTTTTCAGTTTAAGTTTGAAGAAGGTACAGAGATGTCTGTGTTTTATCAAAAGTACATGAGATGCAGAATCAGTTAAAACAGCTGGGAGAAAATATGTCCTGATAATTTATTTATCACCAAAGGTTCTTATGTCATTACCAGAAGATTACAAGCATTTCGTCTCGGCATGGGAGTCTGCTCCTGATGACAAGCAGACCTATGATAACCTGGTAGCCAGATTATTAATAGGAGAAAAAATAATTAAAGAAAAAGGCGGGCCACCACCGTCTACGGCGCTTATGGCAAAAAAAAATAGATAAAAAGTGTAGTGTTATAAGTGTCACCGACTTGGACATTATCAAAGCGAGTGCCGATATAATAATAATAATGTGTATAATAATTTTCGTAACTCTAAAGTCGGTTGTACAGATTTCAAGTGTTATTTTTGTAATAAACCGGGACATATAAAGAGCCAGTGCCGTTTTAAAAAGGACAAAGAAAAAGATAGTAATGCTTTATAGTCAACAGTGTTTTGATGAACAGTTACAAAAATCTCGTGGCTAGTCGATACAAGTGCAAGCGAGCATACGTGTTGTGATTACAAACTATTCACTTCATATTCGACCAAGAAAAAGTAAAAGATAAATTGGTAATAGGAGGGAATGGAACGAAAATTAATGTCAAGGGTTGCGGTCAGGTAGCGCTGCAAGTTTGTAATGGGAGCGAATGGATTGACACTACAATGGATAATGTATTTCATGTTCCTGAGCTGAAAACAAATGCGTTATCTGTCAATTGTGCGACAAGCAGAGGTTATGTAATCGTTACGGAAGATAATAAATGCAAGTTCAATAAACAAAAACAAGGTGATAGCTATTGTTGAGCGACTGGATGCATGTATTACTAGGAGTTTCGCTACTTTAATGCATGTACAGCGAACCTTGCTGACGTGTGTTGTGATTTGCATAGTGGCATGAAAGTTGGCATACCAAAACATGGTTTATGTGAAAGATGTTCGAAGAAAATAATATTAACATTAAAAATGCCAATAGTCAAACATGTGAAAGTTGTCTTTAAGGAAAATTCACCGCTTGCCGTATCCTGTCATTAAAAATGAGGTATGCGAAATTATTCATGCCGACCTGTGTCTATGCAAAGCCATCGATCAGTGGCTCAGATGTTTGTGTATTTAAAGATGAATACTCAAAGTACAGGCAGTGTTCTTTGTGAAAACAAAAGATGAAATTAAATCGTTATAAAAACTTCATATCTTAAGCTGAAAATGAAACAGGAAATAAGATAAAGATATTTTGAGTGATAGTGGAACAAAATTTATAAACAAAGAGGTCAAAGAAGTGTTTTAGAACAAAGGATTATACATTAAACATCTGTGACTTTACTCCTGAATAAAATGGAGCAGCTAAGCAGGAAAATAAGGTTTTTGGTGGAAATGCTGGACTATATTATATGGTAAAGATTTTCCTATCAGCTTGTAGGCGGAAAGTGTTAATACAGCTGCCTATGTGATTAATAGAACTGGTAAAAGCTCAATAGAAGGAAATCTATTTGGTACTTGCTTATGTCAACATACCCAAAGAAAAAGACGTATGTGGGATGCCAAAGATGAAAAAGGCATTATGGTCAGGTAAGGAGAAACAACAAAAAGGCTATAAGTATATTTTCCACAGAAAAATGAATGAGACCAAACGAGACATTGTGTTTGTGAAAAACAGTCAGTGAAGCCAATACAACAATGTGAGACATCCAATTACATTGAGGATAGTGTTGAGGTTCCAGCTACAGTTGAGTAGGTGCTCAAGTAGAAGATATCAGTGCTGCAGGAGTGTCAGTCCCCAATCACATACCATGTATGGTGATGACTCTCAGTGCACCATGCAGGTTTTCTGAGGTAACCTATTGAACCCACAATAGTGATAATGATGAGTGTGTTGAGGTTGTGAGACGTGATGTGGATCCTTAAATCAAACGTAAAGGACGCAGACTGTTTTCTATAACTGTAATAATGTAATTATAAAAACTGTGAGCCAAAACCTATTGTGAAGCTATGAATAGTCCGGATGCATGTAAACGGCAGGAAGCTATTCAAAGGGAGCTAAAAATCCTCAAAGATAATAATACTTGGAGACAGATACATACCAGATAATGAAAAAGTTGTAAGTAGTAAATGGGGATTTTAGATTAAACAAAATAATAATAATATTCAATACAAGGCACGTTTGGTAGCCAGAGGGTTTGAGCAAAATCATATTTTAAACCTGTGATGTGTATGCACCTGTTGCAAAGTTAAGTACATTCGGACTATTTTTGGCTGTAGCAACTAAATAAAAATTACCGGTTTACCAAATGGATGTAACCGGAGCCTTTTTGTATGGGGAGTTTGAGGAAAATGTTTACATAAGTTTGCCAGATGGCGCTTATGACAATGGTAAGAATATTGTTAAGCTAATCAAATCATTTTACGGGCTAAAGAAGTCTCCGAAATATTGGAATGAAAAATTTAACTTTGTCATGATAAGGGAGGGTTTTAAACGATCTAAGTGTGACTCATGTCTGTACTCTAAATGTAATGATTCGAAACAAATATATGTTCTCTTATATGTTGATGCTTAGTAGTAATGAAGAACATGTATCAAATTTAAATTCATGGGTAAACAAAGAATTTGAAATAAAATATTTAGATCTAATTTCGGGTTTTAGGGATAAATGAAAAGCAGAATTTAAAACAAATGTTACAAAAATATGAAAAGGACTTACTTAGAAAATGTGTTTAAAAGATTCCATATGTAATTTAATTGTAAAGAGCTTGAAAATGATGAATGTAAGGATAATATAGAGAATATCTGTAGATAGATCATTGTGCTACTAACAAGTTATTGGCAAGCTTAAAAGGGTTTTGCGGTACATTAAACACATTGAATTATAAATTAGTTTATAAATGTGATGATAGCAAGCTGGATGGATTCTGTGATGCTGACTGGGGACAGAAAGTCCACTACTGGTTACTGCTTCATGTTTTTTTTTTATGGCATACGCAGGCAGACGAGCAGTCGGGCCACCTGATGGGAAGTGGTCACCGACACCTATAGACGTTGACAATACCACTGGTATCGCCGACGCGCTGCCTACCGTGAGACATAGGATGTTAAGTCTTGTTTAGCCTGTAAATACGCTGGCTACGGTGCCCTTCAAACCGGAACGCAGCAGTGTTTTCACACTACTGCTTCGCGGCAGAAATAGGCACCGCGGTGGTACCCACCCAGACGGTCTCCTGTAAACAGGGGACCTACCACCGGTCTCATGTATTCAAATTGCCTAATATCTTGGTGCTCTAAGAAGCAGAGTACTGTGAGTCTATCGTCAGCAGAATCCGAATATGTAGCAATTAGCATGGCTGGAAGTGAGGCATGCTGGCTTATTAATGTGTTATATGATTTCAATGTGAGTAATGTATGTCCTGCTATCATGCATTGCGATAATCAAGCTGCCATAATGATTGAAAACACAAATAGTGTTAAGCGATTAAAGCACATTGATATCAAATATCATTATATAAGGAAACTGATTGAAAATAAAAATATATGTAAGCAATATGTGACAAGAAGAGATCAAATTGCTGATATGGTAACAAAGTACATAATTGGTAATACATTTTTAAAGTTTGTGAAGCTATGTGATATGAATATGTAAATTAGTCTTGGTTTAATGTCCTTCTGATTTTTTTTGTGATGTTAATGATAAGTGTAAAAAAGTTGGTTAAAATATATATTTTTTCAATTGTCACATAATTTGTTAATTAATGTTATTACATTGACGGTGGGTGTTTAAATAAAGACAATGTAATAGTAAGTGTAGGATAGATAGTATAGTAGTATAGTGTCTTGTTGCTTGCTACCTCTCTCCCTCTTTTTTTTCAGTGAATTGTGTCATGACGGATCTTTCTTGCAATTGAACGACTGTGTACTTATCAAATAAATCCTTCTTATTAATTACGCCTATATTTTATTTATATTTCATCAGATATAGAATTTTTATATTGACTACGGCCATATTAATATAACAACGTGAGTGCCTGGATCATTAAATGTATAAAAACCTTTTTATAAGAGGTTACAAAAAAAGGTCTTCATAATGTCCGTGTATATTCATCCCAACCTTGGGAAACTCCTAAAAGAATCCATTGACGCTTAAGAAAAGCTTATAAAGTAATAGTGCTTCAGGTTAAGTAAAAGTTTACCTTAATAGCACTTGTGAAAGAAATTCCTCCAGATGGTATTATTCCGACTCATTAATCGACGGTTAACATGGCAAAGTTATGATTACTTATTCAAAATTTCGCCACCGTAGCCAAAATAGCCCAAAATTATACTATCAAAGATATAAGTAATAAAAAAAACCCTAGTTTTAGTGTTTCATTTTATTTTAAAATGCATAAAATGTCGCCTGAAGTGTCAACTGTACCGCATTGAAAGTACGAAGACCTCAAGGAAGTGAACGATTCTATTCCATTCACGTCACACGTGATTGATACTCCACATTATGTTTGCTAGTGAAATTTTCATGACGTTATATCAAAAGGAAAACTTTTTAAAACTACTTTCCAGGAAACAAACGGTAAGGAAGTACGTTAATAGTTTTTCGTTAAAGTAAATATCTCCTATTAATATGGTATTTGAGTTTCGTGAATTAATTTATTTAAAGTTTTGACTTAAAAGTCTAGTCTTTGCTACTTAAAGACAAATGAATTCTTTTTTTCTTAAACGTGACACACGTTTGAGAAAAAAGAATTATACATATGATATATGAACCAAAAAATTATAAGAAAAAGAAAACAGGCAATTTTTTTATTTTTTCTCTATTTTTAGAACATTTACCTCCGTTTTTCTTATTTCTTACAGAAAAAAGCCAAAGGAAAACGATTGTATTGATCGTATCTATTGCATGACAACATTACCTTTCTGCAAAAAGTGTTCATCACCAGAGTTGGCTTGCTTTTTTACCATTAAATATTCATCATCACCCTGTGTTACTCTACTGCTAGATATAGGCCTCCCCTAATGCACGCCATCTCCATGTATGGGTTTTTGGAGCGACGCTGCTCCAATGCGGTGTTGGCACCAGCGCATGGATCATCTTACTTTTCAGAAAATTGGGTGATCGGCCCAAATTGTCCGAACCCACCAAAAAACAACAATAGCACAAAGTTGTTTCCCCGCGGGATTTAAACCCACCACCACCGGTTTATAAAGCAAGGGCCAATATCGCAAGACCACGGAGGCGGTTTTATGAGACTAAGTATTAGACCTAATCCATTAATAATATATGTTAAAATCTGAACTTAAACCTTGTTATACAGACTAATTTAAGTTCCCCTGTAAATAGGAAACCTACTAGTTTTATTGTAACTCAATGTAACATAACATACAGTAATACCAATTCTAAAGTGAAGTTAATTTTTCGGAGAAATAACTATGTCTGAACGGTTATTACTTACTATAAAGAAAGTTTATACAAAAATAGTACTAATAGTGTAAGTGTACAAAAATATCATACTTTAGAAATTCCATTTATTAATACAAACAGATAATGTACCGCAGCAAAAATAATGAATACCTGAAGCTTTTCAGTAAGCAAGCTATTTAAACGTGGCTGGATATTTTTATTTCAGGAAACAAGATTTGACGTTGTTGGTTTTACTTGGGCAATATTTGCTCAATACAGTTTTTGCTACTTGTTTATACACTTTCAAGGTAAAAAACATAAAGCTGAGTTTTTTTATGTTTTATATATAGTAGGCTCTTTTCTTAAAGGTCCTTAAGTAAAATCGGTCCGAAAATGCCACTGGCGACAATTATTTCCAGAGTAGTATAGTGGAGCAGAGTAGTGGAACACCAGCCATCTAGGCGGAGTTGATGGTAGTTGGCATGATGTCGTGTTGCACGCTAACAGAATGTCACAACGGGATTAAGTCCGAACATCTAGCTAATTTGGCTTTTTCCTCCAGATGACTGCAAAACTGCGCGTCACTTAGCGGGATTAAATTGAAACTAAATTTAGTCGTCCTCACTTCAAGATTTTATCTAGAATAATATCTACTTCTGACTCAAGTGTCGGGGATCGCACACGAAATGTGTCGGAGCATTCACCGTTAACAACAATCTTAATGTTCCAATCCGTGAGAAAGTTCGATATCCATCTGCATTATTTCTCAGGCAGCCCGTGAAGTCGTAATTTCTCTAGAAGCGCCCAATGCTAAACCCAATCGATGGCTTTCGCAACGACGTAACTAACTACCACGGCCTCCCCCTTGCTTTCCACTGCCTCCACCCATCTGTGAGTCAAGTATATTAGAAGATCACCAGCCGAACGACTTTTTCGTAAGTCAGACTAGCGATCGTTGAATAGCTGGTGATATTCAAGGTAACGGAGGAATTGGCAATTTATAATTGACACCATTACTTTGAATACTAACGAGATAATCGCATGGTAGGCCATGGGTAATTAGACGGATCTGAGCGATCGTCTTCTTTAGAGATTGGATGCACAAGAACAGTCTTCCAGAGCTTCCGGACAGCGCCAAAAGAATAAGAGAAATGAAAAGGATGCGTTAAAACTAGTACAAACTCAGAAGCACACGTCCTAAGCACACGAGAAGGAATTCCGTTGGAAAAGAAAGCTCACCTTACTTTTGCACAGTGCACGATAGAGGGTAGTGTATTGTCTCCAACGTCCAGAGTGGAGCTGGACCAAAAAGTGAACCCAGGAGATCGGCCTTTTCGTTTGCGATATGGCCAGCGAGTCATCCACTCTGTGTAAAGATAAAGTATCAAATAAATGGTGAATGGTTATGTAATTTTCAAAGAAATTTGCTCATGTATGTATTGTAGTAAAGGAGCCTATATTTCTTTTTTATTGGCTTTTGTAAAACTTAAAAACTGTTATACCATTGATTACTTTAATATCATTACTAGATGTGAAAGATTAAAAATATCTTTGGGTCGTAGAATATGTTAATGCCATAAGATTTTTTTGTGAAGTAATATTGACTATTCAAGCGATTTTAATTTAATAAAAATAAAACGTAAAAATGTTAATTTGAACGACTTGCTATCAAAAAAAAATATTTGTATTATTTAATAAATATAAATTTTTGTGTCTGTATCAAAAGTAATGTGAGTAAATGTTGAAAAAATTACAACTTTCAAAACAGTTTATTTTATTAGACCAGTCGTAGCTTTTCACTGGATTGATAAATCTATTAATTACAATAAAAATCCAGTAAAGGATTAGGATATAGATAAAAGTTATAAACAATATTTTACGAATATACATTTAACATAAATTGAAACACGCCTTTTGATAAGTTGTTGAAACTATTTTTTTGTTTTCAAAATACAGCTCCAAAGTATGTATAACAACATTGGATCAGGTAGGTTCCAGGCATAAAATGTATTCGTGAAATGGATATTGCATATTGAAGTCATAAAAGATGTATCGGGTAGGCAGGTTGCTACCTACCGATCTATAAGTATTTTTTAAAATGAAACTGATCGTGGTCAAAGTGAAACATGAAGTAGATATAGAAAATAAAATATATGTTTTAATTACATTAATAAAATACATACACATACACATCATCAGCCTTTGTTAGTCCACTGCTGGACATAGGCCTCCCCTAATACACCCCTATCCATTAGGGGGTTTGGACCGTATCCCACCACGCTGGTCCAATGCGGGTTGGTGGGTGGACCGACTATTTTACATGCCCATCCGACGCATGGATCATCTTACTTTTCAGACAATTGGGTGATCGGCCCAAATTGCCCTAACCAACTAGGAAACAACAATGAAAATTTGTTGCGTCCCCGCAGGATTCGAACCCACGACCTCCGGTTTCTAAAGCACACGCCCATACCACTAGGCTACGGAGGCATAAAATACATAATGTAATATTTTTTTTATTGGCAACGCAGGCAGACGAACATTCGGGCCACCTGATGGAAAGTGGTCACCGACGCCCATAGATATTGGCAATACTAGTAGTATCACTAACGCGTTACCTACCATAGACATGAATGTTAAGTCTTAGTTGCCCAATATATACGCTGGCTACGTTAAATTTACCCTGGCCCTTTAAAACGAAACACCATAGTTTTCACATTACTGCTTTGCGGCAAAATATGCATGCTTCATCGCACCGTGATGACACCCAAACGGTCCCCTGTAAAACAGGGACCAACCTCCAGGTGTTGATGCTGTTTGTTAATATACTTGATATATTGATTTGAATGAATACATTAAAACCACAAATATTTTTGACTATTATGCTTTGGTTTATTTCTTTCATCGAATCGAAGGCAGACGAGCTATCAGTCTACCTGATTAAAAGTGGTCACCGACCGAACACTGTAGTGTTTTCACATTACTGCTTTGCATTCAATGCAATTAAAATTGATATTTCACAAGTAACATGATGTTCAGTAATGTTAGGTGAAAATATAAAATAGAATAGTAATCTTCAATTACCTTAAGAAACAAGGGAACATAATAAACAATGCACGGACATATACAAACATACACACGGTTACATCAGTAACATAAACATTTTCAAGCAAGTAATAATTCTGCTCATCATACATAAATCATCTTCTTAACTGCCTCTGTGGCCTATAGTATATATAGGCTTGGTCTAGGACTCAAATTCTCCAACCAAATCCCAAATAATATTTTGGGGGCAATGGCGAGCAAATCACGACAGCAGCAGTCAGCTTTTGAAGTAAGATAATCCATGTGTCGGATATGAATGCAGAAAGACGTTTTTCTACCGTATCTCTCTCCAGCTATTAATCAGCATCTGATTAGTACTCAATTCGTATAAAATTGGTAATAAGATCTTTCACCATAAGATCTTCTTACCATTTAGATTGCCTTTTATTTAGTTTTTATCATGCAAGAGGCCTGAAGAGCGGTAACTATAAATCCCTTTCATATATTTTATAATTTGTCAACATATACTATTAATGAATATTGCATGTTTTACTGATGCCTTAATTCGACAAGCCTGTCTATTTCTTACGAACATTCTATTACATTCTTCATAGTGCGCATTATCCAGATCATTTTGCCAGCATAAAAGTCCAACTATTTGGCACTATACGTTAGCATTAGATTAAAATATAACTAAGACGCCCTGCGGCAAGATGGACTGATGACATTCGCAAAGTAGCCGGTGCTGGCTGGACAAGAATAGCCAAATCGGACGTGGTGGTGTGCATGAGACAAATGATGATAATTCATCATCAGCCTGTTATCATTAGACAACTAATAAATTAATATTGTCATAAAGGGTGAAAATCCATTTTCTAGCATGAATAATTCCATAGAGATAACCACCAGGTGTGCACGCCTCCTGCTTATATGTGCACATAATTTGTATACCAATCCGTAGGACACAAATAGCTATTTGAAAATTGCTATGGGTCTAATTTCATACTGTCACGGCTAAAGTGGATACTGTATCTCTGTACATTATCGTAGGTTAATACGCGTTTTAACGGCCGACATAAACAAGCTATTTCGTAATAGCTCTAGGCTTATTTAGACTGTTTACTTACCTATTCTGTAATGTATAGAGTATTCTGTATGTAATTTCCTATTTTGGAATTATTATGACCTTATTTTACATATTATATTACAAGATTCACTGAATTGTTCGGGTTTAAGTCGTAATTAGTAATGCTATGTACTGCTGGTTTGCATAATTCACGATTTTGCTATATTTACTATATTTCTTTCTGACATGAATAATTTATTATTTCGTCACAAATTGACAAAAATAAAATACGATTAAGCTGTAAATAAACAAAAGATGCAACGCAAATGTCATGATGCTTCGACGCGCACTTGACCGGTATTTTTTTACAAATAGTTATAAACATTCCCTATGGAAAACGCTTTTCAAGAGCAATTCGCTGAGAAAAGCATGATTATATTAAGCCATGTTTTAATCAAATTACTTATAATAAGCTGGTATTAAGATACTAAAAAAGTCACAAAACTCGACAGGAAGTCAATTTGTAATTGACTAAAATTTAAATGGATGGATTTTCATGACCGTAACACCGGAAGTGATCCTAAATTCGGCTTTCCCATCTAACGCACATTCCGTTATCGATTTTAAATTAAGCGTTAAACATAAACTGTAGAATAAACTTAGGTCATTTTAATTTGCTACTTTTGCACCTATTATGTATTAAGTCGTGACTTATATTTTTCCAGGCTCGATTACGAGGCAATGAGTTTTTTATTTATTTACTTGCAATATAAACTAAACTCTATATATACATATGTATTTAAATTATAGGTAAACACAGCGTGTCAAAAGACCTACTGACTATTTAAGAAAACACTGATTTAGATACGTAGGAAAATTTTAACCTTAACTTAATATGATATAATATTTATAAAAAAATGATTTTTTAAAAAAACTACCTGTTGCCCGTGACCTCATCCGCGTGATACTTAAGCGTACACATAAACTATATAAATTATATACTTAAACCTTCCGGAAGAATTATTCCATCAATTAGTGACAACTGCGTGACATTCTGTGAAGTCGTAGTTGAGTTTATCGCGAACAGACATACATACAGACGCGGCTGTGGACTATTTTTTATAATAAGTATAGATTAGGTTAACTAGAAGATGAATTGTGACGAAGCTCGCAACAAAGTCACTGAAAACGGCAAACAATTGACGGCAAAAATACGCACATTTACTATCGAGGCTTTTTAATTTTGTCTACCATTCATTATATATGGCTTATTAATTTCAATAATACCTGAATAAAATAAACGCATTATATGATCTTTATACTAAAATTTTGCAGTTCAATTATTACACTCGAGAGAGGGAGTACTTCTGCAAACTTGACTGCTTGATTAAATCGACCGGAAATTTCCATTCATCAGCCTTCCTCCCACTTTCGCTCTAACAATGTCGAAGAAACTAATGGAAGCCATTAATAGTATGTATGACGATCGATGCACATATTCGTTAATATTACTTATAAATGTTAGCGGTTTCAGCACGTTGCTTTTCAGCGGATAGTTATAAAAACAAAAATTACGCTTTATTCATTACTTACTTTATGGCATTTCAAATGATTGCGCCTCAAATGCCTGTGTTTTCAATTAACAAAATTAAGTGTTAGTAAATTAATATTAAAGAAACGTATTTATAGAGTTGTTTACTCCGAATAGATATTTGTTGACAGAGCCACATAATTAAAATGGAATAAATCGACATCTGTGGAGAGAGAGAATTGTCACTATAATAGATTAATAATAATCTATTTTAGGGCTGTAAAAGTTTACTTGTTTTTGTACCTGAAAATAGAATAACGATAGCTATTATATATTTATAAATTGTTCATGTTTATCGAATCGGCAAACGTAGTGTGGGACGCCCTGCGGCAAGATGGAGTGACGTCATTCGCAAAGTGGCCGGTGTGGGCTGGATGAGAATAGCCGAAGATAGGAAGCGGTGACGTGCATTAGAGGAAGTCTAAGTCCAGCAGTGGACTGACACAGGTTGATGATGATAATGATAAATCAATGTTAGCAGTGGAATATAAGAAAATAATTTCCAAAATGTGACACTTTAAAAGTTAATTAAGGGAAATATAAACTAGGCTTAACACTAACTCAATTTATCACATTCAAACTTACTTTTGTATTACTTTTATTATTACCTAATTTTAGTACAATATTACGTTTACATCGTGAACTAAGGCTTAAGCTTAAACGATACAGACTAAGTATGTCACAAAATTGTAGCTATAATAAATGCCTATTCACTGTGAATTATCACAGTAACGATGCTAAAAAGAAATTGTTATACAAAAATATAATGTTTCGCTTACGAAGCTTGTTCCATAAAAATATTATTAAAATTCATAGATAAATTTAGTCTCTTACAGAATAAAAAAAATCAATATTATGTTCATAATGAATCTTTCTGTTTGACACAGCAGTTAGTATTGAGAAAGATTTTTATAATTATAATTCCTTATATCCTGATATGTAGCACTTCAAAATCCTACAAAGGTAAATTCCTATATTAAGCAATGGGAAGTTTCTAATTAAACTCTATTTAAATTTCCGCCCTTATGTGTGTAAGGAACTAATTGAAGCAATTAGTCGCAGTTATCCGGATCCTTATTTGCGTAAGATTTAAATGACGCATGTTTTAATGAACATTTGATGCCGCTTAATCTATACTAAATGTCAGCTGTGTTTTACTACAGTTTTTTGTAAAACAATTTCCCTAAAGTAAAAATGAAAATATCTATTGGTAAGCTACTGCTTCAACTATCTTGCCGATGTTTTTGACGGTTTCTATTATAGTCATCATCATCATCATCATCAGCCTGTGTTAGTCCACTGCTGGACACAGGCCTTCCCACGGCACCCCTACTCCTTTAGGGGGTTTCTGGACCGTATCCCACCACGCTGGTCCAATGCGGGTTCGTGGGTGGACCGATTTTTTCATGCCCATCCGACGCATGGATCATCTTACTTTTTAGACGATCGGGTGATCGACCCGAATTGTCCTAACCAACTAGGAGACAAAAATGAAAATTTGTGGAGTCCCCGTAGGACTCGAACCTACGACCTCCAGTTTCTAAAGCACACGCCCTTATCACTTAGCCTGGTGATAAGGGCGTGTGCGACGGAGGACTGTTACAGTGCAAACATGAAATAAAAAATTACGACTGACTTTAAATAATATAAAGTGTTAAAAGTAAACGTAATTCAATAACATTTCAAGAGAAGTTTTAATAAAAATAAAATTATGACCGACTTCAAAGAGTATACCACTATTTAACGCAATACTCGTATAAGTATCTCTCTGTCTCTCTCTCTCTTGTGGACTAAGCAAATCTAACTATCAATTTACCCAATTACCCTTTAGTGTTTAGTGTTTAATTCTACATATATATATATATATATATATATATATATATATATATAACTATACGATATATATTTATCTAAATATATATATATCTCGTGTCACGATGTTTGCCCGCGATGGAATCCTAAAATACTTAATTGATTTTAAAATATAGTTGCCCACCATGTGCCGTTTAATCCAACTTAAAGGATAGAATAGCTTACATCCTTATTTATAATCGCAATAATGTTTTATAACAATTTATTTTTCTATTATTATTTGATGCAAAATTTTAGCTACAAAACTATTGTGACAGTTGGCGATTGATTTCGTCGTGTGTGTCTTAAAATGTACTTAAAATGTAAAAATTACAAATGAATTTTTACCAAGTAAAATTAATAAAAGTGATGTTGTATCCTATATAAAGGAAATATTTTTATGATATTTTCAACGGCGGATACGATTGAAGATACTGTATATTCGTTATTTATTATTTCATACGATAGTTGTTTCCTTACGCTTGCGACGTTGTTTTTTAATAACCATGCAACTAAAACATTAAATTATGTTTTCGTGGTAGTGCTCCATATCCATTTAAATCTTTTGTATAGAATTTTGCACGATATCAAAGTAACATTTTGATTAATCGTCTTCAGTCTGTCCACTTCAGATACCAATCCAATCGATTTTTATACCACTGCTATTTTTCATTGTATTCAGGTGTAACGGTAGCATCATCGAGTTCACTGTTTTTTTACAAATGACATTTACCTAATATAACGTGGTGGTCCTCATGACTGATATTATCTTTCCGTTTATAAGATTACGATAGGCATAGGTTCAGTTACAACCCATAGCTACGTTTTGAGTCAGGTTATAAAAAATAGAAATACCTATCAGGTAAAGTTATTGTCTATTCGCTTTATAATTGTAATACAACGTGTATTAAAAATAATGTCAAATCTTCAAATGTAATAATTAACAAATTACTTGCATGATTGTTATAATCTCCCGTGAAATGTGCGGTAAACCTGCATTGCATTCTGTTCCGTTGGGTCATTTACTGAAAATATATCGCCTATGTTCGTATTTGCCTCTTTGAAATGAATTTTCCAGGACCATATAAAGAAAGCAATTACAATGCACACAACGGAACTGCCAATTTAATCCCCGTAAATGTTATTCGTTTTGAATCACAAATATTTCATTTGCGAATCTTAAAATAAATGACAAATACACAATTTCAGATATCAATTGTAGATTTACACGGACAAACAGAATGCTTATTAGTATTAGTAGTAGTTTTAATTACGATAAATAATATCAATAATAATTATAATAAAACATTCATTTGCAAAAACGTGGTATAACATATTACAAACATTTTCAGACCCTCATGTTTTTGCTCCACAGAGCGTACAACTATTATTATAAAGATTACAAAATCACTTATTTACGGATTTTTCGCGTTACTTAAATATATTTGTTCCCGACGTTTCGGATTCTTTTCAGCATCCATGATCACGGGCAGACTAAGTTGGTATATGTCTGTATCTCATGTTTTCGAATGAAAAACATTCGTAAATAAGTGGATTTGATATGTATAATCCGTAAATAAAAGAAATAATTAAGATTACAAAATGTTATATATATATATTATTAGAAGTTAAGATTATAAAGTTACTAAGTAAGAATAATTTATTAGGATTGATGAAATTACAAATAGTTCTTAACAGTATCATAAAAATGGGTGCGTGTACTTATGTACGCGCGTGAGAGATATACTTCTTTGGCATCATTAAAAATAGTTTTTAATTGCATGCAAATAATTAATTACAATAAAATAATAGAAGGATTGAAAAGGATAATCAACAAAGTTTAGTTTAAATTTGAAAAATTAAATAAATAAATATTTATTTTCTTACATTAAGTCTAACACAAATTGTCTTATTATTCGAATTGTATTTTTAATTAAATGATGTCCACTTCCATAGTATCTTCCCGTAATGTCTGAATCGGAACTTCAGTTATCATTTTTATCAAATAGTTTTCATTAAATTTATTTAGTTATTTTTATAAATATTTATTATTTATTCAATTTAATAGCAAATATCAAAATTAATATTATAATTTGATGTTCAATTTTAATTTTTATCACAAACTTTTCATTAAATGTTTTATTAAATTTATTTCGTTATTTTGTGAATATTAAATAACCAATAATAAGTATTATACATTAATAATTTAATAATATTTAGTGTTAATTATATTAAATAAAAGTTTTTAATTTATATCCATCCCAGTTGAAAAGAGATGATCCTGCGTCGGATGGCATGAAAATCGGTCCACCCTACCGCATTGGACACGTGTGGGAATTCCAAAATCTACCAATGGGGTATTAGAGGCATTACCGGCATGGACTATCACAGGTTGATAGATATATCTTAATATATATAAATCTAATGTCATTTGTTTGCCAATCCAAAAAATACTTAATGATTTTAAAATATAAGTGCTACATGGAAGTTAATCCAACAAAGGAAAGAATATTACATCCTTATTTATAATCCGCAATAATGTTTTTACATTTTCTATTATTATTTGATGCAAAATTTAGCTCAAATTTTTCGTGACAATTGGCATTGATTTCGTTTGATTAAATTACAAATGTAAAATAAAATAATTTTACCAGTAGTATAAGTGATAAATCCTATGTAAAAATTTTTATGATATATTCAACATGATACGATTGAAGATACTTATAATTCATTTATTTATTATTTCAACGATTATTGTTTCCTTAGCTTTCACTGAATGAATCAACTTTTCGTTTTTGTTTTTAATAACATCCTAAAACATTAAAATATTTTTTGGTGTATTCATATACATTTAAATATACTTTTAATAAAAATAAGAATAAAAACAGTAAATAATTTTAAAGTGAACTTTATAGAATTTAAGAAATATCAAAGTAACATTTTGATTAATCGTCTTCAGTCTTCCTTCATAACCAATCCAATCGATTTTATACCACTGTATTTTTCATTGTCCTAGGTGTATTGGTAGCATATCTAGTTCATCGTTTTGCATATTACCTATTACAACGTGGTGGTCCTCTGACTGATTTATCTTCGTTTATCTTAATTTTAAACTGTTTAATTACAATGTAAAATGTAAATAAGTAAATCTAAGCTCAGCACTTCTAGAGGGTCTGTAGTATGTATATATTATTTATATATATATATATATAATAAAAGATTATAGCCATAGGTTCAGTACATTTAACCTATAGCTACGTTTTGAGTACAGGTTTAATAAAAAAAAATAACGTATCAAGTTAAAGTTATTTCTATTCAGTTGAATAATTGTAATACAAAATGTATTAAAAATAATGTTAAATTTCAAATGTAATAATTAACAATTACTTGCATGATTGTAATAAACTCCCGTGAATATGTGCGTAAACCTGAATTGATTCTGTTCCGTTGGTCATTCTTGAAAATACGTCGCCTATGTTACAATTGCCTCTTTGAAATGAATTTTCGAGGACCATATAAAGGAAACAATTACAATGCACACAACGAACTGCCAATTTAATCCCCGTAAATCTTATTCGTTTTGAATCACAAATATGTTATTTGCGAATCTTATAATAAATGACAAATACACAATTTCAGATATCAATTATAGATTTACATAGACAAACAGAATGCTTATTAGTATTATTAGTAGTTTTAATTACGATAAATAATATATTATTATAAAACATTCATTCTACAAAAACTGGTATATATATATATATATATATATATATATATATATATATATATATATATATATATAATATATATTATTAAAGTAAAGTTAGCTAGTAACTCAGTAAGAATATTTTAATAGGATTAGATTGAGATTACAAATAGTTCTTAACAATATCATAGGATTAACAATGGTAAAAAAATTGCAGCAAGAAATTTGTCCTTTATTATAGTGATAATCTAATACTGAAAATTCATCATATTTACATTTTAAATTTACTTATATTAGTTAGACAAAACTATCGAAAGAAGTCGTTTTAGACTTACCTTTAACATCTTACAACGGTATAGTACTTCTCTATTACTAGCTAACGAGTAAGATAGCTTTTAACGATGTTTGAACCAGTGAACTGTAAGTACAAAGTCAACGAGGCGTTTCGAGAATAATTGCAGACTCCTTTCACACATCGTTTTAGTATTTTTAAGAGCGCTGATCGTACACTCGTTTTATAATATTACCTTTAAGGTTTATAACTAAAAGTTTCATCGCAATTATTGGCTATATCAAGATTCATTGAGTTTTATCTCCCCTTGCGAAAATACAATAAATATCGACAAAAATCAATTTTCTTAGGAATATGACCTATGTTCTTAGTGATAGCCCGACAAATATTAGCCCAAAGAATTAAACTATTGCAAAATTAAACATAAAAGTTATAGAATTACTAGCTAGTTCTTCGAGATGATATTTTAGATCGTCAACATCAGTTTACGATCTTACACGCTTTTGTGAAACATAATTCTGTTACGTCTTAAAACGTTCTAATTGTTTAAAATTGTAAGCTGAAGCTATAGATTCATTCTTTCGTAGTAAAAGCTTATTTTATTCGAAACTCAAATATCTTTTTTCAACATGAAAAGGATACAAACAATTTACAAACGATTCCGTGTACGAAATTGACATATTATTAAACTAAATTTAAGCGAGTATACTATTACCAGTGTGTTATAATTACGAGTTTCGTTTGAGAATTAAATCTCACACTAATACTGCGTAAATAAGACAGCGCACAAAAGGGCATTTAATGTCACTTGAAATGAATTCAAGCAGTTCGCCTTTAACCGTATAACCGTATGTAAATTTAACACCGCGCTTAAAAATATGCTCAAAATTCCACAGAATAAAGCTTTTTACCGCAGTGATTTCATATTTAAAAAACCTAATTCTGTACTCTCGAGAAGTAATATCTGTAGAATAGATAACACAAGTGTTTTATCTTGGTGGAGTTTGATGTATACGGACTTTGTCTTAAAATATCTTGCCTTTAATATTAGTACGATGCGTTAAAATATTGTAAGATATTAAACAACGGCTTGTGTGTTATCGATTCCATTATATATATCGAAAATGGATGTAATCGTCGAGGGATTTCTTATAGAATTATCATATATTATATAATTATTATATATAATTATAGAAAAGTAAGACAATCCATGCGTCAGATGGGCATGTAGAAAGTCGGTCCACCTAGCAACCCGCTTTGGACCAGCGTGGTGGGTTGCGGTCCAAAACTCCCTAATGGAGATGGAAATACACCCTTATTTGGGCAGGCCTATGTCCAGCAGTGGACCATCACAGACTGATGACGATGAAACAACGATTAATGTGTTAAAGTTGGATCATCAATGGATAAGTTTTAACAATTCCTATCCAAGCAATAATTAAAAAAACAAATACAAAAATACAAAAAATGTCAAAAGTATATGCGAGTTTTGTTAAGTTGTCAAATGTGTTCATAATTTTTTTAACTTAAAAATTAAAACAAAACTAAATTTCTTTATCACGTTTACGTTTTAACAAGTTTACCTCCTTCGACTATTATTTTATATCAAAAGCTACTGCACTCCATGCAGTAAAAACAAGATTTCTACTTATCTTGACGAGTTTACTGCTAACCGAATTGCAGAATCCACTGAAAGAAAATCAATTTACGAGAAGCAATTTCACCTTTCTTTACCCCATTACAAATTCCAACTGATCTGTTATCGGCTATTACAAGTGATTTTATAAAAATAATTTGCAGAATTAAAAATAAAATGTATTTATTACTGGTCACACCATAGATCACTGGCAAATCGTACAAAAGCATTTAAAATTTAGAAGAACTCGTCTCTAGTGTTATACGTATATATTTTATTTGCTTTTGAAAACCATCATCTAGTCTCTCTCGCTCAGCCATTTTCCCAAGTTATCATGGGATCGCTTTCTTATCCATCCTGAATTACCTGGATAACAGTTTCTACGCAGAGCGGCTGCACCTCACCTCCGCATCCCAAAGGGTAAAGTGCAATCGAAGGATGGATTAGCTCACTAAATTTTAAAAGCACTGATTTCCTATAACGACTGGCAAAGATGGTACTAGCGGGACGTACTTTTACATGCCTATCCGTAGCATGAATCATCTTACTTACAGACAATTGGGTCATCGGCCCATTGTGTCATAACCAACAAGAAAATTACGTGAACAATTATATTAGATATTTCTTTAATAATTTAAACATTTCATCTTTAGTTTCTCGGAGATTCAAACTCACGACCTCCGGTTTATAAAGCAAGGGCCTATACTACTAGGCCTCAGGGACAGAAGCGAAAAACATCAACAAGTATCATTATCGTTGTGATGCGTAATATAAAATTTAATCGTGAAAGCTACAGTTTTTGTAAATTATTCAAATACCCTTTGTAATGACAGCTTTGCTTTAGTTTTGGAATCCATACATGGCTCTCTTTCATGTTATTTTTGTCATAGGTTTTCCTGGGGAAGAATTAGCCAATGTTACTAAAGTATATTATAACTTTCTGGTAATTAAAGGTTTTGTCAAATTGGTTGGGTAGTTTCGGAGCCTACTCGAAACAAATAAATAAATAAATCTTGCATTTTAATAACACTAGTACATATGCAATTTGAACTTATATAAAATAAGTTATGTATTGTAATACTGAAATCATATCGACGCTTACAACTAAGAAATTAACAGTTGTGTTAATAGATGTGAAAAAATGTAATAAAACATAACTATATATGCTAATATTATTAGTAGAACCTTAATGCAGGTAAATAAATCAATGCTCGTATCTGGATACGCTATTGCTGATCCTGTAATAATGTGATGACAGCGTTCTTACAGCCATGCAGCAGGAACGTGATGAAGATTAAGATACAAGAAGAATAAGATCTGACTTTTTGATTTTTTTAACAACAAGTACTCTGCCATTTTAAATATTTCACCCTAAATCGTGTCGCACGATATCATAAAACAGTTTCAAAATTATTTATTGCAAAATATTGTTACTATCACTTCACTATAAGTCCATTCAAACCCTAAAAATAATGGTGTATTTTAATATTGATTCACAGCAACAACCAATCAGTCAATACGATGGAACTAATTTGTTAAATGGAAATGAAACGAGAATCTATTGTGAGTTTCAATTTAGATATTGAATTTGTTTCTTGATGTCAATGAACTGAGAAGTTTTTTTTATATAAATGTACAATGTACATATTACCGCCAAATTTTGGGACTTGTTTTTATTAATATGCCAAACAAAACAACTTAAAACGCTGATTAGGTTTTGGCGTTTGCTTTCTAACATAAAAATATTAAAATAGATATAATAGGTAGGTGTTCTAAGTTAATTTGTATTTTTCTACTACATTTTTGACAAATGCTGTTTATATAAGCATGTGCCAAAATCCATAAGTAGTTAGAAGAGTATAAAAATAAATTTAGATCAGTTAAAATTATTCTCTGTTAATTATATAATAAAAAAACATACATAATGTAATATTTTTTTTATTGGCAACACAGGCAGAAAAGCAATCAGGCCACTTTATGGAAAGCGGTTGCCTATGTTCATAGATATTAGCAATACCAATGCGCTGCCTTTCCTGAGACATAAGATGTTAAGTCTTGTTTACCCAGTAGTGTTTTCACACTACTGCTTTGCAGCGCAACTAGGCACCGCGGTGATATCACCCCTGATGGGGTGATGGCATTCATATCATGCCCTTTTACAGGTGACCAGATGGTCACCTGTAAAAAGGGATGTACCCAAAATAAAAAAATGTTTAATCTTTATGGATAATTTTCAACCAATTACTGGCACGATTGTAATAAACGCGCGTGAAATGTGCGGTAAACCTGAATTGTGTTTTGTTTCATTCGGTCATTTACGGAAAATACATCGCCAATATTCGTAATTGCCTGTTTGAAATAAATTTTGCGGTACCATATAAAGAAATCAATTTAAATGACAATTATAATGACAACACAGCGTAACTGCCGATTTAATCCCCGTTAATCACTTAATTATTTTTACTTTGTTGATTTTTTCAAATAAGATATAGCTTATTCGTTTTGAATCACGAATATGTTATTTGCGAATCTTAAGCTCAACCACAAATAAATCTCAAATAAACAATTCCAGACATCAATTACGGATTTTTAGAGACAAATATAATGCTTATTAGTATTTCTAGTAGTTTTAATAACGTTAAGTATTAATAATAATAATAATAATAAGACATTTATTTGCAAAAACGTGGTATAACATTATCAAATTGAGGTGCTATTGCAAACACGGTGCGATATTACAAACATTTTGAGACCCATATGTTTTTGCTTCACGGAGCAAATTATTAGGAAGATAAGAAAACGTTAAAAATACTAAAAGTATAGCTTCCAAATTAGCTACTTACTAAGTTTATATTAATTTTATAGGATTATTGCAATTACTAATAGTTTTTGACAACGTCATGGCTTTTAGCTTTTGCTTAAGAATTTTATATGGTTTACAATGGTAAAAATATGTTGTAGCAACAAATTTGTCGTTATTAAAAGCTATCGAAAAAAGTCGCTTCAACTTATGTTTAACATAGACCGGTATAGTTGGACTCTATTACTAGAGAACGAGTAAGATAGCTTTGAACGATGTTATAACCAGTGAACTGTAAGTTCGAAGTCAACGAGGCGTTTCAAAAATAATTATATTGACGTCGTATTTTTAAGAGTGCTAATCGTAAATTCGTTTTATAATATTACCTTAAACCTCTATAATAAATAGTTTCATATCAATATTGTGGCTGTATTAAGATGCATAGATTCCCGATTCTCCTTGCGTTTAATACAATAAATATCGTCAAAAATCAGATCTGAAAGTAACTTATAGTAGAATTAAACATAAAACTTACAGAATAACAAGCAAGTCCATTGATCCAAAATCAAATCAAATATATTCAGTTTAATTTGATCTTTTCAGCTTCTGTAAAACATTAGCATATTACCGCTTATAACGTTTAATGGTTGTAAGGTAAAGCTTCGTTGGTAAAGTTTTATCCTTTCGTAGAAAAGTTTATTTTATTAGAAATTCAAATATCTATATTCGACAGGAAAGTAATACACTGTCTTATTTCTTTTCAAAATCGCTACCACCGGTTCAGAAATGGATGCCCCTGATCTGAGAAAAACCGGTGAAAGCCACTCAGAGGAATCTTTTGTATGTCATCTTTTACAACATGATTAAACAAGTGCGGCAGTTCTGGTAATATATTGATAAATAAACTATCAATATATTACCAGAACTGCCGCGACTTAGAACTAAACTGCATGTATTGTATATGAACATTCTTCAGCAGTCATAGACATAATCGTATTAACCGAAACATGGCTAAATAATGACATATCTAATAGTGAATTTATTGACACTAGATACAATGTTTACAGAAGTGACCGTAATTACGCGATTACGGGGCGGCGTGACGGTGGCGGGTGTTGGTCGCCGTAATGAGTAATATCCGTGTAGCGCCCTTTCCTCACGTCTACCCGTTCCTCTCTTTCTCCGATTATTGACCATATACTTTTACAAATAGGTAACGAACCTAATAAGTTACTAATTAGCGCACTTTATATTCCACCAGCAACTGACTGTAACAGTTATGAAACCTATTTTGTTTTATGCAATCTATCCTAGAGGGTTTTCAATACAAAATTTCTGCATTATTGGAGACTTTAACGCACCTAAATTGGACTGGAGTCATTATGGTCTTAAACCAATACTTACAGGAAATAATATAGGTTGTACGATATCAAAATCTATAGCAAATTTTATTTCACAGTTGACTTGTTATCAACTAAACTACTTAAAAACTGTAATGACCGTATTCTAGACTTGTTTATAACAAGTAACGCGGATTCCAGCTGTTTCCACACCGCTTAGTGTTGTTCCTTTGGATAAAATCATCCACCGTTTTACGTTTTATTACCTTTGACTGATTGTATTGAACAAAAAATAATTAAACAGAGAATTCATATTATTTCAATAAAACGGATTATAACATTATCAATAATGAACTGTCGGAAAGAAAGTGGGATGAAATATTTAAAATAAATCAATTGAAGCCTCGTAACAGTCTTTTATGAAACTATTTACGATATAATTACAAAAATGTGCCCTCTAAAATAGTAAAACGATCACACTATCCCATTGGTTTAATAAATCATTAATAAAACTTTTCAAAATAAAAACGATACTGGGTTAAATGGAAAAATTTGGAAATATACTTGATCATAATAAATTTAAAAATATAGATCAAAATTTGACATTGAAAGCAAAATTAGCTATCGTAACTTACATGAACAGGGTTGAAGATAATATCAGTCGAGACGTAAAATATTTTTGGAATTACTTGTCAAATATAAAAATATCAATAATATTCCCTGTAGTATCTTTCAATAATGAAACTGCTGACAATCCAATAGATATTGCCAATTTATTCTCTACTTACTTTGAATCGGTTTTTGAACCGTCTTCACTACGGAAGATTACAATATAAGAGTACACAATTTTGTTTTCGGACATTACTATGTCACAAAATATTATCTCGAAGTCATTCTCTCCTCAAGGGAAATCGTCAACGTTTTGCAGTCTCTAGATACTTCCAAAAGACCGGGTACCGATAATATTCCACCAGTTTTTCTTAAAACACATCAAAACAGATATGTCCACCTTTATTGTACTTATTTAACAAATGTTTAAGAGATGGTGTATGTCCGAGTATCTGGAAGTCTGCAAAAATAGTACCGGTGCATAAAACAGGATCAAGAATGAATGTGGAAAACTACCGCCCTATATCCATCTTGTCCGCGCTATCAAAGGTCTTTGAAAGACTTATTTATAACGCAATATACCCACAACTACATAATTATATACTAACCCAACAACATGGGTTTGTGCGGCGTCGCTCAACGATTACCAACTTATTACTTTATACTACTGAACTTTATGAAACTATTGATGGTAATGGACAAACTGACAGCATATACACAGACTTCCGAAAGGCCTTTGATAGGGTAGATCATCAAGTTCTACTACAAAAAATTGCCTATAATGGTATACGTGGTAACTTATGGCGGTGGTTTAAATCGTACATCACAAACCGAACACAGAGAGTTGTCATTAGCGGATATGAATCTTCTGAAGTACATATTTCCTCTGGAGTACCTCAAGGGTCCATTCTTGGGCCATTGCTTTTTATTTTATTTATAAACGACATCAATCAATGTTTTAGCTTCTGTAAATTTCTTCTTTATGCAGATGATCTTAAAATTTATCACACTATAAATGATCTTAACGACCACATTTTAATACAAAAAGACCTAGACAATTTCTCTTCCTACTGCATAAAAAACAAACTCTCATTAAGCATTAATAAATGTTACTCAATAACATTTACAAGAAAACATAATATTAGTCAATATAGTTACTCTCTTTGTGGTGTAAATCTAGAGAAAACCCAACTCGTACGAGATCTTGGTGTCACTCTCGACTCAAAACTTACTTTAGATGTCCATGTCAATAATATATGTAACCAAGCCTTTAAACTATATGGATTCGTTATTAGAGCTTGTAAAGACTTTAGAAAATCCTCAACCTATCTATATTTATATAAATCTCTTGTCAGGCCCCAATTAGAATATGCGGTACCCATTTGGAATCCCTTTTACGAGCAATATTCAACTCAAATAGAAAAAGTGCAGAAAAAATTTCTTAAAACGGTTGAGTACAAATGTACCAAAAATATCTAGATTACTCTTATCTTTTAAAAAAATATCAAATATTACACCTTAAGGATAGACGCCAACAACTAAACACTATGTTGATGTATGACCTACTACATCATAGATATGATTGCATACCGTTAATTAATAAAATACGTTTTAATGTTCCTGTTCGCCTAACACAAGGTCAACTCGTGTCCTAAAAACTTTTGCAAATGCTAAATGTCGAACTAACGCTGGTAAATGCTCCCACTTTTCAGCCTTATGTCCACATATAACACATATTTTAATCATATTGATATATTCTCGATGCGTGCCGGCAGTTTTAAGAAATCAATTATAAAGGCACTCAGTGATACAAGTGAAGCGGACACAATACGCAATGCTCACTAATTACTTTGAAGCAACTAAAATGTTAAGAGCACTATTTTCATTTCTATTTTCAACAATTTAAAAAACACACACGCACACACACACACACACACACACACACACACACACACACACGACACACACACATACACAACGCATGCACGTATTTTTATTTTACTTTAGTTATTTTACTCTCAAAGTCATGTTAAGATTTCCCTTTATATTAAATTAAGATAATTAATTGTGTTAGATAAAATTTACGTTCATTCTCAAATCATGTTAAATTTTGCAGTAACCAGTGACAGATGATGTTGGTTTTATAGTTATTTAAACTTTAATTACTACTTACATGTAAAACTTCTAATTGTGAAACTGTTTGTTTGTCCAATAAAATAAAAAAAAAAAAAAAAAAAAAAAACAATAAACAAACAATGCCAAGTATTAAATTCCCAAATTATTCAAGTAAACTTAGGCGAACATATTACTATTACCATTATGTCATAATTACGAGTTTCGTTTTAGAATTAAAGTTTTACTGCGTAAAAAGACAGCCCAAGAGATTCAGCGCACAATTAACTAACCGTGACTTGAAATTAATTCAAGTAGTTCGCGTTTAACTGTATGACGTAAATTTAACACCACGCTTAAGATATGCTATAAAATTCCACTGAATAACCTAGACCACAGTGAATTCATATTTAAATAAGCTAAATTTTGTTCACCAAAATACGACTTCTATTTGTAGAATAGATAATTCAAATGTTTTATCTTGGTGGAGTTGGATGTTTACGGACTAGATCTCTAATATCTTGCCTATAATATCTGTAAAATGAGTTGATATATATATAAAATATAAATATACATATAGTTTTAAAAACCAACAGATTGTATGTTGTCTATTTGATTGTATACTCCAATTAGATAACATCGTCAAAGGGTTATTTATAAAACCATTTACGCTTAAAGTCATTTTCAGAATGTCAGATCCGAATGTAGACAGTTAACGTATCGTTTGAACGTAACGTTTAAATAAAAAAATGATCTTATGCAATTGCTCTTTGATATGTAGTTCATATTAACCTTGAAGCATTAAATAAGAATCGAATATAGAGGCCATATCCCTCTGATTAACAACTGGGTATCTTTAACTGGTTATTTAGGGCTATACGGGGTATTGCTTTTCAAAATTTGACACATTTTTTCATACGATGCAACCAATCAATGAAACAACCATTCCATTCGGAAGTTTCGGTCCCCAGGATGGCCGTTTTGTAGGCGTCCACAGCTTATTCAGGTGATGAAAATCTCTGACCACGCAATTTATTCTTCATTTTAGGGAAAGTATTGAAATTGTTATGGCACAAGTCAGGACCATTCGTCTAATAATTCTATGTTTTCTTGCTCTAAAAGCTCTTTTCTTCTGTGTGCGGTGTGAGAACTCGCATTGTCGTGATGGAAGATGATGCGGCGGTTTCTGTTCTCTTTACGGAGTTCAGAAACAACCTGTGGCAAACAAATACTAGCATACCATTTTGTATCAACCGTTTTTTGTCCTTCAAGAGGAATAGTCGCAATATGGCCAGTTTTGGAGACAAACGTGGCCACCATTTTTCTTGCAACACGTCGTGAACAAACAATTATTGTTGGCTTTAACTCATTTTGAACATCCAAACTCGTGACTGGTTTTTAGTTTCGGGTTCGTACGCATATATCCAGGATTCTACACCTGATATGATGTTGTATACAGCATTTGAGGATCCTGCGTGGAATCTTTCGAGAGTTCTGACGCACCAAGTAACGCGAGCCGCTTTTTGCTCTTCACAGAGCGAATGCGGTATCCATCGGGAAAACAACTTTTTACACCTAATTGTTCATGCAAGATTATTTGTATTTGACTCATGCCAATGTCTAAAGTTGCCTGAATTTCGCGGTATGTCACATGTCGATCTTCCTCAATCAGATGGGGATCATCACTGAGCTCGACACGTCCACGTTAAAATTCAGCAAACCAGCCATAAATTGTGGTTTTGTTTGAGGCTTCGTCAACAAATGCAGAAATCATTCGGTCATACACTGTTTTTGTGTAAAACCACTTCGAAAATCATAATAATTCATCGCTCTTGAATTTTCTCCAGTCAATTCCATTTTCTCAACGACTAAAAAAATTTGACAATACCTTGTGACCAAGACCGAGAATCTTTTTTTAAAAAAATAAATGAATTCGACTTTCAAAGCCAAGAAGTTTGCAATCAAAAAGATTTTAATATGACAGGAATAGTGAAAATATTCCATTTCCGATACTTTTAGTGCAGCTGTCGTATGAGGCCTTTTACTTAATAGCTTGAAAAGCATCTTGATTCATCATTTTAAGAGATCATATGAAAAGTCCGTCCCTGTATACGACAATATCTTTGTCAATCATTATAAGGCATCTGTGTCTTCAAATTATCAAATCACAGTATATTCTTTAGCTCGTGGAAGTCATATATTGATCATTTAATCAGATAGTCAAGTAATATTGTCTGATAAGCCAATGATAACAAACTGCTATTAAGAAAGAAGAAGCATTATAATATCTTAAAAACAAGCATCAAAAAAGCTTTTGAATAGAAATATGACAATTCATATTTTTACCGACATTCCACAACAAGGAGGTACTCAATTCAGTGCATCTGTTTGTTTTTTTTTTAATATTTCCCCGTAACTCCACCCCTTGTGGCCTGTTTTTATTCTTGTTTTAAATGACAGGCATTAGATGTCATTTGGACCCATTTTTTTAATAATTTTGTAGTAAGTGGTTATATTAAAGAAATTAAGAAAATTTCGGCGTCAAAAATGGCAACCATAAAAAGTACACTCAAACTACGTTCTACATAATTGTACTTATTTAAATTTTCTAAAATAAAGTTCGCGAGCGCACATATCGATGTTTTAAGAATAAATTAGCTATTTTAATGTAAAACATAAAAAAATCCCTTAACTCAACGTACATTAAAGGTGTCATAAAAGTATGCCTTAAAAGATATAAGAGATTTAAAATACGGTTCCAAAAATCTCTAGCCAATATCGTACAGAGAGCACGTTGTTACGTTTTTTGAAGTCGTTCATATTTTTTGGTTAAAATTTTACTCGTTAATTTTGTATTTCATAGTAACATGGCCCGTAACAGATTTGCATAACACGTTAAAAAGAAAAACTGCCCTCGCCTCCAGATAATACCCTAACAATCCACAAAAATAATAAAAAAAACATAGCCTTCATGCTATATGCATATTAGGGCTATAATTGCATTTGTACGATCACAGCGTCTGAGTCAGATCTAACGGCGTCTAAGTATTGAATTCGTTCATATACTTTATCCCTTATTCTGCATGCAAAAATGTTATTAAAATATAAAAATATTTATCTTTGATTAAGCAATGAACATAGGTAATAGGTATTTATTTATATAAATATATGATATTCAGAGAACCACTCCAGAACCTCTTCAGAAATCATAAAATGGGATAGGATAGCAACTTCGTAACTTACGGTATTAAAGGCATTTGAGAAATCTAATTAATAAGGTAATTTTAGTATTTTCCATGCTTTTTCTAATGTCGTTAAGTCACTTTAAAAGGGCAGTATTTGTGCTATGGCCGGGTCTGTAGCCCGATTGTAGAAAAACAAAATGAGAAAATTGCTTATAAACACAAGACTCAAGTACTTTAGAAAGATTGGCAGGCTAGAGATGGGTCGGTAGTGCGCGAGAAGTGATTGATTGGAACGTTTCGGAATTATTATTAATTATTAAACACCTATTTTGTCCTGTTCTTTTTTAAAGGGTACATATGTTATTTTTATTATCGACATACGTTGTAAAAATATGCATAGTTAAAATGTTTTACATTATGCGAAAAAAATAATTATTACCGTAAAAAAACATTATTTAACCTGTTGTTACAGAAAATGTACAAGCCAGTATTAAAGCTCTTTGCGTCCGTGGCTTTGAATTGTCAATATGAAAATAAATGCGCAAAAATGTAGTACATTTACTTAATAATGTGTAGTAACAACGTTAGTAAAAGACAATTTATGTCATGCATTTAAATATTGTGCATACTTCATTATAACATCAAAAAATAGCAATCACGACTTTTATTATATACAGACCTTCATCGCTAACACCAATTAAAAATACTTTTTACAAGTTTGCTTATTAATTTTATATCCTATAGTAAGTTATTGTGTTTATAAATAATGGTAGTACAATATAATTTAGAATTACAACCTTTACCTACAAATATTTAGCAATTCGCATATTTCTCCTTTGTTAAGGAAAAAGCCCTCAAGGCTATATGCCGTACAATAGGTCGTTTACAAACGCCTGAAATGAGTTCAAGCGGTTTGCTTTCAACTGTGACGTATATCAAATAACCCACCTGAAATTACTTATTACCTTAGATGAAACAGTTGTTAGTTAAATTTTGTCTACAAAAAATTAGGTCAGAATACAAAGATATTTATTTATATTATAAAGTAAACAGCATTCAAACAAAGCCTTTGAATGATTCATGATTTTATTTTCGGTAATAAGTAGTAAAATGTACAAAACCTTTTTGGTTATTATAGTTTAGACAATGATTAATGTGTTATAGTTGGATCCTCAATGGATAAATTTTTACAATTATAATCTAAGCAATAATTTGATAAAAAAATTTAAATAAAAACAAATCAAAACTATATGCGAGTTTTGTTAAGTTGTCAATTGTTCTCATAAATTTTATTATATTAAAAAAAATTACCTAAACTAATTTTTTTTATTAAGTTCACATTTCAGCAAGTTACATCCTTCCACTATTATTTTATAACAAGAGCAACTGCACTCTATGCAATAAAAACAAGACTTCTACTAATCTTGATGAGTTTACTGCAAACCGAATTACAGAATCCACTGGCTTCTGAAAGAAAATCAATTTGCGAGAAGCAATTTCAGCTTTCTTTACCTTATTACAAATTCCAACTGATCTGTTATCAGTAAGTACAAATAGTTTAATTAAAAATAATCGTAAGTCTTGCTGCAATAAAAAAAAATAATCAAAACTTTTCTTTTAACTTTTAGTCGTTTTATAAATTGATGTTCTGATGTTTAACAAATTCGTTAGTTGCACTCGTTAATGAATCTAAAATTAGAAAATAAATCTGATCTGATGATGAACTAGAATATTAAATGCATCTACTATTTTGAGAAAAGCTGCCTTACTTTTAACTTAGTGATTACACTGGCAACTATAAAATTAACACACTTCAGATATGCGGCAGGATTAGGCGCCGTAAAGTGCAGAGGTTCTTTGCACCCTATCATTAAATATTTGACCGACTTCCCGAAAGAAAGAGGTACTCAATTGTAGCATATGTTGTTTTTTAATTTTTGTTAACTAGTTGCTCCACTCTTAGTGGTCCGATTTTGTTCATCCGTTTTCCAAAGATATGTATATGCTGTCATTTGGTCCCATTTCTTGCAAATAATTTTATAATGTGTAGTTTCATAGATATTACATAAATTAAGAAAATTTCGTCGTCAAAAACCATAAGCTAGTGCAATTAAATTGCAGTTGCTGCTGAAACCGTAAGTGATAGGTCTATAATGAAATAGAGAACATATATCTATGTTTTAGGAATAATCTTCATAGCCATTTTAATGTAAACGTGTTAGGTGTTTTTGGACCGCATACCACTTCGCTGGTCCAATGCGGGTTAGTTAGTTAACCTGACTTTTTACATGCTCATCCGACGCATTGATCATCTTACTTCTTAGACAATTAGGTGATCGGCTTATATGCCCTAACTAACTAGAAAACAACAGTAAAAATTTGTTAAGTCACCGCAGGATTCGAACTCACACACGGGCCCCTACCACTAAAATACGGAGGCAGTTAACTGTTATATTGCGTAAAATACCTGCTTATGTTGCGTTGTTAATTGTTACATGCTATTTGAAGTCGGTCATATTTTTATTAAACACAGTTTCCCTTGTTAATAATGCATCTTTTTAGTAATTTTACGGTATCTGTTAACCAACATTTATATTGTAATACTAACTAAATGTGTAATTCTTAACTCTTTTTAAAATTTATCAATGTTTAATTCTGTATTTAGCAACGCAACAAGAACTTAATCCAAACAAAAGTAAAAAGAGTGAAATAATAATTGAAATCTTAATAGAATTATTATGTTTTACTAGCATAAAGCTAGTAATAATATTTATCTATTACTAATTATAAAACAGAATAAATATTTAATTTTTTCACTGACCGTTTTTTAAAGTAATTGTTATTATTTAAAAAAATTGTATTTATATATTTGTAATGTATACGTAGACGTAATTATTCAACCAAAACTCCGTAATTGCTTAAGCCTTACAACGAGGCTTTTATCTCAAACAATTCCCCCGTATTGGGTAGTACATGTCCCGCTTAATTACTTTGTGCAAGAAAAACGAGATTGCCCTTTATCTCAATGGGTCTACTGTGACCCAAATTTCAACATCTACTTGTAAAACAAATATTTAACAACGAACATTTTTGATATGTAGCTTTGAATTTCTGCCTTAGTAATGACTGTAATGACGTAGTTTTTGTTTTTCATATTAAAGGTATAAATATGAATTGAAATTAGATGTATTTATTCTAAGTTATTAAATTGTATACAAACATAAAGTGTGTAAAACATCAACAGAAATACCATAGAGGAACAATATATTAAATAATAATTATAAAACTGATATACGTAAACAACAATTTTCAGTAGTTAGATATTTAGCATTTGAATGATATATTAGTCAAGAAGGAAGAAAAATTATGAACGCGTCTTTTCTTATACATCAATAATAATAGTTAATCTAATATTTACTAGAAATTTATGTGAACAATTGTTACGGAACCCTAATCTATGATATATGCATCGTTGCAACGCCATCCGACACCAGAGTTGTGGCACAAGGCAACGAATCAGCATTTCCGGTGCAGTTTACCCGATGTTGAAATTGTTTTAGCATGGCATTCTATATTCACATTTCGAAGTAGAGTCACCTCTTTAGTTATAAATCTAAATGTAATATTTTATTAAAATAATAAATTATTAAAGTATTAATTGTTTTTTTTTTGCAACCCCTGGCTGCAGCCCACGTAATTCAATGGTAAGTATTGTAACTGCCATGGAAGACAACGAATTGGCGTCATTTATCTAGCGTTCTAGATATCAATCACTGAAAGACATTAACTAAACTATTTGGACTAATAACTATTACGGTTCGGTTACATACGAAACCGCTTCGTTTTATAATTTGAAACTGTAAATGTCATACGAGGTATTCATTGCTCCAAGATTAATCATTATTAATTTATTAAAATGAAATTATTCTCTTTAGTACAAATTTTTAGCAGTAATAGTATAAATGTTAAATTTATTTATAATATGATTCAAGGGAACTGTTCAAATTATTTTTGAGACATATTATGTAATACTTACTCCGTAAAGGTCTTAATTCCAAAAGCCTAACTACAATTCTGGTCAATCAACGCAATTTCTCGTATTACCTTCTTAATATCTTCAATGCGTTACTATGAACCAGAATTTGCAAGGACGAGATTATTTCTTTAACTTCATGTGTTATATCGTCATTTAAACCCCGCATACAATTATGGGATAAATATACAATTTGTAACACTTAATTGCGGTGGTAGGTCCCCTGTTTACAGGAGACCGTCTGGGTGGTACCACTGCGGTGCCTATTTCTGCCGCGAAGCAGTAGTGAAAAACAGTACTGTGTTCCGGTTTGAAGGGCACCAGTCCAGCGTATTTACGGGTAAACGAGACTTAACATCCATGTCTCACGGTAGGCAGCGCGTTGGCGATACCACTGGTCACTTTCCATCAGGTGGCCCGACTGCTCGTCTGCTCTGCGAATGCCATAAAAATAACAAATATTCAACGTTAACAGCATGTAATATTAGAAATGCTGTCTTAATTAAATTGTTCCTCTGTCGAAATCCTTGACAGAAAGAAAACAAAATTTGGCCAATTCAAATGTAAATATCTTAATGTATAGAAAGTATTACGCTAATTTTATTACACGCGTAGTGATTGTCAAGGATGTTACCACCGGTGCGGAATATGACGGCTCTGACCTAAGAAGAACTGGAAAAAGAATTTTAGCAGTATTTTAGTATGGATTTTTTATAATTAAATATAAATTTATTTTAGTCATTTTCAATTTGATTATTACTTTTATTTATGCGATTATTATACATATCAAATCCACAAATTTACGGATTTTTCGCGTTAGTTCTATATACTTAATCCCGTCGTTTCGGATTCTTTCCAGCATTCATGATCACGGTAGTCTGCCCGTGATGGATGGATCGTTAGTAATTCTTTGTAAATAAATAAGCAAAAAAAAACATCGAGATATAGACATATACCAAATTTTCCCGTGATCACGGATGCTGAAAAGAATTCGAAACGTCGAGAATAAATATATATAACTAACGCGAAAAATCCGACATTAGTGAATTTCATAAATTTTCAATTTGATAAAGCCTAGAACTAGCATTCTATTACTAGCTCTTATACTGCTTATGCTAGGTTAGCGCAATAGGTTTTCTTTTTCATTCCTCTATATCATTCGTAATTTCAGTACTTGCTTCTTTCTTCCCCCACCAACCCGCATTGGATAACACCAGCGTAATAGGATATGGTCTAAATACCCCCTAATGGAAAAGGCGTCAAATCCGATAAAACTGATCTAAATCTAAAAACAACTGTTGTCATATTTTTATTTTGAGTCTTAAAATTATAACTTGATCCGTATTTAATTTTGCATCGTATTAAAACATAAAGTTAAAATCCCTTACGTTTGAGAAACTATAACTTTATCGGTTGTATTAAAGTTGCGGTTGCCAATGGTAATACTTTGGACAGTCGAATCCCTTGGAGTTCGAAGTACGTCGGTAAGTCTTAAACAAAGCGCTAACGTTTTCAACTCTTAGGGGACTGACAAAGCAGCGGACAGATCGTAAGCCAGCAATCGTAAACAAATCGAAAGTTTAAATGGAATAGAATAGTATTATTACTTCGAAATATTAAATCTTTTTATATCGATCTTATTATTATTATTAGAAGGGTAGCTATGAGATGAAGCCTTTTTACAGGTGGCGCAAAACAGTAGTATGAAAAGACTACTGTGTTCCAGTTTGAAGGGCATCGTATCTAGTGTATTTGTAGTGTAAACGAGATGGGATGCCATTGGCGTTGGTGACCATTTTCGATCGGGTGACCACACTTTTAATTTTGTAGTCAACTAACAAACGGAACGTCCGTTCTAGGTCCTAGGTCCTTTATCTCGTATAAGTAATATGTAAAACATTTTAAGGACACATATACAATGATAATTCTTAATTTGGGTTGTTGACTGCAATTAGTAATTATATATAAAGAATAAATGTACCTCACAAATAATAAAAAAATATATCTATTGAAGCAGTTCTAAAATTATTAATGAAATTAATACTTATTAATCATCATCATCATTATCAGCCTGTGCTAGTCCGCGGCTGGACATAGGCCTAGGGGTGGCCTAAACGCCACTGCTCGCGGTCTTCGTCTATTCTCATCCAGCTCACATCGGCTACTATGCGACTGTCGTCACTCCGTTTTTCCGCAGGGCTTCACACACTACGTTTGCTGAGACTCCGTCTCCACTCCAGAACTTCCCGACTCCAGCGGTGGTCAATTCTACGGCTTATGTGACTAACCCACTGCCACTTCAGCTTACTAATCCGGTGCGCTATGTTATCATTTCTGATATAAAAAAATTGTATACATGATAAATAAATCTGTAGTCCCATGACAATGGAACCTAATAAGGGTTTGAAACGTCGGGTATTATTTTAAATACTTGTAAAGTTTTTAAACATAACGAAATCCGTAAACTCTATTATTGATTATTTAAAGTATTCGCGTAAGCAACTAAAAGTATTAAATTTTAAAGTCATTTCCAAGCAGTGTGTTGATAAAACTGTAAATAAAATCATACCAATATTTGGTCAATTAAAAGAAAACAGTGCAGAATAAGAGACCTACATTACGACTTTAGCCCGCTATAATTTTTTGACTTGTAAAAATATGTTGTGTGTTAAATGTAAAGGCACATTGCTACGTTATTTATTTAATATGTCTTTTATCACTTTTAGCATGCATTCTTACCGTAAAACTTTAATATTGCCTCGTTAACATTTTATTACGTTCTCTCTCCTTTGACGATCACCTTTTCCTGTAAGTCATTCAAATGATATCGAACTATGTGCCTACACATGAAGAAATAATATATATAAAGTAGGGTAAGACACTCTTAAACTGTAATATTCCTTACTTCTCACATGCCCATCCGACGCATGAATCATCTTATTTTTCAGACAATTGGGTGATCGGCCTATATTGCCCTAACCAACCAGAAAATAACGCTAACGATTATACTAGATAATTATTAAATAATTCAAACATTTTAACGTTGTTTCTCCGCAGGATTTGAATCCACGACCTCCTGTTTTTGAAGCAAGTGCCTATACCACTAGGCGACGGATACGGTGTGTTTACTAGACTCCCATTTATTCTACCAAGTATGCCATAAGTAATGATTGTATGATCAGAATACAGAGAAACCCCATTAATTTATAATGACTATAGATTTTTAAATAAGAATTCTTTGGTGTTATGGTTGACTCTCTGAATTTAATATCAATTATTTTTCAAGTTAAGAGCAGTAAGAATAAAAGTTACGATACGACTCTAATATTTTATGTCTTTTTATGAGCCTGAGAGAATGTGACGTGCAGTAAGAAATAAAAGCATATTGCCGTCGTAATATAAAGCGTTTGTAAAACATATTTTATTGCATGTTGAATTATGAGATATAACTTCAATGCTATCTCTTTACCACTTGCATACATGAGAAACCTTTAGCTTGACTTTTAAACAAATCGGTTATTATGTAGCTATACAACTTTGCAGATAAACGGTATTGATATCTATACTCTTTTGTATTTATTAGAAAGATAAGCAATACTAGCTTAAATAAGACAAATCTGAAATGTTTTATAATAGTTTTTTTCTCCTTAGGATACTTACCAATACCATTGATTAGGTTTTGTGTTGTGTTTTAAATATATCTTACAAGAATTGATTTGAATACTTCTAGAATACAACAGTAGAAGCAAACACTTATAACATCTAAGACATGCTCAGAAATGATGTGTGGTAGCACAAAGTAGATGATATACAGAGACACCATTTAGTACAACGAAATGGGATCGTCCTAAAACTGGCTAATTTACTGGCTATTTTTAAGTGGTTGAGGCTCGCAGTAGATGACACTGCTTTAAGAGCGCTGAAATGCGATTGTCGCTTGTTGTCCTTAGCGCCATCTACCAAACTAAAAAAATATATGTTTGGTAGATGGCGCTTTGTTATAAAAGTTATAGTCTGCTCACGGTCAATGAGTAATCAATAGCCTAATCGCGGTTTCGTACTTCATTAACATATTAAGTTCCAAACAATCTCTTGCTTGACTTTTAGCTAGTACGGCTCTTAAATACTTGTTCTGTCGCTCAGTACGAGAGATCGTGTATTCTTTATTTCTTATGTCTATAAAAAGAGTCAAAATAACATATATTTTTGAAACCACAGATATTTATGTGGTGATTTTAAACATTTGGTGCGAAAAAAGAGATGTTTCATCTCCTAAACCGGAGGCCGCTCAGGCGCAATAAGTGAACAGCGCGGACGCTGCATATTGTTTTACTGTCGTCAAGTGTCGATAAATTGTAAAGTCGCGCGTTTGGATTTGGAAAATTAGAAATAAAAAATAAGTTTTTATAAAATATTTGTATATGATTTCTTAAATAACATTAAAATTATCCGAAAAGAAAAATTGAAATGAAAATATTTTGTCTTCAAGAGAATCCTATTTAGCGGGAAGAATAAGATACTCGTAATGTTATTCCATCCAAAAGTTTGATACAAGTTTTATTCAATCACAGTAAAAGTGGAAAATTCAAAAATTTCCAATTAAAAGAATATTAAAATAAATGAAAGTCAGGATCTAGTATACTATAAGATCTTTACTTAAAAAGTTAAATATTGTATTTTCAAAATTTTTTATTGAGTTTTTCTTTTATAAAAGTTTATTTATCGATATTTTAATTTCAATAAAGTACTCTTAAATACTTCCAGTTTTATCTTTAATTTAAACGCCCGGAACAATAGATTACCATATCAAATTTTATTTACCAGAACCATTTTGTTTATTCCATATGCTTAACCAATACACGGATTTTTTTTATAATCACAGAAATTGCACGAAATTTCTTTGGGGGCCGCATACGCGCAAGTTTGCAAGTGGTTTAAAAAATTTTTTCCCCCAAAATTATTAAAAGTAAACAGAACAGATTTTTATTGAATCCCGCAGAGACCTCCAATAATGAAAAGTTGACGTTACAGTGCCAACCATTGATTGGCGAAGTTCTCATCGGACGTACTTTTGGTCCAAAGTTACAAAGCGATGTACATAGCAAGGTCATAGGGTTGTATAAAGAACTGACTCCTTTTGAATCTAGCCAGTGAGAACCGGCAGAACATTTGTACTGAGAACCCTGAAAGCGGTAGGAAATATGGAAAGGGAAAGAGCTTAAAGGTTCATGGGCCTAATGAGCCCTCGCAGACTTTTTGAAGCCGTAAATTGGCCTTTCCGGAACCCTTTGGGAAAAATTAAAGTTTTGCTGTAAATACATGGTCAATGATGGAGACGAACAATTACCGGATGCAAATCCCAAAAGACGGGAAGTGGATAAGGACCGGGCGTGTCACCTCCTGATGAGTCACCCAGGCGTGTGCTCTCGGTTTCCCGCCTCTAACACTGGAATTTGGCACAGACACAAACCAAGAAGAGGATACTCCATCAAGAGCTCGTCATTAAGTACCATTTCTTAGCTGTGAGGCAGCCTTACTATCAGTTGGCACCGAAGGCGGTTCTCGAAGACGACTCCATCCGGTTATACTTGGATGAACCTGATATCGTATTAATAGATAAGATCAAGTCAAAGGTGCTTTTAGTGGATATTACCAAAGAAAAGAAATTATTTCTTTTATTTACGCGATTATTATACATATCAAATCCACAAATTTACGGATTTTTCGCGTTACTTAAAAATATATTTATTCCCGACGTTTCGGTTAAGCACCGACCTATAAGAAATCTGCAATTTGCGACCATGTTTTGAGACAAGCCCAATCATTATATTAGATTTGATGAACCAAAAATACTGGCTAATGAACATCGATTTATACCAAGGATGATTCGGGAAGCAATAGAAATTAAAAAATATCCAAATTTTAATAGAGAGGATGGTTGGTCGTTACCACCTTCCTGGGATCAATATTTCAAAAATTAAACAGAGTATAAAACTTTTGTGAAACCAACATTAAAAATTAAGAAAACGAACGATATGTCAATTTTTAAATAAAAACTCTGACGGTTATTCGAAACATTGAAATACAGACATATACCAACTTAGTCTGCCCGTGATCATGGATGCTGGAAAGAATCCGAAACGTCGGAATAAATATATTTTAAGTAACGCGAAAATCCGTAAATTAGTGGATTTGATATAAAGAAAAGAAAAGAAATTATTTAGATTTTGCTCACGAGGTGACCGACATGTGATGGATGGTATTTTCACTGAAAAATCAACCAGTCTCGGTCCAATTGCGCAACTCTTAAGACGGTTGGATCTCCGAGGAAAATCGCTCCTCGCGCGAACGCAGAGTTACTGGACTCAGCGCGTATCGAGCGAAGGTTTTCTTTGGGACCCTGACCCCCAGCCCCAGTCTGTGCTTTTGCTGGTGATGAACCGCTGTCTCTCCTTTAGAGGGAAGAGAGAACGAGGGATATAATAATAAACTTTTTTGCCAATAACACAACGTCATGTAGTCCCAAATTAAGCAAAGCTTGTACTGTCGAAACTAGATGTCTGTTGAATACATAAACTTACTTTTCTTTTGTAAATAAAACATAAACTAACATCCAGATACGAAAAAAAACAGTATGTTCATGTCATAATATTTTTTCCGAGGTGGGAACCCACACCCTTTGGCGCAACAGTCACGGTCGCTAACTACAGCGCATAATCAGTTAACCTATTGAAACATTATTTTAAAACTGTATCCTTAACACTTTGCAATATGGCAGAGACATTATATTAGTACATTATAAAAGAAAATGTCGTTCAGGGTTCTATAATAAATTATTATCGAACATTATGTTAGTATTATTCTTAAAATGTTTCCGAATGATTAAATAGCTTCTTGAATTAATACGTAATACGACTAATGTTAGTTGCTATTTCTTAACTACATCTTACTTTTAAAACGTTACTGTCTGTTTTAATGAGTAATAATACTAGGTCTCTCCAACACTCTATTGCGTAACAACAGAGTGTGAGCGAAACAGATCAATTTGTTATTTATGTTATCGAACCAAATTTAAGAGTAACTTATCACATTATTGTTCATTGAGTGAATGGTTTGTGTCGTCATGGATTTCCTATAATCAATTTCATTGTAATAACAAATATTTGTTTTCTTTTAAATGTTTCAATAAGCCCTATGCTTTATTCCTATAATTATTTTGATAATTTTTTATAAGCGCAAGGCAAACACCGCTAGCGCTTTTACGTTGTACGCCATCTGGCGTCTAATTTAGCGAACATTGCTAAAGTCGCATACTAAAATTTTAACAATAATTACGTATTTTTAAATAATTATTTATGTTTTTTGTCTTCAAATTACCGGGCTGAATCAATGTTTATGTGAACTTGGGTTTATAAAATATGCTAGTATATATTTTAATCTCAATATTTCTGCATAATTCGGCTTCTTGACATGTTACAATTTACAAACGTGTATGGTGGAGTCCTCTATTGTCGTTTTATTGGTACTAGTTACATTTTGTATGAACTGGTACCCCATGTGATAGTAAACATCCAATTTATTACAATAATATGGGATTTCATTCACTTATTAAATACCTATCTATATCTGAGATTATTAAAATAGAATTATGTTAGGGACGTTCAGTAAATAAATGATTTCTTTCATTGAAATAATTAATAAATATCAGGAAAGACTTTAAGAACTATTTCCTGTAATTTACCTAAACTATTAAAACAGACATAATTATTTTAACTGAGTACGTTAAAAAATAAGCTTTCCATTTCATTTAGAATCATGTCATCAAACGATTAATAACTAATTAAAATTAAGTTGTTTTGGATTCATTCTTCATTGGTTTAAATTAGATTTTCTTTAATTTTGAAAATAATTTCGATTTTTGTGTAAAATTTGATTTAATATTATGGTAATTATTAGTTATTTAACATTTATGGCAAAACATAATCGTCATCATCATCGGCCTTTTATAGTCCACTTCTGGACATAGCTCACCTAATACACCCCTATCCACTAGGGGGTTTTGGACTGTATCCCACTACGCTGGTCCAATGCGGGTTGGTGGGTGGACGACTTTTACATGCCCATCTGATGCATGGACCATCTTACTTTTAAGAAAAATGGGTGATCGGCCCAAATTGCCTGAACCAACTAGGAAACAACATTAAAAATTTCGAACCACGACCACCGGTTTCTAAAGCAAACGCCTATACCAATAGGCCACGGAGCCTATTATGGCAAAACACTTCTATATTTTGACTTCCCGTTTAAAAGAAAAAAAATGGCATTAATGATTATACCAAAAAATGATGCATGCAGGTAATAAAATTACTCGATAACAAAAAGCTAAAAAACATCTATTTCTCAAGAAGAAAAGTGGATGAAGTTGAAACATAAATAATTTTACAAATTTTATATACTTGTTGTAGACTGTATTACTAAGTCTAATTTGGCTAAACTATGGGTAAAATTCATTATCATAATTATCAACTCCTAACAATTCTTTGCTGGGCATAGGCCTTTATCAGTGAACGCAAAAACGTCGGGTCGACCAGTACTCCGTTTTCTAAAACGGGTTTAGGGTTAAATTTTGAAAGGTTACATGGTTTTTGTTATAGTTAGTTATAAAACATAGAATAGAGCAAAAATGTATAATATTTCCTAACCGGGAGTTATATATATATATACATATATTAAAAAAATAAAAATAAAAAAAGAGTTGCTTCTAAAATCGGTATACGGGCGAAAGTTCTATGTGACAACGTCTCTTTTGTTTTGATTGTTAAATCTAACATCACATTCTTACTACACAATCAGTTGACAATTAATTTGCACGATGGCAAGAACGCTCGAGTGTAAGACGTAAGGCACGAACCGGTAAGCACGCCCCTGTTTCTCTTTCTCCCTGTCTATCTCTCACTTAAGCAGGCCAACTGAGCACGAGTAAGAGAGACGCGTGCCTCTTTCCGTTATGGTTGCTTATTGAAAGCGTTACGTGAGCGATTCTGTGACACAGTTTTCGAGAGTGCCTCTCTATATTGAACCATTTTATAGGATTCAGACTAAATCGCGTAAGTAAGCTAGCGTCCAATGTAGTAGCAAACAATTGTTGTCTAACTAAATATAGAGCACTGTCGGCTTCCTCAGTAGGCGTCGTTATCAATTAAAGCAATTGTCTAAACTAAGGGCAAGGTCTGTGCGTAGATCATCAATTTCGTCCGAGGAAAAGATTAGATCAACGTAATTTAAACGATAGAAATGTGTAGGCTTTTATAGTGTTGTATTTATTTTATATTCCTTTTATTCAAGTTGCCTAACCTAAGTTGTTGTTATCTGCCTCCGTAGCCTAGTGGTATAGGCGTGTGCCTTAGAATCCGGTCGTGAGTTCGAATCCTGCAGGGACCAACGAATTTTCATTGTTGTTTCCTAGTTGGTTAGGGCAATTTGGGCCGATCACCCATTTGTCTGAAAAGTAATATGATCCGTGCGTCGGATGGGCATGTAAAAAGTCGGTCCACCCACCAACCGCATTGGACCAATGTGGTGAGATACGGTCCAAATAACCCTAATGGATAGGGGTGTATTAGGGAGGCCTATGTCCAGCAGTGGACTATCAAAGGCTGATGATTATTCAAGTTAGCGATATAAAATATATTATATTCTACTATTTTTTTAACGCTAGCATTAATACGTTTTTATCTAACATAAAGCGCCCTCCTGTGATGTCTAGAAACTAACAAATATGTTATAAAGTGATTAATAAATTATAGAGGATTAATAAATCGTACGCTAATATACTATAAATATGTATGATCTCAAGACAAAACAAAAATACCCAAATTGGTTTAGCTAAATTATGAATAGTTAATATGAATTTTTTAGATAACATTAAATTCTAATATGATAGAGACAATCATAATAAGTTTAATCACATAAATACAGTGATATCAGTTTAAGCGACCTGTGCTAACGTCCGCAAAACTGAAAAAAATTGATCAGGCTTTATAGCCCGCTCGGAGTGACCTGTGGAAGCCCTCTCTGGAGACACCCAGGAAGATGCATGGGAAAGATAGCCAGTTCTAGTAGTATACTTGAAGGAAGCGAATAGAGAGACGTAAATAGTTCTCTACAATGGTGTACATTGCATTGTTTACCAGTACAAAAATTGCCATAAAGTCAATCCCTGCATGCCCGTTCGCAAACTATTTGCAGTTAGCGTTCTAAATTCAGAAGTAAATATCGGTCATTATCGATATATACTCCTCATTCATAACATAACACATGTTGTTAAATACTGGGAAGTTATCTTAACGCACCCGACCTAATAATGAATGAAGACAGGGAAACAATTGAAAATTGATGCAGCAAAATTTTTTATTCTAAACATGTGCAATAATTTAGACAATGTTGAAATCTGTAGGCATGTTTTTGCATCCGCGACTTAAAAACTGTTATAGCGGTTGGTATCCTATTATTACAAAGACACTTCTCGTATATTTAATCATATCTTTCAGCGGGGTCGTTTTATAAAGCCAAAAACTTTTATTAATTGAATTTTGATAGAATTAAGTAAAATAATTTATTAAAAAATTTGATCTTCTACGATTGTACCCAAAAAATAAAAAAGGGAGAGTCACTTTTAGGAAATACTTAGATAAAAAATTGCCATTTAAAACATTAGTGAGTATTATCATTAGTTAAATAATAGATTAAAGCCCCATTTATATTGTGCCTTGAGATATAAGATATTTAGAAATTCTTTTCAGCCAGGACATTTCTTAAATACAAATACAATGTAAAAGTTTTAATTAAACGTATAAATTTGATTTGATTTTGTTAGATTCTTTAAAGTTAATCACAATGAATAAAAAGGACATTGGTTGAACATTACTCCATGCGTATCAGAGTCTTGGTGAAAATTTTAGAAAAAATAAAATTGTTAAGCTCTCTCTTTTAAAACTCTGAAAATATTACGTCTAGCAGTCTGTGGAAGCGTTTGTTCGAGTTAAAGAGTATAAATCTCTATCCGACGTAAATAAAATATTGTTGTCGTTATCAAATACCATAGCGCCAATGTTAGGCAAATAAGCCACCCTTTTTATTCTTGACTCAGTCAGATTCTTCTCCAAAAGCACTTTGTAGAACCCGTCAATCCACCACGCGTATACCGTATCATCCAGGTCTATTGTTATTCCTCTAAAGAAGGCGTTTTTCGAAAGTTGAACAGTTTCATTACGCTTACTCGCGAAAAGACCAAAGACGCTTAAATATACAATAACGTCGTTCTTAGTTATTACAAAGTTCTTAATTTGTTCGCTTTCCAAATACGGATCGAAGTTGTCTCCTTTCTTCCTTGTTATTATACTTTGACCTTTTATTACAAAATACACGTTTCCTTTGAAAATAAGGTTCTGAATCATATCACCACGTGAACTGAAAAATGCCAGAATGTTCTGCTTCGTCTCCAAAACAAAAATTCCGTCACTCCCGCCTAGATAAACGAACTCGTTGTTCTGATCCATGTCGAAGGTGCCAAAGTTCATTACTTTGGTCCCAGCGGATAATATCCCCGATTGCTCAGGATTCTCCAGATTCACAAATCCAACTTTGTAATATTCTGCGTCCTCTAGTGCCGGTTCGAAACTGTAGTACAGAACATTTACTGATCGTAGTATACCCATTTTAGGTATGACGACCTGGTTTCTGAATGGTGCGTTTAATTCGAAGAGATGTGTAATGTTGTGACACGTTGTATTCACTTTAATGCAAGTGGAACAATGATTCCCAGAGCGTCCGATAGTGTTGGATGCCGTGGATACAATAAGAGCGACAATTAAGAGGCTCGAAGTGACGGTATCTGAAAAGATACAAAATATTTGCTCAAAAGTCAGTGTATTATTTAAGCAACGAAACTATAGAAAGGAATCTGGATACGAAATTATTAGTCAATTAAGGTAACACATTCGTTTAGTCTATTACATTAAAATAACCGTTCTTAAATGATTACAGTGATATGTGGCCGACGCATCATCATCATCATCATCATCAGCCTGTCTATTGCTAGACATAGGTCTCCCCGGATGCAATATAACAAAACAATATTTTTTTTAATATTTGCATGTCTGTTTGTTTGTTTTTTATGGCTAATCTCTGGAATAGCTGGTCTGATATTGACGGGACTTCACTGTAACTTAGATGACGTAACTAGAAGTTATTACGCTTCTTTTTTACGAGAAATACTTACAGATTTTTTTTTATAACTTACGGTCGAAGTTGCAGACAGCTGCTAGTGTTTAATAAAATCGCACAAAGTAAAAGTGCAAATGTAATTAATCATGACAGAGAATGTTGTACAGAATTACGTTTTGTAAATCAAACGTCAAATTGAACAATCAATCAGCTACGAAGATTCGATACTTACCGTTTATAGTAAATCAAACGTGAATTTATTATGAACATATCATATAGTTCTTAACGTAAAATCAATAAATAATGATTGTGATGAATATTGATTAACAGTTCATATGTGACCTAGAAACTATTTAGGGTGTGTTACGCCCACGCTAGTTTTACATATTTGCCGAATTGCGTGTCGTTTGTCACCATCACGAACATATAATAAATTATGTATATGCGTTACTTAATATGTTCAATAGGAAGTTATTTAAGTTATTATAATGTGGACAGTTCAGTTATGTTGAGAACTGTTCTCGATATAAGAGGATAATTAAACATAATAAAAATAGTTATTAAAAACATTTTTGTATCTATTCATGGGAAAATAAACAGTTGTATTTACATTTATATGCAAAGATAATTGAGAGTACTAACAAAGTTCAAAATTAAACTAAAATAAAAAACCATTATTGTAAATATGTATCGAAAATAGTAATTAACGCCATAACATCATTAACTATATACGTCAATTATTTATTTGTGAAGTTCTTAAATAAAGAGACTTATAGTTTATGAGAATTTTATTATGATGTTATCATATTAAATTTATTTAGAAAATATAAGGACTGCTTCCGTAGCCACTAAGCTACCACTGGGTAAGGGCGTGGGAATTAAAAAGCAGAGGTCGTGGGTTCGAGTCCTGCGGGGACTCACCAAATTTTCATTGTTGTATACTAGTTGGTCTGGGCAATTTGGGCTAATCACCCAATTGTCGGAAAAGTTAGATGATCCATGCGTCGGAAGGGCATGTGGAAAAGTCGGTTCACCCACCAAACCGTATTGGACCAGCGTGGTGGGATACGGTCCAAAAACGCCTTAATGCAGGAGGCGTGCAACGGGGGAGGCCTTTGCCCAGCATTGGACTAACACACGCTGATAATGAATGAATGGATGAATAAAGAAAATGTCACACCTTAACCCATGATTTTAATTTAAAACTTTAGAAGGGAAATATAGGATCTATGTCTATTTATGTTAGAACTAACTTTCTGTTCCCTGGAATAAAGTTTATCCATACTCATCCTCTTATGGGCAAGGACAGGTGATTACTTTCACTTTTTTAACCACGTAATTCACACCTTATACTTCATTGATGGTGTCACTAGAATCCTTTCATATAGCATCATATTTCATTTTCTAGTCACTCACTAGGGCTGGCTCAAAAGCAAACTGTTCTAGAAACAACGGCCCTCCGCTTTCTAGACCCAGTCCTAAACTTTACTTTATACTCAGCCAATACGTTTTCTGGCTTCATGTCTTGAAATTTGGAACATAAAACCAAAAACGTAGGTCTGCTTGACCAAGGCGCTTCCAGTAGTTAACCCGGTTTAGCTTAACTACAATATACGAAAACATATTAAACCATATTAAGTATATTCTGCTCTTTCTTCTTATATTCTCATCTTTGACTCTTCTCAAGACATACAACGTGTGGCCCTCAAGGACTATAGGAGCTTTGAGTAACTGACATTGTGTAATCAATCTCCTACTCGTTGTACCAAAATTGGATTAGGGAGGAGTTTTGTTGCTCCATAAATTAATATCTCCTAGAAGATAGAATCAGGTAAGTCTGTTGCCCGGATATTGGGGTTGAGAGAAAAGCCAGCTCCTACACGCCGACAATGGGTGGATCGTTAGGTTACGAAGTTTCGTCCTGGTGGCCACAAGTAGTTAAAAAAGCTTAAATCTTTGCCATAACCGCACCTATTAGACTTGAAGAATTCTTTAACAAAATAATTGCTTGAACAAGACATACGATTCGATATCTTAAAGCGGCAAACGAAACTATTTCTGGTTTATTTATTAGACAATAGACACTAAGAAAACACGTACACAATCGGTAAAGGTATAAAAACATAACTTTATTGATCATGCAAGATAAAATATTTTGGCAAAATATATTAGCAATATTGTGGCACATATCAACGTTCCTAAATGTCCGCAAACAAAAACTGATTGCATCAGTTAAGGAAATACATTTCCTCTGATCGAGGAAGTGTTTTCCTTAAACAAACAAAAGGATTGGCAAAAGAAATCCTTACAGGAGTAAAGAAAGCTTAAGTGAAGACCGTGAAAGCAGTTAGGGGACTGATCCGCGCTTAAGCTCCTGAATGTGTCCTTTAGTTAATTGCGACATGTGCGAGTATAGATAATGATTGTACACGGCGTTGTCAACGTTTTTGTATAGTGCTTTTCTCTTTAGTTGTAGTATTTTCTTTTTTTCTGCTAAGAAGTTAAAAAGTGTAGCCACTTTTTAACAAATTGGCTAAACTTTTTAACTTCTTAGCAGCACATAAAAACCGGTTTTCGTTAAATGAGTGCAGTATAAACTGATAATTATATGATTTTTGTTATGTCGTATATACATATATGTGAGTGGTAAGTATTCCATGTCTTCTTTTGTATTACAATATTATTTTGTTTTAAAGTAAGCTTACTATAAAAAAAGTTATTTTACGATGTTAATTAAAATAACACTAAAATGGTGGAATGGATAATGACAATTGCTTGTGTGGCCTCTTAATATTGGCCCTTGCTTTACAAAACGGTACTAGTGGCTTCGAATCCTCCCCGTATACAAGTATCTGTTACTGTTGTTTTCTGAGTGGCAACGGCATATTAGACCGAAAACAGGTTTTTACGTGTAATCGATTAAGATGAGCGTTTAGGTTTTAAAATTTTAGTCACAGATATAAGTATTTAAAGGAATAAAAAGTCTAAATGTAAAGTAATATATAAAGTTACATTAATATGAAGTTATACAAAAATTACGGCAAATATTTCTTTCTATTTAAAACAAAACTACATCTATTTATAATAAAAGTCCCGAATATATTCATAAAAGGATATTTATATAATTAGCTTCAAAGCTGTTTCAATGGGTGATTACAAAATTGACCTGAAACTAAACTACATCTTAAAAAGATTTACGCTAAATTTCTTAACTATCAAAGTAAAAGTTGTCATAAAAGAATATGTGGTTAATTGACAATTAGAAAAACAGACACTCAAGTTATTAACTTTAGTGGTAGGAGTTCATTAATAAATTACAATCATACGTAATAAATATAATCAAAAAACGTGGCAGGTTCGACAAAAATAATTAATTAGGACGTTCCAATTATAAAATTTTCTTACAGATATTTAACTTTACATTTATTCACATTCAAAAATGATCATTCTTGTACCAATATATTGAAAAATATTGATTATTTAGTTATTCTCATTCCTATTTTTAAAATGACAAAAATCACTCTCTTCTCTCTTATCTCATCGCCTGTAATAGTCCATTGCTGATACACCCATATGCCTCCCCTGATACACCCCTATCCATCAGGGGGTTTTAGACCGTATCCCACCACGCTGGTCCAATACGGGTTGGTGGGTGGACCGACTTTTTACATGCCCATCCGACGCATGGATCATCTTACTTTTCAAACAATTGGGTGATCGGCCCAAATTGCCCTAACCAACTAGGAAACAACAATAAAAATTTGTTGAGTCCCCGCAGAATTCGAACCCACGACCTCCGGTTTCTAAAGCACACGCCCATACCACTAGGCTACGGAGGCAGTAAAATCACTCTCGTTTAGCACCATTTGTTTTTACGTATAAAACTTGATTTTAAGGAGTTAAATTCACCGGGCGAAATGAGTTATTAATTTAAATTAACGGTAAATATTAGGCGGGGCTACCTAATTAATTATTTATACGAAGAGTAGCCTAAGTCAACATTTATATAAATTTTATCATGATTCTCTTGAAATTATAACAAAGAAATCTCTACCATTAGACAGTTAATATTAGTAACCCGACAAATTTAAGTATAATGATATTATCTAAATCGAATGAAATTTTTAACATCACAAATTATTAATAATATTTTAGCTGTAACATACACGTTCCAAATAATATGATAACAATATATTTGGACGAATAACATTTCATTTAGTCCCGAAATAGCTTAAGCTTGTACTACGGAAACTAGACAACTGTTAAATACATAGAATCACTTTTCTTTTGTAAATACGTACTACATATTATGTAAAAACAAACTAACAAACATGTCAAATAACCCAAAAAGTTGAAATATAAATACTAACCGTATGAAATCATCTTCGTAATATGTTGTCACAATCCGTGGAACACTTTTACTTGAATTTTGTTTTGTATTATTTTATTTAAAAAAAACCTTTAATTATCCATATAGAATGCTAAAATTACACACAACGCTATAGTGGACTTCATCACGCTACGCTTCGTGGTGCTTTAGACCCATTACTGAACAGCGTCGACAATATTACGGATGGAACAAAGAAATCTATAGAGAAGCCAAAGCTGTTATATTTTACAACTAAAGAAATAAATAGAACTGGAGTCTCTGTTTTAATTAAATAACCGTTAATAAATAATTACTGTAAGATATTATCCGATATATTTAAAAAAAATCTATCTGTCCGTCTGTCTGTTTGTTCTGGCTAATTTATGTAATGTGTGTTCCGAAATTGACGGAACTTTTACTAGCAGATTGCTGTAATTGGGTGTAATTAAGGCTACTTTTTTAAAGATTTTTTAAGTATATATTACCACGCGTGCATAGTTTTTTGAATGCCAGAAGAAAATAAATTAAGTCTAGCCAGCTTAGGGATGGAGTTAACCGAAACAAAGTCCATCGTCAAACTCAATTGGCGCCATCAAATCGAGCTCTTTTATTTGTTAAATTTGGCGTAAGGATTAAACTAATTATGCATTTTGAGGTGAACCGTTAATTTTTAATGAAAAATGTTTGGACTAACGAACGTGCGAAAGTAAAATAATAAAATTTGTGCTTTCCGAGTATAATTATAGATAATAAAACATCGTAACCATAACCATTTTTATTCATTAGTTATGAAAATTCCACATTAAAATACATAGCAAAAATAAGCGAGAATGGGAAATATTATTGTACAAATTGATTAATATACAAATTTAGTCTAATAGAATTATCGGAACAGAAATAAAGAAAGAAACAGTGGTACCGAAGTGACGTCATACATCTAGGGTTATTTTCCATAAACTTATAAAATTTTACCAAAGGGACAATCAACTAAGAACAACAACATACTTACGACTCCACTTTTTTGCTATGGGTCACATATACATCTGTTTCTAGTTTAATTTGACCAAACAATACATTTCACACGCAAGCCCTCTCCACAGATGGCGCTTTTCTGCTCAGTGAGCGTAGATCCAGCGGGTGGATATAAACGAAGGTGAGATACATTATTCAGCCTATAATTTAATGAAAACGTAATGGAAATCGTTGCCTCGTGTCGTCACCGGTGTCAGGAAGTGAGCAACAAAGGACTGCGGTTGGTGACGTTCATTTCGACACGAGTGAAGTTTCGCCACGTTGAAATAATTATAGGAAGCTGAAATAATTATATTGTTATACGAAATACCAACGAAGATAAAACAATAAAAGATAATGTTTCGCTTGAAATTAAAACAAAACTAAAACTAATTACAGAACAAAACTCATCATACATTTTTTTTTGGTTTGACATCATATTTGACTGGCAAGAAATAACATCGGCATTAAATCCGCCTGTGTGTGTGTACAACTTGCGCATGAAGTATTAATAAATAATTAAAAAAGAGCACAAATAAGAGAATGTAAATTAGTATCATCTAGTTATCATAAACATAACCACCCTTGATATTTTTAATCTATTAATTTTTTGATTTTAAACCCTGATCATAATCAGCGAAATTTTAAAGATAAAACAAACCTAAATTAAACTGACCTGAAATGTAATGCAACTGTAAATTATATTTTACTACTCCGTTCATTTAATTATAATATTTTATAATCATGTTTAAACTAAAGAGTTAATTTATTTACATTTAATGCACTAATCTTTGTAATTCATTTGATTCATTATAAACTCTCAGTATTTAAATCCTTGTTATCAAATTGGTTTAATGTAACATGAATGTTTAATGAAAAATGTTATTCTATTAGTTGCGCAGCATTTGATCAAAAGATTTAATCTTGACCACATAATCAACAGTAAGCGAAATTATTCCAATCCTTGTTATCACCTTTGTAATAAAAGACGACAAATTTTTTTGCGTTTAATATAGTTTACAATATTCCCGACATTTCAAATTCTTTGCGGGATTCATGGTCGCGCGCAATCATGTATAGTTTTCGCGTAAATGCAAGAAAGTATGCAAGGAACTTGTTTCGTGATGTTTCAATTGTATAATTAATTGTCTAGAATAAAAAACAGTCAATATAGATCTCAAACGAGTTTAGGTCCAACGATTCAGTAACGCTTTTCAAACAGCGGAATCATGTTTTTATTTAATCTTTATCCATCATCCTATTGTGTCATGCTTTTGTTTTTGTGACGTGTTTACTTATGAGTAATTTATATGTAGGTGTTGGATAGACTAATAAGTACAATGATACAGGTCGTCAGCAAAATGTTATTCTTGTTTGCTCTAAGATACTTCATAGTGTATTCATCCAGAAATTTGGTTTGGGTTCGAGTTTCGGCCCAGTTTCGGCCAAAAATCGAGTCTCGGCGGCAGTTTCGGTTTCGGCCGGATTTGGCCGAAAACTTTTGCCGAAACCGGACCTGATTTTAGAACTTGATGTATTATCAAATTTAAACGATTTCTCATTTCAATAATCGACTTTTATCTGTCGATTTTAGTTCAGATAACCATTCTAAGTTATTTTAAAGAGATTGACGAGGGTAGGGATCAAAAATTTGTGAGAATGATACATGTATACTCTTTGGTAGCAAAAATATAAATACTGGTAAGCATAAGGCAAATATTTGTAATGTTAATATAGATAAAAAATCTTCGATTATCTTTTATTTTTTCTGAATGCAGTCATTTCTTTGCTTTTGTTGAAACGTATTGTTAAAAATGGAGAAAGACGAAATGTGTTATTGTTAAATATTAAAAAGAAGCGTTATTAAAAACCGCTGTTCAAAAAAGTTAAGGAAGCAAGAGATTCATTACGATTTGGAGGCAATATAAGAGCAGTTTGCTCAGCCGTATTCCAGTGTCACAAGCTGGACTTTTCATTTTCGCGTAGTAAGAACGAGCACAGACCACGAACATCGTTGTGACCTTTCGTTGACGACAGTCTCTCAAGAAATTCACGAAGCATTGACTGATTGAAGAATTACTTTCCGACAACTAATTCAATTATGGGGCATTTCTTATTGAGGTTTTTAATCCACGTTGAAAAATTTATTCAATATAAGAAAAGTATCATCAAGGTGGGTGCCGATTGAATGAATACTTAAGAGGAAACATGAGCGAAGGACTAAATATACATTTTGGTATAGAATTAAATTGAAATCAATTGTTTATTTTATATTTAATAAATATTTATACTTTTGAATAAACAAAATATTTCTAACTTAAATAATTGATTGCCACAAACTAAATATATTGTGTTTTTTGGTCATAAAGAAATTTTATGACCACGTGAGTTTGCGTTTTGGTTTCAGCCGAGATGGAAGTCATAGCTGGACATTCGGTTTTGGTGTCAGTTCAAGCCAAAAGGCAAGAAAACCAGTTTCGGTCGGACTCTAATTAAAAGGTATTTAGTTTTTGTTCTACGTTCGGGTCAAAAAAGATAAAAGTAAAACATTTAAAACCTAAAATTATTGAAAAAAATTATATTATAAGCGTCTGGTATTTTATAATTGTATAAACACTTTTAAAAAAGGATGATCATGCTACAGCTAAAGAAAATTAACAAAAAAGATAGGCACGTAAGAAAAACAAAGACAAAAAAAACATGAAACACGATTCAAACTGAAAACAAACTAGCTGCTTAAAATTAAAGAAAATCCTATAAAGACGCCCAACAAATGGTAGCAGACCCTCAGCAATAAATTATAGGGACGGCACAACATTTAACATCAAGAAGCGGATTCCACGAACAATGACCAAACGAAACGGCGCAATCAGTTGCCGGTACTCCCGAGCTACAAATGAGAGTCATTCATCATACGCTGGATGCGGTATTCTTCCGCGAACCACATTTTTTTTACTTATCGCTGTCTTGTATTCAAAGACGCTTCCGTCGTCTGAAATCATTTATAATGTTTTCTATATTAACAAAAATAATCATAACTTTTTTCTAAAAACCTAATTTAAATATCACTTGGCAACTTGAATAATTTTTGCATTTTCTGAAATTTACCTGAGTTAGAACGAAGTTTTTAAAATCGATACAATCTTAGGACTGAATGCTTCAAGTTTAACAACGACACATTACATTATGACTCATCTAAATTAAGTACCTATCTATATATTTATTGTTTGTGTCCAAAATGAACAACCACGAGGTGAACCAGAGATAACAAAGGGAATAGAGCAATAACATACAAAAGAATAGAAAAATCTGTGATGTTAGTTATTAAATAACAAAAAATATTGTAAGATTCAAATTGTTTTTGAAGTCAGTTATATAACAAGGTATTATAATACACAAATAATAATAAATAACCATACCACTCTAGATTATATGTTCAAACATCTTTACTTACAATTTTTCTTAAATGCTGCATTTACAAAGTGATATATTTCAGCTTTTACTGAGGACTTAATGTGTGTTTAATATTAATATAACTTTTAATATCTTAATACGTAATGCCCATATAATACATAATGGTATTCAAATGAGCAATTGTTTTTATGTCATCAAAACTTTCTTATAAATTGCGTTACGTGACCCCTTACAAAACTAGTTCTATGGCAACTTTTATATTAATTTTTTATAAATGGTTTACCAACCAAGACACATAGGATCATTTGCAATACAAACTTTAGATAAACAAAAGCCTAAATACATGCATCAGACAAGTTATCTCATGCTGACATTGATAAAATCCTATCGTTTTCGTAGACTAAACATTTTATATAGACAAAAAATTTTATTGTTAATACAATAAATAGTTATTATATTAACAATAAAATTTTTTGTATTAACAATAAAATACATAACAGCAATGTAACAATTTGTTTACTACAGAAAGTCACGTAAATGCCTCATTAAAAACAAGGTAATTTCTCAAACCTGATATACTTTTATGCAACTGACAGTAATTTATGAAACCGCTCATGATGCAGGACGATTCTTGAGGAAAAACGTGTATTAGATATTTCTTTACAAGAGGAAATTGTGCGATTCACCATGTGTTATATTAAGAACGTGGACAAGTTGAAATGCGGTTGTACGGTTAGTGTCGTAATATGGATATTACAATATAACCCGCGTTTACCAAAACAAAAATTTATGTTTCTATTTAATGGATTTTTCGCTTTTATTTTTATAATTTTTTTATGTATTTTACAAACTAAAAAATAGGTTTTGCTGGCTACCATATGGAAGATATAGTCTGCCCGTGAACATGTATACTGGACCGAGTCCGAAAAGTCGGGAACAACACTAAACTGAGTGTAGTCGTGTGACTCTTTATCAATTATTTACAGGATATTTTGTTATGCAATATAAGGTTTCAATATGTTACCTAAAAATGTAGCAAGTACGCCATTTTGCGATTTTTGTGTCTTGTTATCGGTATTTTTTTATTTTCGTAAATTGGTAATTGGCTACCTTATGGTTTATATTCCCATTAAACTCAATATAGTTTTATGTGAATCCACCACTACAGGATTAATCATGATATATAATGTAATTACCTTCGAAATGTTAAAAATACGCTAAAGCCTGCCTTTTGTGTTATGCAATCGGTATTTTCCAAAACTCCTTATCTATGTTGCAGTCGGGCCGCTTGGTGAAGTGCTCACCGACGCCCATAGACTTTGGCAATACCAGCGGAATACCCAACGCACTGCCTATCGTGAGACAAAGGATGATGATGATGATAGGTGCCCTCCAAATCGGAACTCAGTAGTGTTTTCACAGTACTGCTTTGCGGCAGAAAGAGGCACCGTGGTGTTACCACCCCAGACGGCGTTACTAAAAAGGAGACCTGACCACTTATAAAAAGGGGACCTACCACCTGCAACATTTTGTAATATTATATTAAGCATAAAATTGTATTAAGCCAACTAAATAAATAAGTTTAAAGCATAGATCATATTTTAAATAAGATTACAATCTTAGTACTATGGGATAAAACTCGTTAAAAGAATCTGTTATTAAATGTATGCCAAGAATAAAATAAAATATGTACCAAATAATAGTTAAGTATGTAATTATTTCCTTCAGAACGAATAAATGATTGCTGTAAAAATAATTTTGCGTGTACTTAACAAGTAATATAGCTTAAATAAACAATATAAAGACTTGGATAAGTAATATTAAAGTACAGCCCCAAAATAAAGTTATATGAAACCAAGTACCAAGTGATCTCATTTACCACTTCTATCGAAAAAAGTAATTACAACTGAGGGAACCGTAAGAAACTTAAGTAGGATTAGTTTTGGTGGCAAAAAGTTGTTCTTAGATGTGCTTTATGCGTTATTTACGATTTATATTCCGATTACATAATTTTGTTCTTAGATAAAGTACATATTAATATTATAAAAACAAAAATTTTAAAGTTCACTAAAGTGTCCACCATGTCCAAGTGGGACATTTTTAATTTAGAACAACATTTTTAGTTAATATTTTAAACTTTTATGATACTGATGTTAACTTGATTAATTTAATAAGATATAAAATAAACAATAGCGTCTTAATTTGATGCATAACTTGTAAAATATCCGTCAAATCTAAAAACTGATTTGTTCTTGCTTATTCAAGTCGAGTTAATATATATATTTTTATTGTTTGTGGGAAATTTATTTCCAAAACAGTTAAACAGACGTCCTTATATAGCCCATTAAAGTTCCTTCATTTACTACATCTAGAAAGTTTGCATTAATTAACGGCTCCTATTGTACTTAAGGTTATTATCTTCATACTTCATATTGACTCTTGTTAAATTTTAATTATATTGAAAGCATTAAAAAGAACAATAAAAATCTATTTTTCTTCAAATTTCATACCGATACATAAAAGCTGTAATCTATTCAGTTTATCGCTTTGAAACATTACTGGATCTACTTTATGTTTATATTATAGAGAGCAATCTATCTAACGTTATGTTCATACGAATCCGGATCTATCCAGCTAATTGATATCGACCACCGCATCGCTCGAAGTAGTGTGTCCAATTACTACACGCCAAATTGCTTGTCTCACTCCACAACACTAAGTGTCTCAGACGCGTTGACAAGGATCCTTATATAATTCGTCATGTGCAACATCACTCACCAACATGTGGGGGATTTCGACATAAATGTTTTATGAAAAAATTGACAATTGTATCAAAAATTATTTTTTTGTAACTATGCGAATAATTCACACTATTGACTGAAGCTGATTGTAACTGTATATTAGATGGAAATTAGAAGACATAATCAATGTCATCATTCCGGATAAAAGAGTCGAAATGTTGTTTTAAAAATAAAATTATTGCGTGCAAAATAAATTAATAAATTAGAAATAAAACTACTTTTTAAATGATAATAAACAGTGTTATCACACACACTATTTATTATAAGATTTATTATATAATATAAATATTTTTTAATTTTAACAAAATTAACATGAAATATATTATAATATAAAGAAAAGTTGTTCATTGATCAACCGTCGTGACATAAGACTCTTTTTTTCTAATAAGATAGATAGATACTTAATTTTAAGTTCACAAGTTAACCACTACTGTTGACCATTTATCACGTACATTAAGAGAAATTTTCGTTAAATAAGGGGACATAAAGATTTGAATTAAAATAGCTGTTTACTTTACGACTGCACAATTAATATTAGTGCTAATGCTATAGCTGATTTACAACATCTTATTAACTTCAAATTCATTAAATCGTGTGTAATTAAATTTAACTTTATGTTAATGAATTTCAGCATTATACATGCAATGACAATAAATTTTTAAAGCGTATTCTATTTTAAGTAATGTATTTCAGAAGGTCAGTAGTAGTTTAATGCCTTTTGGATTCCTCATATAAAGTATAATTAGTTATTATTCTTAGCTCATTTGTGGTGATAGTTATTAAAGTTGCGAGAAACTTTTAATTGGTTCAAAATACTTGTCAACAAACAAAGTAACGTTCAAGGTTCAACCCAAAACTTTAATTGAATTTATATTGAAGCTGAATTGAGGTCTTGCTGTAGTTCGCCACAACAATATTTAAAGTTGAACTATTCCGGTATAAGTATTCATTGAAAATAAAGTTAGGTAAAATCGTTTAAATAGCTTTTCAAGAAACCAGTCGAATTATATCAAAATGTAATAACTCTTTACCCTGACATTGAAATGAAGATTTCCTTTTTTTTGCTTTAATAGCTAAGTTATGGTATTGAAGAATATAAGTATAAGAAAAAAGTACCATTTATTTAGCACCAATAAAAAAAAATATAAAATGAAGTTTTTGATAATTATTTCTTGTTTTTTATTAATAAGAAACCAATTAGCAGTGAAACCGGTAAAGTCTTTTAGTAAAAGAACATATCTTTGTAAAAGCAAAAAGTTGCCTTTTGATTGGGATGAAAAGTTTTACAAAAACGCGCGCTACTAAATCCGTTTAAAGCCGTGATTGACGTTATTTATGGTAAATATTATATATAAAATTAGGAAAATGTTTGTAATAATAATATTTTTTTTTAAAAATCGTTAAGGCAGATTACTTTTGGTGTTTAATTTGATAACATTTTTTTTAAATACATTTACTAAATTATTTCTAAAAGAAATAGAATTGCAATCATTTAAATAGCTGTAAAAATAAAATACGCTCTTATAAGTAGAGAAATCATTTTAGGCTTTTAAATCCGTTGTATGTTACGTCTTCTTTTATTATTTTCGTAAGACACTTTATGCGTACATGCTACTACAAGGTAATATCAAAGTGACAGTTATATTTTGTTGATATAAATCGATAAACTCTTTGATGTTTTATTGTTTTGTTTGAGTTTTATTCAATGTAATAAAACATGTAAAATAAAAAGATTTTTTTTTAAAAAATCATACACATTTAAAATACGTAATTTAAGAAGAAGCGAAAGCAATTTTTTTTAACTTGCCAGTTAACAGTTCAGTAGCAGTAAATATGTTTATGTATTACGTTAATATTGCATTAAAACAAAAGCGTTATCACTGTATTTCTCTCTTTATAATTTCCACAGTTTTTTTATAATTCTTAATAGGTATTAATTAAAAGTGAATTTTTAAATCTCTACATTCATTGATATGATTATTCCTTAAAAATACTAACTTTTATGTGATGTACATAATCCACGGTCTTAACAGCATAACTATATCTCAAACTTCGCTTTATCCCTATCTTCACCTGCAAACTCTCTTCATTCCCAAACTGCCCTCTGCTCCTTCTACCTATTTTTCAAAGAAATACACTCGCAAAAAAATAACATTCACTGTCCTCAATCACCTCTGCCTCACCAGTTATTCATAACTAAGAGCAAGGCTGCAATATGTACCATACTAGCTTCAATATCATTAGTATCTCCGCAAAATTTCGTTAAATAAAAGTCACGAGTTATTCTTGACGTGTAGATATAAACGCTTGCCTTTACTGCAGACTTTTTAAAGACACAAAACTATCTAGAATATTATTTTAGCTTCTCTTCGTTTTCATATTATTTTAGCCTCTCTTCGACAGCGTTTGCAATTGCACAAAGTTGCGATCTTCACATTTTTTAAAATATCTAATAACCTGCTAATGCACATAAATATTTGACTACTGACCTACTGATAAAAGAGTCATAACAATCGAAACAACAAGGCAAAATATAAATGCATAAAAAAAAACCTACACGTCGCGCGTTCTTCTTTTGAGAAGTCGGCCAATATGTGACAAATAAAATAAATAGAAAGAAAGAAAGGAAGAAACATTTATTTGGCACATAAAAGAAACAATTTATCATATAGACAATGTAAGAAATATTCACATACTCGTAGTTTAATGTTTACGTAAACTAAAAATCGAAAAGATTTGTATGTTAACATTGTATATTTTTTGTTGTGAATATTTACGTACGAATCTACGAAATGTCTCTGCTATCGGGTGTTGCATGACATTATCTCGGCGGATCCTCGTCAACGCTGGCCGTGACATCTAGTGTCATGGAGTGAGACACGCAATTTAGCTCCGGTCCAGTGTAATTGGGCACACGACTACGAACATAGGAAACTCGCTGATCGATGTCGATTGATCCAATTCTGTTGGTTATAACTAATTAATTTACTTCTGTCGGCGGCCTGTATCTTTGCTTTCACAGCTAAATCCGTGAAAACTGTAAAAACATTAACAGTTTATTTTATTTTACATTAGGTAGTACTACTAGTATTCGTTTTGATTGTATATTAACTGTGCTTCTTATATTGGTCTATAACAAAGCCTGCGATAGCATACAAGGTGTTCAAAAAGTATCGCGAATTTTGAATTTTCGCGGGTTACGTATATTCGAATTTCGATTTTTTTTGTGGCGTTATGTTGGTAGTATACTCGTGTCTCTCACTTATGCCGACAAGCTTGACCATTTTGAATGTTCACTTAATTGTTGACAGCTGCTTTGCTTGCACGTGTTTTCGATCGTCTTCGATTGTTACCTATTCAAAAAAATGGATCAAAGAACCCGTATCAAATTTTGTGTGAAAAACCAAATTAAGTGCGTGGATGCATTCCAAATGTTGACTGCGGCATACGGAGGAGCTACCTCAGACCGAAGCACCGTTTATCGGTGGCACATCGCCGCGAAATTCGTACCAAAATTGGTCAATTGCGACCAAATATAGCATCGCATGTACATTGCTAATGAGATGTTAAACTCTGTCACACATCGTTGCTTGTGCGCGACTTTTGTCCAGAAACAACACACTAGTGATGCCGCACCGTATTGTCCAGATCTGGCCCCCTGTGACTTTTTCTTGTTCCCTAAACTGAAGAGGCCTACTAAAGGACGACTTTACGCTACGCTTGACGAGATGAAGACTGCATCGAAGGAGGAGCTGAACAAGATAAAAAAAATGATTTTTTTTAAATGCTTCGAAGATTGGAAAAACCGTTGGCACGAGTGTATAATATCTCTTCTTGAAGGGGACAAAATTGATATTCTTGAATAAATAAACACTTTTTGAAAAAACACCAAATTCGCGATACTATTTCAACACACCTCGTATATTTTAAGAATAACTCACAATAACCATTTTATTGTAAAACGTTAAAAAATGCAACGAGTCATATTCAAAGCTCATTTAAAGAAATATAGTGTAAATTTATGTAAAAGTATATACATTTGAAAAACTTTTGACTGTATTTATAAAACGTGTCATACATTTTGGTTAAACGAAACTGGTTTAAAATTTTGGTTAAAGATATTACAGATTTAAAATGTAGTGCAGAAATCATCGGTAGTTTTTAGAGGGCACGTTGACATCCTTTATATTAGTCATAAACGGTATGAAATGCCGTTCCATTTCATATATATGATGGCTATACAGTTTAAAGTCGGTCAAATTGTTTGGTTAATATAATGTCACTTTAAATTTACAAGTCATTATGGAATATTTAGAATCCTAGCAATCTCAAAGTGTTCATTGTTGTTTCCTATTTGGTTAGAAATAAAATGATGCATGCGTAGGAGAGCCATGCTGCTGGTCTCATAGTCATATATTCTTCAATCATTCGGTCATGTTTGTTATCTATTGCATGGGACTAGGACTTTGGGTGTAATAATCGGTGAGTGTAGTTACCGGTGGTAGGTCCTCTTTTTACAGGAGACCGTCTGGGTGGGTACCACCGCGGTGCATATTTCTGCCGCGAAGCAGTAGTGTGAAACACTGCTGTGTTCCGGTTTGAAGGGCACCGTAGGTAGCGTATTTACGGTCAACGAGACTTGACACCTATGTCTCACGGTAGGCAGCGCATTTGCGATACCACTGGTATTGCCAATGTCGATGGACGTCGGGGACCACTTTCCATCAATGGCCCGACTGCTCGTCTGCCTGCGTATGCCATAAAAAAAAGATGGGGAGAGAATGTCTTTGTATTCGCACGTAAACTTATGCCCCAGGATTGGCCTTCGAAGTACATCTTTCTGAAATCTTCATAAGTATCATTTTAAACGAGGCATAATAAGGTAAGCATAATCTACTTATCATAATCTATATAAGCATGAGTTCACTTTTAGACGGACATTAAAATTTGTTCACATTCGACTCTTCTATAATTGAACAGAGCATTACATTCGTAAAAATTCCGCCTTCTTTCAAAAACAATCTGATTTGTAACCATAAAACCTTCAAATGGTTTTAAACGTCTGAAATATTTAAAACTAATTGCTTATTAAATTAAGAACATAAATATCAATATTTTGCATGATTTAGGCAAAAGTTATCTGTGAAAAAAATCATTAATGTAGGCTGAAACGTTACTGTGGGGCAATTGAGAAATTTTTAAGGGACGAAAGCGATATTTTGTCCTTCATTCTTAGTAATGTGCGTCATCCATCTAGCTCGTGTCTCTTAAAAGGCAAAAAGGGTTCTATAAATATATTTGCCCATTTTAAACATGACATTTTTATAAAATGAAATAAAATTATGTTGCAAATGCTTAATTCAGGTTTTTAATTTTATATATATAGCTGACCTTAAAGGCCTTGGTCTAATTTACATCTGTATATTGGCCGAGAAGCCGTTGATGCTGTAAACAAAAGTTTGAAATGTCTGTGTTTTCCCGTTGTTGTGCTTGCTTAAAAAGTAAGATATTTCATGTGCTTGATGATTATTTAAAAATCAGTCTGAGCTTATACCATCTTAGAAATATCAAAGTCGTACGCTGGGCTCAAAGTGAAAATTTGTAAAATTTATTATTATTCGGAAAAAACACATATGTACTTTAATGGTGTGCGTTTTTATATAATATACAGTAATTTAATAACTTACTTTTTGAAAATGAAAGATAATACTATGTTTTTTTTTATATGCTTTGCAATTTTATTCGCATGAGATTAAAAGAGCCTGAGTAAAATACAATATTTTTTCTTGCGAATATGAATTGGACTACATTTACATCAGCATTAGCCTACATATAAACATTGAATTTTCATTAAAAAAAAAGAGTTATTGGTAACTACGCGAAAGCTTTAATATTGGGCTATCGAAAATAAGAAAGGATATTGATATTTCCTTTAAAGCTCATATCATCGTAATTCTTTATGATGTTAAAATTGTTTTAACATTCTTTATTAACTTTGTAAATTAAATCAAAATAACTCGCTAGATAAGAACATGAAAATTCATAAGCAGATCAAGTCTGTTGGTGACGTATAACTGACGCGCTGCACTTCATGTAATCAACTATCATTGTATGTATTATCCGAACACGAACGGAAAATCCGTCAATATCAGATCCAAAAAATTAGTTTAAATGTTAAATTAAATGTTGGGTGGTTTCATGTAATGCCTTTTAAATTTATTACAACACTTCTCAATTTTGATATTTTTACGTAATAATTATATAATTTCACAATAAATTCGCTTTCAGAACATCAGAGCTAGAAAATATTGAGACATTGTTCTTTTTTAGGTCTTCTTCTTGCATCTAGAAGACTTACGGCATATTTAGGATTGAACTTTTCAAAACCTATAGTAAGAATATAGCTTTTGAGTTAAGATATCATTTATCATCAGACGTATATTATGCCCAGAACAGTGTCGCCAAACTCCTATAAATTCAATTTAAACTTATAAGACACCATGGACTCTAGTTTAGGTTCTGTAATTAGTTCATGGTCCGTAAGGTTTATAATTTGCATAGTTTCTGTGTACATTTGAGTAAAATATATAAATATTTGTCAGAGATGTCGGAAATAAACTAAGCCGTCTGAGAGCTGTCATCGAAAACGCTGCTTAAACGCAATGAGAAATAACAAAACAATGTATGGTGGAAATATTCATTTTTTCTAGATCTATAAAAAAGTCCGCGATAGCATATGTAACGGCTGGTCCGATTTTGTTGGGACTTTCTTTAAAAGACAGCTAATATAGTAGGAAGTATAATAGATTTATTTTTTTGAAAAATGTTTTTTTACATGTTACCACGCGGACGAAGTCGCGGTCAACAGCTAGAAGTTATATAAATTTATTACAAAGTTTATTCTGTTTTGTTAATATGTACCTAGACGTCTTGTTTAAAGTTAAAAATACTAGCGGAATTTAAGAAACGACCACTTTTTTACATACATTTGCAACAAGTGACCCAACAAGCTGTATGGCACTTTAAGTTTGGGCATGCAATTTTGGTATCTGTATAAGAATAATTAAAAAATACGCCGCAATAAAAAACTGACCGCGTTCCTTAAAAGCCTCGTAACGAGGCACTTCCAATTGTATTCCAGAACCGTGAACCGTTTCTGGTAATTTACTTGTAGGAAAAATATAAATCCAGCGAATATACTATGAAAATTTTACGAAAAGCTATTCGGCAATGGTAAGTTTACTAACTATACTAATGAGAGTATTAAAAGTGTAGTTTATTTGATAAAAGACAGTTAATATGTACTAGTGTTCTATTATTTTATAGACTTTTCTATGTAAAAGTAAACGATTAATAATAATTACTTTGATTATTTTTCTTATCAGATACCATACTCTGACAAAGACCAAGATTACACTTATATTGTTCATTAGATAATAACGTCATATTGAATAAATATTATAATATTGTTGTTATGTTTGTATTAACATCACATAATTGCCTACGAGCACAATAATTATTTTGTTTTCCTTTTATTTTACTTCAAGGAAAATTTGTCCCTGCCATTTTGTGATCACTAAATACCTCTATTTCATGTTCATACATAAAATGCATTTGAATTTCATGAATATATACTAGGAAAACTAATGAGGTTGAGTAAAAAGCATTTTCAGCTTTGATTTTTACTTATCGTGTAAAAGAGTTTACCAATCGTTGTAACTTAATTCGTATCTTCTTTTCCTTTTTGCTAGTGTACGTTACCTCGTGTATTCAATTCTGGTTTAAAGAGTTTGCAAGCATTGCTTATCGTGAAGTCCCATTATAGTTTGAATAACATATTATTTGTGGTTTTCAAAATAGTTACATTACAATTTTTATTATAAATCGATGGCGAAAGATTTGGTGGGGGAAAATTTTAAATAATTGTAAAATAATTAAGCCCGATTCAATCCGTAAACTTTTAATTGTCATGTATAGTGTTCGCATAAGCAACAGAACCAACTTTAATATTTGAATGCCTTAGAAAGTAAATTTTAACTCACATGCTGAGTAAGTTTAGGTGAGTTATAACAACAATTATGTTGTTGTCTTGAAAAATACAAAGATAGTGTTTCTATTTAAAAGAAAATATACCTTAAGTCTTATTGTATGAAATGACACTGATTCTGCATGCTACTATTCCAAGAGTATTTGCTTGATTAAACTCTTTTATCTATTTACGCTTGAGTGTATTTTAATATTATAGAAATGATAAAGCTAAAACTCGCTTGCTACTTCGCGGAGAAAAATTTGTTATTTACATTGGAGAGCTATATGAATTCTATTAAAGCTGTAGCAGTCCGACTTTTTACTTACATTGTTTACATGCTTCTTTAACTTTGTAATGAGCCAAACAAAAAAATCACAAATAAAAAAACAATTTTTTTACATGCGAGATTAAAGATAACATTCTAAAATCTTTTTGATCAACAAAATCGTTTAAACGTACCCAGCATCATTTCATCGGCATAACTTTTAATCTTTACTGTTTTCCTTGAAACAAATTTAAAGATAAAAGTAATACTACAGTGGCAATGGACACATTAAATTACAAAAAAAAATTCAGGAACACTTAGCAGGTGGAACAACGTACAAAAATCTATAATAAACCCCACAACTAAAACGCTGAAGATTAATAACGGATCTCGAAAGAATATTTAAGTAAATGGAACCTAGACGTAAATTTGATTTTCTTATTTAAGGCCCCTAAAACTCTAAGGGCTGCCAAAAATTCTTACAGACTCATACACTGATACACACATACATATTTTTTAATTAAAAACCATGAACCGTTTTGGGTAATTAAATTACTGTAAAAATGCACAACCCGTAAATACATTACTCATTAAATTTAAAATATTACATTTATTTTTAAAGATTGCATTTAGCATATCTGAAATCATTTTATTTAAACAGCTGATTCTACGTAGTAATACCCTTACAATAGACTTTACTTTAAGGACTCGACAGACTTAAGTTCAAAAATATTTATACCGTTTCCTGCAAAGAAAATTTTATTACGTGTCGAAGTCGTTTTATTGGTAGTGTTCCCGGACTTCTTGAGGTGGCGCAGTGAAAATTTTGTTCTTTTGCTATGGCACCTGTGGCTGGAACACCCTAGCGCAACCAACTATAGAAACCCGCGTAGTTTCCATAGTTGGTGGGATATTAGGGATATTCTATAAATGATGGGAGTCTGATACATTAATGATAGCAAATAAGACCTTCCTTAATTTCCACATGACACTAGTTCTCTCAGAACTCGGATCCAATGAAGATACCTCTACAGCAAAAATGGCAGAGACCCCAATTAAATAATTTTGTTGCCAGTATTTTTCCCTAATATAGTACTATATCATAATAAATTATTTATTATGATATAGAATCCACAGATTGTTAAATATTGTCGTCATTAAGTTTTTGTACGCAAATAAGTTTCGTAACTTTGTTTTGGGTTTAACTTGATCTTGTATCACTGCATAATAATAGACAAAGCAATATATAAACAATGGCACCACATGCGTTGCTAAGTATTAGCTTTTGCTTGAAACCAAGACGTAGTAAGTTCGAAAAGCCTACGGGAATATGTTTGTAAAGGAGAGCACCATGAATTGGAAATATTACCCAATTACCGAAAAAATAAGATGATACTATATGCTTCAGTTAATGGCAAGAAGGTAGCGGACAAAATTTAAACACTTACACTGTGGCTTTGCGTTTCTTTAAAACGAAAAGCTCATCGGCGAAAACTTCCTTCATTTTAACAAAATTTGTAGCCTCTTTGCACCTGAGGTCATCTTGAACACGGAAATGAGGCGAAATTTTTCATATTTTCATTCTACATACATATTTAAATGTTAAAAAGGTAATTACGCCGGTACCTTTCATTTAAAACAAGTTCAAAACCAATATTTTATAAGCAGGTATTATTGATTTTTATTAAGTCTTTAACATATATTTATTACACATTAACAATTGGAATAAAATGATGCATTGACTTTTTTTTAAATGAACGTATCGAATTCCGTAAAATATCTTCGATTTATCTTAATTCCAAATTTAAATTTATTCATTACATTTTTATTAATCCATCAAAACTGTATAAAGTTTGTAATAAATATATATTTTATTACATTATTGTTTCTCAATCAAAATTGACAAGTCTTTCGCGACTCAGATGTTTTAACTAGCAACTCCCCAACCCGGTGGGTGGAATTTCGTAAAATCCATTCACAGCTGACTTCTACTCGGCGAAAGGAATATTCCTACCAAATTTCAAGTCGCTACGCTTTATGGTTCCGGAAATATCGTGATGAGTCAATATATAGGTAAGAATCTCTTTTATATATTTAAAGAAAAACGATACTAAGTAAATAATAAAGTTCGTAAAAAGTTTTCAGCTGCTTGATAAATGTTTCTCATTTATTTAAGATTACAAATTCGCAACCAAAAGCGTTTTCCACTGGCCCTTAAAAGAATGAAATTCCTCTCGTGATATCCTTTGTTTGCAGTTAACGAGAATCACTATTTTAAGATATTAGGCATTTTATTATGATTTTTCGCGTATGTTCTTTATATTTACTCCCGACGTTTCGGATTCTTTCCAGCATCCGCGGTCATGGATGCTGGAAAGAGAAAAAAAACTAAAAGAACGTTTATTTTATAGGTATAATAATTGCGTTAATAAAATAAATGATTGTATTAATAATTGTTGAAATTAGGCGCGTTATGAAAAATTGATGAGAGTGAAATTTTACGATGCGCGTGCACCGTGACACAAAACTAACTGCATGAAGTTGCCCCATTTGTCCACATGCTTTGAGTTTCTATATTTAAAACACGTGTTTTCAATATGTTTTCATTATACAAGTTCGAATTTTATATGTACGACTGTGTTATAATCAAATGTGATTTAAATTAAATTTTTAAATCGATACTAATTAATATATGAAAATATTTGTGAAAAAACTGTGTCATCAACCTCTTAAGTTCTCAAATACAATTGAGGTTAATCTATCCGTATGTATTATTTGGTAATAAATATGACAAAATTATTATTTAATATAATTCATACTAAATATAATGGAATTATTAAGGTTAAATATTTATTGTTATTACTTTTATTGTAATTAATTATTTGCGTGCATCAAAAATATTTTTTAGTAATGCCAAAGAAGTATAACTTCTCTTACGAGCGTACATAAGTACACGCGACATTAAAATATAATTGAAATATTAAGTAATTAGATTAATTCTGACTCCATAGTATTATTAAATTGGTTATGTAGGACATAGTTTAGCAATAGTTTGTAATTTTGGACTAATACTAATATTATTCATAACACAAACTCGAAGTTTCCTGAACACACGATATTTTGCACGATATTTAGCGCCTAAGTTCAATAATTTGTAGCTGTGTTCACGCTACAAATGAGATTCTTTCATCATACGATGAATGCAGTACTGTTCTTAGGACTGCTTTATCTCGAAGACACCTGTGTCCATTATTAAAATATTTTCTTCATTATTTTAGAAAAATTCTAAAAATTAAGTTCGTAATACGCTAAAACATCGGCTTTATACTAAATATATAATCAGACAAATTTTTCTAAAAGAAACAATTGCATATCAGCGATATTGTTTATATACAAATACTTTTACTTTCTGTTTCATAACTAGTTAAAAACACGTAAACATAAATGACGCTTATATTAATCATCACAACATGTTTTACCCAAATCTAAAATAAATAGTCTATTTTAAGCAATAAATAAAAAAAGTAATTGCATCACAATAATAAGCAAGACATCAGTATCTGAAATTAGACAAGCGTTTATGTTTGCATTAGTTCTTCACTCAGGTGTTGAAAGGAGTTTTTGTTTTGTATCATTCTTTTGTCTTTTTAAAACAGTTACTAGCAATCCGACCACGGCTTTCTCCGTGTTATTTTGAGGTTTTCGGAATGTAGTTTCCTAGGGACTAAAAAATCCTATATCGCTTAAAAATAATATAGCTTTATAACTCTGAAAGAATATTTCCAATTGGTTTAGTAGTTTAGGAACTTTTTCAAAACAAACGAATAAACCTTTCTTCTTGATTGTACAGAGTAGCCGAACCCTAATGAGGATGTAAAATTTTGTAAGAGTGGATAGTGAACGGATAGTGACTTTGAATGGATAGTGGCTTTTAAGAGGAAACTATTAAAGCTAGAAAACGATTAAAGCTTGCATTGATTATATTTATCATGAAGTATTGCTGTAAGCTTGCACGTCGGTTGCTTACATGCAACTGGCGTCCAACAAAAAATGTTTTGGGTCTTTTTCGGAATGACTATTATGGTTATCATCATTTATCACAAATATCATGACCACGCGGATGAAACCGTGAGCCGAAACTAGTATATGAATAAAAGGCAAGCTCTCTCGTAAAATATTTACATGTTTAATTGATATAGCAAATATAGAAATGTATTAAGTCACCGAACAAAAACAACGAAGCAATTTATGTCCTCCCAACGATCAAGACAGGTAAGGGGGGCCCTTACGTGTCTTTCGTTGGGAAATTAAAAATTATTGCCATTTCTCTAACAAGAAATATTTTTTTCAAAAACACACTTATTTATCAAACCGCTTATTATGTAGGAATAGTCTTGAGTTTACTACGCATTTTTTCAGTCAAAAAAAATTGTATGATACACCCGCAACGCGTTGTATTTTACACAAGAACGTGCATATGTAATATCTACAATTTTACGCAATCATTTCCATGTCAGTTATAAACTGTTAAAATAAGGTCTCCTTTACATATAGTGAATTAAATTGCTTTGACTAGATTGATTTATGCAAATTAAAATTAATGTTTCAGTACTTTATGACTTTTAATTTGTTTTGTACTGACAGTTAACCTAAAATCTTCAGGCTGAAAATTTACTTTCTATTACAAAATAATTGGTTGAATGTAACTTGCAAATAAACCACAAACACTTTTTAACTATCCCATAAACATCACTTTCTTATTGTTTGTATCAGAATAGAAGAAGAATGTACTGTAAGGAACTATTTCATATATTCTTTTATACAGCAATTAATATCACAAATATAACATTAAACAAAACAATGACCGACCATAACAACGGTGCAATCTGTTCTCCCAGTGCGCTCGTGCTACAAATGCTCGTCATACATCATTCGATGATCGCAATATGTTTCTCTAGGTTGCAATACTTTTTCCTTATTACAATCGTATATTAAAAGATGGTTTACCCTCCGTACTTTCCAACACCTAAAACGCAAAATTTCTATTAATATAAATACAAGACGTAACTAGTATAATTCAATAATATATTTTACGGATTTTACCGCGTTTTTGTTTTTAAATATACCCCGACGTTTTAGAAACTTCAAGGAGGGCATTTCATTAAACGGACAGGATAAAAAAAGTGAGGTTCTGAAAATCAATCATATTCGGCCCATTTATACTTCTAGTATGTATGAATCTGAACACAAAATATTATTTTTGTATAATTTATATTTTACAATTTATGAGCTTTTAAAAAATCGTCGTTATTGTAATATGAGTTTTATGAAAGTAGTTTTTCAAGGTTAACGAATTTTTTATTAAATATTTGACATCACGATACATATTGGATAAATACTGTTCATTCAACAATAAAATAAAATTTTAAAAAAAATAAAAAAATCATGTCGAAAACCGGAAGTAAACTTTTCAAACCAGAATTTCAGTCTTTTCGACCCTTTTTTTATTTTTTTTGTTCAAAATATAGCTTAAAGTATATTAAAATACACGAGAAAATTTAAAATGGGATCTCTATTCGTTTAGGAGTTATATTGGTTAATGTACATAGACGTCGCAATGGGCGTGATATCTGACGCTTGTTTATGTCGAGTAGTTTGCGCGAAATTGCATTAAAACTCTCAGCTTTATTAATTTTTATCTCGTCTCAGCGTATTTAAGCTAATAAAAGAATGTGGAATAAGTATTATTAATATAATATACTAGCTTTCGCCCAGCCGGTATGTTCCATCTTTCTAAAGTAAGTTTTGCATGAAAGATTAACAAAAATTACATCCATACATTCTTACAAATTATCACGTTTATATTTAGTATATACAGGTATGATGTTTATAATATTAGTACGATACATATATTTATAATAATAAAAATATATCAATAAATAAAATAAGTAGTATAAAGAACAAAGAAGCAGTAGAAAAGTTTTCTTATTTGCGAACCGTAACTAACAACGCCATGTGAATCTATTTTATTACAAACAAGATTTTAATGCACATGCAGAGCTACATTTTCATGCAACGTCTCACGGGAAGGGGCCATGCGATGGTCTAGGAGAGAATCTCAAACGTTTAGCTGCGCGTGCAAGTCTACCTTCAAGTAAAGCACTTTTAACACCAATACGATTATATGATTGGGCAAAATCAACCTTAAAACAAACAGCCATTTACTTCTGTTCAAAAAAAGATATAGGACGCCAAAGAATTTTTTTGCAACCCCCGTTTGCGTCTACAGTCACCATTCCAAAAAGTTTCACTGCTTTATTCCAATAACCAGTGGTCTTCTTGTGAGAAGGACCAGTTCTAGCATAGATTCCCATTGTAAAGTTGTAAAAATTACAAAATAAACTAGTTCTAGCGTTGTTAAAATGTCGTTTTATTATGCTATAATAATTTAACCACAGCAATTATACAAAATCTGTTGTTTCGCGCACACTAACCGATATAAGCTAGCGCCAGTTATCACTCCCATTGCGGCGCATGTGTACATTGATTGATCTAATTCCCTAAACGAATAGAGATCCCATTTTAAATTTTCTCGTGTATTTTTAATATACTTTAAGCTATATTTTGAACAAAAAAAAATTTAAAAAAAAAGGGTCGAAAAGACTGAAATTCTGGTTTGAAAAGTTTACTTCCGGTTTTCGACATGATTTTTTAATTTTTTTTTAAATTTTATTTTATTCTTAAAAAGAACAGTATTTTTCCAATATGTATCGTGATGTCAAATAATTAAATAAAAATTCGTTAACCTTGAAAAACTACTTTCATAAAACTCATATTACAATAACGACGATTTTTTAAAAGCTCATAAATTGTAAAATATAAATTATACAAAAAAAATATTTTGTGTTCACATTCATACGTACTAGAAGTATAAATGGGCCGAATATGATCGATTTTCAGAACCTCACTTTTTTTTTCCTGTCCGCTTCACGCGAAATGCCCCAGGATCTATGAGTCTCAGGCAGACTGAGGCGTCGTTCGTCTGTCAAAGTTTTTTGTCACAGGCATCGAATACAGCTAGCTACGGTTCAGGGAATTTCTGCTGCTCTACCGCATCTACAAGAAGTCATTGACAAGATTGACAGAACCTTCTTTACGATATAATCCTAAAAAGGCTTCTATCAAAACATTTTTAAGCGACCTTACAATGTAAGTTAGTTTTTACTTCTTGTCAGGTGTAATATCCTTCTAGCGATGCATTTAAACTAGCATAAAAGAACATAAAACTGGCGTAAAATACCGCCGGTTGCAAAAGTCTGAGGTGCGCGACCATGGGCTTGATTACTGCAACTATTATATAAGATTTGACAAACCACAAATCCTTGCCAAAGAATACCGATTCCTACCCAGGATGATACGCGAGCCTATTAAAATTAAAAACGTCCTAATTTCAAAAGAGAAGATGGATGGGTGTTACCACCTGCTTGGGATCAGATTATTTACAAAATAAAAATCAAGCATAAATTTACTGCTAGTCCTCAAGATACATGAAACTCGATGGGCATAAAACGGACAAATTAAGAATAGAAATGACGGTAGCCGATTAAAAATTCTTACTCGCAAACTCGCAATGTTGTTCGTTTTCTATGTATTATTATTATATTTATCAATGGTATATCCGTAGTTTTAGTATATATATATTTTTTTAATTTCTTAAAATATAAATAACTTGAAGTAATATTTTAAAAAAGTAATATAATAAATATTAGTATGCAAAAAACTGTTCGCTCTCAATTAAAATAAGTACTTATGATTGGATGTAGGAGAAGACACGTTGAATTTTAAAGAGACTGCAGTAAGCTAAATATTTAGCTACCAACCAATTACACTGGTACAATCGCAAAATTTCCTTAGTTTTTATTATATTTAAATTCATTGCTTTTCGTAAAATTTTATTACGTCGTCCGCTTTCTGTGACAGTTCATTGAAGTTATAAACATCAGTTGACCTTAAATGTGAAACCTACATTCAAAATAAAAACTAATATTTGACATGATTCTAAGCCGAACCAAAGTTGGGCAGCGGTTTTCCGCAGTTATTTCGGAGTTTCAAGTTGATTGTAAAGCTAATATCGTTATTTTTAAATATTGTTTGTAAACAAACTAAAGATGATATGATATTTAAGAAGACTTTTGAGCTTTCCAACGCAATGGTAAAAACAGAGAATTATAATATCTCTTATTACAATTTTTTCTACAAAAATAATACGCGTGTAAATTTTATTACTGATGGAACATCACTTTTATACAAACTAATTACAAGGTTCACATATTGATCCTAACTGTTAACGCTATCCCTGATATTCGTTTTAGTGCGTCAGTGGTTTCAAATTTACAGATATCTATCTCACCCATCGAATAGAATTTATTCCTTTGAGTTTTCGAAATCAGACGCTAGTCGCTCTTCATGAACGTTGATATTTAAATGATGACAAAATGTCTAGGTAGAGAATGAAGAACGTTCATCATCATCAGCCTGTGTTCGTCCACTGCTGGACATAGGCCTCCCCCAATGCACGCCACCGCTTCCGATCTTCGGCTATTCTCATCCAGCCCACAAGTGGAACGTTACAAGTGAGCATTATAATTCTCTCTTATTACATTTCCTCAAGTGTCAAATACGATTTAATATACAACTAAACTGTAAAAACACAATTTAATGTATTTACTAACTAGTTGCAAAGTATTGCTCTTTATTAACACCTCTCAAAAGATACCTAGTACCTTGAAAACTTGCCAAAGCAGCGTGATTTTACAGGTTAGGTGACGGTCAGGCTTATGTGAACATTGTTCACTTTAACTTATATTCTCTAGGTGTACAGTTTTCTAGCCAGCATCGTTACTGGGTAAACGAGATGTAATATCGCATATCTGAGGGTGGCAAAGGGATTTGTAAAGTCTACGCTACGCTACGCTTCATATGGTCAAGGTTCCTAGCACAATAATTACTTAGTCATGTTTAGGTCATGTATATTGATTTATTTTTTACCTCGACTATCTGCACGATGTATACTCAAAGCGACAGAAAATAGTAAAGAGCAATATTTTGTCACGCTTACAAATTCTCGACGACAGATGACAAGTCCCTCGCTCTGTGCCTGACGTAAATATTAGTCAACGGTAACGAATAAATAATGTAGTCCGTAGAAAAGTTCTGAGGACACCTACATGATAAATGTTACTGAATCGCAGCGGCTTATATGGAAAGAAAGAAAAAAAGTTTATTTGGTACATAATAATAATAATAAATATTTAAAAATTGCGAATAGAAACAAAAAAAACAACACAAAATATTAATTCACCAAAATGGCTTTCACTCGGCATAATATAATGAAGTTATTCACTTTCAGTGCGCATTTATGTGTTACAGGTGTTTATATTATCATTAACATTAAACAACGTTACAATAAAAAAAATATTATATAAAACATATTGTCATAAATAAACAAAATTAATATTAGAGGGAAAGTGTATATAATAAAATATTAAAATCAAATTGCTTACAGTATTAGACAGACGGGTCTCGATTTTAAGAAAATTATTTCTTTATCTGTAAAGGCAGCTGTTAATCATTGATTTTATATACCAATTATATAAAGTAAATGCAGCAAACAATATGTATTGTTTGGTCCAGTGTGTTACACTGGTTTTTTCACACCGCTTTACAATGTTTTATGGATATTAAATTTATTATTTGTCAAAAACCTTATTGCTGAATCCGCTTGTGGTATGATATAAAATTTATAAACTTCAGCGGATTTCAGATTGTTTGTTATCAATAAAACGGTATTCTGAAATGAAAACTTTCCTTGAGTTCAATTCTAACCTCTTCCGAGGTAGTGCACCAAATACTTCACTACTACTTGAAACGTAAATTTAACTATCGTTGTTACGTTATTTCTGTCGATAAATAGCGGTTCACGCATAAAGGGTTGATCTATTTCTTATTTAATTATTTACTTCATAATTGCAATAAAAAAAAAAAAAGATAGTAGACACTAGTGAGATCTACAAATCTTCTTTCAAAGATAATACACGTTCAAATTTTATCATCGGTAAAAACATCGCATTTATACAATCAAATTGAAAGGATCACACATTGCTCCCAGTTACCAACAGCATCTCAGACACTCGTCATAGTGCGTCAATACCTTTAAATTTACAGACATCTATCACACCCGTCGAACAGAGTTCATTCCTTTGAGTTGTCGAAGTCAGAGGCTATTCCATATGAAAGTTGATATATAAATAACATTAGTTTAAATCCGCACAATAACTTTTGTAAATGGCTTGGTAGGAAACAAATATGCTGAGGAATGAAATATCCGAGATTGCTGATCTTATTTTACTTCTTTTTTAACTATTTTGTTTTAAAGTTCTTTTTTATTTTACGCCCAAACACAACGCACATAGTAAACATTTACATGTAGTATTAGTGACTGTATTCAATTGAGTATCATTCGCTGTAAAATTAAAATGTTTACACAGTACTTGCTGATATTTATGTCTCCCTAGCCACGTCCTCCACCTACTTAATTATTTAAACTTTATCATAATGTTACAAATTTTAATTACTATGCACTTTATAACACTCGCTAAATAATGAAGACTTTCACGGTGTTTTATTTTGTCTTAAAAACTATTTTACATTATTACTTCATTTTAAACACTTGAAATGGTTCATGACTCAGAAATACAATTGTATATGCGTCATAAACTCGTTTTAAAAGAACGCGGCGCGATTCTTATTATTGTTCATTCTTATTACTAACATAAAAATGCCAATTTTATGCTTTATTTAAAATGTTATGTTGCTTGTTAGCGACTCGAATTTTTTGGATTACTGTGTTTTCTTATATTATGCACTTTTTATGTAAAAACACCTCCATCACCAAATCGGACCTTCCTTTACAAACCAACAATCCTAGGTTTAAAACTACTTTGTGTTATTGTTTTATTTATTAGTAAAAACAATAAGGGCGATTAGCCATTCGCCTGATGATCCATGCGGCGTCTGAGGTCGTCGATAGGCATGTAAAACGTTGGTCTCAGTTGTTAAGACTATCTTTATCAATCCTCATGGTATGTTGTGTTATTGCGAGTGGTATATATGTTGTACTTCATATTAACTTAGAAAAATGGAGGGGTGATTGACATTCGAAATATTAGTGCATACCGATTAGTTTTGTTGATATTGAAAACTACGCAATAAAGCATTTTAACCGTAGCCGTAGAAAAACGGTTTGCTTTTTTAAAATGGAAATTGTGATGGTCATGTACGAATGGTGGTCTACATACACAATTTTTACGGACTTTACCTTGATATTTACTATTTTATACCCGACTATTCGCAGAAAAATTAAAAGTTCATGGTCACAGGTCCAACCTGGTTAAGACATATCAGTCTAAATTACTTTATAAAGGCTTTTAAAGAAACGTACATTAATAATCTATCTAGAGGATATAACGTATCCATGTGATATTATCCTTGAAATTTAGCGGGAAATTAATAAAAAATTAAAACGGAAACGATCAGAATTTTCATGTGACGATATTGTGTGTAATATGTATTACAAAAAGGAGTAGCGTCCTCGAGTCCGGACAAGCTGATAGATCTAGTCAGCTAAACTGACAAATCTAGTTTTATTAGCATAAAAAGATCAGAGTAACAAAATTAGCTTTATGCTTTGGTAAATATTTGAATATGATTTTTTTTACACGTGCACCTACACCAATATCTCTTTACTACCCTAAGGTTAGCTGATATGCTGAATGCCTGAGGCATTAAGCTCGCCTTTGCATAACTGTATTTGTGCAAGAAATTTCAATAAATAATTAAATATAAATCAAATAATCACGATTGGCTTCGTTAGCCCGTTTACTTAATCTTCCTGGTAAGCGTTTTACTGAAGTAAACATGGCGAGAAAATTAGTAATTTTAGGCAAAAGAAAAGTATTAAATTGAAATTCGCAATGCGATATTGTACAATTAGAAGTTAGTTAATGGTATTAATTTTGAAGGAATAGAAATATAATGCATTTAGGCAACGTTCATAAGTATATGAGGCAATATTTCAGGAGAATGAACCAGAAAAAATTATTTGTTTTTTTTTTTTAATTATTTCATCCTCGAAATTCAGCATCTAGAAATAAATCAAATTAAAGTTTATTATATTATAAGAAAAAAATCTACTCACGAGTAGGAATTAAGTAATAAATCACAAAGATATAAATAATTGTTTTGAGCCAGTCATAATGGAAAGTATTTTAAACTCAAATTCTTTAAGCTCTTAATAATTTACAAAAGAGAAAATTTAGACTCGAGAAATAACTTTTGTTTTTGAAAAGGTTTCCTTGTTGAAAAAATATGAGAACTTTGGACATTGAAATAGTTGAAAGCACTAAAGAAGCATTTGCCGTTTCTTTCTTTTAAATGGGTATCATTAATCTTTTGTCAAGTACGAGGAATAAAAGAATTAGAGAAATATTACACCAGTCGTTTTTATTATTTGTGTTATTGTTACCATTCTACTAATATTTTAGATTTATAGGATATGATGATATATAATGATCATTATATATATGATCATGCATAAATTTGTTACTATTTGTGAAACGAAATTAAATAAAGTGGTTTAAACTGCTTAATTAGCTTAATAAACAAAATACACGAATAAATTGCAAATGCTGTTTTACATACATAATATTTTGTTGCTCAGTTTATTAAATTATGATACTCTATACCAATGTTGGCTAAAGAGTTGGTTTATTCAAGAAATTAATGCACTAATCCTTATACATTGATACATGATAAACTCTCAGTGTTTTAAGCCTTATTATGAAAATAGGTTCAATGTAATGTGTTATTCGATCATGCTACGAATAGTGTGAGCGTAGTAATACAAAGTGATTAAATTTTGCAAATTTATATTTTGTCACCAGTTACTCATATGTAGCAGTAAATAACGACTGTTATTTTATCAACTTACTTTTGGAACAGAAGGATTTCTAGACAGTGCTTTTAATAAATTTCAGGAAAGAGTATTTGGCCATACTAGCATATAATCTGATACTAGCCGTTACCCGCGACTTCGCCCGCGTGGAATATTGAGGTGAATTCAACAATGACGAATTTCCATATTGATTATCATCCGCCATTTTATAACATATAGTTTGAAATTTAAAATTTCATTGTTTTATATTCAACATTGACGAATAAACTTAGAATAACCTCCATATAAACTTAGATCTCCCCCTTCAACCCGAAAGGGTTATTATTGCAATAAAATGATTTAACTATTTTTAAAACATTTTTACCGCAATAATTATTAGCCTACGTCCTTTCTTGGAACATATACTGCGTATGAACCAAATTTCATTACAAACGGTTTTATGGTTCAGACGGTAAAGACGGACAGACCGACAGAGTTGCTTTCGCATTTACAAAAATATAAATAACTATGGATATTAGTATTGATTGTAACCGGAACAAAATATAATTTCTTATATTTATTAATAATATTAATATACATATATACAATGAACATAAATTCTCATATTTATGATCCAAGGAAGTTGTGCAACGATCAAAAGCATTACGTCATAAGATGTTAGGATAACTACGTATTCAACAGTTAGCAAAATAATTACAATAATTATTAAAATTTTTGGAACCTATTACCATTACGCAAAGAACTACTGTTAAGTAGGGAGTAAGCAATATTCCGGTTGGAAGGGCGCCGTGGGTAATTACTAGGCGAATAAGACATACTACGACCTAATGAGCGAGGCGGCTTATTCTGATTACCTTTTAAAGGGTACGATGTTTAAGTTTAACGAATAAAAATTGTCTTGTTATGTGTCAATGTTTAAAAATACCACAGTCGGTGTAAATCTTAATCCAGCTTCCATCCAATATTTCTATACGCTTTTTCCTTCAAAGATTATGTGAATGATTTAATAGGACGTTGTAGATACTTGCAGGACCCATGGTCACGGGCAGACCGGGGTATGGGAATCATGTTTTTATTTAATCTGTATCCATCATTCTATCCAGTCATACATTTATTTTCATGACGTGTTTACTTATGAGTAATTTATATGTAGGTGTTGGACCAATTACGAATAAGAATGATGATACAGATCGCAAGTATTTTTTTCTTGTTTGCTATAAATATATTAAAGAAAACGTTTAGCTTTTGTCTATTAATGAATTAAGGAAATTTGCATAAATTTAGATACGTTTGTGTGAGATTATTCATGCAATGATTACATTAATGATAACACACCCTAGTACTTAATTGTTTACTGCAGCCTATATCAATTTGAGACAAACATGTACTGTTTATTTTTTATTGTAAAGAATTTATTAAAAAAAGAAAACAAAAATAGCCCCACTGTGTAACGGTAAAAGAAAATTACACTTGTTCTTCTTGGGTCCATTCCCGAACCGGTGGTAGATAAATCGACGATTATTAAGAAATGGTAATGCTTCTATATTGAATAAAGATATTTCACTTGACTTTGACTTTCATATAGCCATGTACAAGAAGCAGGCAGGTATTATGCGATATATAGCTATCGTTCTACCTTCAAATCAAAAAACAAAAAAATTAATAACTATATATTATTTAATAAATTTAATAATAAAAGCGTGTACTATTTTATCATACTATAAACACTTTAGAAAGGTTCGTCAAAGAAAATTAACAAGAAAGATAGGCACATAAAAAAAAACAAAGACAAACGAACATGAAACACGATTCAAACTGAAAACCAACTAGCTGCTTAAAGTGAAAGAAAATCCTTTTAAGAAGCCCAACAAATGGTAGCAGACCCTCAGCAATAAATTATAGGGACGGCACAACATTTAACATCAAGAAGCGGATTCCACGAACAATGACCAAACGAAACGGCGCAATCAGTTGCCGGTACTCCCGAGCTACAAATGAGAGTCATTCATCATACGCTGGATGCGGTATTCTTCCGCGAACCACATTTTTTTTACTTATCGCTGTCTTGTATTCAAAGACGCTTCCGTCGTCTGAAAGCATTTATAATGTTTTCGATGTTAGGAAAAATGTCCTTATGTTTTTTCTAAAAACCTAATTTAAATATTAGTTGGCAACAGGAATAATATTTGCATTTTCTGAAATGTATATGAGTTAGAACAATATTTTTAAAATTGATACCAACTTAGGACAGAATCTTTCAAGTTTAGCAACGACACTTTACAATCTGATCCATCCAAATTAAGTACATATCTGTACATTTATTAATTGTGCCTAAAATATACAGAGACTTAATGCTAATGGCATTTTCTGCGAGTCAACCTTAAGGTGAACCAGAGATTAAATAGGGTAAAGAAGCAAAAAAAGAATATAAAAATCTATGATGTTAGTTATCAAATAACAAAAACAGAATTAACTAAAAGATCCGTAAGGTATATAATAAGAATAAATTTGTTATTGATCAATAATATAACAAAGTTTTTTAATACAGAGATTATAAAAAAACATACCACTTCATATTGTATGTTTAAACATCTTTACTTACAATTTATTTTTAAATACTGCATTTACAAATTGACATATGGCAGCTATTATTGAGGATTTAATGAGTGATTAATATTTACTTATTTTTTTATATTTATACATAATGTCCATATAATATATAATGGTATTGAAATATGTGATTGTCTTTATATAATCAAAACTCTATTATAAATTCCGTTACATAACTCCTTGCAAAACTAGTTCTATGGTCACTTTTATTTTAATTCTTTATAAATGGTTTACCAACCAAGACAAATAGGATCATTTGCAATACAAACTTCAGATAAACAAAAGCCTAAATACGTGTATCAGACAGTTTTTCTCATGCCGACATTGATAAAAATCCTATCGTTTTCATAGTCTCCATTTAAATATATTCACAATGGATCAAATACATAACAGCAATGTAACAATTTGTTTACTACAGTAAGTTAAGTAAATGCGCCATTAAAAACATGGTAATTTCTCAAACCTGATATACTTTTACGCAAATGACGGTAATTTATCAAACCGCTCATGATGCAGGACAAGTCTCGAGGAAAAACGTGTATTAGATATATTTTTACTAGAGGAAATTGTGCGATACGCCATGTGTTATATTAAGAACGTGGACACTCCGAAATGCGGTTGTATAAAGTAATATTTTCAGTAAAATATAACACGCATTTACCATAGCAAAAAAAAACATAAAATTGATTAAAACTATTAAATGCCCGTTTATTTTTTATTAAGTCATATATAATATATTACGCTTACTCAAAAAAAAATGATAACAGCAAGTTTTGATAAGATAACAATCTTGATACTACATGATAAAACTCGTTAAAAGTATCTGTTATTAATTGTATGCCAGAATAAAATAAAATATGTACAAATAATATTAAGTATAATTATTTCCTTAAGGACGATTAAATGATTGCTGTAAAAATAATTTTGCTTGTACTTAACAAGTAATATAAGCAAATAAACAATATAAAGACTTGGATAAGTAATATTAAAGTAGAGGCCCAAAATAAAGTTACATGAAACCAAGTACCAAGTGATCTTATTTACCACTTCTATCGTAAAAGTAATTACAACTGAGGGAACCGTAAGAAACTTATGTAGGATTAGTTTTGGTGGCAGAAGTTATTCTGAGATATGCTTAATGCGTTATTTACGATATATATTCCGATAAAAAAATTTTTTACTTACATAAAGTACATATTAATATTTTATGAACGAATAATACTTATACAGTAGTAATAAGTTCATAAAATTTGCGTCTACCGGACATCTTTTATTTAGAACAATATTTTTAACTTTTAGGATAATGATGTTAAATCTATTAATTTAAGTTATAAAATAAAAAAAACCTCCTATCTGGATACATAAATGGTAAAATATCTGGCAAATCCTAAAATAGATTTGTCCTTGCTTATTCAAGTCGAGTTAAGATATTTCTTTTCTATCGTTTGCGGGAAAGTTATTTGCCAATACTGTTAAGAAGAAAGCTGATCTTAAAGGTTCTACATTTACTAGACTTAGAAGGTTTGAAAAGAAACACGCTAACGATCATATTAAGTTTTTTCGGAAAATCAATATTTTCTTTTAATTTCATACCGAAATATAAAGGCTATAATTTATTCAGTAAAAACAAATTCAAATTGCTTTGAAACAATACTGGATATTCTTTATGTATATATTATAGAAAGCAATCTATCAAACGTTATGTTCATACGAATCCGTATCGATCCAGCTAATTGATTTCGACCACCGCCTCGCTTTTGCTCGAAGTAGTGTGTCCAATTACTACACGCCATTGCCTGTCTCACTCCATAACACTAAATGTCTCGGACGCGTTGACAAGGATCCTTATATAATCCGTCATGTGCAACATAACTCGCCAATTTATATAGATCAAATGACATGACATGTGGGGCATTTCGACATAAATGATGTGCGAAAAAAATGGCAAGTCTATCATAAATAAAATCATATTATTTGTAACTACGCGAATAATGCACACTAATGTCTTCAACTGTTTGTAACTGTATATCAAAGGGAAATATAAAAAAAAATTAGAATCGATGGCTTCAATCCATCAAAAGGGATCGAAATTTATTGTGTTTACATTAGAAGCGTAAAACTGGAGCGTGACAAATAAATATGATAAGCTAGCGACCCGCCCCTGCTTCGCACGGGTGCTATGCTGAAAGAAAATATACCTACAATATTAAGCATGTGTTTGACATATTAACCTTCCTCCTCAATAACTCTTTCTATAACAAAACCGCATTCAACATCCGTAGCACAGTTTAAAAGATTTAAGCATACATAGGGACATAAGGACAGAGAAAACGACTTTGTTTTATACTATGTAGTGATTATAACGTAAAACTACTTAGTTACATTACGAGTATTTTATAACAAACATTGTGTATGATAAGGTATATAAACACCATTAATCATAATTAATTATTTTTTTCTAAAAACTTGTTTTGATTATTCCATTTTTAACAAAATGTTTTGACCTTTGCAGACGAATTATATAACAATATAAAAAGGTATTCATTGTTCAATCGTTGTTTACACAAGACTATTTTTTTAGGACACAATATGTCAAGGCCCTAAGTTTTCCACTACTGTCTATCGCGTACAAAAGAAGTTACATGCACATAAGCAGAGATTTTAGTAATATAAGGGGATATAGGGGGTTGAAATAAAACAGCAATTTATTTTTTGGATGCACAATTTATATTAGTGCTAATGCTACAGCTGAGTTACATATTTTATTAATTTCAAATTCATTAAATCTAATCGATTTAAACATGATTTTAATAAATTTTGAGGTTTTTTAGCATCTGTGGAATGACAAAAAATTCTAAAGCGTATTCTATTTTGAAGTAATCTATTTCAGTAGGCCACTAGTAGTTTAATAACTTTTGGATTCCTTAAATAAAGTATTAATTACCAGCTTAGCCCGTTTGTGGTGATAGTTATTAAAGTTGCGAGAAACTTTTAACTGGTTCAAAATACTTGTCAACAAACAAAGTAACGTTCAAGGTTCAACCCAAAACTTTAATTGAATTTATATTCCAGCTGAATTGAGGCCTTGCAGTAGTTCGCCACAACAATATTCAAAGTTGAACTATTCCGGCTGAAGCAGTCTATAAATATTTAAAGTATTTATTGAATATAAAGCTAGGTAAAGTCGTTTTAATAGCTTTTAAAGTTACCAATCGATGATATTAAAATTAAAATACAAATGCAACAACTCTTTACCCTGACACTGAAGTGAAGATTTCCTTTTTTTTGTGCTTTAATGGCTAAGATATGGATATGAAGAGTAAAAGCAAAGGAAAACAATGAAGTAAATATAAAATGGAGTATTTGATAATTCTTCTTTCTTGTTTGTCTATTAATAAATAACCAATTATCACTTAAACGGGTAAAATCTTTTAGTAAAAGTGCATATCGATATGTTTATAAAAGAATTAAGTGTCTTGCCGTAACGGTTATCAATGAAACAATTAAAAATTTCGTAAGGCATGTTACTAATAACGAATTCAATAAACTAAGGCTAAACTCACGTGAAATCGGTATTGGTAATAAAACATGTGAAAGTTTTTTAAAATTTTATACATATTTAAAATACGTAATACAAGAGTTAGCCAAAGCATTTTTTTTACTTTGCCAGTAAAAAAATTAGTAGCTATTAATATTTTTATTGTATTACGTTATTATTGCATTACAACAAACGCGTTATCACTGTTTTTCCTCTCTTTATAATTTCTACAGTTTTTTTTTATAAATCACAGTTTTCTTATTGTTCTTCTTCTTCTATAGTTCTTATTAGGTATTAATTAAAGGAGCATTTTTATAAATGCACCTTCCTTCCTTTCACATCATAGTAATTTCTAATTCCAAAAAAACCTCAATCAAAGTATAGGTTTGTAGGACGTAATATTATTTTGACCAATAGAATCTCCGTCAAGCGTTTTCAAAAATACATGTATTCTAAATTTACGCTTCAGTTTATCCTTATATTTAAAGGTAAAATAGAATAATTTTACTGGACATACATTGTTTCAATACACCCCCCTCTCAAACCTGGAAAGGCAGTTAAGTTGTGTGTCTTTTGACATAATTTCCAATTCTAATTAACCAGGTGTATACCGTAAGTAATTCGTTGTACCTTAAAATCCAGACGCACTATCGTGTACGCACTATACGCGTATATACGTGGTCAACGCTCATTAGAGCCCATCGGCACCACTCCGCACCGCCTCAATGCGCGATCCACTAGTTGACGCCGCGTCGTCAAAGAATGGACCACGCGTGGTTGACGAATGAGCGTTGACCTTCCTTCATGTAAATACACCCTAAACGTCTCCTTCTCTATATATGAGAACATCTTAATTCCTTTTCTTTTATCCTATAAAGTGTATCGAACTTTGTTTCTCTCCTTTCTCTCTGTTTTTCTTTTATTACGTTTTATTTAATTACCCAAGTACGTGCTTCAATGTTTGTTCGTCCTTGTGTACAATAGTAACTGTCTTTTATGTTCTACTGTGTTGTCTTCATTCATTGATATGATTTTTCCTTCAACATATTAATTTTTATAATGATGTACATTATCCACGGTCTTAACAGCATAACCATAACTCAAACTGCCCTTTATTGCTTCTACTGATTTATATTCGTCAACTACACTCCAAACAAATGCACCCGCACAAGCATAACATTCACTGTCCGCACTTACCTCTGCCTCACCAGTTATTTAAAGCCAGGAGCAAGGCTGCGATATGTACCATAACAGGTTTATTATCATCAGTATCTCCGCAAAGTTACATTAAAATAAGTCTCGAGTTATTCTTGACATATAGATATATACGCTAGCCTTTATTGGATAGTTTTTAATGACACAAAAACTATCTAGAATATTATTTTAACCTCTCTTCGTCAGCGTTTGCAATTTAATTGCACAAAGTTGCGATCTGAACATTTTCTCAAAATCTATAAAAGTGCCATTATACAAAAAAATTACCAAATTACCAATTACCAAATACCTACTGAAAAAAAGAATCATCACAATCGGAACAACGAGGCAAAATATTTATGCATAAAAAACATACAACCCGGAAGTCCTTGAAAAGAATGTTTAATGTTTACGTAAGCTAAACAATCGGAAAGATTTTGTATGTCAATAATGTATATTTTCTGTTGTGTATATTTACGTACGAATATACGAAATGTCTCTGCTTTAGGGTGTTGCATATGACGTTATTTCGGCGGATCCTCGTCAACGCTGGCCGTGACATCTAGTGCCATGGAGTGAGACACGCAATTTAGCTCCGGTCCAGTGTAATTGGGCACACTACTGCGAACATAGGAAACTCGCTGATCGATGTCGATTGATCTGATTCTGTTGGATATAATTAATAATGATGAACTGCCTCCGTAGCCTAGTGGTATAGACGTGTGCTTTAGAAACCGGAGGTCGTGGGTTCGAATCCTGCGGGGACTCAACAAATTTTCATTCTTGTTTCCTAGTTGGTTAGGGCAATTTGGGCCGATCACCCAATTGTCTGAAAAGCAAGATGATCCATGCGTCGGATGGGCATGTAAAAAGTCGGTCCACCCACCAACCCGTATTATTGGACCAGCGTGGTGGGATACGGTCCAAAAACCCCCTAATGGATAGGGTGTATTAGGGGAGGCCTATGTCCAGCAGTGGACTATCAAAGGCTGATGATGACGATGATGATGATAACTAATGAATTTACTTCTGTTGGCGGCCTATTTCTTTGCTTTCACAGCTAAGTCCGTGAAGTCTGTCATTGATACAAAATGTGGCTTACATTACATTTTGGTAAAACGAATGCCTTAAAAGATATTAGAGATTTGAAATGCAGTGGCAAAAATCACGCGGTAGTTTCTTCCAGAGGGCACGTTGGCACCCGCTTATATTACGCCCAGTGGTATGGAATGGAATAGTGTTATGGATATACAGTTTGAAGTCGGTCATATTTTTTGGTTAAAAGGTCACTTGTTTACAATTCGGTATGCAATATTAAGTATACTCGCACTTGAATCTCATAGTTTTCATTGTCGTTTCCTAGTTGGTTAGGGCAATGAATATTCACCAGCCTGCCCGTGAAATAAAATGATGAAAGCGTAGAAGCAACATGCGTCTGCTCTCATATTCATATATTCTTCAACCATTCGGTCATGTTTGTTATCTATTGCATAGAACTAGGATAGCAAAGGAAGAGAGAAAGCCTTTGTATTCGGGGGTAAACTTGTGCCCTAGGATTGGCCTTCGTAGCCGTATCGTATAGAATGACATCGTTCTGAAATCTTCGTAAGTATAATTTTAAGCACGGCGTACGCATGTTCTACTAAATCATAATCTATATAAGCATGAGTTCACTTTTAGATGGACATTATAATTCGTTGCAAAGCAAAATTTGCTGACAATTGTACCACATTCGACTGACCTATAATAGAACGGACGCATTAGATTCGCAAAAATTCTGCTTTTTAAAATAAATAGTCTGACCTGTAACCATAAACCTGCAAATGATTTTAAAACGTCGGAAATATTTAAAACAAAGTCAAAAGCGATGAAATCCGTAAAATCGCTTATTAGATTAAAGACATGAATATCAAACTTATTTTAGAATAAATCATTTACGTAGGCTGAAACGTTACTGTCGGGTAAATGAGAAATTTTCAAGGGACGTAAGCGATATTTCGTCCTTCATTCTTAGTAATGTGTGTCATCCATCCTGCTCGCGTCACTTGAAAACCGAAAAGGGTTTTTTTAAATATATTTGCCCATTTTTAACATGACATTTTTAGCATCATATATAAAATGAAATAAAATTATGTTGCAAGCGCTTAATGCAGTTTTAAATTTCATATATATAGCCAACCTTAAAAGCCTTGGTCTAACTTACATTTGAATATTGGCCGAGAAGCCGTTGGTCCTTTAAAGAAACTGTCATTGTTTTGAAGTGTCATTGTTTCCCCGTTGTTATGGTTGCTTAAAAAGGACGCTATTTCATGTGCATGATGATTATTTAATAAACCAGTCCAAGCTGTATACCAAATTGAAATGCCAAAGTCGCCTAGGCTAAAAGAGAAAAATTTGGAAAATTTATTATTAATCGGAAAAATACACTGATTATTGCGGAGAATTTTTATTTAAAAATAAAGGTTATATTGCTAAACACGCAAAAGCGTTATTATTGGGCTATCGGAAATAAAGAAAGGGTATTGATATTCCCTTTAAAGCTCATATCATTGTAAATCTTTACGATGTTAACTGTGTTTTGCTTTATTAAATCACAATAACCCGCTAAATAAGCTGAATGACATGAAACTTCATAAGCAGATCAAGTCTGTGGTGACGCATATCTGAAACGCTGCACTTCATTTTGATGTAAATGTAATTGATCTGATTCTGTCATTCTGTCATTGTATTGATTACCCGAACACAAACGGAAAATCCGTCAATATCAGAACCGAAATAAAATTTTAGTTGTATTAAATGTTGGGAGCTTTAAATGTGTAATTATATTTGCCTTTTAAATGTATTACAACACTTCTCAGTTTTGACATGTTTACTTAATAATTATATAATTTCATAATAACTTAGTTTTCAGAACATCACAGCAAGAAAAATATTGAGACATTTGTTCTATTTATGTAAGTCTTCTTCTTTAATAACGCTCTTGCATCTAGAAGACTTACAGCATATTTAGGATTGAACTTTTCGAAACCTAAGAAGAATATAGTTTTAGTTAAGATATCATTCATCATCACGAAATATATAGGTGCCTAGAACAGTGTCAATTCCCGTTGATCTTTTGCAACTTATAAGGGACCTAGGTAGGCAGCGATTTGCTGACCTGGTTGTGACCTATGATGGGTTATGGCCTTTTCCTCTCTTTTCTTAATCTAAAATCTTAACCATAAGTTTTTTCAAATTGGCTACAATCTTTCTGCTTATATGTCCAAATAATTCTAGTATTCTCTGGAAACGTCTAGCTAGAGCCTCGTGCTTAGCCTGATTTTGCTAACGCTTTAAAACTCATTTTTGAAATATTAGTCCGATATTCAGTTCATGATATCAGCCAAAGGCAATTTAAAAGCATCAATGCTTTTTTAGCTTATTTGATTATTCTTGGAGGCATATAGAAAAATATGAAACACGGGGACGCGCACTAGCATTATTTTGGTTTTGTTCGTTATATTTAGGTCCGAGATCGAATTTTCTGTATATATGCCATGCTAATGCAATATTTGCTATACTATGGCAAAACTTATTATCAGGTTATTTGGTTTTGCCTCTGTCTTATTTTTAAGATTTTTCTCGGACTGCCTTGTTATGAGATTTAAATCTATTCATATTATAAAACAAAGTCCCCGGCCGCGTTTATATGTCTGTCCGTCAGCGACAAACTCAAAAACTACTGCACAAATTGTCACGCGGTTTTCACTAATCAATACAATGATTCTTCCGGAGATTTAGCTATATAATTTGTATAGTTTCTGTGTACATTTGAGTAAAATATATTAATAATTATTTAGAGATGTTGAAAATTAACTAAGCCGTCTAAGAGCTGTCATCGAAAACGCTGCTTAAACCCAATGAGATATAACAAAACAATGTATATTATTTCTATTGCTTGCGCGAATATTATACATTATTAAATAAAATTACTTTACGGATTTTATCGCGTTTATTTTACATTTTAAATTCCCGACGTCACCCCGTGACCACGGCCGCTGGAAAGTGTTCGAAACGTCGGGAATTTAAAATGTAAAATAAACGCGATAAAATCCGTAAAGTAATTTTATTTAATAAAACAATGTATGGTGGAAATATTCTTCTATTCTAGATCTATAAAAAAGTCCGCGATAGCATATGTAATGGCTGGTCCGATTTTGACGGGACTTTCTCTAAAAGATAGCTGATATAATAGGAAGTATAATAGTTTGTTTTTTTGAAAAAAGGTTACATGTTACCACACGGACGAGGTCGCGGACAACAGCTAGAAGTTATATAAAAATATTATAAAGTTTACTCTGTTGCGCATGTATTTAGATGTCTTGTTTAATGTTATCAATACTAGCGGAATTTGAGAAACTACCACATTTTACAGTATAATTTACCACATTTTTAAAGTGACCTACTTAACAAGCTGTATGGCACTTTAAGTTCGGGCAGCCAATTTTGGTATTTGTATGAAAATAATTAAAAAATACTTCGCAATAAAAAACTGACCGCGTTCCTTAAAAGCCTCGTAACGAGGCACTTCCAATTGTATTCCAGAACTGTGAACCGTTTCTGGTAATTTACATGTAGTTAAAATATAAATCCAGTGAATATATTATGAAAAAATTGCGAAATGCTATTCGGCAATGCGAAGTTTATTAATGAGAGCATTAAAAATATAGTTCATTTGAGAAAAAACAGTTTATATGTACTTTTCGTATTCTATTGTTTTATAAACTTTATTATGTAGAAGTAAACGATTAATAATAATTACTTTGATTCTTTTTATTATGAGATACCATGCTCTGGCAGAGACCAAGATAACATTTATATTGTTCAATAGTTAATATTATCATATTGTATAAATAATATAATATTGTTGTTCTGTTTGTATTAACATAGTGTATCGCATTGCATCATTGTCTACGAGCACTACCATTTAGTTTTTTCCTTTTATTTTACACCAAGAAAATATCTATGATAATCGCATAAATAAAAGAAAAAAAATTATAATTAGTAGTTTTCAAAATAGTTACATTACAATTTTTATTATATAACGATAGGGAAAGATTTGGTTTGGTCAAATTTGAAATAATTGTAAAGTAATTAAACCCAAAAAAATCCGCAAAATTTTATTATTTATCATGTATAGTATTCGCATAAGTAGCAGAAAGAATTAAACAGCTTGCTTATTAATAAAAACTTTTATATTTATGAATGCCTCAGAAAGTAAATTTAAGTAACGCGCTGAGTACGTTTAAGTAAGTTATAACAACTACCATGTTGTCTTCTTGTAAAAATATAGTCTTATTCTATGAAATTACACTCATTCTGCATGGTGCTATTGCAGCAGTATTTGTTTTGATCAAACTCCATCATCTATTTAGTTTACGTTTCAGTGCATTTTAATATTAAAGAAGTGGTAAACGTAAAACTCGCTTCCTACTTCATGGCAAAAACGATGTATTAGAGAGATTATATGAATACAATTAAAGATGCAGTAATCCGATATTTGTATTAACTTGTTTACTTGCTTAAATTATATCTCTCATCTCTCTCTCATCAGCCTGTAATAGTCCACTGCTGGACATAGGCCTCCCCTAATACACCCCTATCCATCAGGGGGTTTTGGACCGTATCCCACCACGCTGGTCCAATGCGGGTTGGTGGATGGACCGACTTTACATGCCCATCCGACGCATGGATCATCAACTTTCTTTATAGACAATTTGGTGATCACTCCAAATTGCCCTAACCAACTAGGAAACAACAATGAAAATTTTGTTGAGTCCCCGCAGGATTCAAACCCGACCTCGGTTTCTAAAGCACACGCCCATACCACTAGGCTACGGAGGCAGTCCTTAAATTAAATTAAATTATATATGGCCCAACAAAAATAAACAAGATTTTTATATGCAACATAAGCAATGTTGTCTGAACCTTTCTTGAAAATTATAAAGAAAACTTTTTTTTAAAAAAAATTGCTAATACAATTTTTTTTTCAAAACAACCTAGATACAGCAGCATAATTATTAACCCCCACCGTTTTTTTTAAACACAACTTAAAAGATGTAAGTAATAGTACGGTGGCAATAGCCACAAAACATTACAAAAAATACAAGAACTTTTAGCAGGTATAACAACGTAGAAGACTGTGAGAATGAACCCCACAATTGAAACGCTGAAGATAATTAACGGATCTCTGAAGGAATATTCCAATAAATTAAACTTAGACGTAAATTTGATTTTCTTATTTCAGCCTCCTAAAACTCTGAGGGCTGCCTAAAACTCACGCAACGCATACTCTTATACACTAATTAGTAAGCAGCATAGACAAAGAAACTTACATGGTATTTTGTGGGCTATTTTGGTTATCATTTTTTAAATAATTACAAAACAAATATAAGCATACATATTCATACCTGAACCGAGCAAGTACTGTATTTTAGCTCTCAATAATCGTGATTCTCTTCATATAATTTTGCATGAACTGAACTAGTACAATTAAAATATTTGACTCTCTCAATTTTAAAATATAATCACCTAAAAAATTACAAGTGACCTAATTAACAAACCCCACTGTACTTCAGGTGTAGGTGGAACATATTGGCATTTATACAAGAGTAATTATAAAAATTCACTGCAATAAAACACTGCCTACGTTTCATGAAAACTGGATGTGGATTACATCTAATTATATTTAAAAACCATGAACCATTTCGGGTAATTAAATTACAGTAAAAATGCTCAACCCGTAAATACATTACGCATTAAATTTAAAAAATATCAGATTTATTTTTAAACATTGTATTTGACATGTCTCTGAAATGAATTTATTTCATCGGCCATCACAACGTAGTAATACCCTTAAAATAGAACTCTGAGGACTCAACAGACTTAAGTTCCAAAATATTTATACCGTTTCCTGCGAAGAAAACTTTGGAACGGGTTGAAATCGTCCAAGATGTACTGCTTTAGAGCAAGACCTAACGTTTTATTAGTAAGTGTGCCCAGAATTCTTAATGGCACTTGTGGCTTGGAACATTCTAGCGTACCACTAACAAAGAAACCCGCAGGGTTAATGAGATTGAGTGGGATACTGGGGTTATTTCATAGATGATGGGAGTCCGGTACTTAAATAATAGCAAATAAGACCTCCCTCAATTTCCACATGATACTAGTTCTCGCAGAACTCAGCGGGTCCAATGAAGATACCTCTACAGCAAAAATGGCAGAAACCCCACCTAAATAACTTTGTTGCCACTTTTTCCCCAAATTATATTACTATTTGAATAATTTATTATGACATAGAACCCACAGATTGTTAAATATTGTCGTCATTAAGTTTTTTACGTAAATACGTTTCGTAATAACGTTGTTATTGCATATCATGTTCATAATCTTATTTTGGGTTTAAGTTGACCTTTGATCACTGAATATTTAAACAATGGCAACACCTGCGTTGCTGAGTATTAGCTTTTGCTTCAAACCAGGACGTTGTAAGTTCAAGCCTGCGGGAATATGTTTGTGAAGGAAAGCAATATGAATTGGAAATATTACCCAATTACCTGAAAAAATAAGATGATAGTACTATATGCTTTAGGTAATGGCTAAAAGGTAGCGGACAAAATTGAAACACCTTAACTGTGGTGAAGTGTTTCTTTAACACAAAAAGCTCATCGGCGAAAACTTTCTTCATTTTAACAAAGTTTGTAGCTTCTTTGCACCTGAGGTCATCTTAAACACGGAAATGCGGCGAAATTTTTCCTATTTTCATCCTACATACATATTAAAATGTTAAGAAGGTAATAACGCCAGCACCTTTTATTTGGATACTTAAATATTTTATAAGTAGTCCAATATTTGATTTTTAATAAGCCTTTTAAATATATTTCCTACACATGAACAATTAAAAAATATACATCGAATTTTTTAAATAAACGTTAATAAATTCCGTAAAAGATCTTCGATTTATCTAAATTCAAATTTTTTTTTTACTATATTTTTTATTAAATCAAAAAATTATAAAATTAATAATAAATAAATATTTTGTTACATTATTGTTTCTCAATCAAAATTGACAAGTCTTTGGCGACTCAGATATTAATATTGGAAGTTCGTAAAAAGTTTTCAGCTGCTTGATAAATGTTGCTTATTTATTTTAAGTTAACAAATTGGCAACCAAAAGCGACTTCCATTGGCCCTTAAACAAATACCATTCCAGTCGTAATTTACTTTGTTTGCGGTCAACGATAATCACTGTTTTGAAAATATTATGGATTTTATCATTATTTTTCGCGTATATTCTTTATATTTACTCCCGACGTTTCGGAGTCTTTCCAGCATCTGTGATCATAGATGCTGGAAGGTGATGAAAATCTACAAAAAGTATATTTTATATATAATAATTGCGTAAATAAGATAAATAACTGTATAAAATTTTTGGAGTTACTTTCTTAGGCGCGTTTTGAAAAATTGATGAGAGTGAAATTTTACGATACGCGTGCATTATGATACAAAATTAACAGCATGAAGTTGCCCCATTTATCCACATGCTTTGAGTTTCTACATTTAAAACACGTGTTTTCAATATGTTTTCATTATACAAGTCCGAATTTTATATGTACTACTGTATTATAATCAAATGTGATTTAAATTAAATTTTTAAATCGATACGAATTAATATCAGAACATATTTGTGAAAAAACTGTGCTCATCAACCTTCCTAGGTTCTCAAATACAATTGAGGTTAACTATCCGTATGTATTATTATTTAATGTAATTAATACTAAATATAATAAAATTCTTAACGTTAAATATTTATTATTAATAATTTTATTTTAATTAATTATTTGCATGCAATTAAAAAGATTTTTAATAATGCCAAAAAAGTATAACTTCTTACGCGCGTACATAAGTACACGCACCCTTAATTTATAATTGAAATATTAACAAAAGATTAATTCTGACTCCATAGTATTATTACTGCCTCCGTAGCCTAGTGGTATAGGCGTGTGCCTTAGAAGCTGGAGGTCGTGGGTTCGAATCCTGCGGGAACTCAACAAATTTTCATTGTTGTTTTCTAGTTGGTTAGGGCAATTTGGGCCGATCACCCCATTGTCTGAAAAGTAAGATGATCCATGCGTCGGATGGGCATGTAAAAAGTCGGTCCACCCACCAACCCGCATTGGACCAGCGTGGTGGAATACAGTCCAAAATCCCCTAATGGATGGAGGTGTATTAGGGGAGGCCTATGTCCAGCAGTGGACTATCACAGGCTGATGATAATGAGTATTATTAAGTTGTTTTTGTAGGACATAGTGTAGTAATATTTTATAATTTCAGACTAATACTAATATTAATCATAATAGAAACAAGAAGCAATATTAATCATAATGAAAACTAGTGCGGTTGCTATTTTATTCTTCCTATTTGCACGATAATTAGCGCCTTACTTCAACTTGAACGGTTTAATAATTTGAAGCTGTGCTCATGCTACAAATGAGATTCTTTCATCATACGTTGAATGCAGTGCAGTGCTTTTCTTAGGACTACTTTATCACACAGACACCTGTGACTATAATTAATATTTTCTTCATTATTTTCCAAAAATAATACAAATTATGTTCGAAATACGCTTAAACATCGGCTTTATACTAAAAACCTAATCAAACTAAACTTTCTAAAAGAGAAAAGATTGCATAACGACAAAATTCCGTTTCATAAATGGTTAAAAAGAAGTAAACATAAATGACACTTATATTTCTCATCACAACATCACTGACCCAAATCTAAGATAAAGAATCTTTATGAAGCAAAAAATAAAATGAAGTAATTGCTGACAATAATAAGCAAAACATTGGTATCTGAAATTTTACAAGCGTTTATGTTTGCAATAGTTTTTCACACAGTTTTTGTTTTGTGTCATTTTTGCGATGTGTAATTTTTTCCTAAACTATTATACATAATATATACTAGCAATCCGACCACGGCTTTGTCCGTGTTATTATGAGGTTTTCGGAATGGAGTTTCCTAGAGTATAAAAAATCGTAGATTGCTTGAAGATTATATAGCTTTCTAGCACTGAATGAATATTTTCAATCGGTTTAGTAGTTAAGAAGCTTATTCAAAACAAACAAACAAACCTTTCTTCTTGATATTAGTATAAAATACGAACCCTAATAAAGATGTGAAAGTTTGTAAGAGTGGGGGTTAGTTTGTTACTCCTTTAAGAGAAAACTATTAAAGCTAGAAAACGATTAAAGCTTGCATTGATTATATTTATCATGTAGTATTGCTGAATTGATTATATTTATCATGTAGTATTGCTGTAAGCTTGCACGTCGTTTGCTTACATGCAACTGGCGTCCAACAAAAAAAAATTTGGGTCTTTTCGGAATGACTATTATGATTAATCATCATTTATCACAAATATCATGACCGCGCGGATGAAACCGTGAGCCGAAACTATTATATGAATAAAAGGCAAGCTCTCTCGTAAAATATTTACATGTTTAATTGATATAGCAAATACAGAAATATATTAAGTCACCGAACAAAAGCGACGAAGCAATTTATGTCCTCCCAACGAAAGTCACGTAAGGGCCCAATTAAAAATGGGAGCCATTTCTCTAACATGAAATATTTTTTCACTTTGACACTCATTTATCAAACCGCTTATAATATAAAAATAGTTTTAAGTTAAACATTTACTTATTTTTTTAGTCCAATAAAATTGTGTCACACGCCATCATAGACACGAACGTGTCATGTAATATCTTGACAATATTAGTCAATTTACATAACAGTTGTGAACTGTTTACATATTCTCTCATTTATATATATTTATATATTTTATATGAACTATGTTATGAAAAAAACCTTCTTAATAAGACGAGACTTGGTCAAGGAGTTCAATTATTAGAAAAAAAAACAATTGAATGATTTTGAATAATTTATAATTTAACTTTCTTATTGCCTATGTCTTTATTTTTTATTCCCCGAAAAAATTATTCGGGGTTGGGTTAAATAAGCAGGAACAATAATGATCTCAATAGTAGTAAAATCAAAACTCTTTATAATAGAATACGCCAACGACAAAAACCTTAGTTCAATTGGAAATCATCTTCTTTTAAATCGTAAATTAGCTAAAATTGTAAATTATAACGCGCACAGATACTAAACTATATATACTATAATACTAATAACTATATATATACTTAATATATGTATATAATTTACAAATATCTATATTGGTCAACTGAACTGTCAGCAACAACATTACCTTGCTCCGTAATTTTTGGCTTATAATAATTATACATCGTCTTTGATTTACTATGCAGTTTTTGTTTTCGTATAAACAAGTGGACTAAACTCAGTTTGCGATAATCAGTTTGTTAAATACAGTGAGAATTAACACAAATATTCAAGTGAACAAAGTGCTATTTTGTGTTTTCAAAACAATTTAAAATATTACCCTCATTATATTACTACTATTTGGCTACGGTAAAAAACGGAATCGCTAGACTATTGCGTTGCATGTTGGAATTACAAGAAGAGCGTTGTGGGTTCTGGAGACCAGGCCCCTGATAGTTGCATTTTTAAATAGTTTTTTTGCTTTCCTTTTATATTTTTATTTATTATTTTCTTCTTTTCAATTTTTTTTATATATACAATTCCGTGGGGAGGAACAAAGAAAAAGCACACCAGTTATCTATAGTCTGTGCACCTTATTTCCCTCCCCCTCTTGATGAAACTTATGTAAAATTTTTTTTGGCGCACTGAATACCTTAATCCATAATGTTGATCACGCAAGGAACTCAGTCTTAATTGTGGGTGATTTTAATTTTTCTAATATTTCTTGGTGTATAGATGAGTGTAATAGAATATATCTTTCAGCGACTAATTTCAATCTTGAAAATGAATTTATTGACGCAATTACTTACAATAATTTAACCCAGTATAATAAAATTTGTAATAAAAACAATAGAATTCTTGATTTAGTTTTATCAAATTCATTATCAAATATAAATATTGCGGAGGCTGTCACCCCATTAGTTCCATTAGATGATCATCATCCTGCTCTTGAAATTGTAACTTCTAACCCTCTAAACAGCATAATTAAAACAAAAGTCGAGTCTACACCTAACTTCTATTATACTAACTATGAGGATTTAAATAATGAATTGCAAAAGGTTGATTGGAACGTTCTTTGGAAGAATAGTAAAGACGTGAATGATATGGTAAATATTTTCCAAAACACAGTTATTGATATTGCTCGTAAATATACGCCAATGAGAAAGGCAAGAAACAATAAATTTCCGCCTTGGTTTAGCTCATCGTTAATAAAAGCCCTGAAAGAAAAAGCCAAAGCTCATAATCGTTTTAAAAAATATGGCAATCCAATTGATAAAGTTACTTATAACGTTCTCCACTCTCGTTGCGATCAGCTAATCAAAAATTGCTTTATCGAATTTAAAATTGACGCGGCTGCCCGCCTACGTAAAAACCCTAAATATTTTTGGAAAATTATTAACAGCAGAAAGTCTGGCTCTACGTCAATTACTAATGAAGTTTGCTTTAACAAAAAAACTGCCCAAGGAGGACAAGAAGTTAATAATTTGTTTGCTGAGTATTTTGAATCCATCTACAATAATAATACAATAACTTCTAATGACAGTATGCATGAAGGGTTATTTAAGGGACACACAGCTTGACTTTATCTGAGTGTAGTATATCTGAAAACGAGGTATTGAAGCATTTACAAACCCTTTACATAAATAAGGCGTCCGCAATTGACTTTTTGCCGCCGTTATTCTTTAAAAAATGTGCGGATAGATTGCACAAGCCTCTATGTAAGATTTTTTAATAAGTCCTTTTCGTCTGGTTTATTTTCGCAACCATGTAAAAGTGCCTATATTACCCCAATTCACAAATGTGGTGACTTTGAAAACGTAGCTCATTACAGACCAATCTCACTTTTACCTACTTGCGCAAAAGTCTTAGAATCACTCGTATACAAGGTGATGCTCCCTTATATAAACCCTCAAATTCTTCCAAACCAATATGGCTTTTTACCTCACAGATCTACGACTTCTAACCTCATTAGTTACTTATCAGATATATCGGAAGCTTTCGACCATGGAGAGGAGGTTCATGCGATATATACAGATTTTCATAAGGCGTTTGATGTAGTTAACCATAGCATCCTATTAATAAAATTAAAGTCATTCAGTAGAAACAACCTTCCTATCTATCGTATGTGCGCATCCACTAATGCTATTCGTAGTAATGTAGATATTTTTGATAGTTCTTTGACCTCTTGTATCTTGTAAATTGTAAAAATAGACTTAAGCTATGTGATTAACCTACTTTGACAAATCCTTCTTGTAAATTGCATGTTGTGTCTACGCCTAGTAGAATACTCTTTTAATTATTTGAGCATTGTTAATTTTATGTGTATGTGCAGTTCTGTAGACGAAATAAAAAAAAAGATACTAAACTATATAAAACTATTTTTCCTTACATCTGAAGAAAGCTTTAAATCTAAAAGTGTCTGATTTTTAATTAAAAAGCAAAGCTGCATAACTGGCTCTATAAAACTAGAAAGCATATTTAATTAATTTAGTAAATTTAGTTGTGCAAAATAAAATTAATGTTTAAAAAGCGTTTTACTTTTCACTAGTTTCTTAGTGATAGTTAATCCAAAATCTTGAGAGGATCATCTACTTTCTATCGCAAAATATTTAGTTAATGTAACTTGCACATAAACCACACCTTTTAACTGTCCCATATATATCAATCTGCTATTGTTTACATTCTTTTCGTATTAGAATAAAAATAATTCAAACAATCTTTTACGCATAGAAGCAGAATCTATTGTAAGAAACTATTTCATATGTTCTTTTATACAGCAATTAATATCACAAGTATAATATTAAACAAAACAATGACCGACCATAACAACGGTGCAATCTGTTCTCCTAGTGCGCTTGTGCTACAAATGCTCGTCATACATCATACGATGCTCGCAATATGTTTCTCTAGGTTGCACACCTTTTTCTTATTACAATCTTATATTAAAAGATGGTTGACCTTCCGTACTTATCTTTATGTAAAACCAAATTATATGCAATAATAAATACAACACGTAACAAACATGATTGAATAAAAGATTTTAGGAATTTAATTTTTTACAATATACCCGATGTTTCAGAAACTTTACGGGATCCACGGTCAAAAGCAGACTGAGGTGTCGTTCGTCTGTCAAATTTTTTGCACCGGACAGGGACCGAGTGAAGCTAGCTACGGTTGTGGGAGTTTCTGCTGTTCTGCCATATCTGAGAGAGTTCATTGCCAAAATTGCCTATACCCTAAAGAAAGCTTCTATTAAAATATCTTTAAGTAGATAAATAAGTTTTTACCGCCAGTCAGGTGTAATATCCCTCTGCATGACCCCGAAGTGCAACCATTAAATAAGATTTGACAAACCACAAATCCTTGCAAAAGAATACCGATTCCTACCTAGGAGGATACGATACGAACGAGGATACTAGAGAAGATGGTTGGTTGTCACCACCTGTTTTGGATCAAATTATTTACAAAACTCCAGCATAAAATTACTGCCTGACCTCAAGTTACCATAACCTCGGTATGCATAAAACGGGCAAAGAAATTAAATACAGAAATGACGGTGGTTGGTTAAAAATTCTCACTCGAAGCTTGTTCGCTCTCAATTAAAAAAGTATTTGTGATTGGAATTAGGAGAAGAAACGTTGAATGTTTAAAGAGACTCTGCAGTAAGCTAAATATTTAGCTAAGCAACGCTACCTTTGATATCCGTTAGTAGTACGTCTATGGCTTTCAAATTTAGGATATCTATCACACCCATCGAATATTACTTATTCCTTTGAGTTGTCGAAATCAGAAGCAAGTCACTCTACATGAACGTTGATATTCAAATGACATCGGATTATTTAATGATAACGTGACAAAATTGTAGGTAGTAGAATGAAAGAACGTAATGTGAGAATTATAATCTCTCTTATTACAATTCTTCAAGTATCAAACACGATGATCAAGTCTAACTAAACTTTAAAAACACAATTTTTAAAGTTTGTTAGTTTACATGTACATACTAACTAGTAGTAAAGCATTGTTTTTACTGACTTGCGAAAGATACTAAGCGCCCTGAAACCTCACTGCAGCATCGTGTTTTACAGGTTATAACTGAACTCCAGGAACCATCGGTGGATACAGATCTAAGCAATTTGCACCCATCCCATCAGGCCTTCTGGCAACTTCCTAGAAAGTCAAAGGGCGGAATTGGAACTCTTCCGATACCGCCTCTATCCCATCTAACCTTCCGATGCTTCTTTAACTTTTTCGATGTGAGAAAAGCCGAATGTCTAGCCGACAGCCCTAGAGGCTGAATGCACGCAACACTCAATCGATCGACGCCCCTCACCGCAAAAGGTGGAGAGCGAGATCGAGCGATTGACCCAATTTCCTCCTCGCGATTTAACTTCACCGGTAATCAAAAGCAAAGTCAAGTCGATTATCAAAAATCTTAAACCTCGGAAAGCCCTGGTAACCGACGGCATAAAAAACCGCGTCATTAAAATCTTACCGGAACATATATTAACATCCTAGTCCTAATTTATAACGCAGCTCTTTCCAAGGGTATTTTCCAAACACTTGAAAGGATGCTGAAGTTATAGGATCCTCAAACCCGGCAAACCACCTGCACTCCAAGTTCCTATCATCCCATTATCCTCCTCAAGGGTTTCGGAAAAATATAGAACTTCTTGTCCTAGCCCGCTTATACATTTTATGAAATCTAAAGGCTCCCCATTCAATTCTGACTTTCAACCCAAGCACTTATTATTATTATTAAAGTGGCTTGGCTTGAAGCTCGAATAGCCCAGTCCTGTTCACTTTGTATACTAATGATGTCCCACAGCACCGTCTTGTAGACACGCCTTATTCGCAGATGACACCTGCATATATTCAACAGTAGATGTCCTATCCTTGTTAGTCAAAGACTCCAATCAGGCCAATATCCTCCATCCATTTATACAAGTATTAGGAATGGTTCCGGAATGAGAGTAGAATCAATCCTTCCAAAAGCGCGCCATTTTGTTCACGCGACGAGACCGTGCCTTCCTACCAATCCTTCCTTCGCTTCGAATGTCCGACTCTGATTGCCTATCCCTTGGGTCAAACAGACCAAATACGGGGTAATCTAAATAAATTCTAACATTCGGCCCGCACATTACGCGGGTCAAAACAGAGCGACCAACGTCTTAGGTCGACTCTTTCCATTAATCAATTCAAAAGCAAGTTATCTCTGCGTAATAAGGTGTTGCTATACAAGACAGTCTATGTCCTATATTAACAAATGCCAGTCCCTCTTTGCACATGCAAACGAACACATTGAAAAACTCAAGTCCTGCAAAACAGATTCATGCAGCAGGGCCACTGGTGCGCTATTACCTGCGCAACATTGACCTGCACCTGGATCTGACCTACTATTCAACAGTACTTAAAAAAGCATCTATCCGATATTTTGACTCGGCTTCGCAACACCCAAACGAACTAGTTCGGAGCGCCGCCGCTTACAGACCAACAATTTCACTCGCTAAAACGATATCCACCGAAGAGCGCGAAACGCGATTACAGATCCAGACGATGAGATTACGATCGTGCAAGCACGTTTTAACTCACAAAGACGCACACATCTTGTCCTCAGGGAGGGCAACTATACACCTATAACAGATATCGGCACGTACCTGGCCGATTTCTCACCAGCCAGATAGGATGGTTATTAACTTTCACTAATAAGTCCTAAAGCCCTATCGAGTCGAGGTTCGGCCCACTGGGACGCCCTCGATAAGGTGCTAACGGACAGGCATGCACCTGACAGTGGCTGATCGGGCCGAGGCTCGGCCTCTGGCCCCCTCGTTCAGCCCGCTCACAAGATCAAATAAGTGGAGCCAGGCCGAGGTCGCCCTTCAGGGGTCCCTCGGAGCTAAGCCACAGAATAGAGGTGAAGTCTGGAGACTATCATTGACACCGTTGACAATAAAAAAATATTATACATTCATATATTTAAAACATAGAGTAATAAATTAACAAAAGTAATATTAGAGAGACGGGAAGCGTATATAATAAAATATTAAGTAAATAAATAAAATTGCCCGCAGTATTAGACAGACAGATCTCGATTTTAAGAAAATTATTCCTTTCTATGTACAAAAAAGCAGCGGTTAACCATTGATTATAGATATCATTTATATAAGTATTAGCCACTAGATTTTTTTTCACACCATTTCACAGTGCTTTATGGATTTTAAATTAGTTATTGTGTAAAAACTTAATTGCTAAATCCGCTTGTGGTATGATATAAACTTCAACTTATTTATAAACTTCAGCGGACATCGGTTCAGATTGTTTGTTAATATTATTAAAGCGGTATTCTAAATCAGAACTGTAAACTTTTGTCAAGTTCAATTCTAAGTTCTTCCGAGGTAATTAAGTACTACTCGGACCGTAAATTTTACTATCTTTGTTATGCTATTTCTGTAGATAATTAACGGTTCACACAATAAGGGTTGATCTATTTCTTATTTAATTATTTACTTCATAATTGCAATGAAAAAGACAAAAGATGAGATCTACAAATCTTCTTACAAAGTTAATACGCGTTTAAATTTTATCATCGATAAAAACATCGCGTTTATAAAATCAAATTGAAAGAATCATACATTGATCCCAGTTATCAACAGCGTCTCTGACAGTCGTCACAGTGCGTCAGTGCCTTGAAACTTACAGATATTTATCACACCCGTCGAAAATAGTTCATTCCTTTGAGTTGTCGAAGTCAGACGCTATTCACTCTGAATGAAAGTTGATATATAAATGACATAGATAAAATCCGCACGAAACTTGGGTAAATAGCTGGGTAGAGGAACAAAAATGCTGAGGAATGAAATGTACGAGTTTGCCTATCTTATTTCACTTCCTTTTAACTATTCTGTTTAAAAATTCTTTTTATTTTAACGCCCAAACACATCGCATATAGTGCACATTCATAGGTAGTAGTAGTCACTGCATTGAATTATTGTTGATTTGATTGATCTTTTGCGAAATTACGAAAATTTTCATGATGTTTTCTCTTGTCGTTAAAACTATTCTACATTATTACTTTATTTTAAACACTTGAAATGGTTCATGATTTAGAAATACAATCGGATATGCGTCATAAACTCGTTGGCTGCGCAGGCGCGTGGTCACTCGAGTTTAGCCGGCCAATTTAAATTGGACCAACTAGCTTGAGTGACATAGAAAATGCGCGCGAACACTCGTTTTAATAGAACGCGGCCTGTGTTTTAATATTGTACATTCTTATTATTAACATTAAAAATGCCAAATATTATTCTTTACTTAAAATGTTATACCGCTTGTTAAAGGCTTGGTATTTTTGAATAACTATGCTGTTAATATTTGAAGTAACATATTTTTATATTTTTCTTTTTTTATGTAAAAACACCTCCGGCAACAAATAGTATTGGACCTTGCTTTACGAACCAGTAATCGTATTTTATCAGTAAAAACAACAAGGAGCGATTAGCAATTTGCCTGAAGAGTAAAATGATCCACGCGACCTATGATGTCGTCTATAGCCATGTTAAACGTTGGTCTCAGTTGTCAAGACTATCTTTAGCAATCCTTATGGTTTGTTGTGTTATTGCAAATGGTACGTATGTCGTACTCTAAAATAACTTAGGAAAATGGAGAGGTGAATGTCATTAGAAATATTACTGCATACCGATAACTTTTGTTGATATTGAAACTACGCAATAAAGCATTTTGACGCCGCCGTGGTATAGCGGTATTCGCATTTTAAAATGGGGGTCGTGATGGTCATGTATGAATGGTGTACTGTACGAACATTTAAAGTACATGGTCACAGGTCCGGCTTGGGTAAGACCAATCAGTCTTAATAAAGACTTTTAATGAGTCGTACATTTATAATCTGTTTAGAGATTATAATGTTATCCATGTAATATTATCCTTAAATTTAGCGGGAAAATAATAAAAAATTAAAAGGGACACGATTAGAATTTTCATGTTGCGACATTGTTTTGTGTGTTAGGTATTACAAAAAGGTGTAGCGTCCTCAAGTCCGGACAAGCTGATAGATCTAGTCAGCTAAACTGAAGAATCTAGTTTTATTAGCATAAAAAGAACAAAGTAACAAAGTTAGCTTTATATTTTTGTAAATATTTGAAAATGATTTTTCTTACTCGTTCATAGACGTGGGTCGTTACGTCACTTTTAAGAAACGAAACGTAACCGATTACGTGGACAGCGTCGCTTGTTTTAAAACTAGTTATTTTTATAACTAGCTACTTTCTTCCCGCTACTGTGCATACATAAGTTTCACAACTATACGGTTACTTTCGTTACTCAACTACACGAAAATAACGGTTTCGTGTTTGATGTCCAATAGTTAAATCAATATATTTACTTTTCTGCATATTTTATATTGATTAATATTTACTGTTTTTTTTCAGTTTTGTTGTGTTTACACTTTTGGACGATTTTATAATAACTATCTTTCACTCTTATATGCACCGTTCAGTTTTAAATAAAAAGTAAAATAAAACAAAATAAAAATCTTTGTTTTGTTTTATTTTACTTTTGATTTAAATAACTGCTGGTTTCCCGGAATCGCAAGGCATTATTTGCCAACAGGGGTCACTCGAATGTGAATTGGTCATACCTATGAAAACTAAATGCGTCAGTCACAGCGAATGACTTATTTAGTCGGCTCTCGCTTACTCGGCAAGTCTCGATCTGCCATCTCTCTCGCACGGCCCGTCGGTAGGCAAGATGCGAAAGAAATATATCGCTTTACGCTCACTCAACTGACGAACGAAGACGACGACGGCCGAGTTCGCCCGAATAACGTGTTTACAAAAATAACTACTTTTAATTTGACACAAAACGGTTATTGCATTTCATATCGCGTAACCAGTTATTGTTACTGATGACGCGAAATAACGCTCACGCCTACTCGTTCACCTACCTCAATAACTCTACTACCCTAAGGTTAGTAAAGAGATATTGAGTTAAATGCTGCATAACTGCCTCCGTAGCCTAGTAGTAAAGGCTTGTGATTTAGAAACCGGAGGTCGTAAGTTCGAATCCTGCGGGGACTCAACAAATTTTCATTGTTGTTTCCTAGTTGGTTGGCAATTTGGGCTGATCACCCAATTGTCTGAAAAGTAAGATGATCCATGCGTCGAATGGGCATGTAAAAAGTCGGTCCACCCACCAACCCGCATTGGACCAGCGTGGTGGAATACGGTCCAAAAGCCCCCTAGTGGAGAAGGCGTGCAGTAGGGGAGGCTTATATCCAGCAGTGGACTAACACAGGCTGATTATGATGATGACCCTAAGGTTAGCTGGTAGATAATGCCTAAGGCATTAAGCTCGCCTTTGCATAATTGTATTTGTGCAAGAAATTTCAATAAATAATAAAATATGAATCAAATAATCACGATCGGCTTCATTTGCCGTTAACTTGATCTTCCTGGTAAGCGTTTTACTAAAAGTCAACATGGCAAAAAAACTAGTAATTTTAAGCGAAAGAAAAGATCGTTATGTTATATTGTACAATTGAAGTTAGTTAATGGTATTGAGTTTGAAGGAATGGAAATATAATGTATTTAGGCAACGTTCATAAGTATATGAGGCAATATTTGAGGAGAATTAAACAGAAAAAATAAACAATTTCAGAAACTTAGTTATTTCTTTTTAAATAACTCATTCTCAAAATAAAGCATCCAGAAATAAATCAAATTAAAAACAAAAATAAATACGGTACGGTTATAAGAAAAAATCTACTTACGAGTAGGAATTTAGTAATAAATCACAAAGATATAAATGAAAGTTTTGTCCAGTCATAATGGAAAAGATTTTGACCTCAAGATCTTTAAGCTCTTAATAATTTACAAAAGAGAAAATTGAGACTGAGAAATAACTTTTGATTCTGTAAAAGTTTTGCTTGTTGAAAAAATATGAAAACTTTGGACATTGAAATAGTTGAAAACACTAAAGAAGCATTTGCCGTTCCTTTCTTTTAAATGGGTATCATTAATATTTTGTCAACTACGAGGAATAAAAAGATCTATAAATTATTACACCACTCGTTCCCTGTGGTCTTATTTGAAAACACAAATTTATTATTTGTGTATTGTTGTAACCTAATGGATAGGTGTATTAGGAAGGTCTATGTCCATTAGTGGACTATCCAAAGGCTGATGATGATGATGTATATGTGCCGTTATACTAATATTTTAGATTAATATGATATACCTGTTTGAGTCCATGAGCAAGCTTCCTATGGAAACGTTGAACCTTATGGTCTATATTCAGGGTGCCTTTTAAAACTCGCTGATCACTGCCGGTCTTAAACCTTGAGAACACTGAGACACCCCTGAATATGCGCTTTTTGTCCGATATAATGAAGACAGACAAATAGGCTGTATCTATCTGCCTTCGTTATATCGGAATCTTATCTAAGTGTATACGCCAACGTCGACATACCCGGAAGATGATGTCGAAAACATGTTCGAGGACACCTCGAGAATCTTTAATAACACCACTAAGGCTCACTTCAACTTTGTCATGGGGGGATTTTAAAGTGGGAGTACAATGTTGTAGTGAATCGATGTCTGGTCTGTCTGCTTGTCGGGGTCAAATAATGGTGGCCGAGTCCCTACACTATGACGAAAAGTAAGATGGACTTCATTATAATATAAGACTATTCTTCAATATTTTTATTGTAGCTTTTGCTTAGCAGACGACAGGTCCTAGCAAAGCTTCAAGGACTTTTAGAAAGGTCTTACGAGCACAAAGAGATAATTTCTTTGATAATGCGTCTGTCAAAACGATATTCTGCTAAATACAAATGTAAAATTAAAGTCTACCTCATGCCTAAAATCATTCCTTTAGTTCTATTACGAAGTCAAGTTATCATTTAAATCAATAGTTAATATATATTATATATCAATATTATTTAGTGTAGTCTAGAATATAGACTTTCTTACAAACAAAAATTGTTCTACAGCAGAATTTCAATAGAATTATCGGATGCATTGGATTCAGAATTGTCATTAAACAATAAATATACCCACTGGTCAGTGCTTAGCACGAAAAATGTGAAATTAAGTCAAAAACGTTTGAGTGTTAAGCGTACTTATTCGCAAGTGCCTATATGAGTACGTGTTCTAGATTGTGAAAAATAATCATCATCATTGGATTGTAGGACGGCGATACATCTAGCGGAACTCAAAACAAACGGCTTATCCGCGGAGGAACTTGGGGCCTACGCGTACTGTCATTCTTTTGTGATTCGGCTTTTGAAATCATTCTAAAAATTTCTAACCACAAAAATATCTAGTGCATAAACTTGTAATTGTATTTTAAATGTAACGATACGGTGTACATATTTTTTGACGTTTTTAAGAATTAATTTACAGGCAGGAATAATATAAATAACATTCCGATTATTAGTCACATTCATAGTAAAGTTCATTAAACTTCGTATCTAGTAGTACTACTAATATTGTGTGACCTACAAAAATAGTAAAATCATTTACAGATTTTACTTGTAATTGCATACACGAGCATACTATATTAAACTTGAGTTGTCATTAAGATGAATAGAGTAGAAAACGACATTATCAATACATTAGTATGACGACCGCTTTGCTCCTGGACATGTGCTATTTAGGTTCGATTCTCACTAAGTGAAAAATAATGTGTCATGAACGTACTGGCTTTTTTTATAAAATATGTTTATATTAACAAAAAAGAAAAATTAGTCTGTGTATTTACTAGTCATCTGTTTTACTAGTTTTCGTTAGTTTGGGAATAGATAATGTTGTGCTAATCGTCCGGAAATATTACATTATACTATTATTGTTATTTTAAAGCATAATGGTATGTCCATTATGCTTTAAAATTATCTCCAATAATGTTGTAATCAGTATTTATGGTAACATTTATATAATATTATTCAATCTTTCATCCCACGACTTTTACAATCGTAATAGCTAACATGAACTATTGCTCATAATACCCAAATTTATGCACTTAATTCTATCAACTGATATCGGTCAGCTTGTACTTAAATTGTGTTTTAGTGTGTCCAATTACTCTGCAGTGGTTCTTAATTGCATTTCGGACTCTACGACACTAGATGTCACGGCCAGCGTTGAAGAGGACGGAACGGTATATTGTAATTTGAAATTACTAAGGCCTGTCCACTATTGTAGGCTGTTCGAAGTTCCATCTAAAAATAATTAACAATTAATTTGTTTACACAAATTTGTAACGTACATTTATTATAGTACCAGACCGTTCACGGCTCTGCACGTGCTATTTTTAGATTTTAATATGGATTTTCTTAAGGTAAAAAATAAACTTATGTTACGTAAGGTGAATGTAGCTCTCTTATTGTGGAAGATTTTTTTAATCGGCACAGCAGTTTTTGAGTTTTTTCTTTATAAACATACACGAAAATACAATTACCTCACTACATTAATAGTAAATATGTATATAATTCTACGTATATGTTCCTAGTAATTAAACTGGACCGATTTGGCAACCTCTATATCATTTGAGGGTAATATGGTCATATTTTGTAGCCTCAAATGACGTTTTCAAAAATCACCTTTAAATCTAGGGCAAAAAAAATGTTTAGTTGACCTACCATTACCATTGCTATTTTATATAGATATGTCAAGAATAACCTAGAGTACCATTTTAATGTAAACATATTTAAAAAGTCACAAAAAGTATTTTCATAACTAATTGACGGCACACGATTTACAATTTAATTTTACAGTACATTAATTCTAAATTAAACTATTAAAAATGAAATGTAAATGTAAGAAAAAGTCTGGTTCATAAAATAATATTACAAATAAATTCTAAATTGGTACAGAAACTTCTAATTGATGTGGAACCGTAATTAACGACTCTAAATTTAGATAATTTTGAATGGAATTAAAATTTCAATAACTCTTTTGTAAAGAAATGAGCTGGAAGTTAATAAGTTTGGCTTACGCTTAGCGTTCTGCGTATTATCCTTTAACTAGCGGGCCGCCCCTGCTTCGCACGGAAGCTACGCTAATAGACAATACACCTTCAATATTAAGCATGTAATATACATAAAAAATACATTTATCGGTAGGTCCCCTGTTTACAGGAGACCGTCTGGGTGAACCACGCGGTGCCTATTTCTGCCGCGAAGCAGTAGTCTGAAAACACTGCTGCGTTCCGGTTTGAAGGCACCATGGTGTATTACTGGGTAAACAAGACTTAACACCCTATGTCTCACGGTAGGCAGCGTGTCGGCGATACCACTGGTATTGTCAACGTCAATGGGTGTCGGTGACCACTTCCATCAGGTGGCCCGACTGCTCGTCTGCCTGCGTATGCCATAAAAAAAAAACCTTCCTTTTCGAACACTCTAACTATTAAAAAAACCGCATCAAAATCCGTTGCGTAGTTTGAAAGATTTAAGCATGCATAGGGATATAAATACAGAAAAAGTGAATTTGTTTTATACCATTTAGTGATGATACATACTGCAAATCCGCAGTAAGCCGTATACCTTCTGTTAAAAAAAATTAAGAACAGCTCACAATTCAGCACGTTCATGATGACGATGACGAGCCATTTTTCTCTTCCTTTATTATTCATATCCGTAGTATTGCCACGGAATATATAAACATTAATAGTTTTTTAAATGTTTATATTTAATCTTTCATAATTGAAAGTGCAATAATATTCAGATCAAAATTTAAATTTATAGTATATAATTAAAATCGTTCTAATAAAACACCGTGTCAATTTTTATCGATCGGTTTGTTTCCGGTCATTCGATCCTTTTTTTCAACCAGTTAGTCATATTATAGTTGAAATTTTACTAGTTTCTGAATAACTTAAGTATATTATTCTTATTATTGACATATAACAATTATATACTTCATTATGATCATAATCTAAAACATTACTTGTGAAGCGTCACGAAAACAACGATAAATCAACTGTAAAGCTCAAAACAAAAGACTACTAACCTGAAACTACTAAATAAGCGACAGTCCACATAGTGATTAAACTGACTAGTCAAACTTAAATTCCTTTATTGACATTAAACTTTGGCCTATGGCTGTAGTAATGTACCCAATTAATACGCTCCGCACAAAACTATTTACTAATACTGAGTTCAAATTCTTTCACAATAAATTTGAATACTTAATCTTGTTAGCATTTAAGCTAGGTACTGAATTAAAACATGGTAACTACATATTTTTAGTTATGTACCCACCAGCACCCACAAGAAAAATATGTTTTCAAACGTTTTCCCGACATTAGCAATGTACATTAAAAACGTAAAAATGTTCCTTGTTAATAATTTCAACTATTTTAATTTCCGAAATTTCATAATTTTTTTATCAAATTGAAAAACTTTATAAAGGCTTTTTTAAGTGTGTTAAATTATTATGCAACTCAAACATGGTTTAACATTTCAACTTGACATGTCCAAAATAAAGTGTAATGTAACGAAATCTACATAAGAAAGTCATTAAAAATTACTTAAAACCGACACTTAACGCTTTCATAGATTTGTGAGTGTAATAAACGCTTGTTTATAAATATTCCAATATTTAAATTTGAATATCTTTATTCAATATAGAAGTGTAAAACTCGCTTATTGATTGTCAAGGACGCTACCACAGGTACGGAATAAGACGCCTCTGACCAGAAGGGAACCAGCGAAAGAAACTCAGCGGGCCTAGTTTGCCATCTTTTAAAATAATCAATATACATATAAATTTAATAAGAGCTACATACAGTTCAATCATACGTATATTACATTTGAAAAAGCCCGGAGCGAACATTCCATTACCAGGTTGTGTTCATTTATAAACGATATATTACATCGAAGACATTGAATATGATACATACAGTCCATAGTTACATTAAGCGACAATAGGTTAGTTAAATCATCTTTGGCCATATTATAAGCTATCCATGCGTCGAGCTGTATTCTTCTTGGTTAAAATAGTACGACAATCCTTCTTCTGCTCTTAAATACAAAATATTATTATTTAATCCCTATAAGATAAACTAAATATACTAGATAAGTTATCGATTTTAACTTTTTAACTGAATAATAATGATTTTATTTATAATAAATTTTCGCGCGAAAACTGTAAGCCTAATTCACCAAATAATCTGATGACATGACAATTCGAGACCAGATTATGCCTGTCAGTGAAATTTGTGCGATCGAATGCGACACTCAATTTGGACCCGGCCGACGGTAATTGGACATATTATTGCGAGCTTCAACGGGACACCAGTCAATATCAGTTGTTAGTGAAGTTCGGGTTGGTTGAGTTTGTGAGGTCAATAAACGTTTGTGTTCAAATTATAAATTAACGAATCAAATGATATTCACTTCAAGTAATTTCGCACGTATGAAGTGCAAAATATTAGTTATAAAATTATTTTAAAACGGTTGCATTTTCATATAGAAGTATGAAATTCGTCAGACATCCGTACATGGATTATGTCTGATGCAAGGAGAATGATACCTTGGTGCTGCCCGATAATTAAAAAAACTCAGAGTTACAATAGTAAGCGGTTATATTATAAAAAACTATTAAGAATACAAAAATTATTGCATAAAGAATTTGCTGAACGTTGCATTGATATGATATAAATTGTTGCAAATTGTGTCGCATTTTCGTGTCTATTAACCAAGCCAATAAGAGAGCCAAAAAGACCCTATATTTAGACATTTAAATTGTTTTATATTCAGACTATTTATTAAATACAACTGAAACATGCAGATTGTTCAACTCAGGTCTTCTTGTAATTCCAAAATCTAATGATTTCTAAAAAAGGTTAAATTATTCTTGAAAATACACATGAAATATTCTACATAATAATAATAAGGGGCAATAAAAAGATACTAGCATTTACTAACAGTTTAAATATAGACTTGTCATCGGGCATAGCATAAAATAAGCCTTGATCAATACAATAGTATGGCCATACCGTACTTTAAAATCGAATAAATACTTTGATGCTTTTGTAAGAGTAATGTTAAAACGCACTGCAATTAAAACACAGCTCGCATTCCACAAAGGCTAGTTTACGAAGCACGTCAAGTTTGTATTTCAGAACCGCGTCGAGTAAATAAATAAATAACGACGCATAATTGTTATAACGGTGAAAAACGTGTACTATTATTTGTAACACTTCACGGCTATTTTTAGTGGTGGTAGGTCCCCGTTTTTACAGGGGCGGTATGGGGCGGTATCACAGCGGCGCTTACTTCTGCGCTAAAAGATGTGTGAAAGCACTATTGTGTTCCGATTTTATAGGCACTGAAGCCAGCGTATTCGCTGAAGACGTAACGTCCCACGTCTCAGGCAAGCAGCGCGTTGATACTTCTGGTATTGTCAATGTCTACGGGCGTCGGTGACCACTTTCCATCAGGTGGGCCGACTGTTCACCTGTCTTTGTTAGCCATAAAAAAGGCATCCTTAAAAAAAAGTATAATTTATTTCAGGGATGCAATAGTTAAGATTTTTACAGAAACGTTTTAACTTTTTTAAAAACTCTTTTTGAGTAATCATTTAATTGTACAAAATACATTTCTAAATAAAAAAATACTATACAAAGATGAAGAGCTGAAATTGAAATAACACCATTTAAATCAATCCAAGTTCATACGGTGATAACAAAGTAATGGCGAATAGATCAGGACAATTGTATTACTCCTAACAAAGGCCATCCCAATGTGCAATCGGCTGCCACTTTGTGGTCGCGAAACAAATGGATGCTATTTCTCATGCAGGTGCCCTCAGAACTTTCTGCGGAGTACATTCTTTATTCGTTGTCGTTGATTAATATTTATGTCAGTATCACTGCGAAAGACTTCTCTTCCGTGGTCAGGTATTCAAAAAGTTAACCCATACAAAAACTGAGACTTTAATCATAATAACGTTTGTATATTAGTTATGAAAACCAGAGTTACTGACATATTTGTGTGAATAGTTCACTTTATAAGGAAAAAAAGTTACGAAATAATTTTTTAAAAAGTATTTGAGGCCAAATATTTTGATTACTCAATATCAACGTCATCAAACCAATAAAATTAATGCTATTATGAATATTTCTCATTAGTCAAACTTAAATTTTTAATACACGTAAGATAAACTTGCCCAATTCTAACACATAAGAACAATGTATTACAGATCAAATACGTTAGATCAATAACTAATATGTTTTAATGTTAATTTAATAACAAACAATTAAAAAAAAGTCACTGTTTCATAATTTTGTTCAGTTAGGTCCGCGAGTCTGAAAAAAACATTTCAAACTCAAAACATTTATTTCGACGCCGTTCAAAATACACGCGTGTCACTTTGACGCATAAGATGTTACTTCATAGTGACAGCACGTAGAGTAATTCGTATCGAATAACAAAAAACTGGAATATGGAATGAAACTATTCACATACGGGTGAAACTAGTTTTTAAATTTGATTATAACCTATTCTGAGTATGTGTTACTGCCTCCGTAGACATGTATAGGTAAACTGGAGGTCGTGAGTTCTAATTTTGCGGGCACAGCAACTTTTCATTGTTGTTTCCTACTTGGTTTGGACAAAACGGGATAATCACTCGATTGCCCTTAAAGTGAGATGATCTATACGTCTGATGCGCATGTTAAAAGTCGGAATATTAAATTTATGATAAATAGGAAAGAAATTTTCATTTTCGACCGAGCTTAATGATATTTACTAATCCAAGAAATTGTCGTTAAAATTATTGTTACTAATAACAGAGTATTTGGAATAAACTACTAGTAAAATTACTTATGGCACCTCAATATAAGCCAGGCCGATACTGACATTCCATTTCTTCCCTAATAATTTACACCATCAATCTCACGTTAACTAGAAATAAGGAAGGGTTAAATAAGTGTGTCATTCCGCATAAGTCGGCGGCAAAAGCGTTTACGAGAAATTGAATGATATGATCTTACACTCATCCTTATGTATTAGATTGCCTATTAGATAAATAAAATAAACATTTAATGGAATTGAAGCCAAAGAGAAAACGGTAATTTATGCCACTGGCGAATTCTCTTTGAATATTATATTCGAGACATATTAGATGTTCTAGTAACAATCCTCTGAATGATTGTAAGGAGGCAATAAGGCAATGGTTCATTTCTCTTAAGCGTGTAATTTTAAACTACATATGTAGTGAATCTAGACACGAGACCATGATAAGACGTAAGGAATGCAGGCTATGAAAACATTTGGGGAGAGAATGTATGAAAGACATTCATTCAGGTCTCAGCCATAAAACACAGTTTAGAACCAAAAATGCAAGGGCACAAGAGCTTGAATATTTTATTCTACAGCCTCATGCCGTTAGACCGAATCATGTAAGATTTATGACAAAAAATCGTAATAGGTATTCAAATAAACATTAAAATTACCCTTTCTACATCTATACTTGTAAATAATTTTCAACGTAGGTCATAATGCATGCAAACTGAGTAGTATCACCGTAGTGGCTCTTTCTGTCACCAATCAGTAGGGTACAATCACTATTGTCTTCCGGTTCGAAGGGTGGCGTAACAGGCGTAGTTACTGAGTATACGAGATCTCATCAATTTAATATCTTGGATATTTCTCAACTATTGCAGAGCGCTTTATAGCATCAAAAGGTTATTATTACATGTAGATTATAGTATATAACATTGGATTGTGTTTTTTATTATTTTATTCTATCCTGAACTGTTACCCGCGTCTTCTTACACGTGCTATATTTACAAAGCTTAAGAAATCCTAATATAGACTGAATTTCGACTAGTCTAAATTTATTCTAGTAATATTTAATTAAAGCGTTATTAAAACCTTTTGATAAGAAACCAGGATAAAGTTTATTAAAGCTTTATTCATGCTAAGCTTTATGCATATTTTCCTCTAATAGGTGCTTGCGAATCCGTAGTTAGCCGTTGTAACTTTTGTTAAAAACATTCTTGTTCAAGTTACTTTTCCTTAATGAAATTTTCTCCTGCGAAAGTTTTGGTGAGCGGATACATTACGGCACATTTATGAAAGTTAGTATCATCGACGTCGGCATTAAATTGATCTTGTAACATTGTGACGAACTGTCTCTTAAGATTTTAAAGATATTGATGTTTGGATAGAATATCTTTACAAAAATGTAAAATTCAATATCAGGCTTCATGGGTTATTATTTAACAATTTTAACAGTTCAATAAACCAAATTTGTGCAAAATCACCACGCAGAAAAGCAATCTGTCCAAGGAATAAATCTAGCTTAAAGCGCATATTATTATTAAAAGTCACCTTTAATATCCTCCAGGCCATGATTTTACGTTATAACTGCTCTGTACATCTAGGAAGAGTAGGCACTACGCACGTTACAATCATTGATCAAAAATATTCGTCATCGTCAAAGCAAAATCAAAACACAGACATACAATAAAACACCTCATTTAAATTTCATATAAATAGTCTATTTATATGAAATTTAAATATATATTTCAATACACCTCGCGGATATTTCTCCTATCCCACGCGGACGAAGTCGCGGGTAACGGCTAGCAATCTATATAATAATAGACAGTAAAAACAGACTAGTATTTACTGAAAATTAAAAAAGGCCTGTCATCGACTTGACATATCAACGAGCCTCGATACCAAGCATATTTGTACTACAGTACAGCTAATCTGTACATTAAAATCGGGTCTTACTTCGATGTAAGATATGTTTAATGTTGAAAAAGCACTGCAATTAAAACATAGCTCGCGTTCCATAAAGGCTTTACGAGGCTAGTCCGTTTGTATTTCAGGACCGAGAATCGTTTCGAGTAATTAAAATAAGTAACAACGTAGAATTGTTTTTCTAGGAAAAAACTGTACGATTAATTTATGCTATTTTTATTTTTCTTACAAAATTGGCAACATTCACCTAAAATTTTTATAGCGATAAACAAATTGTAAATTGTTTATGTTGCCTTTTTGTGTTTCTTAGGTCGCAACAATAAACTCTATAAATAAAATATAATGATCAACGTCTGACGGAGTTTAGGTAATAAACTTTTATGTTTTATAAGTTATTTTTAGTAAGTAAACCCTACATTTCTCACATCATAAACCATCCCTTTTTAAATATACACTATTAATGTTAAAAACTCAATTCGAAATAAATATCAAATAACACCGATCCAAGTGCAATGTCTCACTTTGTGGTACTCAAGATAATGCAATGAGATCAGTCAATTTATACTCATAGCAAGTGCCATCAGAACTTCATTGAGTCCACTTTTGTGTCTCGAAACATATTGGATACTAGAAATCATAAGGGCCATCACTGAAAGACTTAGCGTACATTTTATTCAGAATACATTGACGATAATTAAATAATACTGGGAAAACTTCATATCTAGAAATATGACTGATTACTTGAATATAAAACATGAACTTTGTGAAAATATGCTTTGATTAGTGAATGATAAACTTATCAATTAATCTTATAAATTATTGCCATTATTGTAATGTATCTTTCTAATTAGTCTTATAAAATCTTATTTAGTTTACATACTTTTATTTTTAATATCGGTACGTTAGATAAACTTTTCTAATTCTGTCACAAAATTATAATTAATTACAGATAAAATATTATGAGATCAAAAAGGAACGATCATATTTAAATATTAATTCAATAAAAAAGGAATTAAAAAAATCACTGCAGCATTTTGTTTTCAGTTAGGTACATGAGTCTGAAAAAAACATTTCAAATTTAAAACATTCCGCTCGGCGCCGGGAAAAATTTACGCTTGTCACTTGACGCATAAGATGTTATTTCATAGTGAAAGCTCGTAAAAAAAATCGTATTGAATAATAAAAATACTGAAATATGGAAAAAAGATATTTACATCCGGTTAAAACTAGTGTTTATATTTGATTATAACCTATTCTAAGTATTATTATTGCTTTTGTAGCTTAGTGGTATGGGCTCGCACTTAGGAAACCGGATGTCTTGCGAAGACTCACCTTTTCAACTTTTCAGCGTTTTTTCCTAATTAATTCGAACATATATACTGATTACTCGATTATCTGTAAAGAAGATGATCCATGCGTCGGATGGGCAAGTCAAAAGTCGTTCCTGCGCCTGATCTCTTTCCGGTCGCGTCAGTTATCAGTCCCATCGGGATAGGAGTGTGAAAGAGTGTACGCGTACACTTGTGCATTTTAATATCTCTTTTATATGTTATAATATTTTTGAATAGACTAGGAGGGAATTATATTATTATTATTCTACATATGTTAAATTATGATAGCTAATTTTGACACATAAAGTAAGAACACTGAGTTACAACTGATTGCGGCAAATTGTTATACAGATGAGCTATTCATAAAAGCAGTACAAAAAAGCATATTTTAATGTATCTGTAGAGCTGTTATACAGCCACGAAAAAATTGCCTAATATGTTTATTAATATCTAAAGCGTAGTTAATTATTACAATAAGTAGCAAACCTTTAGTCTGCGGCCGAACTTAAGAAGTCTCACTAATATGGCGAATTCAAAATATTTTCGTTACAGTAATTGTCATTAATAGCGGGAAATTGGGAATAAAGTACAACTTTATATAACTTGGGTGAAATTTTCTGGTTGGTTAGGATAATATGGGCAGAACACCCAATTGTTTGAAAATTAAGATGATTCATGCGACGGATGGGCACGTAAAAAGTCGTTCCCGGTTGTCAAGACAAGAAGAAGTCTGTGGCAAGCGTTATAGGATTCAAATTTACCCTTGCAGTGTACCCCTTGTTTTATGGAGGATGCCACTTGCTCTGCGTAAAAGCTGTTATTTCGGTAAATCTGATTGGATTTGAAGCCGATCCCATGATAACTTGGAAAAAAGGCTAGGTAAAAGAAAGAAAAAAGTAGTCCACAATAGCAATGAAATATCATTCTATTTATAAAAATGACCAGACGCAGAGACAGATGATGGGAAATTTCGTATGTTCAGTAATGATGTTGGTTTACAATCACTTTAAATCGAAACATTTGTAATAGAAAGAGGAAAAACCGTTTAATTTGTGAGTTAGCATACATCTAAACCAACGATAAAAATCATTATTAGTATGGATGCAAAAATTATACTTATAGTATATTTATTTTACGATATTTTTTGCTCATATTTAAAAAAAATCATAAAAAATAATTATATTTGATTCGTTATAGGGGTACGAGAATGCAGAATAGAATATAAAAGTTTATGTGCCCTCAATCATTTCATACGAACGCTGAAAATTCGCGGTACTAAGCTGACTCTTTGTGCCTTAGACCCAAATGAATGCTTTTCATATATTCGCTCCCCAAATCTTTCCATAGACTGCATTACTTATATCTTATGATGATCTCGATTTAGGATCACTACATGCATAGGTTAAAATAGCACGTTCAAGAAATATGAACCGTCGTTTCATTATTGCGCAATGTTATGAAAACATCTATTTTGTTTCGAATAAAATATTCAAAAATATTTGGCCAATGGTATCTGTGATATTTTTTTTATGGCGTCAATAATTTTTTTTTAATCTATTACGTGAATTAATAAATAAGCATAGTTTTATGGACATGATATATTTATAGAACTACCCTTTCTCTATTCCAAGTCAACGTAAGATTAATGATGAAAATTATTAGGAAAGAAATGGAATGTAAGTATCGGTCTGGCTTATATTGATGTTCCATAAGTTACTTGAGGTTGGTATTGAAATATATTCGCTTTCAGCTGACTATTGCACGTTAGCATAATAATTTGGGTCATTAAAACAACGATAACACAAAGTTGTTTCCCTTCGGGATTTTTAATCCACGATCTCCAATTTATAAAGTGAAGGTCAAAACTGCTAGACCACGGAGGTGGTTGGACTACTTTCTAGCATCCAAAAGGTCATTACATTCTAATAAATGACATTTGATTGTTTCTCTTATTTCTTTAGTTCTATAACAAATCGTTACCCTAAACTTCTTCAGCGTGCTCAATTCTTGAGTAAGCCTAAATATCAAGTAGTCTAAATTACATTTTTCCAGTATTCAACTACTCTAAAAATTAAAAAATTAAAGTGTTATTAAAACCTTTTGTTAAAGCCGGGATGAAGTTTATGAAAGCTTGATTCACGCTAAGCTTCCTGCATATTTTCCCCTAATAGGTGCTCGTGAATCCGTAGTTAGAGGTTAAACTTTTGTTAAAACATTCTTGTTCAAGTTACTTTTCCTTAATGAAATTTTCTCCTGCGAACATTTTAGAGATCGGATATATTACGGCACATTTATGAGAGATGAGCTTATTTTTCATTGCAGTTGCGTTTTGGTTAAAACGAGATAGTATCATGGACGTCAGCTTTAAATTTATGTTTCAATATTACGACAAACAGGTTCTTTAGATATTGAATGATTTTAATTAATGTTTACAAAAAATAATAATTATCAAATTTTATGAGTTATGTATTATCATTATTATCAGCTTGTGTTAGTCCACTGCTGGATATGGCCTCTCGTAATGCACGCTCCTGCAGGTGGGATATGATCCAAAAACCCCTAATGGAGAGGGGTTTTTGGATCATATCCCACCTGGCTGGTCCAATGCGGGTGGCTGGGTGATCCGACCGACAACATGCCCATCCGACGCATGGATCATCTTACTTTTCAGAAAATTGAGTGATCGGCCAAAATTGTCCTAACCAACCAGAAAACAACGTTGTTTCCCTGCGGGATTTAAACCCACGACCTCCGGTTTAGCAAGGGCCAATACTGCTAGACCACGGAGGCGGTTATTATTCAACAATTTTAATGGTTCAAAAACACTTCATGACAAACTGAATAGCAACTTAGATGATACATTCGGGCAAACACGTAAAATCAAATATCAAGCTTTGTTAGTTTTTATTCAGCAACCTGTTTAGTGCTTGTTCAAATCGTCCAAAAACGATCGCTTTCTTCACAATTGATTTCATCAATTAATATTGCGCTAGTCCTCGGACCTCTGATTTTGCTCGGTGTAATCAATTAGTACGGATGAAAGCTAAATTTTCGTCATTTTCCATGACACTATGCCAATATCAACGTTGACAAGGCTCCTCTGACATTATAACGTACAATCGATACTAGAAAATCAACACTTAAATAACATTTTTAAATTTAGGGAGTGTTATTTATATTTAATATCAACCACCTAATGCTTAGGTTTTTCTTGAGTTCATTGAGAGCCGTATAAAATATACTTGTTGATGTACGTATTTCGGCTATATCCTAATGTTTACGATTAATTTTATAGTTATAAGATTTTAGTAAATTGTATAACATCGTAGTACAATAGTGTAATAACTAAAGCTAAACTGTCTTCCTATACCCTTTCGTAATTGCATGGAAAAGAAATTAGATTCATCCATTCATCAAAACTTTACCATTCTTAATATTCGTAGGAACTGAGACTAATTCAGCGAAAAAGGGAACTTAGGTACTTGCTAATTTTATTTTAATAATTTATAAGTATTTGACCCTGCATTTCATGGGGATTTTTATTTAATGAGCGTCTGCCCGTTCCTAATTATGCTGAAAAGTTTATGAAACCGATTTGGGACATAATAAGGCTACTAGTCGCCAACACAACTCTTGTAAGCAAAATTAAATAATTGGAAAGAATGATTTACATGATATAAGGCTTTTAAATCAGACATCATCTGGTCTTCACCACTTGATGTTTTCTACTCGTACCAGGATGCTGAAAGTAGCTATTTATTTCACTTCAAAGAATTAGATACATTTTAATCGCTTATTGGCTCAGGAAGCCAGCTTGGGTGTGCCTAGAAGAGTGCAGCAGATGAACGAAAGTGGTAGCCATGCTGCCATCCCTGTCCTCTGCAGCCAAGGTGGAGATGCGGGTGAAACGAGTGTCGGCTCAGAAGACCTTTATTTTCATAGGCTTTGTAATTTAACAATTGAACTACATTTTAATAAATTCGCTTCAAGCATGTACTATTAAAAACCTATTTCTTTCAACGAAGTTCTCAATTATTTCATTAAAGTTCTATTCACTTACATTTCTCGACTAAACGTCATTCGACTATTTGCGCCTCTTTAATATAGGTTACATCTGTCTACTTGGCTTACATGCTAAGTCTTCTCACTGCCTCCGTAGCCTAGTGGTATGGGCGTATGCTTTAGAAACCGGAGGTCGTGGGTTCGAATCCTGCGGCGACACAACAAATTTTCATTGTTGTTTCCTAGTTGGTTAGGGCAATTTGGACCGATCACATAATTGTCTTTAAAAGTAAGATAATCCATGCGTCGGACGGGCATGTAAAAAGTCCATCCACCCATCAGCCCGAATTAGACCAGCGTGGTGGGATTCGGTCCAAACCCCTAATGGATAGGGGTGTATTAGGGGAGGCCTATGTCCAGCAGTGGAGTATCAGAGGCTGATAATAATGACGATGATGATGATGATGTCTTCTCATAAAATATGTAGATACGAATGCTTTAAATGAATGATAATTTAATGCAGTTATAATACAATTCGATTCGTTTTAAGGAGATAATTTTGATTGTGCTCCTTTCCTCATGGACTATTTTTTTAAAAAAAATATGCATATTGTTGTTTCTAGTGCCCAAGTATGGTTCTAATATTTTATATGAAATTACTCTCCGAATATAACCATTTTATTACGTTTTTAACCATGTCCTCAGATAGAATTGTGATAATTAGTTTTATCGATCTCCGTTCCATCCATTAATATAGATTCATATAATGTTATTTCGAGTTTATTCGTTCACCATACGTTCAATTATTATAGACCGAAACTCAATTGGGCGTCGCACTCAAGGACACAAAATCTCACGGTCAACGTTGATGAGGATGATATTATCTTATGCGTTCTTTATTCCGATAAATTGCTTACAATTTAATATGCGAGTTATATATAGTATAGTATTAGAAAGGACGAGATATAAACATCAATGCCGAGGGTATCACCAGACTTAGATTTGCCGACGACATAGTCATCATGGCGAACTCACTGGTAGACCTTAACACTGTGCCCAATGACCTCGACCGTGTCTCCTAACACAAGGGCCTCAAGATGTACATAGACAAGCCGAAAGTCATATCCAACGCTCATGTCATGCATACGCCGGTAGTTGTTGAGGTGTTGTGCACTTAATAGTAGACAAGTATATTTAGGAGGATGCAGGTGGCGCAGGATCATTCCTCTTGGCTGCTCATGGGGGAGGCCTATGTCCAGCAGTGGACTATATTACGCTGATTTGATGGTGATAATGCAAGTTAACTATTTAACTCGATAGTTTAATAACTAAACCAAACTAGCTACGTGTTTAATGACTTGGATTCGAAAAAATTACCGTAATTTCGAGATATTAAGAATTCATGTGAACCTGAATTTTATAATTTTTGTAGGAAGACATAAATGATCATGAAATAAATAAATATATAATTATCACTATCAAAATTTGGATGTTACAGTAGAGTTTATTAGTTAGATTTCACAATGCTAATAGTGTCTGATAGTCCTTTGAGATAAGCGGAGAACGAATAAACAATGCTTAATTTTTTTTTGTGCAGAAAATTGTCTCCTTTGGGAAAAAATAAACGTTAGCCTTAAGTAACTAATTAGCTTTATATGCAACGCATGAAAATCGGGCTGAAAGCTAGTACAGAAATATAACCACCCGCACTATAGTATTTTTTTTCTTTGTATACTTATATTCTTTACAACATTTTCACTTGAGCATTGTTTTCAAAATTCATTCAGACTCTGTTAATTGTATCATTGTCCGGTAGAGTTAGTGCCACGTAAACAAAATTAAACAACAATGGCGCGCAATAATAATATATCTACTGAACTTGTAAAGGTCGCTACAATATTTGATTTATTCTATGTTTATTAATATTCTAAAATTCACTTATTTTCACTTAAATTTATCGATTCTGTATTTATAACGGTGATAAAACTATTTTGTATAACGCGTGCCGACAAAAAAATACTGTGAATCCAGAATTCATTATTAAATCATTTTGTTTAGCGCTAAGGAACTTTGAAAAGATAGTGCTTTGAAATGACAGCTCGTAAAATATTTCATTCAAGCGAAAGATGGAAAAGAGAAAGACTCTCAAAGTAAAAGTTACTCTCATAATTATTTCTTTTATATTATTATTAATTTTAGGTATTAACTAAAGGTTTAAATTTCGCAATCACACCGCGAAAACTCCCGTATGAGGAAATTTTTGTAACGTCGAGAATTGTTTATTCAAAAACAACATCCAAAAGGAAGATTCCGAGACCATACGTCAAGATGTATCGTCTACGTTACGTCAGAGTACTGTGCCAAAACCAAATCTTTCTAAAGATGAGGAAAAAGTGTTAAATATCTTACGCTCTAAAACAGACTTGACGATTCTCCGCGCAAATAAAGGAAATGCTACGATTGTAATGGACACGTCAGATTACAATTCAAAAATTCAAAATTTGTTATCGGATGAAATGACTTATAAAAAAGTCAAAACAGACCCCACACAGAAAACGCTCAAAACAACAAGCGATCTTGTAAAGAACTATGCGGACAAATTGAATCTAGACGTAAAGCTAATGATACCTCTACCTACAAAGCTTTATGGATTACCTAAGATTCATAAACCTAATGCTCCATTACGTCCAATGGTCAGCCAGATAGATTCACCAACATACAAACTGGCACAATATCTTGTAGAAGTTCTGTACACGTACACAAAAGATTCTTACCATTTTGTTAATGAGATTAAACATCTACATCTCACGAACAATGAAACTATGGTCAGTCTTTATTTACATGCTAACCTAGTGAAGACTGCATCTTAATTGTAACTATGAAGCTTGAGGACAATAAAATGCCGAAGGAATATGCATCTCTGCTTAAACATTGTCTTACATTTGGCTACTAGTTGTGGAATGAACAATTCTACATGCAGATAGATGGCGTAGCGATGGGCTGCCCAGTATCTTCTATTATCGCTGATATCTTCTTGGAGAACTTTGAAGAGACAGCCCTCAATACAGCTCCCATCCGGCCAAGATTCTAAAAGCGGTACGTCGATGACTCATTCACCATTTTACCAACAAACCAAATCAATGCATTTCTGGATCATCTTAATTCTTTGCACCCCAAAATAAAATTCACAATGGAAATAGAGGCAAACAACTCCTTAGCCTTCTTAGATATGCTTATCATTAGAAACTCTAACAATAGCTTGAGCCATACAATTTTTAGAAAAGCAACCCACACGAATAAATATTTAAATGGTGATTCTCACCACCATCCCTTGCAGTTAGCTACTGTCGGTAAATGTTTGCTTCAGAAAGCAGAGCGGATCTGCGACGAGGGGCATTTGACGGCTGAACTGGAGAATGTCAAGCAGGTACTGCGTGACAACAAACTCCAAGTTCCACGTCTACGTCGCAGACAACGTGTGAAGCCTGCCACAGTGAAAAGATTGCCTTACCTTACATCAGAGGAGTCACCGACAAAATCGGTTATATTTTAAAGCGAGCTTCGATTAAAACATATTTTAAGCCGCCGAAGAAGATTGGCCAATTATTACCATTCGTCAAATGTAAAATACCTCTACAGGTACCGGATGTGTACAAGCTAGACTGTGATGGTAGTCTCTCTTACATTAGACAAACAAAAAGACCAGTAAGAACCAGAATCAAAGAACATATAGCCGATGTTAAGCACCGACGCTATAAAAATCACAAAGAAATCTAAAAAATAAATCTGCAATTTGCGACCACATTCTAGACAAGCCCAATCATTATATTAGATTTGATAAACCAAAAATAGTTGCAAAAGAACATCGATTTATACCGAGGATGATTCGGGCAGCAATAGAAATTAGAAAATATCCAAATTTATTACAATAGAGAGGATAGTTGGTCTTTGCCACCTTCATGGGATCCAATAATTTTAAAATTTAAATCGAAAGATATAAAAACCACAAAGCCACAGGACAAAACAAGTACTTTTTGCCAAACCAATGTTCAAAATTAAGAAAATGAAAGATATGTCAATTTTAAATAAAAATCTGACGGTTATACCAAAACATTGAGATACAGACATATACCAACTTAGTCTGCCCGTGATCATGGATGCTGGTAAGAATCCGAAACGTCGGGAATAAATATGTTTAAGTAACGCCAAAAATCCGTAAATTAGTGGATTTGATAAGTTACACTCATTTATTCAATCTACGCTTTTTCAATCTCTTAAGAAAGTTTTATAAACTATCAGTTCCAGAATTTCGACACGTCTTTAAAAGAACCGGGCAAGAAATAATGAGACATTTTTTTTATATACAATTTGCAGATATGATAACTAAAAATGATCAATCTCTTTTTACGTTAAGCATATAAGAGACTTTGCAATAGCAGAATATAAAATATTTTCTTTATGATTCTCCTTATTCAAGACCAAGAATTATGGAAGACCAAGATGTTTCAAATGTACGACTAAAGAAGGTTAGATCAATCGGTCGTCTCGACCCAGCCTGTATTTTTCTTCTTGATAGATAGGGAACCCTATAGTCGGCTTTTTATTAACTTACTACGACTAAACAGCACAATTTACATGGCAAACCGCCTTTCGTTCTTATTAACCAAAATTTTAAGAGCCTTACGGACACATTAGATAATGCTTTTTAAGGAATCCTTCGAAAGTTAAATCTGTTTCTTATTATCAACTCTTGCCCATTTCTTTTTAAATCCTGTAGAAAGCGTGCTTTATTTTGCTTTTCGAAACCCACGGTTACGCTTCAAACCATGACATTAACCGTGACGTAATAATATTAAGGTGCGGTACAAATATCATAACGTTCAATTGATTTTGTTTGTTATTTAAATTAAAAAATATCTTTATCATACATGTATAGATGTATATTCAACACTACATAAAAGATTATCAAATCTCCTGGGCCCTTGCAGTTGAAACAGCTTTGCCTAAGTCCCAAATAAGCGTCTTTTATACGTTTGCTACCGGAACGTTTACACAGACTACATTCCTTATGTCTTATCACTCTTTCATCGTTATGAGTATGTGCATACATTTACGGTTTGCAATTATACAGATTTTATATTTTTTATTTACGCGTTTACTATGCATATTAATCCATTTTTACAGATTTTTCGTGTTTATTATACTATAGACAATATTAATAATGAAGTATAATATTGTTATTCCTAAATCAAACGGTCATGGGTGATGCTGTAATAGTAAAGAACAAAGCTTTTTTGCTATTTTACGATAAAAACATTAAAAAAAATTATAAATATAGCATATAGGCAAACATGTTATAATCGTCAATAAAACATCATATAGTTCTATTTCTCGTAAACGGTTTGGCCACCGTCCTTCGGAGATTGATGTATTTATTAAACACTTTTCATTTTCAATTCATTGACGTAAAATTAATAATGTAAATTTACAAGAAAGAAATGGAATGCCAGTATCGGTCCGGCTTTTGATTATTTGATTGCAAGAAAGTTAACAAAGATTGATTACTAAGATGTAACATAGACTTTACTTGTTTTTTGGTAAATTTCATCATCATCATCATCATCAGCCTGTGTTAGTCCGCTGCTGGACATAGGCCTCCCCTAATGCACGCCACCGCTTCCGATCTTCGGCTATTCTCATCCAGCCCACACCGGCCACTTTGCGAATGTCGTCACTCCATCTTGCCACAGGGCGTCCTACTGGTAAATTTTGCAATATCATTTTATAAACGGGAAACAGTAAAACTATTTTATCTACCAAACCATTGCAGCCATTTTAACAAAGTCTTAGTGTAATACTTTTGTTAAAATTATTATGATTTTCTTTGAATCTTTTTTCTTGCAATAAGACACTTTATATTTAAGTACATATTATTAGGTGTTCACGCGAATACTACACATGATGCACCCGATTGAGATCTTTGAACCACCCTAAGGTTGTCTGGTAGAAAATGCTTTAGGCCTTAAGTCCGCCTTTTGTACTTCAATTGTGCAAATAAGTATTAATAAATAAAATGATTTTATTAAAAGACTTTACAGATTTTATCTTTTATCGCTTTTAATTTTGTTTACAATTTTCCCCACGTTTCAGACACTTTACAGGATCCATGGTCACGGGCAGACTGAGATGTTGTCCGTCTGTCAAAGTTTTTTATCGGCCACCGTAATTTTTTGTACCGATTTCATTTATTAGACCGTTTTACGCATACCGAGCTTAGGGTATCTTGGGAAGGATAAAAATTTATCCTTGGGTTTACTTTTGTGAATAATTGGATCCCAAACAGATGATCTAACCTAACCGTCTTCTCCAGCCCGCTCGTACATAACTAAACTTACGTCAACTAGAATAAGGAAAGGGTTCTACAAATAGAAGAAACTATAAACTAAACTATGTGATCTTAAACCGATACTTTATATTTCTTTACACAATTGTTATACATATGGAGCATCTTTTAATAGATTTCGTTGTAAGCAAAAGCAGCAAGAACTATCCTACTTTGCTTTAGCAACTATATCAAATCCTTGTACTTCATGTTTCATGTATATTTCATAAACTGCTTTAAAATATCATTAGTAACCATGTACGTACAGATGACATAGTTTAGGCGAATTATACTTAAATTAAAATTAAAATTCCCCAAAGGAACTAAACGACGTCGTACGTGCGGCCAACACCGCACGATTATATATTAGCCGATTAACCATCAGAAATTGAAATCTCGGTGAGAATTCATCAATAAGAACACTAGATGTAGTTTATTTTATTCCTTTAACATATATGTTTATTTTATTTTGAATTGGCTTAACTGTAGACAACGATAAGGATAAAGAATGTTGTCTTTTATCACAGTAGCGCAAAATTGCAAGAAACAATTTAGTTAGGAATTCTTTCTTTCACGTACCTGTTGCTGTCTGTGATGCGAGGTCACGATGGCACGATACGCTGGCAATCGTTAAGTTTTTAGGATACCCGTCTATCCAACCTTTCTACCTTACCATTTCATTCATTTAATATATAAACTAAATTATTTTATTTGTTTAAATTGGCCAATAGTAACAAACAGCAGACAATTAGTATATGCAGTTTGTTTTTTAATAACGCAGAAGCAACTATGCTTATACGTGGAAACAAAGTTAGTAGTCTTTAGCGCAATAGCCGTGTGACGTACCGACTTTAGTTTCCAACAAAAAAAGGTATAATACCTTACCCTACTTTTTCTTGAGAAAGGTCACCTTGGGCTTTTCAGAGATCTTTCGATCAACATAAATGGATATAAATGCATACATATTATAAATAACCTAGGCTAGTTCTGCTCACGTCAAGTAACAGATCCTCGTCAATGCTGGCCGTGACATTTAGATTCATGGAGTTCGACACGCAGTTTGGTATCAGGCCTAATTTGACACGCTTTTACCGATCCATTAACTATTTTTTTTATGTAGAATGACCAACCCAGTGATTAAGCTCTGTATATATTCTGTAATTAAAACTTTACTAATATATTTAGAAGCAAACTTTGTATTAGGAATTTGTGAAAACAGTGAACCTACAAAGTGAATTACAATAGTATATATTGTAATATCATGTGTAGTATTCGCGTAAACACAAGAATGTTATTAATTATTTTACTAATAACAAGGACGAAGTTTATAAAGGCTTAGTGCACACAAAGCTTCCTTTATATTTTGCTTTTAATAGGAACTCGCAAATCATCAGTTAAGCGTAAAACTTTAGTAAGAAACATTCTTGTTCAAATTAATTATTTATACACATTGAATGATACAGTACATTTATGATATAATGTATTCATGTTTCCTTTGTTCTTTTTTTATAAAAGGCTGTTTGATGACATTAAATTTATATGATCCATCACCTCGGAAGTTAAGAAGGTTACGCTTTTGTCTAAGATACGAAAATAACCATTAATATGCACTTAAATATAAAGTGTATTATTGCAAAAAAAAAAGATTCAAATTAAAACATAACATTTTTAACAAAAAAATATTACAAAAAATTTTTGTTAAAATAACTGCATTTGTTTGTTAGATAAAATAGTTTTAATGTTTCCCATTAAACTATTTTGATATAATAAAAAGATATTGCAAAATTTAGCAAAAAAACAAGTATACATCTCAGTAATCAATTCTTGTTAACTTTCTTGGAATCAAATAGTCAAAAGCCAGACCGATACTGGCATTCCATTTCTTTCTTGTAAATTTACATCATTAATCTTACGTCAACTCGAGAAGGAAAAGGGTTTTATAAATACATCAATCTCCGAAGGACGATCGCCAAACCGTTTACGAGAAATGGAACTATATGGTGTTATATTAACGATTGTAATATGTTTACCTAAACGTAATAAAGCAGAGAGCTTTGTTCTTTGCCCCTTTTGATTTTGGAATTAGTATTTATATATACTTAATCATCAATAATGTCTGTTGTATAATAAATACGAACAATCTGTAATAAATGGATTAATATAATAATAATCGTTTATTTCTCACCATAATCTCACAGCTTTTATAGAATAAAATAAAAAAAAGAGAATACAATAATAGACATTAGCAGACAGATTATGGTGGGTTGATACTTGAACTAGGACGTATCCTGTATCTCAAATAATCAACCCTCCACCCCGTAAGAACTTTCTCTCATAAGTTATACATTTCTTAAACAAGTATGCAACAAAATAGTTAACAAAACGTAGTGTTCATAGTGTAGATACGCAGCAAAAACAATACAAAGATATGTGTTAGTAAAATTTAATTAGAATTATTAGTGTTACTCTGTGTGAGTGCATAGTGTGTGTGTGTGTGTGTGTATTTGTGGGTGTGTGTGTGTTTTTTGCGAACGTGCATGTTAGTGTTTGTGTGTGTACACAAAGGTGTATGTGAATGGAATGATACTATGTTATAGACAATATTTTTTCGGTTTCAATGTAATCAAGAATCATCAGACTATTTTTTTTCAATATATTTTTCAAGTGCGCTCTATTTAATTTAACTATTTGTTTTAAATCATTAAAATATTTATATAGAAATGGACGCATGTAATAATACTGTTTTCTTGCAAATATTGTGTTTAAAATCGTAACAGAAGTTCTTATACGTCGTTCATTTTGTGGTAACTGAGTAGGATTTATGCTTTTATGATGACGAAGAACGCAATTGAACACATAAAGTTGTCTTACAGTAAGAACTTCGGTTTTTTGTAGAAAACTCATATAACATAACTTTAAGCAAATACAATATGTAACAATATGTATAGTAATCGCGTAAATAAAAAAAATATAAAATCTGTGTAATTGCGATCCGTAAATGTATGCACATCCTGCACAACCATGAAAGAGTGCTAAGACATAAGGAATGTAGTCTGTGAAAACATTCCCGTAGCAAACGTATAAAAGACGCTTATTTAGGGCATTGGCAAAGCGGTGGAGTAACCCGCGCTTTTCGGCTATTTTGTTTTAACTTGAAGGGCCCGGGAGATTTGATTATCTTTTATGTAGATCTTATTGTTATTTTAAATCACATAAGATTTTTAAAGCGTTAATGTACCCATATATGATATAGATATTAATTATTTTCAAATTAACAAACAAAACACTTGAAAAAGTATATAAGCACAATTTTTTCACTAATATTCACAAATAGTAAGTAATATCAATCAAAAATAATTAAGACAATTAAAGATGATAGATTTACAAGAACTAATCATAAATAATTCGATTAAAATTTATAGATTCACAAGACGTACTTAGATATATCATATAACTGGTAGTTCAGCGCCATCTGTTCGCTTACAAATGTAGAATTCCTAAGAGATGTTGGCTTACTTGTACAGCGGTACTATAAATCAGAAGCTTTGAATATGTGTCACTAGATGGCGCTTATCTAAAAAGTATTACATAGATACATCACAATGTTGATATATTAAATGAATAAAAATATTACCATTATATCAAGTTGAATAAACATCATTACAAATATTAATATATTTATATAATAATATATTTAATATATATATTTAATATAAATTTAAATAATATAAATATATTATTAATAATAATATATAATAATAATAATATAATATATATATATACCAAAACGAACCTTAATCCCAACTCATAGAGCACATTATGCAACAACTATCGCAAATAAATAATATTTAGTGTTAATTATAATAAATAAAAGTATTTTAATTTATATCAATAAATAATACATACGGATAGTTAACCTCAATTATATTGGAGCACTTGAAAAAGTATATATGCACAATTTTTTTCACTAATATTCAAATAGTAAGTAATATCAATCAAAATAATTAATATAATTAAAGATGATAGATTTACAAGAACTAATTATAAATAACCAATAATAAGTATTTAACATTAATAATTTAATAATATTTAGTGTTAATTATATTAAATAAAAGTATTTTAATTTATATCAATAAATAATACATACGGATAGTTAACCTCAATTATATCGGAGCACTTGAAAAAGTATATAAGCACAATTTTTTTCAATAATATTCACAAATAGTAAGTAACATCAATCAAAAATAATTAAGACAATTAAAGATGATAGATTTACAAGAACTAATCATAAATAATTCGATTAAGAATTTATGGATTCACAAGACGTACTTTGATATATCATATAACTGGTAGTTCAGCGCTATCTGTTGCTTACAAATGTAGAATTCCTCAGAGATGTTGGCTTACTTGTACAGCGGTACTATAAATCAGAAGCTTTGATTATGTGTCACTAGATGGCGCTTATCTAAAAGTATTACATAGATAAATCACAATGTTGATATATTAAATGAATAAAAATATTACCATTATATCAAGTTGAATAAACATCATTACAAATATTAATATATTTATATAATAATATATTTAATATATATATTTAATATAAATTTAAATAATATAAAATATATTATTAATAATAATATATATATATATACCAAAAACGAACCTTAACCCTAACTCATAGAGCACATTATGCAACAAATATCGCAAATAACTTCAATAAAAAACGACAACTCCATTATCACTACACAAAAATCAACCTTATCACTATGTAATATGGACCTTATTACATTTTCACCGTTTTCATTATAAACTGTTAATTTTGAGTCACAAATCGTAAAATTCCTCCTCATCATTTTTTCATAACGCGCCTAAAGAAGTATAACTTCAAAAATTACTACGTTATGATATTTGTACTGCACCTTAAACTTGTTACGATGGAGGTCATAGTTTGAAGCGTAACCGAAGCTTTCGATAAGCAAAGTCAATAACGCTTACTACATCATATAAAAAAAATGCCAGGAATTCTTAAAGAAACCAGGTCTTGAACATATAACCTTCTAAGAATCCTCAAAGGACATTTTCAAATGTGTCCAAGAAGCCCTTAAATTTGGCTTGTAAAAACCAGAGACAATTTGCCATGCGTAAATAAAGCTGTTTTAGTCATAGTAAGTGAATAATAGTAGCAACTACATGGTTCACCATCTATCAAGAAGAAGAAGAAAGGCTGGGTAGAGCGTAGTCGAGAAATCGAATCAAAACGACCGATTGATCTAACCTTCTTAAGTCGTACATTGCAGACATCTTAGTCTTCAATAATGTGGTTAAGGAGGATCACAAAGAAAATACTTCATATTCTGATATTGCAAATTCTCTTATATATGCTTAACGTACAAAGAGATTGATCATTTTTATTTATCATTCTGCTAATTGTATATTTTAAAAATATGTCAGTGTTTCTTGCCCGTGCCTAAATCCCACATATATATATATATATATCCTTCTGTCGTAAAAAAACTTAATTCCTACTTAAAACAACCGTGTAACGTACCTGACTACTTTATTTTCCAACAACAAAAGGTATAATACCTTACCCTACTTTTTCTTGACAGAGGGCCACAAATTAGACTTTTACTTAAAAAGCCTTTCTCTTCACCATCTTTTGCTTTAATGAAATATTTTTCGAGCTATCATTCCGAAGCATTATCTTGTTGCAAAGCATTAGCTTGATGTTATCAAGATTCATACCGCTAACAAAATGGTTTAATAATGAATTCTTGATTCACAGCAAGTTTTCCATCGGCACGCTTTATCCTTTATCACCGGTATAGACGCAGAAATAATTAACTTGAGTGAAAATAAGTGAATAGAATATTAATAAACAAAGAATACGTCAAATATTTCAGTAACCTTTTTAGGTTAAGGAGTATTATCGTTTAATGCCATTTTCGTTTATTTTGTAGCCATGGCACAATTAACAGAGTCTGTATGAATTTTGGAAACAATGCTAAAGTACAAGTGAGGTAAATAATATCCAGTATACAGCCAAAAAAATTGTATAGTGCACGTGTTTTATGCATAGATAGAGGAAGTAAAATTTATTTTATGGTTAATTTTTATTTATATACTGTTTTCTGTATTTTCATCCCTGTTTTTATCTGTTGTATACAAAGCTTAAAGAATAGTTACTTAAGGCTAACATTCATATTTTCCCGTGACTGCGTAAACGTGAACGGAGACAATAATCTGCATGGAAAAATTAGGCATTCTTTATTAGTGATCCGCTTATCTCAAAGGGTCATAAGACACTATTAGAGTTGCGAAACCGAACCACTAATTTATACTCGTCTTGTACATGTACATCCTAAGATCCTCGTGTTAGGAGACACTGTTGAGGTCATTAAGCATAGCGCTAAGGTCCTACAGCGACTCCACATCGTCGGCAAATATAAGTCGGGTGATGCACTAGCCATTTATATTCATACCTCGTCCTTTCTAATCCAAAACTATATGTAACTCGCATATGTACTATTTAAATTGTAAGCAAATTATCGGTATAAAGAACGCATAAGATAATATCATTCTCATCAACGTTGACCGTGACATTTTGTGTCCTTGAGTGCGAAGCCCAATTGAGTTTCGGTCTATAATAATTGAACGTACGATAACCAATACACTCGAAATACCAGTCCATATTAATCGATGCAACGGAGAGCGATAAAACTTATTATCACCCTTCTATCTGAAGACAGTAAGGAAATAGTTATATTCGGAGAAATATTAAATATTAGAACCATACTCGGGCACTAGAAATCGTGATTGATTTCAGATTATAATCAACAATATGCACACAAAATTGAAAAAGGTAGTCCCTGAGGAAGGGAGCATAATTAAAATGACCTCCTGAATTCGATTCAAGTTGTATAATAACTGTATATTGCAGTTAGTCACGCATTATGCTTTCTACTTTAAAGCATTCTTACCTACATATTTTATGAGAAGACGTAGCATGTAAGTCAAAAGAAAGATCCTAGCTAACTTGTCGATTGAGATTTAGTCGAGTAATGTAAGTGAATAGTACATTAATGAAATAGTTGAGAACTTTGCTACAAGGAATTAATTTAATAGTGCATTGTTTGAAGCGAATTTATTAAAATGTAGTTCAATTGTTAAATAACAAAGCCTACGAAAAAAAGAAAAATAAAGGCCTACGGAACCGACACTCACTTTTTCACATGCAACTCTACCTTGGCTGCAGAGGACAAGGATAGCAGCATGACTACCACCTTCGTCCGTCCGCTGCACTCTCCTAGGCGTAACCGAAGCTGGCTTCCTTAGCCAGCTCGGGGCAGCTTCCTTATGACGGCCTTTTATGCTTCTTTCGGTTGTTTAGGTCGCAGGTACTGCGCCCCACCGATATGACAAAGCGAAAACCTATCCGGGGATACTCCCATCCATTTGAGTCAAGGAATAGGCGATGGAAATATATCTACTTATTTGAAATTTATAAAAGTAGTTATTGATAAAAATTAAATATTTGTATTAATCTTCATGTTTGATGCAATCATTCATAAAGTAACATAAAATTTTCATTAACAATACTATGTCAGTTTACGTAAAATGTAATGCTTTGTGTACTTTATTCTGTACAGAATTTCGAGAAAACAAGTAAATTCTAACAGACCTGGTTTCTTTGGGAGCTTTAGAGCTTTTTCGTTTGCCAACAGGTGTATCAATGTGTGGTTGGTTTAGCTTTGAAATATTTCGCTATACTTTGCATAAAATAAAAATGAAGGACTCACTATTTACACAAGCTACTCTTGGTGGTTTTCACCCGAAACTCATTTATTTACCAACATAAAACATCCTGGTCCGTGTATAAAACATCAAGTGGTGAAGACCAGAAATTGTTTTGATTTAAAAACCTTGTATTATGTAAATCATAGTTTACAATTATTTAATTTAAACATACTGGAGTTTGATTAAAGAGTAGAAGTCTTGTTATATCCGAATTCATTATAATAAACTTTTTAGTATAAGTTGTAACGGGGCAGACGCTCATTATGTAAAAACCCCAATAAAATATAAACTCAAATATTTAGTAATTATTCAAATAAAATTGAATGCATTTGTTCCGTTTTCGATAGTGGCATAGTGTCATGGAAAGTGACATGCAATTTAGCTTTCATCTATATTAAATGATTTTGAAAGGGCACCGAGCAAAACAGAGGCTCTAGGTCTAGTGTCAATATTAATTGATGAAACCAAATGTGAAGGAAGTAATTATTTTTGTTTCAGTCTCAAATGTTAAGGAACTTAATTACCATGTATTATTTTTCAATATTGTTACCTACTTTCAACAAGCACTTAACAGATTGCTGTATAAAAACTTGTAAAGTTTGATATACGATATAAACGTTTTTGCCAAGGAGTTTTTTTGTCAAGGAGATCAATACTACTTCTTAGACGTACAGAGCAGGTAAGACGTTAAGTCATGGCCTGCAGGATATTAAAGGTGACTATTAATTATAACCTGTGAAGTGTATCCAAAACGGGCGCTAGATTTATTCCTTAGACAGATTAGTTTTCTAGATAGATTTATATTCATTTCAATTTTAAGAGTATCATTTTTAATGATACTCTTAAAATTGTAGAACAATAACTCATATTGCATTGCAAGCATGAATTAAGTCGACGTCGATGCTTTAATATCCCGTTTCATCCAAACAGCAAATCTAATGAAAAATTCGTTCATCTCTCATAAATGAACGTAATATATCCGTCCTTTAAAATATTCGCAGGAGAATTTCATTAAGGAAAAGTAACTTGAACAAGAATGATTTTAACAAAAGTTTAACGGCTAACTACGGATTTGCGAGCACCTATTAGAGGAAAATATGCAGGAAGCTTAGCATGAATCAAGGTTTCATAAACTTCATTCTGGCTTTTTAACAAAAAGTTTTATTAACGCTTTGATTTAAATCAAAAAAGTATTCTGCATTAGTTGAGAAATATCCAAGATATTTCTAAATTTCTTAAATTGATGGGATCTCGTATACTCAGTAATTACGCCGGTTACGGCACCCTTAGAATCAGAAGATCAGTGTTTGTACCCTACCCATTACAATTTATTTGTGATAAATCTTACATGATTCGTTATAACGGCACGTGGCTGTATTATAGAATATAAAAGCTCCTGTGCCCTCACAATGATTTCATACAGTAACCGAAAGTCGCGGTTCTAAACCGTCGTTTTGTGGCTGAGACCCAAATGAATGTCTTTCATACATTCTCTCTCCAAATGTTTCCACAGACTGCATTCATTACGTCTTATCATGATCTCGTATCTAGGTTCACCAAATATGTATTTTAAAATTACACGCTTAAGAGAAATAAACCGTCATTTTATTATTGCGCCCTTACAAACATTCAGAGGATTGTTACTAACACACCGAATTTGTCTGGAATAAAATAATTAAAAGAGATTTCGCCATTAGCATAAATGAACGATTTCTCTTTTGGCGTCAAATCTATTCAAAGTTTATTTTTATTTACCTAATAGGTAAATACAAGCATCAGTTTAGAAACATATTATTCAATTTCTCGTTAACGCTTTTGCCGCCGACTTTTGAGAATTGATATATTTATAAAACCCTTCCTTATTTCTAGTCAACGTGAGATTGATGGTGTAAATTATTAGGGAAGAAAAGGAATGTCAGTATCGGTCTGACTTATATTGAGGTACCATAAATAATATAAGAGTGATATATTAAATATATTTGATTACAGCTGACTATTGCATGTCATCATAAGTCCATGAACCCCTTTTTATCATTTTACTACTTATAAGTGAACTTCTTTCCAAACCCCTGTTATTAATGACAATTGCTTAAACGAGAATCTCTTAGATTAGCCATATTAGTTAGAGTTCTGAAGCTCGGTTGTAGATTAAATGTTTGCTACTTATTGTACTAATTAACTACGCTGTGCATAATAGACATTGAATTTTATTATCGTAGCCCTACCATATAACAAAAGCTTATTTAAATGTATGTTTAAATAAGCTTTTGTAATATGGCTTGGTCTTTGTAGCCTAGTGGTAAGGGCGTGTGCTTAAGAAACCGGAGGTCGTGGGTTCGAATCCCGCGGGGATTCAACAAATGTTCATTTTTGTTTCCTAGTTGGTTAGGGAAATTTGGGCCGATCACCCAATTGTCTGAAAAGTAAGATGATCCATGCATCGGATAGGCATGTAAAAATCCGGTCCAACCCACCAACCCGTATTGGGCCTGCGTAGTGGGATCCGGTTTAAAAAAACCCCCTAATGGAAACGGCGTGCAATAGGGGAGGCCTATGTCCAGCGGTGGACTAACACAGGCTGATGATGATGATGATGATGATGAATATGTCGAATGAGTTTAACTTTTTAACAATTAACCGTAATCAGTTGATAGTCAGTCTCAAAATTGATAATACTTTATGTGACAGAATTAAAAGTTAAGTATCATAAATTGAATATACACAAAATTATGATAATAAAATGCCCTTCCATTCGATTCGGAAATATTATTAAATATTAGGGAGATATTATAGTGCACAAGTTTTTCTTGACAATGATATAAAGCTACCAGTCTCTACTCGAAATTTTTAAGCGTTATAGAACAATGGGTCCGAACAAATACTCTGATCTTTCAAACTAATGACCAACCCTTGACCACTTCTTGAATGATTTTGCCTATGGATCGTCGACATTCGGTACAGACCGATCGGTCGACTGTAGCCTTATTCGCGGTGTGGTGTATACAAGGTGTGATTCTCGCTGTGCTCATAAGAAATAGTGCACAAGTGTACGCGTATACTTCCCATTCCTCTCTCATAGTCCGATGGAACTGGTAACCGACAAGACCGAAGAGAGATCAGGACTGACTTTTAACATGTCCATCCGAGGCCCGGTTCATCTTACTTTTTGTAACAAGAAGCAACATTTTATGTGACCTTTTCTGGCTTAGAAAAAAATATTAAAAGATTTGAGCTTCGAACGCCTTGTTTCTTTTTACCAAACTTAAATATGAACTTAATAATGAGCCATAGAACAGTGTAAGCATTTTGAAAATCTAACTATGAACTAGTAATAGCAGTAGCAGTCTTTAAGATAAGCATGTAAAAGAAAACAAACACTAATCTTACTTTATTTTTTGAACTTTTTCGTAGGAACAAAGTTAAACAATTCTTTCTTCTACACACGAACAAATGTATCAAAATGGAGGTGTGAAGGAAACTAGACTTCATTTGTTTAACATGTTAATTCAAAGAGTTGGCGACTTAAAAAAACACAAACGAAACGAAAAAAGACACAAAACAAAACAAAAGCTAGTTTAACGTAATGATTATACTATCACACTATAGAATAGTATGATAGTATAATCACTAAGCAGCACTTAAATTGTTGTGTGAACATAGCGTTACCTACTTAACTTTAACAGATTTAGGTGATATCCTTTATAATTAGTACACCAGCATATGGAATATTTAAGTTTTAAGCAATTTATTACTAATCGGAATATAATAACATGTAACAATATCATCTTATTCACATCAGGTTGTTCGTAACATTTTAGTTATGTCATTGAGTGAGAAACGCAATAGGGCTTCGGTTCACATTAATCGAACGCACTATTAACAATGTTAGGAAATACCAACCGATATTATTATATATAGACTGCCTCCGTAGCCTAGTGGTATGGGCGTATGCTTTAGAAACCGGAGGTCGTGGGTTCGAATCCTGCAGGGACTCAACAAATTCTTCATTGTATTTCCTGTTGGTTAGAAAGAATTTGGGCCGATCTACCGCAATTGTCTGAAAAGAAAGATGATCCATGCGTCGGATGGGCATGTAAAGTCGAGTCCACCCACCAACCCGCATTGGACAAGCGTGGTGGGAGGTCCAAACCCCTAATGGATAGGGATGTATTAGGGAGGTCTATGTCCAGCAGTGGACTATTACAGGCTGATGAGAGATGGAGATTATTATATGGAATGGTGTGGGATATAACTGATTATTAGCTTTCCATCTAAGGACGTACTGAGGAAATAGTTATGTTAGGAACAGTTCCATAAGAATCATCAATACTATCAACTCAACTATAGAACTTCAGCTCGTATCTTTTTTTATTATTGAGTCTAATATATTTAATAAGATTTATATACATTTTTTGCAACAAGGCAATTCCTGTATAATACAGAAGACTACTCGGAATTCTCCCTGCTTTAAAAGTTATTAGCATGCACAAGCACACCTACTAACACATTTAATATAAAGGCGTAGCAAGTAAGTCAAGTGGAAAGATGTTTCCTGCTTGAAGAAGGCGTAAAGCGCGGTCGTCAAGTGACCTTAGTCGTAAAGTGCATGATAATACCTTAATGAAATCGTTAAAGGCGCAACTGAATGTATTTATATTTTATGCTTCGTTCATAACGGACTCATCCAGATACAGTTATTAAATACCAAGGCAATAGTTTTAAATTTTAAATAATGGGTGTTACAAATAGGATACAACTCGATTAACTAAGTCTTCTTAGCAACAATCTAATTATTTATCAAGGCTTCATGCGCAATGAAGTACTATGGCGGACTTAATGAGAAAAGACGTCATCTGCCAGTATATCATTAAGTGGTGGTGATAAAAATAATATTACATTAATTATTTTTAATACGGCGTCAGAACTCGCAGGACATTTTAGTACAGAGAGTTCATTGTTATCTGCTAATATTGGATAAAATAGTTTTATGTTATTGATTTTACTGTGTTTATATCACAACAAGTGAAATATTAAACGCATATGAACCCTCATAGCAAGTAATATCTCCGTCCACAAAAAAAATACACAAATTAGTACGAATTCTTCTTTTACAGTTTACTACTGCTATGTATACTCTATTCTACTTATACAAATTTCGAATGAATATGTTCGCATTGGGCTCTAACAAAGCAAACATGTATTCAATATTCACTGTGGTTAAAAGCTTTCTATCGGTGCTTTAGAGCTTTTTCGTTTCTCCGCAGATGGATCAATACTCCTTTCATAGGAATATCCGGCAGGTTTAGCTTTGAAACTATCACTCCATACCGTGCATCAAATTTGTAAACATCAGTAACATTGTAACAAAAACGTAGAGGTTGTTTTTAAGCTTTTTTTAAAGCCAGAACAAAAGACAAGGAGTTTTTCAAAATATGTGTCTATTTTGAATGTTCACAAGAATTTGATGATTTTTGAAAAAGCCAAAGTATTTAAAATGATTGCAAATTTATTCTGATAACAAAACACGTCCACTATGCTGTTAATATTTTTAGTGACGAAGATATTGATATGATTATAACTCTCTCATGTTCCTTGTTCAGGTTCTTTGAGAGGAAGACAATATAATAACATCTTAAAAGTAAAAAACACTTACAAATAAGTCTGCTTGTAGAGTAACGACTTAACTTTACAGACCGCAACAAAGATTTTGTAGCAAAATATTTTACTAAAAATAAATCAATTAATTTGACGAATTTACATATTATATACGTTTTTTGTTAATAGATAATATCGAAATATTTATTATATTTATTTTTTTTTGGCCAAAATTAGTCGAGACTAAAATTTTATTCTTTAAACTACGACCTACTACATTCATATACAAATTGATTTTAATTTAAACCAAAAACCTTCTGAAGTACACCGCGATAAAGCCGCGTGTTAAAATAACTGTATTATTATATTTATCTTTTAAATTCTTTTTATTAAAGTTTTTCATTTATGTGATAGCTAGTTAGATCCTAAGCCGACGTAATGATACACAAGAAAGACAAGACAAGCTACCATAATACGGGTTAATCAAACAAAAAATATATAAAATTATAACCTAAAGAATCACCATAACGAACGTCTCTAGAATATTAAGTCCAAAATGGCCGCCGAAAAACGTAATCAATCGCCATTTCATTTTGAACGCAACAAATGAGGGTTATTCATCATTTAGCGGTTTCACGAATTTTTTCGCTAACATTTATTAAAGGACGTGGACTAAAATTGATGTTAGGAGAAAGGCCCAAAAAATTATGTATTTAAGCTACATTTATCAATGTACATTATCGTAGTCCTTTATTTTAAAATTTATATGAAAAGAAAATTTATATAAATATATGGTTTAATTTCTGTTGTACTGCCTCCGTAGCCTAGTGGTATAGGCGTTTGCTTTTGAAATCGGAGGTCGTGGGTTCCAATCCTGCGGGGACTCAACAAATTTTCATTGTTGTTTCCTAGTTGGTTAGGACAATTTGGGCCGATCACCCAATTGTCTAAAAAGTAAGATGATCCATGAGTCGGATGGGCATGTAAAAAGGCGGTACACCCACCAACCCGCATTGGACCAGCGTGGTGGGATACGGTCCAAAACCCCCTAAAAGATAGGGGTGTATTAGGGGAGGCCTATGTCCAGCAGTGGACTATTAAAGGCTGATGATGATGATGATGATGATTATGATGATGATTCTGATGTAAATATTCTGAGGAATAAAATCACAATGAACACGAGATGATTTAAAAAAAAGATCTTAAGTTTTATATTTTCAAATTTGTTAAATTTTCCTTGTATACCTACAATAAATTTGTTTCACCCTTTCAATAATAATAAAACAGCAGCAACTGCTACGAGCTGATAAGTAAAATGGCAAGTGTCTTTTCAAGTTTTAATTGAATAATAAATTCTATAAAATAAGTTTTAAAATACAAATGTTAAAACCTAATATATAAATCCTAATGGAAACAACGATTTATATCTGATGTCAAATCTTATCTTTCAGGGGTTGATCTCATCTACTTACGGGCTTAATTTAGAACAATTATATGTTTAACTACTTGAAAATAAATTATTTCTTTCACATTTAAAGAGGTTTCATTCATAACAATCCGCCAAAGCATCGCTTGTGCTTTAACCCTTAATACAATAAAATGTCAAATGTTACGACAAAAGCAACATTCATCAAAGGTCATTCTTATATCCTTTATTTAAATCTGTATGACACTCATTATTCTATTATTATAGGTCCTCTATAAAACTCTTAAAAAAAAGTAACGAGTTGACGAGGACCTTTCGTTAAGGGATTTAACATGTTGGTTGGGTCATTTTATTGATATACACGACGTATATACACGCCCTTAACGGAATCTCCCAGATACTTTATTCTGTGATAAATCAATTAACCCATTGCGTGCTTTCAACAATTTACGCCAAACGTCTAGAAAAGTCGGCTAATGTTCTTCGCCAATTACGAGCAATTACTCAGTGTGCCAGCTGATCAATTTGGGACAACAGTCACTCTATTGATTACGTAAAAGTGATACATACGAACGAATTGCCGGCAAATTGGCTAATGACACGAGCGCAACTAGAATACAGATCAAATAATTCGATGCGGAAAATTAACGCGTGGGAAGCGAGGACTGATGAATGGCGTTATTCCCCCGACGGTGTTAACGCTACGACATAAGTACGTACGTATTTCATTGTAACATTCCTAACAATAGAATGAAACCGGTATTGGAATATAATAAAAAGCTTATAACTAGTAAGGTATTATTTAATTTACTTTTTCTTTTATATATATTCAGCATTATATTACGAGCCTAATACCTTACATCAAGCAAAAGAAAATATTTGTATCACTGTACACACTGAGTAACATATTTTTAAGATATTTAGTTCAAAATGGAGGTGTAAAAAAACTAGACATCCATTGTTTAACAAATCGATTCATAGAGAGTGAGCACTTTTGAGAAAATACAAAATAAACGTAGCTAGTGATTATACTATCAGACTAATGTACCAAGGAGGCTTAATTCTTATTGTTGCAATTTTTTTTTTTTTAACAGAGTTAGTCAATTTAATATATATTTAGTAATGTAACACATATAATATTAGAAACATGTATGATGTTTCAATTCTAAGCAATTTATTATAATGTTGCTGTTATATAAGTAATGTATAAGGTTGTTCATGACATCTTAGTTACGTCACTGAGTGCGAAACGAAATTTAGGTTAACATCAATCGGACGCACTGTTAAATGTTAGAAAATTTCGACCGATGTTATTCTATGGAATAGTTTAAGATAGGAGCACTAATTATCAGCCTTCTACCTTGGGACTTACTAAAGAAATAGTTCGGAATAGGGTACGACAATAATTATCAGAACTATCAACTCAACTATAGAACTACAGCTCGTATCTTTTTTTTATTACTGTGTCTAACATCAATAACATGTTTTAAAATTATGAGATAGGTGTGAAAGATAGAAGTGTGCCTTTTGCATTTTTTTTACTCTAAAGACCTAAGCGGAAGTACTCTAAGAAATGTAACCTGCTTTAAGTTTTATGAGCAAAAAAGATATTATAGATTACTATATATTACAGTAGACTACGCGTAATCCTTCCTAGTTAAAAAAAGTTATTAGCCTGCACAGACACACCTACTAACACATTTAATAGAAAGGCATGGCAAGTAAGATTTTTCCTCGATTTTTCGTTTAGCGATACAGAGCAAATGGAGGTAGGTGCACTTGGTTATGGACCGAACAAATAGAAATAATTCTACGAACTATTTAAAAAGGTTAGAACCTCCGCTTGTCAATTTGAGCATTATCGATGTGACTAGTTTCCAAAATTAAACAAAATCTTATGCTTATGAAAAAGAAACTATATCTACGACATATTTTCCTAATTTATAGTGAAATTCTGTATAATATTATTTTTAAATACGGAGGCAGAAATCGCAGAACATTTTAGTACATACAGAGACAGAGAGCTCATTGTTACCTGCTAATATTGCGTAAAATAGTTTTATGTTATCGATAATACCGTGTTTATATCACAACAAGTGAAACATTAAACGCATATGAACCCTCATAGTAAGTAATATCTCCGTCCATAAAAAAATACTCAAATTAGTGCGCATTCTTTTTTTACTTTTTACTACTATGTATACTCTATTCTACTTATACAAATTTCGAATGATTATGTTCGCATTGGGCTCTAACAAAGCAAACATGTATTCAATATTCACTGTGGTTAAAAGCTTTCTATCGGTGCTTCAAAGCTTTTTCGTTACTTCGCAGATGGATCAATACTCCATTCATTGGAATATCCCGCAAGTTTAGCTTTGAAAATATCACACCATACCATGCACCAAATTTATAAACATCTGACATTCTACCAAACCATAGACGAAGCTTCGCTTTATAAAATAAATTTCATGATTTTTAATACAAATATTCATTATTTGAATCCAGTGAAAATGATGAAATTGTTATATGTATGAGAATATTAAATTCATTTCTTTGAAGCCAGTATTCTTACGAGTTTCACCTACTTTTCTTTGGATCGTCCTTCATAAAAATATTTTTAATTTAAATCAAAATTTATAATATGTAAGACGTATTCTTTCCAAAGACAACATCTATTTTAATATATTTATATCTTTAAATTATTTTCGTTAGATGAAATACATGTATGTAACCTTTGACCTTTGATTATTAAGTTGATTCTATGTCTTTTTTCATAACATCTTAAGCTATTTTGATGACAATTAAAAATCGCTTTTAAAAACTGTATAACAGTATAGCAGATCGTTTTGTTATATTTTTGTATGTTTCAAGGTATACTCAGATACGAATTCTCTATTTCGAGCTGGCTTCGTACAGTTTAAGAGCGGCCGATTGTTTTTAAGCTTTTTTTGAAAGCCAGAACAAAAGACAAGGATTTTTCCAAAAAATGTGTCTATTTTTGAATGTTCACAAGAATTTGATAAGTTTTTAAAAAACAAAAGTATTTGTAGAATGATTATAAATTTATTCTGATAACAAAACACGTCCATTATGCTGTTAATATTTTTAGTGACAAAGATATTAATAACTCTCTCATGTTCCTTGTTCAATACCTTTGAGAGGTAGATTATATAATAACATTTTAAAGGAAAAAATATTCACAAATAAGGCTGCTTACAGAGTAACGACTTAACTTTACAGATTACCACAAAGATTTTGTAGCAAAATATTGTACTAAAAATAAATTAGTCAATTTGACGAATTTACACATTATATATGTTTTTTGTTAATAGATATTTTCAAATTATTTTCCTTTGGCGATAATTAATCGAGATTCAAATTTTGTTCATTAAACTACAACCTACTACCTTCATATACAAATTAATTGTAGTTTAAACCCAGAACCTTTTTAAATACACCGCAATCAAGCTACGTGATAAAATAACTCTATTATTATACTCATCTTTTAAATTCTTTTTATCAAAGTTTCCAATATATGTGATAGCTAGTTAGATGCTAAGCCGACTTAATGATACACAAAAAGGACGAGACCAGCAACCATAATGCACTGATCTGCTAGTACCCAACACAAAACTAGATATAACTTAATTTTAATATTCAGTTATAACAATATTTCAGAGTTTCACTAATAAGGTTGATCAAACAAAAATATAGTAAATTATAACCTAAATAATCACCATAACGACCGTTCAACGCTGACCGTTCTCTAGAATTTTTAGAAGTCCAAAATGGCCGCCGAAGAAGGTAATCAATCGCCATTTCATTTTGAACGCAACAAATGAGAGTTATTAATCATTTAGCGGCTTCACGATTTTTTTCGCTTTTCGCACATTTATTAAAGGACGCGGACTGATATTGATGTCAGGAGAAAAGCACAAAAAGTTATGTATTTAAGATACATTTACGAATACGAAAACGTAGTCTTTTATTTTAATATTACCTAATATGAAATAATTTTTGATATTTGGAAATATATTAGGTTTTATTCCTGTTGTAAATATTACAAATATTCTAAGCAATAAAAAAAATGTCAACGCGAGAATATTTAAAAAAATATGCTATAGTTTTATATTTTTCAATTTGTTCAATTTTCGTTTAATACCTATAACATTTTTGTTTCATTCTTTCAAGAGTAATGAAACAGTAGCAACATTATGGTTGTTAGTTAAAATTTCAATATTCATTTTAATTATTATTATAATAGAATCTTAAATTCTGTAATTAAAGTGTTATAAGCCGTAGTCATAAAAATTAACATGATTATGTAAAACGTAACCTCATCTCATCTTTTAGGGGTTCATCTCATGTCTCTCCTCTAAAGAACTTTATATTTAATAATTTGAATAATAATTACAATAAATAATAATACTAAATACCTGCAGAATTGTTAGGAAATTTCTGTCTTGGCGAAAAGCCCGTAAAATCATTAAAACTCCCCTGAAAAGGATGAAAAATAAAACGTGTAAAGTATAAATATTAATAATAATAATAATATAATATTTCTAAAAGGGCACAGTAAAAAAACTTCCTTTAAAGAGAAGAGTAAAGAGAGATGAGAAGAAAGGAAATAAAAGTGGTTCCAAGCATTACAATGCGCATAAAGTTTCTCTTGTGCTCTTACATTTAAACAATCAAATGTTGAAAAGCTATGATATAAAGGTGCTATGTCTTATTAAAATTTATAAAACATTAAAATAAAAGGAACTTTTCTATTACGTGAAGTAAAATCATGTATGTAACGCCCGTAACGCAAACTCCCAGATATTTTGTTTTGTGGTAAATCAATTAACCTATTGCGTGCTTTAAACAATTTACGCTAAACGTCTAGAAATGTTCTTCGCCACTTACGAGCAATTACTCAGTGTGCCAGCAGATCAATTTGGGACGACAGTCGCTCTATTGATTACGTAAAAGTGATACATACTAACGAATTGCCGGCAAATTGGCTAATGACACAAGCGCAACTGGAATACAGATCAAATAGTTCGATGCGGAAAATTAACGCGTGGGAAGCGAGGACTGATGAATGGCGTTATTCCCCCGTCGGTGTTAACGCAACGACATAAATACCTTTACGTATTTTATTGTAACATTTCAAACAATAGTTGGAATTACACCAGTCATTTGAAATGAAACGCAAACAAATTTTACTCTTAAATTTAAACTTTTTTTTATCATCATCATCATGATTACCATAATAACATAGATTGGATAACAATATTAATTTAAACTTAAGTAACGATTTCCTACAAAGTTTGAAATTCCTTTATTCTGAACATTTTCATCTCAAAATGGAGGTGTAAAATAATCATCATCATCATCAGCCTGTGTAAGTCCACTGCTGGTCATAGGCCATTGCCACCAGGGGGTTTATGGACCGTATCCCCCCACGCTGATCCAATGCGGGTTGGTGCGTGGACCGACTTTTTACATACCCAACCGTCGCATGGATCATCTTACTTTTCAGACAATTGGGTGATCAGCCCTAACCAACTAGGAAACAACAATGAAAATTTGTTGAATTCCCGCAGGATCGGCCCACGTCCTCCGGTTTCTAAAGCGCACGCCCTAACTTGGCTACAGAGGCAGATGTGTAAAAAAAACTAGACATTACTTGTTTAACGAATCGATTCGTAGAGGTGGCGGCTTTAAGAAAACACAAAACGTAGCTATTTGTACCAAGCACCCAAGGGTTTAATTCTTATTGCTTGCAAAATATTGTGTGGACATGGCATTACTTAATTCTAATAAAATGAACAGAATATATCTTAACTATAACAGAGTTAGTCAATATAATATATATTTAGTATTGTAGCATATATAATATTAGAAATAATATGATGTTTCAATTCTAAGCAATTTATTATAAATCAAAAAGGACGCCAAATTAGGCAATTTTATTATGGTATACCAGGGTTGTTTATGACATCTTAGTTATGTCATTAAATGCGAAACGAAATTTAGGTTAACATCAATCGGTGGCATTGTTACTAATGTTAGGAAATAGTGACCAATGTTATTCTATGGAATAAAGTAATGATTAACCTTCTATCTTGGGACCTACTGAAGAGATAGTTATGTTCGGAATAGAATACGATAAAAATTATCAGAACTATCAACTCAACTATAGAACTACAGCTCGTAACTTTTTTTACTATTGTGTCTAATATCTATAACATGCTTTAAAATTATGAGTTAGGTGTGAAAAGTAGAACGTGTGCCTGTTGCAGTTTTATAACTCTAAAGACCTAAGCGGAAGTACTCTAAGAAACGTAACCTGCCTTATACCTTTTTAGCAAAAAAATATTTTAGATATTACTGAATATCACCGAAGGCTACGCGTAATCATTTCTACTTTAAAAAGCTTAAGATAGGAGAATTAAAATTATAAACTTGCACAAGCACACAAACTGCCTCCGTAGACTAGTGGTATAGGCAGTGCCTTAGAAACTGGAGGTCTGGGTTCGAATCCTGCGGGACTCAACAAATTTTCATTGTTGTTTCTAGTTGGTTAGGGCAATTTGGGCCGATCACCCAATTGTCTGAAAAGTAAGATGATCCATGCGTCGGATGGGCATGTAAAAGTCGGTCCACTCACCAACCCGCATTGGACCAGCGTGGTGGATACGGTCCAAAGTCCCCTAATGGATGGAGGTGTATTAGGAGGCCTATGTCCAGCAGTGGACTATCACAGGCTGATGATGACAAGCACACTCTTACACATTTAATATAAAGGCCTAGCAAGTAAGTCAAGTGGAAAGATGTTTCCAGAAGGCGTAAAGCGTGGTCGTCAAGTGACACTTACTCGTGAAATGTATGATAGAACTTCAATGAAATATTTGAGGGCGAAACTGAATGTAATTATATTTGATACTTCGTTCAAAACAGAGTAATCCCGATACAGTTTTTAAATAGCAAGGTACATTTTTTTAATTTTAAATAATAAAACAAATAGGATACAAGTCGATTAACTAAATCTTCTTCGTAATAATTTATTTATTTATCAAGGCTTAATGCACAAGTAGGTTTTATGGCGGACTTAACGCGAAAATAAAATCTATACCAGCCAATCATTAAGTGGTGCAGAGCAAATTGAGGTATGGAACGAACAAATACAAATATCGATAATCGATTCTATTGTGTTTTTTAATAACAAGTGAAACATTAAACGCCCTATGCGTTTTGTTTTTCCTATTAAAATTAGTGCAAATTCTTTTTTTACTTTTTACTACTATGTATACTCTATTCTACTTATACAAGCTCCGATAGAATATGTTTGTATTGGGCTCTAACAAAGCAAACATGTATTTTGTATTCATTGTGGTTGAAAGCTTTCTATCAGTGCTAAGGCGCTTTTTCGTTTCTCCGCAGATGGATCAATACTCCTTTCATTGGAATATCCGCCAGGTTTAGCTTTGAAAATATCACTGTGCACCAAATTTGTAAACATCCGACATTGTAACAAAACCATAGAGAAAGCTTCGCTTTCATAAAAATAGTTTTCATGGCTTTTAATATAAATATTCATTATTTGTGTTGAGTGAAAATGATGAAATTGTTTTATGTATGAAAATATTAAACTAATTTCTTTGAAGCCAGTACTTTACATTAATAAATAAAAGATTTTTTACAATTTCATAGAGTTTTTATTTGGTTCCTCCTTAATTCTAAAAAGTATTTTTAAACCTAAATCATAATTTATAATATGTTTATGTAAAACGTATTTTTCCTTAAGACAATATCTATTCAAATATATCTTTTGATTATTTTAATTAAATGAAATACATGCACGTCACATTTAACCAGATTGAGTATTAAGTCTATTCTAGGTCTTTTTTTTGTCCATTGATTTATAACATCTTTAGCCATTTCGTAATTTTAGTAACAATTAAATCGCTTTTTAAAACTGTAAAACGGCACAGCAGATCGTTTCGTTATCTTTTTGTTTGTTTCAAGGTATACTCAGATATGAATTCGCTATTTCGAGCTGGCTTCGTACAGTTTAAGAGCGGGCGATTGTTTTAGGCTTTTTTAAAGCAAGAACAAAAGACAAGGAGTTTTTCAATAGATTTATCTATTTTTGAATGTTCACAAGAATTTGTTGATTTTTGATTAAAACAAGGTATTTGTAGAATGATTGTAAATTTATTCTGAGAATAAAACACGTCCATTATGCTGTTAATATTTTTACTAACGAAGATATTGACAACTCGCTCATGTTCGCTGTTCAAGATCTTTGAGAGGAAGGCAATATAATAACTACTTAAAAGTAAAAAACGTTCATAAATAAGTCTGCGCGTAGAGTAACGACTTAACTTTACAGACTGCAACTATGATTTCGTAGCAAAATGTTTTACTACAATTAAATCACATAAATATGTGGACATACAATTTACACAACATCTGAATATTTGTTATGTTTTTTAATAAATGTAATCGAAACATTTTCCTTTGCTGATAATTCATCGACATTAAAAATGTTTACTTTAAACGAAACTTCCTTCATATACAATTTAATTTGAGTTTAAACGAAGAAACGCCACGTGATAAATTAACTCTACTATTATATTCATGTTTTAAATTCTTTTTATCAAAGTTTTTCATTTATGTTATAACTAGTTAGATGCAAAGCTGACTCAGTATTACACAAAAAAGACGAGACAGGCAACCATAATACATTTATCTGTTTATTTATTTGTACACAACACAAAACTAGATTTTGTGCGAAATCAATTATATTTAGAAAGTCATAAATGTACTGTATGTTTTATACCTATAATTTAACTTAAGTATTCAATTATAAGAATATCTCAGAGATTAATAAGGTTAATTGAACAAAAAAATATAGAAAATTATAACCGAAAAAATCACCATAACGACCGCCCAGCGCTGTCTCTAGAATACTAAGAAGTCCAAAATGGCCGCCGAACAATTTGTTTCATCCTTTCAATAATAATATAACAGTTGCAGAGTTTTGCTACGAGCTGATAGGTAAAATGGCAAGCGTCTTTTTATCAAGTTTTAATTGAATATTAAATTCTATAAAATAAGTGTTATAAACTGCAAGTAATAAAACATAATATGTAAATCGTAACGGAAATAATATCTGCATATCTGTTATCAAATCTCATCTTTCAGGGTTGATCTCATCTACTTACGGACTTAATTCAGAACAATTATCTTTCAGATTTAAAAGGTTTCATTCATTACAATCCGCCAAAGCATCGCTTGTGCTTTAACCCTTAATACAATAAAATATCAAATGTTATGATAAAAGCATCATTCATCAAAGGTCATTCTTATATCCTTTATATAAACCTGTATGACACAATTTATTATTTTATTAATGTACGTCCTCTATAAAACTCTTAACATAAAGTAAAATTGACGAGGGCTTTTTAAGGGTTTAAATTTTTTTGTCATTTTTTGATATACATGAATCACGCCCTCGGATCTCCCAGATCTTTTTGATAAATCAATTAAATTGCGTTTTCAAAATTTCGCCAGACGTCTAGAAAAAGTGGCAATGTTCTTCGCCAATTACGAGCAATTACTCGTGTGAACTGGTTTTGGGACCAGTCACTCTATTGATTGTAAAAAGGATTACATACGAACGGTTTGCCGGCAAATTGGCTAAACCACGAACTGGAATACAGATCAAATAGCGATGCGGAAAATTAACGCGTGGGGGAGGACGATGAATGGCGTTATTCCCCGACGGTGTTAAGCAACGACAAAATCTTTCGTATTTTATTGTAACATTCCTAACAATAGAATGAAACCAGTATTGGAAAATGATCAATGGTTAAAATTTGTAAGATATTATTTCGTTTACTTTTTCTTTTATGTATATTCAGCAATATATTACAAGAATAATATCTTACGTCAAGCAAAAGAAAATATTTGTATTGCTGGGCACACATAATTAAATTGTTTTTAGATATTGTGACTACTAATACTAACAAAAACGTTTAAGTGCTTTTTTTAGCGTTATGTTATGCTTCGATAATATAATGATGATTTCAATAACATGTGTTATTACGAAAACAATAAACAAATACAATGTATTGTGATGTTTACTTTTTAGTTATTTGTTTTTAGTAATTTACGAAAAATAGTGATTTAAGTATAGGTGACCACATTGGTCCTTGCAAGATGTTTTATAGTTGACTAGATATTACCTCAGACTCGATCCGCTGGGACAGGAGAAATAAGTTCGCATAGTGTATTGAAAATACAGTATGGTATAATACAAAATGAAGTTAACTATCTTGTATGTGCTGACTATAGACACAAGTTGCATGGCATTTTGCTTATGACTGATGACAGTCCATATTGACTACTTTCCCATGTCAACCCCTAGATCATCCTCGCACAGTTGAAACTACTAAGTTGCTAGAAAAACACAACTTTTAATTCGTTTTGAGTATCTCGACACAATGCTTATCGTTTTATAGTCACAATCGACCGCGCGATGCCCATGCGCGTGCACCGCTCGTGAGCCCAGTCGCGTGATACTTCCGTGCAATGGGGATTAAATGTTTCAATCCCTTTCCTTTTTACCGTGGGGAAATGCTTACGCAACCCGTCCTGCAGGGCAGAAGATGGTACCATGGCCGGCCTGTTGCAGGAAGGCAGGCAAAGTTTCTCTACTTCCCGGGCGTTGGCAGACTCCAGGTACTGAGCCCCACCGCTATGACAAAGACAGAACTCGGGGGGAATTTTTTATTCCCTATTTGAACCCTTTCGACCACTATATCGCAATTATTATTAACCTATGTCCTTTCTTGGAATCTATTCTAAGAAGATACTAAATTTTACCGAAATTGCTTCAAAATAAGACAGTAAAGACGGACAGACAGGATACAGACAGAGTTACTTTCACATAGATTTTACGATGAAGAATCGTAATTCGTCGACTTGTAAACTCATTAACATAGTGTTCATTATCGTATCGTTACCCATTATAAGCACATGCAGAGACCGGTGAAGTATGTCAAGTGGTGTGCGGCCTGGTTTAAAAATTGGCTGAAAAATAAGGTCATGCATCGGACAGGCGGTTTAATCGGTCCCAGCGGTCAAATTCCTTTTGAACTATCTAAAATATTATTTGATGGATGTCGATGCAGCTTGCAAACCAGATTAAGTTAGCCCATATTGGTCAAAAGTTGTCAGTGGTTATAGTGGATAGATTTGTATGAATATGCGGACTCTACATCCATGCTGTACCACCACCGGAACGCTTTAGTCGTAGGCGTCCAAACGCGGGCGGCGGGGGGACCGAGGACCACCCGGCGATCACGGATTGGCCGCGCGTGAAAAACTTACATCTTTCAGTTGCCTCTTCAAGCAATTTAGGGTTTCCTTAATTTGATATTACCCAACACTAGTACCAGGCCTAGTGACGTCCAGTAATTAACCTTGCGGGGATGGTGGCCTTACGTCGATCGACTTTAATGAGCTATGGCTGTAATTCCAAAATTCCAAGTACTGGTCAGTATGTCCCCTTTTTATAGGGGACCGTATGGGTTGGTGACATCACGGTGCCTATTTCTGCTGCAAAGCAGTAGTGTAGAAACCCTACTGTGTTCCGGTTTGAAGGGCACCGTAGCCAGCTTATTTATTGGGTTAACGAGACTTAACAACCTATGCCTCACGGTAGGCAGAGCGTTGATGATACTACTAATAGTGCCGGCATCGGTGACCACTTGCCACCGTGATCTCGTGACATGCTGTCTTTTCATGATCTAAAGCCAATATCGTAAAATCATTTTTGTTTTTGTTTGGCAGTCTTTATTGTATGTCAGATCCTTAAAATTTACTGTCACTTAATTTCTCCTTAGAATGGAATTACTCTTTACGTAGTAGATGTCACTGGCTCCGCATAAAACTGTTATTCAGGTAAAACTGGATGGATTAGAAGCTGCACCCCAAGATAACTTGGGAAAATGGCTAGAAAAATACAATATTTTTATTTTTGTTTCAAGGTATAACATATTTAGAGGTATTGCTATTGTGAATTGTAAACACTTTCAATTTTAAATTCATAACCTTGATATTAAAAATATAGGGTTTAGGGAGAAAGCGGATATAGGTGGGGGCACTCCATGATCAGACAGGAAGTAATACACGACAATTCAGCAAGAGTTTAATAAAAAAATGCAAATAATAAAAATATCTCCAAATATTGAGTCTTAAACGCTAGGGAATATCTGTTGGGCTTACAACTTACGATAATACAAAATTATGCGAACAAATTTACTGCGTTCGCTATCCTTCATAGGAGGGGAAATGGTACGAGGTTACAAAAGAAATATCTGAAAAATATACAATCATAAATCACAATAAATAGGTATGCATATAAATAATACGCGAGAATCAAATCTAATACATATAATTAAAGAGCAGAGTTCACTTGCCAATGTCCAATATTACGCATAGGCTGCGCAAAACATTCCAAACCTAACTTCTAGATTTTTCCACAGTAACCATTTGTGAGCTATGAAACCCAACAAAACGCGATATAGCCACCTTATTGTTGGATATTCACAAAACTCCATTGTTTAACCGTCTACCCAATAAAAACGCCATACAAACGATGCCATGACGCCATTTTTATGGGTTAATTAGCTCACAAATAACCTCTTATCGCGTCATTACTCTTATTGATGATGGTCTCATTTAATGGCGCTAAATCTTGCCAACCTCATAGGTTGGTTATTACGTCAGAGATCATCATGGCGTCGGGCGACCAATCGGGACGCTTTAAATTTTTGCGCTATTACAATTTGACATAAGACTTTTGTACACATATTCCAAGTTTTGCGCTCCCTATATTACCTAATATGGACAAGGTTCAATTGAACACCTTGTAATGACTACGTACAAAATTACAACCAATCAATTGGAATTTGGCACCCATATTGTAAAGCGTTACAAATTGTACGACAATAGTACAGTCTTACGACTTTCGAATACATTAGATGGGCTTTGTTATCAATAAAGATTATCATCTACACACAAAAAAAATGTGAGTCAATAGGGAAGAATAATTTATGACTATGTGTTGTTTCTGACATTAATACAGGCTGAATTAATAAGACATTTATTTATGAGATCTAAATACAATAAAAGAGCTATGTTGAGATATGTCGTAAGTGAATAAAGTTTAATTTTATTTAAACATTGTCAGTTGAAAAATTATTGCAGAATACTTTCGAAATATGAATGACAGAGTAGCGATTCAAAAGATTTTTGATGCAAATATTGATTTGTGCATTACCTCAGTTTAATAGTATAAAATAAAAATGTGGACTAAGTTTTCTATTGAAATTTTACAATAAATGTAAATACATACTCGAAATACTAAAAAAAATCTTACAAGAAAAGTTGTGCATGTGTAGACAGTGAAAGACATGCAAACACATATAATCGATTGAAATTGAAAACTCGATAGAGTCGTACACAATTATTTGACTAGCGTTTAAAATAACAATGTTTATTTCATTACAATAAATGTTTGAAGACTTTAAAGCAAAAAAAAACTTTTACACGAAAGTCGTACGAAACTACATCTACATCTAAGAGATGAGATTCATGAAATGCAAATACAATAAAGCCAAAGAACAGATATAGTGAGAAAAGATTTTCCTTCGTAATTTATTTGGAAAAGTTTGCATTTATCGTGCTCTCTCAAACAGCTTCAGTACTTATACATCGCACTATTATACAAGGACATTATTCACTGTGACATTGAACACCAAACAATAAAGTTTCATATTAATCTACATAAAAATGTCACTCATTTAATACAATCATCCGTTGAGAGTTCGGGTGTCATCTTAAACCGATAAAGATCCGCGTTTTCCCCGAAGGAAAATAATAACTCACTACATCTACACATACTAAAGATAAATGCAAAATACACATTTCAAAGTTTACTCGAAATTTACAGAATGCTATTTAACTTTCAAACAATTGAGCGCTGCTAAACAATATAATATACAACTTAGTTCAATTTAGCATAGAGTTAAATGTATAATTAATAGGTAAATTATTTATTTAAATTAAAATTATATTTCAAGTCCACGAGAACTTTTACATGATGCATTTGGTTGATTACCATTTTTTAGAAAATATTATGAAGTTAGCGGCAACAGATTAAAAATTATATATTATTAATAAACACAGATTTTAAATAAAGTGAATAAAGTGACCCATGAAAACAGAATTAGTTCAACACATATTCAATTCTTGTTACAACAAAAATCCTTTGCCAATATTGGCGTACTTTTTACTATGGGTCATTTCGTTACACAAATTCTGAATCATATTTAGCTAAACAGTGTATAATATGACAACTGCATAGCATTATCACATCAAGAACTTGCTTGACGGACACTTAAGGACATTATACACGGTATACCAAAGACGAAAAAGATTTGGAAACTATACGAACAGTGTCATAAACATTACTTTTATTCGACCGTCGAACGCGATTGTCGACTAATATGATGACCAAACGTTTTGACCGATAGAGATATGATTCCGTTTTCATATATTCCAAATCTTATCTTTATATATATAATTCCTCTATATGTGTGTTGACAGTAAACTCCACCAAAACGGCAATACCGAATTTTTGTTTATTTGCGTTCAAGTCGATACGAGGATGGTTTAGATTCACGAATAAGCCCGGCAGAGGGCGCCGCAGTCGGTATAAGGTTATATATCTTTACTGCAAGTAAATTATTGAATCAACTTGAACTTGCATTTCTTATTTAGTTCAATATCCTTATAGCTTGTTATACCATTGAGGACGTACGTCGGGCCCGCCAGTTTAGTATATTATTTAATGAGAAAAATCAAGACGGTCGCTTATTGCGCTACCCAGTTATATCATCTTTGATATAGAAATGGCGTTACAAAAATCCGACACGAAAAATAAAAAGAAATAAATTACAAAACGTAAATAAATTCAACACGTCGATTACATTCCATTGGTTTCTTTGGCGTTTTGAGCAAAAAACTTGAGACGTAGAAATTCTTATGGCATCAACTAGCGATACTAAGCGCTTCATCATTTCATTTACCCTCATTTCATATACAATATATATTTATTTATCATGAAAAATCACTACAGAATTACAATGGTTACAATAATAATGTCAATTCCCTAGAAAGTACATTACCTAGACACTAACTAAATGCATTATGTATATATTTAAAAGGATCGATTATAAATTAAGAATATATTCCGTCGATGTAAATGCAAAACGTATGGCAATATTATGGAATGACGATTGGATAGTGGAACGAGTAGCAGTCTTGGGATACATAAGCTGTATCAAGCCTAAAAAGATATGGAATACGGACGAACACCGTAACCAATGGCAACGCAATATGGCGCGGTAAGTGTTGCGCTGTTTGCTTGGATTGTATTATATTAGGGTGTGATTCATGTATGGAGATGTACGTCACTCGGTTGCCATAGGTTACGCTGTTACGTGAACTCCAGGTCTCATTCAGATATTTTATAAGTAGTCATAGAACATAGGAATAGAACGAAACCGATAATTTCACTTCACGCCACGGGACAACGATTCCGATGACGTCATACGACCTCGATGACGTCATCGTGACGTCACAGAAACACCGGAAAGTATTGAGAGATAGAAAAATAAAGCATTTTCTATCGAATGTGCATAACTTTCAATGTCACAATTGACTATTAGTCGTTCGTTGAGATCAAATAACATGACACTAGAGATTAGTTCAATGGATAGAATTTCTAAGCAATCGCTTGCATGGTCTAAAAATAACGCCCTTGATTATACTAGAGAGATACAAGGAAGGCGTTCTTATACGCTAGTTCTTACTAATTGTTTTCGTTTGTCTGAATCACAAGCATTCTGACCTTGAATAACTAAGGTAAGTAATAACCACTACATATAAAAAACATTACTTTTCGGGAGCTTTATTATTCATTGGTCTGTTTAAAAAAACCAGAGTACGTGGCTAAGGTACAAATTGGAATAGTCGCCGCAACCCTTTTTAGTGTTTCGAATTAATAAAGTGAGTTGTTATTATACGTCAGAAAATAGCCACCTTTATTTAATTAGAAATATAAAAGATTTGTGTCAAAATAAAATTAGTATATTACAATATACTCTACAATTAACCTCGTACGTTACCGCTAGAGAGCTTAAATACCTAAGTATGGGAGCTAAACATTGTTGTGTCGTAAAAAAGTCCTATAAAATTCAAAAGTACCTATTTTAAAGCCGTACTCTTGCAGTTTACAAGCAGCTTAAATTAGTTATAATGCATTCGATAAATCAAAGCAATCAAAATTTCATATTTACCTTCGAAACTACTAGTAGTCACTAGGCAAGAATAATTAATAAATGATCCATAAGAAATGTAAAAACTTGAAAGGTTATCAATTTTTTCTGTTTTGATTATATACATTCCATATATTTCTTAGAATTTACGGATTTTTCTTATCTATTCTTTATTTATTGTTTCGTACTAATTCCAACATTAACGACAACGATTCTTCGATCTCTGCATTATACATTTTATAATCTGCAAGAATACGGCAACGGTTGGAGTACCAAAAGGTTACATCAATATATTTAACGTACGAGCTATCATAAGTCCAATTATTATTCAGCCAAATTAGATTCAGAACAAACATAAACATGGTACGCAGTATCCCATGGCAACGGAGTGGCGACATACATCTAGCGTTCTAATTGATGAATTGTCACCGATATGTCAACCACTGGGTGACATTCGACTGATAACAATATAATGGATAGATAGCGAGGAACAAAATAGGACGGTTCGTATTTATCTTGCCCTCTCAAATAGCTTCAGTACTTCTAAACCTCTATATAATACAAAAACCATTACTAATTTTGACTATTGACGCAAAACAATTAAGTTTCATATTAAAGAATATGAAAAGCTTTTCCCGAAGGAAAATATTTCCTACCATCATTTATATGTACGCTACTTCGTTGCCATGGTTACTTTGTTTACACCGATTCAGAGTCTAATTTGACTAAAATACAGAGTAAGTGGTATCTGAAATAGGATATGGATACATAAGACGGATCAACATTACGCCATCTTGTGGAGGACTTGCGCAAGGCACGGTTCCTGTCGGCTTACAATTAATTCAGACGCTTGTTGCATTTTCGAAGCGGTATAATTGTTTATTGAAATAGAAATCCCTACTAATTAATAGCTTTATCAAATAAGGTAAGCTAACATGACAGAGTAACCAATCGCAACGGTATGACGTCACAATCAACGCTCTCTCATTGGTGGATTATATTCTAATTGATTATATTCCACCAATAACACGCCTTAAAAGCGTTAACTCGCACATTTCTGTATTAAAACAACACCATATCTTATTTGACGCGTCGAAATTCTCAATTACTATTTTACCGAAACATAAAAGTTGATGAGCAATATATAAGGTAACATCTCACTCTTATGATTTAGGATAAAAAAATCAGTACAAACCGGTTTTATAAAAATGCACGCCTAAAAATATCGCAAACTACTATTGAATAGTTAAAATACTGTAAAAAATACACAAGAATACTATTTTCAATTTCCCAGCCGGTTGCCAAAGGGGTATGCAGGTGTCGTTCCGTGTATGGTCAGAATCCTAAGAGGGAAGGAGAAGCCCCTAACGTCCAAAGGCCACAGCCTCACTGGTCCCACTCCGACTCGTCCACGCCCTCCATATTGTCTTGTTCAAGCTTCATGTTCACCTCCACTCGTGCACTCATCGACTTCATAATCTGAAATTAAGTAAGATACTAAAATTATTGTTGCCAAGTTACTAGATGTGGGCATATATACGAAACTGAAAACTTATGGGAACTCTTCAGTGAGAATGCTTAATGTTTGATTGCACTTCGTTGCCATGGGTGACTTGGTCTACATTTATTCTGACTCTAATTTAGACATAGTATAGACGGATTCAGACAATCCGTTCAGTAGTGGCGTAGTGGTATAGTGTACGTAACACTGACCAGCGCCGACGTTGTGAGTGAATAAAGGTGTTGTTCTCGTTTCTTATACAATATGAATTAATTTGCAAGGGTAAAGCTAGCTCATGAAAGTGGTGGTTCCGAATGGACAGTGTTGTGCTATTGTCCAGAAATATCTATTTTTTATGTTTCCATTTATTCAATACTCACACTGTCCTGTTTCTCCTTGGGGTCGAGAGGAATGTGCGATTTGATGAGATCCGGCTTCGGTTTGGGCGCTTCTTTCGCCTTCTCTTTAGTGCCTGGAGACTGCGTGTGCGCTGAAACTGAAAGAAGGAATGAATGTTATCTATCTCTCTTGTAGTTTAGTTACATATTCATAGATCACTTTTTATTATATATAACAACGATCCATTATCTAAGCGATGTAAACAAACTGAACTATGTTATTATTAGATTGTAATATAGTGGTAAATAAATTAGCTACGTCCATTATATGAAATAATGTGGAGCATGACTAAAAACGATATATCGAATAATAGTTCAGCGGTACCAAGGATACACTACAACAAACGAACTACAAACAAAAGGACAATTTGTCAGATTTTATATTTATTCGTAGATTATCAGGCAGTGTGTGGGGCGACTTGCATCGTAAAAGTGAGCGAATGATAAGCGAATGAACGAATGAACTAGTGCTTATGTGGCTCCATGCCCTTAGGCTAGAATGAGACGGTACGTAGGACGGACGACGTTGCACCATACTACTGAACGAGTGAACGTAAAAGTTCCCGTGACGACGTTACACCGTACAAGTGAGCGAACGAGTGAATGATGGAGTGCTCACGCGGCTCCATGCCCTCGGGCTGCAGCGAGACGGAGTACAATACAGCACGCTGCACCAGTGAGTGAATGGATAAGCGAATGAACGACATATAAGTGAACAAATACGCCGCTGCAGCGTACAAGTGAGCGAATGAGCGAACGAGTGAATGATGGAGCGCTCACGCGGCTCCATGCCCTCGGGCTGCAGCGAGACGGTGTACAGTACAGCACGCTGCACCAGTGAGTGCATAGATCAGCGAATGAACGACGTATGAGTGAACAAACACGCCGCGGGGCGTCGCTGGAGTGTACAAGTGAGCGAATGAGCGAACGAGTGAATGAAAGTGCTCACGCGGCTCCATGCCCTCGGGCTGCAGCGAGACGGTGCGCGGCGCGACGCGCTTGTTGGCGAACCAGTCGCTCGCCGACTGCCATGGCTCCCACGTCACCAGCGTGGGCGGGAACAGGTCGTCTTGGAACAGCTCGCTCTGCAAGCATTACATTAAGATGAGCTGAGTCGCGGCCTTTTACGCTGCTTTTTTCTCTTAAGGGTGCGCTTACTATCAGCCGAATGCCAATGCTGCAGTCAATACTTGTATGACTGATTAATGAAATTAAAAAAAAAGGTTGAGTATGTTGATTTTTTTTTGTTCGGAAAAGGTTTGTGTAGTATATAATTTTTAAAAATTCAATTTGGGACAATTGGTCAATTTATTCAGTCATTTCGTAACTACGAAAAAACAATACCTTACTTTATAGGAACATTTCTAAAGCAAGTGCTTCACGAGACCAAATTATTTTAAAATATAATCTCTAGACCTTATCCAATAGATAAAAAAAACCTTAACAAAAATGGAGTAAACTCTAACCTTTATCCTGGGGACGGTAAACGAAAGTGGTTCGATGTTGCCATTAGTCAGCCGCAACGCTCTTGCGAATTCAACCTGAAAAAAGATTTAAAGGTGATGCTAAACAGAAGTGAATTGAGCAAATTAACAGTATCTAAATATCAAAAATTGTTATTCATCACTCCTATACAAGTAATTTATGGATTTCTTTGATAAATTACTCAAATTTGTGTCCCTTTTAACATATAAATCATATCACATATCTTAGTTCTATCTCTTAAATGTAATATATCGTGTTATATCTTTCAAAGACATTACCTTCTCAACGGCGACCAAGTTCTTGTGCAGGAAGGAGATGCCCTGGTGCAGAGTGGGCGAGCGGTGGTGGGACAGGGCGCACAAGTATGGCGGCTCGCTGGTCACCTCGTAGCAGTAGATCGTGGAGTCGCCCTTCAAATATAATTTACAAATTTTCGTTTTAGTTCAATTTGGAATATCAAGTTACTGATTTTTTATAGCATTGCTATATATACTAGGGAACTAAATGAAAAATTTAACAATGTGAGAGCTACAATCGAAGGTTTAAGTCACGTACAAGTGAAGTACTAGTAAGTCTAAATACATCGTTTTTGGATCGAATTAAACATTTCTAGCTCCTGCAATCTTAATGTCAAGTTAGAAGGCTCCAATCGAACAGTGCTTGAAGTTCGTAATCTTGGATTAGGAATTGGATGATAGCCTGCGTTTCGAAAGTTACATTTCAAGGTAATCCAAAATTGCTAATCTTGTCTAGGTTAAATTACGCAGATGTAATTTATGGTTCTCGTTTATATAGTCGAACGGAACGCTAATTCAACGCATCCAGAACGCTTGTACGTTTTTGTTTCAATCCGCCCCGTCATCACGTAACCCCATTTTTAAATGACAACAATTATTAAAATGAAAACCGCAGGCGCTTGCCTCAGCTGCACTCCCTATTCGACGTTATAAACCGTCAGCGACCGCACTCGTGCAGCGCCGAGGGTTTCAATAACTAAAATACAGAGACATGTTCGCGGCATTTCAGGGTAGTTTTCTGTTACGCGGCAGCCAAATGCTGAATAACATTCCACCACCGATAAGGAATGCGAAATAAAAGCTCTTTAGAAGTAGGATTGAAGACTTTCATTCTACAAATACAACAAAATTTCAATCAGTAATCTGCCGCTGTTAAAAAACATAAATTAAAGTATGCTCTTGTAACTCTGAGGATGTTTCTACTAGTTTTCTTTTCTTTTTTTATAATTTTTTTTTATTTATTTTCTTCTAACTTAATATTGTTATTATTGTCTTTTTTAGTGACTATTAACCCGCCCATACGGATTTCAATATTGCCATATCTTTTTTTTTTTGTTTTTTTTCCATGTGCAGTACTTTTATTATGTTCAGTACTTTTATTTTCTGTTTTTTATTGTTATCTCATTTACCAAATCTAGATTTATTTAGTGCCAAATTGTTTTTTGTTTGTTATTATTTCACGTTAATGAGTTCACAGTCGCTACAGTATTTTTTAGTACATTGGAAGTCTAGTTAAGGTGTCAGCAGAATACCGCGTTGGTCATAGCCAACATTATGCTGAGCTGAAACCTTATTGGTCTAGCAACAAATTTATCTATACAAATTTTGTCAACTTTTTTTTTTTTGTAATTCTTTTGTTTTATATATAAGATATGTATGATATATTTTTCCACTGGACTGATTAAATGAGTTTATTATTATTATATTACAAAACTATGAAACTATGCACCATATTTTATCTAAAATTGTCAGATATAATGACCCATAAGTCTTTTCTATCTATGATTATGTTGTAGCAGTAGGTAAATTAGGCACATATGATCTATATCTTTTGTATCATCCTCACCCTGCCGGTGAGGAAGAGCGTGCCCGAGTCGTGGTCGAGGTGCGTCTGAAGGATGGCGGGCGACACGTCCAGGCCCACGGTGCAGATCGGCGCGGAGAGGTCGGCCGCCTTGTACAGCAGGATCTGCCTCTCCGACACCCTGCGGTCAGACAAAGCGCCATTAATATTATATTTGGTCGGAATCGTCATCGTAGCTCAAAAGAGCGTACTTGTCGAAGCCCGTGACGACTAGGTGCGTGGCGTTGAGCGCCCACACCACGCGGCCGCCCCTGCTGCCGGCCGGGCCGGGCCGCTGCGCAACGGCGCCGTGGACTCGCGCGGCTCGAAGATCTGCAAATGCACATTACGTTAATAGAAGATTATTTATTTACGAGATGGTCGGTCCCCTTTCCACAGGGGCGGTATCACCGTGGTGCCTAAAGCGGATCAGAAATGGTTTTATGTACGTTTGATATTTAAAAAAGTCAGAGACACAGAGGTGCGGCTTAATTGCATTAGCCGTTGCATAACAAGCCGGTAGTTGTGAATCTCGCTAAAGACATACTCTGTTCCTCTTAATGCTGACATACTTTACCCCCTCTCCGACTTAAGAGTCCGTGCCAAGCGAGCCATTAAAATTCAAATTAGATTCAAAAAATATTAATCGATGTTCTCGCGTCGACGACAATTAACTTAAAACTTCGGTTACGTCAATTCGAGTCCCATTTGGCTCCTATTTAGAGGATACTGCGTCACATACCCTCAGCAGCCCGTCGCGGCACAGCGTGGCGAGGTACCGGCCGCAGGGCGCCCAGTCCAGCGCCACCACGTGGTCGGGGTGCGGCTCCAGCGCCAGCGCCAGCCGCGGCTCGCGCTCCGCCAAGTCCCACAGCCGCACGCCGCAGTCGTGCGCCGCCGTCGTGAGCAGGTCGCGCGCCGTGGGGTGGAAGCGCACCACGCACACCTTGGCCGAGTGCGCGCCGAACGTGCGCAGCGGCTCGTTGCTCGATTCGGTCAGGCCTGAGGATCGATTCTGTCATTATATAAACATGTACTTGAACGGTCCGTTGATGATGTCTACGGCCTAATCTGCTCCAGCCTATCATTGATCCTGGCACATTTCAGATCAATCTAGAAAATTGATTTGCTACCTTGGAAAATACAATCGACGCGGACGTTGATGAGGGACTCGATCGAGTGGTAGAAATTCTTTGGGACGAGGGTGCAAAACTCTGCGGTCTGCGACGTACGGGCAAAAACTTTCGGAAAGCACTGGATCTCATGGATAAGCAACGAAGGATCCAACCATCACTTCGTAGAACAGGGATCTTAACAAGACCATCTCCTAAGGCGCGACCTCCGTCACTCCAGTACACTCTCAATACAGAGAGCTATTGAGCAAAACCGGGGATCCAAAGTCTTCGTACAACAGCTTGGAAGAAGTCATCTAACAAAGTTGACCAAAGAGAACGGAGAAGTCGTAGTTTCGAGACCAAAGGTTCTCTCGGAGGTTGAAAGCTTTTACAGCCGGTTATACGCTCTCGGCACACCCAGAGCATGTAAAGGATTCTCGAGCCTCTCTTACCCGCCATGTGTCGGAGGATCTTCCAGAAATCGGCCTAAAAGAAATCGAGGGGGCTCTTGAGCAACTTAAAAATGGATGACCCCGGGAGAGAACGGAGTCACGACGGTATTTCTGAAGGCTGCCGGTAAACCGGTGCTAAAGAGATTCCGTCGTATATTTAACTCTGCCCTTTCCTCCGGGAGAACTCCTAAGGCATGGCATAGTGGTTTGGCCGTATTGTTATTCGAAAAAGGTGATAAAACCCTATTGAAGGACTATCAGCCAATATCGCTCCTGAGCCATGTCTATAAGTTGTTTTTGAGGGTCAACTCGAATCGTCTTGCACGAGAACTCGACGAAGCGCAGCCTCGAGAACAGGCCGGGTTTCAGAGCGGTTACAGCACCATAGACCACATCCGCACAGTGAGGTAGGTTATACAGAAGACACATGAGAATAACCAGCCCCTGTGCATGGCATTTGTGGACTATGAGAAGGCTTTTGACTCCATCGAGACCTGGCCTTTCCTCGAGTCCAATTGATGGGATATATATTAAGACGCCAAGATGTCTGCATAACGCCGCCACTATGTCTGTTGTAGTCCATAGTGGGCAGACTGAGCCTCTCCCGAAGCACCGGGGTGTGAGACAAGGAGACGCCGTGTCTCCGCCGCGCTGGAGGATATGTTTAGGAAGCTCAACTGGGAAGGAGACGGCATAAATGTGAACGGCGAATACATCGTACAAATGCGATTTGCGGACGATATCTTCATAATGACTGAGACCGCAAAGAACCTGCAGAAAATGGTGCAAAGCCTGTCTGAGTCTTCTGCAAGCATCGGTCTCCGGATGAAGTTGGGTAAAACCAAGGTCATATTCAACGAGCACGTTGATCCAGTACCGATCACAATTAATGGCACCTGCCTTTAAGTGGTTTCGGAGTACGTTTGCCTAGGGCAAACGCTCAAACTAAGAGAGACAACGTTGAGGGGGAGGCCAAGAGAAGGATTCGGCTGGGGTAGGCATCTTAATAAGCTCATAAGCTTCGTCGAGTTTTCTCGTCACCCATCCCACAGTGTCTCAAATTGAAAGTCATCGATCAGTGCGTCCAACCCGTTACGATCTACATATAAGCCGCAGAACTGACGACCGCTGGAGTCGAAGAGTTCTGGAGTGTAGACCGAGGGTCCAGAACTCGGCAAACGTAGTGTAGGACGCACTGCGGCAATATGAAGTGACGACATTCGCAAATGCTGGAATACGTAACAAACATGGCCTACCGTCGGCCGGCAGCATCCACTCGCGCAGCAGCCCGTCGTCGCAGGCCACGAGCAGCCTTCGGTCGCAGAAGGGGTCCCAGGCGCAGTCCGTGAGCGGCGCCGCGTGCAGCAGCGCGGGCGGGTGCAGGCCCGCGGGGTGCGGCCGCGGCGCGCGTGCCGCGGGCGTCGCGCCCACCGGCAGCTCCACCACGCCCACGCGCCCTCCGCCGCCCGCGATAGGCACGGCGCAGCGCACGCCGTTCGCTGTGCAAATGGAAACGAAACGAATAAACATTTTGACACGATAACACGACAATATGCAGTCCCAAATTAAGCAAATCTTGCTTTGCACTCCACTGGTGAAGTACGAAGTCAAGAAAAAAGCTGAAACTGCAAGCTGCCTCGCTTTCCGAGCCGCTGGCCTCGCTACCAAATAGGGATCGTGCCCAGTAAATACGCCTAAAACCGCAGACCGCCTTACTCCGACTCTGTGTAGAATCCTTGCTTATAAAGATCAATACGGAAGACGACGGCGTCACAACCGTCGCATCAAGGAAAGAGGCAAAAGCGCCCCACGAAAGCCAATGACCCCGAATGCCTTGCTTCAACCTCGCATTTTAAGAGAAAACTCCAATGCCCACTGCTAAACTGCCTCGTAGCCTAGTGGTATGGGCGTGTGCTTTAAAACCGGAGGTCGTGGGTTCGAATCCTGCGGGCGCAACAAATTTCTAGTTGGTTAGGGCAATTTGGGCCGATCACCCAATTGTCTGAAAAGTAGATGATCCATCGTCGGATGGGCATGTAAAAGTCGGTCCACCCACCAGCCCGCATTGGACCAGCGTGGTGGATACGGTCCAAACCCTAATGGATAGGAGTATTAGGGAGGCCTATGTCCAGCAGTGGACTAACAGCTGATGTGAAACAGGCCAACACGGAAAACATTTTCATGGCCGAACGCAAGGCCAAAGCCCCACCGCCAATCGTGATACACGATAAGACTAAATGGAGCCGCGTCGCCAATTTTATGACCCTCCGTCATATACCTACAAATTGTACAAAAAAAGACACCCGGCAATTACAGGGGCTGCGAAAAACCCCCAAAAAGACATTTAATGTCCTAATTACAGGAATTACGAACGATTCGCGTATCTTCAAGGACCGTTCTTTATTTTGCACCTGCGCCACAAGTAAACGTCTGGCACAATCGTGACAGGAATTACGCTAAAGCGCCTATTCTACTGGCCGACTTCCTTTGCCCGACAGTGGCACCCGAACCGGCCCTTAAGCCGATAGCAATAAAGACTCAGGTAATCACCGCCCTAACAACAGAGTCCACCCGGTCCGTCAAAAACTATCCACCTTTCGTGAAAACTTCAATTATTAGTCAACCCAGTAATAACACTGATTTAATGGACGATTTGTCCTTATTATATAAATAATCCAGCATGATTAGGATGCAGGAGGTAGGCATCCTCGCAATAAATTTTGCGCCGCTCGGGACGGCGCCTGGAAACTTACATATAGCGTAATAACTAAGCATATAGGCCTCGTGGAGGCCTCATGCAGGCCATTTCTAGACTTAAGCACCCGTAGTGGGTAAACAAGGCCCCCGCCGTCCGGGGGCAACCTTAGACTATTACGTCACGCTCTTTAACCTCACACACGTAGGTCACCGAGGAGGATTAGGCTAGTAGAACTAAGCGTACAATACACACACTTAGTTCTTCTCGCTGCGAGCACAGCGAAAAACACCGTGTAAGCCTGTGTCAATCACTCATTTTAAATGATCCGTTCGATTAAGTATCGGTTGGCGCTATGACCAATCAAATGTTAATTTGACCCGTTTCAACAAATATTGGTTTGAACATGCATGTTATGAATATTGTCGCAGAAAAAATTATCTGTAAATCTTTGAGAAATTCACGCATAGCTAACTCGGGATTTTTAACATCTTTTTTAACTGTTTAATCAATTATAAATTAAAAACAAATCAAAGAATATTATTTATATATATAATCCTTTTATTGGTTTTTATGAGCGCAATTTCAAACCAATAAAAGGTAAGGTTATGTTCAGATATTTATAGGTATTATTTATAACAATTATTAACGCTTTTTTTGCATTAAACATATGTACAAAGTTAATACCTTAGCTATTCACTGACAACAAGTTCTAATGACTACGGTTTTTCTAAAATTATAATATTTAGTATGGAGTAAATAATTTTTTTTATAATTCTGTGTTAACATTTTTTTTTAATTTAAGATCGCGATTTTTTATAATTTTTACTCAAAAGGTTTTAATATTCACGTAGAATTGCACGAAATTGTTTTTATCAAAAATATTATCATGCTTAAGTATACGACAATTTCAATAGAGACCATATGACTATTAGCTGTAATTCGATATACACTAATATTAAAAATACAAGAAGTAAAACATTAACACATAACCTTTAATATTATTACAAATTTACGTGTCGTGCTTATTGGTTGAAGATAGCGAGGCACTCTCGGAAACTGTATATATAAACTATAAGAGAAGTGAGAGGCACGCGAATCTCGTACTCGTACGCAATTGGCCTGCTCAAGTGAAAGAGAGATACCTTGCAGTAAAAATGTGAAGTTAGATTCGTCGATTACCATAAATCAAAACAAAGACGTTGTCACGTATAACTTTGTGGCTAGATTTAATCTAGAAACAAAAATATTTTTAACGAACGGATACATAATCCGTTCATTAAAAATATTTCTTGTTTACTGATCTGATCAAAGTCAACAAAGCGCTACACGATTCGATACAGTTTCAGATTGTTTGACCTGAGTCATTCAAAACAAATGTTTCCAATCACCAATGCTTTGTCATGACCCGGTCCTTTCGATCGAATCTTGCGTGACTGACACAGGACTAACACCGTGTACACGTCACGGCGTATAATGCAGTTCTCACTGCCATTGACTCGTCTTACAGTCGACCGAACGTTGACGATTCGTAACCGACAAATTTCAAGAAGTTAACACACGTACCATTTGTACGTGTGTCCTTAACTTCTTTACAGTCACAACTTCGAAGGAACATAGAATTCCTGCGGTCTCACTAGATCTATAATGCTATAAAAGTCCGAGTACAGACTGGTAGCTTTGCATCAAAGTCAAAAAAAGAAAAGCCTACACTGATGCAACGGGATCCCTGGTAAGTACATAAGCTTTACTTTTATTTTGTGATCTTAAATAACTATTAATTAGCGTTAATACATATATCTACTACAGATTAAAAAGTGTAATATGTATAATGAGTCCATAAACCGATAAGACATACCATAAAATCCATTGCACTCGCCGGATATCTGGCGGCTGATATTCTTTATGTTCTCGACGTGCGTCGACTTGTGACCGGGCGTTCCCTTCAGATGACGGAACTTCGATACTTTGCCTGCAAATGAAACAGATCACTTTTATACGAGAGCTAAAAATCAAATGACATTTAATGTAGTAACGCCTATTACAACCTTCTGACGTCATGATGATGATTGCGTGGGATGGACATGCGAAAAGTCGGTCCTGTGTCAAGACCTCTTTGGCAATTGTTATAGGAAGTCATCATCAGCCTGTGATAGTCCACTGATGGACATAGGCCTACCCCTATCCATTAGCGGTTTTTGGACCGTATACCACCACGCTTGTCCAATGCGGGTTGGTGGGTGGACCGACTTTTTACATGCCCATTCGACGCATGGTTCATCTTACTTTTCAGACAGTTAGGTCAGGAAACAACAATAAAAAATGTTTGAGTCCCCGCAGGATTTGAACCCAACATCCGGTTTCTTAACCACACGCCCATACCCTAGTGGTATGGGAGGCAGTCTATATATTTAGAAAGTGTATATAGTCAGTGGCTTCAAATTTACTGACAACTGATTCATCCATATAATGCAATTTACCCTTTGGGTCGTGGAGGTCACATGCCAGTCGTAGTAAAAACCGTTACTCAGGTAAATCTAAATAGATTAAGCCGACCCATGATAACTTGGGACAATGGCTAAGTGAAAAAATAGGTTCTATACATAATTTAATATCATGAAATAAATTTTGTACAGATTAATTATTTATGCCAAAAACATTGACATTGCAGTATAATTCAAAAAGAATCTTCTTGTTTCTCCATGTTTACTTTTTTAAATTATATTACATAAAGTATTTACCAAAAAAGAAGTCATCAAATTTACTAGTAATATTTAAACGCCATACACATGTTCCATTATTATTTTTAAAGGCGTACATAACACACTTACCGAAGACGGTCGAGGTCCTTTTGGTGGTGACATTTGGGACAGACGATCTCTTTTCCTCGCGCTCTGGACTCTTTCGCGATTTCAGCGAATCTCTGCGCCTGAAAAATATTATATATTAACAAAAAAATAGTATATCAATTATATATATATATATATATATATCAATAATAATATATCCTTTATGGCTTCTTTATTTTTTTTAAATATAACATTGTGACCCATAGCAACGTTTCGGGATCGCATGTAAACAACCCATTACCAGTAATACCCATTTCGAATCTAATTTGACCTGATATAGTCAGTTTGTTTTTGCAGGATCCCTAACACTTTTAATACATTGCAAGTATATAATCATTTCGTCCATCGACTCTGCCGTCAACACTCAACAGTTTTCCTAGTGTAAAAAGTAGCCTTTGTTGCTCAAGATAATAATAATATTAACTTTACTAAATTCGGCACATTATTAACACTAAACTTATCGCTAACAAATTGTACGCGTAATACACGAACAAGAAAAGATTCAAAGCGCACTAGCCCCTCAATAGGGTTCCCTGTGCCGAATGTGATGACTGCAGCTTTCTAGTAGAGACAGATTTTTTAAATCAGCACACTATTTGATGAGTTTATTCACAAACAAATGCGAGTATTTCCTCTTTATAATATCAGTATAGATTTATAGTTTAAACCAACCTCAGCGGTGCGGGCGACGGCGGAGTCTCGGATTCGACCGCAACGCTGACCGACCTCGACTCGTACGCGCGTCTTCTCTCCGCTATCGACTGGTTGCCGCTGCGAGAGTAAAAATGCTATTTAATTTATTTACTTTTCAGACCTTTTGTCCTAACCAACTAGAAAACAACGATAACACAAAGTAATTTTCCCCGCGGGATTCGAACCGACGATCACGTTTATGAAGCATGGCCCAATACCGCTATACCACGGAGGCGGATATTACTAGTATAATTGGACGTTGTTTAAATTATTTATCTAAACTGTATGTACGACGCCAGTTAACTGAATCCTTTTTCGGTTCTAATTTAGATTATTCAAACGTTTGATGTAAAAAATACACTCACTCGGTGGCCTCAAACATTTTCCTCCTCTCGGCGGTGCTCGGCGTTTTCGGTCTGTAACCGGAATCCGACGAGTTGACCTCTTCTTCGAGGCTCGTGTCGGATTTGCCGTTCGTATATTCCTCGGCTGCAATTATATGAAACATGTATTAATTTACCTATACAACACATCTAGACTTTCGATTTCGAAACATTGCATCAATTATTCCAGGCTTCTTTAAGAAAGAAGAATAAAATACCTAAGGCTTATATATTTTGGCGTCATTACATTGTAGATCATGATTTTACATTAACAATTTCAACAATTCTACTTCGATTACGTGAACAATAGTGTACTCAGTTGATTGAAAGAATTTATTTTACGTTTATGACGATTAGTCGGGAGCTCTTATGGGTGATACATCGCGTAGGGATTGCATACGGCGATGGTTCACCAATAAGGGAGTGATCACTATACGCGTCATTAATATGTCCTTAACCAGAGATGCCAATATCATCATCATCAGCATCTGACCGTATCCCACCACGCTGGTCCAATGCGGGTCGTTGGTGGGTGGTTATTTGACTTAGTCTATGATATTTCCATTTGTCTATGATATTGATATTTGTCTATGTCTATGATGTCTACGCGTACTTTTGGCGGCGGGTGTTTCCACGTCGCTAGTGGGCGAAAGGGACTTTTCCTTCTCTTCGGTGTCTTTTACTGCCGGAGTGGTGATAGCAGTAGGCGCTTGAGCCGACGCGGGCGAAGTCACTGGAAATGCAATGTTCATTAAAATCAATACATTTATCCTTTTCTATTTTTATGAATACAACTAATATTATAAGTATGAATACTATTACTATATATGTAACGTTTAGGTATAACAGTATTATAGACCGCTTGGCGTAGTGGTTAGTGACTCTGACTGTTGCGCCAGACGGCGTGGGTTCGACTCCTACGGGAAAAATGTTATGCGATAAACATAGTTTTTCTTTTTTTGTCTGGATGTTTGTATATATAAATATATAACATGTATTTATTTACAAAATAAAAAATCTATGTATTTATCAGTCAACTAGCTTCTAAATTACAAGCTTTGATTAGTTTGGGATTAGATAATGTTGTTATAATCATCCGGAAATATTATTATTATATAATAAACACGTGTACATCATAAAGTTTATTTAATAAGTTTTTTTTTTTGTTCACAGTACGTAAATCATGGGCCAACGCGGCGACGGAGGCGAATGGAAAGAATAAAGATCTACCTACCATGAGTTAGTTTTCGTTAAATGTATTAGTATAGCATGCAAAAAGTCGGTCCACCCACCAACCCGCATTGGACCAGCGTGGTGGGGTACGGTCCAAAACCCTCTGATGGAAAGGGGTGTATTAGGGGAGCCTCTTATGTCCAGCAGTGGACTATCACAGGCAGATGATGATGATTAATAATGAAAATAGCTAACCGGAGTTCGAGGATGCACTGCCCGGAGCCGCGGGAACACAGAACACCTTGTCGAAGGAGAACTCCTCGCTGCTGGAAGAGGCGGAAAACGGTTTCGGCCCGAGACGTGGCTGTGAAAAGATTAAAAATATATTTAAGTTGAATACATTGGAAAATTTATAGGTAGTTTAGTGTCGTTCGTTTAGAAACTTGCAAAACATACTAGAGTTAAAAACCTATATTGATATGTTTAACATCCTGTAAACATTGATTCAGTGATTATTAACGAAAATAAGACCAAAAATTTTTACACAACGACATATTAGACTACAATCTAACAAGAAAATATGTTTTATGTAACAAAGAATCAATAAAGTTTGTCACCTTTAAATGTTTTTTATCAATTTATTTGTTCAAACAACATGTATTTCTTGGGAAAACCCATAAGAAACTTGTTAAAAAACATGTTTTGTTTTACAATAACAGGTACGATTAGCAATCTCTACAAAACACAAAATAACACTTCGAAATCTACAAAATAAAATCACAAGCTGAAGCCACTTATAATTTAGCCAATTAGTCATTTATATTCACTAATAATACTATTGGTAATCGGTAGTCGCCTATATCTCAAATACCTTATACCCAGCCGATCCCGTCGTAGTCCTGGGTTTGGGTTTGGGCGCTTCAGGGTGTTCATCAGCCGAACCAGCCTCAGATATCGAGGACCTTGGAAGCGGCTTGGGCGGCTGGACGCCATTAATCAGGCTGTCACTCCTGGATAAAGTTCCATCAGACTCTGTGCTATCATTTTTCGCAAACCTTGAATCCTCTCGACTGGAATCGTTCTCGTATTCGAGTCCATTATCAGCCTTTTTGTAGAAGCCATTGGTGTCAGTGGCCTTAGGGTCCTTCTCCGACTGCTTCTCCATACCCTTTATAAGGTTCTTGACGTTGACGAAATCGATATGATCGTCCTTGGCCTCGACTGGTGCCGGTTTACTCTCCGCTTTCGGTATCTCGACCGGTTGTGGAGTGATTATTCTCGTTTCGGATTTTTTCGGCGGTTTCATTGCGTTTACAGACTTCGAAAACTCCTCTAGGTTGCCGCGGTGAATCTGTCATAGACAATATTATATATTCATCACAACCAACTGATAAATACAATGATAATATGCGATAGATAAATTCGATTATGATATCAAATAAAGAAGCAAAATAATAAAAACCAAAAATAAAAATAAAAATCGAATAACTTACTTTACACAAACACCAAACTCACTAAAAACCAATCCACGAATAAATAATAAACACCACAACTACACAAAAACCCTTTAAAAAAAACACTAATAAATAATAAAACCAAATCACACGTAAAAAAAATAAAAAAAGTCATGCAAATATAAAAAATGCATACGAAATAAAAAAATACACTTGCAACAACGTTAAAAACAACCGGAAAAGCGATAAAATTTAAATTTGCCATAGAAATGCCAAAAATATCGAACCACAATTTATAAACATAAAAAATGAAGTAAGATTAAGATATAGAATAATACTAACTGCACGTAAAAGTCCAAAATTTTATTGATATTTTAAAGCACTAATGGCCACGTATTTACAATGACAACGCTATATGATATATCATTTTCCATGCTAAAAACCGTACTATGTAAGTTAAAACTGTTCGTAGAAATAATATCCCTTTGACCTAGTACTAACAGAGGAACCCGTAAACATATTTTTGCCGTAGAAAATGCAACGCACGTGTTTTCCCCGCCCTAAGACTTTACATGTCAATTACGCTGACTTCGGTGCCCACCAAACCGGTACAGTTTTTACAATTTTTGACAAAAAATGGTACTGCCCCAGGCGATCCCCTGTAAAAAGTCGACCAACGTTCTTTAAAAAAAAAACATTTTTTAATGCGGGCTGTTTATTCGATTATCTGTAAAGTAAGATGATCCGACGATTACCCCATCATCATCATCATCAGCCTTCCATAGTCCACTGCTGGACATAGGCCTCCCCTAATACACCCCTATCCATTAGGGGGTTTTTGGAGCGTATCCCATAGTGGAAATTAATTGAGAGGACAACGTTACTGCCATCGGCAGATTGTTACACATGTATTACACATAGTGTACAATACTCGTCTCGTCGTTCTTTAATAGTTTTTATGTTGTACAAAACCAAGCTAGGGTCGTCACCTGTGTTCAATTATTGTCATAGGTAGAATGTCTACTGCCATTTTCAGACCTTATACATTAACATAATAGTGGGACCATTATGTTAATGTATACGTATGCAGGAGGCGTCGCCTGGTTGCAACAATTGAAGTAACGATTTCTACTGGCCTTTACACACCTTTCAAGTGTATAAGAAATAAAATAAAGAAATCTAGCGTTACCTGTGTGCAGTTATTGCTGGCCGGGTTGAGCGAGATGTTGGGCACGGGATGATCCTGCCGGTCGAGCCACATCGGCGCATTCACATACGTCACCGCACCGCTGGTATCCGGGTACAAGTCGGCGTGGTACTCGCGGTAGCTCTGGAAAGTGTTACCTTCATATGAACAGCGATACAGATGCATAAATTAAATATTGAATATTATAACTGCCTCCGTAGCCTAGTGGTATAGGCGTTTGCTTTAGAAACCGGAGGTCGTTGGTTCGAATCCTGCGGGGACTCAACAAAATTTTCATTGTTGTTTCCTGTTGGTTAGGGACAATTTGGGCCGATCACCCAATTGTCTGAAATAGATGATCCATGCGTCGGATGGGCATGTAAAAGGCGGTCCACCCACCTAACCTGCATTGGACCAGCGTGGTGGGATACGTCAAAACCCAATGGTATAGGTTATTAGGGAGCCTATGTCCAGCAGTGGACTATTCAAGGCTGATAATGATGATGATGAAATTAAATATTAGATAGCAGTAGTACTAGTACAGTCTAGTGATAGTCTCCCTTGAATGTTATAATATACTGTATACGATACGAATTCTATTTCTGCCGTCTAAAGGTAGGGCTCCTTGTACTGGAGGCCGTACCACCACGGTGCCTGTTGCTACCGTTAAGTAGTAGTGTGAAAACTCTTGTGCTCCGGTTTGAAGGGCAACGCACCCGGAGTATTATATCAGAGTGAACGAGACGTAACATGTCTCCTGTTAACATTACTGTTGGAATCGCTGATGTATGGGGTTTGGTGACCACGTTACATCAGGTGCCCCGACTCTTTGGAAGCCTTCGTTGGCAATTTAAAAAAAAACATATGTTATTCTCTTGGCCTATTTGTATGTTCCAAATAGCTACTATAAAAGTACTACGTTATTAAAATTGCATCAAGTTAAAATTTATAACGATTTAAAACAGTCACACCAGAGTTTTATCTTTTTGCTCCCACTCCTAGTGATTGCAATGCCCAATAAGTTGGCCACATGAATTCGCATCTCACGTTATTTAACCTCTAACAAAAATCTTCAATGCCATCACTACATCTAATCTCTTATATCGATAACCGATATCGAGATAAATTCAAAGTCGTTTAAAATCAAATAAAACGATCCATAGTTTAGCAAATGTAGAAATTTAATTCAGGTGTACAAAGTCCAATGTCAAACTCAATCACACTGTAATTTTATTTATTTGTATTTGTCATTACAATTGAATTTTTATTGGTCAACCGCGACCATGTTCAGCCCCCTTGAATTGTCTATACAAATAAATAAAATTGGAGTGTCTGTTTGTTACATCAAAACATCGTTTTTGAATGATTACCATTGTGATACATATAACAAAACAACGCTCTTTAATGTTTTGGTCTCTCTGTCTGTTAGTTCTGGCTAACTTATGGGGTACAATCTTGAGGGGGTTTTCACTGAAAGATAGCAGAAGTAACTGGAAGTAACTTGAAAAAAAAACCTACATAACTTTTGTTATATTAGCACTCGAACGAAGCCGCGTGCCGCAGCTAGTTTACCATAAAATGAATTGTGTATATACCATACCTTACGTGGGACCTGGTACATAATGGGCACCACCGATGAGCTGGTCAGCTGCAGTACTCTATTCACCTCGCCCTCCATGACGCGGAGGGCCCGCTTAGGTACGAGGCATGCGCCCTTGGTTTGTTCACCTGAAATAATTATGTATATAAACAAAATTTTAATAAAACTGGAAAACTTATTTAGAATTAAATGGGAAAAGACTGTTTTAGGAGAGATGGATTAGAACAATTAACACTTTAATAATCATCATCATCAGCCTTTTGATAGTCCACTGGGGTTTTTGGACCGTATCCCACCGAGCTGGTCCAATGCGGGTTGGTGGGTGGACCGACTTTTTACATGCCCATCCTACGCATGGATCATCTCACTTTTCAAACAATTGGGTGATCAGCCCAAGTTGCCCTAACCAACTAGGAAACAACAATAAAAATTTGTTGAGTCCCCGCAGGATTCGAACCAACGACCTCCGGTTTCTACAGCACACACCCAAACCACTAGGCTACGGAGGCAGTTCTTTGATAATCGTACATCTCAAAATAATTAAAAGATAAAAATTACGATAGAGATACGGTCCAAAACCCCCTAATGGATAGGGGTGTATTAGGAGAGGCCCTGCAGTGGACTATAACAGGCTGATGATGGATGATGGATTATGATGTACTGCGCTAATTTGTATAAATAAATAAATTTGTAGTGTCTGTGGGTAAAATATAACAAAACAATATATTTCTTAATTTTTCTATCTCTCGTCGCCATACCAGAGATGGCTGGCTCCATTTTGACGGAACTTTCACTGGAAGATAGCTAATGTAAGTGGGACGAACGTGGTACACTTTTTTATTAATAAAAGTATTACCATGCGAAGACGCGGGCAATAGCTAGTATGCATAAAACAAACGATAACTTCGAATACCATTCGAACCATTCTATTTCTATATATTATCTATATATTATTTCTGTCTATTTATAACGCACTACAGTGATGATCCGAACAAATATTTCCACGGCCATTATCTAGTCGACGGGTCCTGTTCCCTTATCTTCATTGGAAATATCCTTAGTCGGAAACACAATTAGTTCGAACGTTAAACTGTGATATTTATAACTTTATTAGTGTTGGCTAGCCTTTGCTTTGTAATATAAACAAAATTATATATAAACTGCTCAAATGTTAATCATTTCTTTTATATACGCGATTATTATACATATCCACTATTTTACGGTTTTTTCGCTTTAGTTATATATATATATATATATACGATCTGTTATCAGTCTGTCCGTGATTATGGATGCTGGAAAGGGTCCAAAGCATCGGAAATAAATATAATACCTAAAAAATGCGTAAAACAGTGTATTTGATATACTCATATGATGTTTAGATGAATAAGCAAATTTACTTCGAAGTTTGGGCTAGAAGCAAACATTTACTTACAGATAAATTTAGATACACATCCATTATTCAATAAAACACAGGAGAAATAGGAAGGCAAAAATAGAACACTGATTATTATCTTACGTTACGAAGTTAGAACGGTGCGTCCGTTCTAATGGTTGACAAATTTCAAAATCTTAGTGGGTTTTGATTGATGTGGGTACGAAATCTTTCGTAATAGAAAATCAGCATAGATAAGTTAACCGCCTCCATGGCCTAGCGGTATTGGCGCTTGCTTAAAAAACCGGAGTTCGTGTCTATGTCTCTACGAGTGTAGTTCTGAACTATACATCTAAATCGTATCATTAATCAATGATTATCATCATCATCATCAGCCTGTATTAGTCCACTGCTGGACATAGGCCTCCTCCAAATGCACCCGTTCCGCATTAGGGGGTATTTGGACCGTATCCGACCACGCTGGTCCAATACGGGGTGGACCGACTTTTTACATGCCCATCCGACGCATGGATCATCTTACTTTTCAGACAATTGGATGATCCCAAATTGTCCTAACCAACCGAAAAACAACGATAACACAAAGCTGCTTCCCCGCGGGATTCGAACCCACAACTCCTGTTTATAAAGCAAGGGCAATACCGCTAGACCACAGAGGCGGTATTGATTACCTTGTCAACATTTTAAAAAATGCGACTTTAGCCGTTTATAGAATATGTTATAAGTACAATTTCTCACGAAAGTTTTAATACTTTAATGTCTAAACAATAAATTATAATATTTACTAATATTTACTAACCAGAATGCCTCAAGCCTTCGATCAGGTAAGGCTCACGGTCGGTCAGCTCCATATACAGTATAGTGGTGTCCCCCTTGCCGGCGAGGAACAGCATGTTGGTGTCAGGGTCGAAGAGCGGCATCAGTACGCCGGTGGAGCAGTCCAGCTCGAGGGTCTTCTGGGCTTCCGAGAGGTTGCGCACGTCGCGGATCATTATCTGGCGGAGGCGGGCGGAGTCGAACCCTGGAAAGTACGTACAGGTCAATATTTATTTATTAACACTTCTTGCACATATACAATTATGCAAAGGCTAAGAGCTTAATGTCTTAGGCGTTATGTACCAGCTAACCTTAGGGTGGTAAAGAGATATTGAGGTATGTGCACATAGAGATACTTACAATTCATTTACATACACATATAAATATAAAAATATACATACATACATACATACATACAAATATAGGTCCTATAATTTACATTAAATTTTACTCAGCGAGTGTGACACTACTTCTGACATTATACAATATTTAATGTAGAACAAGTAGATAGAGCAAAAACTGAATAGAATCATCTTTATCATCAATTATTTTTATCGCGTTTAATTAGTTTTACAATATTCCCGACGTTTCAGACATTTTGCAGTACCCATGGTCGTGGATTCTGCCCGCTGTTTTATTAAATCATACAATTGTCTGATTTTAACATTGACATTTTTCATAAAAACAATTGTCTAGCTGCTATAGAAACTTGAATATAAATATTGGATCTCCTACGTAGAAATTATTTATAGCAGATTTGAAGTAACATGCATGGTTCTCTTGTATTAGACGCATTAATTAATGAATTTACATGTGTAATGCCCAATGCTTGTAAAGAAAGTTTTACGCCAAATTCATACGACGCCAAAACAAAAAGTACAATATAATTGATTTAGGGCAATAATAATGAATAAAAGAAAGTAATTTTAATCACTATTAGAGACTTTATATCTTATTTACATATATTTTAAACCTTATTGATGTTTGAAATTGCGTGAAAAAATTAAATAATCACTAAAATAATCAGCCTAGATGGCTTGCTCTGGTGAGCCAACAATTTTTCGTAGTTGCTTTGAGCAATGCAGGCTGTTTACCCGATTGCCTGTAAAGTAAGATAATCCATACGTCGAATGTGCATAAAATATAACTGCGCCTATCACTCTCTTGTGTTCCCTGTTACCAGTCCCATCGGATTATCTACATACAAACTTATCGTCCCATGGAAAAGGCAGTGTTCCTATTTCCAAGTGTGCACTCGTGCACTACAACATCTTCATCTGAAATGGCTGATTTCTAATATATATCGGCCGCCGTAGTCGAAATCGGTTTGGGAAATATTAATTACAGGTATTTAGCTGCTTGAAAGATGTACATATAACTGATATTTTTCTTACAAGGAATCAAGTTAATTGAAATGACAAATAAGAGAGAGTAAGTAGATGTAAGAGCAGTATAAGGGCTGATGAAAAATGGAAGTAAATATAAATACTAAGACAAACAACTTACCCGTGGTAAGAATCCGATCGTTGTCCCCCAACCAGACCACTCTGCTGTCCTTGATGTTCTGGTGGCTGGAGGCGACGCTCAACACCGGCTCCGAAACCCGAGGGTCCAATATCCTGACCTTCTTGTCCTTGCACGAGGTGGCCAAGAGCCGGCCGTCCTTCTTCCATGATGTGGACTGGATCGCTTCAGAGTGATCTTTGTTCACTGTACACGTAATAATAATAACTTACATGTCATATTATATCCAGCCAGTCGTGAAAATCTCGTAAAAAACTGCATAATGTATGAATAACTCTTTGAAAAGGCCCCCTCTCACAAGGGACCGTCTAGTTAGTAGTTTGAAGAGCTCCGTTGCCAGCGTAATTACTGGGTAAACGAGACATAATATATCATGTCTCAGGGCGGCGCCTTACGTTGCTTTACTAAAGTACAATTATTAGTTTTTAACGTCCCACGGATAATCAGCATTGCTTTAATTGTCAGCATCATCATAAACGGATGATCATTATGTTAGGTTCTCGAAATACACGACGCAAGTCGAAACGACCAAGTCGAATATATTTTTTCAAAAGTTTCAAGATCGGTGCGTACCCAAAACTAATGTATTATTCTTTAGTTTAGAAAATTATCACAATTTCTTAAAACAATTATAACAATACCGCCGGGTCCAAGGACTTTCTCTAATGCCGGAAACAATTAAAATATGTAAGTAATGTAAGTACATTGTTCGACGTAACTTTAATCGACATTAATGGAGGACTGCATGTCAATATCATATTCGGCTTTATTATAGAATAGCAACCCCCCAACCGCCCTTGTGGTTTCGTAAGATCCGTTCTTAGCTGACCTCTACGCGGCGAAAGGAATATTCTTTACAAATTTGAAGTCGCCACGCCTTGTGGTTCCATAGATATCGTGATGAGTCAATATTTAGGTGGTAATCTCTTTTATATATATAGATATAGTTCACTCACCAAAAGCCTCCTGCTGCTTCGTCAGATCCCATAACGCAAGCTCGTATCCCGATGCAACGTGGATTAGACCATCCGCGACCGGATGGAAGCCGACATTCTCGACCCTGCGCTGTTTCTGCGATAAAGTGCACTCGGGGTTCGAAAGCGATTCCTTTAAACCTTCAGGTGGTATGTGCCACACTTTGACCTGAAACAACAAACACATAAGTATTTGTATAACTTACTATAATTATATCAAATCCACTAATTTACGGATTTTTCGCGTTACTTAAATATATTTTTTCCCGACGTTTCAGACGTTTCAGCAAACTAAGTCGACTTAGTCTGCCCGTGATCATGGATGCTGGAAAGAATCCGAAACGTTTTAAGTAACGCGAAAAATCCGTAAATTAGTGGATTTGATATGTATAATAATCGCGTAAATAAAAAATAATTACTATAATTATTCAAACTCAGACTTTAAATAATTATAGTAAGTAATACAATGGATTTGGTGTTTATGGAGTTGTTATTTTTGACCGACTTCCCTATAGAAACTTGTACTGAATCCATAGGGAGGGAACATATTTACATCATCATCAGCCTGTGTTAGTCCACTACTAGAATAGGCCTCCCCTAATGCACGCCTTCTCCATTAGGGGGTTTTTGGACCGTATCCCACCACGCTGGTCCCATGCGCGTTGCTAGGTGGACCGACTGTTTACATACCCATCTGACTCATGGATCATCTTACTTTTCAGACAATTTGGTGATCGGCCCAAATTGCCTTGACCAACTAGAAAACAACATTGAAAATTTTGTTGAATCCCCCAGGATTCGAACTCACGACGTCCGGTACCTACAGCACATGCCCTTACCACTAGGCTATGAAAACAGTTTAAAATTTTTAATAATAATATGTTACTGCGCTGCTGCGCTCCTTGTGCTCAGATTTTTTTATTCTTTTTTTAAATGATATGTATTAGTTAAAATCTGGTCCCATTTTTTTATAAAATTGTGTTTTTTAAAAATGGAGTGACAGAAATCGTAGGCAATTTTTTTTTTATGGCATACACAGGCAGACGAGCAGTCGGACCACCTGATGGTAAGTGGTCATCGACACCCAAAGACATTGGCAATACCAGTGGTATCGCCAACGCGCTGCCTACTGTGAGACATAGGATGTTAAGTCTCGTTTACCCAGTAAATACGCTGGTTACAGTGCCTTTCAAACCGGAACACAGTAGTGTTTTCAAACTACTGCTTTGCGGCAGAAATAGGCACCGCAGTGTTGTACCCACCCAGACGATCTCCAGTAAAAGGGGGACCTACCACCTGTATGTATTTTTCTCTTTATGAAATATTCAGTTTTTCCACCGCTATGCCTGTGCTCTTTTGCAGGTTTGTTGTTACTCAAGAACAATATAGCTTTCAAGTAGTTAAAGAATACTTTAATTGGATGCAGTAATTTTGGAGCATGTTAAAAAAAACATACAAAACTTCTATCTTTATAATATTAGTATAGATTTGATTGTCTTTTTTTTAACTAATTCTATGGAAATTTTGAAGTAAGAATCATAGATTTTGTGTGTAGCTTGCTAAATCAAATAAGCTGTCAAGATAATCAATTATTTGATTTACTTAAACTCTGTTATCCCCGCAGGAACCACTTCATCTCTAAACCACATCAAATTATATAACATTGTAACTTTTTGTACCACTTAACATCTGTATAGTTTAATTTAATTTTACACTGTCTATAAATAATAATATTTTAAGAAAGGAAGAAATGATTCTTGTCTCATAATGAAAATTCTTAACAATTTAAAGAAGAAATTAGCGAGTGTTCACCGTATGTGCAATTATTTAATGAATTAACAGTACTTTCTACAATCGCCGGCTAGCCTCTATAATTATCCACTACAAAGTAGGTAAATTGAATTGCTAGAATGAGCTGAAATATTGTTAGAAGTAAACACTTTCAATGCATGAGTCAACAAGTGGGACATTGTTACTGAAAGTTTGAACATAAATTATCTCTTACCAGCGAATCCTGAGAACCGGTTAGGAGCAGTCCGTCATGGAATGGAGAGAATTCCATATCAGTTATTGTATCAGAATGCGTGAGTAACGGCATTGTCTTGCTTTTTCTGCCACAATCGTCTAGAGGCAGGACGGCCATACTCGATCCAACATGCTCCCAGTTGAATGCCATAAATGCAGCTGATGCACATATATTGTTTCCATATGTCTGATATGATCCTACACAAATATCCCTTATACATGCTTCCGGCTTGGGCACGATAGGTGCCGCATTCTTATATTTAGATGCCTTAAAACGCCAGGCCATCTTTAGCCACTTTATAAAAAAGCTTCAGTCTTGAATTTGGAATGTACAGTCCTTATTATTACAAGTGCTCTGAAAATACAGTATGAATTAAGGAGAAAATATGATTATATTGATATTAAAAGAAAATATATTCTCATGTTACTCTGAATAAACGTTCATTTTCTTCTTCATTATTTACACAGTATATACACAAACATTGACCGTATGGTTTAAATACACTAATAAAAAACTACGCACAAAATTAAGTAACGATAATTAAAATTGACACTGAATTGTGTAGCAAAATACGGTCTCATACAAACTATTCACCGAAATTATCGTAAAAATATTAAACACTTTGTTTTGAATCCTCAACAGACTGAGGCCGGAAATGAAATATGTCTCGATAAATTAAGGATCCACAGGAAATTTTGGTTTCATGATTAAAAATACACAATAAATAATGAATAATCACTTCTTACTTACAGAATCAAGTAAATAGCAATTATAGAAATTAAATTTCCGCTAGACACTCCCCCTAAACGTCGGCCATTTCAATTGAAGCGGCATTTAGTGCTCGATCGATAAAAAAACATACTGCACCTATGCTGATGTGTCAGTCTGCGAATAATACTATCGAAACCGGAATGTACAGAATAAAATCGATTATTTTTCCATAAAACTTGAAAATATTATAAGATTTAAATAAATTGTTTGCGTAAGTTATATTTATTTATACTTAATAAGACTCCGGAGCATAAGTATGCCTACTTATTAGTTTCTGAGCAAATTTTATGTGTGGTCATTATTTTTTTACCGGTTCCAGTTAAATAGGCACAAATGAGATTATCTTTTATAGAACTTAGTTTTTCTTATTATAAATATTGATTGAGCCCTCACCACGGAAGCAATAAGTATTACGTGCAATGTAGTTGCAATATTCCTCAATGCCTGAAGACTAAGGTCTTTGACCAATGCGTGTTGCCAGTGATGACCTATGGCACTGAGACATGATCCTTCACTGAAGGCCGTATAAGGAAGCTCCAAGTCACTCAGCGAGCTATGGAGCGGGCTATGCTCGGTATTTCTCTGCGTGATAATGTGCGTAACGCAGCCATCCGCAGAAGAACCATGGTAACCGACATAGCCCGCAAAATTAGCAAGCTGAAGTGGCAATGGGCCGGCCACTTAGCTCGTAGAACCGATAACCGTTGGGGAAGAAAGGTTATCGAGTGGCAGCCTCGTACTGGCCATCGCAGTGTCGGACAACCCCCCACCAGATGGAATGACGACCTGTGCAAATGTGAAGGAGGTCGGTGGATGCAGGTGGCACAGGATCGTACCTCTTGGCAACTTATGGGGAGGCCTATGCTCAACAGTGGGCTTTGACAGGCTGAAACGACGACGACGACGAACGACGTAGTTGCACGTATTTACTTCCATGAGACTTAAGTTTTTTAACTCTTTTTGCCACACTTCTGTGGCAAAAAATACGTACGCATACGCATACGCATTTTAGTTTTATTTTACATTTTGAGGTTGAGATTTATTTTAATTCCTTAAGAGACTTACCTATTCCCAAAAGGCAATTTTGTTACTTCATATGAATAAGTTACGCTCATATTGTATCCCTTAGCAACATTCTATGTTTAAAGTCATCGCATGGAATAAATACCAATTTACGATATAGTGCACTATGACTTATTATTACAAGCATGATCTTGTCATAAGACAGGCAGCTTAAAATGCCATAATTCCGTCAATCGCCGAAGAGATTATTACCTAGTAATTATGCTAGCTACGGTGCGGAGGAAGGATTTATTTAAGATAGGAAGTATTTTCAGATTACTGCTTTGTAGCACTGGCAACTAAGGACTGCGAAGTTACTTAACCAGGCCCTCCCCAGTAAAGAGAAGACCTACCACCTTTTAATTTAATAGTTATGATTCTCATGTCACACTGGTAATTTGATTTAGTTTATATTTATTGATAATGGTACATTTTGTCGAATTTACGGGAGATCAATTGGGACTTACCTCTGTTATACCTTAATATAGTTTTAACTTCATAAAAGGAAACGGATTTTATCTGTTTGCTTCATAGCTGCCAGTAATTTTCGCAGATTTTTGTTTTAAAAGTGATCTATAATATTATATTTTTAAGAAAAGATTTGCACTTACAAGAACACCGTCACGTTTTGATGGATTTTAACGGTTTGTATAAATTTTATATTTACCGGTGGTAGGTCCCCTTTTTACAAGTAGTCTGGGTGGGTACCGCCACGGTGCCTATTTCTACCGCAAATCAGTAGTGTGAAAACACTACTGTGTTCCGGTTTGAAGGGCACCGAAGCCAGCGTAATTACTGGGTAAACGAGACTTAACATCCTATGTCTCACGGTAGGCAGCGCGTTGGTGATACCTGTATTGCCAACGTCTATGGGCGTCGGTGACCACTTTCCATCAGGTGGCCCCGACTACTCGCCTGCCTGCGTATGCAATAAAAAAAAAAGTAGAAGTTTGCTACCAAACGTGTATTGTTTTAAAGTCAGTCTTCTTGTTTCGAATAATAATTACATTCAGTGCTTAGAATCGAAGCAATGACAATACTGCGCAACTATAGTAAAGTATATGTTTGAAAATGTTAAATATTTGAGGACAAATCTCATTGCACATAAAATAATACATGTTATTAATTTTGGTTTGCTAGAAACGAAGTAGAATTGGTTTTATTTTATCTGGTATAAAGCACAGTTTAAAATAAATACAGAGCTTTTCTTACCCTTAAGAATCCAAAAATGGTTAACAGTTCGTTGTTTTCATCCCATAGAAATTGTCAGATATGTTTCGAGCTATAGCTTGTTAGAACCTAAAAAAAGTTGACAATTGGTATTTTTTTAAATTACCAATAAAACAACAAAATATCCAAAGTGATCATTTATTTATCGCGAGTATTACATTAATTCAGTTTCTTTGGTGATAATTAAATTTCTATAGTCAATGATGATGTTAAACAAAATCTTTATAAGTACGACCGAATAACCAACAACAAAGAAACAATAACATTTAGAATGGATGTGGCAAGTGTATGGACCTCTTGAAGCTAAAGCAAATAATACAAATAGTTTTAAAAATAAATATCTTATTCTCTTTAATAAACCTATAATTTAAGCAAAACTTAAATTAAAATAGTGGCGCGACAGAAGCTGTGTCTAGTGATACTTAATTAAAGTTATCACAAAACCATAGCGATTTTCCCCAATTTAAAGATTCATTAATAATAGAACAATGACAAAGTTAACAATTAAAAATATCTTAGAGACAGCTTTTGTTTTCACCACAGATAATTATAAAAAATCAATAAATATTGCACGACGCAAACAATTACAAAAATTTACAAATAAAACACAACAAACTGACACCGGGTGCATAATACATTATTGTGATAAAAATAATAATAGGCACCAACATGTTAATGTACAATAAATACAACATCAACATAATTTTAAAAAGTTACCCTAACTTTTTAAAATGACAACCACAAGATACAAAATAATCTCTATGTAAAAATAAATGTATCGTGTAAACGCGACCAAAAAAATATAAAAACCTTTTTTTCGGTTTATAATGTATTAATCCACTGTAAATAATATTAATGAACAACCATTACTTCTACGATATGGCGTTAAGTCTATTCACACATGTATTCATAAGCAATATTTATAAACCTCGTCAAACATATTTTTCAGAATGCACAAGACTTCGTAAGAAATTATAATATTAAAACAAAAACATGTATATAACTTGTCGAGCAGACTGTACTGTTATTCTTTATTTCAGAGTGAAAAGGTTTCGTCAACGAGGAAAATAAGGAAAATCCTTATTCATCAATACCTTAGCCTTAGCTTGATTAACAGTTATTATAAATTTAGCCATTATGCAATAAGTTCCGCCATTTTATTATTTATAAGAGTCACAGCCGTCCACAGATAACAAATTTAAAAAAATGTAATTGAAGCCTATTGCTATAAAAAGAAGTAAAATAGCGTTATGTAAATACTAACATTTTCGAATTATTTAATGAGTAATAAATTTTATCAGTCTAGGCGGTACACACTAAAACTAGTATTAGTACTCTAGTAATGTCAAGTTAAATAAAGATTAAAGACACAACATTTAAACATTACCATAAAATTCTGGTATAAAATAGCCCATTGGCTTATCGCAGTTCTTTCGTTAAGGGAACGTTACGATGTATTATATTAAATTACATTATGTAAACTAAAAGCAATTCCATTCCATACTGGCACATACCAAAATGCGTGGTTACGTCAATTGCGCAAAAAAACAATAATGGCGGCAATCAAATTGGAAAACGCGTGTTTACTATTGCACAAAGAACAGATAATGTCAGTATATACTAAACACTTATAAATTCCATAGACCTGATCAAAAATAGACCAGAAAATAAGTAATAATGACTTTTACGGATTTTATCGCGTTTTGCACTTTTATTTTTAAATAAACGCGATAAAATGCGTAACAATGTATTATTTTGTATTTAATGTATTCAATTACATCTCGATAATTCGTAAAAAAGATCTAGCGACACATAAATCGTAAATTATTGCGGTCCGTCATACGTTTATACGCCATTTTGTTATAATTCTATACGGACCTTATTAACTATTAAATAAACGCCATGTGCAAAAAGACTTAAAGTACCAACATACTCGTAAACTAGCCTATATTTAAGATAATATTCCCTAGTCCTTGTCTACTTACCGAAATAACGATCCAAACGATGCGTCACAGCTAGCTACCAGATTCAAATGTAACATATTAGAAAAAAACTCACCTACAGTGAGTTGAAACTATACCCGAGTCAAATAAAATATGCAATCTTGCAAAAAAAAAAGTACAAAATGGCCGAAACAGATAAAATTCTGTTATTAATGAAACGCCCATAAGAATGGATTGCTCCACAGTTAAGTTCGCCTTGTATTGATACTATTTTAGCTATTTCATATCTTATTAAACTCGCGCATAAGCATAATAAACAACTGTCTATAGATGTGAAAGTGTCAGAAAGAGAATGTATAATAATTAAAAAAAAAATAACTCCCATCAATTCCATATAATCAGAGATCATTTAGTCTTATTCGTTATTCACCTAAATATAACTGAAGCATTGAGATTTTATCGACGCCACGAAACCTTAAATGAATACCGATCAGAATACAACACGACGAGCACTTAGAAGCGAATGGAATGATAAATCCGTTAACACTATAAAACATAAAAGAGTATACTTCAGCCAAATAAAACACGAAATTAATGTAACCCATAGCAACGAAGTGACGTCCCACTTCTAGCGTTCCTAGTGTTGCCATTTCGTACGTACCACCCGCTTGCATAAATTTCGATTTCACTTCGGCTAAAGTACAGATAAAATTTTCATAAAGAGACCATTACCGACGGTTCATAGCTAATTAACAAGAGTAACTGACCAACTTTCTAATCGGCTACAAGCGAAACTTGGATTAATTGTAACGGTGAATTTCGTTTTGTCGGTGAATCTGAAAATTGGGGATGGGCAACGCGGCTGAATTATTTTAAGCGACCTTGTCCTACGCTGGCACGTTATGTAACCTTGAGGCTATAATACTTTATGCGAATTAATTTTGTTTGATAATAGAATGGGCCTGGTAATGGGATGCTCGCTCCGGATTGTGTTTCCAATTGCAAAATATGTATGCTCACATTGTTTGAATTTGAATGAATTTGTTACAAGCAATTCCAAGAAAATTTATACACAAAAGTTGAGGCCTTACAGAAAGGCCCTCAACGTCACTTCAATAAACATAAAAACATTAAAATATTATGAAAAACAAAATTGAACTTTGTCTTTTTTTATAAGGCAATAATTTACAAAATAAATAAGGTATTACAAATTAACATCTCCGGCGATCAAGAAGAGCAATAAACATTAACTTAATAGGAAAGAGCTGGGAGCGATAAAAATGCGATGGTTCTTACTGACCCAGCCCCCATGCTGGGAAAACTGCTTTAGTTGTATCGCCCCGCTTTTACGCTGCACGTTACCCACGACTAATATAAGTGGTATTGAAAAAATATTTCACCCAACTACATCTTTTACACTAATTATGAATAACACTAACTACTATAATGGAGCTTATGATGGTAGATGTGGAATATTCGCACCCATGGCAACGCCATCGCCTTCGGTAACAATAAAAACGCCATATGACGCTATCCAGCTGCCATGGACACGACTATATTATGTAATATGTTGATTGTTATGTTGACACAATGTTAAAATTCGAACAGTTCGAAGGTTAACGGATAATACAAAAGTTTCCTAATAGATCTAAAAAATTTCGATCGTTATATTACATTATAATTAAATAGTGAAATTATTGGTTAATTGGAATTAATCGATTCGAATTTCTAATCGAATATCAATATCCGATGGATGACGATATTATTTTTTTATTTAGATTTTATACCAATACCTTTAATCCAACAATAACAATCTGTATCTAATTTAGTGTTGGTCTTATTACGTCGCTATCGATGAACGATCTCTTTACGAAAACCCCAGAAACATCACTAGTAATATCGATGAGATAAATTCGTAAGTTTAAGAGCGTAGACAACACGAACTGTCGCCCACCGAGGTCGTCTTGCCGTTTATGGGGCCGAGGCTGCCGTCGTATTTGGGCAGCTCCTTGCATTTGGCTTGCTGTAAGAAATAACAAATACACTTAACGCATTTCTAGTAAACAAGGTTCTAGTGCAAATATATAAAATATAACAGATAAGTTAATACAAAAAAAAAACACCAAATATGTATAATACATGAGTTATATTGTTGCCTTTAATCAGTTTTGCAACATTCCAGTATTATTTTTATTAATTTTTTAATTCAAAATAATATCTTTATGATAACAATCATTTACTATTATTTCGGACGTGGCTTTGGACTACTATCCCAAAATTTTAAGCAGCAAAGTAAGCTTAAACACGGTACCTGATGATGCTTTACTTGGATACTTTAATTGAAAATAGCCATCAACATAACGTCGCCGTTCTTGAACGGTACCTATAGGGGCTCAGTAACCGCGGTCTGGTCGAGCCGCGGGTAAACTAGGACTAAAGGCACTTAAAGGCTCGAGAAATCTGTATTGGAAGATGCGGGGGTTGGTTTTTGGGTACCACCCTTCACATCCTCTACAGCTAAGGTGAAGGCGCATTGAAGGAGGAGTCGGTATTTCTTTGGCCGCTATTCCTATCCTCCGCGACTGTGCTAGGCTGCTACGAGATGAGAGTTGACAATAGAAGTACCGTGGAAAAAGCACATACACAGCAAGACATTCGGCAAAACAGTCGGCCTTTTATCGAAATGGCTACTGGGTTAGCCCCCAGTTCCCATCGGTAGAGTCGAGATCTTGTGAATCCTATGGCCGCTAGGTGACAGATTCAGTGGAATCTAATGCCCATATAAAAGACGCCATCAGTGAGCTGTGAATTTGGGACAGGTCTGCGTGAGCGACCAGCGCAATCTAGGTCTATGATGTTTAAGTGAAAAAAGTTCCTGTATATTTAGGAGGGACCAATACGGTGCTTTTAGTCATTGCAAACAATAATGCAAAAAGAAAAAATGTTTAAAAATAATTATTAAAATATTTTTTTTGTTACAGTTACAAAGTGCGAAAATTAGAGTCGGCTTTACCGATGATTTGCCGTCTAATAGGCACATACCTAATTTTTTATTTGTCTATTTCAATCGCAAAAAATTATTATAATATCATTACTTCAATTGAACAGCGCTATTATTCGAGAAAAAATCTCAATAAATCATAAAATACTTTTTTTTTATAAAAATCGCACACCTGTACTTTAGTGTTTGACTTTAATAAATTAAACTATATAAACAAGGCCTATAAGTTATTTGCCCTTATAATAATAGATTTATAAAATATAAAGCCCACTTTGCATAGAAACACACTATAAGAAGCCAAACAACATCACTAAAGAACAAGTGAATCACATCAAGGCTTATATAACTTGCATGTATGTCAAAATTAATTAATAATAATGCCAAGCGACACTTAACAGTATGCATAAAAAGCGCCTGTGAATAATCTATTATTTTTCTCGGTAAAAAGCATTTTTATTTTCAATGATTTTTCTGGAGTAATAAATTTACAATTTATATAAAAAAGTAGTGGTGCCAAAATTAAAAACTCGCAACTGCTATTTAATACTAAACATTTATGTGAAAACTAACACCCAAACTTAGCTACATTGTACCAAAAGCAAAACAATAAATTTTATACAAGGTACAAATGACAATGCAATTGAAGTTTCTTTGATTTGTTTCAGCAGCTTTGTGTCAACTGATTATCTAATGTATAAAGTTCTCATGTCACAATGTTCATTCCCATACAAACTCCCATCCAAAACAGCTTGACTGATTCTTATCAAATTTTTATGCATATACAATAAGTCCTTAAATCGCTAACTACTTTCAAAACCCCTGAGTGATAAGGGGTGCTGCAATTTCTTTTTTAATTCTTTGGTTATTTTTGTTTGAATTTATTGTGTAGGATTGAAAGATACAAACAACCCTTAATTTGTTGGCTTTTTAGTTATCATTTTAATGAATTTAAATTTTTTTCCCTAATTAACATCAACTACTACACACATAAGTTATCCCTTCCATGTGTCTACAGGATAATCGGATGATTTATGATATTAAAATATTTATAATATAGTCTATATATTTATAATTGGGATATTATTTCAGTTAGTATTTTTAAATTTGCATTAATTGTCCAACTTTTTGTTAATTATCTTTTCTTTAACATAATTCTCCTTATATTTAATGTAAAGTCGGGTTGATGGACGTGAAATAAATAAAACAAACAATTACAATAAAAAAAAGTTACCTCCATCAATTCAACAGCAATTTCCATAAAGAGCCTTTCCACATTTTCTGCTTCCTTAGCAGACGTTTCTAGGAAGTACATACCATGCCTCTGGGCAAAGTCCTCCCCAATATGCCTCGGAATCTCCCTGTCTTCCCTATCAGTTTTGTTACCTTAACAAAGAAATATACTTTTAACTTTTTACTTATTCAGTCTCAAATATCACTTTATAATTTAGAAGCATTTAAAATACTTTAAGCTCTGACCTAAGTAAGAATAATCAATATCAGAAACTCAATACACTAATAATTGTTCTATTTTATTTTTAGATAAAGTTACAGGACAATCAGAACAATCACCAATTGGTAGTAACATTATTTATCCATAAAAAATGCTGCTTCACAGATTTTCTAACTACTCTGAGACAAAAAATGTTGTGTCTTCAATACTTAGTAAGTGAACCAGCTATCTTATTCAAACCAAAACATGAAAGTGTTTAAACATTTCATTATCAGTCTGTGCTAGTCCACAGCTGGACATAGGCCTCAACTAATGCACACCTTCTCCATTAGGGGGTTTTTAGACCATTTCCCACCACACTGCTCCTATAAGGGTTGGTGGCTGGACCAACTTCTTACTCTCATCTGATGCATGCTCACTTTTTAGACAATTGGGTGATTGACCCAAATTGTGCTATCAACCAGAACACAATGATAACACACAAGTTGTTTCCCCGTGGGAAGCAAACCCACAATCTCTGATTTATAAAGCAAGAGCTAACACCGCTAGACCATGGAGATGGTTTATTTCTGCTATCCAGCAGGAATCACTAACACTCACATTGATTATCAGCTTTTATTGGCTATTCCTAAATAAAATTAATGTAAAAATATCTTCAACTATGGCCCTTTATAGCAAGGAATAAAGAGAATTTAATTAAATTTAACATTTCTGTTTTGCACTAACTTTGTTACAGTAATGTACCAGAAAAAATATGCTTGCAGCTTTAAAATATAACTCAGAAAATGTAACTCACCAACTAAAATCCTTAGCACCTTGTTATTGGCATATTCCTCAATCTCACGAAGCCAATCAGGCAAGCAATCAAATGTTGGTTGGCAAGATATATCATAAACAAGTATAAGAGCATGAGCTGATCTATAATAGCTTTGAGTAATCGACCGGAATCTCTCTTGCCCTGCTGTGTCCCATATTTGTAACTAAAATTATAAAATTTTGGATTAAAATAGGCAAGTATGCATTTCAACCATAGACATTGACATTGTTAGCATGATTTAAAATTTATTACATTATAAAGTGATTTTGAAAATTTACATATTTAATTGTGTCTTAATGGTTCACAAAATTATGGCCAAAAAGTTATAACTTTAAGTAGGGCAGGGGCCGTAAAATTTTACCGACATAAATTCTATATTAAACGATGACTAGCCGCTTGCTCACCTTCACTTTCTCGCCATCCACTTCTACGGTTTTAATCATAAAATCAACACCTATAGTTGCCCCCTGTCCCGGAGGGAACAGGCCTTGCGTAAAGCGACGCACCAAGCACGTCTTACCAACACCTGCATTGCCGACTAGCACAACTTTAAATAGAAACTTATAATCTTCCATAACGAGCACCAAATTACATTTGTTGTAAACTAGTTGAAATCACAATAAATTATTTCTCCCATTCACTGTCACGCTTTACTGAATTGACAGTCATTACAATACGATATGAAACTGATATTCTATCTTTGTGATTATGTTACGATCAAATGCACATTATAGATAAGATTGTCACTCAAATCTAAATTATATTGAGAGATTTATACAAAACAATGAGAGTTGTGATGACTGACGAGCAAAAAAATATCGATGTCTGATTCATGCATTCGAATATACGCAGATTTTGACTTTTACAAAAGATGAAACTGAAGTCATAGATATCATGATCATTTTTCGTTTATTTATTGTTTTGTATGTTAAAAGTTTATTTCTTTGATTACTTCTATTGTATAGTGGATATAATATCCTAATATATTACTGGGGTAATTTGTACATACGAACTGTACGTCTTTGTGTTGTAAAAATTATATTGAAGATAATTAAAATGCAAAGTTTTTGTCAATACATATTTGTGCTATAGCTTAGTATGTAGTTAAGCGTAAACAAATCTTATGTCAAACAAGGCATTTCCCATCGCCACGCGATGTTTTTCTATAAAACTGAACAATGTTTGGGCGCTTATTTAGAGTGATGTAAGATTTTGAATACGTTAAATCCTTCTTGTATTTGGCAATAGTATCGGGATAGAATTATAAAAGCAATTCAATTGGGATAGCCAATATTAATAAAAAAAAGAAATCACAGTAGTGACATTCATGCTGCTATAACTTGAAAGAAACTCAAAGAAATAGTTTGGTTTTCCTTTACCCAATCAAAAACGGACCTAAACTAAGAGCGATTAAATTTCAAAGCGAGTCGTTAATTGTCAAAGGCCAAGGTAGCACATAGAAAAAAGCATTTTAACACAATGAAACTAATTAGGCTATAAAGGAAATAAATTGTCTTCTTATTTTTTAAGGGGGACCGTCTAGGGAAGTACCGCCGTGGTGCCTATTACTGCCAAAACAGAAATGCAAAATCTGTTGTGTACCTGTCTGAAGTTGTGACATAAAATAATCTCAGTGCGGCAAGATGATTTGTGCCGTTAACCCTGTATCATTATTATTATAATATTTTCTCGTTACATATCCAACATTGCTTCAAAGCGAAAGTCTTCGATTAGTGCCCCCTACCCGACATGACATACGGTGCTGAGAGTTCGACTAGTCAAACCATAAGTGTTTTAGTACCAGCTGGTTTAAAAATTAAAAATTACTAAGCGAGTTATGGGGAGGGCTATGCTCGGAGTATCCTTAAAGGACAAATATGTGATCCGTCAGAGAACCCGAGTCACCGACAAAGCCCACCGGAATAGTAAGCTGAAGTGGCAGTGAGATAGCCCAAGGGAAGAGGTGGCTTACATTAGGGCCTTTGTCTAGCGGTGGCCTGACACTGACTGATAATGATGACTCTGTATCACTTCATCATCATCATCATCATCAGCCTGTGATAGTCCACTGCTGGACATAGGCCTCCCCCAATACACCATTAGAGGGTTTTGTAACCCACCACGCTGGTCCAGTTCGGGTTGGTGGGTGGACCGATTTTTTACATGCCCATCCGACGCATGGATCATCTTACTTTTCAGACAATTGGGTGATCGGCCCAAATTGCCCTAACCAACTAGGAAACAACAATGAAAATTTGTTGAGTCCCCGCAGGATTCGAACCCACGACATCCGGTTTCTAAAGCACACACCTATACCACTAGGCTACGGAGGCAGTTAGTATCACTTAATATTTGGTGAACATCCTGCTTGTCTCGACACTTTCAATAAAATAAATGAATAATTAACCTATGTATCGAAACATAAAATTGTTAAAGGTATAATATTCACTGGCTTGTCATTTCCTTGACCTCTTGGTTCAACGCATGTCCCATCCTACCTCTAAAAGCCCTTACTGCATGGTTTTAGTTACACTAGAGCGCACAAAGGTGGGTAAGCGTATTTACGCAGTCCGACATTTCTATGGAATCGGTCGTCCCAGTTTCGCAACTGCTACGGTTATACGGCCACGCATTTTTTTTGACCGCGGGGAAATGCCTACCCATACCCGTCCTTTTGGAAGCAAAGACCAGTTATGTCGGACTCACACCGACTAAAATAACCACGTTGTTCCTTCCTGACACCTTTAGACTCGGGTCACAGGAACGGTTTTACACCTTTCTGTGACCCCACCAGGGCTGGTCGCCGGGCAGCCCCGTCTCTGGCCTATGGCCTAATCCACATTTGGACGCGCCGGAACTAACGCGTCTTACGCCTCGGCCCCTGTATTTAAGTAACAGTCTCGCCCAAGCCTGTTACGCAGAGGCCAAGGGAGCCAGGAGTTCCCAGCCACGCAGGGACAGGACTTCCAGCCACCAGCGGTGGCCCCGGTGTTAAGCTCCGCCACTAGTTCTATTTCGGCAGCAGAAGGAGGAGAGATCGACGACACCATGCCGAATGTTCCCACGGCCTTTTGCTACATGACACTGAAGCTTAACATCATATTAGACAGTAGCGTTGCTAGAGTTTCTTGCGCCACTTCTTCTCCCATCGTCAAAGCTTTAAGAAGTGGTAGTAAATTAGCCAGAGCCCTTCAAGCTATGAAATATGTCCTTAAGAAAGCGTCTGAATCAAGCCGAAGTCTCGGCCCACCTGGGCAACCTTCGATTTAGCATGCTGGTGGGAACCACAAAGTGAGGGCCCACGCCTATGCTTTCCTTTTCGGGGTCCTTGGTGTTTTAGGTAACACCATGGGGAAATGCAACTCCCTCCCCCTCCCTCACACACGCACAGGGTAGAGTTCTTTTTGGTTTATTCCAGAGAGCAGCAAATCCTGTCAATAAAAAATTGTGTCATAGATACTTGATTCCTGACGGCAGATATAAAAATTCAGGACATTATTGGAGTGTATTTGAAGTTTCCATCAAGAATCAGATTGGGTTACTTTTACATTATTGTAAAACTTATAACTTTTAACGGATTTGGACTTTTAACTCTATTGATTCGGACTTTTTGATATACCTTAATATCGGATTCGAAAAATCACCCGGAAACATCATAACAAGCAATAACAAGACCTGGCTGTATTGATTAAAGTACTTTGCCTTTCCCATTAGGGATCCTGACGTCTTGTTACTGTCAAAAGAAATGCCTGCTAGCCCGGGGTGGGGGGGGGGACACTTAGAAAAGATCAGACAAAACAGATTTTGCAGTTTGACCTTTATGGGATAGGTGACGCCTTTTTTAAATCTATCATACCGGTCGATTATTAGTCTTACTAGATGGCAGTAACGTAGAGTAGATAAAGAAAACTAGAGAATAACTTGGTTTAACTGATAAAAATGTTAAATATTAATTAAGATACAACATATTTCAATAATATTTATAACAATAAAATATTATAAATAATCAATTATACCGGAAACAAGTATTTATATATTTTTTATGAAAATATTATCACCATATAAACAGAAAGTAATGGTGAAGACTACGCACACATATATATGCGTGTATATACATAGCACACTAATAAAATTGCAACTATTTGAACGTTCCTCGACTCTAAAATACAGAGTGCGCTTTCAATGTAATCAAAACAACGGTTCGAGTGTCCACTCTTACTGTACACTATTGGTATACTCTTTGCTGCTAGCCTAAAGCTGGGCTGAAGTCTGCAGCCTGTATCAATTACAACTTGTTCCCTTAGAGCTTTTTTGATATATGTTTAGTAACCGATTAATATCACGATTGCATGGTATTGGAAATTTGGCATTTTGAAATCCGAAAGCTGCTGAAATATTAATAGAAAGCTATGTCAACTTTAAGTTATACCACACGGACTGAAGGTCAAACAAGTATTGATACTGTGTTATGGACTATTCCTAATTTTGTACTATTGCTGGAAAATAAAAGCAAGCGAGAGTTCAGAAGCAATGAATCAAACATTATTGGTAAAGATGTGATCTATGCAAAGTTTCAAATGAAAATTAAATTTTTGGGACACGGAAATGATATAATTGAAATTTACTATCTTTCACCAAACCCAGTATTTGTGAAATCAGTATTAACGATATGCTTGAAGCGCTTTGAAGAGCGCTCTATAGTAATAGAAGACTATCACACAGTTCAGGCAAACAAGTGGCAATATTTAGCTTCATTGTTTAAAAAGGATATTACGGATATTAATGGGCGAGATTTATTTCTATTAAGCGATGGAAGCTTGCGTTTTAAATTTCAGTTCATGAATTCTATGGATGTAAAAGTAGATGCATCTAAATTACCTGAAGCACAGTTGAGCAATGATTTTGGGAATCTACTAAGCAGTGGAATGTTCTCAGATATTACCATGAAATCTATTGATGGAATAGAGTTTAAAGTTCACAAAGCCGTGCTCGCAAGCAGAAGTGATGTCTTAAAGGCACACTTTGAACACAACACTTCAGAATGTGTAACAAATGTTGTGGAATGCCCACTTCATTCAGAAGTATTAAGCGAAGTACTGACATATATTTATAGTGACAAGGCCCCAAAAGTTGATGAAATTCCAGAGAAGCTCCTGGCTGCTGCTGATTTCTACCACCTGGATAGGCTTAAAACCTTATGTGAGGAAGCCCTCCATAAGAAAATAACAATTGAAAATGCAATTGAAAACTTGCAACTGGCAGATTTATATTCTGCTAAAAAGCTAAAAAAACTAACATTGGAGTATATTAGGGATGGTCAAGCTAAACTTATAACAAAAACTGAAGGATGGGCCAAAGTGGAATCTGTGGAATTGATAAAAGTTATTTATGAGTATATTGTGGCTGATGAGGTCGAAGCAGACATTAAATGAGGCACTGACTGATTATGCATTAATCTGACTTTATTTTATATTTTTTTGTATATATAATTTTACATGTTCCTTTCTGTTGATGTGAAGTCTTGACCACATGCATTGGTATAAGATTTTTACCATTATTTTAAGGGATGTGTGATAAAAAAAAGAAAGATCTTCTCTTTTTATTTAAAATGGCTCCACCATGAGTGACTAAGAATCACTAGATTCTGTCAACATCAAGGTTGTGTAAAACAAAAGAGTCAGAATGGTGCTATATATAGTACAGTAAAGAGTTGATTATACTTAGATGGTTGGCATACTTGACAGATACAAAACAAATAGTATGTACTTTTGTTCTTATAACAAAGAGTGACATGAAGATTGTCAGGGACAGCAAAAACAGCTAAAAATAATAAGGATTCAGGGGAGGAGAGGAAAATGGCAGAACTTAAAAATCCTAATATATAAATAAGAAATTTGTTTTTATTTTGGTAGGGTTGAAAAGGAATATTAACAAATCTAAGGAAGAAAACAATAATGGGGAACTCGGAGAATTCTAAATGGAGGAATGCAAATGTTCCAAAGTACTTTCAGCTAAGCTACATTGGCCTTGAATGGTTGATTATATGCAGTTTAGCTAAAAAACACTGGAGAGCTAACATGTACCTAATGGAGATGGATAATCATGGATGTAATTAATTAAGAAAAAGAATGTTCCAAAATGAACTTTCCTTTCTTTTGGTTTCTATTAGGATATAAGGACACTAAAAAAAAATACTTGTAAATAAAACAATTGTTGATAAGAAAAAGTACCCTACATGAGTATACTTTTGTAATATGTATTTATTGCTTTATGATCATATCTTTTATTATTGTTGAAGTAAAGTTATTGACATTTTACGGATAAAACCGTTTTGGTATAACTCATCACAAGCTATGTCAAGTCATATAAGAGTTGGGAATTAACACATTTTTATTGGTTTGCTACCACTGTGTTCAATCCCCAAGCGCTTTTTAACCAATTACAGTGTTTTGCCACAATTGGACATTGACGTTATGACTGGACCATATCAGCCTAATGAAGTCCACTGCTAAAGAAAGGCCTACCCCATGAGCTGCCGTTCTGTGCCACCTGTGTCCACTGACTCCTTGCACATTTATACAGGTTATCACTCCATCTTGTGGGTTTATTTGTGATAATTTCATATTTTGTTTAGATATAGTTTGTAATGCTTAACTTTAAAAGTAAACACTTTGTTAGCATCATAATTAATTTATGCTGTGCTATACAGAGTGTTAGGATTAAACAGTAAAGCATTATTCAGTTGTAGGCTGAATAACAATGTTAAATTTTATGCTGTTTTACCTATTTAAACAATTTACATGTTGCCACCATCATCTTATTTATTTAAAAGGATTCTTGATCTTATTATTTATATTGTATGAAATATATGTTAAGGTGATTAATCATTAGGTAATTTAATTTAATTAATTTACCCTTCAATTATGCCAAAGAATTTTTGGATTCTTATTATTGGCTGTGTTAAATAATAAAACTGTCAATGCTTTGCATTTATTTTTCATTACCACTATCACTATCATTGTCACGTCTGTCACTATCATCATTGCTGTCACTTTCATCAGAACTAGAATCACTAAAACTGTAATTATGCTGTAAATGTGCCCGATTAGTGTTCACAAAGAGTTCATCTTCATCGACGGAGACAAGTTCTTTATTACCATCTTCAAACTCTTTTGGCCAAACATTATTCTCTTTGTAATATTTAATAGAGTCCTTGTTCATTATTTTTACAATTTCTGCCTTCACTTTGTCACCTTCGAGTATTGGTTCAACGAGGATATAGTCACCTCGCTTTACCCAGATATTCTTTCTAAATTTTGTTGGCATTGACACTAAATATTCTTCACCACTGGGCGTAGATATCTAAAAACATGTAACTAGTTTAAAAAAGTTATATATATATATATTGACAGGCGAGACTAAGTTAACAAAATCGATGGTGGATGCATATAATTGAGAAATTTTATTATTTACCTCGTGAAGATTGTTCCCTTTACTTTTTAAAACCTTTACAATACTTTGATTTTCCTTCGGCAACTCATAATCATCCCACAAAGCTTCGTTCATCACGTGTTTCCTTTTGGTTACTTTGGACATATTTATAGGAAATTATAGAACCATAGATAGGCTTTTAAAAGTTACAAAAAATTTCGTATGTGATTCAATCGCGTTATTGTTTGGTTTCGCTTAACCTCAAAATTGCAAGATTGTTGTTGTTTTAATTTATCCCTAATGGGAAAGGCAAAGGACTTTAGTCCATACAGCCAGGTCTTGTTCTTGGTAATATTTGCAATTTTTATAGATTTAAAGGCCAAGCCATGTCTTCATAGTTATTGATGTTAAGGCCGAAGCCATGTCTTGTCTTATTATTCTTGATCATAAGGCCTAAGCCACTTCTTTGATGTTGATTGGTCAAAATGGTCGAAGTCAAATCCATAAGCAATAATAGTAGTATCCAAACAAAATTTGTATTTCCAGGTGATTGTTACATATCCGATGTTAAGGTAAGTCCGGGAGTACAGTCATAACAGTATCCGCCATTATTTTAAATATGTTCATTATATACAACAACACCACAACACCTTAATTTAATTTAGCACTGCACAAGATCCATTTCTAAATAATTTGCACTTATATCATTAATATTTACTTAGCTATTTTAAATTACATGAAACCATTTTGTTTCACACTCTGGTTTTGTTAGAATTAAATTTTTTCTTTTTATAACAATTGATTGACGTCTCCGCATGGTTCAAGGCGCCAATCTCAAAATTGCAAGATATGACATTGACAAATTGTCATGATAAAAAAATATTTGGACAAAACTGGTTAATGGACATTGGCTTTTAGTCCAAATGAAAATCTCAATTGTAAATTATTTGATATCATCATCATCAGCTTTTCTTAGTCCACTGCCAAACATAACACTTTTCCAATTAACGTCAGATGGTCAATCCCTCGCCACTAGCAGTCTACAACCTGGGCACCAAAGAAATGCTGATAAAAATATTTACAGCAATGAATGTAATGACTGTTATCATAATACATATTTGAAAATGTTATGTTCATAAACATAAAACATTTTGACACACATAATATAAATAGTAGGAATAAGCATAATTTTCTTCTTCTAAAGACTAGATTCCGAAAGACAATGAAATCTTTCATGGGACAATGTATACCCTTCTACAACTAAACCCAGGAAACGTTTAGCTATTATATGTAAATAAATTTCCAAAAGTTTTAAATGAACTTTTGTGTGATAAAGGATATTATTGTTGTAATTTTATTTTATTTATTTATTTAATAAGGTACATCCAACAGCATAAAATATAATTACATTTACACAAACATATTATTAACATCAGGATGTTATCCTTATATTTATCCTATTATAGGTATACACAACATTTTTGATACAAAAGGTAGAATTTCCAGAAGCAATGGCTTTGAATGTGTATTCGTTTGTAAAAAGATAAACAGAGAGATAAAAATCAAAATTTTTTTGTTTAAGCAAAAAATAAAAATTGAAAATATAACTTTGAATATCTATTTATTGCTTTATGATCTATTTTATATTGTTAAGTAAATTATTGACATTTGATAAAACCGTTTGATAACTCATCACAGCTAGCAGTCATATAAGATTGGAATTAAATTTTTTGTTCTACCACGTTGAATCAGCCTTTAACCAATACAGTGTTTTGCACAATTGGACTTTTGCGTATGACTGACCATATCAGCCAATAAGTCCATTCAAACAAAGGCCTACCCCATGAGCTGCCGTTCTGTGCCACCTGTGTCCACTGACTCCTTGCACATTTATACAGGTTATCACTCCATCTTGTGGGGGTTGTTACATTGGACTTTATTTGTGATAATTTCATATTTTGTTTAGATATAGTTTGTAATGCTTAACTTTAAAAGTAAACACTTTGTTAGCATAATAATTAATTTATGCTGTACTATACTGTTTAATCCTAAGCATTATTCAGTTGTAGGCTGAATAACAATGTTAAATTTTATGCTGTTTTACCTATTTAAACAATTTACATGTTGCCACCATCATCTTATTTATTTAAAAGGATTCTGATCTTATTATTTATATTGTATGATATATATGTTAGGTGATTATATTAGGTAATTTAATTTAATTAATTTATATTTAATTAATTTACCTTCAATTATGCAGAATTTTGGATCTTATTATTGGCTGTGTTAAATAATAAAACTGTTGATGCTTTATTTATTTTTCATTACCTATCACTATCATTGTCCGCTGTCACTATCATCATTACTGTCACTTTCATCAGAACTAGAATCACTAAAACTGTAATTATCTGTAAATGTCCGATTAGTGTTCAAAAGAGTCATCTTCATCGACGGAGACAGGTTCTTTATTACCATCTTCAAACTCTTTGCCAAACATTATTCTCTTTGTAATATTTAATAAGTCCTTGTTCATTATTTTTACAATTTCTGCCTTCACTTTGTCTCCTTCGATATTGGTTCAACGAGGATATAGTACCTCTTCACCCAGATATTCTTTCAAATTTTGTTGATTGACATAATTTCTTCACCAGGCGTAGATATTCAAAACTATGTAACTAGTTTAAAGCAAGCGTTATATATATTGATTTAGGCGAGCATGTCTGTCTTATATTATAAGGCAAGCCATCTTTGATGTTGTTGGTCAAAATGGTCATATCAAATCCATGAGAATAATAGTAGTATCAAACAAAATTTGTATTTCCAGTGAATTAGTTACTATCCGATGTTAAGGTAAGTCCGGTACAGTCAAAGTATCCATTATTTTACAATATGTTCATTATATCAACACCACAACACCTTAATTTAATTTGCATCACAAGATCCATTTCTAAATAATTTGCACTTTATCCTTAATATTTACTTAGCTATTTTGAAATTATATGAAACCATTTGTTCAACTCTGGTTTTAAGTTAAATTAAATTTTTTCTTTTATACAATTGATTGAGTCTCGCCATGGTTCAAGCCCAATCTCAAATAAGATATGACATTGACAAATTGTCATAATAAAAAATATTTGGACAAAACTCCTTTATGGACGTTAATGGACATTGGCTTTTAGTCCAAATGAAAATCTCAATTGTAAATTATTTGATATCATCATCATCAGCTTTTCTTAGTCCACTGCCGAACATAACACTGTTCCAATTAAGTTCAGATGGTCAATCCCTCGCCACTAGCAGTCTACAACCTGGGCACCAAAGAAATGCTGAGAAAAATATTTACAGCAATGAATGTCATGACTGTTATCATAATACATATTTGAAAATGTTATGTTCATAAACATAAAACATTTTGACACACATAATATAAATAGTAGGAATAAGCATAATTTTCTTCTTCTAAAGACTAGACTCCGAAAGACAATGAAATCTTTCATAGGACAATGTATACCCTTCTACAACTAAATCCCAGGAAACGTTTAGCTATTATATGTAAATAAATTTCAAAAAGTTTTAAATGAACATTTGTGTGATAAAGGATATTATTGTTGTAATTTTTATTTTTATTTATTTATTTAATAAGACACCAACAGCATAAAATATAATTACATGTTACACAAACATATTATTAACATCAGGATGTTATCCTTATATTTATGCCTATTATAGGTATACACAACATTTTTGATACAAAAGGTGAAAAAAATTACAAAAAAAAAGTTACAAAGAATCTATTATTATGAACTAGTAATACATAAGAAAAATCTGTTAAAATGGCAAAGTTTACAAGAATACAATACTTAACTTTCCTTGAGAAGAGATTGTAATTTAGATTTAAAATTTTTTAATGAAATGTGATTGTAATTGCTAAAAATTCTCGAAAGTGGTTGATGCAGCCCCAGATTTGTTCGAAATGTAGGAACCATAAAAAGTCTTTGAATTCGAGTTCTAGGGTATTTAAACGGAACCGACAGTCGTATCTTTTCAAGAAGTGCTGTACACGTAATACTACCGCGGACAATTTTATGCAAAAAAGATAGGTCAGCAACAATCCTTCGATTACGTAGTGTACACATGCTGAAATATTTCAGTCGATGATCGTAAGGCTCTCTATAAAGGGTTCTCTGGGCTGACATGTAAGAAAGGAATTTGGTAAAAACGCGTTGAATTTTTTCGATACGCTGCGAGGATACATTGTAAGTAGGATTCCAAACAACTGACGCAAACTCAAGGTGTGAAAGAACGAAACTGTTGTACAGGCGTATCCTGGTTTTTGTAAGTTTAAAAAGTTTTGTATTTCTTTTTATGAATCCATACATCCGTGCTGCTTTTTTAACAATTTTGTCCACATGCGCATTAAAAGTAAGTTTACTGTCGATAATTACTCCCAGGTCACGAATCTCATGCACGCTTTCTAACAGCGCATCATTCAAGTAGTAAGCAGAAGGAACCACCTTTCTTTTTTTGGTAAAAGTTATATGATAACATTTACTGATATTCAGTTTCATGTTGTTGTTGTAACACCACGTTTCAATATTAATTAAGTCATTTTGAAGATGTTGTTTGTCATTTTCATTACGTATTATTTTATAGATTTTAAAATCGTCCGCAAATATAGAGATTTGACAATGTTTCACGCATGTAACTATATCGTTGTAATGACACGTAGTAACTTGATATATACACACCCTGGTAATGAACTGGTTCGCTTCAGGATATTTCAAACTATTAAATTGTGGTGTTTTTTAAAAAAAAAATTTAAAACTTATTGAAAAAGAAATAAAAAGTCCCGTTGAGTTTCTACGCCGGTTCTTCTCAAGTTAGAGGCTTCCATTTCCGAATCGATAGCAGTTTATTTGAAAATCAATAAAAAGCTTCCACATTAAATAAAGATATTTGATATTGACTATGATTCGCTTCCTGCTTTAACCGGCTACTACACGGAGATCGGCGTCCTATCTAGTCGGGGTCGATCAACGCTTCGTCTTCCGAACGCGGCCTCCTCTCAAAACCTCATTGGCCCATCAACCATCGATTCTATTCTTTGTACTTTGTCAGTGACTTTAGTTCTTTGACGGATTAATTCATTATGATGTTTAATTCCTTTAAACCAAAGCCAGCTTCATCCGACGCTAACAAAACACCCGTAGTGGAAATACGAATACCTTCATATACTTAATAAACATCACATGTATATAAAAATACGACCCATGACGCAATCTTTGAAACACAATTAAAAGAAACAAGAATAGCCGCATCGAGTAAAGCTAATTACATTCGCACTGAAAAGTGAATTTGCTCATTGCATGTCCATGTTCACGCGTATTATACTGTTCATCGGTCCATGTCCATATAAAAAGCAATCTTCATCAGCGAGCAGAGCTGTTACGTCCGCAGTCCTATTCAGCGCGCAGGAGAAAGGCAGATCGCTTCTGAGGCGCGGCTTACAAGGTACACGATAGAGCTGTCATCGCGCCGCACAGCAACTATGTACACTTATTAAAGGAGTTAATCAATCTTTATTCGCGCAACTCATAAATTGTATGATATTCAGAAAAAATAATAAACGATTCTGACTACATAAACGAGATTCGTGCACATACACTCGTGCTCCTAGATCTCCGTAACTATGAACATGTAATCAACATGTCACCCATAAAATGGGCAAAGAAATTACTGAAAGAGTTGTACGACTGACCGTACACAGTATAGACACAGTACACAGAGTATTAAAATGAGGCAACAAACCTATAAGATTCAGTTGGACGAAAGAGCGAAAATATATCAATTTACCGACCAAAACTTGTATACATTGCTACCGGCCACTCCACCCAGCTTTGAATCCGAGCAAATTACCGATTTTACAAAACACTCGAACGAAGAAACTACAATTATCACGCCACGCTGGTCCACTGCGGGTTGAGGGTGGACCGAATTTTACATGCCCATCTGACGCATGGATTAGCTCGAATTGCCCTAACCAACTAGGCAACAACATTGGAAAATTGTTGAGTCCCTGCAAGATTCGAACTCAACGTTTCTAAACATTCAATTATTTGTTATTATATGCATTATTAGTCTTATCACTACTTTAGTCCAGTTATTTAAGTGAATGTATGTTGTTGTTAGGAACGGGGATAGAGAAATCATTAATTTTATTCTAATGTACATCCATTACAATAATATATAGGCTCATTATATCAACGCCATGTCACTAAACAATTAAAAAGTAATGTGTTTTATATTAATTATCATTATAATTGTAACAGATAACTGTAATAATAATCATTTTATATACGTTATTCTCCTTTTGTAAGTTCCACAATTTTTATCGCATTGTATATTTTTATAAAAATAGATGCACTTTACAAATAAGACACTTTTACACACAAGTATTTCTCAATAAAAGTCAACCTTAATTAAGTAGATACGTCAATTTGTATAAAAATATTAATTTACACTACAAGTATTGAACATAATCTAAAATGGAATTAATACATGAAAAATGACTTCAACTATATCATCATCAGCCTGTGATAGTCCACTGCTGGACATAGGCCTCCCCTACCCCCTCTTATCCATTAGGGTTTTGACCGATCCCACCACGCTGGTCCAATGCGGGTTGGTGGTGACGCATGGACCATCTTACTTTTCAGACAATTGGGTGATCGCCCAAATTGCCCTAACCAACCAAAAATAACGGTAACACAAAGTTCTTTCCCGCAGGATTCGAGCCCACGACCTCCGGCTTATAAAGCAAGGCCAATACCTGTTAGCCACGGATGCGATTATTTTAGTAATATATCTACTAAGTACTAAAATCCAATACTAAGACTTGTATTTGGGTCCTTGGTCACCATCCATAAATTACGTCACTCACTCAAGGGAGCCAACATGTTACAACTCCTAAGTTACGTAAAATCTTACATTTAAATCTTAATGTTAAAACTATACATTTTCAGTAATTTAATCTTCCTAAAAAGATTGTACGCATAGAGAAGTCGTATAGATAGAAAAAATATAATTTCCTCGTCTATATCATCAAATTCGTGTGACATAATTAACTGCTCAACAACGGATCGTAGAGAATCATTTATTCAGGCCGCATTTCTCTATAGCGTCGATTATGGTCAATGACTCTCCATTCGGTATCCCATAGCCCCTCTCAAGGCCGTGGGGATTGGAAGGCGTTGTGCAACAGAGGTTCGACTCTTTCCTCAACACTTGGTCCACCTCCACGGAAGTGAAGAACGCGACGGACAAAGGCAGATCGTTTAGTCCCACCCTGAAAAAGCGAAAGAATACGTTAAAGGATTTTTGTTTCCATCACTAGCCGATGCCCGCTTCTATGCCCGCGTGGTTTTTAATAACATCATCCAAAGTTACTTTCAGTTACATCATCTATCTTCCAGTGACTAACTTGATAGATAACACACCCACTACAAGACTACTTGATAGATAACACACCCTGGTAATCCTGAGAACTGTTCGCTCCAGGTGATGCTTCCTATTTCAAAGCGGTAAAGTGTAAGGTTTTATGTAAAAGTTTTGTAAAATTTATTGAAGAAAAAGGAAAAAAAAAAGTCCCGCTGAGTTTCTTACGCCGGTTCTTCTCAGGTCAGAGGCTTCCATTTCCGAACCGGTGGTAGATTATTTGACACTCAATAAGAAAGTGTAATGCTTCCATATTGAATAAAGATATTTGACTTTGACTTTGACTTTAAGTGAAAGTCCCGTCTAAATCTATAGATTAGCCAGAACAAAAAGACAGATGGACAAAAAATGGTTAATAATGGTTATTGTGATGTTACAAACAAGCAGTTTATTTTAATTTATGTACACTATTTGCGTAAGCAATAGGAAGTAAATCGTGACCTATAGCAGGTTGTTATTATTAATGATAACACGACCTGGTATTAAATTCGGCTGCTGTTCGGTATTCAGCCAATTCGGTCACATTTTTTGGTTTCGGTATTCGGCCGACTGCCGAATATCAGTTCATGTAAAAACACACATCATATTACTCAAAACTGTATATACTCAATAGCAAATTACAATACTCTAATAAGTAAAAATTAATGGTTGAAATATTTTTTCGCCGATCTTCGGCTATTCTCATCCAGCCCGCACCGGCCACTGCGAACGTCGTCACCCCATCTCGCCGCAGGGCGTCCTACACTGCGTTTGCCGAGCCTCGGTATAATATATATATTCAATAAAGATATATGAATTTGAATATAGCTACAAAATTGTGCCAAAACCGTAAAAATATTCTTACTAATAAGGTGTCATTGAAGTTTGGCCCGGCTTCACCAATAGTAACGCTACACGGAGTGACGCCGTTTTGTTTTTTTTTAAAACGAAATTCATTGATTGGCTTTGTACTTACCGTTGTGAGCAGAAAGCTCTGGTAAATAGATTCGTTATGTGCAACGCTAAAGCGGTCCTGTATTTCAAATCGTCCGCAACCAAGTAACGCACCTCGTCGTGGAAGCTCAAGCAGAATCTGCAAAATGAAACGTACGATACAAAATGCTTGACAGTTTTATATTCACTGCGGATCAGAATTGCGGTTTGAAATACGGTTCAAACAGCTGAATAATTCAATTGGATACCACTAAGGTTTTGCCTGATGATATTGTAAAATAAAATCTTTACAGGCAATCGGATGATCCACCTCAAATAACTAAGAAACAACAATAAAATGTTGTTTAATCCTCGCAGGATGGGACCCGCGACCAGCGGTTTTTAATGCACTAGCCTATACCAATGGACTACAGAGGCAGTTAAACTTTACCTTACTAGTATTTTTAAAAGTAAACGCCTTTGAGACAATCGGGTGCTACGCCAATACGCCCTCAAACAATCAGATAACGACAGTGACGTTAGTGGTAAATATCTAAGCGAAAGGTGGCAACCTTTATGGTAAGTGGTAGTTGCCGTCCGAGGCGTTACCGTTATGGCACCTAATATGTTCCGGTTCAAAGGGCACCATAGATAGCGTATTAACTGGGTAAATAAGACGTGATACCCACCAATCCGCATTGGACCAGCGTGGTGGGATATGGTCCAAAAACCCCCTAATGGATAGGGGTGTATGAGGGGAGGCCTATGTCCAGCAGTGGACTATCAAAGACTGATGATTATAATGATGATGATATTCTATATCTCACGGTAGGCAGCGCGTTGGTGATACCACTCGTATTACCGATGTCTATGGGCGACGGTGGCCACTTTCCATTAGGTGGCGCGACTGCTCGTCTGTCTTGTTGTAGGCAGTAAAGAAACGCCACAACCTCCGGTTTCATGAGCCCATACTAGGCTACGGTAGCAGTTAAACTGTAACGTGTTATAAATATATGTTACAGTATTTTCAAAAATAAACTGCCTTCGTAGCCTAGTGGTATGGGCGTGTGCTTTAGAAACTTTTACTTATATTAGGGGAGGCCTATGTCCAGCAGTGGACTATCACAGGCTGATGATGATGATGATTTTCAAATGGACGCCATCTATCACCTCGCTTTCGGGGCTAGATGGGCCATAGAGACCAGCATTAGGTGTAAGAAATCGGCGGCCGCGCTCTGCACCGCCCAGTTCAGCCTAGTACCGGCCCATCTCCCTGCTGACTTTTCTAAGGCACGGGACAGGCGTCCTTCTAGGAAGGCAGTAGAGGGCGCCTCTGAATCTGTATAGAATGCAATAAAAACATTAACGACCCATTGACATAGTGGTTAGTGATAATAACTGTTAGGCAAAGAAACACGCTCTTTCTATCGACACTTCAACATCGAACCAGCCATTCCAGTTATTAGCCAGAACAAACAGATAGGCCGACATAGATTTAAAAAAAAACGTTGTTTTGCATTATTTATATATCACAAAGTTAAAACGCAAAGCTGACACGTCAATTTTATTTATTTGTTTAAATTAGAAAACAACTTACCAGCAATTTCCTCCAGTTTGTTGAACATATCCGACTCAGTGCCGCCCACCCATCGGGGCCTCTCGAACATCTCTTCGACCCTCTTGCCGCTGAGTTTGGCCAATCTCATAGCTTGGTACGCGGCCATCTCTACCTCCTATCCAGTCATATTTTTCATGTATTTTTATTTATAAGACACATATATACATTTTAAATGAATCTTACTATGATTAGTGATTAAATGATACAAAACGTTTCACTTTAATTTTAGTTATATACACAAAAACGAACCGCTTCCGTCTATGCTTTACAAACCGGCCGCCGTGGGTTCGGATCCCGCGGAGAAACGACTTGGAGTTATAGTTCTTTTCTAGTTTGTTAGGTCAATGTGGACAGATCCAGACAGAACCCAAGTGTCTGAAAAGTAACATGATCCACGCGTCGGAGGGGCATGTAAAACGTCGGTTCACCCGCTAACCCGCATTGGACCAGCGTGGTGGGATACGGTCCAAAAACCCCCAAATAGAGAAGGGGAGGCCTATGTCCAGCAGTGTATTACACAGGCTGATGATGATGACGTATTTTATAAAATAACTAGCGACCCGGCCCAGCTTTGCACGGGTGCTATGCCGATAATGAATATACCTAGAATATTAAGAGTGTGTTTATATATAAACCTTTATTTAATCACTATTTATAAAAAAAAAACGATATCGAAATCCGTTGCGTAGTTTTAAAGATTTAAGCATACATAGGGATATAGGGACAGAGAAAGCGACTTTGTTTTATACTATGTAGTGATGTCTATGAAATTTGCAGTTTGGTGCAAAGTGCACGTCGTTATCCGCTCGTTACTGCTTGAAGTCGGAAATATTTGTCGTATAAGACAAATGTTGTTATGATTCGATCGTCTCTTATGGAATAACAGTTCGGTGACTATTCAAAAACAAACACGCTTTGTTTGGTTATTGTTTAAATTATATTGTAAAAGATGACAAAAAAATAAGTCCCGCTGAGTGACACAGGCCAATGATGATGATTCGGTTATTTCACTATTCGTGGCGAATCTATTGGATATTATTAATATGAATGGATATTTGATTATTTTAAAAGATGACATAAAAAAATAGCCCGCTGAGGTTCTTAAGCCGGTTCTTCTCAGGTCAGAGGCGTCCTTTTCCGAATCGGTGGTAGATTTTTGACAATACAATAAGTGAGTGTAACGCTCCCATGTTAAACAAAGATATTTGACTTAGAATTTGAAATCAATTATCATATCAATTCTATTTTTTTTCGCTTGGGTATAAATTTAAAAGCAATAAAATACAAAAGTTCCAACTCACCGTTTCTTCCGCATCTTCATCGATCAGGCCCTCCATATATTTCCTCTTGAGTTTGTACACTCGTCTTCCTTTGGTCGACGTGAACATTTTTCCCGCCTTGCTCTTCGCCTCGGAAGACGTCATCGTCGGGTTGAACTGCTTTAGAAGCCGTTCGGCGAAGTTTTGACCGGCACCTGAGAAAGAATACCTATTAGGTCCTAACCTTTCTTTTTAATAAGGCGCCGTCTGTGGTAGTACCACCGCGGTGCCTATTTCGGTCGCAAATCAATAGTGTTAAAACACTACTGTCTTCCGGTTTGAAGGGCGGTCAGCATACTGGGTTAACGAGAAATAATATCTATGTCTCAGAGCGGTGATTTATGGCGTCTTATGCTGCTTTTCTTATGGGCAGAATGTTTCACTTGCCATCGGGTGGATGTCTTGATCGTCTCATCGCTTAAACCAACTAAGAAAAGCTGATAGGATTTTATTTGATCGATATACGAGATCAGTCAACTACGCATGAAATATTATAGGAGATCACAGGTCGCCTGTACTTTTTGTTCTTGAAAACCGGCACCACTCGGGAGAGATAAGACGCAGGACCGACTTTAACATACCCATTTGACGCATGGATCATCTTACTTTATAGGCAATCGGTGATTATCCTGCGTTACGCTAACCAACTAGGACACAACTTAGAAAAGTAGTTGAGTTGAGAGGATTCCAAACCACGGCCTCAAGTTTCTAGCTCAAGCCCATATCATAGTTGCTGCAAGAATACAATTTATAATAGTTATCATCCTGTATTATGGGTTTTTTGACCGTATCCCACCACGCTGATCCAATGCGGGTTGGTGGAGGGACCGACTTTTTAATGTCCATCCGACGTATGGCTCATCTTACTTTACAGACAATTGGGTGATCGGCCCGAATTGCCCTAACCAACTAGGAAACAAAAATAAAATTTGTTGAGGCCCCGCAGGATTCGAACCCACGACCTCCTGTTTCTAAAGCATACGCCCTTACCACTAGGCTACGGAGGCAGTCCATGCGAGGCATAATAGTTATTATCGCAAATCGCCTTCACCACGCCTCGTCATTAACACCCATACCGTAAATCCTGGCGTAGTTGATGACCTTGGCGTGGTCGCGGTTGACGCCGGCGGCCTTGGCCGTGAGCGAGTGCAGGTCGGTGCCCTTGGCCTTGTCCCCGGCCAGCACCGCCCAGCCGAAGGGGGTGCCCCCGCAGACGCCCACGCCGCTGTCGCCCAGCAGAGCGGCTATCCACAACTCCTGCGTATTCAATGACGTTCATTCAAGTCGTAACGATCGACATTTAGTACTCGTACGATCTATCTGCAAATTGTGTTATTGGTCAAAAGAAAACTGGGCTAAGGAAAACCTTATGGAGTTTGACACCAATTGTGATTTCGCAGAATACCGAATATTCTGTCAGCCGAAGCGCCGAATATTCGGCCGCCGAACATTCGGAACAAATTATCAGTTATAAGTAGTGCCCGACCGAAATTTCGGTTTCGGCCAAAAATCAAGTTTCGGCCGCAGTTTCGGTTTCGGCCGAATTTGGCCGAAACTTTTGCCGAAACCGAAACTGGTTTCAGAAGTTGTCATGCTATCAAAATCAAATGATTTTAAAATGGAAACAAAATTGTATCGAAAGTTAAGTGTATCAAAACTCAACTGAGCTCAAATCAGTGGATTTTAGTTCAGACAACCATTTTAAGCTACTTAAATAGATCGATGATTCTTCTAGAACGACGAGAAGGGATCAAAAAGTAGTAACTACAAAATAGATACTCCTTGGTAACAAAAATAATTAAATACTGGAAGGCATAGCTCAGATATTTGTTACGTTAATAAAAATAATCTTCGATTCTCTTTTGCTTTTTTTCTGAATGTAGTGATTTGATTGCCTTCCTCGGCACGTTTTCTCTACATTGTAGAAAAACCAAGTGCGGGCTTGTTAGCGAAAACCTCTGGTAAAAAATAATAACGGCGCATAATATCCAATGCGATTGTGAGGCAACATAAGAGTAGTCTACTCTGCCGTATTCCATTGCCATAAGGCGAGTGTCCCAATTTTGTATGAGAACGAGCACGGAAGACAAAATGACATTGACCCATCAACCTCATTTTTCCAAGAAAATGCTGCTAAATTCGAAACCTGTTTTAAGCGATCAAAGAATTACCATCCGATAGCTAATTCAAGGAACGGGCATTTTAAAAACATTTAGCTTTCATCTGTAAATTATTAAAGGATATTATTGCTGTAATGACTTGATAGATAACACACCTTGGTAATGAACTGCTCGCTCCAGGCTATTCCAAACTCTTAAAATATAATGGTGTATGTAAAAAAAATTGTAAAATTAATCGAAAAAAGAAAAAAAAATCCTCTGAGTTTCTTACGCCAGTTCTTCTCAGATCAGATCAGAGGCTTGCACATCCAAACCGGTGAAAGTTTATTTTACAATCAAAAAGATAAGTGCTTCTAAATTGAATAAAGATATTTGACTTTGACTTTCATATGGAGGTATTCAATCCACATTGACACAACTTTTGTATATGAGAAAAGTCTCCGCAAGTTGCCGAGAATCAAAAACAATATTGATTTGACATTTCGAAAATATTGTTGGACAAGTTATAAGAAGATTCGGAAAACTTTGTTGTCTCGTTTTGTAACAGTCGATGAAACATAATGATGGGTTATCCTTTTGGACCTGGAGACAAAACTGAAATGTTCGCAATGAAAACCACCATCCGCGCCAACCCCGAAGAACTTTCATGCCGTGGCATCGACTGGCAAGGTTATGGCCTCAATATGTTGGGACTCAGAAGTGATATTATTATTTATTACCTAGAGCGGGGAACTACATTTAATTCCCTAGTTGCGAATGCCGTGAATGATAAAAAAGAGGGAATCGTCGTAGAGGTGTGCTGTTTCGACTTGATATCGCACCCGAAGTTAGGTTGGTAGAAACGATGGCCGCCATTCCAATTGGTCGAGAAGCCCCTTATTCACCAGATCTGCAAGCATAGCAGTTTTTTATCTTGTCACCAAATTTCCACAATATTTAAGAAGAAACATATGCGAAGATAAGTAAAAGCTGTCACGTTCTTTTGCAGGACTATGACAATTTTTTTAAAGATAGAAGCCTTGGAAAAACTCTAGAGTTAGTGTGCAAGGGAATATGTAAAAAATCAATAATTAAGTTATTAATACTCATTATATTCTATCTTATTCACTACTTTTTGATCCCTCCTCGAAACTACAAATACAAACCAGAGCATTAATTAGTAAGATCTCAAAACACCAATAGTAAGTTTTAACGCAACAGTAACAATTAGAAATTTGTTTATTGATAACTGATATATATTTCGCAATGAGAATATTATTTAAAAATATTTTATAATTTTAATATTTTATTATATAAAAAGAAAACAACTTAAATAAATCAATACCAGAAACTTATTACACTGTGTCTCTTTCATGTCTTAGTTTATGTAGAAAATGGCTAAAAGCATCTAATTTCAGTACTTTAAGAACTTTGGTACTCGACCACGTAAGTTTCGGTTTCGGTTTCGGCCGGAAAACCAGTTTCGGTCGAACTCTAGTTATAAGGTCACGTTAACGATAAATAAGACAAGTCGCGACCGATTGTTACAACCATTAGCCAAAGTTTTTCTTTCTTCCTCAGGATTAGCGTAGTAAGGTGATTTTATGGAGTTGTTATCCTTTAAAACAAAAACTAAAAATCGTTTGCTGCCAACAAATGCTGGTAAAGCTTATTTTATCCATCACATCTTACCACAGATTAATTTTACACACTGAATCATTGTAATTTAGTTATGAATACCCCTTGTAACGTTGTGTTCGATGAGTAAAAAATAAGACGAGTCTTTTCTTAAGATTTAGCCAAATACCAAACACAAAAAACAATAGGCCGACCACTAAACATTAAGAATATTCGTGGCATTTTTAACATCCTGTTTATTCCCCCGTAAAAAAGAGATTTAGAATCTTCAAAATGTTATCTAAAGCTACATTTCTTCTAAGCAAAGATAGAAAGTCTGCTATTCAATTGTAGCTTCTTTAAACATTTAATTATTTCTATTGCTTGCGAGAATATTATACATTATTAAATAAAATTACTTTACGGATTTTATCGCGTTTATTTTACATTTTAAATTGGTAGTCACGGGGTAGTCTACCCCGTGACCACGGACGCTAGAAAGTGTTCGAAACGTAGGGAATTTATAATGTAAAATAAACGCGATAAAATCCGGAAAGTAATTTTATTTAATAATTCTTTAAACATTGTTTAAATCTCAGATCTGTGTTCAAAATATCTATTTATACGAATACACTACAATCACCTACTTCACTTCTCATCATCATCTGCCTGTGATAGGCCACTACTGGACATGGGCCTCCCCTGATACACCCCTATCCATTAGGGGGTTTTGGACCGTATCCCACCACGCTGGTCCAGTGCGGGTTGGTGGGTTGACTTTTTACATGCCCAACCGACGCAATGATCATCTTACTTTTCAGACAATTGGATGATGGCACCAAGATGCCCTAGCCAACTAGGAAACAACAACGAAAGTTTGTAGAGTCCCCGCAGGATTCGAATCCACGACCTCCGGTTTCTAATGCACACGCCCATACCACTAGGCAACGGAGGCAGTTCACTTCTCAGTTAATTTAATTAGTTTACTCAATAGGATTAGAACCTGCGAATCGACATCGGCGCCCACGAACTTGTAGCCTGGCGGCGCTTGCACCATCGCACGCAGCTCCGAGCCGATGCGCTCTTTGTGCGCGTTGCTAGCTGTCATCCACGTTGGTTCGCTCGCTCTTTTCATATAAATAGGATGTATGGAAGGACATAAAAATATGTATGTATTGACATATACATGTATATGCCAAGTTAGATTTCAAATTAATGTACAAAGTGAACATATAGTGTCTGATTCTTGGCTAGTGATATCTAAATGAGATCTAGGTTCCCTTTTTACACAGGACCGCCTGGGGCGGTACCTCCGCGTTGCCTATTTCTGCTGAAAAGTGGTAGTGTGAAAACACTGTCGTGTTCCGGTTTCAAGGGCACGTGCCGTATTTACTAGGTAAACGAAACGTAACATCCTATGTCGTTGGTGATACCCTAGGATTGGCAATGTCCAGAGACGAATTGCGCTCCTTGCAATACAGGAGTGGGAGCTGCGGCTGGAGCACCCCAGCGCCGGCCGTCATACAGAGAAGCCATCGCCCCGTATTAAAGTGGTGGCTAGAAAGAGGACACGGCTCCCTAACATTCCGTGCGACGCAGGTTCTCTCGAGACACGGTGGTTTCGGGAGGTACCTCTGCCACGTGGCCGGTAGGGAGCCAACTGAGGAGTGCCACCACTGTGACGTATGTGCCGAAGAGACGGCCCAACACGCGCTGGAAGAGTGCCCAGCCTGGGTCGAGCAACGCCGAGAGCTGCGTAGTGTCGTGGGCACGACCTTCGCTTCCCTGCCGTAGTGCGCAGGATGCTAGTGAGCGAAAGGTCGTGGGGCGCCGTCCTTGCTTTTGCGAGGACGTGATGGCCGGAAGGAGGCCGCGGAAAGGGTCAGGAGGCCGAGAGCGCCCTGGCTATCCGCAGAAGAGGCCAGGGCGCCGAAGAGTGGCGTACGCGCGCAACCTTCCCTGACACTGAGGCCCTGGGCGGCCGGCAGAGGGTGCCCGCCGCCCAGAGAAGGGCTCAGAGAGGAGCGCCGTGCTGTTTGTTCCGGCACGGCGCCTAAGTGACGTTCCGGGTGTCCCAACACACCTGGAGAGAAGAGCCCGAGAGGCCACGTCGCGCCGGGTCGCCGAGACTGTGATCAGTGCCCGCGCCCCGCTACAGCGACAAGAGAAAGGAACAACCGTTGGTTTTTGAGTGGGTATACCGGCCGCTCCATCTTGGTCCGGGAGCCCACATATCCCCGCTGCCCCTCACTTTGGCGGCGGGGAATCCGTAAGCTGGATTTTCCAACGGCAAAAAAAAGGATTGGCAATGTCTATGGGCGTCGGTAACCACTTTTCATTAGGTGAGCAATCGGCGCACCTAATGGAAAGTGTCTCGTGTGCTTCTCTGTTACGGTTAGCAATAAATAAGATTGCATCGAGTAATAACAAAATACGGCGCCGCTTGTTTGCAGTGGGTTACATTGTTGGCAACAGTTTCTAGCCTAATTTAGCTTTGTTGTTTAATATACTCGTAAATATTACCGTCCCCTGACCCTTTGGGAAGTTTTTAGGTACATCACGCGAGTATAAATTCTCTTGTATTCATGTAATAAAATAAAAAAAAAATCAAAAAAATCACTTATTGATCACGATAACTCTGAAGCTATAAGGCCGACTGCTTGAAGTTTGGTACGAATACTTCTTTTGCCAAGTAGAAATCAGCAGAGAACGGGTATTACGGAATTCCAACCTTAAAGGGCACAACGGGGGGGTTAACAATGTAACTGGCGTACACAACACACGAAACGTTATCAGCTAACCACCCCCAAAGACCATCACGCGTTCTTCTAACAAGTTTTGGCAAAATCTCTTTCAGTTCAGGACTTGATTCTATCTCACCTCCTCGTAAGAGTGCCGCATACAACAACGTGCGGTATTATAGCGCCATAAGAGCGGTTATCGCGTAACCCCTCCGGTAGACGCGAAGGAGGCAGCCATACCACTTGCTGAGCGCGGATCCGCTCGCGATTGTTCCTCCAATAGGACATCATTCGGGCGAAAGTTAGCACCTGCAAACAATTTTTAGGTATTGAAAATATGGTCCATTAATTTTACGCATTCATAAAGGTCCGATGTGAAATATATTTGTTTAATACAGAAGCGTTACACTTGTTAGTGATTGTCAATTAAAACTATAATCGGTTCGGAAATGAAAGCCTCTGAATTGGGAAGAGCCGGCGTAAGAAACTCAGCGGGACACTATTTTTTCCTTTGTATAAAAAAGGACACCATACGTTCCCAGTTTTAAATATTCTGGAGCGAACTTTTTATTGGCATGTTGTGGTGTTAGGTTTTAACTATTTATCCCCCTTTGAAACTTTAGGAATTTCATATCACGCCTTAACTCATTTTTCAGTCTCCTAACCATAAACTATCATTTATAAATAGTTTTATTTTATTATGTACAGTGCCCGCGGGAAAACAAAACATAATTTTACGAATGTATTAAAGTAAAGTAGCGTTTGTTAATATAAAAACAAAAAATTACGATGGATTTCTATTTCGATATTCTCAGCTGTCGAAAGATCATTTATTAAAGTCGCTTAAGTTCCCATAAGTAAATAATAAAAGTGAACAAGCCCATAGCTGCGTACGTTTAGGCATTATCAGAGTTAGATAATAGGCTATTTTACATAAGTTCTGCTAACTCTATTCGGTCCACTAACCAACCCGCATTGCAACAGCGGTAGAGAGATACGGTAAAAAAAACAAATGGAGAAGGCGTTCATTAGGGGAGGCCTAAGCCCAGCAGTGGACTAACACAGGCTGACGATGATAATATATTTAGAGATTATAATAAGTGGTAAGACGAATATTCGTCAGGTCTTTGTTTAAAAACTACTTTTGCTTAAAATTTAGGTATTACCTTCTCAGCCTCGTCGCCTTGCGCCGCTAGAACATTCTGACTGAACATGTTAATGAAGTCCTTCGCCAGAGGATTGCCAACTTTGTACTTCGGACCGTCTTTATGCGGCAGCCTAAGGAAGTGGCAACAACCTAAGAAACAAAATTATACCCGCTAGTTACATCTGTATCCTTCTGCATCCCCGCACATCGGCTTTTAATATACACGCAGGTAAACGTAGATACAATTTTAGAAGCATGACAACTTCACATGCCATATAAAAACTATATAATTAAATTTAGAATCGAATGTTGAGTCAGTATATTTAAAGACTTCAAATAACAGTCTGCCAGTCTTCTGAAGATGGTCTGGACTACCGGGGCTTAGGAATTGAATGATTGACTTGAAACGTAATCATAAAATTTACGTTACAAAGTTTAAAAGGCTTAAACTCAAAAAGTATACGCAGTGTATGAATATTATTCACGTTATAATTTTTGTAACTGAACCGATATTTATAATAAACATTTGAATACGAGTGTACAAACTCAAGAGGAAATACATGGAGGGCCCGATTGATGAAGATGTGGATGAAACGGTGACATAAGACTTTAATAATTCATTGCTTTGTGAAAGTATATAACTGCCTCCGTTGCCTAGTGGCATGGGTGTGTGCTTTGGAAACCAGCCGTCGTGGGTTCGAATCCTGCGGGGAATCAACAAATTTTCATTGTTGTTTCCTAGTTGCTTAGGGCAATTTGGCCCGATCACCCAATTGTCTGAAAAGTAAGATGAACCATGCGTTGGATGGACATGGATGAGACCTATGTCCAGCAGTGGACTATCACAGGCTGATGATGTAATGTGATGTGTTTTGACACAAAGAACTTGCAAATCTCCAAAAGAGTACAGTTCCTGATTACTTTTTAAATAAAAAAAATGTTTTAAATATTCCGACGAGGCGTAAATCCCGCGCAACAACTAGTAAATAAATGAATCAACCTTGCAACTGAATGCCGCACCACACTCCGAGCCCGTGATATTTGTTAGAGGCGGCTTGTTCGTCCAATCTCTTCCTAGCGTAGTACGCTCTCCTTCCGAGATCCTCCTAAGATATAATTAATTTTCACTCATTGATATTTTCAATTTTTTAATACAAATCGCATCATTATTTTTTAACTGAAACACATTAAAGCAATTGACAAACAATGTTTCTTGCATTGCAAAATAAATTTGTGATAAATTAATTAAAAAATATTCGTTCACAGATTTTACATAGCAAAACTTTATAAACTTTAAGTGTTTTATTTCATCTTTTAAAATAATTTTAAATTCACTATATTACACAATTTCCGTAGATAGCTTTATTCAAAGGCTAGTTTTAGATTTTTGACGACCCGCTTGGCGTTGAAGTTAGTGGCCCTGACTGGTACGCCGGAGGGACTGGGAAAAAATATAGTGGTTTCCTCGTGACTGTTTGTTTGTATGTATATGTGTATATTTATTAACAAAACAAAAGTAAATGTGTGTATTTATCAGTCAGTTCCATAGTACATTTTATGTACCATAGTACAAGCTCTGCATAGTTTTGGCACTGAATGATGTTAAGTTATTCGTACAGAAATGGTTTTTTTATTCATATAAAATATAAGCCACGTTTAAATCGAATATCGAAGTAAATTTAAAATACACAGTTTACTATTATTATTTATAACCCCCTAATGGATAGGGGTGTAATAGGGGGGTGTGCCTATGTCTAGCAGTGGACTAACACAGGCTGATGATGTATGTACGTATTATTATTTATACATATTTAACAAAACCTATTTCGCACCTCAACTGTCTTCGGCAGAATAAATAACTCCTCATCCGACTCTTTGATGGCTTGCACTAGTGGGCAACACTCAAGCAGCTGCTCCAAGGGTAATCGCGGTTCCTCCAACTCCTGGGTCCTGCTGAACGGCACCAGGAAGCCCCAACCCTCGCCCTGGATATAGTGCAGGGGGTAGCCTTCCCAAGTCAGTCGGAGAAGTTTAGGTGTGACCTGTTTAAAACGAAGATAAAGCGGAAAGGTATGATTGCGTGAAAAACGGTAAGATTATTATTATTTTATTTTTACTACATGCTAGCGACTCGTCCATGCTTTGCACGGGAGCTATGCTGATAGAAAATATACCTGCAATATTAAGCATTCGTTATACATATAAACCTACCTTATTGAAAAAAACCGCATTAAAATCCGTTGCGTAGTTTGAAAGATTAAAGCATACATAGGGATACAGGGACGGCGACTTTGTATTATACTATGCAGTGGTAGTGACTAGTAGTTATATATTATAGTTTATCAGACAATAAGGTTATTTTTTTGATCGCTCACAGATGCAGACGAGCATCCACAATACCGAGGGATAATCAACGCGGTGTCAGGATGTGTAAATTCAAAAAATCTTATAAAACATCTTTAATTTTCGCTTAGTCGAACTAATATGACCGGTACGCAAGTTTTGACCTGACCAGAGGAGAACCGGAAAGACATACTGTGGTCTTTAGAATGTATTAAAATTTTTAATTAAGATATTACAATCAAATGTTACTAACTTTTAATTTAAGCAGTTGAAATTGCCAATATGCCAATGCAGGGGATAAATAAATTCCACACATCTTAATCCTACGTGTTACCTCTAAGAGAATAATAGGTTTTATTAATGAATGTTGCCTTTAAAACATTTCACAAGTTCGAAAGTTGGCGTCATTTGGTGCCATTTAACCTGAGTGTCATTTGACTTATTGTACATTGTGGACACAGTTATTTTACACGTTATTTCTTGTTAATCCATTAACGTATTAAGATATATATATATAAATTACCTGCATGCTAGTCGTGATGTTGTTAGCTCCCGGCGACCAATCGGGGTCTTTTGTCGGCTTGGTGCACAGTTTCCTATACCAGGCCGGATATCCGGCTAAATACGGCCTCCTGACCGGCAGTTGCTTCCCTATTTCGTAGAGATGCGAAAACTTCTCCGTCAATAATTCGATCTCCTTCTTCCCTAGTGTCTTATTTGAATCATTGTATTCAGACATTTGTATATATTCCTCACATAGTACATCGAACTCTTTTTCATTGACCGCTTTAACTTTTTCAATTACATCATCTGTATCATGAAATAGTTTAGTTTTTATTGGTTCATCTTTGCCCTTTTTCTTCTTTTTGACAGTTTGCTTCTTCAGTTTCAACTCTTGCGTTGACCAATCCTGGTCCCACATCCATAGGTCCTTCTTGTATGCACTTTCGTTCATCATACGACACGCCTCGTCGGCTTTTAACGAAAGGAGCTGTCTGGATTCAAGCTTGAGATCTTCAAACATCGTCTCGGCCGAATCTATGTACTGCTGCCAGTTAGAGTTCACCGGTAAGTAAGCTGTGCCTGAAAACAATAAATAAGTATTTTTCACGTTGTTTTCATGATAATTGTTATGCTGTTACCCATTGTTGTTAATCATTTTTCAATTCTTCCCGACGTTTTAAACACTTTCCATTGTGTCTGTCCCACGGGACATCCGGGTTGGTCACGACCAACCTAACTAAAAAAACGTAAAGGATCGAATGACTTACTAGCATCTGACCTCCGTATCTGGATAAAAAGATTGAATGTCGTTAATTTTAACGCCTATAACGACTACCAAAGATACCGAAGACCATCGGGACAGATAGTTATTTTACGGTGTTTTACCCATGAATCACGTTACTAGTAGACGATTGCCAAACACCCATAAAAGTTGTCAGCAGACCTGCCGTTTATAATATACGAGAAAATAACACTAGGTCACGGATATACATTGTCCCACAAAAAGTTTACTGATACTTCAGTCTAGTTATTAGATCGTAGCTTTTTTTATTGGTTACGCAGGCCGAAGAGCAGTCGGACCACCTGATGAATGTTGGTCACCAATGCCCATAGACCCATTGGATGTCAAGTCTCGTTTACTCGGTAAATACACTGGATACGGTGCCCTTCAAACCGGAACACAGTAGTGTTTTCATACCACTGCTTTGCGGCAGAAATAGGCACCGAAGTGGTACCGCCCCAGACGGTCCTGTAAAAAAGAGACCTTACGCACGGGTGAAGATAGTAATGAAAAAAACTGAATGTTCTAAACTTACCCAACTCAAGCATACCCGCCAACGTAACTGGGTGCGGAATCTTTCCAGGAACATGGGAAAGGTCTCTCTGAGTACGTTATGAGTAGCTTTCACATCTCCGGCGCAATAGTTCATTAGAGTTTGAAATTCTTCGTGAACATCATCCATAGTGCCATCGACGAAGATGTCTCTGGTTGTTTTGTCTATGTGTTTACCGCAGTAAAGTTTATGGACCTTAAAATATCATCATCAGTGTTAGTCCACTGCTGTACATAGGCCTGCCCTAATGACGCCTTCTCCGTTAGGGGATGTTTGAACCGTATCCCACCACGCTGGACCAATGCGGGTTGGTGGGTGTACCGACTTTTTACATGCCCATCCGACGCATGGATCATCTTACTTTTCAGACAATTGGGTGATCGGCCCGAATTGCCCTAACCAACTAGGAAACAACAATGAAAAGTAGTTGAGTCCTCGCAGGATTCGAACCCACGACCTCCGGTTTCTAAAGCACACGCCTCTACCACTAGGCTACGGAGGCAGTTTTTGAATAGACATTGTTTATGGTGATTTTATCTTTAAATCGATTAATACATAAAGAGATAATATCTTAAGCAAACATTACAAAAACTTCTAGTATTACATTTTTTTTTTGCGTAATAAACAAGGATGACATACCTCGGTGAGACTATTCAGGGAGCTTATATCAATCCAATCGTCATCCGTTGGATGCGGTTCTTTAGTCTTTGATTTTAACACTGTCCTTTGGTAACTGGTGACTCCGCTTATGCAAGTGTGCATCGACATCGTGTCCATAAAACGTACGCCTGATGAAAAACAAAGCTAGGTTAAAAAAAAACGGATTAAAAATTGGTTGCCTGTAATATCGGTATACGGGCGAAAGTTGTACGTGACAACGTCTTTTAGTAGTAGAATGATCAGAAGAAGGGTCAACCCTCTTTCCTGTATCTCTGTCTGTCCTTTATAGCCTCTATGAGTACTAAATGACACACGAAAGTCATATAAACAGTCTTATTTCGGACTATCATGGCGCAAAAACGTATTCATTGGATAAATATCGCGTAGTGATAATGTAATTTAATTAATAAAAGAACACAACGACTGCGTCTGATCATTGCTGCTTCCTTTACAAACAACAAATCAATAATTCGAATATACTTCTAGGAAACAACTATGTATTTATGTAGTTTATATTGGTATGATTAATAAGGGCCAATCATTAAATAAAAAATGAGTTGATCCCTACATCGGATAGGCATGTCAAGGTTCCGTGTGTCAAGACCCATTTTGATAGATTTTCGAATATTATTGGATCGGCATGTCAAGGTGGGTTCCGTGTGTCAACACCCATTTTGATAGATTTTCGAATATAATTGGCTTCAAAGTCTGCTGTCAGTGTTCATAATAATAATATAAGCATTTAAATGCAGTATGTCCAATAGGTATATAGAGGTCACTGCATTAAATCTATTATTAAGATAAAACTCAGAAGAATACAAGTCTAAGTCATAACTAAGGAGAAATTAAAAGAAGAAGACTGCTACCCGTTCTATTTAACCAATATTGCTCTCTTATTTTGGATCTGTCATACGACACATTATGTCCCACAACTATCCTAGGCCTGGTAAAATCCTGCTCAGTGCCATCCGTCTCCAATGGTATAAGGTCTTCATATCTGACATTTTCGAAGTGTTCGTGCGGGTCACCATTAGCCACCGGCTTGCTCACCCATCCATACCTGGAATTAATATTGCTTTAAAGCATGAATCAAAGCGAAGCAACACAACAATTTATACCTTAGTCAAACTAGACTAGGATGCCTCTGTGTCCTAGCGGTATTGGCCCTTGCCTTGCGGGGAAACAACTTTGCGCCATCGTTGTTTTCCGGTTGGTTTTACATTAATTATCGTATTGGGTCTAATTTTAACTATCTAACTGTTATTGTTAACTATATGTGGTAGATCACTTGTATATACAAGGAAGGGAAAAGGTCCCATAATGAAGCCTTGTGGGATACCCATATTCACCGGGTTATTTTATACAGGGTATATTGATATCGTAACTGCCTCCGTAGGCTAGTGGTACAGGCGTTTGCTCTAGAAACCGGAGGTCGTGGGTTCGAATCCTGCGGGGACGCAAGAAATTTTCATTGTTGTTTCCTCGTTGGTGAGGACAATTTGGGCCGATCACCCATTTGTCTAAAAAGTAACATGATGGGCATGTAAAAAGTCGGTCTACCCATTAACCCGCATTGGACCAGCGAGGTGGGATACGGTCCAAAAACCCCCTAATGGAGAATGCGTGCATTAGGGGAGGCCTATTTCCAGAAGTGGAGTAACGCAGGCTGATGATGATAAGACTAGGAATAGACGTTCGTACGACGCCATTTCCTTGTCAAGGTTACTTTATTTCAAGTTTTACCGAATCTAGTTTGATTGAATGCTAGACAGTAGTCATAGTATCTGCTGCGAAATAACAGCTACTTATCTTCAGCCTGGTTATAGGACTGTGACTCACACTGTCAGTTGAAACTAAACGATAGATGAGTGGCATTTTGGACACAAAATCTGGAAGTGTCTTTTCTGAGCATATGAGTTGCAGGAAATCGAATAATTTAGGGGAAAAAGACTCTAAGCCCCTGATGCAGCAACGGTAGTAAGCTTCTATGCTGGCCGTAATGCGACCGAAAAAAGAAAGATCGGTGCAACTGTTCACAATTTAATTCTGTTTCGTCAACTCTTAACAGATCATAGCGAGTTGCGGAAAACAGAGAGAAACACCAGCTGGGCTTTGGGAGGTAGAAATCATCTAGACCGCCGCTGGGGACTGGGAGACATGTGCCTGACGAAAAAGGGTGTAAATCACCTCCTGATTAGGGGGGGGGGTCTGTCTGTAAAATGTATTTCTTATATACTCCTTAAACTATCTCCTTTTCTCGACTATCTGCTATCCTGTGCCGCGCCTTCATGTTTCCTACCATGTGGAATAGAGAAATTTTATGCGCGTAGGATCAACTTTTGATTTATCCCTGAGTGAGTACCAGATCCCCTATATATACATATACAAACTAAAGGCCTTTTAAAAACTTTTCATACATCATGAGCATATTATTACCATGCATTGGGACTGGCAGCACAAGCTAATGTAGGCCTTTTGCCTGCAGACATCAGCACCTCAACATCAAAGATCAACGCATCATCTGGTGGAAATGGTACTGGTTGTGGAGGCCCATCTCCATATTTACACCATCCCTCCTTTCTCAGCCATTTCTATAGTTTTTCAAGGTTAATTTTCATCTTAGCTATCAGTAATGACAAAATTGATATAGAAAATTACTAAAAACATATTACTGACAAAACCAATAAACTTATTCTCTTTGTAGCTATAATACTCTTTCAGCTGAAAATTACAAATTATGTTGAAACAATAATAAACCACCAGGTAGTCATATTTTCCCTTTAAATCAAAATTAAATACAATTGACTATGTATTTTAAATCACTTTCCATCCAAAAAATACAATTTTTTTTTACTGTTTAAAACAAGTAATTTCACTGTGCTAATTGTTCACCACAACTAATTTTACAACACATATCAATAACATTATTTGCAGCATACTTATGCTTAACCATAACTTAAATTTCCAAAAGTACCTTAATGTGAAAAAACCCATAACTATAAAAAGTAGTTTTAAAGCCAGAAGAAGCGTGATTGTAGTACTATCCTAGGTCACCTATAAAATGAAAACCTTGCCTGAGCTAATTAAATATGGGAATTAATATACTCAAATTAATTTATGTGAACAGAAATGAAATCAAAATATAATGAGGCATATTTGATTTTCATTTATAGATATTTTGTAATTTTTTTTATTGTAAAAATAAAAAAAAATAAACTGTTATTTCTACGACATTGTTTATTATCATGATGTTGATACACAAAATGCTAAAACTACCATTTTTTTTAACAATAGCAAATTCTGTTGTACAAGTGTTGGTTTATTAATAACTAGCAAAAAAATATTTTTGAAAAAAATTGCTTCAGCGTAAAGTAAAAACTTACCAAATAATGATCTTAGAATTTAAAAAATTACCTTTGGTGTAGGTGGCAACTTACAATTAGCCAAATTATTTAACAATTCCCTATATGGTGCACATTGCTTGTTACCAATATTGTAAAAATGTTCTACAATGTCTTTCCCTTCTAGTTTAGGTAATTCTATGTTAATATCAGGTAGACTATTGAATTCCTTATAGTTAATACCATGTTTTAAGAGATTGTTCTGGCATCTAAAATGTTAGGAAGTAATAAAATAAAAATTTTAAATTTAATTGTTTGAGCTAGCAAATTATACCAGCTGGAACAATTAAATTGACATATTTGTAGTCGCCATAACACTCCATAATGCAATAAAAATATATCATCATTATTATTTAATTAAATTTTATTAAAAACAAATACAAATTTACCTATTTGTTACGTTTGGATTAATATCAGTTTGTATTCTGTTAAACAGTTGGTTGTATATGTTTTTAGACACCATTTGGATATTCATGTCATTTACTCTGAATTCCTTGTTATTATTATCGTAATTGGAAAAAGTTTTCTTTTCGGACTTAACCTCATCTGTTCTATTACCGTTGTTTTTACGTTTAATAATTACGAATTCACTAGTCGGCATTATATCACAATAACACCTCGGGATGTATTGTTGGCTTTTGCTCACTTTTCTGAAGATTCGTTTAGAATGAAACATCTTACTAAATATTGAATAAAATATAACAAAATATTGTTTGTATTGACTTTATTAAGTGACAGATACTTTTTAGGCTTATGACACTGACAGGCAGTATTTATAAAATAAATAAACATTCGCATTCAATTCATTTGAACTCAAGGCATATTCAAAATTCTATAATGAATTAAATATCAACCAATTTGACACCCTATTGTTTTTTGCCTCTTATAATAGCGCTAGATCGATATAAATATTAATATACCTTAATTTATTAGTTTTTATTGTTCTATATAATGCGTATACGCATGCTATAAAAACCTAAAAATATATTATTTATGTCGTGAAATTTTCCATATTACGGCAACAACTTATACAAAAATTTGATACATACAAAAATAAAACCCATCTCGACGTTGGAAAAAAATAGGTAAGCCTCTACCTTCTATCTCCTATCGGGCTGTTTGAAAACTTTTAAGTCGTTTGAACTTGCTCGCTCTGAACGCAAAGTTGGAAGGACGAAGGATGTCTTTCATTGGGTAGAAAATGCTGACACTCATACTTCTGCATCTAGCTAGGTCCGCAGTGCATGCTGACATGGGAGCTTCTTCGGTGGCGAGCAATTGTTAGTTCTAGGGTGAGTGTGAACCCCCTGAACAGTTTTCCACTACGTGATAGCAGGGCTGCGGCTATGTCCAGCCGCGGGTAAGCTAATAGAAATATATAGCCGTGGATGTTGGACCTATCCGGCTGTATAAATCCGCTTTAGATGTAGGTATCTGAGCGCTTCTATGTATTTGTATGTGAAGCGGCGGAGTGTTGAAGGTGGTATACATGCTGCCCTCCATGTCCTCCGCAACCAAAGTGAAGTCATGGGGAAAAAGTTTAGGTTTTACGTAGGACACTTTCCATATTTTCTGTCTCTTAGATACACCACAGCAAATATAGTGTGCAGGGACCGTCGGAAAAGGGGATACTTGTTCAGGTGTGATCGAGGACTTTTCCTTACACGGTTAAAGAAGTGTTCGAAAATATCCCTAAGACAATATACCTCTTTTGCGGTAGGATGGAGCAACGCAATAGTTATAGTCGGTGCGAGCCTGATAGAGCCTGTCTTTGCCCGCGCGAGGATTGATTAAAATCGATGAGTGCATAAGTTTTTCGTAGCGCACAAAAAACAGACTCGCGCAACTTATCTACGAGGTGCGAAAGCATTGCCTGCAAAAAAAGGGCATTTTTTCACATTTATAACACGCAGTTATTTTTAGTATTACAGAAAATGTGAAAAAGATAAAGGAATTTAAAATTTCATTACTATAGTAATAAAACGACATTACAGCAAAATGGGAAAATTATGTTATGAATAACAATAAAGTAAGAAAATTATAACACTGGTTTATATTCAGGGTAACATCCAGCAACATCACTTCTTTAAGTCAAATTTTCCAGAATCTTTATAATCAATATGAAGCTAATATTGCAAGCATAAGACATCAGAATATTGAATAAAACAGAGATAACGATTTACGATAAATATTTTTATCATAAAACAGTTGTATGTAAACAACTGTGAATATCTATTTATATATATTTTAAAATTCATAACTTTGCAATGTGTCATAAAATTAAATATTTGTTGCAGTCAAAAATGTTTATTAAATGAAAAATACGTAGAACTAATTAAGAAAATCAATAACATGGTCATTTAGTAGGACTATAATACTTTTAAAATAAAATACAAATACAGTTGCAGATACTATATGGATTACTTAACGATAGATTGTTATAAATAGAAGGAATGTTATTTAAACAATATCTTCAATTGAATAAATTCAATTAGTTCGCAATTGATAGTCTCCATTTTGTGTGATGTACCTCACCCATGGTAAGGCTTGATAGCCGCTCTTTTCAATAATCTTTAAATACCTAACTTGTATTCCGAAGTTGTGAAATATGGAATTTCAAATTTTACTTGGATCGGAGGTTTTCCATCCACTTCCTCGCACTCTACCGAGGGTAAACCGAAGTGAGCTCTCATTAAGTACTCTTTTCCTCCGGGGAACGATTTGATTGACCATGTTATAGCATTTTGCTCTGGAGTATATTTGACACTTCCAATTGTAGTCTTAAACTTAGGGGAGTCTGCATCTGCAGGTACAGGTATGATTATCTCCACATTATTGGCAGTGGAACGTCTCTTGAACTGTGATTTTGCTTTAATCATGTACTCAACTCTGGAGTGAGCATGGCGCTCAATGACAGATTCAATCCAAATCAATGGTTTTACATGTGTATTCAGTCTATATGACATGAGTTCAAATTCACCATCAGGTGGTATAAAGGAAATAGTCCTATCATTCTCAAACCTAGACAACCTAACGCATTGGTGGAATTTTACATCTTCAAGCTCTACAGATTTAGATTTTCCCCTTCCGGTACTTTCAAAGAGTACTTTGTCATTCAAACCAAGACGTAATTCAGGCATCCCAGATAGGTAGACTCTCATTTTAATAGCACCTACAATTTCACTTCTCAACACATTGCCATTTGAGTTTGCTAATAGATTAACTGACTCAATTACATCTAAAAACACTTCATTCTTTCTATATTTAATTCCTTCAGACCTCCATGAGACAGCATTAGTAACTGCCATTGGAATTCTTGCTTGCATTTCAAGTTTATGACCCTCTTGTGTAATGTACTCTTGAAGTATTTTACTGTCCGTTGTTTGGGGATAGCCAAAATCAATCAGTTCATCTAGGAGCTCATAAATAACGACAAAGTTGTCTCGAATACTCTCTTCCTCAAGTTCCTTGAAGTACTCAGTCATGACTTCTACTATTTTGTAAAGGAAAACAAACACTAATGCAATGTTAGCATTCTTTTTTGTTGTAGAGACAATGTATAAGTTATTTGTTTTAATAAAAGCAAATGTACATTCGCCAGTCTGCAATAAAGGACTTAACATGCCTTCTTCTTCCTTTTCCATCAGCAAAGGCATGAACTTGTCTATGACACCCATGTCCACATCTCCACGATAATTTCGAGATATAAGGACTTTTCCTTTCACATCTAAAATATAAATTGCTGACGACGACATTTTTGCGCTGAAACAAGGCATAATAAATGGAAAATGATAAAAAACCGATAGAACTCGTTTACAACTAGACGCTGAAGAAATCTTTATCGATTAACTGGTGATTAGAACAGTTATACATGATTGGTAATTGTTAATAACACAAACCCATTATTTCTTACCTTACTTATAAGTACAGTGATTAATTTAATAAAATATCATCGTATCCATTGATGTACAAACGTGATGACGCAATTACACTATCTTATTCGAGTGTCAGGTGTTGTTTGACATTATCCGATAGTTGTGTTTTAAAGAATGGTTCATTTAAATGTTTTAAACATACATTTTCGTATTTCTTTTTAGATTTTCCTTTACATTTTCAATACTAGTATTATAAGTATTTTTGTAATTGGATATTATATGTATCTGACGTCCTTTTTAATAAGAAATAAAAATAAATCCATATTTTTTTCCATTTTACTACAATTTTTGGAACAAATAAGAATTTTTAAAACCTATCTTCATTAAAGAAGTTTGTATATTACTACATATATTTTTTATTATTTTATCAACGTTATATTGTTAACCATGAATGAAATGTCAGTCAGTGGGCGCTTTATCGTTAGTTTAACCTGTTTTATTAGTCTGTGATTGGGGTAGGTCATGAAATACGTCCAGTCCTCCCTCTCGGTGTTTATTTCATTTTTTATAAGACAAATAATAAGCGTCAATTAAAACAGTGCACTTATGATTTCCCTATTGGATTTTATTATTCTATAGTTGTAAGGGCACTAGATGTATATTACAAGTGGCTAGAAAATGATAGCCGGACCTCAGCGGAAACCACAACAAAGAAATCCTTTTGTGTTTTTAGATATTGCTATTGACGGAGAGCAAGGTTAGTGTGGTTTTTATTAAATTGTGCGAAAATTTGAATAAAACCATTGTTTTGGAATTCTGTATATATGTTCAAAAATATCTGATATGTTTCGTTATGTTTGTATGATTTATTTATGATAATTTTGAGTAACTGACACCTAATTCAGTTCAGTGTGCCGAGGCCGCGCAACATTGTATCAATGAATTATTTATTAGTGTTTGTTAGTTTTTGCTTTTTGAGGGATAAACTATCTTATCACTGTAAGATAATCGTTGCCTGTTAAATTTTTCGATGAACAAGCATAACAAAAGACAACAACAACAAACTTTTTATAAGCCATTAGCAAAAGCATAAGCATTTTTTACTTGCTAATGGCTTATAAAAAGACTGGTGCGTGAGTTCTTAAGACTGTCAGTTATAATAGTGTATGTAATAGTTGAGATAAGGAATATTTACTAACATTGAGTTATATATAGTTCACTGGCATTTAGGTTAAAAGAAAGTATATATTGTAGATTAAATAGAAAAATTACGATTTTCAACATTTTTTGGAAATAAGACTATAAGATGATAATTTAACTTCATTTAAAAACTTTAAATTATTGTCTTTTAAAAAAATTATATGTTCTTTAATACCTTTTTTCTCTATAAAGGATGATATTATTATACATACCATCTTTGATAGAGAAAAATATTAAAACTGACTGAATCTTATATTTTAGTGCTATTATTCTTTTACAGCACTAAAAATTTTATTGTTACCAGGGCAACATGTCACATCCCTTAGTCATGAGGTTATGTTGAAGAAGAAGAATTCATTTATTACTTTCATAAAAATTAAATTCAAAATCTGACTTGCCTTAGTCAACATTCAATTTTATTAGTACATTTACAGCTGTCTTGTTGGGTACACATAACACACATAATCGTGTTTGTTGTTCTTTGTTAGTCCACTGCTAGACATAGGCCTCCCCTAATACACCTCTATCCATTAGGGGGTTTGGACCGTATCCCACCACGCTGGTCCAATGCGGGTTGGTGGGTGGACTGACTATTTTACATGCTCATCCGACGCATGGATCATCATGGAAAAGTTGGGTACACTAAATATTTATAGTTGATCCAAGCTTGACTTGGAAATGATGTAAGCAAAGTTACCCATAGCAACACAGTGTTGTTGCATGTATAGTATTGATATTAGTGAATTTACACTCAGTGATTGTCATGCAATTTGTCATTTATATAATCATCAATATAAAATGAAAATAGTTGAATAAAATATGAAAATAGTGGTTGAATTGTTTTATGTTTGCTTTTATTATAATTATTTTTTTTCAGCGGGCAGAATAGTTGTCGAGCTTAGAGCTGATATTGTACCAAGAACTGCGGAAAATTTTAGAGCATTGTGCACAGGGGAAAAAGGGATAGGGGTTAACGGAAAGCCTTTGCATTACAAGGGTGTTAGATTTCATAAAGGTAATAATTTTTTAACAATCTTATGGCCCATAGACAGTTTCTAAATATATATATATAAATTTTATACAATTTAATACAATTATACTATTTTTTTGTAGTAATAGTATGATGAATGCTCTAATGTCTTTAAATATAACATAATAAATTTATAACTTTTATTTTCACGCTCTAAGTACCAAGTATGTTTTCAAATTTATTATTATTTTCCATATTTATTTTAAGTAACAATTTGATTCTTTGATTCAATATCAAAACAAACAGTAGTCGCCCAATGCACTTTTGCAATGGTAAACAATGTATCTTAATTGATGCATATGTTAATTCTGCCAAAGGTGAATTGAAAGTTAGTATTGTAAAGGACAATTGGATAAGTGTGATAAAACCTGTTATTTAAAACATGTATTTTTACAGCGGTAAGCCAATTTATGGTGCAAGGAGGCGATATTGTAAATGGTGATGGAACAGGCGGAGAAAGTATATATGGAGTGACATTTGAAGATGAAAATTTTATGTTGGAGGTGCCTAAACTTATGTTATCTTCATTTAAATACTAACTTTATCCTCTTAATAATATTTGTTGAGTTACTTTTATCTTCATAACTGTTTTTATGTGAAGGTGAAACCAATATGCAATTTTCTCACAATCTTTATTTTCATGCAGTAATAAGACAAATCATTATCAGCCTAGTCAACTGCTGGACATAGTCCTCCCTAACGCACGTCTTCTCCATCAGGGGTTTTCGGACCGTATCCCAACACACTGGTCCAATTCTGGTTGCTAGGTGGACCGACTTTATGATAACATAAAGTTGTTACCCCGCGGGATTCGAAACCACGACCTCCGGTTCATAAAGCCGCTAGGCCACCGGGGTGGTGAATGAACCTATTCGACTTTATCACTCTGACTTATCCTGTCATTAGGACTTTGAAGTTGACTAACACTTTTACTGTTACTGTCACTTTGACTTTGACTTTGAATAGCACTCGGCCGGCGTGCTGAGCATGGCGAACGAGGGTCGCGCGGACACCAACGGCTCCCAGTTCTGCATGACCAGCGTGCCCTGTCCCCAGCTGGACGGCAGGAACGTGGCCTTCGGCGAGATCAGGGCTGGTCTTCGACTCTTGGGCGAGATACAGGCGTGCGCTGGTGAGGATGACCGACCGACTGTGGTGAGTGAACCGATTGAAGATTGGGGATGATAATACTTTATTGTATATACACCCATCAGCATGGAGTCTGGTTTAAATATGTCCTAGTACTATGTTTTGGTCTGTGAGACCCGTAATTTTTCTTTCCATATAGTTCAATTACTATGTGATACCATTCTTTCTGACGTGTAGAGATTTTGAGTTGTTATTGCCGTTATTCGTATGAAATCATACACCTTAGCCTTTACATATGATTGAAGTTGTTGTAGAGCGATTTATATATACATATATGAGGTGTTTCCAACAGGAATGTATAATAGAAGATTGTGGTATGATAGAGGATCCGGACAATTGGGATGTATGCTGCAAAGATGGCACGGAAGATTGCCTTCCGAGTATCCAGAAGACCACCGCTGTGACCGTCTTTCTGTAAGTGTAGTATTCTTACTTAGTCTATTGAACACGAGACATTTCTTATGTTTAGGACTTTGAATAGGACAACTACCTCAAGCCTAGTAGGTATGGGCTTGCGCTTTAGAGACCGGAGATCGTGGGCTCGAATCCTGCGGGGATGCTAGATCGATTCGACAATCTTTTACTGTTTCCTGTAAGGTAAAATGCTTCGAATGGGCATGTAAAAAGTTTGTCGTGCGCTAAATCCCTTTTCGGTCGTGTCGGCTATCCGTCCCATATAGCTATGAGTTTGAAGAGTAAGGAAATAGAGAGTGCACCTCTTTTTCCGCCTACACCTACGCACTATAATTTCTCCTACTAAGTTGGGTGATCTCCAAAAACAACAATAAGTGACAAATAATAATTAGGGAAAGATAATTGTTATCTGTTAATAATTCTAGATTATACTTTTTAGGTATTGTTTACAACAAATAACATTATTATTGCAATTCAAGGCTGATGAATGAATGCAACGCGTATTTGTATTGTTAGTTGTTATAATGGTATCGTGTGAACTTTGTGAGTGTTGTGGAATAAACTGTTAGCTGTAATAAATAGTAATAAACTGTTACTTTCAACAACAAGACTTATTAATTCCTATTTAAGGATATTACTAAACCGATTTTGATTAATATTTTTATTAGAAATGGTCTTACTTTCCTGTTATTTTTTTTACTCGACGGTCGATTTAGAGAAAAAATTATGTATTATTTTGATTCATCTATGAAATATACTTTATAACGTTTTTCCATTGGCATACTTCCTTTTTGTTGGAAATTCACCTTTAAGAAATAACAGTGTATTTTTTGTCAACTAAACCGTACACACATTCAATTCCTATCATATAATCATTTGAAGATTGTTGAAGTCCAGGAAAGGTGTACAATATTTATTGACCATAAATATTAAAATGTTTCAATCGAAATAAAATCAACAATTACGTTTCACCTTTGATGTATACCCTGTAATTTAGAAATCACATTGAGGATAGTTTGAAATTAATTACTTATAAGAAATCTATAATTTACATTTTTCGATTACTAACATATTTATTCCCGACGTTTCGGATTCTTTTCACAGTCGATCACGGGCAGACTAAGTTGGTATGCGATTGCTGCCCGTGATCATGGATGCTGAAAGAATCTGAAACGTCGGGAATAAATATATTTAAGTAACACGAAAAATCCGCAAATTAGTGGATTTGATATGATAATAATCGCGTAAATAAAGAAATAATTACTTATAAGAATTTTATATCTTTCTGACTTCTTATGAGTTCTCAGAAAAGAAAATGTAATCTGATAGATAGTTATCAATCAGATTATGTTTGTATCGGTTTGTATTGGTTACAAACTATAAGTCAAAAGGTCGCTAAATTTAAGTACTAGATTCCATCATCATCAGCCAGTGTTAGTCCACTGCTGGACATAGGACTCGACATAGGCTTCCCCTAATGCATACCATTGTTAGGATTAATTCTCCTTTAGGGGGTTTTTGCACCGTATCCCACCACGCTGGTCCAATGCGGATTGGTGGGTGAACCTACTTTATACATGCCCATCCGACGCATGTACTAGATTTAGCGCATATATTTTTTAATTTATATCGAATAGCTTCTTTTTTTGTTTTGTGGCAAATTGTACATAAATAGATTAATTTCTAGCTTTAGTTATGTGACCAGTGATCAATTTTGATTTACCCACGTTCTAGAATGTAAAATACCTACATATTTTGTATATAAACACAATATCCTCTTATCTTGTTAGTTTATGTTGGTGTGAATGTAAATAAACAGATTAAGTAAATGTTTTTCGCTTACAGTGATGCAGTAAAACTACATTAGATGTTATAGACTGTAAAACTAACATGCTTTTAGTTCTTTGTTGTTGAGTTCACGCTTTGTTCAATAGAACTACATAATATAATGTTAAAACCAGAGTCAGATATCTTAACTACATAGTAAAAAACAAAGTCGCTTTCTCTGTTCCTATATCCCTATTTATGCTAAAATCTTTCAAACTGCGCAACGGATTTCGATGCGGTTTTTTTCAATTGATAAAGAGGAATTGAGTAATATCCCTATTAATAAATCGTAGGTCGCCAATAAAAACTATTAGTAAGTACAGCCAAGTGGTTTTTGAAACTGGTGTTAAATAAAATGCTACACTGAATTTACCTCTGAAAACAGATTGTTTTTTAATAGATAAATAACGCAATAAAACTGCACCTGGTCCCGAATGAGGCATATTTGGTACAATGTCGATTTATGGCAAACTTTTAAATATATTTTGCTCGTGTTAGCCCTGTCCAACCTGCGGTAGTCCACTGCTGGACATAGGCCTCCACTAATGCACGCCTTCTTGGACAGTATACCACTACGCTGGTCCAATGCGGATTGGTGAGTGGACCGACTTTTTACATTGTCCTCCCCAACCAACAACTATAACACATTGTTGTTTCTCCGCGGGATTCGAATTTACGACGTTTATAAAGCAAGGGCACGGAGGCGGCATTGCTATTATATAAATACAATATCTCCTTTTACCACCCATCCTATACCTCTTCTTATCAGTCAGCCTCTGTTATCATGACCAAATAACCTTGGATCCTTTGCAGCCTGAAGAGCTGGTGTCAGCAATAAGCGGCGTTAAGAGCAGCGGCAACGTGTACTTTGGTAGGTCCAGGTATAAAACTGCGGCGCGCAAGTACCTCAAGTGCCTTCGTTACCTCGCGTACGCGATGGAAAACGCGCCAGACGGTGAGATTTATTCATTTTATTCATTATTATATTATCATCAGCCTGTTATAGTCGACTGATGGACATAGGCCTCCCCTAATACACCCCTAGGCGGGAGGGGGTTTGGATCGTATCTCATTATTATATACAACTGTTAAATTAATTATTGAGCTATTAAATAGTGTCACTAGAATAATAAGATGTTATTCGTATGATATAGAACAAAAAAATAGACTGCATATAATAATAGACCTTAATATTTTACAAGATAAATAAAAAAGACAAATAATAAGTAGATTAATAGATATTTGAGAAAGAAAATAAAATAACTGCAACCAAAATCACTACCCCGTGCGACTAAATCGCAAACGCTGCCGAAACCGTAAAAGATAGACTTAAAGTATGTTCTACAAAATTGTCTTTTATAGAAACGTCTATAATAATTCGCAAAAGTGGACATATACATGTATTTAAACCCACAAGAACCACTTTTAATGTAAAACATTGTTAGAAATTGCAATGAGGCATATCGAAGTTCACTTAAGGTAATAAATACAGTGTAAGTTTACGTTAAAGTTAATACAATAAAAAATCTTCATTCTATGTGCGTTAAACATGTCATGACATTTTGATTAAATGGATACCTGAAAAAAATTTGGAGATTTAAAATGCAGTGGCGAAAATTGCTGGGTAGTTTTTTGCAGAAGGCACGTTGACACCCGCTTATATTGCCCAATATAGTTGTATTATACTGTTTGAAGTCGGTCATATGTTGACGTGACAAAGTCTTATAACGTGGTACAAGATAGGAGGCACTCGAAAACTGTGTTGAGCGCTGCTCACGTAACGCCTCCATAAGCATTCATAAGTGAAAGTGAGAGGCAAGCGTGTCTCTTGTCGCGCAGTTGGCCTGCTTAAGTGAAAGGAGAGAAAAGAGAAAGAGAGTTGATTCTTCTTCCTAGTATACGAATGAATATTCACGTTGCAATCATTATACCACTGAAAGACGTTGTCACGTATAACTTAGCCCGTATACCGATTTTACAGGCAACCAATTTAATTTTGTTACAAGTTCACTAGTTGATTAAATAATTGTAAAAAATAGATGTATAAAACTGTTCTATCACGCGTAGTGTTAAGGTCTGTAGTTATATGAGGTGTATTATTTCATACTCGTCCAAATCATCCAAATAAGATCTGTTATTTTATTAAAACAGGACAAATTAAAGGACGACTCAATGATAACTCGAGGAAATAATCTTATTAATTATAAGTATTTCCTTATAAACGTTCTCGGATTGATAATTCCCCACCACTTCCAAGTACAATAAGTCGAGTAATAAATGTTACTCAAAGGAAAAAATCGCCTTACTGACGTAAAAGTATTAAACTGTGAGTACTTTATGAAATGAGCTTCCATAGTAATGTCACCCACCTCTACTAATTTCAAAGCGAGTTTATACAACCAAATCGATCAATACAAAAAAATCTATGTGATTTGATATTTTCAGTTTTAAAAAGCGAATACCTCTACAAAACTAAGTCACACACAACAGTTTAGAATAATTTTTTGACCGACTTCCCAAAAGAAGGAGGTATTCAATTCGGAGCGTATGTTTTTTAATTCGTTTTTTAATTTCCTCATTGCTCCGCTGCTAGAGCTCTGATTTTGTTCATTCTTTTCTTAAATGATAGGTATTAGCTGTAATTTGGTCATATTTTCTTTTAATAATTTTCTGATAAGTAGTTTAATACATATTTAAGAAAATAAGAAAATTACGGCGTCAAAAACACCAATCTCGTGCGGTTATTATATTGCAAACGCTAGCTCAAAACTTATGAGATAGATTCAAATGATGTATTATATAATTGTACTACTTGAACTGGCCTATAATATAGTTCGAAAGAGCATATATCTCCGTTTTAAGGATAACCCACAATAAGCATTTTAATGTAAACATTTTTTAAAATTGCAATCGGGCAATATTCAAAGCTCGTTTAAGATAATACAGTTTAAGTCCACATTAAAGTTAATGCATTCAAAATTCATCAGTGTATGTACATAAAACGTGTCATAGATGACGATTTAATTAAATGAATACCTTAAAAGATTTCAGAGATTTGAAATGCGGTCGCAGAAATCGCGATGCAATTCAGCACAAAGAGCACGTGCACTTATCATCATCAGCCTGTGCTAGTCCACTGCTGGACATAGGCCTCCCCTAATGCACGCCTTCTCTGTTAGAGGGATTGACGTATGCTTATAATGCGTATATAGTTATGCATTGTTTGGAGCCGGTCGTATTTGTTAGTTAAAAATTTACTTGTATTATTTCTAAAGTCAACTTATTCGTTATTCAGTTTACAGGGAGTTGGCGGCGTATAAGCAGCAGTGCAACCTAAATCTGGCAGCGTGTTACACCAAAACGGGCGATTACAACGCCTGCATCAAATATTGTACAGAGGTACGTATGTATCAATAAGTAAATGCTAAAGACGCCCTGTTCCTTTTTTTTTATACTCTCAAAGCCCGTTGGGACGGATAACCGACACGACCGGAGAGAGATAAGCGCAGACCCGACTTTTTACATGCCCCTCCGACGCAAGGGTCATCTTACTTTTCAGACAATTGGGTGATCAGGCTAAATTTCCCTAACAAATTAGGAAACAACAATGAAAATTTGTTGAGTCCCCGCAGGATTACAACCCTCGACTTTCGGTTTGTAAAGCAAACGCCCTTACCACTAGGCGAACTTAACTGCCTCCGAGTGTAATAGAAATTGAGACACGGACAGCCGCTATCCCAGCTCAGGGCGGTAGCGTAGTTCATTTAACAGCGGAGGTCTTGGCTAAGGTTTTTCCTAATTCCCAGCTTATGGCAAATAAGTAACTGGAGAGCACATAGATTAACCTTTCTGTTGTAAATAAATACATGTATTATTAATAATAAGACCACTAGACAACCTAAAAACACTATGTTCATCAGACAATGTTTTTACCGTGGGCGGAATCGAACCCACCCTTTGGCGCAAAAGTCAGGATTACTAACAACTGTGCCAAGCGGGTAAAGCCAAACCGAATATAAATGCTATAAATGCGACTCTATTTCTATATATGAGTAGATACATCAGAATTTTCAGTTAACTTTCCGTTGGCTCTAAACAGTTTTGTTTCAGTAAGTGTTAATTATTAACTTATCTTCGTATGTTTGATACAATTCACTTCCAACTGTATGTATGTTACGTAACTACATATATTAGGATACAGTTTAACCTACATGTATACCAGAATATTTTATAGAGCAGCAATTTCACCTAATCACCTTAATTAATTCTTTTGTTTACGCGAATACTGCACATTATTGAATGAAAGGATTTTTTTGCCACGGCCGCTGGATAGTATTCGAAACGTCGGGAAGTTAAAAATATATATAAAGGAACAGGGAGTGCGCCTGTGTCTGCGCGTACACTATAATATCTCCTGCGTAGTTGGCTGATCTCTAATAATATAAGATCGGCTGCCGTGGTCGTAATCGACTGGAGAACATTATATTCTCAAATCCGATAAGCGACACAATCGGAGAGGGACAAGGCGACATTTACATGCCCATCCAACGCACGGATCATTTTACTTCACAGACAATCTAGTGATTGCCCGCATTGCCGTAACCAACTACGGAACAACAATGAGAAGTTTCTTCTGTTTACGCAAATTCTACACATTATTGAATAAAAGGACTTTTTGCGGATTTTATCGCGTTAGTTTTACGCCGCTGTAAAGTGTTCGAAACGTCAGGAATTTAATTATGTAAAATGAACGCGATAAAATCCGTAAAAAGTCCTTTTTGTTCAACAATGAAAAGTTGTTAATTCCCGCAGGATTCGAACCCAGGCAATCCGAACGGAGGCAATTGCACTAAATGGCTGATTTAATATATAAATCAAAGATATCATTATATTTTTACCAGGTACTGAACACGGACCCGAGGAACGAGAAGGCGCTCTACCGTCGTGGACAAGCGAACTATTCGCTAAAAAATTACGAAAGCGCCCTACTAGACCTCAAACAAGTCAGTAGCGTTTCCCCTAACAACAAGGCGGTACTAAAACTCCTAGACGAAGTGCGCTCTACCAGCAAAACGTATAACGAAACGCAGAAACAACGGCTCTCCAAGTTTTTTCGTGAGCAAAAGCGAAGGGCCTTGCGGTCGGAGATCACTGAGCTTCGGCTGAGCGTGATGATCTACAAGATGTGACGCGATGTAAGTTGTTGTGTTCCCATAAACAAACTGGTTTTTTTTATAGCAAGGGTATTATGCTTCCACTCGTGTCTTTGGTAAGCATCATCTGACACAGAGTTCGCGGGAAGCTACCGTCCCCGCAAACTGAAACTTGCTTTGCGTAACGTTGTGCGGTTCGGATAGATTTTTCAGGAAGTTTCTTACCAAAACTACGACTTTACGCGTCTTGAATACTTAAAATTGATTACTATAAGCATTTTCTTCTCTAAGCAATTTTCGTGATGAAAAAAATCACTTACACGTCTTGGGTGAATACGTAAAATTGGATACCATTAACACTTTTCCTTTATTTGAGATTAACTTGATTTGTGTATTCAACACACAACTATGATTTAGTGTAGCACAACTACTAAGGTATCGATATAGTGTAGCAAATCACTCGAATGGATGTTAAGTATGAGTGTTATTATTAGTCAACTGTCACGCCACTCGTTGCCATTGGTTACGATGATTTCCGAGTCTGAATTGGCTTAACTATAGTCAGCTATATTATAAGCCCAAGACCAATTTATGTAAACAGCAGAACGAGATATGCATAGTAGTCGATGTTACTAGAATGGAGTGACGTATTGTGTTGTATACTAGAGCCAAAGAAAAGACGGAATTAGTTCAAATTTGACTCAAGCATCAAGTTATAGTGACGTATGACGTTGCAACGACTTCACTGCCGCTCATTGATTGACATATTCGTGACATTTTATCGATAGGACTTCGTGCTTCTTTGAATCTGATTTCATAGTTTGCTTTAAATGCGTCCTTTCTCTTCTCTCCCTCTTATCTCTGTTGTAGTCCATTGTCGCTCTGTGACAGTTCTTTCATAGCAAAGCTGAACGTACGAGGCCTCGTATTAATTGGTTAATTAATTATGTGTCTCATTTAGCTAGATGTGCAGTTGAGTGACAAAATGGCGTCAACGTATGAAACGCTTTTTTTGATGTATTATCGCCAAGCAAAGTCGGTTTAGGTCCAGATTCAAACAAAGCTTGTTTAAAAATTCTAAAGTGTTGTGGTAGCTTGCTCCAGAGTTAGAAAAAAAAATTAATTATTGTGATCTGATACTGTTTTGTTGCTAACGCGAATCCTATACGTGATAAATAATTCAATTAAAACTTTCGGGAGACATTGTACTAATAACGTAGTTATCCCACTCGTCCTGATGAAGGACCTCGGATAGGTCCGAAACTAGTCGGCACCAATACCGATTTCACGCGAGTTTAGCCGTTCACAGAATACGTTCTAAATAATACAATTTTGACGGATTTCATCGCGTTTAATTACTTTACAATTCTCATCAGTCCGTTACCATGGACTCCTGGCAAGGGTTTGAAACGTCGGCTGTAATTTTAGATAGATTGTAAAGTATGTTAACGCGATAAAATCTGTAAAAATTGTGACCTGTGAAATTTGTGTAAGCAACGTCAATAGGAATAGGAACAGAGAGATAGAACTGTGACAGCTCAATTTTGTTTCAACACTTTATGTTAAAACTAGCTATTTGGCGACTATACACGAATAATAAGGATTTTGTATAGAGACCAGTTTGTTTTCAATGATTCTATATGCTAAATGCCTTTGTGGCGGCCTTATAGGAAGGCGTTTAGAGTAACTCTAAACCTCGCTTGAGAAACTTGTGCGTTAAGTATTATTTTTTTTATATGATTTCCTGTAAATGTTGCCAGAATGAAAATGACAATAAAAGAGTAAATATCATAATTTGGGGTCGCCACTTAAAAAAAGTGGTAACACCAATAATCAGGAAGGTTAAAAACTGAAATTCTGTAAGGGATGAATAATGCAGACCAAGTTATTGTCTCAAATTATAAATATTATTAAAAAATACATGTTATTTTTCATTCAAACAAGGCTAAGATGGTGTTAAAATAATATTAATTGCTCCCTTTAAAATGTATATAACACATTAACAAAAAGGCAAAATATTTCCATAACCTAATTTTAGTTATTCATCTAACATATTCAGGACCCATGCTTAGAGTTTTAAAGCATGGGTCCTAAATAATGTTAGGATTTGTTGCTCTATTATATTGTCACCGTCTTTTAAAGTTACCTCATAAAGATTTTCCTCTCTTCACATGATGGATATATACAATATAAAATATGCAAGGATTCATACTCCTCTCCTTAAATTATTCATGAACAAGATCTATTATACAAAACAGTTTGGGAGCATTAATGTAGTCAATACTTGTTCAATTACTCATCTTCTTAATAATTCGAATGTTATTATTGTATCTTATTTAAAAGATTTTTATTTTAAATAACTAATACATAAATAAGCAAATCTTTTATTCAAATAATTTAAACCATTAATGCTTTGGTAAATGTAATTTAACAACTGATTTTGTGATTTCACTAGAAGCTTTACTAAAATTTGCAGTGCTCAAAATTTTTTTTATCATAATGATTATGTGGTTAAATGCTTTGACATTTTTTTTTTAATAAAAACGATATTAGTGTATTAAGGAAAAAGGAAAAAAACTATCTGAACTCATTTTTTGTGGTAGCTGAGTCTGTGGAAGAGTCTGTGGAAGTTTGGGAATATTTAATTTTAGCGTTTTAAACTGTTATTGCTATACACACATGGCTTTATATTATGGTAAATAACTTCAAAAAATACAGTTTAGGCTTCAACAACAATGTTAATACCCAAAAATGTTTTGATCATTAAATAATTACAAAACAATTTAATGTGATTATGAAAATTATAACTTTTAGATTTTATCGCGCTAATTTATTTTTAATGTATTTGTCTCGTGACAAGTCAAAAATGTACCAAGGTAAAATATACTTTCAGTGCTTACTGATCGCAAAAATAGTGAAATTAATATTAAAAAAACACATTATGCCTTTAGTGCGCTAAGAACTAGACCGATAAAATTCTAAGTAAACGCCTTTGCACCCAAGGTGGATTATTGTAAAATAACCCATATTTTCATTTAAGCAACTGAAATATTGGGCAGATTAAATTTCCACTTAAAAAAATCACCCGCAAAAGCATCGTATTTGTAATCTATTATTTGTAATCTTATTTCAAAATGGCCGGTCTACGTAATGTCGAACTCTGATGACGCATTCATTTAATAAATAAATACATATCGACGGAAGACAACAGAAACGTCGTAACTGACAAAAATGAAATAGTTCAGAGTGAAAAAAAAATTCTGATCTGAACTTTTATTATATTTATTTTATTATAAAAAAATATAACGAAGCAAATAACTTTTATTATTAATGAAATTTATGATTAAAATCAACTTTTTGGACTGTTTTTCGGCTCTGGTGAACAATTTTATTCTTATATCTTGTTATTTACGACGTTTCTGTTTTCTTCCGTCGAATATGTGCTACATTCAATTTGAATGACATGAGATTTGGCGCCAATCAAGTTTGACATGAGACCTTTTTTAAATTACAAAAAAATTAAAAAGCATGTTATGTGTTTTTTTAATTATAGTATAGGGTTAATACTTTACAAAACTTTGCCTGACCTAGATAAAATGAAAATTTACACATTAAATATAAAAGTATTGATGACGTGTTTAACTATTTTGTTGCATTTTTTTTTTAGGAAAGTCTAAATTAAGAGTCTAAATTGACTAAATTATGGTTGGAAACGCTGTACGCTACACAATGTTGCCTTATTTATTTTTTAAGTAATAAATAGTTAGCTTTGCGTAACGAATTTAAATTGAAGAATTGATAATTTAGTGATAGTTTACTTTTAAATTGGCAAATGTTTTTCTATGTGGCCTGTAGAAAATTCGGTATGGATATGTCAAATTTGTTCGTTTGAAGTTATGATGATTTTGTTTAATATTTAATAAATAATGTGTGATATTACAATTCTACCACGTTTTAAGAAGTTTTTTTAATCGTTATTTAGATATAATCGATTGTGTATTTTGGATTGCGATAGATTAATTTTAAGGTTTATTATTCGGTAGAAAGTATTGGATTCGCTTGAAAACTAGTGGCCATTTGATTCTACTATTTGTTGTGCCAATAAAAGAGAAGGGATGATTGCAAGCTGTTAACAATTATATTTTATTTTTTGCGAATACAAAAGGCTACCGAAAATTATATTGTGACGAATTATTTTTTTAAGACGGAAAAATCCCGTTGTTTCTATTCAAGGTATTGCAAGTAAGAAATTTACAGCCCAAAGTATAGTTAATCATAATACTTATAATATTTGAAATCAAAAGCATGCATATTAACAATGCCAGTAAATAAAATAATTAGTTATAAAAAAAGTTATTACAATTTTTTCATTTTGAAAATTTGGAAGAGAACATCCATGCTATCCAATTTTTTGTTAAATTGATTTTTAATGAGTTTTTTAATAATAATCGACTATAATAACTTCTTTGCAGTAAGCGAATTATTTTTTGTTGTTTACCTCACAAGTATTCATCAAATATTCAGTTTATAACAACGGCAACTAAACGTCAGTAAAATTCAAGGAACAACGGGTTTGGTCACACATGTAGTTTTTATATAGTTTTGAGCAAAAAAATATACTTTTTTTCGAATAAGTTTGTGCCGATATATAATTGCTTTTGAAACCTTTTTTTACTTCACAAAAAGAAAGCTGGCTGATGGAACAGAGTGAGGTACTAGAATGATAAAAACTACATGGTGCTTTAAATGTAGTTCGATCTGGGACGGAATTTTGTCGAGTAGAATAACTTGTTCGGGTGCTATTTCTAATCAAATTAATGCTCAAAATTAACTAACTAAGTTATGACGCACACGTATTGACTTTGATAAATGTCAAGAACTCCCTTTCGCCGTTCAACATTTATGGTGTTAAGGCATTTGAACATGCAACTAACTTTATTTTAAGGCGTTAATCCTATGGGTCACTTCGTACGCCATTTATCATCATCATCAACATCAGCCTGTGTTAGTCCACTGCTGGACATAGCCCTCTAAATGCACCCCTTCTCTGTTAGGGGGTATTTGGACCGTATCCCACCACGCTGATCCAATGCGGGTTGGTGGGTGGATCGAGTTTTTACATGCCCATCCGACGCCATGCATCCGAAAGGAGTAATCCCTGTCGGTAGCTTTGTACGCAAAGTTCGGACATCAATTCGCGAATACTTCCATCTTATTCGATAACTTCATACGCAAGTCGTTTGGTCTTAGGTGGAAAATATACATTTTGGTATTAAAATCACCTATTACTCACTCTACAGCAATTTAGTGTTCAAATGTTGTTGCGTAGCTTGTTATTGTGATTTCGTTGTAATATTTTTACCGTTTTAGTCGAAAATCGGTGTTTATAATAATAATCACAGTTATAGACCGGTTAAAGGGCGGTTTGAATTTCATCCAATGATCTCTTTTTTTTTAATGCGTATTACTAAGCATATTGGAATTCTTTTCCTATTTTTTTAAATTTTCCGTTTGGGTAATTAGGTTTTGTACATTGTATATTAAGTATTTGGGGTTTAAGTAGTATTTTATAACATTAAGATAATATGACTATTTTTAACAGACTCGATGGTACAGACTTTTACCGTCATCACGATCACGTAAAGGTATCTGTTTGTAAAACAGCAATCCATAGTTGAGTTCGTTGCAAACACAACTTTTTCTATGTCATCTTTAATTGCTTGTTATTTCTTATTACGTGTTATTACTTGTCACATTATACAATTATAGATTCATTTTCGCGCTTTTTGTGCACTTCTTTACTACTGAACTTTCTATAGTTTAGCCAAAGTTCTTTGGGAATACAAGTGAACAAAGTAACCCATAGCAACGAGGCGGTGTCGTGTCTATGTTGTCATTAGTCGACGGTGACTCTGTGATTGACACCTCAGTGACAATCTATTAAAAATAGCGCTAGATGTATGACGCCCCTTGGTTGCCATGGTTTTATATATTCCGAATCTAGTTCGGCTGAAATATAGAACAACTGCTGCGACATTATCAATTCAAATAGTGTTAGTTTTAAACAATGTGTATAAGTCTCGTATGCTTTGTGCGTATCTGATGAGCAATGCAATTAGACGTTAAACATTTGCTGTTTTTTTGTTTGTTCAGTTTTAACGTGCCTTCTTTAGGAAATATGAAATAAGACAAAATATCCCTTCAATGCATGTGTTTTTTAACTCCGCTAAGTATAAAAACAGAAGTTATTAATGAACAAGAATTTTCTATGAAACATTATTGACGTGACAACGGCTTATACATTGGTTCAAGATAGGGAGGCACTCTCGAAAACTGTGTCTCAGCGCCGCTCACGTAACGCTCTATATAAGCAACCATAAGAGAAGTGAGAGGACGCATCTCTCTTGCTCGTACGCAGTTTGCTTGCTTAAGTGAGAAAGAGATGCTTACCGTCTCATGCCTTGCGTCTCCCTAGCACGTGATCGTCGAATTTGTTATTTGAATATTTTGAATTGTTATTATTATTTGATCCTTCTTTTACTATACAAATGAATTTTCACATACAATCATTCTGCCACTAAGACGTTGTCAAGTACATCTTTCGCCCGTATACCGATTTTACAGGCAACCAATTTTTTTTTCGTTTAAAAAAGTGTTAATTTATGCGTATTAACATGTAACACGAATAACAATCAGATAGGTGTACTATATTTATTACTTTGGTATAATTATTAGGTTTACACGCGCACATATTGTTTTAGTATTAAATATCGAAGTTAGGTCCGTATTATAATATCATACGCCTTAATATTTAATTTGGCTACGAAAAATTGCATGCACGTAAACATTTTCTTTGCCGTAAACATTTTGAGGAATTCAATAACTATTATTTTAATAGTAAATAACATAGTTTTGTATAATAAAATATATTGCATTACTTTTACTACAAAAAGTGTACAAATGATGTACTTAAAGATTCCTATATACTCTACGACGCCCATGACTTTATCATTTGAACGGCTGTGAAAGTGTTAATTTTTTTGTTGTAAATAAGTGTTATTGTTATACAAAATTTGAGATGCATAAGATTTTGGTAAAATTAATCTTACACAAATGTTTGTTTTGATGTTGCCGTTTGAATAAAAAAAAATAGATCCCATATGAAAACTTTATTACATTTCATTTTGTTTTATTAAATTTTTCATAAGATACCAAATCTTAATGTACATCGATTTCATTTCGATTCTTTTAACTTTAATAAAGATAACATTAAATTTATTAACTACAATTCAATGTTAGTCTGTAATTTTATATTTCTTCTTTTATTTAATCTGTTGCGATCATATAATTATCGTGATTTTTTAACAAAAGAAATATTAATAATTATTATTAATGTTTGAAATGTGATGACTATGATTTTGCCCTGTGACTGTGCCTTGAATGGTATTAAATGAAATTTCGCACTAAGTAGTTACCAATGATATTTTATAATATAGACGTAGTCAAAGCTGACGGCGTAAATTTTATTGCTTTCTTTTATTTATCTTTTTCACTTTATTCAAATATTTATATACGATCCCATAAACTTCTTAACACGTAGCGGATTTATACGGACGTAAGATTCGAATTCCGTCAGGGTTCAACAATTATACTTTGTCTCCTAGTTGGTTGAGTGATCTCACTTCTGTTTCTTAGACTACCAATCCGTTTGACTATGAGAGAAAGAGTACACCTCATAATGTCTTTTCCTTGTCTCTCTTCATTTCCGCGTTTGTACGCGGAAGCAGAGATAAAGTTCGTCTTTGTAGACGAACTTTATCTCTTTATCTCCTGCAGAAATAATTCATACAAAGATCCTCCGTCGTTTTCGAAATTTATTAGTAAATAGTATAAAATATCATTGGTATATATTTTATAAGCTGGATATAGTGACTAAAGTGCATGTGAAAATTTTCTGTGTTTTGGATGTTGGGAACAAAACATTATGTTTTTTTGAATTATGACGTATTATGTTCAGATGTCTGTGTATATATAAAAATCCTATCAATTTATGTTTTTTTTTTTTTCAAGTATACCTTTCGTAAAAAACGTTTGAAATATTTGTAAATACCGTAACCTATTGCAACAAGATGGCGTTTACGCGTGTCTTTTTATTGTGGTGGAACATCCCGTGATGAATACTTTTTGGCTTATGAATTCGTTGTATGTCCAAATCACTAGCGTTAAGCCTATTATAGCTTTAACTAGGATACGATTAAAATGCGATTTGATGTGTTTTCACCGCAATTACATGTCGGTAATGATATCACTTTAGAATAATTTTGTACGGGAGTATACAATGTCATAATAAAATGTGAAACAGAAATTATGAAGTGTTTTATTTCTTAATACCTTTTGTTCATCATCATCAGCCTGTGATAGTCCACTGCTTGACATAGGCCTCCCCTAATACACCCCTATCCATTAGAGGGTTTTTGGACCGTATCCCACCACGCTGGTCCAATGCGGGTTGGTGGGTGGACCGACTTTTTACATGCCCATCCAACGCATGGATCATCTTACTTTTCAGACAATTGGGTGATCGTCCCAAATTGCCCTAACCAACTAGGAAACAACAATGAAAATTTGTTGAGTCCCCGCAGGATTATTACGACAACCTCCGGTTTCTAAGCCACACGTCTATACCACTAGGCTACGGAGGCAGTGTTACCGGACCATTTGTTACCAAGTTAAAATGAGTACCAACCTTAAAGAAAATATGGTTATTAAACATTTAAAATATTTTTATATGAGAGGGGTAAAACATATTTTAACAACCCGCACTAGGTTCCTATTTATTCATAGTAGTGAGGCTAAGTAACTTCGATCTAGCCTAGCAGTTCAGAAGGACCTGACCAGCTTGATAAATAAGCACAGGTAGCCCCAAGTCAGCTTGAGAACTCTGTTTTGTTTGTGCCCTGGTAGATGTAGGGGAGGTGTGAAATGCGGTTGTGTAATACCATTCCTGTCCTCTGCAGCCAAGGAGGATTGTCGGTATTTACTTATTTTATTTTATGTACATGGCATGGATCTTCTTGCTCTTATGGTCTTTGGGCAATAGACTTGGCAGTCTGTTGTCAATGTGTTGGGGCCGCGAACTAGGGTGCGCTATTATCGACGCTTCCTGGGGCTTGGGGCTGAACCATAGGGCTGGCTCAGCCCCACCCCCCCGGCGACCAGTGCTTGTAGGGTTACATAAGAGCGCATTAGGATTTTCTGTAACCTTAACCTTTTGGGCACCAGAGGAGCCACGTTGTAGTTTTGTTTGGTGCGAGCCCGACATAACTCGTTTTTGCTTCCGCAAGGACAGGGCTACGGGTAGGCATTTTTCTACGTGAAAAAAATTATTAAGTACATTTTCACTTGAATATTCAAAGGAGTAAAACAAACAAATATAAGTTTTAATAATCCTTTTATAAAACATAATAAATACAGGCTATAACGTAATGGACAACAAATAAGGTGGGGCACGTGATAAATTTGAAGTGTTCAGGACGGCAAGTATCGTTGGCAATGCACGGACTGAAACGGCGATTCGGTCCATTATTTTATTTGATAATATTTATTATACCATACTATTCGATAATAGCAACATTAACAGCTCTGTAGCATGTAAATAAAACGCAGAAGCCTTTCCTATTTATAAATCTTAAATATAAATAAATCCTTCTGTGCTATTCATTTACTGGTTAAAATGCACATCAATATCATAACAATACCGAGTTAATATCGATAAATCGCCGCTTCAATCGGTAGACATGTACACAAGATATTATAAATAGAACCTTAAATACATTAATATGTTGGTCGTATAGTGGAGATTCCATTTATTCGAACGCCGCAATGTAAACATTCAAGATAAACATATATCAAACAAGCTTTGCATATCAAATACACTTTTTAAGGATTCTCGACTCTTGAGAGAGAGATATAAATCTCCTTTTCCTCTCCTTCCTTTTCTAATCCGTAAAGTAGATTTGAAAAGTACAATAATCGCGCAAATAAAACAAAGAAAAAGCTTCAATGCAATGCTATATTCGACCTAATTAAATGTGAGAATCTTTCTGCCGATAAATACTTTAAGCACTAGAAAACATTTTCAAGGCTACAAATTTTAAACATAACTATGTATTAAACATATCTAGGTATTTTCGCTCATTTTCTTTTTAGTTTTATACATTAATTAGTCAAACAATAAATAATTGCAGTACATATTTCAGTGAAGGGACAAAACCTAATTAATAGATAATACAAACAATTTCAAAACATTAATGAAGTTAATCGGTTAAGTTAAAATCAATTGTGAATAATAAAACCGAACTACTTCTACACACAATACCCTTGTTGATGCGTTGCATTCGCGTAATTATAAATAGAGATACCCAATTAAATTGCACCTTAAAAAACAATGTGGTGTTAAAAATGACTAGGAAATAGCGACAGCCGAAGAATTTAGCAACCGTTAGTTATCAATAGAAATCTGTTATTTATATCAAACCAAATTTTTTTTCAGATTTTTCGTTCGTTCTTTACATTTATTCCCGATGTTTCTCTTTCCTGGGCACGATCACAGGCAGTCAAAGGCGGGATATTGACGCAAAAAATCTATAATATGTATTATGATCGCGTAAATAAAAAGAAAAATTAAATCTGTTATTATTAAACTGCTGTTACTAATAATCAACATATTATAATAACAACTAAGGAAAAAGTTCTAAATTTAAATTTTATGTAATAGTTTCAACTTGTAGACTGCTGCAATATTCAATCATTACGCGATTTTAAACCAATAAAAACGCCTTAAATTTTGGCGCCAATATGACTCACGAACAGCTGATTTTGACACAAACCGAGAAAATTAAACGGTAAGTATTTTTAAATCTCCGCTATTTTGATTGCAGTTCTTTCCTTGTAACGGTTGCTAAACCCTGTTAAATACAAAACAATTCAAACACAAACATTGAGAGAGATTCTATTGTTAAAACTTATAAGAATACATAAATAAAGCTCAGTACACAAGGCATTTTGTTCACAATGTCTTATCATAATTTAATTTTAATTAATATTACATCGACTACCTACATTACTGGTGTCACTTATACTGGAAAATAACGAAAATATTTTCTATTTTCTACAAAAATTAAATACAAAGTCCTGCCATCGTATAAAATCAAAAAGGTGCCTATTGCGCGAAGCATGTGTGAAAACACTGCTGCGTTCCGGTTGAAGGGCACCGTAGCCAGCTAATTTACTGGGTAAACAAGACTTAACACCCTATGTCTCACGGTAGGCAGCGCGTCGGCGATACCACTGGTATTGTCAACGTCTATGGGTGTCGGACCACTTCCCATCAGGTGGCCCGACTGCTCGTCTGCCTGCGTATGCCATAAAAAAAAAAAAAGACGTTACATAATCTATAAAGAATGTTATAAATGCAATTTTTATGTTGTACTTATTAAAACTACATTTAAATTCTTTACCTTGTCATTGAAAATATAATTCTTTTTATATTTTTTATGGATGTAAAAATTAAATGATTTATCAGGCAGTGTTGCTACCATTGGATGTAAGTAATTTCTTTAATTACAAACATACCTTAGCTATATAAACGTTATAATTTTTATGAACAATATAAACCATTACTGTATTTGCTCTTATAAGTAATTAGTAGGGGCGCGCGGATTTCGAAATTTTACGAATAATTCGAAAAGTATCAAATATATTATGTAAAAATGCCACGAATATTCGACCGTTTATCGGTATTCGGCCAAATCACTATTCGTGGTATCTGCAATAATAACATAACAAAAGTTAATTAAAAGTATTCGAGAACTTTCGAACTTTTCTAAACGAGTTACGAAACGAACAATAACATTCGATACGCCACGAATAATTCGTAATTTCAAATTATTTGCACACCCTTAAAATATTGCCATCAATATGGTAATCATTGAGCCATTTGGTTACATTGTTTATAGAAATTCTATCTTTTATATGTCCCGGCTATTGTTTTTAATATTTACTTACATATGAAACTCTCTTAAATTGAACACATATGTGTTTTGACATTCACACAGTATCACTTTCACCACAAACAAGTACCCAAAGACAATGAACAAAACAGAGGAATAGTACAAATAAGAAAAAAATCTTTTACTCTAAAACCTAAGGTTTGTGACTAAGGTATTTGTGACCAAGATGGCTACTCTAATATGTACTCATTATTTTCTATATAATCATATACTTTACCCAAACCAAACAAACATTTGCTACTTTGAATAACTATTTGTGTAATCCCTTCAATAGATAAATGTTTAATTCAAACCGCCTGTGTACTTCACGAGAATAGGGAACTTAGCAAAAAAATATGTTAAAAAAATAATACCTTCCAGTTAAAGCGAGAGTGAAAAAATATATCCTCCATAAATATATCAGACCAGAGCAATGTAACTACTTTCTTATTAAATACATCCCACTACTGATTTCTTAGTATAACAAGAGAATTACATTAGAAACTAATTATATTAAATCATACGGACGAATAATAAGTTAAAAAAGTTAATAATAATAATGTTGCCAGACGACAATAATTTTTAAACTATTTTTTTTAGTAATAAAGTCATGGAATTAAGGCAAAATGCAAGAAAATAATGCACGCAATATAATAATTAAGGTACAAACGTGAAGCCATTTTGTAGACAATGCGAACACAGATAAAAAATACTAAATTTGACAGATAACAATTTATACTACAAAAGACAATAGGTTGTATAAATAAATAAATACAAATAGAACTAACAATATCGACTTACAGTCTAGACTTAGACGTCGTAAAATACTTCGTTCTTCCATTTTTTTGGTAGAAATATGGTTTCGTCAAATATTTCCTTAATCGTAGCTAATTTTGTCACGACCACATTAAAAAATGCAACCGATTTCGTCTTATTCGACACAGCCAAGCGGAAAAATACATTGAACAGATCAAATATGACCCAAATGTATTGTCTTTTTTTTAAATTGCACAGACCAAATATAATGATTTTGTCATTTTGGATTGCACAGACCAAAAAATATATACTACCGGAGATTGTTGGCAGAGGATGATAGTATTTTAAATTTAAATGAGAATAAAAAATTTTCAAGATGTGGCTATCAATAAAATCGGCAAAAAAATGTGTTTTAATATGGATCTTTTATCATACGTAAAGAAATGACTAAGACGTAGTATTATGCTATTTTAGTACTTTCAAATCAAATTACCTAAACAAAATTATTAGAATCTTTTATACATTCCAAGTCTCATCCAAATAAAATCTTCATAAACGAAATAAATACAGTGTCTATAATTAAGCGTTGATTTGTGAACGGCTGCCAAATATCAAATGACTGGAGATTTAACATTACCGAACATAATTGTGTTTCTTTACGCATGATGTTGGAGTAATACCTCCAACGAACTATTCATTTCAACCTATACCATACGCTCCAGTAGTATAAATATACAAGCTTATAAAAATAGCAAAAGAATCACACTGACTTCGTTAAACCAACAAGCTTTGCTTAGCAAATGTAACCTCAAACTAATGGGAATTACGCAGAAATCTTCATCAATCGACAATCAATTCTCGTTCAGTTTGCAAATTGTCTTTGGTCGCCTCTCCTCTGTCGTCTATGATCGACTCCGTCCGCTCTATGGCTAGAGCAACACCGTCAGTGCTTTTGTCGCTGAAAAAGTTGAAAAAATAATAAAAACCCATAGTTAAGTTATTTAATAATCTCTTATAATGTAAGGTAGGTCTTAAAAGATAATAAAACTATTTAAATAAAGTTACCCATATAAACAAAAAGGGCGTTGCCTGTGTGGTCAAATGGAGTGCAGTAAAAGATGTCAATATCCATCAACAAGAACGCACGACGTATGACGTCATAGCTTTGCTACTTGTTACTTCCCTCACCTATGTTTTTTTTCAGGAGATGAAAAAAAGGTGGGAGAATTTTTGAGATTAAAAATATAGTCTGCCCCGTGACCACTGCCCCTGGAGTGTACGAAATATCGGGTATTTATATTCTAATTTATAACCGCGATAAAATCAGTAAAAAGTAATTTTATCCAATAATGTGTAGGCAGTATTCGCGGAAAGAAAAGGATTTATTAAAAATATATTTATAACTAAGTCTTATGTCGCCTATTTTCAAATTAATTTTTATAAGTGTTAAGTAACAACCATAACCAAGATAACGTTTTGCACGAAATTTTGAAGGTTTATTACGAGGAAATGAGAGGAAGCTTACCAGATATGGTCATTGGGCGGTGTGGGGGCGTTGGAGGGGATCGCCAAAGACTGCGGCCGCCGCAGCCACGTGCAGCGTTCCTCCTGAAACAAATTTGTTACGATTATCAAACAAATACCACCTTTAGAGACAAACAAAATGTTTAAATTTAAGGATTATATAGTGGATGCCCTTTGCAAGCTGCGCAAAAGTGAGGGAGGATTTTAAAATAATTATAAAATAATAGTCTAAACAAAAGTATATTTATACTTTTGAATCCATAGAATAAATCATGATATGGATGAATAATTAGTTGTTATTATTTTTAAAATCCATGAATTAAATATGTTAATATATTTTGCTAGGTCTTTGCAATATAATGTTTTTATTTAAGATGATTTAATGGCACCTCCTTTATCAATTTTGCTTACTCATGCTTATTTCTTCTTTTATTTGTGATTTTAATTTTTAAAATATTCCTAAATTTTATAATAAGTATATAAAAATGAATTTATGTTTAAATGTATATTTCATTAATGTCCTTGAACTTTGTTCACTGTGCCATGCAATGTGTGGAGAGTTACCCATGTCCTTTAAATGGCATCTCTTTTTATTGAAGTTTCAGAATTTGAAAAGTACCATTAAAAATTGGTTTTGTTAGTGGAGCATACAGGTAACTTGCTCAATCAATTTATTTAATATTGGCTATAAAATTAAAATGTCCTCACGTTTTGATTAAAAATGTGTACAATTTGAATAATGATACAGATGTTGGTGAATGAAATTAACGATGTATCGTTTACAGAAACATCAATGTTATATATCATTAATTTGTTCTGAAAACATCCATGTATCGTTTGATTCCCTAATAACGTCACTAAGTTTCCATGGGTTACAATGTTGACATCTGTTGTGCTTAAATTGGCTAACCATAGCCCACTGGGGCAGAGTTATAACAATTAAGGGTCTGTAAATAATTCAGCGACAGCAATTGGCATAACAAATTTTCATTGTTGTTTCCTAGTTGGTTAGGACAATTTGGGTGGATCACCCAATTGTCTGAAAAGTAAGATGATCCGTGCGTCGAATGGGCATGTAAAAAGTCAGTCCACCTACCAATCCGCATTGGACCAGCGTGGTGGGATACGGTGCAAAACCCCCTAATGGCTAGGGGTGTATTAGGGGAGGCATATGTCCAGCAGTGGACTATCACAGGCTGATGCCAAGTGATGAATGAATGAATGAATAGGCGCTAAATGGCAGAAACGTTACTTGCGGCGTGACAAGCGCACTGATGTCGGTCTGCGTGGCAACGGGCTCGCCACGACTCCGCTGTGAGACTGCACGGAGCACTTCCTGCATACTGCTCTGTAGTTCTACCACCTGCGAGAGAAAATTTATCTTGAATATTACATAAATATTGTGATAAACTTTGATAAGATCGTATCTTTGTCCCCAGCGTACAAAGAAAGTTATAAAGTTGTTTCTTAAATTTACCATTTATCACAAGCTTTGAATACCTGCGCTTGTAAACTGCAGCATGTGTCGGTCAGCTGCCTTAAAACTTCGGCACTGTCGTCTGGATCAAAGACCTTCGATTTTTGTACATCTGAAAATATATCATAATAACAACAATTTTTTTATACAGTTTTGTTAATTCGGATAAAAGCTTTCGTAAACTTACGTTAACTTTTACACACGTAAACGATTTTGACTCTAAATTGGCGAAACTATAGGTTGACTGGTAGATAATGCCTTTCGGCATTAAGTCCGCCATAGTACTTACTTGTGCATTGAGCTTTAATACATACATACAAAACATTAAGATATATATACATACAAAACATTAAGATATACATATATATAAAAGCTAAGCAATCGATTTTTATATATATGTATAAATCGATAGCTTAGCTAGATAGATTAGATTTTTAATTTAGAAGAGCTGGCCTTACACATATTTTCAGCAATAACTTTATCTACTGCATTATTGTGCTGTATTCGTATGTTGGATATGATTTGTTTTTATTTAAAAAACCAAACTTATTTAAAAAATTGGTTGCCTGTAAAATCGGTATATGGGCAAAAGTTATACGTGACAACGTCTTTTAGTGGTAGAATGATTGTAATGTGAATATTTATTCCAGTAGGAAGAAGGATCAACCCTCTTTCTCTTTCTCTCTTTCACTGAAGCAGGCCAACTGCGCTCGAGTAAAAGAGACGCCTGCTTCTCACTTCTTCTTATGGTTGCTTATGGAGAGCGTTACGTGAGCGGCGCTGTGACACAGTGTTCGAGAGTGCCTCTCTATCTTGAAACAATTTATAAGACGTTGTCACGCCAAAAAAATCATTTACATGGTTTGGGTACAGAAAAAATCGGTAAAGGCATAGGCATAGTATAAGTTTTCTCACCAGAATTCTGTAAAGTAGAGACTTTCTTCCAAAGTGCGTTTATGGCTTGCATTTGCAACTGTTGGATTTTCTCTCGCTCTCCAGAGCTGCTTTGGTTGCCTCCATGTCACATGTTAGCCTCCTAAAATAATCAAAGGTAAAAAGTATTGAGCATAAAATTATTAACATTTTCGAAAGGTCAGAAAACCTTCAAAACATTACAATTTACTGAAAAGAAAAATGCTTACAAAATCTTATTAAAACCATATCCTATTTAGACATTTTCAGAAACACAAATAGTATAGTAAAAATATTTAATAAATGTTGGTGGTGTTTAATAGTATGATACTGCAATTGTATGCAACATACTTGTCGTGTACAAGCCCTACTGTGTAAATGTTAAATGGAACAAAACATTCTATATCCACAGATGACGCATTCTATACCCACCAACCCGCATTGGACCAGCGTGGTTGGATACGGTCCAAAAACCCTCTAATGGATAGGGGTGTATTAGGGGAGGCCTATTTCCAGCAGTGGACTATCACAGGCTGATGATGATGATGATGATGATGATGAGATGACGCATCCCATATTAGTTGTATTACTATAAGCACGAACAAATAATATATTTGCCTCTTCATTGTATTAAAAAAAAAAAGGTAAAATGTTTTGGATTGAGACATGTTGAAGTGTTTCCAAAATCTTACTGTATATGCTGCCTTGCCCTTGCAGCTTGTATCGCGTGCAGGATTCTCAGCGTGTCCTTATTCAAGTTCCTACTCCTATATCCCCTCCACATCTTCTGTATAGTTATCGCTGCCATCGACTCTACGCTAAGTTTCTTCTGCCGCCTCTGGTTCGAGGCCAGTTTGATAACTTCCAGCTTGTCCGGATCAATTTGGTCCTCTTTCACACCGTTAACTTTCTTTTCATCGCATTTTAAATCAGATTTAGTTAGACTTCCTTTACGCTGTTCAAATCTGGATTTCAGTTTGGGTGAGGAGTTAGCGCTTTTGGGTAATTTCGGTGACATTTTGAAGCTTTTTGCTTGTCTTTGACGGTCGTCTTGTAAGCTGCTGTTGCTCGATTGGCTTGATGTGTTGGATACATTGTTTGTTGTGTGGTGATTTGTTGGTCTTGGTATGCTTCTTTGGATGTCGAATATCGGGTCCTGGTAGTCGGGGCTCATCAGTGACTCGGGAACAGGCACCATCTTTGATGCTGCTTCTAGCGACTGGTTTACAGGCTTAGTTGGGTTTTGGTCTGTAAATAGAAGGGATGTTATTTAGCAAATATAGGCACAGTCAATATTTATACAAGTAAAAATCTATTCACACATGATTTGTTAGTAGAGTCAACGATTGCTATGTAGTCTTGAGATACAAGTTACGCTTGGTTTAAAGCCTGTTGATTCCAGTGTGGTTATAATAAGTTCTTGCTGATGATACAGGGCTAATGCTGGATGCATCAGCCTTGCATAACCTAGATATAGCCAGTGTTACTAGCGCTGTCTGTCTCGCCTGAACTGCTGCTCGCACTATTTCACCACATTTACTGACCCTATTTACTGACTATCCCTACTATATAGATATAGTCGGTATGGCTAAATACTGACCTTATGGTCGATTATGATAACGGATGAATATGGATAATCTTACTTCACAGGCAATTGGGCGATCAGACCGCATTGGCCTAACCAAGTAGGAAACAACAATAAAAGTTGCTGAAACCTCAATAACTCAATAACCGGGCACCACTTAATAACTGTTTCTCCACTCGTCACGTCCATGACCAGAAACAGAGCTGCTCTCACCCGACTTGGCGCCGGCGCTGTCTCGCCTGTCCAGCATGAGCCCGGGCGAGTCGAAGCTCTGGCTCATGAGCGCCGGCACTGGCTCGGCGCTGGCCAGCGAGGGCGAGCCCGTGCGCAGGGCGGCGTGGTAGCTGCTGGACAGGCGGTCGGGCGAGCGGCCCACGTGGCGCGTGCCCATGCGCGCTGAAATAAGATCACGAAATCTTAAATTACACCATACAAATATCCGATTTTGACACGCTTTTCACTGGAAGATTGCTAATGTAACTGAAAGCTACTCCCAGGGTACTTTAAAAAAAAATAACAAAAAAAAAAAAATTCTTATACATTAACAAGGTTGCGGGGAACAGCAAGTTCAAATAACAAATAATTTTCAATTTGTTCAGTTGATTTTATAATAAATTTTCACCACATTGGTAATCTCTGAGCGACATTCTGCTGACTCTACAACCAGATTTCAATTACCATCAAATTTTAGAGCAAAGTAGTAGTTCAAATTCATTGCTTACATTGCATCCTTGGAGACTGGATCTTAGATTTCATTGGACTGTGGTTGTGATCCTTTAGCTGTTGTTGGTGATGCTGTGCCTAAAATTATATTTGGATTTTAAATCAAGATAATACTTTTTAAAAAATTGTACTAATATTATATTTCAGTGCAACTAAATCTGCCTAAAAACAGTATAAACTTTAATTGTAAGTTCATTTTATATTATCTATGAAAATTTTGTTACTTTTTTAAATTAATTGGTCTGATGCGACAAGCAAAGACGTTCAACTTAAGGGGTCGTACAGCCTAAAGAAACACAGCAAATCACCCAAAAATCCACTTGCCACTCTGATACATGGGATAATGTCTCTTTTACCTAGTAATTACGCTGGCTATTGTGCCCTTCAAACCGGAAGGCAAAAGTAATTATACACTACTGGTTTGCGTGGAAAAAAAAGGCATTGCATTGGTACTCACTTATTATTATAGTAATATTATTTTACCACCCACCAACCCACATCGGACCAGTGTGGTGGGATACGTTTCAAAAACCCCCTAAAGAAAAAGGCGTGCATTATTTATTTCATGCACACGGGGGGCCTATGTCCAGCAGCGGACTAACACATGATGGTGATAAATGTTATTATATTCAAAACTTTTTCTGTGATATATTGACTCATATTTGGGAACTTATTGAAATAAGTCTATCTGAAATAGTATACCCAAGTCCAGGAATATCAAAGTACAATATTTTTTTCTGTCAAGCACCATTTAATGTTAATACATCAACAACACATTGTTAGAACAAAAGCCTTTTATTTACCCTTTTTAGTTCTAGTATAAACAATTGCAAAACAACTACCTTGCTTAGAATCAGTCTCAATTTTCTTTGCTCCTCCGTCTCCAGTGCGTCCGCGGTGAGTGGACAAGTTGTGGCAAGATATTCGCACAGTTCACGGTGCTGTCCCTCGTGGAAGTGCCTACCTTTGCCTTGACTGTACAGCCATTCCGCTTTTAAACTAGAAAATCGTGAATAGTATATATTTAAGTAAGGGTTTGATAAATAATTTTCTTATAAGGATTCTTAATTTTCTTACGGGATACTAATTTTACAAATGGTCATAAGGCCTTGGTGTATAACAAAAAAAATAGCCCAATCAAAACTCTTACAAAATTTTAACCTCAGTTTTTAAGCAGTTACTTTGTTTAAGTATGAACATTGTTATAAATGTATGTATATATTAAATATTAAATTAATAAAACCCTCTAATTTAGTATAATAATACTTCATTTATATATATTTTCAAAACATAAAAATTAAAAAAAGGTAATAATAATCAAATTATTTACTGTTAATAGTCGAGGCATAAACATTTTATAAATACAAAAAAAAATTAAAACTCACCTTTCTATTGCGCTGACTATAAATCCATCAATAGATTTAACACTCATAATCCAATTTAGTACAAATGGTCTGTAATCAAATCCTCTGATTGTAACATATTAAGGAAAATATATTGTGATGATTATAACTGCTTTAGCAGAATACCTGTTATAGTAAAATTATCTATAAATTTTAAATGTTACAAATGCGATAAAATATCAAAACAACTGATCTCAAAACATAATTCTTCTATTCTTCATCTAATAGACCAGCTTAAAGCTCTAAAGGTACAAATTATACGGAGTAAAAACATTGTTTATTAAATGTTTTGAGAAACTGCTGGACTGAAAGCTTGCCTTTAGGCAGCCTTTTCTAGAGTTGTGTGAAACAGTTAAAAACAACAAACAAAATTATCCAACATGAGACCTACATAAAGACACACAAATAATAATACAATACAAAAGGATACAGCTTATCCTTCCCAGCTAGGGATATACATGGATTTCCCTGTATACTGAAGCTCTCCAATCTCGATAAATGGACAAGATGGCATATTTCATTCAAATCCTGGATATTGTTATGGGCAAGACCAAAATGCTCTAATGCACCAGGCAAGTAACGGTCACATTGACGGAGATCCATAATTCGGTTTCGTTCAAGGTTTAAATGCTGAAAGAGCAGTTTATAAACTTTAGGATACACACATGTTGGATAGTTAACGAAAATTAAGAAAATATTATAAAAGAAATTAACTAAAAATCAAAACTTCATAATATATAACTATACCAGGGCAAAATAACATCTTTTATGGGACAGATTTTATATTAGGTTTTATATATTTAAAGTAATATAACAACATGATTTTACACCAATGATAGTCTTTTAATTTATGTCTATAGTAAATAATGCTATGACTCTTATAAAGATTTTGTGTATTAAATTCAAATTTCTGGTTCAAGAATAATTATGGCAAAGTGGGTAGTATAACATAAATTATTTTTAAAATCGTTGTGTATAGAATGGTATCAATAAATTTAACAATAATACTCTTCACAAATGGTGTTTATATTTAAAATGGGGATACAAAAGAAGTGTGGAAGCGAATCTGATTCCTGCTGCCCTAATACTTAAAGTATTTGGACATTTCCCATTTTCAGTTTTAAATGAATCCAGATGGAAACCTAGGTTGTTTAACGCCTAGAAAACAATGCATTATATGCCTATAATACTGTAAAATGCTTTTGTAAAACTGTGAGCCATTGTTATTAATTGTGTAGTATTGTATTCATGTAAAATAATGATAACCAAATTTATTACCTTTAAGCTCTTCAGATATGAAATATCCGCTATAAATGATATTTGATTGTTTGAAAGGTCCAGGTGTTCCAAATGCATGTTGTGATTCAGATGTTCTATGGATTTAATATTGTTACCTTAAAAAGACAAAAGAAATAATCAAAAACAATGTTTCTATAATTTTTCTATTATTTTTCATATGACAAAAACCAAATAATTTTGTGATATTAACTGTGAGGATACTAAATACCAACATCAAAAAATCTAGTAATTGCCTCCGTGGTCTTGCGGTATTAGCCTTGCTTTATATACTGGATGTTGAATCCCTTGTTTGGAAAATAACTTTGTGTTTTGTGGTTGGCTGATTTTGCCCGATCACCCAATTGTGTGAAAAGTAAGTTGATCCATGTGTTGGATGGGCATGTAAAAAGTCCATCCACCCACAAATCCCCAATGGACCAGTGTGGTAGGATATGTTCCAAAAACCTCCTATAGAGAAGGTGCATTAGGGGAGGCCTATGTCCATCAGGGGACTAACACAAGCTGATAGTAAGGTAGTAAGGTATAGGTATTTTTACTGATAAATACCTTTATGATAATCTTATAAGCACACCATATAATGCTGTTTTCATTCATACTCTAACACTAATATACAATTGTTGTTAAATATTACTTATTAACTAATGTTTCATGCTTAGATGTAATAATATTTATATTCCCCTTCAGGTTTTCCATTAACTAGGTAGCTTAAAATTATGTAATGGTCCATTAAAATCACATTTATTAAATAAATATTTAATAGCAGTTAGTAAGATCTTATTTATTAACTTTAGAATATACTTAATTAGTATCTATTACAGTCTAGCTTTTTCCCGTAAGTTTGTCCTCATGATAATATATAAAAAAAAAACAGTTTTTTTCAAATAGACCAAATTACTCTGTTACATAAGTTATCTTCTTGTAAAAGTCCAGTCAAAATCTGATTAGCCATTCCAGAGATTAGCAAGAATTGACAGGCAGACAACAATTATGAAAAAAAAAATGTTTTGTTATATGCATAATTTATATACAACAATATACTTTGGTTAATGTTACAGTTATAGTTATTTTATGTAACAAACAGACATTCCAATTTTTTTAATTTGTATAGATAAAATACATACCAGCTAGTTTTAATACTTTTAAATATATGAGGTCCTTTAGCCCTTCTATTTGCAATATTCCATTGTTATTCAAAGCCAGCACTCTTAAGTTAACTAGACGAGACACGCCATGCATTCGAACAAGGAAATTGTTACATATTGACAGCTGGAAAGGAACAGTTAATTCACCAAACTATATAATAATTATCAGTTTAGTAACACAAGTAATGTTGTTAGCTAAAGCGCTGTCCTAAATTGCATAATGTGTAAAAAATTTACAACATCATTTTTAATGATAATCAAAAAACTTGAAAGAGGCTCCATATTATTCTAGTACTGTAGATATAGATTAGAGTTTACCAATCAGAACCGCAACAAAAATAGGTAAAACCTAAAACCCCTTTTTATGTTTTACCTATTTATGTTGCTGTTACTAGAAAGAAAGTTCCCCACAACAAAAGAAACAGAAAATTAAATTAATCGATGTTATTTGTATAAATAACAAAGAATACACTCACAAAAATATAATAAACCTTAGTCAAAAAACATGTCATAAAAACTAAATGCCTATAAGATTCATAAATTTTAAATAAAACCGAGAGCCTAATAGATTACATAAAAATTTGCATAGTAATTGCTACATTCAAATCCAATTAATTAATATGATTAATATAGCAAAAAATTATGATTAACGGTAAAACTTGATAAAAATATATGTAAACAACAAAGAGAATAAGTAACTAAGCTAAAGAATCTTACACTCTCAATGCGATTGTAACTTTCGATGTTGTCCAGACGCTGAAGCTCGTTCTGATCAAGAATCAAGTTAATAACAGTTTTTGAATCTTCTGGTGGCGCTTTCTCTATTTTCTTCAACCCACGCCTAGACAAATCTAATGTTTCGTTTCTCGTTTCCTCTGTTAAGCATTATTGATTGTCGTAAATATTGTTCGCTACATATAAATTAATATTAGGAGCTGCTACTTACCCATTTTCTTGCAAATTTACTGCATTTTTAGTTCAAATAATGGAAATGGTGCAGTTATTCACAAAAATCAACATTCGTAAATTAACGTTCTGAAACCCATAACAATAGGAATATAATTAAGTGTCAGTAATTAACATCAAAAGATATTGTTTTTGGCTATGTGAGGAATACTGCAGTTTTCTCTGACACCAATACTCTTTTTTAATATTAACAGTTCTTGCAAATATTTAATTATAATTTAATTTTTAACTCTTGCTGTATTGTTACTTTAATTTAATTTATTTTAATTTACCACGATCCAGTTTTTGAACTCAAATTGGTTGACAGGGTTACGGTAAAGCGCATTCATTTTTATTTTTAGTAATGCTACAAAAAACAAAATTAAAGTTTTGTTTTTTGTAGGAAATAATGTTAGCGTTATTTCGATTAATTAAATATTCCCACAAACTTACAATGATTTACCCCTACAGTTAAAATTACAAATTTACGAATTTTACTTTGCGCGTTGAATTAATGTCATTTAAACCTGTTTTTAAAATGTGTTAGTAATTCTCTGCCTTTATATTCAAAATTTAAGTAAAAAAAAACATTTCTTACTCTTATAACAACTTGAAATATGGAATTTATAGAAAAATTAAAACAGAAATACCTATTTATAAACACACCAATTATGTATATGAAATATGTTAGTCTATTTGTAGTCTATGCTTAAAGCGTACTAGCGGCGGGGCTAAATTAGTTTGTACATAGTGAGGTTAGTCCTAAATTATTACGAAACACTTGTTTTCAGTATTGATTTATTTATAATACGATAATGAATAATGTTCCTCTATTAACAATAATTCATGTACAATTTAAATATACACTAAAATTCTTATTGTTCATTCATTTATGTGGATAATTAAAAGGACGCTTTGGTTGACAATTCATATCACGATAAGAACTTGTTTTATTTATAAACTTTACCACTGATTTTTTCTTAATTGAATCTAGTTAGATATGCCCTACATTTTAGCATAATAAGATTATAAAATTATTTGATAATATGGAACGCATTCTTGCGGCTATTTATAGAGTATATAACCTCTTGTTTTAGGCGGGAAAAATGGCTTTGGCAAAAGGCCTCAGGCCTTTGCAAGTAGTGTCGATTATAGTTTTTGTAAGGCTTCTGTCAGTTTTCTTCGTCCAAACATGGTATGTCCCGGATGAATACTGGCAGAGTCTGGAAGTCGCTCATAAGCAAGTGTTTGGATATGGAGCATTAACTTGGGAGTGGCAGAAGGGCATCAGGAGTTACTTGTACCCCTCCATTTTTGCGGCACTGTACTCCGTGCTAAAATTCACCGGCTTGGACTACCCAGAAGCGGTGGTATGTTGATTTTTTCTTCTCTATTTATATAATCACACTATAAATACTCTTATAACATTTAATTATGCTTTGTTACTATGTATTCTTTTGCTAAATTTGTGTCTTAATAATTGTTTCCTTATGGTGGGACAATTGGTCCAAAAGTTTTAAGAAAATTTTTAAATTCATTTTATAAATTCCTTACATACATTAAATTTTTTTATTAATACTATTAATTTCTAAATAAAGGTATGTTGTTATTTCCAGGTTTTGGTTCCTCGTCTATTTCAAGCTCTTATAAGTACAGTAGCGGATTACAGCTTTTATAAATGGACTGGTGGAAGGAAATGGGCACTGTTCCTCATTTTGACTCCATCATTTTGGTTTTACACATCTGGACGGACCTTGCTGCAAACAATGGAGACTGCTTTAGTTGCTATTGCGCTATCAACATTTCCGTTTAAAGATGGGAAACTTGGTTATTATGAGAAAGGTAATTTGACTTGCTAAAGAAAATAAGATGAATCATATTGTATGAAATAATTGTTTCATAAATAACTATAATGTGATCACTAAAATATACTCTTCAAATAGAATTGGCTTTGCTAATTAGCTAATAGCTAATTTTTGTATTAAATTTTTGCAGTTGCAATAAATTTTAATTCACACGACAAAATTTCCAGAGTTAAAAGGATTTTAATGGAAATAGTTATTAAAATGGACTAAAATTTTAATATTTGCAACTTTCTAAGAAACTAAATTATCAAGTTTGAAAATATTGGTAATTATTTCATTACTGATAAAAGGCTTATTACCTACAGAAAATAATAAATGGGTCTGGCTGGCCTGCGTTGCAACTTTCCTAAGACCCACCTGTGCTCCAATATGGCTTGTGTTGGCCATCTACAACATAATGACTACCAACCAAGGCAGATTACGACTAATTATGCGCACATACATACCAATAGGGTAAGTTTAAACAAAATGGTCAATAATATTCATCAGAATTAGACTTGTTACCTTGCCTACTCGATAATCTGTATCAAGGCAATAAGGTGCCATCCATGAATGACTTCACACAAACTTCGTGATTTTATCAACCCTACCACATCCTTGTCATCAGCTGATCACATTTGTAAGACTTATCCTGCCTAAACATTACATATTTTGCAATTTTACAATTGTAAAATTCTCTCTAATCTAATTGGAAAGCTTTGTATTAAAAAAACAGCTTTGATTTTAGTATTGTTACTATAACTCGAAGATTTGGAAACGTGACATCATAAAATCAAAGAAGTAAAGAGAGGAACAACAAAGACAAAGTCACACTCATCGACCCCCTCCCTCCCCTTTACCATGTGACACAATGTATGCATGTTCCCTATGGTAACGGACGTTATATTAATCAACTGGAATTGATTAATTATAAACATGCCTGTATGTAGACATTAACATATTTCAGCCTAATAAGAGTATGGCAGCCAACTTGGTTTTACAAAATTTAAATCTCGCTCTTCTTTAGAGTCCAAGCAAATTATTTTATAGTATTTGTAAAATATTTATGTTACCTGTGCACACATTACCTACAGTTCAAATATATGCAATGCTGTTACTATCTAAGACTTGTGACTTTTTTCAAATTTGAAAATTTTAAGTATATATAATTAAATTACAAACATAATTGCTAATTCTTATAAACTTAATAAGTAATTTATATATATATTAAAAATTCTCCTTTTGATTTCAAATAACAATTTTATTCTTTTTATATTACAGTTTACTTGTAGGTGGACTCTTAGTTACCTTGGATTCATATTTCTATGGGAAGCTGGTGATTACTCCATGGGAGTTCTTCAAGTTCAATGTCCTCCATGATGTTGCTTCCTTCTATGGAACGCACCCTTGGTAAGTTATACTACCACACTAATCCCATACTTGCTATTGATGAATTGGAACTAAGTTGTCATTGCTGAGATACAATCATCTGTATATAAGCAATATCATACTTGATATTCATATAAGCAAAGGAACCCATTGCAACAAAGTGGTACCATCCAATTTTCTAATTTGCGAAAAATATGTATAAAGTAGATAATAAAAAGATATGAACACAAACTATCTATTAACTTGTTGATTAAATATATCATTAAAATATTTCAGGTACTGGTACTTTAGCAGTGGACTGCCCGTCGTGCTCGGCATTAACATTGTGCCTGTTGCTTGGGCTATATACACGGTGCTGAGACGTCGACAAGAGAACAAAACTGGAATCCTTTTACTGACTGCGGTCGCCTTGCATCTGGCATTGCACAGGTTAAAGAAATTTATATTTGGGTCCTTTACCATACTAAAGTCTTACTTACAATGTATTTGTCCGAAATACTGTAAATACTAAACTGAATACCAAATAATAGATAAACTCTTTGACGTTTATGCTTTCTAGAGATGGTAGGTCTCATTTTAATAGCCGGCTGTCTAGAGCAGTAACAGCACGGTGCTTTTTTCTGCCTCAAGGCAAGCGTGATCATTACCGTGTTCCGGTTTAAAGGGCACCGTAGCCAGATAATTTACTGGATATTCTAAACGAGATCCTATTTCTCAAGGTAGGCAGCATGCTGGTGATACCCCTGGGAATGCTTATTTCCACGGGCTTCCATTACCACTTTCCATTAGGTGACCTGTTTGTCACAAAAATTAAAAAAATTCGAAGTTTTATGTGTCTTCCTAAATTTTGATTAAGTTCTTATATGAAAATGTAAAATCTCATAAAATATTTTCAGTTTCATACAACACAAGGAGTTTAGGTTTGTGCTGCCGCTCTTCCAATACTTATGTATTTGGCACAGAGTGTCATTGTACCATGGAGCAGAAAAGCGAAAACGTGAGTGTTTTTTTAGTTTTCTGTTTCAAACTTTATGTACATAGTAATTTGCATTTTAATTTCCAATGCTTTAAGCTTTTTAAAGTATGCTTGAGTTTTAAATATATATGAAAACAAAGATATTCTTGGTTGAACCATCATAATAAAGGAATAAAAAGAATGAATAAATCAAGGTAACCCTAGAATACTACTGCTAGACTGATGTTAAAAACAATATTTATTAAATATGTCAGAGCAGATTTAGTTTTGTGGATTATTTCATAATCTCATTACAGCAATGTCTCACCTGTTTATGTATGTCTGTTTTGTGACCATGATTGCTGCAAAGGACTTTATACATTACATTATCAGTTTGTGATAGTCCACTGCTGGACATAGGCCCCCTCTGATAGACCCCTATCCATTAGGGGGTTTTAGACCGTATCCCACCACGCTAGTCCAATGTGGGTTGATGGGTGGACCGACTTTTTACATGCCCATCCGCCACATGGATCATCTTATTTTTCAGACAATTGGGTGATCGGCCCAAATGCCAACCAACTAGGTAACGACAATAAAAATTTGTTGAGACCCCGCAGAATTCACCCATGACCTCAGGTTTCTAAATCACACGCCTTTACTACTAGGCTACAGAGGCAGTTAAATACAAAAAAGGGCTAATACAAAAGGAATCAAAATGGCATAAATCTATTACAATGTTATTGAATGCAAAAGAATCGCTTAGTTCCTTTTATTACAGTTACTGTACACATAATGACTGTGTTTTATAAAAACTAATTTATTTTTTGTTTTTAATTTATAGGTGGAAGCTATACTTAGTTGCTGGAACATTGTTGTTAGGCAATGTGGTGCCTGGTGCTTACTTTGGCTTGGTCCATCAAAGTGGAACCGTACAAGTTATGCCCCTGCTCAGAGAAGCTATTGGAGATAACAACAGATCTTCAGTACTCTTCATGATGCCATGCCACTCCACTCCCCTGTACAGGTATTTATTTATCCTTTTCATAAAAAATGTAATAAATATCAAATCCACGTATATACGGATTTTTCGCGTTCGTTATATTTATTCCTGACTATATAAAATCCGTAAAATAGTGGATTGGATATGTATATTAATCCCGTAAAGAAAAGAAATAATTTATAATAATAGAGTTCTAGAGGTTAGATAACACATTTATTAAAAGTATGTTAAAACTTGTGAAATGTTAAGGTGACTAGAAAGAATGTTTAATCTAGAAATTACAAATCAAATATGACAAGAATTACTGATTAATAATTCAAAGAAAGTTATCAACCTTTGTGATTAAAGAATATTTTATTTTTGTCAATTAAATATTGCTCATTCTACTATAACATTACCAGTATTATTGTTATTTAAAACGAAATACACTTTTACAACATGTCTTTTATGTAAATCACACTGAATTGTCTCAGGTTCTTGTTATCTCTGCCTCCGTGGTCTACTGTTATTGGCCCTTGTCTTATAAAACGCGGGGATACAACTTTGTGTAATAGTTGTTCCCTGGTTGGTCAGGACATTTTCGGCCAATCTCCCAATTATCTGTAGAGTAAGATGATCCATGTGTCGGATGGGCATGTAAAAAGTCGCTCCACACACCAACCTGCATTGGACCAGCGTGGTGGGAAAAATATACGCCTCCCCTAATCCAAGCTTTAATCGGGTGGTAACGGAGAAGGCGTGCATTAGGGAAGGCCTATGTCCAGCGGTGGACAGACACATACTGATGATGATGTTATTATGATCTCAAGGAAAATGTTTAACTTTATATAACTGAATCAAATTAGTTCCAAAATAACTTTATTTAAAGTTATATGATTTCCTAATTATTATTCTCGAAAACAAATTTTATTTTTGCACATTAATCAGACACAGTTGTGGTCATATTTAGTAACGAAAAATGAAAACCGTCTCTATGATTAGTGAAAGTCACGCTAGTAATATTTAGCATACACACATGTTTTTTTAAATTTGTTAATTTTTTCAGCCACCTGCATAAAAACATTACAACCCGCTACCTCCACTGCGACCCGCCGTCCCCAGGCGAGACATACGAATCTGAGGCATTCTACAATAACCCACTGCGTTGGTGGCGAACTGAATATTCAACTAGACAGACACCAACTCTCATAGTCTTGTTTGACATCCTTAAGGGAAGAGTGGAACAGCTGTTGCAAGGATACAAACTGATCCATGAACTACCTCATACGCAGGTTAGTAAGGTATCCTGTTACTTGTAAACATTGTAACCTATGGCAAAATAGGGCCTTCTATGTATTGTTTATTTATTATTTAACCGTCTTTTACCATATGTATGATGCAGCTTTAATGTTATGAGTTATTTTGTTTACATTAATTCAGAGTATAATTAGGCTGAACTATTGAGCCAAATAGCTCTAGTATCTATAGAAAAAATATAAGTGAAGTTTATACTAATAATTGTCTTTATTATTATATAGTTAGGGTGGATCTCCTTTTACAGGGGTCCATCTTGAGAAATACACCAAGAGACCTATTTCTATGTATAAGCACTATTGTCTTCCAGTTTAAAAGGCACTATAGCCTGTGCATACTGAGTATGCGAGAGATTACGACGGCGACATACAATCTACTATTATATTATAATTCCTTCACTCTCATAGTTCGATGGGACGGATAACCAACCAGAGAGACAGGTCACGACCAGAGAGAGATTATATATACATGCCCATTTGATGCATGAATCATCTTAGTCTACAGGCAATGGTGATAGGCCCTAACCAACTAGTACTTACTGCATTCTTTTGGGTTAGATCAGAGTAATTAAACATCTTAACATCTACTAATCAAAAATTGAAATAATTTGATCATAAATGATTTCTATAAAAGATAACTTGTCACAAAACTGAAAGCTGCATTCTTTTCCCAGCACCCGCAAGGTGAAGTTGGAGAGAAAGTGCTCGTACCAGAAAGCGAACCCACAACAAGCTAAGCAAGCGACAGACGAGGCTATTTAACAATGATAGCACTGAATAGTGCTATACTGGGACTAATTAAAACCTAAACCGTTTATTTAAATATAACTTTTGTACATGTTTTATGACACATTTTTGTGTCGAATGGTTTTGTCATGTTATGTGAACAAAAACATGTAATCAGAATAGAAAGGTAAATCAAAAAGAAATGTCAAAATTAGAAAGAGTCGCTTTTAAAAATCTTTAATATTAGCGCAAAAGTGAATTAAATATTTACAAAAATACAATATTTTGTTAATATGAAATACGAAAGAAGAACTTTAACTTCTTAAAGTACAAAATATGAACAATGTTTTCATAAGCAACATATTCGCCTATTGTTCTAATAAATATATTGACATATCTTGAAATATTTTAGTATTGACACAAGCATTTCTATAATAGTAATGGATTCGTTTCCAAATCTCGGTGGACCCCCCACAACATCAATTTTAGATAATAATATTTCAGTACATCTAAGAACAAAGAGTTTAAATTTTTGATAATAAAAAATATTGTCATTTTGTGCGATTTTGCCTTGAAAATGTGTTCGGATTTATATAAGTATTGTGTGTAGGTTTTAAATTATTTGTAATGTGCCAGAATGTGTAGTAAATTGACAATTTTTAACTTTTCCTTTTTAGAACACTAAATAATTGCGACTTCATATATTGTCCTTGTTATTATATTTTCTATTATTTAAGCATTTAGACCCTTGCGTACCTCATTTACCTATGTAGTGGAATGCAAATAGCTCAGTTTGTATTTACAAGAACAAAAACAATCCTTGTAATTGTTCAAAAAAGGGTTACTATATATGAAAGCTTATGATCCTGAATTTAAATGTGAAAATTATTATGTCAGTTAGAGCGCTTTACATTCTTTTTGCTCTGATATAAGAATTATTGTTTCAAATTATTTGCAGTAGTTTCATATAACATTTATGAGAGTTTCATTTCAAATAAGGTTTATTGTGAATTTGATACAATTTCAAAAAATATTCAATGAACTGTACTTATTGTGAGTACAATATATATAATACCGAACAACATATTTCAAAAAAATAATGATAATGACTTTAAAGCAAATTTGCAGTTTTAGAATTACAAGGATTGTTTTTGCAATTTTTTTTTTAAAAATATTTATATTTAAGTTATTGTAAGCCAACATAAATTGCATTTGCTACGATAATCCATGACCTAAGTATACAGGATGATTTGGCTTTTTCTTAATTTATAACCAGTGATTACGATATGATCATAAAGAAATAGAAATATATTATTGTTATTATAAAGAAGAGTAAAATCTCTTCTTATAATTAACAATGAAAATGCCTTCTACCACCGAAAATAAATTCACAATAGAATTTTATAGTTACTATTTTCATGCTTTTTACAAAGTGTTTGTGATTCTCAAACTTTGGCCCACACTTCTTTTTTACAAACTAAAGTAATTTGTTAGTATATAACAGAACAAACCAAAAAATACTTTTGCAAATCTTTTAATGACAATTTTATTAATTATGCAGTTATTATCATCCGTAATTTTACTAGAAATAAATATTGAATAAATTAAAACAGAATAATAAATAAAAGTGCTCCTTCATTGTTTAGGAACACAAAATCTGAACACTTTTTATGCTTTAGTAATAATTTGTAGGTATAAATTTGCACTTTTAAAATTTAATAATAATTTTTATATTAGAAAAATCAAATTTTTGAATAATCTTTAATGATTAATTATTTTATGGATTTTATCGTGTTTTTACATTATTCTATAATTAAAATAGAAATGAAAATGTCTCATTTAGAACTCGAACATTTGAAGTAGTAATATTTGTATTAATTATTGTTAATAATTAATAGGATAATTTAATTTAAATATTGGGAATAACTAATGATTAATAATTATGAATTTATCATGATTTTCTTTTCTTATTAAAATAGAATGCAAATTCCATAATCTTAAATACTTGACTTATTTTATTGGATTATAATATGGTTTTATTATAATAATGATGAAACAATAAAATGACAATGAATATCTCTGTAACAAGATACCATATTCAATAATCTTAATTGCCTTATTTTGATTCATATTTTAGATTTGACTATTGTCTTGCTCAAGTTGGAAAGACAAGAAGCCGGTTTTGAATGTAACCAAATACTTTATATTGTAAGATCCCTAATATTAGTAATTTCCTCGTTAATTATATTACATTGCCTGTTTTGTGTTGAAATGTGAATTATAATTGTTGTGTGGTACGGCAATGTAAGTTTATCAATGAGGAATCAATCAGAGATCATGTATTTGGTTGATTATTTACAATATGTTGGCAACTGTTACAGTTGTATCATTTAATAAGTAGATAATTACGATCTCGGTTTTGAGACGCCAAAATACTTATTTGGACACCCTGTACATGTATCCCATTATAAATTTATTTATCATATTAATACTAAATAATAACTTTTTAAATGTTTAATATGAAACGAAGGAAATACTTAAAAGTAATCTATAACATCTGGTTGATAGTTTTGTTGAGTTATTGGTCATTATAGTAATAATGGCTCAAATAAATACTTAAATTTGAAACATTTCTTATGAAAAATTGTTTTTCCACTGGCGACGGTAAATAGAATAAAATAGATGGTCGTTTCCTGTACGGGGTGTTCCCATTTTCAGTAGTTAGTAATGATGAGCAATAAAATTTCGATAAATAGGTGAATAGTTTTGTTGTTTTCTTGTATAAAGGAATTTAAAGTGTGAATTTTAATAAAGATTTTTATTTTTAATAAAGCCTTGTGACGTGTTTTATTATATACCTATTTGCATTTATTCTGAATGGTTCTTTGAATAGGATTTTATGAGAGTTTTTTGTACGTTTTTTTTGTCTTTTTCTATTAGAAATATAACAATAAAATATAATAGTTCCAGACAAAGCTATAAAGCGAGCTGCCGTTGATTTTGCGATACTCAAATAAATGCCTTATTTGTTATAGAATTTATAATAAAAATTGACATACTTCATGCCGGTTGAACTGTAGCGTTCTAATTGGAAAACTACATACATAGTAAATAATCGGGCGATATTTAACCAATAAAAGCGTCATCGGTGCTAAAACAACTTTTACGTCTATTATTAATTTATACTTTATTGCAAAACCGTTAAATTAGGTTTTACTGGAGGCTCATTGCCATGGAGAATTCGCTTTTAGTCAGTCGGGGCGTGGTGAAAGATTAAGTTGGAAATCTTCAAAACCAAAAATCTAAAAATTTTTAAACGGGTTTCTTCAAATTAAAGATTAAGTTAGGATAATTTGGGACGATCACCCAATTGTCTGAAAAGTAAGGCGTAGGCGGACATGCGTCAGATGGGCATGTAAAAGTCGATCCACCCACCAACCCGCATTGGACCACGTGTAGGGATACGGTCCAACAGCCACCTAATGGAGAAGGCGTGCATTAGAGGAGGCCCATGTCCAGCAGTGGACTAACACAGGCTGATGATGATCAAGATTAAGAAAACTATATTATTGCTTACGCGTAAACTCTGAACGGAAATGTCTTCTAATCTTGTTAAGGTCACTTGGGTGTTATTGACTTTTTACAATATAATCATTTTTGCATTGTCTATTTTTGTTAAACGATTTAAAGTCAATATAAAATTTTCAAAACAATAGGTCATCTCTTATAATTTTATAGACTAACTAACAAAACTAAAGAAACAGGAACCAGTAAGCGGAAGTACTGATGTGCATAATACGATTGATGTCAGCTCAGTGAATGGGTCGAGTTTGTTTAGCTTTCATGATAACCTTATACAGGATGACGGTATTTCTATAATATAAAGCACCAGATGCAACAGACAATAAAACGTGTAAAATAGAATTATCTGTACTAATATTATATGGCAATGTAACTCAGTCTGTCTCTCAATCTGTTTGCCTGTTCTTTTTTATCGTCAAAATCGCTAAACAGATTTCTATCATATTTGATACATACCTACGAAGAAAAGATTCTAAGAAATGGTGGTTAGTCCCTTTTTTACAGGGGACTGTCAGGGTAGGTACCACCCCGGTGCCTATTTCTGCCGCAAAGCAGTAGTGTGAAAACACTGCTATTTTACGGTTTGAAGGGCACCGTAGCCAGTGTATTTACTGGGTAAACGAGACTTAACACCTAATGTCTCACGGTAGGCAGCGCGTTAGTGATACCACTAATATTGCCAATGTCTATAGGCGTCGGTGACCACTTCCCGCATGCCCGACTGCTCGTCTGCCTGCGTAGGTAAAAAAAAAGATAGGACATAGGCTACTTATTATTACAAAAAAATTGATAGTTGGTTGGTATTGTTGGACTAGGGTCCATGATATGGTCCATGATACGTCACACACAATTACTTTTTCCGTAATGAATTCGAAATTGGGGCTATAACTTTATGTAGAAATATATCATTATTAATGTTAAAACTATTTGATCTATTATTATACATCTAATTGTAGGCAGATACAATTAATAAACACATTAACATTGCTAAAAGTTATGATTGAATACACCTCGCTATTTCATGCGGACGAAGTCGCAGGTATTTACTAATCTGAAATAATACGAATAAAGAGATTAACACAGATTCAAAATGAACTTTCTGTTCTTGTTATTAATTATGATTTTCGGTGAAATATTTAATATACAGGCATACCGTATACTAACGCTTGAAAGATGTACCATATATAGATAATGACAAAAGTATCAAGGGTCCTTCTAACCCACATTGATTACACGGTCAGGAGTTCATTGCGATAAATAAATACAGTTTCTAAACGTTACTAACGATTCGCCAGAGGAATATGTGCTCGTGTTAACTATGAGAAACTTTATATTTCCTATAATTTTGTGGTTTCTAATAATATTAAATAATACTTTGGGAAAACAAGAAAGTAGAAGAGACAAACTGGTGGATAATGATGAAGGAAAGAGCAGTTTGGTGTTTGTTTTCGATACAACCGGATCTATGTTGGACGATCTCAAACAGTTGCGAGCGGGCGCGGAAATGATATTGAAAACTGCTTTGGAGGACAGCAATATCATTGCCGATTTTATTTTCGTTCCTTTTCACGATCCTTGTAAGTGTTTTTGTAACATTTAGACTGTTATCTTTGTTAATAAGTTATAATTATTTTTTTATTTTTTTTATAATTGCTAAATTATGTTAGTCTTTATTTAAGAGCTTTATTTAACGACCAGGTAGAAAGTGAATATTTTCGCCTGAATTATTGGATTAACTTGGATGTGTTTGGTTTGCATAATTTGTTAATTTAACGATTACTAAAGAACTTTTTTATCTTAGATAATTTAGGTTATTGTTTTCTTTTTATATTTTTAACCATAGACTTTTATAGCTGTTTGAAAGCGTATTGCGATGGAATTATAACAATTCAATAATTTCTAAATAAATGTAAACATAACGAGAAAGTCGTTTGTCTCTTCAGTCCTATTAAGTTGCATTTAAAATAAATGTTCAATTATACTATAGTGCAAAAGTTTTAAATAATCTCCTTGTGCTAAATCTCAGATACAATCATGGTTATACTAAATAAAAGTGCAAAAATAGAATAAAGCAAATCAATATATAGAAATGACCGTAGAAAAATATAAAAGAATGGCGTCTACTAAGCTGTTTCCTGCTATTTATCCTGCTGATGAAGACATAACATTAAAAAGAATAATAAATTAATTAATTGTGATAAATATTTATGGACTGTTTACCTAGCACCATCTAGTTTCAAACTAAGAAAAGCTTACTATGGAAACAAGATGACTGACAAATAGATAAACTTACTTTTAGTTTCTAAATAAATACACGTTATATAGATATACATTTAGACATATATATTTATTCTTTTAGCCGTCGGTCCCGCAACTGTAACCAAAAACAAAGATCTTTTCAAATCTACTCTTAATAAGGTGTACGTTTATGGTGGGGGCGATTGTCCGGAAAAGTCTTTGGGGGGCATCAATCTTGCCCTGGCCATCAGTCGACCGAGATCCTTCGTTTATGTGTTCACTGATGCCACTGCGTCAGATCACAAGATAGTTGGCAAGGTTTTGGACGCCGTTCAGAGGAAACAAAGTCAGGTAAATAGTCAAAGTTACTATATTTAAGCAGTTTATGCGCAAATAGATATATCTTCAGATAATTTATTATACTCTTAAAGATTTTTCAGTTATAGAGTGTTGATAATCAACGTCCTTAAACGTACTTAAGTCAGTGGCACAGAAGAAGGTTTTAGCGAGAGATATTTAGTCTTAATAATACATCTCACAGTAGTTCACCGGTAGTAGGTCCCCTTTTTACAGGAGACCGTCTGGGTAGGTACCACCGCGGTGCCTATTTCTGCCGCGAAGCAGTGGTGTGATGTATGTAATGTCCTCCACGTCGATTTAGAGGCTGATCAATATCAGTGATCAGCCAATTACGCAGGTGATAATGTAGTGCACAAGTTTATGCGCAACACAGGTGCGCTCCCTCTTCCTTTATACTCTCATAGTCGAAGGGGACGAACAAACCGATATGACCGCCCATTCAAAGCATGGATCATCTAACTTAACAGGCAATCGGGTGAACAGCCCGCAATGCCCTTACCAATTTTGAAGCAAAAATAAAAGTTTGTTGAGAGACTCGACGCGTCCAGTTCAACCAAACATAAAGCAAAAATAACACACAATAATTTAAAAAGAAGTAAAGGGCTTGGTAAAAAATTACAATATATATTCCTCAGGTGGTGTTTGTGTTAACGGGGCATTGCAACGACTTGACGAGACCTACTTTTAAAGTGTACCAGCAAATAGCTGCAGCCAGCTCCGGCCAGATCTTTAACCTCAATAAGACGAATGTGCATAATGTAGGTTTTCATGCGTTTATATCAATAAATACACTTTCCAGCGGCCGTGGTCACGGGGTAGTCATTTATTTAATAAAAAAGCTTATTTTACTTTACATTTTCGTTTAATTTTTTGAGTGTTTTGTTTAAAGGTCATCTTAAAGTTAAGATGTAACTCACTCTTAAGCAAAGTCCTCCAGGACTTTGACATGAGTAGACATCTTCTGGTATAGAAAGGTTTCATTTAATTCCAATAATGGGCCGACACGACAAGTATCAGTTAACATGTTACCTTACTTTGGTTCCTCTTCAAGTATATATATGTCTATGAAGTGCAAATTCAGGTGTAATTGCAATTTACACAGCACTGTTGCAAATCAATATCCCTATAATAATTTAGGGATCCCATAAAATATGGGAATAACATAATTTAACTTTGCAAAATTTTGTTAAATTTTGCAAATTTTGCTTAAGAGTTAAATAAAATTGTATAGTCCGGCAAAGCTTTAATACGTTGATATTTTTAACGTTCATTTATAATTTTCAGATGTTAGACTTTGTGCGGAGTTCAATAAAGGGTCGAAGCGTCAATTTGGTATCAGCAGTTCGTCCTGCAGGGTCCAATTTTTCGCAAGAAGTGAGTTTAGATATTATTTATTCGTAATTTTAGTACATGTAACTTTCTGTTCTATATAAGAACAACAAATGATAAATTATTTTACGGATTTTATGGCTCTATAATTTTTATCACAGATTTATTAACTTATTCGTTATGTGTAGTAAGAATTAGAAAAGTACGAAGGCAATTATGCACCTTAAAAATTATTTATAAATTAGATAAATTTTCAAATAATAGGAGATCATTTGTACTTATATTTTAGATACCAGTGGACAGTAGTGTTGGCGAGGTGACAGTTTCAGTATCAGGCGGCAAACCCAAAATAAAGGTGGTAAATCCAGAAGGAGAGGAGGTGGTGGGGCCTCCAAAGCTAATCAAGACACTTGATCTCTCCGAGATTATGGTTAGTTGATGATATTAATCAATCACTCGTCCGCATTTTTAAAATTAACCCTTGTTTGAAGACAATTTTTGTATTTAATACAGCTAGTCTTAATTTTATTTGAAGATTCAGATTTCTACTGACTTATCTCAGGCAGGCCCTATTCCTAATCCTCTAAAATGAAGTATATATCACTATCAGATTATTTTATAAGTGTAAAATATTTATTCCTATTATTAATTGAATGAAAGATATTACGTTATTTGTAATATCATTAAATTTTGTCTCTAAGTAGTACGATTGTATAGTAATTATATTAGCACTCGTAAATTTAATTTAATGTTTAATCGATTCTAGTCTCATAATCGATTGACCTTACTATCTTTTATTTATTATCAAAAGCTAGCGGAGTACTAGGGCACGTATAAAATGGTAAGTATATTTATAGAAAGCCTTGTAACTAGCAACTTTTTTAGTGAGTTTTCCAAATCCAAAGATGACTGATACTTACTTTTGGTGAATGGATTAGATAGTAAAAAGTAAATTCTTCAAAGTAATCGATAAAGTCAACGTTATCACCCAATTACTCGTAATAAGTATTTCTAACGTGAATCAAATCACCATTACATCAATAATATACAGTATTTAATTTAATTTGCAGATCGTAAAAGTCATGGAACCAGAGCCTGGAAACTGGACGATATCTGTTGGAAGCGAGAAGGATTACTCCGTTAAAGTGTCTGGCCTATCGAACCTTACCTTTAACCATGGATTCTCTGTGGAAAAACCAAAGTCTTTCGAGGAGACCAGCTATAGACCTCTGCAGGGTTGGTACATCTTTATTATAACCCGTTTTTTTACTGTTTGTTAATTGTAATAGGAGACTGTATTCTTTAACTGTATACTCTGTGACCTTTTATTTATTAAATTGTATTTTATTCTTAAGACTTCGGTATATATGTTAACCTTAACATGGAGAAATGAATCTTAGGGATATTAGAATGATAATTTCTTTTACTCAATTGAAACAATCAGAATATTGCATAGGCCAGTGATGGCGAACCAGTGGCACGCGTGCCATTAATGGCACGCCACATAATATTATGGACACGTAGCTATGCATTACATAACGATCAATTGGTTGGAAATGGAAGAATTTAAAATGCAGCTAATTGATTTCCAGTCTAGTTCAATATGGATTCAAAAATTTATTGCAACATGGAAGGACTTGGAATTAATAGAAAAAGATTGAAAAGTAAAAATAATATAAGTAAAAATTGTAACAACAAAATTTCGGCAACGTGGAATGCGTTACCAGACACATTTAATTGTTTGAAACAGTTAGCTCATGCTATTTTAACAATATTTTCATCAACTTATGCTTGTGAGTCTTTATTTTCAGAGATGAATAATATCAAGGATCGATTAGAAACTGTTTGACAGATAAATCTAGTTCAGCATGCATGCTGCTAAAAGTAACGTCTTACAAGCCTAATCTGTAACAACAGAAGTCACATTAGTTTTACTTTAATAACCGATGCACAATGTCTCTTTTTTTGTACTAAATAAAGAGTAATGAGCTGATAGCATTTTCGATTAATATTTACTCAATAATCACATAATAAAAATAATTCCATGGCACATCAATAAACTCATCGCATGTTTCTTTATAAAATTGGCATAGGCAATAACAATGTGATGAAACCCCTAACGGAGAAGGGAGGCCTATGTCTAGCAGTGGACTTACACAGGCTGATGATGATGATGATGATGAATAATAATGTGAAATCTATATTAGCACCAACCTTTTCTAACCTCGTATTAATATGTAACCTGTATAATTCTTTCCTAGGCACATATAATCATTTGCTGCTGTCGCCGACGCAGCACGATTTACCACTAAGAATAGACTTCGTTGAGATATTGACTGCGGATGGCAAAAGTTTATTTGAAGTGCCGATAAAAGAGTCGGGCAACGGCGTGTTCTTGGCCGACGCGTTTCTACCGCCGGAGAATTTCTTCTACATTGCTGTAAGTACATTTTATTGTATAAAATTCCTTAATTGAGTCAAAAAGTTATTAGCGATAAGATTAACGCTATTTTTTTTTTTAAACTATTTGTCGTAATTACACAATAGTTTACAAGAGGTGGTAGTAGTAGGCCCTATTATAGTGGGCCGTCTGGGATGGTATCATTCTTTCGGCCGCTAAGCGGTAGAGTGAAAACACTATCGTGATCCGGTGTGAAAGGTACGGTAGCCAGCTTATTAATCAGGTAAACGAGATATATCATCAATGTCTTACGGCAGGCAGCAGGTATGTGATCCCTTGGTATTGCTAATGCCAATGGACGCTGGTGAACACTTTTTATCAGGTGGTCCAACTGCTGATCTGTCTCCGTATTCAAATAAATAAAAAAAAAACAACAAGTTTATTAGGTACAATTGTTGTTTTATGTACCATAATGGTTTGATTGTAAGTCAGATAGGTAGTTATTAAATAAAGAAATATAATTTGCACAGATTAATGCTATATATTCCGTAATTTATTACTGCCTCCGTAGCCTAAGAGTATGCTTATGCTTAAGGAACCAGGGGTCGTGGGTTCAAATACTGCGGTGACTCAACTACTTTTCTAAGTTGTTCCCCAGTTGGTTAGGACAATTTTAGCCGATCACTCAATTGTCTGAAAAGTAAGGTGATCCATGTGCCGGATGGGCATGTAAAAGTCGGTCTACCCACCAACCCGCATTGGACCAGTGGTAGGATACGGTCCATTTGCCCCGTAATGGCGAAGCCGTGCGTGACTAACAGGCTGATAATGATGATTTTAATTAGTTAATTTTTAGGTTAATGGACGCGATGAATCTGGGCAGAAATGGAGGAGGATTGGTGCCACGGCCGTTCAAGCGAAACCACCAAGTAACATTCTGTACTTAATAATAGCTAAGTTTTAAAAAAAGGTATTAAAATTATTTATACGATATCTTTTCAGGTGTTCCCTATTTGACTGCGCCTAAAAAGGTATGATTTCCTATTTTCATAATGTTTGAAAATTTTTTCACGTTAATTACTATTGAACCTTGGGTGTTTACGAGTAATAGTGTAATTAAATAAAAAATACCTAAAAATAAGTTCTAGAGTCGAGTTCAATTCAAACTTCAAGAAGGTGAAATTAATGTGTTTAGTTTTGTCATAACAATAATTTTTATTGTACCAAAACAAAAATAAAAACGAATGGATGCAAGTCAGTTATGGCAGACAAAAGTTAACCTATAATTTACAAAAGCGAAATTCATACCCCCTAATATAAGAGCTGAGGTTGCTTTAGGTATATAATTTTAAATCATGCAATCTGATAATTTTGCTTGCTGGTTTGATACACATATGTTATTACAGCCATTTGCTTATTAATTTACTTTACTATATAAAATCATGATTTTTAGTTTGAAGCACGTTCCCATGAGAGAGTGATCCTTAAATGCTACGTTGAAAGTTTAGTACCAGTTACAGCAAAGTGGTCGTCCGAGTTGTCTGCAACCAAGACAGAAGTTTCTAGTTTGTACGTATACCGTAACCTAAGAATAACTTTACAAATCAGAAATTTCGTTAGAATCGTTTGTATTATATACAATTGGATGTAAAACAAGATGATCCTTGCGTCGGATGGGCATGTCAAAAGTGTTATTTATCGCTGGTCGTGTCGGTTTTCTGGCCCTTCGGGATCTGAGAGTTCAAAGGAATAAAGAGTGCACTTGTGCACTAAAATATCTCCTGCGCAGTTGGCTGACCTCTAATATAGATTGGCCGCCGTAGTCGTCACAAACTTGATGCTAAATAGAAGAGAGTTAGACTGTTGGATATTGTAAGCACTGCCTGTAAGAAATATAACTTAAACGTGCTGGGGTGTCCTTCAAATCAGTGGACCGAATATTTACATGCCCATCCGATGCTTGGACTATTTTACTTGACAATTTCATGATCGGTACGTACTAGTATCGTTAATTTTACTAATACTTACAATTTTAGGCAAAGCACTTCGCTAGAGTACGTAATAGATGATATGACAGAAGCAAACGTGGGCAAGTATAGATGTTCCGCCAACAACGTGGCCGGAGGAAGCTACACCGACACATACGTAACCCTTTTAGGTAAGTACATTGACAATTTTCAGAAATAACCAAGAGGTTTAGGTTACTCAACATAACAAACTTGTGCGATAAACATATGCAAATACTGGTGATGTAGTAAAAGATACACTTAAACTATGTTTTACGTAATTGTGGCCCTTGAAATGGTCTACAAAATAGTCCGGGAGCGCGGCATTTTTTTTATAAACAACCCACATTTACTATTTTAATGTAGAACATTCTCAAAAATTTGCAATGAGGGATATATAAGGCTCATTTTAGGTAAAACAGTGTTAATCTTAATAAAATGAATACATTAAAAATCTTCATTATAAGTGAATTAAACGTGTTATGGACATAATTTCAACACAATGAATATTTTTAAAGATATGAGCGATTTAAAATCGCAAAGCAGTGGCGTAAAGAGTAGCTTGTTATCCGCTTATGTTTCGCAAAATGGTTATACATTGTTGAAGTCGGCCATATCTTTTTAGTTGAAACTTCACTTGTTTATGTTACAATTTTTATTTGTAAATCTTTTACTATTTGAACCGATTGTCTTAACCTTCTCACAAACGTAAATAAACACTGTATTAGTAAGGAGTTAGCTAAAATAAATAGAGGACTAACAAAAATTGTGTATTGACAAATAATATACGAATATTGCAGTCGATCCACCTCAAGTTTCAATGGTGCCGGCGAATGAAACCATTCCGTTAGGAGACGACCTGACTGTTGTATGTTCCGTATTCAGCGAGGGATTATTGCTAAAGGCACAAATTATAATGAATGCCTCCAATAGAGTAAACGGTGAGTTCTAATAAATCGACTTTTCACTTCCATATCTCGTCTCAAATTTTATTTAAATACTTTATCAAAGATAATCGAATGTTATCGATTTTTGCAGTAAAATATTTTTATGCATATACATAATAAAAACAACTTCGAATGTTTAACTGTATTGGCGCCTTAACTTAATATACTGAACATTCTGATTGGAGGAATGCCGCCATATTCAATAATCACGCGATGTTTCAGTAATAACAGTTTTGTTTAATTAATTTCTAGACTTTATTTCTTTCCAATATAGAAATATATTTAAATATACGCATTAGAAATTGTAATCTGATTGTTAGTTTCCTTTTGTTTGGGTAAAATACTAAAAACTGCTTTGTTATGCGAAGCAACATTCTGTGATGTCATAGAGCGCCTTGAATGCACTTTCGGGCTGTCAATAACAAGGAAAATATATATCAAATCCACTTATTTACGGATTTTTCGCGTTACTTAAATATATTTATTCACGGGCAGACTGATCGTGATCATGTATGCTGAAAAGAATCCGAAACGTCGGGAATAATTATATTTAAGTAACGCGAAAAATCCGTAAATAAGTGGATTTGATATGTATAATCGCGTAAATAAAAGAAATAATTAAGGAAAATATAGTTTAAATAATTTTTTTTTCTGTTTTCGCGTCTTAATTAATTGTTAGATTAAGCAATTGAAAAATTAATATGGTGCTTCGATACTTAGGAATATTTTTGACAGCGAGTACCTATTATTTTTACGTGCCCAAGTATAATTTACAGTGACAAATTTCCGAATGAATCCGACGATTGATGGCTTCTACAATTTCAACAAGACTTTTGCGAATATCACGGAAAAGGAACGTGGCACATACTCGTGCGTCGCCGCTAATAGAGGTTAGCTATATTTATATATTATATATAAGTAGCACTACGCAGATCAAGCTTCAAATCTATCTTGCCGATCTGTTTTTACGCATAAAAGATGACACTTCATCATTAGCAACAAAAAATAAGAGAATATAAAGAGATTGACATCATATATCCACTGACAGTGGTAGTCTAAGCAACTGGGGTCGTTTTTCTATAATGCCCATATGACTTCTTACTTTTTAGGCTCGGACAAAGTTGTTCCTCCGCATTTGATCCTTTTATTTAAACCCATGACCTTCGATTTGTAAAGTCAGTACCGATGCGGAGGCGATTAGATTATAGAGTTATTAATTCATAATCATCATCAGCCTGTGTTAGTCCACTACTGGACTTAGGCCTCCTCTAATGCAAGCCTTCTCCATTAGGGGGTTTCTGGACCGTATCCCACCACGCTGGTCTAATGCGGGTCGGGTCCAATGGTTCGACTTTTTATATGCCAATCCGACACATGGATCAATCTAATTTTCGGACAATTGGGTGATCGGCCCAAATTACCCTGACCAACTAGGAAACAACAATGAAAATTTGTGGGTCCCCGCAGGATTCGAACTCACGTCCTCCACACTGCACTATAAGGCTACGGAAGCAGAAGAGTTATCAATTAAGACTCTACAAATTCAGAAAAGATATTTAAAAAAACATTCCTAATTATTACAATTTAAATAAAATAACTGTGCAAAGTCGTTTTTAAACGTAAAATTAAATTTCGTATCTACTTAGTTTTTATTTATGTAGAATAAAATTTTATATCTTTAATATACTCACAATTAGCAGTTTTAGATGTATCATATAATTTCTCTCATGTAACGATGGCTTAGCTAAATGCAACGATTTTTACTATCCTCAGGTGGTGTAGCTAACCAATCCATATATATCGACGTAGAGGCTAAGCCGACAGCTCAGATAATAGGCCCTCATACTGTCAACAAACACTTACACGGTGATATGCAGCTTGTATGCCAAGTAGAAAAGGCCGATTTGATCCAGTGGTTGGCACCCAATGGCACAGTTGTTAAAGAGCTGCCGGTTAACGGGAGTTTGAGTTCAATTCTCGATGTTCACAACGTTACAGACGAGGGGAGTTGGATTTGCATTGCTATAAAGAACTCTTATAAAGGTAAAATTGTTGTTTAAATATGAGAAATTACAAAATTGGGGTAACGACAAAGCACTATCTTTATTCTTTACTTCTTAAAATCAAGACTTCTTAAAATAAAAATTACAAATTTCTAAATGTTATTCATGTTAAGGGAGAACATAATATTAAGCAGAACTTTTCATGACTTAAAAGTGATTTACAGTTAAAAATTATAGCCTTTCTTTTTTTCGTAAACAAGTAACGTTCATAAAAATTGGTAATGGACAAATTGGAAATTCGTATGGTTATTATTAAAAAACAAAGTGGTTTTAGCATCCGATGAGGTGGAACTAAACATACTTATAAAGCCTATCGTGAGCATATCTGGTGAGAAGTCGTTGATAGTGATGAAAGGTGATACAGTACAAGTAGAATGCACTGTGCGTGCTAAACCGGCTCCGAGAATCGTCTGGCATAAAGAAACCGAAGTTTTTCTGAATTGCACTGTAAGTAATATCTTACCTAATTATCTATTTATGGGACGTATGATTTAGAACTAAAATGTTTTAATACTGCTCAATATTTAAACTGCCTCCGTAGCCTAGTGGTATGGGCGTGTGCTTTAGAAACCGGAGGTCGTGGGTTCGAATCCTGCGGGGACTCAACAAATTTTCATTGTTGTTTCCTAGTTGGTTAGGGCAATTTGGGCCGATCACCCAATTGTCTGAAAAGTAAGATGATGCGTCGGATGGGCATGTAAATAGTCGTCACCACCACGCTGGTCCAATGCGGTTGCATTGGACCAGCGTGGTGGGATACGGTCCAAAAGCCCCCTAATGGGTAGCGGTGTATTAGGGGAGGCCTATGTCCAGCAGTGGACTAACAAAGGCTGATGATGACATGATGACAATATTTAAAACTTTATAGGATAATATATAGTCGACAAGAATTCTCTTTATAAAATTTTACTATTTATATTTCTTCGCTTTCGCTTGCAAATTCTAAACAAAATTGTAGTTTTAGGTATAGTACAAACAGATCTGTATAAATTGCGATACCATTGTAAAATGTTTGATTTGTTTTTGTATAAAACAATAACAATTATAATATCTTAAGGATTTTTTTTGTCAATTTTATTGACATAGGCTAATAGCATAGTTATGAAATGTGTAAAAATGAATATTCATGTAATTTTTTTTACCAAGTTGCCTCCATATTTGTTTTCCAATGTGTCTTTATTTTTTTGTCCTAGAGTTACCATGTAACTTCTAACAGTTAAATAATATAAATAACTTTTTAATGCTAATAGATGACATAAAGGAAAAACATTCAATGTATTAATTTTACATTCCATTTACCATAACACCATTACCATTACATTACGTATTTTACATTTACTTGCGGTACTTTTTTCAGGTGGATCAAATCGAACCGAATACCTATAAAAGCGTATTGACGCTTAACAGCAGTGCTGAACACATAAACGGCACTTACTTCTGCTTCGGTGAAAGTTCAGCCGGCATTGGCCAAGACAGTGTCACTGTTAACGAGCGCACTAAAATGGTGTTAACTGAAAGCTTTACAGGTAATCATTTCAAAGTCAAAGTAAAATATGTTTCATCATCATCATCATCATCAGCCTGTGTTAGTCCACTGCTGGACATAAATATGTTTATGATGATATCAATGCTAGCACCGGCCCCGGCTCCGCACGGGTGCAATACTGGTAAATAAAATCTATAGAAATATATAAAAATTTACCATCGTTTCTCGTACAATATTTTGCATGAGTTGTAGATATAAATTTTCCTCTTCAATCACTCTATCTATGAAAAAAGCTGCATCGAAATCCGTTGCGTACTTTTTAAGATTTAAACATACATAGGGATAGAGGGACAGAGAAAGCGACTGTGTTTTATACTATGTAGTGATAGAAGCATTATACTCAGTTATTGATCGACATTTAATCTACCACCGGTTTGAGAAGAACCAGCGTAACAAACTTCAGCTCAATCATGAACTTACTAGTAATCCGTTCACGAATCTGCCCTTAAGTTTATAATTACCACGTTAAATACTTGTATATTATGATTACATTAATAAAATAGCCTAAGTTACTAAAGGTAATATAGCTTTCTAGTAACGAAACAATATTACAAATCGGTTCAGTAGTTTTTTTTATTTATTGGTACGACGATATAAGCAAGACTTGATAGTAAGTGATACGGCGAAATGCATCGTAAGAGGACACACCAGTACTCAGTAATTACGCTAGCTATACGGTGCCCTTTAAACTTGAATTAGGTATTTTCAAACTACTGTTTTGCGACAAAAAAGGCACTACGCTGGTACTTCACTAGATGGAGATCCGTAAAGGTGACCCACCACCGTCCAGAAAAAAACATTTAATTTCTCAGGTGGATCAGTCTCTGCATTAGATTGAATGCATAACTAACCACACCGTGACGTCCTGATTAAAGGTATTTTCATTAACGGAAATAGAAATTCACAGATCAACTGGTCCAGTTATACGCTTCAGTAGAGTTACGATGCGCGGCGCAATCTCATCCTTTAGCGACCGCAACTCTTTTCCATAACGGTACGAAACTATCCACTGATCTAATAAAGACTATACCTGGTGGGCTGTGCTGCGTCTGGCTAAAGTGAAGTTTAGCCAACTTGGCCGCTACGAGTGTAAAATTGATAATGGCTACGAAAGCTTACTCGTAGAGGGAACTCTACAAGTCACTGGTTTAGGTAAGTACTTTGTAACTATAACTATAATAGTTTTATATTATTTAAATAGTATATTATGCCTTATTACATATTAACTAAATATGTTGATGCAAAAATCAGTGTTAGATTGCTACAATATTTTGTCTTAGAACGGACATGAATTTACGATTTGGCGGTAAATAGTAAGTGGTATTCTTTGCGATGACATTTTAGTCTTTCATATCTCAGATAATATGATAATTAAAATTACTCTATTTCTTTAGATAATTTACTAGGTTTCTTATAATCAGTTTAAATTGGTCATTGTATGCACATATAAAGATATATAAATTCGAAAGATGTTTCGTTTATGCTCTTTATAATATATAAATCGGTTTTTATTAGCATTTTATAATGATATATGCTTGACATCAACGCGATGTAAATGGTGTAGAAGATAAGTACGACAAATAATTATACAAGTAAGAATGTATATATTAAGTATTTTGTTACAAACACAACACAAATGATTTTCTTTATCAATTTTTCAGAGAGTCCTGTACTGTCGAAAGAGCCATCAAGCGTTGCCACTGTCAGGGGTGATACGGCGATAATAACATGTAGGTGAGATTTTGTATCAGATACAAATATTAACAGATAATACAATAGACAATTCAAGCCTTTTCTATTGTCGGCACTATTATTACTTGCATAAACAATACAAGGTTGCTTTTCTTTACTACCAACAACTATAGAGTTAGTAAAATATCTTATTCTACTTTATCAAACAGTTGATATATATTTATTTAACATTACAGATTGCTATCGGGTAACCCAGAACCAAAACTCACGTGGCAATATCGAAACAAAGCAACAGAAGAGTTTGGGGAGATTCCTACACAGGTTCTTGTAAATGATAAAAGACGCGAGATAAGAATTCAAAACACAACAATAAAAGATGGCGGTTGGTACAGATGCATTGCTGAGAACGATGTCGGTAGAGACATTTATGAGGCATCCCTAATTGTGCAATGTAAGTAATTATACAATTTTACGCGGGTTTCTTTTCAAAGTTATTTGTTATACGTTGAACATAATTGTAATTAATTGTATTTTAGCCTCTGTATCGGAAATGTTATTTTATTCAATTTTATACGGTTCTTCAAGTTCGTTATTCGATAGAAATAAGATAAAAAGAAGTGAAGTAAAATTGATGTATGAACAACTAAATTATATATCAACTTTCATTATTTCTTTTAACTACACAAAATTATTATAAAACATTGACATAAACATTGTATGAAAATATTTACTAAGTCGCTTACAAAAATAATTACTTTTTACTAAAATTTTATTTAGTAAAATTCTCCCTTGTTGTTCGACTTCAGATCCGCCACGCATAAAGACATCCGATCCAAATGAAACAAGCTCTTTTGTAGTAGAAACAGGAAAGAAATTGGTATTTAGTTGTCCCGTTGAAGGCAACCCAATGCCAATCATACTTTGGACTAAGGAAAGAAAATCAGTACCCTTCTCAGATAATGTGTAAGTTATATTCAACTTAAAGTAATACTTAATATGTTATAAATACATTTATTACCGATCAGGAAAATTCATAAAATCAAGGTTTCTAGTTGTAATCTTGCCACGATAAGCTGGAATTACAATTATTCTTAAAAAACGTAAAAGATACTAGTGAATAAATGGATATAATTTTATAAATTTTCCAAAAATGGTTACTGTAACATAATTAATACAACATTTCAGTTACCTCACCGAAGAAAACGATCTAGAGATTAAAAACGTGACGGTTAATGATTCTGGAGTATACAATTGTAATGTTACTAGCCGACTGGGATCAGTGGATAGAAATTTCACGCTACAAGTTTTCAGTACGTATCGATCCTCTCATTTATCCAATGCTCATTAAAATGTATTAGTAATTTTAAACCGCACATTAAACAGTGCTAGGAAACACAGGAGGCCGTGCCAGAAATATTTATTCAACACAAAATGAGTTATTTATTAAGTAAAACTTGTCTCGATAGAATTTAAAGAAGAACTGATTTTAAAAACTAACTTAGTCTAACTTGAAACAGAACATAGGTAGCTCCACAAGCAGTTAAAACAAAATGACTGAAGGGCAGTTCGAATTGAATATGAACTAAAGATAAAAACAATACTTTAACAAATAGAAATGATCATCATCATCATCAGCCTGTGATAGTCCACTGCTGGACATAGGCCTCCCCTAATACACCCCTATCCATTAGAGGGTTTTTGGACTGTATCCCACCACGCTGGTCCAATGCGGGTTGGTGGGTGGACCGACTTTTTACATGCCCATCCGACGCATGTATCATCTTATTTTTCAGATAAATGGGTGATCGGCACAAATTGCCCTAACCAACTAGGAAACAACAATGAAAATTTTTTGAGTCTCCGCAGGATTCTAACCCACGACCTCCGGTTTCTAAGCCACACGCCTATACCTCAAGGCTACGGAGGTAGTATCATTGAATCGTTGTAGAAATTATCATTAATACATATTAGCTACTATGTTTTCCAAACCAGAACATGGCAGGGCTTGTATTCTTTTTTGAGCAAATTTATTTCTTTCATCATGTAAAGTTTGAACATCAGCTGTATAAACAATTCGATGGTTATTGGGATTGTTAACTTCAAATAAAAACGTCTTGAGATAACACACGTACGTACGTTAACAGTGAAACCGGAAGTGCCACATGAATTAAGTACAGAAATAGAGGTGCTTGATGGACAACTTGTGGAACTCGCGTGTCCTGCCAATGGCGAGCCAACTCCCCACCTCAAGTGGACACATAATGGAAGAGAAGTAAAACCTTCGGCACGTATCGATGGTCACTTTCTCAGGTAAGTCTCTACGGTTGTCAGGAATTATAAACAGGAAATAATATTTTGTTTTATATCAAGAGCAGAGACAAAGATTTATTAAAATGTACAGTTATTCGGTTGTGTCATGTACAGCGGCGGACTAAGTCCGTCAGAGGCCCGGGGCGGCAAAGCTGAATGAGGCCCCCAAGCTTTAAGCAATATGTATTTCTATAAGTTTTTTATTCAGTTCACATTTGTATGTATTAATATTTATGATTATTTCGTTAAAATCTGGCAAGTTAAATTTAAATTCGGCTTAAGTTATTGAAGCTTAATAAACATAGGTATGTACCTACAATTACTATCATCATCATCATCATCATCATCAAGCTGGTCCAATGGAGGTTAGTGGGTGGACCGACTTTTTACATGCCCATCCGACGCATGGATTATCTTACTTTTCAGAAAATTGGGTGATCAGCCAAAATTGCCCTGACCAACTAGGAAACAATAATGAAAATTTATTGAGTCCCCTCAGGATTCGAACTCACGACCTCCGACGTCGGACCTACAATATGGACTGAATATGGTTGAGGAAAATAAAATACAAATCGAACGACAAAAAAAGGCAAATCAAAGGTAGTTTTATTTTCAGTAGATATGAAGTTAATTATTGTATGTGTTTTCGTGCCTTCAATTTACAGAACTCTTAAATAACTTTGAAATCAATTTCTTTTGAAATTTTCTTTCAATCAAAAGTCAGGCTATATTAACCAGTCGCTCATGACCCATTGTAGATCGAACATAATTTTAAGTAGTTTACGTTTCGATAAACTTTCTCGCATGATGCAACCGAGATGCAAATGGTCAAGAAGTATTGAAGTGTAAGCGATGTACAGGGTAATGATTCACTGAAATCTCATTTTATTATAAGTTTTAGGATTTCTTGGGTTGTCTATTTGGCAGCAACACCCATAGTCGTATCGGTGGCTTTTACATGTCTGCGGTACCTTTTTATTTCTTAAATTTTTCAAAACTTGCACGTTGTCAAATTCACTATAAAGATTTAATAAATTTTTAACTTCTACAGCTAGAGCGTCATCTGATGCTTCTAGCATAAACTTTGATTCAATAATTTGGTTGTGCTAAGACTAACGTGACATCTAAAAGGCGATGTAAAATGTTTCTCCATTTCTTAGTTTCATCGTTATTTCTTTTCACCTCTTGGATTTAATTTCCACCACTGACAAAGACCAGAGACGATTTTATTGTGTGATTATCAACCTCACATGAAAATAACCGGCAGCAGTAGCAATATAATTTCTTTGTTGATGGTGAGTTAGCATCCATTTCCTTAATTATTTAGTCTCGTTTAAATGTGAGTAAAACCACTGCAAAGTTAAACAACGATGTGTTCCCCTAGTACTTTCACCTGGTCTTTCCACAGATTCAATAGGTCCGTTCTTATTTTGAAATACTTCACTACCCTTCTTGATAATGGAAATTCTGATGTGCTCTGTTTGCTGTCTCAATATCAATGATTTGTACATTGCATCCCGATTCACCAGTTTGACTAATTTCTTTGGCAACGCAACTTTTCTTCTTACCAAATTTTGAAAGGTGTTTGGATAAAGATCCAGCAAGTGTATGAGGCCAATGTATATTTTTAGACTTAAGTACAATGTAAGTGTAGGCGTACAAAACTGAATTATTTACGCTTCCTTCATTCAGGGGAAGTACCAGATGCACAGACAGGTATCCCCAGAGCATCTGACGCGTTCAGCATAAAAGTTTATTAGTACCACGTAAACACTTTCGATGGCTGTAGTGGGCTAATCTTAATGAAATCATGAAGGTACTAAACATATTTTAAAGTATTATGAAAAACGCGAAAAACATTTGGGGGCCCCCCAAGACCTGAGGCCCCGGGCGGGCCGCCCCTTCCGCCCCTGTTAGTCCGCCACTGGTCATGTAGTTAAAAACCTGTTTAAATAATTTATAATGTCACAGCGTATATTTTATAATAGTTTGAATTCTGAATATGATTTTAATAACAAGTACCGATTCAATATATTATCATCAAAACGGATTAATATGTTACATCTGCGTGAAAAAAAATAGAAAATTTTATTTGTATTCAATTTTTTAATAATCTAATTATTTTGGAAAAAAGGGTGAAAATCTTTTAATGTGTTGCAATGCGAAAACATTATCAACATATTCATACTTATTCAATATTTAAAGCACTTTCTATATCATACATTATATACCTTTTCTTGTGAGTTGGTGAAGATTTTGCAGATGTGTTATTAAATTGTTTTTGAAGCTATACTTCCTTAGGCGCGTTAGGGAATATTATGGGAGTAAAAAAAGAGTAAAATTAAAATTAAAGTTGACTGAAGCGAGCTTTAGTCAACAGACAACTGTATTCATGTTTGTAATTTGTACAAACGTAGCATGAGGTTCGAGATACCATTTTTTATATGATTTTTGATTTTAAACTCCCTCTGTAGCCAAGTGATATGGGCAATGTGCTTTAGATACCGGAGGTCGTGGGTTCGAATCCTGTGGGGACTCAACAAATTTTATATTGTTGTTTCTCAGTTGGTTAGGGCAATTTGGGCCGATCACCCAATTGTCTGACAAGTAAGATGATCCATGCGTCGGATGGGCATGTAAATAAAATCACCCACCAACCCGCATTGGACCAGCGTAGTGGTATACGGTCTAAAACCCCCTAATGGATAGGGGTGTATTAGGGGAGGCCTATGTCCAGAGTGGACTATCACAGGCTGATGATGTTGATGATTATGAAACGATTTTTTTCTGTATACGCAAAAAGTATTACTTCTAATGCGTGTACATAAGCTCAGACGCATTTTTTCTTTTAGATTCGTTGCGAACTTGGCTGATATCGGTGAATATTCGTGTAACGCTAGTAACGAGTATGGCAGTGCCATTTTGAATTACACTTTATACGTCTGGGGTAAGTTATGAGTAGAAATGTAGGCTATCATTGTTATAGTCGTTAATTATTCTGTACCAAAATTGACACTTTTTTAATATTTTGTACGTTATGTGATGGTGGGTGTGTGTGGGTTGGGAAATTTATAAAGTATCTCTAATTGTACAATGTAAAAAATTACTCAATATGATTTTTTTGTAACTTTTTTCCATGCAGTATTCATATAGTGAATACCGCATAACAACGCTTTGTAGTTTTATTAAGTGGTAAACTGATTGTCAATGGATTCATAAAATCTTGAATCCATGACCATGGTGTTGTTCATATTTCATCATGTATAGCATTTACATTTAATTTATAACATAAATATTTTCTGAACGATTAATTGTTACTTTATTATTCAATAACCTCCCATTGGTGATAAATTAATAACTTTTTTATAAAGTAATAAAGCTTATTTGCTTATGTAACCCAAAAACCAAAAATATTGAACATTTCAATACACACACTGGTCCGAATCAGTTATAAAGAACACGAAACTTTATAAGAGCGTACATTCAAGCAGAAATTTATCTTCATTATAATTCTGAATAATCTATGTTTGAAATCTATATTGTTTTTCTTTTAGATCCGCCACACATAAAGGAGCCGGCTGATAGAAATAAAACAAATACGCTTGTAGTAGAGGCAGGCAAGGAGATGGTATTTAGCTGTCCCGCCGAAGGCAATCCTCCACCTATCGTACTTTGGACCAAGGAATGGAGAGCAGTTCCTTTTTCAAATAATATGTAGGTTATATTTATGGTAACACGTTTACTAATATTAATATAAAATTACTTATATTGAAATTGATTGTACACTATTTTCTAATAATACCCCAACAACCTAACTGTCTTAAAACATAACTGCCTTTTTTAATACTCTTTTAATTTTTACCAATCATAATTATAATTTGGGGAAAAGCATTTAATTCGGTCAAAGCGCATCATCGCCTACAGTAGGAAATAAAATTCACGAATGTTTATTAAACATTTAAATAATCATTGTGATATTTTTTTATGTTGATTCCAGATATCTTACCGATACAAATGATCTGGTTATAGAAAATACTACAGTTTATGATTCTGGAGTATATAGTTGTAACGTAACTAGCCGACTAGGGTCGGTTGGTAAAAATTTTACACTACAAGTATACAGTACGTATAACCTCATTTATCTGTTACTTATTTTAGTTGAGCCCTTTTTAAGATGAAAATGAAAAATGGTAATAAGTGTTAAAAGAAGGGTGTTTTTGTAACGAAACGTTAGAGTAACCGTGTCGTTTTATTCATAAAACGGCCTTGCTTGTATGATATTGCTTAACATAGAAATAATTTCTTGGACATACATATATGAACAGCTATTTTTATTTCAAATGTACTTTCGTTTCAAATAAAATCCTCTCGAAACAATATCTTTATGAAAACAGAGAAACCGGAACTGCTAGGAGAGTTAAGCACAGAAATAGAGGTGCTCGAAGGACAACTAGTAGAACTCGTATGTCCTGCAAAAGCTGTGCCGGCACCACGCCTCAAGTGGACTCATAATGGCGGCGAAGTTAAACCTTCGGCACGTATCGACGGCCATATTCTTAGGCGAGTATCTTCTATAGAAAACTAACTATAACAAAAAGTAAATATAACTTCATAATTGATAGTTTTTCTGGACAATTCTGTCCTTACTCTGTACAAACTATGAAATCATGTCGTACATTAAAATCATTGTGAACCTTAGCGAGCTATTTCAGATTCAGATCTGTTAAAGACTGTGCTTTGCTCCATCTGATGATGAATTTGTACTCGAGGACGGACGGTCGTCATGACGACTAAAGCAACGACATTTGACTAGAACTAAATGCGATAATTGTAACTTTTCATATCCTAAAACTACCCTTGCATTAGCGCACAAAGAGGCGACCCATTTGTATTAAGTCTCTATTTTTAAATATAAAAAAATATTCCCTGCGCTAAACTTTCATAACTTCAGATAATAGGTTAGGGATTATATATTATATTATTTCGTCGTCGATCTACTTCCGCGCTTAAGAGCAGTCCCAATCGCGTTTATAAATATATTTAACTTAAATTGGAAGTTACCTTCTTGCTACCTGGTTAAATAAATTAATTAAGATATAATATGTCTCTTTTTTTTCTTTCAAATATATACCAATATATACTTTCTATAAAATAATATGTCTAAGATTGAAGTACGATAGCACTTTCTCGAACGATTGGATTTAAAGTTTTACATAACTATCCCTGTAATTTTGTCACGTTATTATTCTTTTACAAAAATACTTGCATAAATTTATTGAGTCAGAGTGAATCAGAGTTGTTAAACGTTTTTAATAATTTTTAAGTATATTTAGATGTAGCTATGTGATATACATTGATTTGAATATACTAAGAAAGTCTTTAAAAACCTTATTTTGTTCATATTTTCAGATTCGTTGCGAACCTGACTGATTTCGGTGAATTTTCCTGTAACGCCAGTAACGAGTACGGCAGTACAGTTTTGAATTATACTTTATACGTTTGGGGTAAGTGATTAATAAAACTAATGGAAATCATAGCTGCCAATAACCAATCTTCAGAATTATCCGCTTTACAATTGCTTATTACATTAAGAAGCCCTAAAGATTATCTCATTTCTTCAATAATTTGGTAATAAAAAATATTTGAACGCTTTTATGGAGTTGGTAATCTGCGGGCTGACACAATATTACTGATTATTCAGACAAATGCGGTGTACATATTTATGAGAGAAATAGAATATCAACGTAATTAAATATGATAGTGTAATTATCAATATTCTTTGTGTAAATTTATTGAAGATGTGTCTTGAAAGATAATGAAATTTAAACTTAGCAACAGCTTCGATTATCACTGTTAAATGATTAATTCAAATCCATGTTACGTTGGAATGGATAATAAAGTCTTTAGATTTATTTAATATCATTCAGGAGTTTGAAAAACTGCTTTAAACTGTTCAAATACTTAAGAAACGTAGGAAAACACAATAATATTGCTTAAAAAACTGGTTTTCAAACTTGTTTGTCCATGTCCCTATTTTGGTCTTTTAGTGACGCCATACATTCGTCCGCCATTGCTGGAATCAAAGAGTATTAAAATAGGGTCTAATACTTCCTTGCAATGCGATGCAGTTGGTTTTCCATTGCCGATTATTCTATGGCAGTTCAACGGCGAGCTCTTACAGAAGAATATTACAAACATAAGGTAATAAGATTGTCAAAATCAAAAGTGACAAATATTAACATCAATGATATTTTATTTTAAATGTATCATTCTTTATAGTAAAAGTAATAATACTAATGTTTCAACATTATTCTTCTGGAAATGCCGTTTATTATATATAAGCTTAGGTTCTGCTAGGTATTGAAGTTGTGACATTGATAGAAAAGCTTTTTGTGTAAACTATGTTTGTTACTATTGTGTAAAGACAAGCAGAGAGTTAGTATCTTCCCTAATAAATCGTGTCCTATAGTGTAACATGATCGGAGGACTATAAAAGACTCTTAAGCTGAAATCATTTTTTTATTTTCATCTCAGCTTGTACCTGCTGGACAAGGCTAATACCTATGTTCACATTATTGAATGCGTTTCTGACCGTATCTATAGCTTAGGTTTGCTAGGTAGTTTATAATCGTATAGTTGATAGTTGTGACTGAGAAAACTTTGTAACATGTTCTTCACATTGATGTAGACAAGGAGTTAGATCTTACTTAAGACAATGCGATCGCCTAAGTGTAGACTGATCGGAGACTAGGAAAAACTTTGTAAATCATTTTTTGTCATCCGCTGTAGCACTGCGGATCGCCAATCACCCTGACTCCATGAGGTTTTGGCCGTATCACACACGACACCATGGTTATCTACTAAGCAATGGGTTGAGGCAACTTTATGCATTATAATTAGATGAACGTCACATTAACTTCCTTTTCCATAAATATGCACTTAACATACAAGTTATAGCATTTATAAAACACGACGCTACCTTAAAAATATTGTTTCTTTGTGCAGTTTCAATGAAGTCGGGAACCTGAATATAAGCAACGCGAATTCAATGCACGAAGGAGAGTATGAATGTATAGCAGAGAATCTTGCTGGTGCTGCAAGCAAAGTTGTAACGCTTTATGTTAATGGTAATACAAAGTTTATGATAACAAGAAATATATCGTTGCGTTAAAACTCTCTGTATAAATATACCTCAAGAATACTAGTTTACAATAAAAATGATCTACACTGAACATCTTATGTCCTTTGAGCTAAGTCGATCTACAGCGTCAGATCTATATTGAAGATCAAATCAGATCTTTATGTCTGTGATTTTTGATGCTGTTTTATTTTCTATTTCTCAAATATCTATTAAACGATAAGTCATTTGAGATAAGTCACAAAATTATTAAAAAGAAAACGGGAACAATGGGAAGCCAATATCTATAATATAAAATAAAAATTAACAAAATCGGGGCTCAACAAGCGGAGCAACGAGACGACATAAAAAAAACATACACTCCGAATTGAGTACCTCCTTCTTTTAGGAAGTCGGCCAAAAAGACATGATTAATTTCTTACTTGCCTGTTTAATAAGTCAATGTTAGGCTCTATTACCCTTAATAAGTATGAAAACACAACTAAAAAATGTTTGTGTAATGGAATCCACTATCTAAGGATTCCAAGGTGCTAATGTCACTAGGCTACGGAGGCAGGAGACTAAAACCCTAAAATTAAAGACAACTGTATAAGACACATTGCCGTTATAAAACAGTTATGTACATATTTGCTCAATGCTACTAAATACGCACGTACAAACTCTGATTTTTTTTCTCTCTATTTGGGATGCCAAGATCGTAACACTCTTTACTTTGCGGTTAGTTTTATTTTACAATGGAGCGCTTCACTTTTTAAATAAAAGGGCGTTATATTTTCACAGAACCACCGCAAATTATTCAGGATAACTATACAGGGCCCTATGAAGCTACTGTACTAGACACAGCGCTAGTGATCGCATGCGAAGTAATAGGAAAGCCTACGCCTTATGTCATGTGGTCGAAGGACGATTTTTATCTAGACACAGGTAATGTTATGAATATTAAACTTTGCATTATATTACATTATAAACTTAACAACAACAATATTAAATATTTTATCATAACTTGTTGTCATTAATTATGACTATAGGAGCTTGGCAGTATGTCCTTTAACATCTCGATGCATGTTAACATGTTATTTTCATAGAAAAGTCCTTGTTTGTAATTAAACCTATGCGGTAGCTCTTGTTTTTAATGTCACAGTATTTCTTATTATATGGTTTATACATATTTTGAAACATACTAATTTAAAGCTACAAATAGTGGATAAGCCGATGCGACACTATTGCACTAAATTACCAAGTAGTTAAGGAAATGTTTACTTATAGAGAAATAAGGTCTATTGAGATTGGTAAAAAATTAATTATCGTAGACTCCCGATATGATGTGGGCGTCGATGGCACCCTGACTATTAAGTCGCCGTCAGAAGACCTTAGTGGCGAATACACATGCATTGCCACGAATCCAGCGGGTAACGCAAGTCGATCTGTGTTCGTACAAATTTATTGTAAGTAACTTTGTATATTTTCTAGTTTTTTTTATTAAATATTGTAACATATTATAAATAAACACGCATACAAATCCTTGCATATTTAAAAGGATATGTAATGATACTTATAATAAGCATGTTATCTATCTATACCTATAATATCCGTGAACCCGAGACTTGTTATTTATAAAAGTCCAAAGTTTGTGAGCTCATGCTCCCAACAGGTAAGAACGATAGGTAATTATGAAGTTTGGAATTTGGTAATTCTAACATAGATTAAATCAAAGTTGCTTCGCTTCTGTCCGTCCCTATGTACTATTAAATCTTTAAAAGTACGCAACGGAATACTAAACGTTTTATTTAGCAGATAGTAATTTAAGAGGAAGTTGTATTCGTATTTAATCCACTTTCTTACGGATATTTCGCGTTGATCCTTATATTTATTCCTGTCGTTTCGGACTCTTTCCAGGGTCCATGATCACGGGCAGAATATAATGGAATATAATTAAGTTATATTATAAAATGTATTATTAAGTTGAAATTGTATAAATCATGCATAATATCTTAGAGAAACTGTGATAAATTTAGAGGTTTCTAGGCGGGTCGCTAGTATAAGCTAAGAGAAAGTGGGGCTTTTCTTGTGTTTACCTATTTAACATAATAGTTTTGTATGATACAATTAAAAATTTATTATGAAATTAACTATCATGGTTATTGTTTACTTATTTAAAATTCATTTGTCATAATTTTATTTCTTGTATATTTTAAAGATAAATCAAGTTTTTTTTACTTCAGCTGTTCCAACGTTAATGCAGTCAGAGGAATCGCAAACGGTGGTGACTCTTGTTGAAGGGACAAATGCAAGCGTTGAATGTCCAGTTCTCGTCTCACCAAAAGACACGATCAAATGGTATAAGGTTCGATGGTTTGCTTTGTAAGATGTTTTTATTGCAGATCAAGTAATAGTAGCTCATGGTAAGAATATGCTCTTACCATCAAATACTATTACTTAATCTGAAAAAAATTATGTGGATTAGTATTCATTCATTAATGATGTTAATATATTTTATTTGAAACCTGTTTTTGTATATATAGGCTAAAAGATAAATTGCACCATTCGCAAACCCACAATATTTCTGTGTAATATAACAGGTAACAGTATGATATGTTTTGGTACGAATGTGACGAGGGCTTAAAAACAAAATAAAAAATACTAAATATTGATTTTATTTAATATCGCATATTGTTAACTAATTAAACTTATAGAGATTGAGTCCAATTTTTAAGGTTTTCTCACGTTTATTGTGTATATGATTCCTACGTTTCGGACCCTTTTCAGCATCCGTGTCGTTCATCAATTAGAGATATGTGACATATCGTATAATAGAGTAGCCCGCTATAAACCAGTAAAAAGTTAAATTAATCGGTATAGTTATCGCTTAAATGCAAAGAAATATTCTTTTACTTATCAAAATAACTCCAAATAAGTTGGAGGTTTGGATTAATGTTATGAACATTGACAATTAATCGCCAGGACGCCAAGCTGCTGTCTGAGGGTACACTGGACTTGAAACCAGTTAAGCGTATTCACGCTGCGCAATACGCATGTGTTGGGAGAAATGCCGCTGGAGCAATGCATGCATTAGTCAACGTACAAGTGCATTGGCCGCCTGCATTACCGGCAATACTAGATAACCCACCTGATGCTACATCCCCCTTACCCAATTCTGTTGAGACCTATTCGCCTTCTTTTCAGAAAAACCTTAAAATTTTACCAGCCACATCCTCTCATTCTAAACTTACTACTAATCTATCTTATCCAAGCATCTCCTCTCTTATTCCGGAAGCAATACCACTGTCCACTATAACGTCTTCATTGAATTCCCAAACTGGTCTTCCTGTTTACCAAAATTTTGGTGATTCTTCGTCCCATCCTTATCAGTTTACTCTTCCTTCTCACTTAACCTCTAGCAATACATCGAATTTACCTGCAAAAGTTTTGAAAAATGCCTCCTCCAATAGAAGTCACTTACAACTATCTCGTGGTGAAGATCTACATGTCGACTGTACAGTTGACGCAAAGCCACGTGTTCAGGTTGGTTTCTACATAAATTTAGTTCGTTATATAATAAGTACAGCATTTATGTCACGGTCATGTCAAAGCAAATGACATAAGGAATTGACAACGGAGTAGCGTCGTATTGCATTGTTATTAGCTGATTGTTGCTCAGCTATTGACTTGTTAATAAAAATGTAAATCGATGTAAGTCGTCAAGCCGTTGCCATGGGTTACAACGTGTACATTAATCACAAGCCGTATTTGGTTCTGATTCAGTTCATTTTCATTCAAACAACAATTATAACATTATAAACGACAGTTTATTGCTATTTTTATTGTTTATGACTACTATTGCTTCTGTACTTTTTAAAGGTATTTTTTTAACTTTTGGAAACGTAATTTTATACCTCTTATTTTCTATTCGCTAATCTTTTTGATAATATTTAATAAAATTTCAAATGTCATATCTAAACGATAAACAGTTTTATTGGTACACATACACATATATATATATATAGTTTTCTTTTCTAGACAAAATGGTACTTCAATTTGAAACTACTTTTGGGTGAAGACAAAAGCTCACTAAAAGTATTAAATGTGCAACTACGTAATGCCGGCGTTTATAAATGTGTTGCTACGAACAAATATGGCACAGTTTTCAAAGAATTTAACGTGGACGTACTAGGTAATGGTTAGCTTTTATACTCACTTTATAGAAGCCTGCTTATACGCTTCTTGTTAAAAAAATATTGTCCTACATTTTGTACTTGTGTACTGTATAAAGTAAAATACAGTAATATGTAAATGGTCTTGCAATGTTTGCAAATTCTTCTAATTTCCTCATAGTATTTGAACAGTGAATAAAAATTTGTTCATTTCTAGCAAATAAAGTAATATTTGAGAAAAAACTGTACATATAAAGCTTTAATAATATTAACAGACACAAAACAATCTTATTAAACAAAATAGTTGGTTATTAGATCCGCCATTTATTTCCGAGTTCGACTTTCTGGATGTTACACTGAAAGAGGGTACTAACGCAAGTCTGGAGTGCAACGCTCAAGGTTCGCCAAAGCCAGAGAGTAAATGGACCTTCAAGTTAGTACAATATTCTCATTTTTTTCATCATTATGTATGATTTTATTCACGTTGTAGTTCTTTAGAGTGCGGGAAAATTGTAGGATCGTTAAAGTGTGATAAAGGAACAACTACAGTTCTTAGCTGTTAAACTTCCTTTTTTTGCACTGAAAGTGAACAAGATGTATTGAGTTGAAATCATTATGTTTTATTACCTCATAAAGATAATTTTTATCGCTGATAAAGTTTTGAAATTTGATTTCATTTATCTAGTTATAAGAAATACACCGAAACTTTACAACTTATCTTAATCTAGCGAGGTATTTTTCGTTTAAACACAAGCTTTATAATTTCTTTGTAAATGTTAGATTATTACGTTAAATCTTAGTGTTTGAATTTCACTGTCCTCAGCAATACAATGTGGCGGGTACTCAACAAAACATTAGTTAGTGAGAATGTTAGCGCAGACTCCGAAGGGATATACCGTTGCGATGCCACTAACGCTGCAGGGATCGCTCATTTAGTGTACAAAGTAAGGGTGGTGGGGTCTGCCTTGATTAACAGCATAACTGCCTTTGACGGAAGCGTTGGTAATGTAATCACTGGACGACTGGAAGTTGCTGTAAGTCACTCGTAATATTTTCAAATTTCATTTTATAATCAGTCATTGCCTGCCTCTGTAGCCTAGTCGTATAGGCATATGCTTTAGAAACTGAAGGTCATGGGTTCGAATCCTGCACGGACTCAATAAAATGTTGTTTCCTAGTTGGTTAGGGCAATTTGGGCCGATCACCCAATTGTCTGAAAAGTAAAATGATCCATGCTTAGGATGGGCATGTAAAAAGTCGGTCCACCCACCAACCCGCATTGGACCAGGCGTGGGATAGGTCCAAAACCCACAGATGGATTGGGTGTATTAGGGAGGCCTAAATCACTCAGTCATAATCCAAGTAGCCAAGATGCCTCATTGTACTTGCATTGCAGAAAGGCTCCGAACAGGAATAACAACTAATGTACAATTTTTTTCATAGCTAGGATCTCGCATTCGCATCGCTTGTTCAGCATATGGTCGACCAACTCCTAACATACAGTGGATAAGGCACGGAAATGTTGTCAGCACAAACAATGAAGATATAAGTTATGCTGATTTGATGATATATAAAGTGAAAACGTCTGACGCTGGACAATATTCTTGTGTAGCCTCGAATGAAGGTGGATCGGACGAAAAGAGCATTAAACTGGAGGTATTAGGTGGGTTTGTATAAAATCTCTTTCAATTCACATTAGACTTAATTATTTCTTTTATTTACGCTATTATTATACATATCAAATTTACTAATTTACGGATTTTCCGCAATACTTAAATATATTTATTCCCGACGTTTCGGATTCTTTCGGGTATATGATCATTGTGATTATGGATATTTAAGTAACGCGGAAAATCCGTAAATTAGTGAATTTGATAAACATTAGACTTAGACCTTTTTTAAGACCAAAATTTTGAGACTACTAAAATTTCATATTTTCTATCACCTTTTAATATTATTATTAGGAAAACTAAAGAACTTGCTTACACGCTATTATTCATCATTATCATCATCATCAGCCTGTGTCAGTACACTCCTGGACGTAGGCACACCTTCTCCATTTGGGGGGTTTCGCACCATATGTGGAATACGGTAGCAATTTTATCATGGCTTATGCATGCCGAACTTTCGCTCACGCATCCTCCACTCTCCTAAAGCAACTACGAGTAGTTCAAACAAATTCAAATCATCCGCCGCGCCACCGGGCTGCAGTGGTACCAACGCAACGTAGATTTACACAGCGATTGCAATTGCCAACACTCCGCGAGCATTTTAAAAGTTAACTCGCAAACACATAGATAAAGTAGTAAACCACAGCAACCCTTTTTTTCTTTTTTTCCGTCCGGAAAATCCAGCTTACGGATTCCCCGCCGCCAAAGTGAGGGGGCAGCGGGATATGGGCCCCGGACCAAGATGGAGCGCGGTATACCCACTAAAACCAACGGTTGTTCCTTCTCATGTCGCTGTAGCGGGGCCGAGGCACTGATCACAGTCTTCGGTGACCCGGCGCGACGTGGCCTCGCCTCTTTCGGGCCTCTTCTCACCGGGTGTGTTGGGACACCGAACGTCGCTTAGGCGCCGTGCCGGAACAAACAGCACGGCGCTCCCTCTTGAGCCCTTCTTCTGGGCGGCGGGCACCTCTGCCGGCCGCCCAGGGACTCAGTGTCAGGGGATAGCATCCTGTGCACTACACTGTGCTCGACCCAGGCTGGGCACTCTTCCAGCGCGTGTTGGGCCGTCTCTTCGGCACATACGCCACGTGGTGGCACTCTCTGTAGGCTCCCTACGCGGCACGCTGGTACCTCCGAAACAGCCGTGTCCGAGAGAACCTGCGTCGCGCGGAATGTTAGGGAGCCGTGTCCTCTTCTAGCCACCACTTTAGAACGGGCGTATGGCTTTATGGTTTGACGGCCGGCGCTGGGGTGCTCCAGCCAGCTCCCACTCCTGTTTGCAAGGGAGCGCAATTCTTCTCTGCGCCCCTTATCTCTTCTAGGGCTGGCCACAGCCCGAGACTCCCTCGCGCCAGAAGAAGAGTGACGCGAGGATTTCTGCATCAGGTCCCAGGGCAAGGAGCCAGCCAACAGGCACGCCTGCCTCGCCGGAGATGGTCCGAGCCCCGTACGGCCCGGAGCGCCAACACCCTCTGGGTTCTTCTTAATACTGCCGTATCTCCTTTTGCAGGGTGTCAGCCACACGGGTGCACCGTAGCAGGACCATGGACCCAACGACCCCGGCGTACAGGCGGCGACAGGAGCTGCTGGGTCCTCCAGTGTTGGGGAGCAGTCTGCCGAGAGCCTGCCGCTGCTCGCCACTCTAGGCGCGAGGCGCTCAAATGGGCGCTAAACCTCCATCGGCGGTTCAGGACTAGGCCGAGATATTTCATCGTCGGCTCGACGTCGACGCGGACGCCGCAAACGATTATGTGGGCGTTCGCAGGTGGCGCGTTCCGAGGCCTGTAAACACCCCGAGACACCGCATCCTGCGTCAGGGACCTGACCCGCAGCACCGCGTGGACGGTCGACCGGCCTTGCGGAAGCCATACGCCACTCCGCCAGATTTGGACCGACGTGCTCCAGGTGCCAAAGTGAGGGGGCAGCGAGGATATGTGGGGCTCCCCGGACCAAGATGGAACGGCCGGTATACCCACTAAAAAACCAACGGTTGTTCCTTTCGCGTGTCGCTGTAGCCGGGGCCGCGGGCGCTGATGACAGTCTTCGGCGACCCCGGCGCGACGTGGCCCTCGCCTTTTTCGGGCCTCTTCTCACCGGGTGTGTTGGGACACCCGGAACGTCGCTTTAGGCGCCGTGCCGGAACAAACAGCACGGCGCTCCCTCTTGAGCCCTTCTCTGGGCGGCGGCAACTCTTGCCGGCCGCCCAGGGGCTCAGTGTCAGGGGGGAAGGTTGCGCGCGTACGCCACTCTTCGGCGCCCCTGGCCTTCTTCTGCGGATAGCCAGGCGCCTCGGCCTCCCTGTCCCTTTCCGCGGCCTCCTTCCGGCCATCACGTCCTCGCAAAAGCAAGGACGGCGCCCCACGACCTTTCGCCTCAGCATCCTGCGTACCTACAGCAGGAAGCGAAAGGTCGCCCCACGACACTACGCAGCTCTCGGCGTTGCTCGACCCAGGCTGGGCACTCTTCCAGCGCGTGTTGGGCCGTCTCTCGGCACATACGCCACGTGGTGATTCTCCGTAGGTTCTCTGGCACGCGGCACAGGTACCTCCCGAAACAGCCGTGTCACCTGAGAGAACCTGCGTCGCGCGGAATGTTAGGAGCCGTGTCCTTTTCTAGCCACCACTTTAGAACGGGGCGTATGGCTTTTAGTTTGACGCGGCGCTGGAGTGCTCCAGCCGCAGCTCCCACTCCTGTATTGCAAGGGAGCGCACTCATCTCTGGCCCCTTATTCTTTCTGCTGGGCTGACGCCCCGAGACCTCGCCTCCTGCGCCAGAAGAAGAGTGACGCGAGGATTTCTGCGTCTCAGGTCCCAGGGCAAGGAGCCAGCCATCAGGCACGCCGCCTCGCCGGATATGGTCCGATAGCCCCGTACGGCCCGGATCGCCAACACCCTCTGGGTCCTCCTTAGTACGCTGTACTTCCTTTGAGGGTGTCGCCCAACGGGTACCCCGTACAGGACCATGGACCAACGACCCCGGCGTACAGGCGGCGACAGGAGCTGCTGGGTCCTCCGGCATTGGGAGCAGTCTGCGAGAGCTGCCGCTGCTCGCCACTCTAGGCGCGAGGCGCCTCAAAATGGGCGCAAAACTTCCATCGGCGGTCTCAGGACTAGCCGAGATAATTCATCGTTGGCTTGACGTCGACGCGACGCCGCAAACGATAATGTGGGCGTCCGCAGGTAAGGTTCCGAGGCCCGTAAAAGCAAAGGGCCTCGGATTTTCGGAGCGCCACCTCTAGTCCTAGCCGCCGGATGCGCCCAATTACTTGAGCGACCCCGGCAGTGGCGAGAATCGCAGCTGCAGGAAAATTGGTGCCACGGGCGGTGACGAGGTGTCGTTCGCGGTAACAAGTGACGTCGACACCCCTCGATGTTGCCGCCACGTAGCACCCAATCAAAACTCTACGTTCCACGAAGCGGTCCCAACACCGACCCCTGTGAACTCGACACGACACCCGATGGTCCGGAGCCCATCTCGGCACGGGAATTCGACACGTCGATGCGACAGGTAGGCCCTCGATCACCCTTTGCAGGTAGGGAGGCACCCGTGGTATCGGAGCGCTCCTTTATGCAGGCCCAGGGAGGGTGTTGAATGCGTTGGCGATGTCGAGGACACCGCCAAAACACCCTCGCCCCGAGACACGCATCCTGCGTCAGGGACCCTGACCCAGCACCGCGTGACGGTCGACGGCCCTGCGGAAGCCATACTGCCACTCCGCCAGATTTGGACCGACGTTCTCCAGGTGCTGGACGATGCGGGCCGCCACGATTCTCTCAAAGAGTTTTCCCACATCGTCCAACAGCACGATCGGCCTGTAGGCGGAGGGCGAGTCCGCCGGACGCCCTCCTTTGGATGAGGACGAGTCTGCCTGTCTTCCACCTCTGTGGATTAAGGCTTGAGCCAGACAGGCAGAGAACATCGTCCCACTCTGGGCTCCAGGGCGTCCCTAGGGCCTAGCGCCAGCGCGCGTCCTGAATCGCCATCAGGACCCGGGCGGTGCGTTGCCCTCATTTTTAGAAGGGCTGCACGGAACTTCCCTGGCTGACTTCGGCGCTTCCTGGACTGGGTCGACCTCATCCGCCATTTGGGACCATCGAAGGTGCCGTGTGCCTCGCTGTGGGAATAAAGCTCCGGCGATCGCCGCTACCATCTGCGGCGCTAGACTCTCGGTGAGTGGGGGCCCAGGACGAAGCCTCGTTCATTACCATTTTATAGGGCCGCCCCACGGATCACTGTCTAGCGCCGCCAATACCTCCCTAGCCGCGGCGATCGCCTCGGCTATCTCCACTTTGAGAGCCATCTTTGCTGCTGAAAGAGTCGAGCAATTCGGCCTCAGGGCCGGGTCTCTCGCCGTCGACCCTCGACAACGGTGTGTATTGGGCTCGCGCCGCGATGCAAGCTCTACGCATCGCGGCGATTTCGGATTCCACCAGTACACCGGCGTTTAGAGGAGACGTTTGGCCTGGGACATCGACGCGTCACACACCTGTGACATTGCGTCCCGGAGCTTCTGGCCTCCTCCACATCAACAATATCGGGCGCAGAAACCCACGACTGCACTATTGCCGCCTCCTTCAGCAGCTCTCGGTCCAGGCTTCCGAGGCGCCACCTGGGCCAGTCGTCCTCGGGTCCGGCCAGGCCGGTATAGGTGTCTAAACCACAGCAACCCTGCTTTTACCAGCAGCAACGTATACGGCCGATCCAAACGTGTCTCAGTCAAAAGCGTAGACCGCAAAACGTTCTCCTCGACCGGGACGCGGAAGGGGTCGTTGAGATTCCGGACCAACGGGGTCCTGACATCAGACCCTACACACTACACGAGTAGGGATAGCACACACTCCTGAGTTCGCCCTCGCTTGATACAGCGACACACACACACACCGCGCTATACCAGATACCACCTCGGTTCGCAGGGCGGTTCTCACCGCCTCCAGCAATCGATTAATACAGTCGCCAGACCGTCGGCGTCCCGGTCCGTAAACCGATCGTCGACGATCCTTAGGAGACAAACTAATGCCCTTTTTAGCAAAAAATGTGGGCCACCTAGTTCGTGGGGACGGGAGCTTCTCACGAACTCTGTGTTAGATGAAGCTTACTAAAGACATGAGTCTGGAAGCATAACTTCAAGGATAAAAAAAAAACGGTTGCAATGCATGCTCTTACTCCTTTAAAAATTAAAACTTTTTTTCTTCTACCTTTCCAGAACCTCCTAGAATACTTCGAACAGTGTTTCAAGATGATGAAACTCCAACATCAGGGACTGTTATAAACTTAGAAGTGCTATCAGGGCAAGCTTTTTATATGCACTGTCATCCTTACGGTAATCCTATGCCGGAAATATATTGGTTCAAAGATGACTTACCTCTTAGATTATTCGATGGATCAATGACAACGTCAGATTATGGTGAAATTATACAGTCGCCATCGGCAAAATATGAACAATCTGGAAACTATACGTGTGTAGCAAGAAATAAAGCTGGCGAAACTGGGCTCGTATACTTGGTTGATGTTTTGGGTGAGTTGCTACGTGGATTTAAAGTTAAAGATATACTTTTATTGCATGATGTGATAAGATGAGCTGAATGATAACTTAATGAATAAAGATGCGTTCTGTGTATAAAACAGTAGCTTAAGGCACTATAAATACAGGTATGGGACTTTACGACTCATTTACCTTCTAATTATACTAGCTAAAATGCGCCTTAAACCGAAATATACTAGTGCTTGCACACTAATACTTTGAAACAGTAACAGATACTGCAATGGTATTTCTTCGATCAGTTGCTAAACAGGAATCCTACAATATGGATACAAATGAAGTATATTTTTATTTTTTTTATAATTACTGACTATACAGTACCACCGATACAACCAAAAGATGCGGCAAAGGAGGTTAATACCAGACTAGGTACGCAGCTAACCCTTACTTGCCCAGTACATGGAAGCCCGTTACCTTATGTTATGTGGATGAAACATCCATACAACGAGATAAGTGAAGACACCCCAAGAGTGCATTTGACTGAAGATAACGTAACTTTGGTAAGTGTAACATTAATTTTTTCATTTTGGTGTAAAGGCAACGTGTACGTAAACTCTCTAGATTCAAGATATGTATTACATAAATATCAATTTACTTCAATGATCTAAACTTACTTTTCGTTATGAGTTTCGTTTTATTTCAAAATTTTTATTGTTAAAGTTCTCGTAGCTTTGTTTTTAGACCATGAGATAGAGAATATTTTTGTCACAATTACTTTTTACATTCTGTCATGTATGGTTAACGTATATTACACGTATACGTTATTTTTCATATGTTTCTTAATTATATGTATGTGTACAACAATTGTTTGCTGCTTTGATAGACTATAGAATCGACCTTAATCGAAGACAGCGGTATATACTCTTGCGTAATGACAAACAAAGTCGGGACTTCGGAAGTCACTTTCAATGTTGTAGTTGAAAAGTCACCATCTATAACTGGCAACACGGTAAACGAAACTATGGAAGAACATATTGTCGCATTGAGACGAAGTATTGTACTGAAGTGTGAAGTTAATCCGGACATCCTACAACCAAGATTGTTGGATTACAAGGTACTTCAACAATACATGTCTAAGTATTTCAACCCTAATAGTGGTTATTGTAAAATATGTAAAAATCTATAGTCTTCAAGTAAAATAGATTCTTCGTTTGTTTAATACGAATATCAGTAATATGCGTTCTAAAAAGCTGAATTGAACATTCACAAGTGCATTTTTCAGTCCAAATGGCATTATTTAATTCAAAACATGCTTTAATTGCAATTACTTCAAATAAAAAAAATGTTTCCAATACGGAAAACATCCAATCTTAAGAATTCTACTTTTTATTTTGGCACATTTTTTTTATGTTTATCAATGAATTTGTTTTTTCGGTTAAATTAACTTGAACACAACATTTTTCTGGCTCAGGACATCCAGGCTGTTAGCGAAGGTCGTATTCACATTCAGCGTGTACTAGGTGGAAGTGTGTTAGGAGTTTGGGGGGCAGAGGCGCGTGATGCAGGCCAGTATATATGCGTTGCCGAAAATACAGCTGGTACAGCGAGCAGGCGGTACAACGTCCGCGTCAAAGGTTTATATCATAAAAGACGCATGAGACGAGTTATTTAATATTAAAGGTCATCAGATTACAGTAATTGAAGCTAAATACTTGAACACTCGCTTCAAAACCTGTTTAGACAGTAGCCTAAATTTTGGTCGTTGTGCAATTTATTTATTTATCAAGTTCCACGTCTTCATCAAGTATCACTATTAGCATTTTTCAATTTCTGACCCTTTACCGTGTAGACAACCAAAAATTGTAGAATTTACACTTTGAGAATGAATTATATGTTCTTTTTAAAATAATATTACCATAAATTCGCATTACAAATTTAATTATATATTTAAAATATACAATGTTATTTAAAAAAAAAACCTTTATAAAATAATATTAAAATAATATAGTCCTTATATAACCGTGTCGCATTTCTATGTTACTTTAATAAAATCATGTTATAAACCATTATATAAATACAATTGTCAGTTCCCGGAAAATGGAGTTCTTGGTCTCAATGGAGCTACTGCAATGTTACCTGCGGTCTGGGTTATCAAAATCGATCAAGGCTTTGTCAATATCTTGATGATGACAACACTACAATAGGTAAGTGGTACTATATATTATAGTAACGTTATTCTTTAATATTTAGAATTTGTCTTAGGTGTTCCAAAAAGTGATATCAAATTATTTTATTTAACTTTACGTTTCTTATTACATTATATGGCATATTTTTTATTGTTGTTTTATTTCATAATTAGTGATTAGATAGTTCCAGTTCTTTTGTAGCTGATAAAGCTCACCTTTATCTTTTTCAACAGATAGCACTTCGGATTCTGATAAACTTATTTTGGATGAGAGTTCTTGTAAAGGATTGCCAGTTGACCGAAGGAAGTGTCACATGCCGTCATGTGAGGTAACTATTAATTTAATGACTAGTTTTTTTTATAAAATTCATGTTAGTCAAGTAATATTATATTAATTTTAACAATTATTTTAAGTTTGTATGGTGAAGACCATTTACTTTTGCAACTAGTTTATTACGCGTACTTTCACAGCCTTATGGTCTATAGATTATTATTGTGGGGATCTGCAGCCCGTTTGAACACAATATTTATACTACAAAAACAGGCTGTTAGGGGAATCTACAATCTAGGTTCGCGGGAATCTTTACGTAATGTTTTTAATAAAACTGAAATTTTTACTTTATCCTCGCTATACATATTTGAAAATATTATGTACGCGCGCCAAGATATTCATACGTTTGCTAAAAAAGATATTAGGCCGCGCAGGGGTCGAATTGAGCCACTAGAGCTACAGATTTAGATTGACTCGAACCAAAAAATCTTTCATGTAAAATAGTATAAGAATGTACAATAAATTAAATGACTGCCAAACGTAACCGATTCAAGCTTTCGTAAAGTTGTCAAAACAACGCGTATAGAAAAAGCCTAGTATTCTGTTATAAATTATATTGAGGACCAAGATGTGTGGAAGTAGTTTATGTTCTGCACATGCAAATCCCCTGGTAACTTAAAAAGAAAATAATATATTGGTAATAATATATTTTATAGGTACTAATATCAAAAGAAAGGACCGCAGAGTTTCTCGCCGGTTCTCCTCTGGAAGGGTCTGAGTTTGTGAACCGGTGGTAAATGGAAAATCTTTGACGTTTATAAATGATCAGTAGAGCCTAAATTAAATAAATAATTTTGACTTTGACTTTTGGATGGGGCCTGTAGCAAATATAAATTAAAAATTTAAAAAAAATTGGATATAACCACCACCACAACCGCCTTCGTGGCCTACAAGTGTAGGCCCTTGCTTTATAAACCGGAGGTCGTGGGATTGAACCCCGCGGGGAAACAAATTAGTGCTATTGTTGTTTTCTGGTTGATTAGGACAATTTGGGCCGATCTATAACCATTTGTCTGAAAACTAAAATTATTCATGCGTCGGATGGGCATGTGGTGGGATACGGTTCAATTCCCCCTTATAGATAGGAGTGTATTAGGGGAGGCCTATATCCATCAGTGGACTATCAGAGGCTGATGATGATGATGAATAATTCGTCACCTGGGATCTAAAATACAAGCTTTTCTTAGTTATGCCACGGTGGTGTTTATTACCGTTTCATACATTTATTTATATAATATGTTTAGGATGAGGAGGGATGGTCCAGCTGGTCACGATGGTCGTCTTGCTCCGCGACTTGCGGTGTGGGGACGCAGGCGCGTAGACGCCGATGTCGTTCGCGTACACGCTGCCATGGGGAGAATGTGCAGGTAATATTGCGCTTTTGTCTATTAACCTTGCTTTGGTATGGGATTTGATTATTTACATTTCTGTTGACAGATAAGAAAATGTCCAGACTTACCCAAGTGTAGTGGAACATACAGCAGTCAGGAGAGTGACAATGAAACTGTAAGATTATACCTTTTATTAAAGCTGCTTAAATATATTTAAAATCACGGTACAGTTGTCATATACTCAATATAAACAAGGATTTTTTGTTTCAAGGATATGTTCATACCCGATGCAACCATCGAAATGCCCTCTGAGGAGAACATGCGTCGATCTTCTGATTTTGAGGAGGTTTCTGGATCTGCTGGTTCGTAGAAATAGTTATTTAATTTACTTAAAATAAATCTATGTATAAAAGGTTCATTTACTTGTTACAGAAAAGAAACGTCGCAAATACTTTGATGTGAATGTGACGGAAAATCTCGACCACAGTCCCCAAGGTCCTTGTAAGCCCGGATTTAGGCATAATGAAGATGACGATTCGTGTCATGGTAAGCAAAATTTTATATGATAGTCAAGAATTATTCTAATTTAAGTCAATTCTTAATGTAAGCCAGATTCAAATGAAATGGTGGTTTTTACTTTTGGATTATTAACGCCTTTGTGGTTTGTATAAAGTCTTACTGCATGTGCGGGGTACGAGAATTTTGCTTGCGTGATTAATTGTACACCGCCCTGCATTGTAACAATAATTATACTTATTGGGTTAAGATTTTAAGACAGTAGAAAAAAGGATGTCAATGTATATATTATAATATTCTCACAATATATGATACGATCAATTTTAACCGTCAAGAGCACGTTGTACGTCCGTCTGCAGAATACAACAATGTAATATTTGGACGTAAAAGACCTATAACTGTAAAAGCTCATGAGTCATCAACGCTTATTACAGCATATGTTTTAACAACTTCCTTTACATTTAATTCAAAATATTTGATAATGTGCTATGTTGTGTATTCAAGATGTTGACGAGTGCGCCATCGAGGGCAACCATTGTCACGCGACGCAGTTGTGCACCAATTTGGCGGGGAAATATCGTTGCAGCTGCCCCAAAGGATTCCTGTCGTTAGGAGTTGGCCAGCGATGCTTAGGTATGTACATTTTTAGGTTATCTATTTGTAAAAAAACTACGTGCTTTTGTTTTTTTAGTTTATTATTATTAAGAACCTCAATATATAAGCTTTTTATGTCCTTCTAACATATGCCGCTAGGATGCTTGTTTTGTTTCACTTAAGTTGTTGCAAGGCAATATTTTCCAGTCATTTATCGTTCCAATTTTTAAGGGCACCCTAGCTTCTAGTGTAAACGTAACCGGAATAGGGGATTTTTGTAATGCAAATAACATGCACCTATTATGAAGTTTTCTCACCATATTCTAAAATGTGTCCAACACTTCTATGTACCGACATTCATTTCTACATTCCCCGGTATAAAAGTAGTATTGTTAAAACCTCACTAATACCTAACTTTCTTCTCCTCCACAAAGCCTTATCTTAGCTACTTCTAAGTCATCGTAAGGCGGTCAAACCTGAATAACTGTTTTGAAACCTGTTAAGCAAACTGCATTTAAGAATGGATTAGATGTCAGACATTTTGAAGGACTATCTCTGTCTCTGTCGCTTTATAATTAACACAGATGATTTTGATCATCAGAAGCAAATTTTCGCATGTCCATCCGATAGATAGATCATCATTTCAGATGATTGGCGTATTTTCTCACTACTTACACAGAACGATAACACAAAATTAATCCGAACTCATGGTTTACTATCTCCATAGTGTATTTTATATATTTTTTATATGTTTCAGATATAAATGAGTGTGAGCAAGGTATCCACGGTTGTGAATTCGCCTGCGTGAACGTCGCTGGTGGCTATGTCTGCGCGTGTCCCAGACATTTAAGGCTACACTTGGATAAGCATCATTGTGTTCCACGTAAGTTATTACATTCATATCTCCATTTGAACCTGAGCCTAATAAAATAAGCTACTATTTACTTCAAATGCAACCAATAGATTACATGCTTTATTTATTTGTATTTTACCCAATTTGCAATTGTATCAACAGTCTTCAAACACCATATTTTAGTAAAACGCTTTTTTTTGCATGCATCGATGTAAGCTTCATTTATATTTAATGTAAGGGAGAAAACAGAAACGTCATAACTGACAAAAACGATTAAAAAATTTTTCGATCATAACTTTTATTTATAATACAAGTTATTTTCTTCGTTTCATTCTTTTATTTATTATGTTATATTTAACTGCCTCCATAGCCTAGTGGTACTGCCGTGTGCTTTAGAAACCTGAGGTCGTGGGTTAGAATCCTGCGGGGACTCAACAAATTTTCATTGTTTTTTAGGGCAATTTGGGCCGATCACCCAATTGTCCAGGTAATCATTTTAACATGCTCATCCGACGCATGGATCGCGTCGGATGAGCATGTTAAATGGTCCACTCCAACCGCATTGGACCAGCGTGGTGGAATAAGGTCAAAAAAAGAAACCCCCGTAATGGATAGGGGTGTATTAGGGAGGCCTATTTCCAACGATGGACTATCACAGGCTGATGATGTATAATATTTTATTTATAATAAAGTTAAATATCATAAAAGTTGTGATCAAAATATTTATTTTTTGAACTGTTTCTCGGCTCAGGTGACAATTTAATTTTTTACAGTTGCAATTTCTCTTCTTTTCGGCACGATATAGTAACGGTATTCTGAACTTTTGATTTAACCCAAAAAGTTTTCTTTTTCTTTTATCCTATCTTTTATTCACCCAGAAATGTTATTCTTGATATTACATACAACTATTTGCATTAACTAATGTGTTATTATATTGTTGACAGCTCCACATTATAAAACACAGTTTCCGTATTATACGGGAAGCGAATCGGATGAATACCTAAGCGCTACATTCGACGCTTCGCCGAGATACGCCAAGTACCAAAGGTTCAAAGGAGATTAGTTTCATATAACATTTGTGAACTTTTAACATTAACTAAGTTTTAATAATTAAAAGAATATATTATAAGCGTGGGAATTACAAAAGATTGGTGTACCCTTTATAGTGTTTTTTCCATATGAAAATCCCAGTTTAAACTAATCAGAAACACGAATACAGGCAATATAATGACAGGTGAATCACTAAGAATGTTCTACCATTACGAGCGATAAGTTCAACTTCAAACTACATCCAAGTCAGTTCATACATTCTTCTTCTTTTATTTAGAGTGGCTCCACCAAGGTACTCTTGGTGATTCTGCCCATGTCAAGGTTGATCAAACAGGTAGTATGAAATTGAAATTAGTCGGTTAAAATTTAATGTTGGTCGGTGCAGAGACACTTAATTGATTGACTTACTGAGAACCAACACAAAACAACTAGTTTATACATGAAATTTAGAAATCTAATGTCAAAATGTATTGGCTCCCAAACGTCAGCCGTTTTCGTCGGTCAAACATCGCATGGGGATTAAATATGTCCACCAATAGGAATGCTAATGCTTTTCTATTATTAGTGTTTAACATAAGCCTTTTTTATAAATTATATTTCTTATATGGCCTAGTAGAAGGGCGCAACAAATAAATATAAGGTAATATTCGCATATATTCCTGATTTAAAAATAAAAATTAAGTTGATAAACTTTACACATTCTAAGAAGTTAATCTACAAAGGGACAACAATAAAACGCAGTTAATTTTATTCCATTTTTTTTACTTCGGCTTTATTCCATTTTTTAATACCTATAACTTTTAACTTTTTATTGCTTATATCCTCATCATGTTTCTTAATTAATAATTTATTTTGTCTGAGACAATTAAACCAATTATTAGCAATATAATTTTGATATCTGTGTATTTTAATTTCAAGCATTTATTTTTAATTGTGCATGATGTACTATTGATTAAATAAATAAAAATTAACAGTATTGCCTATGAAATTAAATAAATAGTTAAATAACCCTAACCAATTATAACTTTTATTACATCAGATACATTTGCTTATTCAGTAACATTTCATAAACATTGAAAACAACGGTTTTATATACGCAGTAACATTAAAGTGAGATAAATGGAAACTGGTGCTATTTTAGAACGACGAAAGTTTCTCTGAGTGTTAAGCTAGTTCAAGCACTAAGTCACTATCCAATAAAATCTTACACTAAAAATATCAACATGATGACTCAATTTTATTGACTAATGAAAGTATCTTACCAAAGTAACATACAAAACTTGTAAATAACATCGCAGTAGTTTCGTGTGTCAACATTGCATTTAAATTAGTGGAGTGCTTAGCAATAGCAATATTTGAGAGTACTGTACCGTTGCTCTGCTTTTATATATTTTATTATAACAGCCCAATTAGGCTCTAAATTAATATACACATTGGCAATATGGCAACTTAGGGGCACCATACATCTAGTGTTTTTTATGGCCTACGCAGGCAGACGAGCAGTCGGGCCACCTGATGGAAATTGGTCACCGACACCCATAGACATGGGTAATACTGGTATTACCAACGCGCTGCCTACCGTGAGACATAGGATGTTAAGTCTCGTAAATACGCTGGCTACAATGACCTTCAAACCGGAACACAGTAGTGTTTCACAACACAGCTTTGCGATAGAAACAGGCACCGCGGTGGTACCCACCCAGACGGTCCCTTGTAAAAAGAGGACGTACCACCGGTGATTACTGTTTTAATTTACGCTCAAAATAAATGTAAACGAAGTAATATATAGAAATTAAACGTTTGTATATCTTATTAGACAACTGTCACTGTCACTGCTACTGCGATTGACATCTCATTGACACTATATCAACATGAATGCTAGATGCATGTTAGCTCCTCGTTGCCATATTACTACTTTGTTTGCTTCAAGTATTAATATTAAATATAAGTGACATCGACTACTAACACCATAATGTACGACGTCGCCTCATTGATACGGATTACATAGAATATTTTATTTTACTTTTTAACATTTTTAAGCACACTTGACTAGGGCACTATAGTAACTATAGTAACCAATAAGATTGTTATTGTAAATTTTTTATGAACTTGGCTTAAATCCAGCTATTAACTATTGGAATCGGAATATGGACTCACTAAAATATAATCAACATACACTCTATATAGCTATGTCTATGTTATATATAGACTTAGAAAAAACAAATTTTACTAAGTATTTACTTCTACGTAATAATAATAGATGCCTTAAATTTCACTAAACTATTATTCAAATTTTAAATTGTTATAAATATTGAACCTGATGGCAAATTAATTGGTTGTAAATTAATTTGAATTGTAAATATTCCTAGTTTCCCTCCTACACTACAACAGTGCCTTCTGTAATTTGCTATCATTTAATGTTCTTTCTACATTTATACTTAAATTAACAATGAACCACACTTAATCCTCTTTCATGACGAAAGAATACATTCTTGTAAAGCTTTTCCCATCACTGACTTACAATCGGCGGAAGACGGTCGTTACAAATATCTTCTTTATAGGCCCTCGCTTTGGGTCCAGGATTCTCTCGTCGTTCTTGCGAGGTGTGTTCCTGGAAGTGTAATGCAATGCGCCAAAAAGGAATTTAAGACTGGGAGTTGTTGTCTTAGTTAACTTTCAATTCTTCCTCCTGGCCTTTGTTTAATTTGTCAAAAGGTCTAATTTCCAAATTATTGTCTGTCATACAAAACCACCAATTCGCATTGGAACAACGTGGTGGGATACGGTGCAAAAACCCTCTCATGGATAAGGTGTGCATTAGGGAGGCCTATGTCCAGCAGTGGACTTACACAGGCTGTTGATGATGAACTTGACTATGGCAGACAATAATTCAGTTTATTACCTATAGCAACTATCGCCAGACCTCCGCAGCCTATACGGATTTTCTTCTGATCCCAAATTGTATTTTATAAATGGATTTGTTTTGTACAAAGGAAAACAACTTTATTATCATTTCGAATAACCCAAGATTTTTATGAGTTATATATCTATCAAGGTTTGCTTGCTGATAGCTATTTAAACTGACCAAACAAAAAACTATATTTTAGAATTAAAATAAATCAACAAATTTGCGGGTTGCTTGTTCAGGCATTATGAATGAATGAAATGTAAATCTCGTATGGATTATTTATACATAATATACTTACTGCCAATAAGAGCCATTTCTCTGCAAACGCATTATATTGTTGTGGCATATCATCAGTTCGTTTTGTAGGTAAGTTCTCTGGTCGTTCACTCGTACGAACAACTGTAATCGAAAAGTGTAAAAAGCTTATTAAATGGTTTCTGACAAGAAATAAAAAAATATAAGGTGATGAAATACAAAAATATATGATGCTAATGAACATTACGAAAATATAAAACAAAATTACTTTCTTACAAGTCTACAAGAGCGGTGAAATATGTCTTAGTTTTATTTAGAAAAATAGATTTTGAGCTGATGGACATAACAGAAATTATACTTCACAAATTTGTATAGATCGCGTTCGGTTACCGAACTTCGGTATATAACTCTCGTCACCTTGCCCTACCTATATAATTTGTAGTCTTTCGAAAAGATAAAGCCGTAAGGTTTCAGCAAAATGCATATATATTTAAATAATTAGACGTGTGAAACGTGATATAATGAGCAAAGTAATTATGTCTTTATTATTTCTTTATACTAAACAAATTATAAGGAGGCGTGCATTAAGGGAGTAGCCTATGACCAGTAGTGGACTATCACAGGGTGATAATGATGGTGATGATTATGACTAAACATATAATTATTATTATGAGATTAATTATGCGCCGATTTTCAAAAATATGCATAAATTCTATAGGAACTGTGTTAACATATGTTTTTATATGTTCAATTAAGATTTATGTAAATAAATCTGCACCGGAAAGTGTTTAAAACGACAATTTAACAACATTTTTTATTTTCAACCATTTTTTTTGACTTGTTTAGTTAACGGGTAATCGATTTTTAATATAATAAAATGAAATGGCATAAAGGTTTTCATGTCAGTATCACATAACTTTGCGATTCTGTGCTAATTTTTAATAACATTTCGAATATTAAAAGTTGTTCTTTATATGCCAACTTATTATACCTTCGACTCAGAATCCAACCGCCATTCCTTGCTTCGCAGCGTGCTTATCAAGTCTGTCTTAAGTCTTTCAAATCTCTTAACAGTACGTAATAGTTCAGCCTGCAATGATTTATAAGAATATAAGAAGTGGCTAGACCAGAAAAAAACTAAACAGTTCCGTTTATAAAGTTATATCATTAGTTCAGTTGCATTTAAACTAAAGCGATACAATACTTACAGGCGTAAGAATATCCAAATTGATATTGAGGTCATCATGTTTTAATTTACAATCTAGAAGTTGAAGGAATATATGTATTATTACTTTAACATAAAATACTATATGTTTTATATATTTATATTATATAGTTTTACCTGGGCCACAAATTTTTGCATTTTTAATTTTATCCTTCAATAAAGGTAACTGGTCTTTTAAGGTTTCTATTGCTTCTAGTAAATGCTTGTGCCTTGTACTTTCCTTTAACAGATCGTCATCTTTTTCCCAGGGATAATCTGTTTTCCGCAATTCTTCTTGCATAGAGAGTATTTGTTTCTCCAGTTCAGTGTTTTGCCATGCTGCTGCTTCGCTGATAAATAAAGCAATGTATAAAAAGTATGTATTATCAGACATCCTAAAGCAGTAAACTACTTTAATATTCTTGTGACTAACCGACAAGTTTTTTCATGATCCAATTCAATTTTAAGACTATCAATCTCATTTTCATTCATTTCTTTAAAATTTGTATGCAGTTTTTGTTCTTGATAAATGATAACTTGGTTTTATATTGATTTAACAAAACATAAAACATAGCAACGCGAAACACTGTAAGCGTAAGGAAAATCTACCAAATGGTCTACGGAATTTTATAAAATCAAATTATAAGAAATTGAAACGTTGAGCAATACATTAAAATTTGTTAATGATTTAGTTTCCACTATACTTCTTAAAAAAATGTATTTTGTCTATTGCATTCTGTGACTGCTTACTTAATTACTCTGTTGCTTTCAACGGCCAGTAAATGTCAATTCAAATTTAAAATCCTAAGTTTTATCATTTTTTTAATAAGTTAAATTAGTTATTGTAATTAGAGATGAGTTTAATAGATACAGCCTTAAAAGTAGCAGACGAAGCAATTACCGAGGATACTAAGAAGAAACGTGAAGAATTGCTGCCAGCCTTAAAAGATCTCATTGAGCGAATTCAATTGTTATCATGGGCCTTACAACAAAACTTTATAGATACCTATTGTAATTTCACTCCTACAAAAAGTTTAGAACAACTTAATTATCGTAACCGTAAGTCTAATATACAATCGGATTATCAAAAATTGGTAAACGACATTCAAATCATAACAAGGAAGTCTACCACTACAAACGAAGAGTTCAGTAGCGCTTGTAAAAAGTTAGACAATGCGATGAAAGTTTTGAACAATTTGTGTATTGCCGTTGAAGGTAAGCAAATTTTAAATAAAGCAAGTCACGAATTTGGCAGATTTAACTACGCAGAAGCGATATTAAATATTAAAGAGCTACAAACCCACATCAGTTTACTCAAATTTGAAGGAAATGCTGCTAAAGCTCTATCTAACTTGGGCCGGGCAAGCAGAAAACCAAATCGCTTTATATTGTGCTCAATTAAGTGTAGAATGGGAGGATATTTTCAGCTGGACAGAGAAAAAAAGTTTCTACCATCTTACATACTCTTTATCAGTCCAGCAAAGTGATCCAGTCCTAATACAAAATGTTTTGAAATCCTGTATGCCACAGAAAGGCTAAATGCCGAATTAGGATTATTTTCCCATTTCTTTATTGAGAAGTTGCTACATAATGTGATAAGGTATAACTGTGATATTTTTACTGAAGATCATTTGGGTGCTTTAGTGTTCAATATAAAATAGATTTAAACGATGAGAAGAAACCGAACTTCCAGACGATTTTCAACAATTTAACTGCAATTTTTGAATTCCTTCAGTCAACACTGGGCCAACAATTCGAAAATGATAAGAACTTCATTCAGATATTTGCCGATTCAATAAGGCAGAAGTTTTTCAATAAAATAATCGAAGACTGCATTAGAGGTAATCTGCCATCATGTGATAGTACTTATCAGAACTATAAAAATATTGTCGGGGAGTTGGAATCGTTTAATAAATTTCTAGTGGACCTAAAATTTGTTGAATCGGATAAGTCACCTCTAAACAAATACATCAAGGATACAGAATGTGTCTTGTACAGCAAGAAGTGTGATAAACTTCTTTCTGACATCAGAAGTTTACTTGGTGAAAGTTTGTCATATGGAACTCTGACCGTTGGAAATATGCCACAAATAACAGATGATTCAACACTCAATGTTACTAGCCAACACAGTAATGATGTGTTATGGGGTCTGAATAACCCAATATTTCTGCCAAGATGTGTTATATCGCAAAATGTTAAAAATATTATGACTATGATTGTTGAACACCTTGAAGAAAGTACGAAATTACCAGAAAAATACAGTAAACAACTGATCTTGTATATAAAAGATATTGCTGTGTTGTATCAGTGTATTGTACCAAAAAAGTTTAAAGTCAATTTGGAATTTTGTCCTTTGGATATTGGTAAGAAAATTATGTTTAGAAACATTTATAACATTTATTTTAAAACACTAAAAATATAAAATATTAGGTTGTAATTATTAGTAATTAATACATATGTTGTGTTATTAACTCAAATAAATTAATTAATTAAAATGCAAAAACCTTATGGTTCCATGCAATACTCTTACTATTTCAATTAGTTTATCTTAGACTAGAAAACAACTAACAAGCCACTATTAGGTACAGTAATTGTTATGGAAAGAAGTGCAATAACAGTTACTAATAATAGTTATTCCACAGTCTAACAATTTTACCTGTTTAGTTATTTATACATATGAAATATTTTTCAGACAACAACTAACTTCATGTTTTTTTCTTTATAGCATTATTCTTCAACAACTGTTACTACTTAGCCCATAGTCTGCTTGGTCCTCCGTGGAAAAATATTCTGCCGTCCAATTTAGCAGATCTGCTTACAACTGTTGTTTTGGAATGCATTCAAGATTTAAGGGTCATTGGATTGGAGAAAATGTCACTATATCTACAAACTCAGAAGAGTGCCATTATTAAAAGAATAGAAGATACTGGTATGATACGGATTTTATTTTAGTAATCAGTAACATTGTATTAAGTTCCCAATTTTAAGTTAATAATAATAATGTAAAAAAGTATCAGTAAACATGGAATTTACTATCCTAGAGTTATTTAAGATCTAAAATCATGAATGTGAAACTAATGGTGTTCAAACCTAAAATATTCTGATTAGTGTCTGCATCTTTCTTTCATCATCACACATATTATTCCACAAATATGGTTGCAAAAGTTCTTATATAAGAAGACATACAATTTATCTATTATAAGTAATTGTTAAATTATTATTGGATAGGATTCCATAAAATCTATTTTTATTACAGAATTGCCATGGACGCAAAACTCCTTTGAAACATTTGATGCTGCTATAAATAGCTCCATTATCCTTATGAAGGATCTAAAATCTACCTGGTACAACATCCTACCAACTCAAATGTATGAGCTGTGTATGTGTACCCTCGCACAAGCATTATGTCAAGCAATGCTGGATAAAGTATTTTCCGATATTAAACCGATAACGGAAGAACTGGCCTATATGCTGGCATTACGCTTTGATGATGCAGCCATCAACATTGCTTCTTTATTTGTCGAAGAAATTGAACTGGAAGCTAAGATCAATGTATGGACGAAATTCACCAAAATGTCCCAGTTGTTTAAAGCACAACTTCTAGAGATTACAGATCTTTGGAGGACAGACAAGTTGTTAACGCAGAGCTATGCATGCGAAGAGATTCGTCAAATTGTCAAGATGAGATTTCCCGATGATAAATATAGGCTTAAGATATTGAAAGAAATACAATGAATAAAGATTTTAATTATTATTGAAAGACATTGTTTTTTTTTATATTATATATGTATAATATAATGCACCCAATATAAGACGATATCCACGTCAAATAGGATGTAAAAAATTATTACGTCAGAGATTGCAACTTCATAGAATTATAATTTTATTTTATTCCGTTTATGATTGGCCATACGTGGCAACTAGTAGTTGACACGTTAATTTATAAATAAATGGCGATTTCATTTCAGTAGAGTTCAATACTCTACTTTCGGAGTAACACGCCGAATAAAAGTTATCTGCAGCAGTGATATAAAGTCGTGTACATAACAATTATATATCAGTATGACCAGCAATGCAAATAAGATGGTGAAGTAGAGGAAGAACTTAACGTACCTTGTGTTTTGCAGGCACAGTGATCTATGTTTACCGGTACAAGTCTTCTCTTTTTTAACATTATCACGTAGGTACGCATTAAAAAAGTTTCAGCAGTTAGGCCTAATAAGCTGTACAGTATATATTACTGCTTTGCAGCTTACAATGAAATGATGTAAATCCTTTTTTTACTTTATTTCTTATAACCATACATCATCAACCTGTGTTAGTCCACTGCTGGACATAGGTTTTTGGACCGTATTCCACCACGCTGATTGGTGAGTGGACCGAATTTTTGCATGCCCATGCGACGCAAGGTTCATCTTACTTTTTAGACGATTGTGAGAAAGGCCCAAATTGCCCTAGCCAAATAGGAAACATTGTTGTGTGCCCGCAGGATGCGATCCCACGACCTTTGGTTTGTAAAGCACATGCCTCTAGGCTACGGAGGCAGGCTCATAATCATAACATACAATTTTTATTGCGAAACGGCTTCGCATGTTGTTACTTTTGCAACGGTAGCGTACTCTGCGTGATTGTTTAGAACGAAAATGGACACGTCGTTTACAGCCAAACGAACGACCATAAATTTACTTTTTTTTACTTGTTTATGTAATAAGAGATAAATCTAAACAAATAAATTAAATTGCAGTGTCCGTGTGTAACATAAAATAACCGCTTTTAATTGATTACATAGTGATATATAACCTACATATGACCAGACATTTTTTTTTAAATTTTTATCTGTCTGTTTGTTCTGGCTGCCTTTTTTTTAAATTACCACGCGGACAACATAAACAACGGTCGGAAAACATAACCATCGTAATCATTCGTCGTTCGTAGATCTTTTAAATATGATTAGCTTTTTGTCAAACAGTACATCAAAACAAATTCAACATTTTTGGGTGTAGGAACTTAGTATCCGACCTAAATCCGTACCTTTTCTATAATTCAATTTATTTTTTTTTTTCATGTCGAAACACTATTGCAGTGCTGTGTTGACTAAAACCTCTGCATACCTATAAACTTAAGGGGAAAAGAACTAAACATTTTATAAATAAAACAAAATTTTATAAATTATCTTTATTTACTCGTACATCCACCCTCATCATCATCATCATCAGCCTGTGATAATCCACTGCTGGACATAGGCCTCCTCTAATACACCCCAATCCATTAGGGGCATGGGACCATATCCCACCACGCTGGTCCAGTGCGGATCGGTGGGTGGACCAACTTTTTTACTTGCCTATCCGCATGGATCATCTTTCTCTTCAGACCAACTAGGAAAGTACAATGAAAGTTTGTTGAGTTCCCGCAGCTTCGAACCCACAACCTCCGGTTTCTAAAGCACACGTCCATACCTATAGGCTACGGGGGCAGTTACATCCACCTACCACATCCACCCTAGCATCCTTATTTCCATAACATAATACTACAAAGCTAGCCAAAACATAACTGGCCAGCACTAGCTCGATACTAATGACATGCATATATTTATATATTAGTGAGATCTGGCGGCGTCGTACTTGTGGCGTTGTTGTTAGTCCACTGTCATTAATAAAATGTAAGTGTCTGTCTGTAACATTCAAATAGCAGTTTTTAAATGACAGAACAACAATGTTTCCAAATTAGGAATGGCTGGTCCGATTTTGACAGGGCTGAAGAATTTTTCAGATAAGAAAATACTAACAGATTTTTTGATATATTGACGTGGAAAAATTTTATTACCATGGGTTACTTTCGGTAGTTTGCGGTCGTAGGTTAATCTTGTAGATCTCTCTATTGATTAAGCCTGTGCTTGTTTCAAATTTCTGGCGTACTTAATGCGTCTGGACGCTTAAATAGAAAGATCTAACACACTTCATATATTTATGACTATATAAGATTGTGTTTGCATTCATTCGATGCGTAATGCTCAGTGCATATATTTGCGTTATTCAAATGAAAGTATACAGCAATGTTACGCTGAAATCAAATACATAACCGTATAATTATCGTGTTCCGGACGTTGTACAATCAAGTTCTCTGAGAGGAATGCAAAATACCATAAAATTACCTACGAAACTCTCCAGTCGTCTTGAATTATGTCTAACGTTTGATAATATCTTGTAATATTAGTTATTCAGTTATAGATCTATGTACTTTCATATAATAACAATTGTACAACGAACGTACTTCGCGAGAAATTGATAGTATTTGCGTGAGAAATTAACTGCGTTGTGTAATTCATCGATGTTTATGTTCTAAATGGTATGTGGCGGAACAAAGGAAGCGGGAAGTGCGTGTGTAACATATTTCGTGTAACGGATTAAATTATTCTTTGTCTTTTACAAGGGCGTAAGTATTGTGTAATATATCAGAACAAATATCTCGAAATATTCGGTATTAAAAAGTTTTCAACATTTGTATTAAAACGAGCAATATCGCTTAATAATAAATCTTTAATTATCATTGCAGTTTATTTACATTATTTTAAAATTAAATTAATGAATATCAGATGTAACTACATTTTATTAAAGTTTGATTTAAAAACAACACTTTATTAAATACATATAAAAAAATTAAGTAAATAAATGTGCTTCAATGTTGTTTTACTGCCATTAAAACTTAAAAAAGATTTGAACGTTGCTTAACTTTAAAATAAAACAGAAAGAACGCGGCACATTTTTTGTTAGCATGTTATTTTATAATATGCCGCATTAGATTGAAAGATATCAAAAAAATTAAAGCGGCAGCATATCGAACGGGAATGACAGCAACGTATAATTTCAAACTGTACGTGCATCTATTAAAAAAATAAGGAAAAAGATGGTGGACCTGAGGTTTTCGCGTAAAGCTATACTATAATATCTTGATTCTATTCACGGATGATATAGTAATGAAAGATGGAAAACTAAAGCTTATAATTTTAAACGTTCTTGTGAACTCACTAGAACCTTTAAAATTATAGCCAGCCTATTCTGATACTGACATTTTAGATATTACTTACATCGATATCATCCAAATGAATATTTGGACGATAAAATAGTTCTTTAATCTTCCACAATGTGGTAGTTTTTTCCCAATTGTTTTTTCATCCGTTGAATGCTTATTCAAAGATAGTCAAGAATTACTTTCGTTAGTGTTCCTGAAAGTCCTGCATATTATGTTAATGAAATTATTGATTTGTTCTATTTAATATCAAACCAATTTTATGTAAGTTAATATTACAAAGTAAACTGATAAAAGGCTTCCTTTTGCATTAACATAATTAATTAACTGAGTGTTAGTGACCAGTATCAATAAATGACTACAAAATATTTTGTTTATCCAATAATTTTTATTGCAGTCATCAAGCTCGGAAATAGAAATACTTATATCACCAATTTATTGCTTAGGGCTAAGGATTTCTTATGATACAAAGGCTCTAATCACGAGCATTCAATAAAGACCGGTGGTAGATCCCCTTTTTACAGAAGACCGTCGGGTAGGACCACCGCGGTGCGAAATTCTACTGCGAAGCAGTAGTGTGAAAACACTGCTATGCTCCGATTGGAAGGGCACCGTAGCCAGCGTATTAACTGGGTAAACGAGACTTGACACGTCTCACGTCGGGTGTCTCACGGTAGGCAGCGCGTTGACGATACCACTGGTATTGCCAATGTCTATGGGCGCCGGTGACCACTTCCCATCAGGTGGCCCGATTGCTCGTCTGTCAATATGTTACATGTCGATGTGGACCCATTTGAATAGTAAAGTACGAGCATACATATTTTATGCACCTACTGTAAAACCGTTTCTTTTTATTTTGTGTGTTTAAAATGTTATTTAACCTTGGTCATTTGTTCACTCGAAAACATAATTCGTTCCAAAATATTGTCTTTGTTTCTTTAGTGATACGAACGCACAGCCATCGGGGTTAATAAGGCCACAAAACTATATCAATCGGAAAACCACTAAAGTTGATATAAAAATGATACCAATCTGAAATAAACTTTTTTCAATATCCATTATTTCTTTATGAGCCAAGCACGAGGTTTCAAACGCTATAAACCGGTCCTTACAGTTGTAAAGTTCTTACAAATTTTTAACAATTTTTCCTGAATAATTAATATTAAATTTGTAATATAAGACTGAATTATGCAAACGTATTAAAAATAGTAAATAATTCTTATATTAGAATGAAAATTCAAAAAGGTCGTGGGTTCGAATCCTGCGGGGACTCAACAAATTTTCATTGTTGTTTCCTAGTTGGTTAGGGCAATTTGGGCCGATCACCCATTTGTCTGAAAAGTAAGATGATCCATGCGTCGGATGGGCATGTAAAAAGTCGGTCCACCCTTTTTTTTTTTTTTAACCAGGAAGTCCTTGTGGATACCTTCGTCCTACGGGAAGGGATTCAGGTTATGGAGACTCTTACTCACTAAAACCCTGGGAACTCCATTCCCGTTCGTTATTTGATGTAGTGTGATAGATAAACAACTGGGCTGCTATCTCCCCGCCAATCTATAATCTCATTCGAGCCGGTTGAACCTCCTTGTCTGAATCTCGACTCTCCACCAATACACAACGGAGAGAACCTTCGCATCGAGGTCCCAGGGAGGAGTTCCAGCTAGAATACAGGACACCTCAAACGAAATCGTCCTGTATCCTCTAGCTGCACGAATGGCAATGGCCCTCTGAGGCTTTCTAGGAGGCCCTGTTGCAGTCATTCAATGAGTCCGCCAAATGGGTGCTCCATAGAGAGCCATTGAGCGAACTACGCCTATATAGAGCCGTCTAACCCTTTCGTTTCGGCCCGTTAAGATTTGAAGTAAACATCCCAGCGCTCCTGCAGTGCCCATCAATTTTGGGGTGAGCTGGCGGAAATGCTGCTCGAAGTTCCACCGGCTATCAAGGACGACACCTAGGTAACGCAACGTCGACTTAATAGGTATGGAGACTCCTCCACGGTCAGCTGTGCCCCAGCTGGTGGTGATTTACGAGGCCCGTGGAAGCATATAGCCTGCGATTTAGTCAGCTCTACTTCCAGACCGAGGCGACGAATGCGCGCAACACTCGCTGTGGCTAGTATGCCAGCCCGGCGGAAGTCTGGGGCACGCGCAGTGACCAGAGTATCGTCGGCGTAACAAGTTACGTTGACCCCTGTGAGATTCGTACCGCGCAACATCCAATCATAACCGATGTTCCACAGGACTGGGCCTAGGACCGACCCCTGTGGTACACCGCACGTCATCGCCCATGCCCTCTGACCTTCCTGCGTCGGAAATACTACGACTCTATCGGAAAGATAGTCGTGGATGACGCGACACAAGTATTGGGGTATCTTATGATACGTTAGCGCCGCATTCTTGATATCCAACGATACCGCCAACATTACTTCACCCAAGGATACTGCCTCCTCGGACAGAGCCTTGATTTTGGAAATCGCATCAATGGTTGAACGGCGATTTCGAAAGCCATATTGATTCGGACTTAGATCAGGGCCGACTCCTTCCAAGTGCTTAATAAGGCGAGCAGCGATTATACGCTCTAGTAATTTCCCCAACTCATCAAGGAGAACAATCGGACGGTAGGCAGAGGGAGAGTCAGGTGTTCGACCCTCCTTCTGCAGAAGGACCAGCTTTCCTTTTTTCCACCTCCGCGGAAAGATGCCCTGTTCGAGGCAACCAGAATACAACCTTCGGACACGTGGCTCAAGCTCTTGAAGAGCAATGCCCCAGACTTTGCCGGGAACGCCATCCGGTCCAGGAGCCACATTTCGCGACTTCATTCGCTCCACTGCTACCCTGAACTCTACTTGAGAGACTTCCGGAACTTCAGCAGGAACTGGATCAGTGGGTGCGTCGGGCGACACCATAGGTGGCGGCTGATGTGCCTCCCTGTGGGGGAAGAGGCCTGTGACAATCTCACTGACGAAACTGGTTGGAGACACTGACTTAATGGAGGACCCCAGGGCGGAGTTTTCCCTCACCATCCTGTACGCCGACCCATGGGTCATTATTAAGAGACTCTAACATTTCATCATGCGCCTGAGCTTTAGCCGCGGCAATGGCTGACATGGAGTCACAGCGCGATCTCTGTGGTGGTGTGCAGGGCATTTTCCTCCTCAGGAAGCCGAGATGTCAGCGGTCTTCGTCGATATTTTGTGTACTGGCGTCGTGCAATCATTACCTCGTCGCGGAGTTAAGAGATTTCCGCAGACCCCCAGTACACTTGTCGCTTAGGTGGAACAGATCCTGCTTTTGGCATTGCGGCATCGCATGCATGCGTAATCGCTTCGCAAAGCCATTCCACTTCAGCCTCAACATCGACAGGGCCTTCCGGTTGAGGCAGCCAAGCTTGCAGTATGACCGCTTCTTCCAGAAGCTCTGGTTTAAGCGTTTTAATGCCATCGCGGTCCGCTTCCTTGCGGAAGACGACTTGGATTAATTGGATTAGAGAGGATGTACGAAAATCAAATCGGATATACCGATGATCAGACAAGGTTTCTACGTCCTCTACGACCTTCCAATTCGCGACACAGCGTGCCAGGGAGGGATTAGCGAACGTTAAGTCGACAATCGACGCTCCTGTGCTCGCACGCTGTGCACTGCACCACGGTTGAGCAAGGTCAGTCCAGTGAAACTACCCACTCTTCCAATAGCTCTCCACGTGGACAAGTCGCCGGAGATCCCCACGACGTAGACTTTGCATTAAAATCTCCAGCGACTATGAGTGGACCCAAAGATTTACTCCAATCCATCTTCTCACTTCCTCCAGAGACGTTTCAAAGTCAGCAAGGGACATACGTGGAGATAAATAAACCGCCACCACCGTTATACCCTCAAGAAGGGCAGAATCGTATCCACAGCCTTTTGCACATTCTTCGAGGCGAGAAGAGCCAGCAGCAGTCTGAGTTACTATTGCTACCCGGCCGCTACTGTCACCCACCCAGTAGCCTACGGCGGGCTGGGACAGAATAGGGCTCCGCTACTATAGCCACATGAATCAACCACTGCGCCATGGTCTGGACAAGAAGATCCTGAGCTCTGGCGCAGTGGTTGATGTTCGCTCAGTAACCGAGAGGCCATATTAATCTACGGCCATACGGGTCCATCCTCATCCCGAATTATGGCATTGTTGCTGCCAGATTGTCGGACTGCCTTAGATGGAGAATTCGGGCTCCACTGGGTCTGCCTCTGCTTCTGCGAACTTAGTGCAGGATTTAGTACCAACTCGATGATTCGCCGGCTTCTTGGCGGCATCACATGACGCAGTGCGGTTCCGCAGCAGTACACTCTTCGCTATATGACCGGGTTGGCTGCAGCGGTAACAAAGTTTAGCACGGTCTACGCTGGCTGTGCACTGCGCTTGGACGTGCCCAGACTCGAAGCAACGGTAACACTGCACAGGCCACGGATCAAGCAGTGTGACCCTTGCTGCGACCCAGCCCACCAGAAGTCGTCCCTTTTCTGCCACTTTTTTAGCAGCAGCAACTGGACACCTCAGCCATACTGTACCGAGGCTGGATGCAGTTTGCCGAATTTCACCGACCCTGACATCCCCAATACAGCAGCCTCCATCACGCGATATTGCTGGTGCAACCTCCTCCTTTGAAACAGAGTCGTCGAGGTTCGAAATGCGCATGTCAACGCATTTCGTTGGTCGTGTTACCCGGACCACATCTTCCCCGAGTACCTACCTCAGCGTTTGTGCGAGAGAGTCCGCTTTCGTCTCTCTGTCCTCACCCGGAATCTCCCAAACGCGGGCTCCTGTTACTGCGTCCCGGCATCGTAAAGGAGTCGTTATACCAAGGTGCGAGTTGTATCTCCCTTCGTGCTTTGGAAATGATGTCCTTATACGTCAATCCCTTCTCCGTGGCTTCTGGTCGCAGCGTTACCACAACAGCAGCCCTGCTTGGAGGTCGTAGTTTCTTCTGCCGAGGTTTGGCTGTCCTTCTTAAATGGAGCATTCTCGAGGTGGCATTCATAGGCTTCGCTCGACCCATTCTACCTACGACCATCCAACCATCGCTCTTAGGTTGAGGACCCAGCTGTGATGCATGCATAGGAGCCACGGATGAGGCAGGAGCAGCCTGAGCCTTTGATTTCTAGCCTTCTTCCATTCTGACCCCTTTTCGACTTAGAAGCCACAGTATTTCCGACCACATCCGCAAAACTTGTTTGAAGCGGAGCCGTTGTAGCTCCGTCTGCCTCCTATCTCCTACAAGAGGTGGCGCGTTCGTTTCGCAGGAGAAGCCTGTCCTCGATGCCTGCAATTCGTGCATCAACGATATTTACTATCCTCTCTGTGAACGGGCGCATTATCGACTCTTTGAGTTACCATCTCAGAGCTAGCATAGTAGCCCGGTATCACCTGTGCGTTGTGGCGCTGATGATCGCTTCTCTTTATTTCCAGTTGAGTGCGGCAGGATTGGGATGCTAGAATAACCTCCATATTGTTATCAGCTTGACGCACCGGCGAATATGTGGGTGGTGACCGCTCTCTAAAAGTCTCAACCCTGTCCCGCTGTCGCAACTGAGTGCGAAGCTCTTGCAGTTCAGACTGGAGTTGATCCACCTTCTTTTGAAGTCGTAGAGTCTCTGAGTCCGTGGATCGGGCTACGACCTTTTCAAAGTGCTCGCGTATTATGGCGCTGGCTTCCTTTAGGCACTTAACAAAAGGTCCTTTCAGGTTGCGAGACTTCTTTGCCACCATTTCAATAGCGGAGCAGCTCTTCTCAATATCCACTGCCCAGTCTACTTCCTCCTCGTTTGGGTTCGGGTGTAGATCCTCCGGTAGAGCAGCTCGCCTAGCTCTAATAGAACTACGATTTCATCTGCTTCTTCCTCCGCCTCCATTTGCATGCGCTCACGTTCAGTGGCGCTGATTTTCCTTTGGACTTGGAAAGACCAAGGTGATGCCCAGTGGTCAATGGACGACCACGTCCTCGCTTAGCCACCCCTTTTAGTGTTTCCGTCATTGGTGTCATCTCTGGGGCAGAGTCACCCGAGTTGGAGCTGCCGGATGACTTTTTTCTTTTTTTCCGTCTTCTTGCAGAAAGTCGGGATTGGGAGGAGTCTCCTTCCTCCGACAAGCTTATATCACTGCATAAGCTAACTTTGTCCGTCTCAGTGCCGGTGTTCGCACCGGACGCGGAGCGAGATGGGCGCTCCCGCGGTTTGTTCCGCGTAACAGGGGTCAAAGACCCCGAGGCAGAGGGTGCCCCCACCAGATACATGGGGCTGACTGGCTCAGTTTCCACCAAGCCAGCAAGGGATTCTCCGACTGTTGTGCAGCCGGTACCCCCTGGTGACCAACGATGTTTTGCCTTTCTGCCATTGTGTTGTTTGCAGCATTTTAATTCCTCCAGACCCAAACAGCCCGCCAAACGCTACCAAAACGTAAGCAGTATTTGGAACTGTTTTGATGCAGCGAAACATGACCGCCGAACATCAAAGCAGGATAAACTATTCCCGGCAGCGGTAGAAGAAAATCCTTCGCTTACCTGTCATGTGACAGAATCCGCCAACCGTCTTACATTTGCTCCATCCCTGTGTGTTTTGCATAACAAAGAACACGGAGAGGTACCAACCCTCGCCAGATTGTCGGCGAATATACATTGCCATCTGCACCTGCAGGAAACTTCCCGCGCTTCTCGGGTTCCGCTTAGTCTGACCACTCACTTCAAACCTGTCCGGCATGGTTGAACCTATCCGGCATAGCCCTGAAGATCATTGTGGTACGCAAGCCCCCCATCACGACAAGGTGGGAACCCACGGGGAAGTCGGTCCACCCTTTTTCTTTTTTTTTTTTTTGCCGTTGGAAAATCCAGCTTACGGATTCCCCGCCGCCAAAGTGAGGGGCAGCGGGGATATGTGGACTCCCGGACCAACATGGAGCGGCCGGTATACCCACTAAAAACCAACGGTTGTTCCTTTCTCATGTCGCTGTAGCCGGGGCCGTGGGCACTGATTACAGTCATCGGCGACCCGGCGCGACGTGGCCCTCTCGGGCCTCTTTCTCCGGTGTGTTGGGACACCGGAACGTCGCTTTAGGCGCCGTGCCGGAACAAACAGCACGGCGCTCCTCTTGAGCCCTTCTCTGGGCGGCGGGCACCCTCTTGCCGGCCGCCCAGGGCTCAGTGTCAGGGGGGAAGGTTGTGCGCGTAAGCTACTCTTCAGCACCCAGGCCTTCTTCTGTGGATAGCCAGGGTGCTACAGGCCTCCCTGTCCCTTTCCGCGGCCTCCTTCCGGGCTATTACGTCCTCGCAGAAAGCAAGGACGGCGCCCCACGACCTTTATCTCTCAAGCATCCTACGCACTACGGCAGTCGGTCGTAAGTCGGTCCACCTAACCTAACCTAACCAACCCGCATTGTACCAGCGTGGTGGGATACGGTCCAAAAACCCCGAATGGATAGGGGTGTATAAGGGAGGCCTATGTCCAGCAGTGGACTATCAAAGGCTGATGATCATGATGATGAATGAAAATAATATATATTTAAAACAATGATATTAAATGTCCTTTTACTGAATGATAAATAAAATGTTTTCGAACAAATAAGAAGAAGCTTGTGCTATGTTGCCAAGTTCGCCATTTTATTATTTATTTATTTACAAATGGCTTACCAACTAAAACATATAGGAGCATTTACAATATAAATTTAAGATAAACCAAACTCTATATACAGGGTGTCCCATTTAGAATGGATAATCCTTGAGCGCGCAAAGCAGCTACCGGCACTCGAAAAAAAATACAAAAAAAATTCCAACTGGTACTCAAGTCATGATTTTTTTAAACGAAAATCCATTTTTATGATGTTATTGTCAATTTATGTGTACAGCGACGCAAATTAATGAATTTGCTTACGTTTTGGTGTTATATTACTCCTCAGACTATACTATTACAAAAGTAATAAATAACATGAGTATCTATTGTACTTTTTTAACAAAATATATCAATTTTAATTTTTAGTATGAAATTTGATCACAAAATAATTTTGACAAAGTTTGAGAGTGTTTCATGTAAAAAAGTATGGAAACCAAGTGGCCAAGTATTTAAAAAAATGCGCAGTTAATACAGTTTACAAAATGGTATAATACATCATTTTATCTAATACTATTACGAACTTATTGCTATTGAGATGCAAAAGGGTAACTAAGACGAAAATTGAAAAACAATTACCTAGTCTTAAACAGTAACAAAAGGGTCACTTTTATTGCACTAGGGACGGTGTAACAATACTATTTACTACCTGAGCGTGGCCCAAGCGGTCCATTTTTGTTTACACGAGACAAGGATAGGTTGATTTTGTAGAGTATGAGTGAGTGAGAGGAGAGTACTATGTTCAAACATTTTACACTGTAGACCGGTTTGGTCATCATCGGATCGGTTTCAGGCACATAGCAAAGACATTTACTTAGTGCGTCTCTCGACTTGTTCGGTAACGCATGTGCATTCCTTTCTCATTTCTCCGTGAGTTTGAATCAGTGTTATAACGACGACTTCTGGCTACTTTATTGGACTACCCGTTTTGCTTACTGATTTGGACTTTGTTTGGTAATTTTACGACGCCTTAGCTTGTATCTGGACTGATTCTGTGAATCAAAATGCACGCATTCAATACACGGCACAAGAATACGCCAATATGCACTTCATCTATGGTGAGTGCGGGGCAACCAAGTGCCCTGTAGCCCTTTATAGGAAAGGTACCCTAATGCGCGTCATCCAGATTACCGTGTTTTCATCAGAGTCACAGTTGTTATTCGGATGGCAGAATACCTGGCAGCGGCATTGGTGGTACGAGCTCCGGAAGACAAGTGAATATTAATACTCAAGATGTTGTGCTTGATGAAATTCAGCAAGACCCATCTACCTCTAAAAGCAATATCACGTCGCACCGGAATCCCAAAAACGACCGTGCACCGTGCACTGAAAATAAATAAATATCATCCTTACCATATTAGACGCGTCCAAGCTCTGCAACGAGAGATTACCATGCAAGATTGTTTTTGTCGACAAATGCTTGACAAAATAGAAGAAAATCACAATTCTTTGAAAAAATTCTATGGAGCGACGAATCTACATTAAAAAAAGACGGATACTTTAATATGCATAATCTGCACAGCTGGCAACTCTCAAATCCAAATCTAATGCGAGAAGAGAAGTCGCAATACCAGTTCAAAATAAATTATTGGACTGGTATATTAAATGGATAGTTATTGGTCCTTTCGAACTGCCGGAAATTTATCTTCCCAAAGTTACTTAAACTTTACAAAATGATCTCCCAACCTTATTGGGAGAAGTGCCTGAGGAGATAAGGGAATCCCATTGGCTACAGAATGATGGCTGTCCTGCACATTATGGTGCAAACGTCCGTTCTTATTTAAATGCCACATATCCAAATAAATGGATTGGTCGTTTGGGTCCCATTTTGTGGCCTCCTCGATCCCCAGATTTAAACCCTCTTGACTTTTTTACTGGGGTTGCCTAAAGGAAGAGGTGTACTCGAAAACGATTTCAAATTTGGAGGAATTACGCAGCCGTGTTCAGAGGCCCTTCAAAAATAAATGAACGACGCTACGCACGCTTTCTTAGTAGAGCCTTTATTAGAAGATGTAGAGCGTGTATTAGAGTCGGTGGCAGACAATTTGAACACCTGTTATAAATAAAGATTGTTTTATGTACACTGCAATTTCTTATTATTAAAATTTAATAATATATTTATCGTTTCTTTTTAGTCGTATTTACCCTTTTGCATCTCAATAGCAATAAGTTCTAATAGTATTAGATAAAATGATGTATTATACCATTTTGTAAACTGTATTAACTCGCATTTTTTAAATACTTGGCCACTTGGGTTTCCATACTTTTTTTACATGAAACACTCTCAAACTTTGTCAAAATTATTTTGTGATCAAATTTCATACTAAAAATTAAAATTGATATATTTTGTTAAAAAGTACAATAGATACTCATGTTATTTATTACTTTTGTAATAGTATAGTCTGTGAGGTAATATAACACCAAAAACGTAAGCAAATTCATTAATTTGGCTCGCTGTGCACATAAATTGACAATAACATCATAAAAATGGATTTACGTTTAAAAAATCATAACTTGAGTACCAGTTGGAATTTTTTCTTTGTGTATTTTTTTCGAGTGCCGGGTAGCTGTGCTTTGCGGCGCTCAAGGATATCCATTCTAAATGGGACACCCTGTATATGTACTTAAATTACAGGTAAACACAGCGCTTAAAAAAAAGCTACTGATGATTTAAGAGAACATGGATCCAGACACGTAGGAAAATTTTAACCTTAACTTAATACTGCTTACAAAATATGTATAAAATTTTTTAATTAAATATAGTGTTATAAACATTAAAAACCCTCTAATGGATAGGGGTGTATTAGGGGAGGCCTATGTCCAGCAGTGGACTATCACAGGCTGATGATGATGATGATGATAGTGTTATAAAAAAGTTTTTACATTGTTAAATTGTGCTTAAATATTTACTTGTGATAGTATGTGGCTTATCAGAAAATACATCTACATCACATTTTTGACACAAGTTATTATATGTGTTTATTGAATTTGAAAGAGGTATTTTCTTACCATATATGTTTCGAGAAATTTTAATGTAAAAAAGTTAATAATTATTTACCCGGCTATTAACCGTAGGAACATTTACTTATTACAACTTATATTAATATATGTATGAAGCGTTTGTTTACAACAGTTTTAATAAATAATCTAAACATATATTGGTTATGGGATGGCGTTAATCGGGATGATATAGGCGCAGTGAAAGTATAAGTCCAGGCAACTAGCCATTGTCGGTACGCTATTTAAGTGAGTAACGCTTCCTTGGACCTATCATTACATTCATGTACGCGATAGGCCGCCGCTTCGCACTATGCAACATTTATCGGTAGGTACATCACTAGTTTCCAAAAATGCGCGGGAAAAAATACAAAATATGTGAAGTTTTGTGAAAGTGTTAAAGTGAAAATAATAATAATTTAGTGATAATTGTGTTTTGAGTGAAATAAAAAAACGTATTTGGTTAACGAAAAAACAACAATAAAATATTGTGACATTAAAATATGAAGAAGAATATTTTTGTGTATAATACAGCGATTATAATGTTATATCTTAACTTTAAAAAATGTTGTCTCCTATATTATTTACAATTTTACTTATATTTCCATAAATAAACGTGATTTTGGTTTATATTTGACTGATTTTGTATTATAACAGTCGTTCGTAAGATTAATAAAAAAAACGACTTTGTAATTTTTTACTCGCCTTCTTAATTTTTAAAAAATCATTACCCAATGTTTAAGGTAAATTTCACAAAGTTGTTTCGTTTTGAAATTTGTGACAAAAACTAGTTAAATAAACTATAAAGTATTTCCGGCTATAGAAGCAGTGATGAAATTTGATAATTAAATAGCAACATTAATATTATGCGTTTAAAATACGACATCAATTAGCAGTATATCTTTGCTGTGTGTTTTTTACTAATATTTAAATAAATACTCTGAATCATAACGACTTTAACTTTTTTGTCGTACTGTTAATGGTTTATTCTCTTTCAATTTCAGACGGCATTCCTGATCATTGCGTTAGCGATAGTCGTCAACGATGGCGGAGCAATGGCACAGATTAGAAACGTGACCGACCAACTGGCAGATGAAGCAAAAGCCAAATTGGTGGCCATTATAACCGGTCCCAAGTACGTAAATCCTCGAACAAATCGAATACAGAATGGCAATTATACAAACAACCTAGAACCAAGACTACCGAGCAAACCGCCCATAGACAAACAGACAAAAAAACTAGATACGCAACATACAAAACAAGCAGACACGCCACAGAACACAAAAAGCTTGAAATGCAACAGTACTACAACCAACCGAGAGTGCATCCATACCCTTTATCACCGCACAAGTTGCACACAGTGATGAACTCGGTATTCAGGTTTCCTCGCGTCATACCGCTACCTCCAGGGCACCGTTATTACTCTAATCCATCTAGATCACCCGTCTACGCCGCCTCCACAAACCAACCGTACATAGTGAAAAGCCCAAAGTTCAGCTTACCCATCCAAACGGTCAACGGAATCCGAGCAGACTTTGTCAGGCCGCCAAAGGCATTCAACACAACTACTACGACTACAGCACCTACGACGACCACTCGCATACTAAGAACGAAACGCATATGGCCAAAGAGAATGCTAGAAAAGACAAACTCGACTGCTTACAATGTGACGGCGTCAAACACTATAAGTTCAGACACAAAGAACTCGACAGATCACCTGGAATCGGCTAACACACACATCCGAATAAGATTCGCTAATAAACCAAACGACACCACAACAACGACCTCGCAGCCGACAACACGGGGATATCGGAGAGTGACTAGGGTACCAAAGAAGAAACCCACGACACCATCACCGAACTTCGATGCGGACGCGCCAAACGATTGGGTGCCAATCATACCGACCCACTATCCAATATTTAAATACAAGTCTATTACCGCTAACCCAACAAAGAAGGGTCAAACGCAGATCAGCAAACGATCGGACGTTGTTTACCCTAGCCCAAAACCGCCAGCCGCGCAGAGAAAGCAGTCGCTGTTCGTCCACTCATACGGGCTACTACCAGTTACAGAGCCCGCACAAGGTCAAACACCAATAGACAGGAAGAAGATGGTATTCTTTAAGCGGAAGCGACAACTCAACCCCTATCTGTATTCACCATACAGTTCCCACGGGTTGCAAACACCGCAGCAGTACCTTGTTGCCGACCTGCACTCGGACCAAAGCCACTACCAACCGAAATTCGTGACTAAAATTAAGCATCACCATCACCACCATCATCACAGATACACAAAAACGATCGAGAAACCCGTAAAAGTACCGTACAAGGTCGAAGTGCCGCAACCTTATCCGGTGGAGAAGAAAGTACCTGTCCCGGTCCCAGTTGAAAAGATAAAAATAGTGGATCGCCCGTATCCAGTGACGGTGGAGAAGAAAGTTCCATATCCGGTCCCTATCAAAGTTCCTCACCCGATTCCGGTGAAGGTTGTAGAGAAGGAATACGTGCCTAAACCTTATCCGATCATCCACCACGTGCCTGTTGTTAAGCACGTTGAAGTCCCTAAGCCTTATCCGGTGGAGAAGAGAGTTCCGTATCCGGTTCAGGTGGCAGTACCGGTCGATAGACCAGTGGCAGTGCCGGTCGAAAAGAGGGTGCCGTATCCCGTTCCGGTCAGAGTGCTAGTACCACAACCCTACCCAGTAGAACGTAAAGTACCGTACCCGGTCGAAGTGAAAGTGAAGGAGCCTGTCGAAGTGATCAAGCACGTAGCAGTAAGGGTGCCCTATCCACAACCATATCCGGTGAAAGTTCCCCATCCGGTTCCCGTGACCGTCGAGAAAAAAGTCCCATACCCGGTGACGGTGGAGAAGAAAGTCCCGGTTCCAGTAGAAGTGCTCGTACCGCAGAAGGTCGAAGTGGAGAAGCGCGTTCCTGTTTACATCCCGAAGCCTTATCCGGTCGAGAAAAGAGTTCCCTATCCGGTGAAAGTGCCTATCCGGTTAAAGTGCCGGTCAAGGTGCCTGTTAAAGTTCCAATCGAGATACCAGTATACATCCACCACCCGTTGATATACAGTGAGGAGAAATACATAGGCAATGACGACACAGCCAGATCGGATGAAGTGGCAACAATACCTCCACAGCACACAGTCACTGTGCATGGCAACACTGGCTTCACCGGTTTCCAGACAAGATCAGACAGCGAGCCCACCTCGTCTACGGCAACACCATAACAATGCAATATTTATTATAAGAAAATATACCTTGTTAAATTAGTATTTTAAGGATAGTGAGGTGTGAATGTAATTTGTGGAATGATCAATGTATGAGTAAATGAGCGATGATGTTGTCTTCTTTGATTTTTATTTGCAAACGTTGGAAAAAAAGAAGCCGTAGATTCAAATCAAAACAAAAAATTAAGGATCTTCAACTATTATAGTAAACACAATTAATTCCTTATGTACAAGGCGAAACCAGGGAACATATTTGTTGAATTTATCAATTGGTTTTGTTTAAATTAATTTTTATGCTAATTTTATATTAATAATTTTAATAGCAAACAGTTAGTTTGCTATTATCAGTAAACCATACTATTAAATCAAAGAACTTAACCGATATATCCGCAATGCATATTTCGTGTAGTATCCATTCTACCAAATAAACTACAATAAAAAACATACGTCGGCGTTTACCGCGATCGCGCGAAAATGTCGGATCTTCAAACGAAAAATTCGCACGTCTCAAAAACTACATTCATTAAACATAGCGCGCTTTTTCATTCGTGATTCGAGCGATTTAATTGCTTCGAGCCACGTTCAATGGAACATGTTACTTGCGTTTTCCCGAACCAAGTGGACCGAGACTGGTTCACTTTCGATTAATGTTTGCACTTCCTTTTCCTGATACAGTCGTTTATTGACTGCCGTGGTTATGATACAGAGAATTATAATAAGTGAAAAATAATTAAAGTAATAATAAATGAAAGGTTAAAGGTTACACACCAAAACAAACATCAAAATTTGTTTCAATCGTAATTTATTTAAGCTTTAAAATAACTGAAATATACTTGGAAACAAAAAAGCTGTGTGTGTGTTGTTACCTATTTCGTAGTATCATAAGGCCATCGTACAAGTAACGAAGTAATGTGTTACTAATAAGAATGCCTATATGTTATGAATATGTTTACAATAATTCCATGCTATATGTGGATCAAGTAGGTTGTGCGCGCAAGACTCAGTTTCGAAACCAACCGTTCCGATCTTCTGAATAAAAATATGGCTTCGAGTCAAAGCCGATAGACATGCTTATCCTTTATAATGCAAAACTATGGAACTGGCAACCGATAAACAAAAAAAAACACTGTTTACTATGAACTGCCTCCGTAGCCTAGTGGTATAGGCGTGGGCTTTCGAAACCGGAGGTCAAGGGTTCGAATCCTGCGGGGATTCAACAAATTTTCACTGTTGTTTCCTAGTTTGTTAGGGCAGTTTGGGCCGATCACCCTATTGTCTGAACAGTAAGATGATGGAAGTAAAAAGTCGGTCCACTAACCAACCCGCATTGGACCAGCATGGTGGGATACGGTCCAAAAACCCCCTAATGTATAGGGGTGTATTAGGGGAGGCCTATGTCCAGCAGTGGACTATCACGAATGATTATGATGATGATGATGATGATGACAGGAAATAAAACATTGACTATCAGATGATCAGCCAAAATAACATAAACCAAATAGTTAAAGTCACCACTTGTAACTGCAAAGCTTATTCCGCGAAGTCATATAAGCTCATAAGGAATAAAAATATTTTTGAAAACATATTCATTTAGCTACTGAACGTGGGCGCACCGTAGATGCGATGTGGTGGGGCCGTGGCAGGAGGAGATTCGGTATATGTAGTGTCACCGACTTATCTTTCCTTTCATCGGAGCTAGATCCTAATACTTGGGCAGCCGCTAGGAGGCTTGTTGCAACAAGGGTCTGAATCTCCTGGTTTAGGCCTACGAGTAGAGGAATTGGGAAATGTGCTGGTTAGGCAGAACGGGTCGAAAATAAGAGTACATTAATGCTTATGTGTCCTAAGGCAAAGTGAGCTATGCGCTAAGAGTTTACTTCATCGGCTAGCCATGGTGGGATGGCAGAAAGCTCACTTTCTCGTCTGTACCTTTTAGGCGCCTTTTTGACTGACCTCCCAAAGGAGGTACTCAATTCGGTGTTTTTTGTTATTTCATAAATATATGTTACCGCGATTGCTCCGCTTGTGCGCAGCTTTGATATTGATCATTTTTTTTAAATGATAGGTATTAGTTGTCAAAAAACAGGATATTTTTAATAATTGAAAATAAGTAGTCTGAAAGATATGTAAAAATTAAGAAAATTACAGCGTCAAAAATCACAACCTTGTGCGATTAAATTGCAAATGCAGCCTCAGCCTTAAGAGATATATTTAAAGATGTATTACAGAATTGCACTACTTGAATCAGCCTACAATAAATTAAGTGATAGCATATATCTTAATTTTAAGAATAACTTACAATAAGCATTTTAAAAATTACAATCAAGCATCATCATTTAAGATCATACAGTTTAAATTCACATGAAAGATATTGCATTTCCCCACAAAAAAAATAAGCTTAACAAAACAAATACATATAGCCACTGAAAACAAAATGTTGTTTGTTAACAAATACTATATATTTTTGGGAAGTGAATTTTATTTGTGGTCCTTACATAAATTCTAGACTTTTTGCATAAGCAATGAGAAACATGCAATACCATTTACAAACATGTTTGCTATTTATTTTTATTGATTATAAATAAAAATGTGATTAAATTAAATATAAAATATTATTGAATAAAAGAAAATTATGACAAAATATTGTATTATTTGACAATATAAAAACATTAAAGTAAATTCTCATCTTAAGATTATTATGACTGGTTTCATAGCTTTTTTTCTTTTTTTCATCAATTTTTCTTTAATTTTAAGAAGTAAGAATTCTTTTTAAAATATAATGCTATATAATATACACATAATTTTTTATACAAATCTATTGTAGATGTACTTCTCTTAAAGACAAACTTCTTTAATTACTTAACTTTAATAAATTGCCACTCTAATTTATAAACTCCAACAGATGTTTGATTTTTTTCATCATAATCGACCCATTCCTTCTCGGACAAATCAACATCTTCAAATTTCTTGCCTGAAATAGTAACTTTGAAATTATTTTACAGCTAGGCAACCACAGGGAATTTAGAATTGCATAAAGTTATACAATTAAAGGATCTACAAGTTATACACAGACTTTTTGACATTTTGCTGGTGCTTGTTTACAGAACAGGGAATCAGAAGTAATTAAGTAGTATAAATACATTTCTGTGTTTCAGTTTGGAGAACAATATTAGTAAGAGTAATAAGATACACTTCACAACAAGCTACATGCCATGTCTAAGGGTGATGAAATAATAATTTTTGATGAAGTCTCCTATTTGACATTATAAAATTATATACAAATTGTCATGTTTAATTTTACCGATGATCTTCACTTTATTAAGTTTCATTTCGTTACATTCATACATCAAAATACATATCATAAAAGAATACATAAGAATAATAAATACCATTATCTTCAGACTCTGCTATCCATCCAGATTTAGGTTCAAAGTCTACTGGCTCCACTCCTCTGCAGTCAAATATAACAATTGTTTTGAATTTACCGACATCATTGTTTGTAAATGCACCTGTAGATAATGTTTTAAAATAGAATGCTATTTAATGAAATGGATAAGGAAAAGCCCCATAACAAAAATTGAATAGCATAGCTTCGAGAGATGAGCGATTCTTGAGTCATATAAGATCTATAATTTTAACATATAAACGAATGTATCAAAATCATAAAATCGTCTTATTGGAGTGCCTCCAAGCATGAATTATTATATGATGATTACAGATCTTACTAGGCCAGTCGTAATAGTAATAAAAATATTTGAAGTTTATCTTCATTCAAGATCTTAAATAAATAGCACTCTACAAGGATTATGTACCAGTTGCTCCCCTCTATGACATCCATGCTATTTTCCCTAGAACATAACTTGCATTTAATTAGCAAGTTAGTTTCGGACCTATTGTGTTTCTGGGGAACTTTCTCGGCTTCGGATAGATCGTGAAACTTTTCTGAGACTTCGCCGCAACTGCTACATTTTAACTTAAGAAACCACTGATAATGTGGATGATTAGTGTAAAGTTTTTCGATACATTCCAATGTAGCTTTAATTTGTAAGGCTATTTTGACCATTTTTATCCGAATATAAATAGGTTATGTTCAAAATATCCCTAAAGACTTGCGCCGGATAAAACGAAAACATAGAAATGTCAATGTCAAAACAGATAGGCATTAAGGATGGCAAAGTATTAAATGCCATAAGAACATTATATTTATTTTAATTTAATGAATCATTCGATTTAGTAGTATTAAAACATAAAATTTCTGTAAGAACTAAATGCAAGATGAAAGGTTAAGCCTTCGCGTTGTTTGTTTAAGGAAAGGTGTGATACTTGTCCTTTTATTGACTACGAGGGCTAGTATAGAAATAACAAGAGTCAAAAGAATTATAACTTGAATTATACATAATGTAGTGGTAATGAACCACTACGCAAAATCGTTACATTCATAGCATTAACGTTAAGACAAGAATCAATAAACCATATTTTCCATTTCTGAAAACACTTGTCGAATAATTGGGAGATTTAGTCACAAGCAACTAGTGCATGCGTAGTTGCGTGTATCGCATACCGATAAAATCAGACTAAAAGCAATACTAAAAGTGCCAAAAATAGACTGCAGGGTACGTTCTAACCGTAACTTGCTGGAGGTAGGCAAAATAAGTTTAATATGATACTTGTCCTGATAACCGCAGAATATCCGTCTATTCATTAAATATCACACCAAAGCTAATTGCAGTTTTATAATTATAGGATAGAAATTTGTTGTTGTCAATATATGATTTAGCCGAAAACTTATAGAGTTGCTGGTCCACGAAAGCGAAAAACGACTTTAGAGCAAAGCGTTTATGTATGAGAATAAAAATGATTTTAAAAAGATAAACTGTTCAAACATAATTATAAGAATAGATATTTCAACAGAATATTTGTAACATTTAATTTTAATAAATAATTTACTTAATCAATTATCAAAATTCCTAGTCTCGCATAATAGAAACATAAAAGAATTTTCTATTCTCACGCCCAATGCCCTCTTTATAATTTATATGAATTAATTAAAGACAATTATTTAAGTTTAAACTATTTTTCAAGTTTGTTTTCCATAAATCCGTCAACGCCATGTTGCTAATAAATTTTAAGATTCTAAGCTTTAATGATATTAACCAGTTATTTTAACGAGTTTTTAATTAGGGTATAAAAAAAAACACCTATGTACATTCTTTTTATTTTTCAACTATACACTATGTATGAATAAGAAATACTATCTGTAATCTGTATTACAGATAGTATTTTCAATAATTTCATGCACAGCAAATGTATTCGTACGTTTTCTTTATTACCATTGACTCTAGTTTATTTTTAAATATTATATTATTATATTTATATAATAAATTCAACGTTTACATTAAATTGGCAGATTATACAATGTCTAAATGTTCAAGCGCGAGGCAGTGGCGCTATTTTAATAGTGTTGCCCTGTGGATCTGTGTTCAGAGTAAGTCCCATTTCTTGTAATACTTCATTATCTACGGGTCCATGAAGAGTCATTTTCGAAATCACCTCCTGCGAATAGAAGAAAAAATAAATATGAATTTATTTTAATGTATACAAATCGTTGCATTAAAGAATTTCGATAAATACTGTACCTGATTTTCTGGACAATTTTCACACAAATTGCGAACGGCAAATATAACCCATTGCATGATTACTGAGATGTGGTTTAAGGAACAATATCAAATAACTGTATTATACGGTTTTGTGTAAAAAAAAACAAAGAAACGAATAAAATAACACTATTCTTAGAACAACAAATACGCTGTGCCGCTGTTGAGATTTCTTCGTTACTTTTAATCAGAACAAAAACGACTCTATAACCGCCTGCTTTGTAATAATTACCCTCGCTTTACAAATTCTGATTTGTAAAGCGAGGGTCATATGATATGCTCTGGGATATGGATTCGAATTCTTTGGCTGATCACCCAATTGCCTAAATAGTGACATGATTCATACGTCGCTATGTAAAAAATATGGGCAAGCAAGAAGTCAGTCTCGGTTGTTTAAACCACCTTTGTTGGTTTGAGTATCGTTGAAGGAGGTCTATTATTATATCAATATCAAAACCTTCACATTTACTAGTAGTCAATCCATTCTTTGGCCTTTTAAGTACAGATGTCAGTTGCATAGCATAAAAACAGTTTTTTTTGATATTTGACGAATGTAAAATGCAAACTGACAAAGTACCGATTATTGTGGCAAAAGATGAAATTATTGTTATTAAATTTGTTTATATATCACAATTAGGGTAATAAATATTGTAATATTTTGGCTATTAATATAAAAGGATACGAGGATTACGCGCATCGATGTTGCAACAGTCGAGTAAGACGGGTATAACTTCTAATTCACGCATCTGAAACAAAAAAAGTCAAGATATGTACACTTGTTAGTGTGTATTTTTATATGATAAAATTCAGTCTGATAAATTCCTTAAAAATTTTCTTTCTTTAACTAAGTATATGTAAAATGAACTCCCGTTTACAATTTTTTTTAATAAGGCATGTTATTGAGGTATCCCAAACATTCAAATAAATTTTACTGGATTCGAAGATATAAATATGGTTCAGCTGGCGGATGCGGATATAATAATAATAGCCACACAATAAAATCTAAATAATCACCTTAACCTTTCCGTAAATAAGGTATTATTTTTTCGTTTGTAAATGTAAATTTTTGGCAAAATTTTTAATCACTCAATTTATCTTATATAAATAAATTAAATTTTTCACCTGTTTTCTGTTCTCCTGATGTTTCCAACACAAATTGGCCAACGTCCTAACTAATGCTGCCTTAAAACCGAACGCAACGTGACGTTCCACAGTCTCGACTGACGTTACCGCCTTTTTGCTGTTGTCATGTCTATCGCCCCTAGTCTAGGAACAATAAGAATTACAATTAAGTAGATAGTTAGTCTTACTAACCCATTGTTTTGCGTTTGTCCCAGGTATCTCAAATAATTACAAAAATTACAAACAACACAAAACACTTCGTTTCTCCCAACCTTGACATTAGCAGAAACACCGAGCTACTCTTGTTGGAGCCATAAAGTTTAAAAGAAGAAGCATAAGTAGATATAATAAAACAAGTTATAGTGTTGTTCGTTCGTTATACATACGGCTACCAACGAATATGTTTCCTTTCATTTTAATTTTTTTATAAAGATGGTATGCGTCATGCTACGTCATGTCATGCGTTTCGATTTTTACTAGTTACGTCCCCTTTAAACTGGAACAAAGTAGGGCTTCCTGGCAAAACTATGAACACCGGCACTTTCCCAGTCGATTGGTCGTTTAAAGAAAAATTTATCGTCTATAATTAATAGAAATTAAATATAATTACCAAAATGCTGATTATTTATATCAAAAATCATCATTTATCTGTATTGATGTTTCTTTAATACAAAAGTAATTCTTAACAGATAAACTCTTACAACTGTTTTTGTTCAATGAATATTCTTTTAGTTATCAATATTATTCTAGCATGAAACACAAAACAAAAATGTAGGTCTGATTAACAAAACGCTGACGTCGGTAAACAACTGCGTTGCCTTTTTTTGTCGCAATCGAGTAGTGTTCACATAATACAAAAATACTGTGCACCAGTTTGAAGAGCCATAGCGACAGTGAACACGGGCTATAAGAAACGTAACCTATTAACTAACATAGGGCGCTTTCGTAGGTCCGCTTTTACAAAGGAACGTTTTGGGGAAGTACAACTGCAGTGCTTATTTCAGCCGCAAATCCGTAGTGCATAAACACTACTGTTTCTGCATTATTATTAGCATCGTAATCAGCGTAATTACTAGGTTAACGACACGTATCCTATGGTCTCAAGGCGATGTTTGGATTAGTGAATTCTTACGCTGCGTTTCGTATATACAAGGCTACAAACAAGTAAACATATCATAGTAAACATATAAAACCAACCGCGTTCTCTGCGTTTCGGGCGAGTCGATTTTCACCGACGGTATTTTGTTAGGTACATTCTCATCGGCGATTTTCACCTCCTTGGCCGGTTCAGTCTTTTTCTCGGCGGCATTTTCGGAGCGCGTTTTCTCTGAAGATATGCCCAATATCTTCTGCAGTTGCTCGCTAAGATCGAAATCGGTGGACAGGTTCTGGCTTCTCTTCACTTCCTTAGGCGTATCAGGCGATTGTTTTTGTGACTCTGTCTCTTGGGGAATTTCCGATAGAGGGGGAGAGATTTCACTAGGTGACGCCTTGATCTCTTTACTCTCGTCTCTAGGCAGGTGAATTTCCGTCGGCGGATCGTTCGGCGAGCTATCCTGCGACTCGGTCCTGCTCGTAGTGTCCAGCTCCAGGCGAGGTTGAAGACCGACTGGGATGACTTCGGCTATCGTGTTCATACTGGCTGAAGGCGATTGGGAATCGATTATCAGCGGCGGCTCGATGTCGTCGCCGATATCGATTTTGTGCTCGAGACTTATCCTCCGCATTGGCAGTGAAATCCTCTCGTCGGCTTTCGGCACAGAGCTGCTTCGTTTGAACGCGACTTTTGTCAGATCGCTGTCGATTTTAACGTTGGAATTGCCTTCGGGGCTACGGCTCTTTGTATCCGGCATGGCGTCGGGGAATTTGAGCTGGAGATTGTCCAGTGCTAGGGCGTCCATTTTGTCCAGATATGGGGGATTCTCGTTGCACTCGAAGTACTGCTCGCTGCTTTCTGATTCTGTGCATTCAGACGTTGTCTCGTTGCAGGAGAGCATGTTGTCAGCAGAGTCGTTCTTGCATAGAGGATCTGGATTAGAAATGGTTATATAATCAAAAAGAAATGCTATAACAAAATTTAATAAAACTCATTAACATTTTAAACAATAACCAAACATTTACTTTTTGTTTTCGTTATAAATATTTATTATGTGAATAATGTTGATTAGAATTCTTCTATCTTCTATCAATTTAAACGCGAAAATATCGATAGTGTCTTATGTTACTATATGCAGCTTTACGAACTATTTTAGACATGTTTTATTTAAATGATTTCAATATACAACTAACAATAAAGTATTTGTTGGAGTGAGAATAAGGGTTTAATATAAAGATATAAATATCTTACTTTCTGGTGGGTTGTTAGAGTTAATGTTTTCGTCGTTTATTAAATGCTTGCCGGTCGCCTCGTATAGTTTGTTGATCGACGAGAAAAAGTTGTTGCTCTCCTTGCCAAGCTTGTGTATTGCGCGAAGCAGAACTGCAAGTTCAATCTTTTGTAATGTAAATCAATACAAAAATGTGATTACTAAGTCTCTACAGCGGCAATTAATATTATACTGAAAGTCATCGAATTGAGGCATTCAAATCATCCAACACAGGCAGTTTACTCCCTGAACAAAAGTTTAGTTTTTTATATCTTTCAATACGCAAATATCATGCGCATAATTTCTATCTAAAAGGGAAATCGGCTTATTTCGAAAACATTCTTTGTTTGTTTGCCAATTTCAATAGATTCTGACTCCTGAGCGCTAAAAAGGCATCTCCAACACACTGCCCATCGTTAGACATGAGATGTCACGTTACCCAGTAAATATGCTGTCTACGGTGCCCGTCAAACCGGAACACGATAGTGATGTCACACTTCCACTTTAGGGCAGAAATAGGCGATGGTGTCAGTACCACCTCCAAAGCAAATAAAAAATATTAAATCCATTATACTTACAGGCACAATTGATGAACAGTGACGTATCACTCTGCAAACAATCCATATAGGCATCCATACTGGACGCGGTTGCTATTATTTCCAACAAAAATACCACCTCCTGCGGTTCAATGCTATTAACGTATTTATCAACAGTCTTCAATATGCAATCGGACTTGCTTTTGAACTCGTGCGCCATAAATTTAACAAAATTGACCGAAACATTTATATCCTGAGATTCGGTCGACATTAAAATATTATAAGCAAGATTCAATACCAACATGCGACACTCCGGTTCCAATTTTGAATATAACCTTTCTATATATGTGTTCTCTACGCCAATCAAATACTCTATTATCAAATGTGGATACTCAATGTTGCCATTATTGTACATGTACGCTAACGAATTCAGCAATGAAACATCATCTGGCAACACGTTAGGTTGTCCCAGTAGTATATTATAAACGATCATGGCCGCAGACATCGCTATTTTATCGTTCTGTCCGACCAAACAGTTTAAAATGATAGAATCGAATTTGTTCCAGATCATAATCTGATTGAAAGGATTGTTCACAACAAGATTTCCAAGCGTCTGTATTAAAACCGTCATACAGGTCTCGAATTTCTTTTGTAGCTCTTCGTTTAATATCTCCACACTGGGGTGTTGATACTCTGTGGCCAAAATGAGCATAGAGTCTAGAATTGATAGCTCTTTGGAAATGTACGTCTGCATTTTTGTACCGGCGGCCGCGCACGACCGGACTAGGCGTAAGCATTGTTCGGCGACTGCTAGTGTACTTCTGTTGTATGAGGCTTGTTCGACGTCCAGCCTCATTATATGAAGCACCTCCGCTATCAAACGCAATGTGTACTCAGATGCTTTCTTTCTGAAATCATAAAGTATTAATCATTTTAACAACTATCATCTAATTTGAATGATTAAATAGTATATTTCGTAAACAAAATATGATTGATGATATATTAACAACTATCATCTAATTTGATTGAATAGTATAATCAAATTTTGAAATTTTCGTAACCGATTTATGATTGACGATATATTAATTACAAAATTAATTTTGGATTTCGAAATTTGATCCTAATTGCTTCCAGAGAAGTGACCGTGTACTTATTCTATTTGTCCCAAAGAAGGACATCCAATATGTCAGAAACTAGTTGGCACCAATACCGGTTCCACACGGGTTAAGCAGTTATGTAGAATATATTTTCAATATAGTAATAAAATTTTTGCTTAAAACCTTATCTTAAGAACATATGACATTTATTGCATTCTTCTTACTTTAAAAGGTCAAAATTCACAGATCAGATGTAGGTGAGTTTGTCAATTAAAATCAAGCTTCAGCAAAATATTAATCAATGCTGTAAATGTGTAACAGGTAACAGTTAAGAAAATAATTATCTCTGTATGATAGCTATAGAAATTCAAAATCAGTTTGAATATGAGTAAAGTATTTAGAGAAGAATCACATGTTAATTTTTCTGACATGCAACTTACTTTGAGAAAAAGGATGGATATAACTTAAAGAAGTCTTATAGACTTGTTAAAGCAAATTCTCAATATATATATGAATTTTAACGCATGAAAATGTGTTAAAATTCTTTAAAATGTTGACATCAAATAAAAAAAAACAATTTTTAGAACAAAACAAGACCATTTAACAAAAATAAAAAATTACTTAAAGATAAAATTAAAAATTAAAGCTGATCCTAACATCACATGTTTATTCTTAAAGCATAAATTCAATTACTCCTAGTATATGAAACATATTGTCAAAATTATTACAGAGAACCAATTAAGTGGCAAATTATCAATTACAGAATAAGGGTGCAAGCAAATTACATGTGTAATATATTATCTCCAGTAAGCAGCTTTTCTGTACCTAAGCAAGTAAAATGTAAAATCACTCAAATATAAAATATTATTGGCCCGTTAATTTTTAAATTAGTAATTTTATGGAAAATAGTTTATGGATAGATGTAAATGTAAGTGAATTTATTCATGGACTAATATGTTAACATACTTCTAAAATGTAGTGATATATTCCAAAATCTGAGCATAAGATTAATTACGTAGAAAGAATAAATAAAAGGTTAATAAAATTATAACGTACGGTCGTAATCGTCCGGTTTCCGCATCTCTGGATAACTGTGCTTCGGCACGCAACATTTCCTCTACGGCGTCCCATTCTCCTGTCTCTAGCTGGAAATTAATTAATTTTGCATCCAATAATATTTCTTCGGCGAACCAAACGCTTTTATCTCGTGACATTTTTTGTAAGTTGCGAGTTCAATATTTTCAACACATTCGTATTAGTTCAGTTCAGTTCTTTGGCTTAATGGCGTTTCCTTATAGATTTCGCCAACGTCAAGTTTTTAGATTAGACTCTGCTATATGTAACAGGCTTCGTAAATGAACAAGGTCACAGTTAAAAACTAAGAATTGATTATGTGCTGAGATAATCCACCACAATGATCTCTGTTAATGTATGTAAAACAAAAAGAGACACACAATAAACACAGGGTTAGTTGATTAAGAAACAAACAAACTAAAGTTTAATGTTATTATGATTAATGTAGGAACAAAAATATGAACAAATGGGGAATCAACATAGGATAATAAAGTTTTAAATTAGTGGGACGCGGAATTTGGGGAGGGAGCAGTTGAAAAATATGTGGTCGAGTGTTCCTTCATCTAGTCCACATTTACAGAGAGAGGTGTCTTTATGTGTAGCTTTGCAAGATGAACAGGGTACATGCATGTCCTAGTCTTAATCTGCAGATGATACTGGTACTTTGTTTGTGCAGATTTTGAAGTTGCAGAACCAAGGACGAGTAGGAATATGGGGCTGGATATCAGCATAGAACTTCCTTTAGAAGCACTCAGCATTAAGCCAATATTTGTTCCAAGATGAGAAGAGGCCTGACTTGCTAATGGCAGTAAATCATTTGAATACAATCTGAGTGGTCCATGCATCCTGTTTTTGCTGCATCTTTGGCATAGAAGTTCACAGCCTCATTGCCATGAATGCCACTGTGCCCTGGAATCCAGGCCAGAACTACCTGAATATCTTTAGTATGACAATCGTAAGAGGACTCTTTAATTTTCAATATGTAGGGAAACTTATGTTTGGACTTAAATTGATTAGATGCAATAGCCTGTAGGCAACTCTTAGAATCAGTGAGAATAACAGAGTTTTTAAATTTGTGGGACTCAATAAATGTCAGAGCTTCCAGTACAGCTATGGATTCACCTGAAAATACTGATGTTTCAGGGGGGAATTTATAATTTAATATCACTTTGTACTTGGGTATCCAAACAGCAGCACCGACACAACTCTGCTCAGACAACTTTGAAGCATCAGTGTACATGATCAGCCAATCAGGCCAATGTTGTGAAATGAAATTGATTAACTGGATATTTGCAAAACAGGAGTTTTTATCAATACCAATATCCAGAAGAATTTGAGGTTTAAAAATAAGTGCATCAAAAGGTGTTTCATAGAGAGGAAACTTTTGACACTGAAATATAGGACAAGGCAGATGAAGATAAGTGACAAAACTTTTGAACAGGCAAGGGTAATCTTTATGGGACTAGTATTTATTTAAAGTGATAAAATTGATAAACTGTCAGCCTAGAAATAAGAGGGTGATAAGAAGATTGAATAACCTTGAATAGGAATCGGTCAGATAAAAATTGTCTTCTAAGATACAATGGAGCTTCCACACTCCACCTGAAGAGCATTTATGGGTGAGGATTTCAGTCCCACATATTATTCTAAGGCATTTATATTGGATTTTGTCAAGGGATTGTAAGGCAGATTTATTACAGGGTTCCAGTAGAAACATGCCATAGTCAAAATGGCTACGCACCAGGGCATTGTACATGAGTTTCTGGGTATAGGGGTGACAGCCCCACCAAGTGCCAGATAAAGAACGCAATATGTTCATGTTTTTCTCACATTTTTTAATTACATGGTTAATATGTTGAATACCAGTTAATCTCGAATCTAATACAACACCTAGAAATTTAACATTGTCCACCACAGCAAATTTTTGTTGCCCATAGAAGATTGGAACATCCGGGCGGGATCTGGCACGCGAAAATACAACAACATTGCTTTTACTAATAGAAAGGCCTAGTCCATGGTTATCAAGCCATTCATGGAGATATCTAATAGCTGAATTAAGACGGGAAGAGGCTTCCTCAATTTTTTTAACAGATACATAAAGAGCCAAGTCATCGGCAAATTGAAGTATTTGACAAAAAGAATTTACTGAAAGCTCTAGATCATATGTGTAAATACTGTAAAGCAGTGGACTAAGCACTGAGCCTTGGGGCAGCCCTTTCCATATCTGTCTCGAGGAAGATATAAAGTTAGGAAAACGAATGGATATGGATCTAGGGCTTAAGAGATTAAAGATTATATTTACAATCTTCACAGGAATACTCAGCTGGAGCATTTTCTGCCTGAGTACTGGAAGAAGTACATTGTCATATGCCGAAGAAACATCTAAAAATACTCCTACCAAAGACTTACTTTCAGAGAAGGCAATGCGTATGTCAGTCACTAATGTGCTAAGGCTGTCAATAGTACTAAAACCTTTGCGAAAGCCGAATTGGGATTTAGCTAATGTGTTGTTTTGCTCGACTATCCATTCCAAGCGATTCTTTATCAAATGTTCTAACACCTTAGCCATTGTACATGATAGAGCTATCGGGCGATAGCTGGACGGGTCCGAGTTAGCCTTTCCAGGTTTTAAGATAGGTATGATTACCTGAGTTCTCCACTCTTCAGGAACAGTACCAGTTAGAAAATATTATTTAGGATGGATAAGAAAACCTGTTTTGCAGAAGTGTGCTATTACTTATGAAGGAATATGGGATCCCATCAATACCTGGGATGAGTCTGTAAGACCCTCGAGAACCAATGAAAGTTCTTCCCCAGAGAAAGGGGCCTCAAAAGGGTTATTTGTCTTAAGTGTTAAAATGGGAGGGTAAAGCTCTTCTAATGAGGGGACATATGGAGGAGCTAATTTGGCAGAGAACTGTTCGATCCAAGAAGATGGATCAGTAGATAAAATAGCAGGACTGCAGACAGAGCTACGATAGTGTCTAATGCTGGTCCAGACTTTAGATGGGGGAGTAATAGGAGAAAGTTGCTCACAAAAACGGAGCCACCCGGATCTTTTCGTGTCTGCTAGAATTCTAGTGGTCTTTGCAGCTACTTTTGATAGTTGGTGTAATTTTCCACGTCATGTCATGAGCGTAAGTTACTTCTGCCTCGGAGCGTCTCTTACAGGCCTCTGTCATTCAGAATTCCACCATGGTGGGAAGACAGTTTACGTTTAGCCAAACTTTTGAGAGGGATGGACTTGGTAGCAGAAGATAAAAGAGCATTTTGAAACAAAATATATGAATGTTGGACATTGTCTGGTTCAATAAATGGAATGTTTACCATTTCTTCATTTAAACATGATTTAAACAGGGACCAGTCTGCTTTGTGAACATTAAATTTTAGGAGTGGGGAAAGGTTAACATTAGGAACAGATCTAATTGAGTCAGGGGCAGAAATAAAGATAGTAAAATGGTCACTTCCATAAGTGGAAGACAAGACCGTCCAGTAGAGACTAGAGGACAGAGAAGGAGATGCTAATGTAAGGTCAACTGCAGTCTTTGGGTTTTGAAAGGAGAGACTCATGCAGTTGGAGACCCATTGTTTAAAACACACAAATCTAATTCATCGCAGAGATCGAGGAAAGGTGAAGAATTGGCATCGCTATAATAACAGCCCCAAGAGGTATGGTGAATATTAAAATCACCTAGGATAAGTATAGGAGAAGGAAGACTAATTATGATATGTTTTAACTCAGAGAGGAGGGCAAGATTAGGATCAGGAATGTATATAGAGAGGAAAGAAATATTGTGTGTCTAATAGCAACGGCAAAATGCCATTACTGTGGGAAGGAGATCTATTTGGTAAAATACCATGTTCCTAGAAACTAGAATGGCACAGCCAGCATAACCATCTGACTCTGTCATCCCGGAGACATGAGTAGCCTGGGATCCTAAAGATGGACCCAGACTTCAACCACGCCTCCTGGACTGCAAAGACAGAGGTTGGTATTTGTTAATAAGAGAAATGATATCATTTTTTTATGACGAATACTATGGCAATTCCATTGAAGTATGTTTAGAACTGTTAATGGTTTTGTTAAGCTGAGAAAGTTTAGATATGACATTGTACGGTAGTTGGGAGTCACAAACCGAGAAACTATATTTAAAATTGTTGAAAGTAACAAGTCTAAGAGGTTATCATTAGGAGAAATATTTTCAGGTGGATAAGCATTCCCATTAGGGAGACTAAAAGAAGGTGTGCTAGTAATCGCCTGATGGGCTTGCTTGTCATAACCTGAGCTTGATGAGGGCATTGGAGAGGTTCTCTGAGAGAAGAATGTACGACGGTAAGAAATATTATTTGATGAGGGTTGTGAAGGAGTAGGAGATTTAGATGCACTCTGGAAGGATTGTGTAGGATGAAACTGAGGCAGGATTGGAAATATAGCAAAAGATTTCCTCACTAGAGGAAATCTAACTGAAGCTTCTGAGTAAGATATATTTTCCTGAGACATTACTATCTTAATGGACTTCTGTCTGGAATGTTCAGGGCACTTTCTATCAGTTGCTTTATGGTTACCGGAACATAAGACACAAGTAGGAATATTAGATTGATTGGTACAATCAATGCCTGCATGAGGTTGTGCACAAATAAAACACCTCTCTTTTGATCGACATTGAGTAGCCACATGCCCAAATCTACAGCATTTATGGCACTGAATCGTTGGAAGAACATATGTTTGGACTGGAAGAGCTGTGTAAAAACAATAAACTTTTTCTGGTAGCTTTTGACCAATGAATGTTAAAACAACTGATGGGTCGGGTCCAAATAGCTGTATTGTTTTCCATGGATTTTCTATTAAGGCGGCGTGCTCTAATAACACTACCAAAACCTTCAGGTACTTCGATGGACGAAACTAATTCCTCTAAAGTCCATTCAACTGGAACATCTCTAACAATACCCATGCGGGTTACATTATAAGAAGGAATAATGGCATCATACTTACCTGCAACAAGTCCGGAATGATCTAAAAATAGGTTAGCAGCCTCAGCAGATTTAAATTCCACTGAGACACGATTACGGCCAATACGTTTAACACCATCCTTAACAATACCCTTAATTTCATTGTGATGTAAGAAGTGACCGAACTTAATTGGTCTTAATGTAGTACTAGAAGAGGGTTCACAGTCTTTACTCACATGGACCAAAAAGGGGGCAATGTCTAGATCGGAGTATCGCTTTTTGGAGCCTTCATATTGAGGTAAAGTAAAGGTTGACTGGATGGAGCCGACTGCTTGGGCAACTGTGTTTTTTTTTGAGAGTTGAGACGAATCAGGAGTAGCAGCAATCTGTCTTTTCCTTAAATTAGGTGTAGGATCGGTAATCATAGGGGTTGAATTGGAATGGGAACTATGTTTGTAAACATAACCTCCCCCGGGATCGGGGGGGTCACCTCCAACCATACTTATACTTAAATAATACTTACAAATAGAACAACACAATATACAAATATCAACACACACACAATACTAGATAATCAACAGAAAGAACAGAAAAAAGTACAATAAAACGTTGAAATTACGAAAAACACTTGTGTCAAGCACTCAACCATAGAGCAGAGTCCCCACATTCGTATTAGCCCATGGAAATAGAAACAATGACAGTAGATGTCACTATGACATGGTGAAATTTTAGTTATTCCATTTTTAGATCACCTGAATATATCTCTGCGTAATAACTAACAGATGATTTTATTTATATTAATTCTAAAACACACAATATTACCGAAGAAACGATAAAGTGGTAACTATAATGGCCGTAGATTCATTGCTTATTAAATTTTAATTATGGATTAAATTTTTACATACTTTTTTATTCCATTATATAAAAATTATAATTTTAAATATGATGTTTTAATAAATAGGTATAGAAACTTGTGTGTTTATTTGTTACGATTAAAATGTGAATGATATATATAGCTTTTAAAGTGCAACATTGTGATAGTCTTGGATAGTCTTTTCTTGCACCCGCCCCCGCTCCGCTTCTCCTTCGAGGACAGTAAACGAACGAATGAAAGGAATAAGCGGCTACAGTGGTATTTGAACGTGAAATTGTATTAGTTTTTTTGTGAATAAGTGTATATTTAATTTATTGTTAAACTTAATTGATAGACTTTCCCGTTTACGCGTTGTCAGTTTTATACAGTGTCGGTCGTAAATATGTGTTGTTTGAAAGCGTTGGTCTGTCGAATTATGTGAGTGATCGGGGTGGTATCCTGATTCTGTTTCGTGCCGTGCAATAATGGTACGACTTCCCGCTCGCGTCTTTGGAATTTAAACAATTTGGTGAGTCATCGACGTTTTGAACCATAACAGAAAAAGTCCGATAACCAAAATAAATTTGCCAGTTGAATTTAAATAAAAAACAACAGTTGTTTTCGATATTTCTTTGGCTTCCTTCTCACGTTGTACGAACGGATCCTATTCATGCTCTGAACACCTTATTTTTTCCGTAGCATTTGCTTTACAATACTGTTTATTTTAAAATAAAATTTTATTGTGAGATATATGCTTTGTTTTAGTAATGAATATCAGAAACAAAGCTTTGAGTTATTAGCCGGAACTGTTGAGTGAGACTATTTTGATAAGAGTGTCCTAAGAACTAATAACAATTTATTATGATCTGAAATTTTTAATTAATTATCTAAAAGTTGTATCAAATGCACTGCAAACCACTTCTCAAACGTTAATCATAATTTTAAAATAGATAAAATCTAACAATATTTATGACTGTTTGACGTATTAATTAATTTTAATAAACTGTTATTTAAAAAAAAACCATTAAGACTTGAAGCAGAAAATACAATTTTTATACAATATTAAGTCAACATGAATTTTTCACATTTTCTGTTTATGCAATTGATCTTTCGGATTATATATATTGGATGTGAGTGAAAAAATATAAATGCACAGAAGGTATTGTCTTGATTTTGATTTGATTTTTGCTTCTTTCAGCTTAGTTGGTTACAAGTTTATTTTCTTGGAATGGTTATTAATAATAATAAAAAAAACTGAAACAAGATATATACTGAGACTGGAACACAATATTCCATACAACAATAAAATTTCTATGATATCAATGTTAATTTTAAGGATGCTTAAGCTGTCCCAGTTGCTAACTAATGATCGCAGGGAGTCAATTTATAATAATAAAGTAAAATGATAGAAACCTAACAAGAATCCAGCTGTAAAGGCGCCACTTAAAATTTCTTGTAATGTTGATTGTATTATGTATCATCATAATCATCATCATCATCAACCTTTGTTAGTCTACTGCTGCACAAAGCCCTTCAAATTGAATATGAAATTTATAAAGTAATATTTATTCCATTGCTTCAAATATATTGTCATGCATGTTATTTTGCATCTATAATGGCCATATTGGTAAAATATTGCATGATGGTCAACTTTTAGTTAATGGCAAGTGACCTTACACTTAGTTCTATTCTTTATTTATTTTATAGGCATGCCAATACAATATAACATGTCTACAGTTTTGTGTGTTTTGGAAAATCCCCTAAAGGGTGTTGTGTGCATTAATGGAGGCCTATGTCTTGCAATGGACTAACACAGGCTGATGATGATGATGATGATGACAGTTTTGGATGTACCGGTTCATTTAAATTTACTCTTGTGCCAATTATAGATGCATAAGATACTTAACATTGATGATGATGGTTATACTTAACAATAACAGAGGATACTTGTATTAACTTAAAATAAAAGAAATGGAGGATGGAAAATGAAAAAAAAGGTACTTACATAAAGCTTAAAAAAAGTTTTTTCAATTCTTTAGTACATTAGGGTTCAACTATTTAGATTCCATGTTTTATTTTGCTATTTTATATATTTTCTATAATTTTAGACCTTTATTTATGTTTAAATGAAAAATCAGTGTCATACCTACGTCATCAAACATAAAGTATTCATGCAAATAAAGGAGGACATTTCCTTCCATGTACAGCTTCATCATTGCTATAATAAGTATCGAATGACCAATTTTTAAAGTATATGAGTATGACTTCAACACTTTTCTGTGAAATTAATTGTTTGCATATGAACTACTGATTGTTTTATTGAATACATATTTAAAAAAAAAAACTTAATTGAAATATTTATGTATGTTTTTACATTAGAGCTCTTTATGATTAGTAACTCAAAACAAAATAGTTGTAAACATTGTGAAATTTTCATAAGTGGATATTTTTAAACTGGTATATTTTTAAAATATGTGTTCATTAATATAAATGTCATATATACTATCATCATATTACTATGCCAATGCTTTAGGTTATTTTTTTATATTTGCTATTACTTACTCTCATTGTTTTAACCAATATATCTCCGGTAAGTATCTTTAGATTTTTACAGAAATATAAAAAATAAAATAGAATGATTTTGGTATAGTTTTTTGATAATCAGAAGCTAGTGTAACATGTAAATTATCTAAATTAAAGTAACCATTGACAAAGAAGTAGGGGCTAGGGCTTATATCTAGTGATCTTATTGATGAATGTTATTTTATGCCTGTGGGATTTTTGTTTACATTTATTCCTCATTGAAATTGGTTAAACTGGCTTAGCTCCAAAGCTAGAAATAGCTTCTTATTTACTCCCATCCTGGAAGTGGAAAAAACCATAAATATTCCAAGGGAAATTGTGTTTTAATGACAATAATATTGTTTTTGTTCTCTCCCGGAAGCGACACAAACAATGTAAACGCACCGGGAAATAGTCCCCTTCCTTAGTCTTCCGCGGCCGGATGTCGTATCTGGGATAGGAGCGCTAGATCCGCTGGATAAGGGGAGATGACTTCCTTCGCTTGAGCGCTTTGCCGCGTCATTCATAACGAAATCTAGTAATAAGTAGTACAATGCATTAATCTTAATTTGTTATAGCTTATCAAATAATAATTATGTAAAAAAAAATCGAAATTATATATTAGGATACATTTCAAAATGCTTATTAGAGCGACCCATATCCACTCCGCAACTCGTTGTCCACTGTTGGACACTGCTCAACCCGTAGTCCGCGCGTGGACGTGTGAACGTTGCCTTAAGGCGGTTCGGGTGCCGGGTAGTGCTAACAAGCTTTTCCTGATCCAACCTTATACACCACACAAGTAGGGATACCACACAATCACCTGTAGGTCGCCCACACCCGATACGCTAGATACACCCGAGTTCCAGGGCAGTACTCACCGACCCTAGCTACCGATCAACCACCCCCAGGACCGTCCAGGTCAGTATACCGATCGACGATCGTTAGAAGACATAAACAAATGCCTAACTCACGCACCTTCTGTACGTGTGGCCTTTCCGTTAGCGAAAAGTGTCGGCCACCCTTGTTCGTGGGGACGGGAACTTCTCTCGAACTCTGTGTTAGTTAAAACTTACCAAAGACACGAGCCTGGAAGCGTGACTTTTTTATTAAAAACAAAAATAGACAATAATGAGCGTTGACCTTAAATCCTTAACATATTACTTTATTTGTTAAGTACATTTTCGAGACTGTGGATTAAAGAAGCCCGACTATGTTATTATACTGCCTTATTTTTATCGCAAAGCGGTTGTGTCAAATTATTGAAGTATTACGGTTTGAACGACAACATAGTCGTTAGAGTATCGCTCAAAGTCTATCGCTAAAAAGATCTGTACTTAGAACCCTGACTACGCCATCACCATGCCGCGAAATAATCGTTCAACATATAACAAAAAAAATGGTTATTTTCCCCAAGTTGTTTCACCCAAATTTATTCAACTTTATTTAGTTAACTTTTTATTAGGTGTTAGATCCCTTTTTTAGAGGCGACCGTCTGAGGCGGTACCACCGCAGTTGACTTTCAGCCGCAAAGCAGTAGTGTAAGAACATTGTGTTCAGTGTTGAAGGGCACCGTAGCCCGCTTATTTACTGGGTAAACGAGACTTAACATCCTATGTCTCACGGTAGGCAGCGCGTTGGTGATACCACTGGTATTTCCAATGTCTATGGGTGTCAGTTACCACTTTCCATCAGGTGGCACTACTGCTCGTCTGCCTGCGTTGCGTAAAAGAAAACCTTGAACGGTACAAACATTTAGTGGGTTTTACATTTGAAATTTATGTAACATAGGTACTTTGCTTACATCTATTCCGTGACTAATTTTGCTAATATTATAAAACCGTTTTAGAAATGGTAGTGAGTATTAAATAATTCAAAAAGAAACGACTGCCATATCATCATCATCATCATCATGTTAGTCGGATGTGCATGTAGAAAGTCGGTCCACCCACCAACCCGCAATGGACCAGCGTAGTGGGATACGCTCGAAGGCCCCCTAATGGATAAGGCGCGCATTAGGGGAGGGAGGCTCATGTCCAGCAGTGGACTAACTAACACAAGCTGCTATTTATTGACCGTCTATTGCAAAAAAGGGGAAGACTGGATATGCACTCTGGACTAATTAAGTTGTTGCTTAGACAGTTATGCACTAATTGTATTGTGTTCTTATTAACCGACTTCAAATAAAGGGGGAGGTTCTCAATTCGTCTGTATTTTTTTATGTTTGTTACCTCAAAACTTTCGCCTGGGTGAACCGATTTGGATGTTTTTTTTACTTGAAAGCTTAATAAAATAAGGTTTTGGCTCCAATTGTGTTTCCCTTCATATTTTGCCAACTTAAAGCATATAACTTGTGTTACATTTAGTACTTGTAGAGCTCTCACAAGCTTTGCTTAGCTGCATTATCGAAAATAAAAAGTTTTTTCAATGATTTAAATAAGCTTCACGTATAAACATACTAAGAAAATTTTTATGTACGTCCTTTTGGACAGCTCAATTTGTGCTACCGGGGGTTTTTGCGTATAAAGATTTACGCAACCTAATTACTCTCGCCTCCTTGAGTCGAATAATGTTATTTCTAATTAACCTAGTAAGTTTCCTGAGACTTAATTTAAGCAGGCTAACACGCTACCGCTTTGCGACGAAAGTAGACTTTGTGAGACCGTCCAATGTAATTGGAGGTTCATTTTAATTAGAAATTCGCGTTCATATACATATACTTGAGGCAGTTAAGTCTGGACTACGTAAGCGAGATTTATTGTCAGTAATTGTTATTGCTAATAAATGAAGAGATATCGAAATCGTCTTCACTTAAATACATACGCAACTCGGATAACAAAAAATTGTTGTTCAGATAACCAAAAAGTATTGATGACGCACTCAGTGCGAGACAGGAAGCGACCTTGAAGTTATCCCACTCGTCCCGATGAAGGACCTCCGATAGGTCCGAAACTAGTCGGCACCAATACCGATTTCACGTGAGTTCAGCCGTTTGTACTTCAAATTTTAAGAGCGAAAAATCTCCATTTCTCAAAGTACTTCTAGTTCTTTTTCTTAATAATTACGATGTCGTAATCTGCACTAAAACATATTTTTTAATCTCATAACTATTTTAATGACGAATTAAGCTCCGTAGTAAAATCGTACATCGCAGTTAAAATATAATTGAAATGATAGTCGCCGCTTTATTACACTGAATTGCACTGAACAAGTTGCCGGAAAACTTTTTACGATTACGAATTAAATTCTATTATGAGGGTTGTGAAATTTTATATGATTATTAACAGTAAGTATACATATACAAGGCGACTATTAATATATCCTTTGATCTTCCTTTCTCCTGGTTATTTGCTAAGTTATTACGAGTTCGCCTTCTCGCCTGGAAAGTTCTGGAGTGAAGACCGAGGCTCGGCAAGCTTAGTGTAGAACGCCCTGCGGCAAGATGGAGTCACGACATTCGCAAAGTGGCCGGAGTGGGCTGGATGAGTATAGCCGAAGATCGGAAGCGGTGGCGTGTATTACGGAAGGCCTATGTCTAGCAGTAGACTGACACAGGCTGATGATAATGATGATAATGATGTATAGATAATACGGAAAGGTAGATAGAAGTGCCGTTATTGCCTCCGGCAGTTAGCTAGATTGTTGAAGTTTATAAAAAAATACAATGTGTCTTTTTTTTCAAAATAGTAATAAGAATAGTTTGTCGTTTTATAGTCGTGAAGGTCATTGGCACATGTTTAGTCAAGTGGTTTAGCTTAGTTAATTACGGTACTTACTGTTTTCTATATTACCCTGGTGTATATGTGGTATGCTATATGGTCAAATGAGGCGCGGGACTTATCTGAACAGTGGCATAATCAAAACAAACGCCAATTAGAATGCTTTACGTTAAGACGCCATTAGAGAGAGAGTTTAACTAAAAGTTTGTTAAGGTAAACTCCATCCCTTTTGGGCTCTAGTATACCTTTGATATACACCACTATATGTGGTGTGCTACATAATTGTTAAAAAATAAGTTTACTGTCAGTACCCAAACCAGCAGGGTTTGCTTAATACCGTCGGCGTCCCGGTCCGTACACCGATCGCCGAGGACCTTTAGTAGACATAACAAATGCCTAACTCACGTACCTTCTGTACGTAAGACCTATACTTTTAGAAAAAAGTGTCGGCCACGTAGTTCGCGGGAACTTTAGCTTCCTGCGAAATCTATGATAGATGAAGCTTGCCAAAGACATGAGTCTGGAAGCATAACGTCGAGGATAAAAAAAGGGTTAACTTATTTATGATCCATAAACGACATCTTCTTTAACCATCAACCATTAGTTTATTGAAATATAAAGTATAAATATTCTTAGGATTTTATCGCGTTTATTTTACATTTTAATTCCTCGACGTTTCGAACACTCTTCCAGCGGCCGTGGTCACGGGGTAGACAATGTAAAATAAACGCGATAAAATCCGGTAAGACTTTATTTAATAATGTATAATATTCTGCCAAGCAATAGAAATAATTATATATTAATGTGTTACTTTCTGATTCGCAACAGGTTCCGAACGGAATGGATGAGGGTCTACTAAACGACCTATTGGAGTGCTCCGTGTGCCTGGAGAGGCTCGACACATCCTCGCGCGTGCTGCCCTGCCAGCACACCTTCTGTCTCAAGTGTTTGAAGGTCAGTTATTAACGTGAATAAGGAATACCTCGATAGTTCGCGTACTGCTAATGATATTAAAATCAATTTACAAACAACCGTATAAAAAATATAGGGCAGTGTCTAATCTATAATATAAATAGTAAATTAATAGATGACTAACTACTAAGATGCTTTTATAAGTGGCTATATTATCGTAAGTATTTCCCCGATGACGTTTCGTTTGTATTGAATATGTTTTGTACTCATTCGTTTTTGTAATAACTTTGTCTATCATCTTCATCATCAGCCTGCGTAAGTCCACTGCTGGACATAGGCGTCCCCTTTTCCATTAGGGGATTTTTGGCCCGTATACCACCACGCTGGTCCAATGCTGGTTGGTGGGTGGACCGACTTTGAAATGCCCATCCGACGCATAGATCATCTTACTTTTCAGACGACTAGGAAACAGCAATGCAAAATTTGTTGTGTCCCCGCAGGATACGAACCCACGACCTCCGGTTTCTAAAGCACACGCCTTTACCACTAGGCTACGGAGGCAGTTAACATTGTCTATAGTTTTGCCATTTTAGGGTATATGTTAACAATGTAACCCACAGCAATGAAGTCGCGACATAAATCTAGCGTTCTTATTGATGAATTGTCACCGAGCTGTCAATCACTGAATGACAGTAAAGGAACAATCAACCACTAACTCGTCTTTGGACCATTGTGGTGGGATACGATCCACATTCCTCCTAATGGAGAAAGCGTGTCTTATGGGGAGGCCTATGTCCAGCAGTGGCCTAACACAGGCTGATGATGATGATGATCAGTAGACAAATAATAACACCGTGTGTATGGCGCCGCTTTTTTGCTATAGGTTACTATATTTACCTCAATTCCTAGTTTAATTAAGGCCGTTTTAACTATTGCCGACAATCTACTGTATTAAATTACTTATGCAACTTATTCTGTATCTTGTTTAATAGAATAGAGGGTAAACAGCATCTAAACAAACTGAAAATGTTTAATATAACAAGGGACTTATTTGGTATAAGAAACATAACGCTGTATATGTACATAATGTGGATACATATAAGGATAACATAAGTATACAAAACGTAACGTGAGACACTCTCTCGTACGATTCATGAAGGCGTCAGAATAGTTCCTTCTATAATAGAGCGTTTAATAATAAACAAACGACGATCGTTAAAGCAGTCAACTCTGTGAACATAATATATGGGCACAGTATTTATCTAATGATACATCTCGAGCCAGTCTTTATCTCTCGGCAATATATCACGGCTGAGTATGAATTGGAACGGAACTTGTATGTAACCAAGTATCTGATATTTATTGTTCGTCGGTTAACTACTCTCAAATTGGGACGGTATAGTATAAATAGGCATAACTATCCCGGTACAGTCGTGGCGGATACATTTGTTCCTATATAAAGTTATTTACATATAAGTGGGTTGGGGTATAAGATACTTGGGTCGGTTTTTATGCTAGTTAATGTGAAAATATAGAACTTATCTCTTTTGAAAATATGCTCGTCTGTTTGGTTGGTTTAAAGTTCTTATGCTCTTAGATACCTATATCATCGATTTCTATTAAGATAAATGTTTGTATTTGTATTAAGATAAAAGATCGTATTGATCTTCACTATTGTTGTAATGTTATGATTATAGCATTAGTTTTTTGAAAATTCGTTTGAAGTAAAACACACTTCACGAGGATAAAAAAAAGACTTAAAGAATTCAGGAGCCCTTGTTACATTTAGTTGACCCCTTTTACCCCAAAAGTTATGATCTTTAAAATATAAATGCTAATAGTGCAGTCTATATCAGGGTCATGGAATTCGTGCAAATTAAGTTCTCCATAGTACCGAAGTGTCAATTTCTGTGCGTTATGTTTTTTTTTTATTATTGCCTTCGCAGGCAAGAAACAGCTGGGCTACCTGATGGGAAGTGGTCACCGACGCCCATAGACATCTGCAATACTAGTGGTACCCAGTAAATACGCTGGCTACGATGCCTATCAAACCTGAACACTGCAGTATTTTCATACTACTGTTTTTATCCAGACGGTTCCTTGTAAGAAAGGGACCTACCACCAGTTTTGTTCAAGTAAATTTTCTCTTTTTTGTTTCAGTATATTGTATAATATTTCACTGTTTCACTCGACTGTAGCGACCGGTGCAATCGGACTAAACAACCCTCTTCCTTGGGCCGCGTAAATAAACACAGTTTTATTGCCCCGCCCCGTCCGCGCCGCCCGTTTGACTCACCATTGAGTCATGCACTCCTGGTTAATTAATAACGGACGTCATCCCTTGCTTGTTTTGTTTTTATGCTGTTGTGCTTTTGTTTTCTGTTCGTTTATATGTTTGTATGTTTGTACGGATGCTTTGTATTGTAAATATTTGCTAGTATGGTTTGTCTGGTAGTAAGATTGTTTAGAAAAAAATCCGTTGTCGTTTAATGCACACTGAATTTACAGACAATGTTACATATGTTACTCGTATGTGTTCGTAAAATTGTACATGTTCATCAGAGTAGCTTTATTTGTTTTAAATCTTCGAAAGTATTACTAATTTTTTAAGGGAAACAGTGAATATGGTCGAAATGTAGTATTGTTTTTTAGCATAGAAACGTAAACAAATTATGTCTTACACCCTTTTCAAAGTAAAAGCAGAAGATGATATTCTTATTGGAGACTTAGTAGGCCTAAAGAGCTTTTTAGAAACTTCGAAGAATGTATCTTTCAATAGCTCAGCGTTCCTGCTATGATATAGTTTAGGGGAAGATTTAGAATAGGAGTAAAATAAGGTAACCATGGTAACGAAATGGCGTCAACTACTCGATCAATTGCGGCCAGGATGTCAACCACCGAGTGACAGTCGACTAATAACAACACAATACGTTCGACGCTACTCTGTTGCTATGGTTACTTTAAATAATAAAAATTATAGCCAAAAGAATTAAGCTTTTTCATCACAGTTAGTCCACTGCTGGACCTAAGCCTCGCCTAACGCACGCCTCCTCCATTAGGAGGTTTTTGGACCGTATCCCACCACGCTGGTCCAATGCGGGTTGGTGGATGGACCGACTTTTTACATGCCCATCCGACGCATGGATCATCTTACTTTTCAGACGATTGGGTGATCGGCCCAAATTGCCCTAACCAACTACGAAACAACAATGAAAATTTGTTGAGATCCCGCAGGATTCGAACCCACAACCTCCGATTTCTAAATCACACGCCCATACCACTAGCTACGCAGGCAGTTACTTAGGTAATATGCTAAAATAATTTATGGCTAAAAAGAATTAAGGTTTTTGAATCAATCATAATACCCTCGAATGTTTTTGCTGTCAAGTAGCTAGGATTAAGCTTGGGTTTCTACACATTAAATGACGTCGGCTATAGCTGTAAGTGTCAAGAGGATCCAGGAAGTCGAGCTACTTGTTCTGTAAGGCTGAAACTTGAGTGCGTTCTCAGACTTATCACTCCACCTTTGTTTGGTTTTAATCCTGAATTTTCGACGCCACGCCGGGAAAGGGAGCTGTGCCAAATTTTAGGGTAATTTTTAGAACCTTTGTTTCACGGAATATAGTTACTAACACTAAATGTATTAAATATGTGTGAGTACACGAGCTTTTATTATATTGTCACGCTTAGTTTTTTCATCTTTCAGCGTCTATATACGTATATTATTTTAATTAAAATGTTGTTATAATACTGCAAGAGCTTTGCTTAGTAGATTCCATATCCTTCGTGGGTTAGGAACATCTTCGGAATCATATGGAATCAATATCTATCAATCTCCTTTATTGAACTCGAATAGAGTTTAAACTTGTGTATTATTTGAATTAAGTTAGTCTTTTATATAGTTAGTAATGCGTGTTTCATCGAATCTTACTATTATTCTTTCTAGTAAAGTTTTAGGTGCAAAAGTTTGTAAGAATTGATATTTGTTGCTTTTCCCGTAAATACTACTTGAGGGATTTTATTGAAACTTTACAATTACATGGCTTATCCACTGGAATTAATTATATGGTTTTTATTAAATAGATATACTAACGTTTACCATAAAAAATTCGGGCTTGTAGTGGTAATGTACAATCATTATTAGCTCTACCATCACGATGCATCAACTGCTAAGCGAAGCTAGATTAAAAATAGACTGTAGTAAACGCTGGCAGGTAAAATAAATTAAAAAAAAATAGAACATTGTGCAATATTTGCAGATTAAAAAGTTATCACTTGTCAAAAAAAAAATGTGACGCGCTTAAAATGTTACGAAAATAGGTTACCTAAGCGGCAATACTGCAAACAACTTTGGCTGTGCACGAGACATTGTTATTTGTCGGTTGGCCAGTTAAATGTTCATTGACCGGCGAAGTGAAATGTCTAGGGGAGAATAGCTTATATGAAACGTTGAGGGAGAATATTTCAAATCGTATGCAGTTATCGTATTTTAGATAATGAAACTGTAAGTAATCTGTATATTAGTGTATCGAATATTTGATATTGATGAAAGGTTCGTTATTGTAGTAAATTTTAATGTGATTTAAACGTATTTTTTTTTATTGCATACGCAGGCAGATTCATCAGGTGATGGAAAGTGGTCACCGACACCCATGAACTTTGGCAATACTGGTATCACCAACGCGCTGCCCACTGTGAGACATAGGATGTTAAGCCTCGTTTACCCAGTAAATACGCTGGCTACGGTGCCCTTCAAACCGGAACACAGTAGTGTTTTCACACTATTGCTTTGCGGTAGAAATAGACACCGCGGTGGTACCCACCCAGACGGTCTCCTGTAAACAGGGGACCTACCACCGGTATAATCTCATTTATATCATATCTTAAAGATTCGTTTTCGTTAATTCTGTTGTTCTATCTTTTTCACTAAGTTATCATGGTACAATGCAGTATTACCCTATAACAGTTTTTACTCTAAGTTAAAGGCGTTTGTTCGTTACAGCAATGATTGAATTGCGTTCGATGAATTGGTGAATCGTAAGTAAATATAAAAACTATCCGAGTCAATAAGACATTTACAAGCGTCTTACCCTTTGGCGCCAAAAATTAACATATAAAAACCTATAGGTGGTTATAAATTGGTGTTTTTTGTGTTCTCTATCTCTTATTCTAAGTCCCATTGCAGTTTTCTGTCGAAAGAGTGTCGTTCAAATACTGCTGTCAATTATGTCCTGATTTGACGGGGCCTCCTAGCTACTACAAGTCCTGCTGTGCTGGATTTGCTCTTTACGTCCTTTTTTTCTAAACAGGGAAAATTGTTTACTATTAGGTGAACGTTCGATTCCTCCCATTACGTCAGTGAATTAAAGAAAATATTCGACTCCTCCTTTCTGCCAAGGACACGTGAATGTCGGTGAATTTTACCTGGCGCATATTCAACGGTCGGCGACCGTCGGCTTATCGGGTTGCGGTCATTTTTTTTCTGTGCCTTACCTAAGCACGAGGCTGAGTTATGGTTCTGATTCTTAGTAGGGTGGAGATAACTAGATATAAAAGAGTTTTAACCTGCAAGTTGAACTTTTATATGTCTTAAGTAGTGACAATTTGCATTTAAGATTTTGGCATTGTTTGATATTAATTTTAACTCATTGTACGTCTCAACGTTCTAATCTTTTTGCGGGCTTTGATTTTTATAAATATTTAAACCAAATCAGTTTTTTTTTTATCCTTGACGTCATGTTTCCATACTTATGTCACACAGAGTTCGCAGGAAGCTACCGTCCCGCGAACTACGTGGCGACACTTTTGCTAAAAGTGTGGACCACGCGTACAGAAGGTACGAGTTAGGCATTTGTTATGTCTCCTAAGGATGCGCGTGGGTATGAACGGGGACGCCGATGATCTAGTGACTGTCAATCGATTGCTGGGGCGGTGAGAACCGCCCTGGACGCGGTGTATCTAGTGTACCGAGTGTGTATGTTTATATATGCTTTATAATTGATTGAATGATATTGTTACCCATGGCAACGAAGTGATGTCATCAGTCTAGTTCTGTTATTTATGAATTCTCATCAAAAGTTAATCCCTGAAGGATAATAATCGATAATAAAAACGCCATACGGACGTTGTCACGTGGTTGCTATGGAAACGCTGATTACATAGTTCCAAGTTTTATTTTAATTTGGTGCAAAATATTTTACAGTTTTGAAGCATACGTTTAGAGCAGGGAAAATATAGTTTTGTTTGTCCCATTTAGCTAATTCGCGGAATAGCATTAGGACGTCATTGTTATACGGGGAAGCACTAAGGTAGAGGGAATGAAGTTTGCATGAATACTCTAAAGACAATGATCGTACATGACCAGAGCCAGATTTTTATCCAGTTGGTGTGTAGAAAATGTGTTTATTGATAACAATAATAACTTTCATAGTAATTATTATTTACTAGGATTATTAATTTTTATATAATTAAAAATTTTGATTTTACTAATTTATCGATCGTGCTTTTATTCACATTCCAATATTGTTAGCGATTTCTAATTGCTACACGCTTCATACCAATAATTATATGTATTGTATAATCAGGCTAAGGCAAACGTTTTTCTGTTTCGTCAATTTTCTTTTAGGAATCGTTAAATCGTACGCTGAGGCTTGATTTACAGTACATCTTCTATACTAAAAAAATTGGAGTGCCTAGCGGTATTGGCCCTTACTTTATAAACTGAAGATCGTGGGTTCGAATCCTGGGGAAATAACTATTCGTTATCGTTGTTTTCTTGTTGGTTAGGGCTGTTGGGGACGATCACCCAATTGTTTAAAAAGTAAGATACAATTTAAAAAAACGTTCCACTTAACAACTCGCATTGGTCCTGCGTGGTGGGATACAGTCCAAACAACCCTAAAAGATGAAGGCGTGCATTAGGGGAGGGTTAAGTCCAGCAGTGGACTAACACAGGCGGATGATGATGAAGATTTAATATCTAAAATATATACCAATGACGAGTATGACGATTCCAAATAAATACGAAAAATTAATAAATACAAAATCCTTCTCTATTTTTGCCTTGCGTATAATCTTCATCTTTAATTCTTATTATATTATCTTCCATCTTTAGTATAATGTTTATATAAGATCTATTTAACAGAACAGACTGTCATTGACATCAAACGGTATTATCCCCTACTGTTAAATATACGCGCTTAAAAGTTTATGAATTATTAAAGAAACACGACGTTGCAGCGTGAGTCACACTCGTCTATGTCCCTAGTTAAGCGGAACGTTATCGTGTATCGTTCGTTTCGGCGAATTCCTTACCGAGAACTCGTTTGAAGGTTTCGCACACGACCGACTGACGTTCAGTAAGTGTTATATAGCTGGAATTGTTATGCAATTCTTATTTTTACGAGTGTCAGGAGACGGTTGACCGGTTGTGGCTTTGGAGATTAGTTTTGTATACTCTATGTTTCACTTAAATATTTTCTTAATAAATCGACTTTTGACGGATTTGTCTTGTGTTATAGAATGTGCTACAATATGTTATAATCTGTCCGTGACATTAAATGTCGAAAATTGTTGGAATGATTGAATATGACGACACGACACTGAAGGGACTGTGTTTTATGACCTTACGGTCATTTGCCGTTCAACGGAGAGAAGAGAAATCAAACTAAACCAATCAAAACACAAATAATTATTACCTTTTATGGAGTTGTCAAAAGGTGTTGATAAAAAGTCAATTTAATTTCTATATGCCTCGTAGCCTAGTGGTATTGGCGTTTGCTTTAGAAACCGGATGTCGGGTTCGAATCTGGGACTCAACAAATTTTCGTTGTTGTTTCCTAGTGAGGTTAGGACAGTTTGGCCGATCACCCAATTGTCTGAAATGTAAGATGATCCATGGTCGGATGGCATGTAAAAGTCGGTCCACCACCAACCCGCATTGGACCAGCGTGGTGGATAGGTCCAAACCCCTTATGGATAGGTGTATTAGGGAGGCCTATGTTCAGCAGTGGACTATCAAAGGCTGATGATGATGATGATGATGATGATGACTATTTATTTAATAGTTATTGTTGCTAAACTTTATTACAAATTTTTATTTTTATTTTAATTGTCTCAATAAACGTAACACTTTGTAGTAAACTGTTATATTTATCTATTGAAAGTTCCGTAGTTCCGTGTGTGATTAAGCGCTATTGTCATTCTATGTAATCAATTATTTATATTTCCATAACTTGTTATTTGCGCACGTATTTACCGATGTATAATATTTTATCTATCTATCGTAGCCTAGAGGTGTGGGCTTACGTTTTAGAAACCGGAGGTCGTGGTTCGACAACTTTTCAATTTTTTTTTTTTCTTTTGTTATGGGTTACGCAGGCAGACGAGCAGTCGGACCACCTGATGGAAGTGATTACCGACGCCCATAGAGATTAGCTACCAGTGGTATCGCCAACGCGCTGCCTACCGTGAGTCTCGTTTACTCAGTAAATACGCTGGCTACGGTGCCCTTCAAACGAGCACAGTAGTGTTTTCACACTACTGCTTCGCGCAGAAATAGGCACCGGTGGATCCACCAGACGGTCTCCTGTAAACAGAGGACCTACCACCGGTAAGTGTTGTTTTCTAGTTGATTAGGCCAATGCGGGCTGATCACCCTAGTGCCTGTAAAATAAGATGATCCACGCGTGGCTGGGCATGTAAAAAGTCAGTCCTGCGCCCTCTGGTCGTGTCTGTTATCCGTCCAATCGGGCTATGAGAGTATAAAGGGATAGGGAGTGCACTTGTGTTTGCGCGATCATTTGTGCACTATAATATTACCTGTGGCTTATCATAAATATAGATCGGCCGCCGTAATCGAAATCGACTAGGAGGACATAACTTTATAGCTTTTATAGAAAATTTTAAAAATATTAACGTTGTCTCTGTACCGGAAGGTATCTCGCACGTTTTACATAACTGTCAGTTGTTTATTAAAATTTCACGTATTGTACATTGTGCTTTTGTATTAATATATGTATGTATAATAAATTATGACATAATTTAAATGTATGTTACCTTGTATTATTTATGTGGTCCTGGTAATTGTCAGTATAAGCTTTCCGTAGTATTATCCGGGTTACAATTTCGTCGACAATTGTATCGGACATTTTGTATAGAAATATTTGATTTTCCAAATGCGCGTGTAACTTATTTATGAGTAGAGTTATTAATAATAAATCCTAAATCAGTCGCAGCAATACCCGGGCCTATTTCGAGATAGAATATACATCTACAATGTCAAACTAAAGTTATATATATATATATATATATGGTGAGAAAAGTTTTTGGTTGGAAATTTTTCGGAAAAGTATCGTATTCATCTAGGTCTCTCAAAAAGCTTCAGTATCTATAGATCTCTAAATTCACATAATAATATTATTCATTTTGACACTAAACAATGAATTTTCACAATAATGGATATGAAAATGTCATTTAATACGATCATTCATTGACAGTTCGGGTACTATCGTATCGCGATAAATACCAGAGTTTCCCGAAGGAAAATAATTTCTCACTAGGTCTATACTCCAAAAAGTGAACACTTCTAGGTTTAAAATTTGAATAGGACACCTTCTGACTACATTATAATTTGGCGTAATATATTTGCCACAGCTACTAACAACTATAGTAGGTACGATTCCATAATTATTATGACTCAGTCTTTCTCGTCGTCGCCAGCCTATACGTCGATGAATACCATTATCTTCGTCAAGTGTGTGATAGTGGATTTCCGCGAAATTGATATGAAATATTTTTCTTCATAAATTTGTCTATTGTCCTTTTAATAGAATACGCTATTACGGCTTCAATACATCGCGTTTAAAATAGTGGTTACATTTCGTTTATATTTGGTATCGTTCTTTTATTGTATTCCCTTAGCCTCTTATTTTGAACATGGCTACAAAGTATTTCTTTCCAAAGTTCAACGTGCATCAATTATGTCTTTATTATAGTACCTAGTTTTTATTGTATTTCCTCATTTATTTTATATTGGTTATCTATTATCATCATCATCATCAGCCTGTGATAGTCCACTGCTGGACATAGGCCTCCCCTAATACACCCCTATCCATTAGGGGGTTTTTGGACCATATCCCACCACGCTGGTCCAATGCGGGTTGATGGTTGGACCGACTATTTACATGCCCAACCGACGCGTGGATCATCTTACTTTTCAGACAATTGGGTGATCGGCCAAAATTGCCCTAACCAACTAGGAAACAACAATGAAAATTTTGTTGAGTCCCCGTAGGATTCGAACCCACGACCTCCGGTTTCTAAAGCACACGCCCATACCACTAGGCTACGGAGGCGTCTATTATAATTAATATAATTTCTTTTTTTAAGAAGAAACAATTCTTCTTCTCTAGTGAAACAACGTCATATATCTTCTGCTTTGTAAGTCATATGTTTTTAAACTGCCTTCAAGTTTTATAATAATTCCAATACCGTATCAGTATTACAAAAGTATATGTCGATGTTTATGTGAAAATTTTGTTTGTCGTCGTCACAAATTTTGAAGTTATTATTGTATTTTATCGGAGGCAATTTTTATATCAGAAATGTTTTATCGTTTTTATTTTGTATCGTAAAACATCTTTTGCCGATACCTCGTTCAGACGTGTCGTTGAGAATTCAATTTGGCGCGTTTGAGGGAGATTCAAGTCCGATAGAATACACATACACGAATTTTAAGGTGAACGATATCATTAGGTGAACGAGAACACGTTTGATAATATGCTGATGTTCCTCTGATATGACCTAAGTGATGCTAAAGTATAATATTCGTTTGAAGCGAAGAAAAAAATGTTAAGGCGTTAAAAGTGTGACTGCATTTTTGACTGGTACACCTTTACACTTTTATTCGCTGAATGTTATTTACATTATGTTGTAGTAAGTACAATTTAAACAGGATTCAACTATCGTCAAAGCAGTATTGGTTCAATATGTAATCGTTTATTCCATGTAGTTAAAGTAGGCCGCAAAAGCTAGTATATTATATTATAGTACTAGCTTTTGCGGTCGACTTTAAAGTAATATATAATTAATTTCACTTTACTTTGATTATTGATAGTCGATTAATATGTATACAACCCTATTCGTCAATTGCTTAAGGAAACATAAGAAAATGGTTTAAAACGCAGCAAGAACATGTTTTTTAAAAAAAATATATTTTTTATCCAAACTAAATTAATTTCTAAATGAAAATGTTATTAAGCGTAGTTTATCTTTTATTTATTGAAAATTTTTATCTGAATGTTAAGCTGTCAAATTAAATGTATCATTTCTACTCATTAGGATGATTGATAGTATTTCAACTGGAGATAAGAAAATCATCTGGCATATAAAACAATATTTTCGCCTCGTAAGTCAACTTATTCATGCAACTGATTCGCAACACGATACAATGGCAGTGTTGCACGTAACAAATCTGAATATCAAATCTCTGACTCCGTTGACGCGCGTAGCTGGGAATTGAACGGGCGACCTTGGGAACGCGAGACCTCTGCCAATTCGCGAGGAATAAGTTTGTTTTTTGTGTAGAATACGAAAATAGGCGTGTCTGGAAGCGAATCATCTTATTGTCACCGCTTTGTTTTTTGTACGCAACAAAGAAAAGTAATGGCGTTTCGTATAACCGTTTCGACAAAGCTTGCTTGTTGCTGTATAGATTATATCGATTTGATATAGTTTCATGTATAAACAGCTTTAAAATCAATTAATAAAGTATTCAATAAACGGCTAAACTCACGTGATATCGTTATTGGCGCCGACTAGTTTCGGTCCTATCGGAGGTCCTTCATCAGGACGAGTGGGATAACTTTACGGTCGCGTCCCGTCTCGCACGTGAGTTAGCCGTTCATAGAATACGTTATTAGTACAATGTCCCACTAAAGTTTTAATTGTTTAATTAAAATCGATTATTAAAATATTTCTGCATATACTAAAATAATTTAGGCGTATTTCATACGTATACTTATGCCAATTTAGTCACATAAATAATGTAATAATAAAGGAACATAATGAAAGAAGGTATGTTAAACATCAAGCCTTTGCATTTTCTATTGATGGAATTGTCACCAAGCTGTCAATCACTGAGCGACATCGAGCTAAAATAATCAGAACTATGACGCCATTTCTTTCTATGGATTAAATAGTTTGCATTAATCTCATCTTTTCTTTTGTTTTGGTTTAGTTAAGCCATACACTAAGCTTTTTCATAATGATACACGATGAGAAAGGGACAGAAATCACCCTATTAGATATATCGCGCGTCCCGCATTCCAATAGTGCAAATATAAGTAAGTCAAAGGATAGATTGAATTAAAATTGACATGTTAACCATGGCTTCGATTTAGCATCATATGTCTAGAATTCTTATCAATTACTAGCTACCCGCGACTTTGTCCGTGTGTAATAGGCAAAATGTCCGCGAGGTGTATTTAAATATACTGTATAGTAACTATAAGATATATAAGGTGTTTTTATTGTATGTGATCAGACACAAAGTATTAATTTACTTCGATGATGACTGATTTGTTAAAAAAAATCCCCTATTTCCCTTTCAACCACTTTTATCGCATTTATTATTAGCTTATGTCCTTTCTCGGAATCTGTTCTAACTATGTACCAAAATTCATCTAAATCGGTCCAATAGTCAAGACAGTAAAGGCGGATAGACAGACAAAGTTATTTTTGCATTTATAATATTAGTATGGCTTTAAAAACTTTGAGCGGCACCTAATGATAACAACGGCATACGTACGTGACTACTTCGTCGTTATGAGTTAAATTATTAACATGAATTCCATATTTTCTTTATCTCAGTTGGAAAAAATAAGACTATGGTTAACACAGAAATGGAGGCGACGCCGTGACGATCTCACCGGCTGTCGCTAGCGCAAATAAGCGTAAAACGATCCGCGCTCCGTCGTAGCGTGAAAATAGTGCTTTTCTTGTTTTGTTTTATTTCTTTCGTTGTTGTCGATCGCGTGTTAAATCTTTTCGTACAAACGTCTGTTCGATCGGAAACGCCTCCGTGGTCTAGCGGTATCGGCACTTGCACACACACTTTTTGAACCGGGTTCGAACCCCGCGGGGAAACAACTTTGTGTTATCGTTGTTTTTTGGTTGGTTAGGACAATTTCGGTCGATCACCCAATTGTCTGAAAAGTAAGATGATCCATGCGTCAGATGGGCATGTAAAATGTCGGTCCACCCACCAACCCGCATTAGCGTGGTAGGATACGGTCTAAAAACACCCTGATGAAGAAGGCGTGCATCAGGGGAGGCCTATGTCCAGCTGTGGACTAACACAGGCCGATGATGATGATGCCTGTTTAAAACTCGTTAAAACGTGTTGATTCTATAAAGAGACGAACTTGGGTTGTTTTTGCAAACATCTAAGAAATTTAAGTCCAGTAATACTAAATGTTATTTATTCAAATGAACTTGTTGTATCCAAATTCTTAATTTAGTTTGGCCGTCACCAAAGACTACTTTTCTTAATTTTACATATTTACGTCTTCGTCATATCTAAAATGTTCCATTTCCGAAATTATCCATTTCGGTGATGGCGTAGTTTTACTTATCATTATTATTCTCTTTTGCAAATTGTTCGACACCATCACCAGAAGCAAACGAAATTTTCAATCCCTTTTAAAATTTTTAACATAAATTGTTCCCGACTCCGTGACGTACGATGTAGTAACAAATAATATTCCTTCGGTAATATTCTGATCTTTATCGGACGTTATCTGATCTTTATACGATGAAAACCGAACTGTCGATAAATAATCGTATTAAATGAGTGATATTTTCATATCCTACTAGTTGATCCGCAGACTTCGTACTACCTTAATCGATAAATAAAATATGTATATTTTTGTATATTATTTATCAATCTACATATAAAAAAACCTGATAGATAGTTGACAACTTTATTAAATATACTGATTGTAATTAAGCGAAATTAATTTTCCTTTTCATCTCTTGAGAACAAATATGTAGTGGAAACGTAAAATTTATTTTGTTCAATTCCGATAATATTCATATTTATTTACGTTTTAAACGTTCACGCAAGTAATTCAAGATCAAAATTAGCCATAATTAGTTTTAGCAAGACTAACGAACACCAAGTATTTTTATATATACTTATAGATTAATATAAAACTTGATTGTTTAGTATCAAATTTAAAAATGAATAATATCATTGTATAATGCTGCAACTATTTGAGAGAACACGATAAATAGGAACTTTTCAGCAAAATTACACAGGAGAATATTTTTTCACTATATAACAACATTTCCCTTATTTCTTTTATTTTTTTTTCATATTCACCAAACTCCGTACAAATGTATAATGATAGCTCTCGCAGGACATGCTCCAAATGAGTAACGGTTTGGTTAAAACGAGTTCGGTTAATCCCCACGGTGTGATAACGGCCAGGATATCGAATTGGTTATTATTTTTGTTCGCCCGCTGATATAGTTTGGTACTTCAATAATCTTTTATTCCTCTAGACTCTGTATTGGAAGTTGGTATGACTTCTTTCTACTGACGTATAAAGAGAATTAGAAATAAAGAAGGAAGAAAGAATAATAATTGATTTGGTGCATAACGATATGAATTAAAGTTCACAAATTGCATAAAGAAACAACAGAAATGAATACGAAATTGATTTCTACTCGCTTTGATGTCATGAAGTTATTCATGTCATGAAAGCTGATTATTAGTGGAAGGAGGACGCTGTTTTATTATCTATACCAACCGCTATATATAGACGAGTTTAAATAACAAAATTATTTTAAATAAATACCTTATATGATCAGATCTAAAAAATTTTCCTGGGATATACAGTTTCGTTGATTACAGTTTTGTGTAAAGTTAGGCAAAGGTAGACATGAATGCTTATGTCTGCCTAACCTAATCAGTCAACCTTATGTCTATATACATAACACATTATTACTTCAAAGCAATGAGATAATTATATTTTAGGCTTATGAGATATAAAATTCGTATAAATAATTTAATGCATAGTAATAAATTAATATTTCTATTATCGCGTTTCTCTTAATGGTATTTAAAATCGGACAAAGGTCTCCTCTAATGCACGCCTCCTCTATCAGGGGGGTTTTGGCTCGTATCCCACCACGCTGGTCCAATGCGAGTTGGTGGGTGGACTGACTTTTTACATGCCCATCTGACTCATGGATCATCTTACTTTTCAGAGAATTGGCTGATCGGCCCAAATTGCCCTAAACAACTAGGAAACAACAATGAAAATTTGTTGATTTCTCGCAGGATTCCGACCGACGACCTCCGGGTTTTTAAAGCTCACGTACTTCCTACTAGGTTTACATAAGTCGTTAAGAAATATGTACAACAAGATAAAATAAATATATTGAACACTTCAGTGTACACTTGTGAATGTAAAGGAATCCTCGTAACTCAGTCGTACTATTTGTATTATATAAATGCGCCTCGCACGACGTTTAGCTTTCCACTTCGAGTTAGCACTAATCGCGTTTCGCTCGGCTGCTCGGTCGGTCGCTTCGGGCAGTCCTTACGTAAGTTTAGATCTAGGCATTAGGCTAGGGCCCCCCGAGAGGCGCCGGTCCCGACTGAGCGTTCTGTTGTATAATTGAATACCCGCCACGGGACCCGAGCTTACGTCACAAGCTTGGTTTACAAACTTAAGCTTGTAAGTATGGTTTACAAACCATTAGGGAGATGAGATATTTTTACATAAAAGTGCGATGCAAAATTAATATTACCGAAATTGACCCGAAATTCAGTATAAATACCGGAGCACGCGATCTTTTGTTACCGCCAAAAAAATAACCATTCAAAGTTGTATGTAGATTATCTAAATTATTTTAGTGATTTAGTTTTATATAAAGTTATAGCTTTAAATCAACGAGTGACTTGACTATCGTGATTTATGTGATAGCCAAATAAGACCTGGAACCCTGGGCACTTGGAAACAGACTAACGTTAAACTCTTAAAGCGCTCCAATTGGTTTCTTGTCTTTTTATAATTTTTAAATTCCTGACGTTTCGAACACTTTCCAGCGGCCGTTGTCACGGGGTAGACCTCGTGACCACGTGTTAAAAAAGTAAAAATTAACGCGATAAAATCCGTAAAAAGCCCTTTTATTCAAATATGTATAGTATTTGCGTGGGCAAAAGAATTAATTATATCCTTTAATGCTTATCAAATAAACTTATGTTTCTTTATCGTACTCTGCCTCCGTAGCCTAGTGGTATGGACGTGTGCTTTAGAAACCGGAGGTCGTGGGTTCGATCCTGCGGGAAACAACAAATTTTCATTGTTGTTTCCTAGTTGGTTAGGGCAATTTGGGCCGATCACCCAGTTGTCTGAAAAGTAAGATGATCCATGCGTCGGATGGGCATGTAAAAGTCAGTCCACCGCCAACCCGCATTGGACCAGCGTGGTGGATAGGTCCAAACCCCAATGGAAAGGGTGTATTAGGGAGGCCTATGTCCAGCAGTGGACTATCAAAGGCTGATGATGCATTCTTTATCGTACAATTAATATTTTATAGGTACTGCTAAAAACCTTGGATGGTAATTAGCGGTACCTCGACACGAAAATTCAATAAATATAAAAAACAATCAAGCTAGTATAAGTGTGATTAGTATTATTTATTAGAAATTAATAAATAAATACAGATGGTTGTACGCACAGCAAAAAATATATTCAGGCATCCTTAAAATGTCATTATGTTCAATATAACGTTTGTTGTACCGCTCTCGATATGTAAGGTCAACTTGATGTCAATTGCTTTATTGCCTCAATAGAGAACTGATCGTGGACGGTGCCCTTTCAATAGAGGACTAAATGTGTTTACACAATTGTCACATTGTGTCCCTATAACTTCCCTAAAGAAATGTAAGATATGACAGAAATATTAGAGATGATACAACAGAATATGTTTTGGAAGTGGTTAATTCGCTATTTTAAAGAAAAACCAGTATTAAAGAACAAACAAACACCACTGGTGATTATTTCATGTGATTATATATTTAATAAGTACTTATTTGCCAAAACGCAGTAACGTGTTCCATTTTAAAATATCACTAGAGTTAGTATTTGTGTGTATTAGAGAATGATAACGTTACGTTACGACCCACCAACCCGCATTGGACCAGCGTGGTGGGATACGGTCCAACCCCCCCCCCCCCCTAATGGATAGGGGTGTATTAGGGGAGGCCTATGTCCAGCAGTGAACTAAAAAAGGCTGATGATGATGAATGTTACGTTCGGTATCTTAGGGTTAATAGCACTTGTTTCGTTGGACAGGGTGTAACGCCTCTTATCGCATGGTCCTGGTTCTTTTCCTTTAGACATGTTCATAACATACAATATCGTAGGCGTCTGACTCATCTAGTATAATTTTAAACGCAGGCATATGCCAGTATCTGATCGATACAATCTATGGGGTAAAACTAGCATTTGATGATTACTGACACAGAATTGATGAAAGCTTCACAATGATGGTATTAAAGATCGAGATCGTATTTTAGCATTACAAGTATTGAGTTGTTGTTTTTCGTAATAAATTAATAGGTTTTTTTCCAAAATTTTTAGTATTAAAATCAGTTGTCCTAATACGGTAATTTTGTAGTAGCAATTTTACCTATTTGTTTTGTATAATCCGACACCCATGTAATTATTTTAAATCGAAAAAAAAATTAAAAAATCTATTATTCAATAAACATTTAAATGCACTTTTAATGCTTATTATCATAATTATACGCTCGGAAAGATTGGAAATTCATCCGCTTATCACTTATAAGCACTGCAATGTTAAGTAGCGCTTCTTGACATATTAAGGTAAAATCTTAAAAAATTATACCAAGCGAATAAAATCTTGAAAATATTTACTTTAAAAATATTTAATTTTACTTTAATAATGACATAAAAATAATAGTCATAATAATATAATACAAAGTCGTTTTCTTTGTCCTTATATATTATGTATGCTTTAATATTTAAAACTACACAGTGGATTTTGATGCGTTTTTTTTTAATATATAGAGTGATTGCTTGTAATTGTTTGTTTATTCTTATAATTTTTATTATAAAAGATGACAAAAAAGTCCCGCTGAGTTCGCCTTTCATTTCAATTTAGAGGCGTCCTTTTCCGAACCGGTGGTAGATTTTTGACAATCATTAAGTGAGTGAATCGCGCCTATGTTGAATGAAGATATTTTAAATTTGAATTGAAGAGGAAGGTTAATATGTCTAATTTATGTATAATGTTAAAGACTAGCTATCAGTATTGGACCCGTGCGAAGTCGGGGCGGGTCACTAGTTCTAACATAATTAAAGTCCTGAAATCCGTGAGAAGCCAGAAGGGGTCTCTAGTATTATATGTGATGGAACTTTGACGAAGTCGTTGGAAATGATTTATGAATATATCTCACCTTTCTTTGATACGTCGACCTTTCGAAGCCCCTTTACGTACCACCTACGTCAATAACTCATCTTGAATCGGGAACAAATTGTTGGGATATTTTGCGGTTTCCATTTTAACCGCGTTGTACGTTGATATGGGAAAATAAGTGCGTCAATTCTAAATTTGGCCACGTTTAATATAAAATAAAATGGTTGTTATGAATATAACTGTATGATTTGTATTTTAGATATGTTTTTGCAGTGTAAAAATAACAAAATTGTAATATTTTAATATTTTCCTTTTGTATTCAAGTCAACTTAAAAAGTAATAATCAAACGCCCATTCGACGCAGAAAGTAGTTATATATCGCTGTATGTTTTTGCATTAATTGATTAATTACCTTCTTTATAACTCGGTAAATAATTAATATTAACTTACTTGAATTTATTTTAGAGCATCTACTTGCTTATAATAAATAGATTTCGAGCGATTAAATAGTGTTCCCTAATGCACAAACAGTCGCAACTGCAATTAGTATGCTTAAGTATTGCGGCTTACTACATGAATTTTACGATAACTTTTAAATTGTCATATGATAATATCCTATTTCGGTCAATCAAAAACTAGTATTACGAGAGATATCTTCGTACCAAAACGTAATCAGAATCGTTGTATAACATTTATCTCCACTGTATCATGCCCAAGATAACTTCTTATCTATTATTACGTTAGTTTAATCTGTTGGAACAAATATCACGATGCTTGGCATAAACCGGAAGTGCGTAAGGGTGCGGATAAGGTAAACGGGCCTTTTGTTCGTAGGGTATTAAATATTGTGTGATATTTGTTACCTTTCCCGTAAATATTGAATAATATAATGTTATATTACAAGCATTATATTGTTTACACATGTATTATGCATGACAGATGTACGAGCTGTACGGATTGTAGTCGTAAAACATCGTGTATGTATATGTAAAGTTGATTATGGTTTAATTTGGGAGTAATAAGTAAATATTTAATTTTTAAATATTGTATTATACACAACATAACTTAATTGCAAAATCTTTGATAAATTGTGCGACTATATTTAAAATATGCTTATAAACACAAAATAGATCACACTCGTTCCTCTGATAGAGACGTTATTGATCAAGTATTAGCATGTAAAAGCTGTTGCATCGTTCAAGCGCTTGTGACCAATACTATGTCTACCCCGAGAAGCTGTTTCAGACGACGTATTTTCGAAAGATAACCGAAAAAACCTGTAAATCTCACTAATTGATATATCAGTGATAATTGCTTAATAAAACGTTGTATTTATGACGCCATTTCGTTTCAATGGATTGCAATGTTTTCATGATCGTCAACTGTCCTTATAAGACACTGAAGAATGCCTAACCTTCTGTACGTGTCCTTCCTTTACTTTTAGCAAAAAGTGTCAGTCACCTGGTTCGTGGAGACGGTAGCTTCCCGCGAACTCTGTGTTAGATGATGCTTAACGAAGGCATGAGTCCGGAGGCTTATAATCCTCGCTAAAAAAAAACAATGTTTTCATTAATTATTTCTATTATGGGCAGTTATTGAGGCTTTAATGAGACACAGCTCCAAGGTCTAGCGGTATCGGCCCTTGCTTTATAAACCGTAGGTTATGGGTTCGAATCCCGCGAGCAACAACTTTGTGTTATAGTTTTTTTCTGGTTGGTTAGAACAATGGTCATAAAGAGTAAGATGATCCATACGTCGGATGGGCATGTAAACAGTCGGCCCACCCACCAACTCGCATTTGGAGCGTGGTGGGATACGGTCCGAAAACCCCTTAATGGAGATGGCGTGCATTAGGAGAGGCCTATGTCCAGCAGTGGACTAACACAGGCTGATGATGATTGAGCCGTTACTTTAACACTATTACACGGCAAGTTTATATACGTACCAAAGGAAACTTAGTTGTACAGCTTTAGTCTAAACTTGGTCCGTCGGATTGTTCTCTCCGCGAGGAAATTCTTGCGGGATTGTGTTAATTAACATCGCAAACTTGGACCGCGGCCCTCGTAATTATATTCTGATACTGGTTTGGATACAGATATTCTGCTTGCGTCGATCTTTTTGTATTCAACATGCGTAAGGGATGTGTAATATTCTGTAAGATCTGTAACATCTGTATAATAAATCTTTCATATGCTATTTTGTTAAATGTAGTCTACATTTCTTTTTAATTGTTTACTATCATTTACGAAGTATTTTTAAGCGATTGTTTTACTCGTTTATGTAGTGCGCATTTTCACTTAAAAAAAAATTAAAAGACAAAATCAAATTGTATTTTTCCCATAGTCAGTTTATTACGTTCTATCCATCATTTCTAGGACTCAAAAAAGGTCTAAATCAAATTATAGAAATTTGTGGTCTCTGTTATGATTATTTATTATTATTATTATGATTATCTAATATTTGCCTCTACCAATACCATTTCATTTTTTTTGTTTTCAATTATTCATCATTTTCCGTATTGTTCTATGTGTGTACGTGAATTTGTAACTTAATACTTCTAAGCAATAGTAACATTTTTACTAATTACAAAGACTTTATAAATTTAATAGCGACCCGCCCCTGCTTAGCACGGGAGCTACGCTGATAGAAAATATACCTACAATATTAAGCATGTGTTATGCATTTAAACCTTCCTCTTCAATCGCTCTATCTATTAAAAAAACCGCATAGAAATCCGTTGCGTAGTTTGAAAGATTTAAGCATACATGGGGATATCGGTAAACAGGAAGCGACTTTGTTTTATACTTTGTTGTGATTGCATCATTATGCATCATCAGTCTTTGATAGTCCACTGCTGGACATAGGCCTCCCCTAATACACCCCTTTCCATTGGGGGGTTTGGACCGTATCCCACCGCGCTGGTCCAATGCGAGTTGGTGGGCAGACTTTTTACATGCCCATCCGACGCATGGATCATCTTACTTTTCAGACAACTGAGTGATAGGCCCAAATTGCCCTAACCAACTAGGAAACAACAATGAAAATTTGTTGTGTCCCCGCAGGATTCGAACCCACAACCTCCAGTTTCTAAAGCACACGTCCATACCATTTGGCTACGGAGGCAGTTGTGTTGTTGTGATTATCATTTGTTAACATGTGTTTTAATGGCCCTCCCTTTGTCTTTATTAAACTACTATTGTTCGATCCAATGTATAACTAATGGATAGTTAGTGGATATTTATTCAGCATTACCTCTCTTTGTGTTAATGCACGCGTTTCGCATCATGCATGTAATAACGCAACGCTAAATGAAAAATGGAAAACACAGAAAAAGTAAAAAAAGAAAAACCTCGTTATTTTTCCTCACAATCCGGGTCAGCGCATTATGAATGCCCGTGGAAATTAATCCCAGACACGTATTCGTCCCGACCACTAGTATAGTTTTCTTGTTTACTTCCACTGTAGGTAGGTGCATTTTCATTGAATACGTAATGCGTCGATATGAGAATTCGCTATCCGTCCAACTGTTTGTCTGTTTTCCAGTTAGGATGCAGTGCTTTTATGCATTAAGTACGTGATTCATGTTTTTGTGAGCGTCTATTATCAATGATTACGCGTAGAGGTAGATCCCTGGGCCGCCTGGGTGGTACCACCACGGTGCCTGTTTCTTGTACAGCTTGTCAGTGTGACAACAAACCGTATTCCGGCTTGAAGGGCACCGTAGCTAACGTATTTACTGGATAATAATACAGTGAGACGAGACATATCATAGTTGATGTTCGTATCAAGTTTAGTTAGTAGTATTAAGTTGGTGACTACTTTCTATACAGGTGTCCTAAAAAATACGAAACTAGAAAGACTCGATTATAAAAGATTGGTATGTTTTCTCTCTGGTTTACAATTATTTTTATTTCAATATTACTTTTTCGTTAATAAGCAAGTAGGGCTAACACTTGCAAAGGACTGGGAGGTTATTAATTTTTTAATTTGTTGCATTGTCTATGTGCGTTGTCTATTACATTTTGTATGCAGTAAGTTATGATATTTTATAACTTTGTTTGTTACGAAAATTCTATAACCTTGGACCATTTTTTTTTTAAATAACTTAGGTTGTTTTAATGATCATAAACGCTTCAAATGACAGACATAGGGTCATCGTTCATCATCATCATCATTAGGTCACCCTGTCTCATATATTGTATTGATAATAAAGGAGATTAGTTGCTAGATTTTTTTTTACTTCTTGCCATGCGTATACTACTAAGGTAGGCTAATCTTTGAGCGATATTTTTTTCTAAAAGATTGTATTATCATTACGGAACATTTTCGACAACTTAATATCTTTAATCCAATATAGGAGTTTTAAAATGATCATCGGAAATAGATTATTTTTATTTAATTAAAATTAATAAGAATACTGTAATTACACTTTGTTGTCTTGTTTGCAACAATTTAATTAAACAAATCTTTAGAATATTACAACAACACAATTACCAATAAACAGAAAATTCACCAACTTCCTATTTTTTATCTCGTCATCACCCCAAGGTTGACTGACTGAAAATGCCACCATTGAGTCCGCCTTGTGTTAATTAACTTGTGCGTTAATTTTTAATAATAATAAACACGCATTTTGCGTTGACGTAATGAAATAAATTGATTAACACCCGAATGTTATCTAAACATAATATCGAATGCATTCAAAAATAAACAATGACGCGCAATTAATTAACGCTTTTAGGTTAAGCTAACAGCGGCTTAATTCGCGCGGCTCTAGTTTGTAACCTAATTGCGTGTACTGCGCTGAAATTTTCACCATTGTACCAACATTTAACTAATGTACATGTTTTATTACGTTGGAGCATGTTTAATTATATAGGAGGCGGCTGTTTGCCCTTCTTGGTTAGTTGATAAGTTTAAAATGTTACCCGCGTGGGTGATTTGTTTTTTGAATAAGGTTATTTGATATGTATCTTGATAAAATCGTAAATTATATTTGGCAATAACTTTAGTAACATAGATTTTTCCAACATTATAGGTACTTATAGGTGTATGTAGTACAGTTATTTTATTGAAGTAACATGCAAATCTCTAACTTAAATATGAAGTAAACAATTCTGTAGCCGATATGAAATATGCAGACGTTTTTCAATTTTCAGAGTGGTATTTTAACTGAAACTAGCAATAGGAGCTCGTTACATTAACTCTTACCAATCGCATGCAGTTAGCGAAATTCGCAATTAAACCTCTCCAAAGCGCTTGTTAGATTCAACGAAACGATTTTCGTTCATTTTGCACTCTGAGTGCGGTTAGCGTCGATTTTGTTGGTTTCTGTTAACGCTCGTATCGAACTTATACTCACTTGTACATTGGTACGTTATTAAGCATCAGTTTAAAACTCGTTTGTAAGTGTGTAGCAAATAGCCACGAATATTGGCCGAATACCGAATTCGGCAATGATGTCGGCCTAAACGCCGATTATTCGGCATAAAACACACGCTTTTCGAGTACGCAACCACTAATAATATTAGTTGCAAACGATCATAATAAACTTTTATAAAGTCAGTCCGTGTGTAGCGTGCATAGTGAAAGGTTATTTTCTAAGCTTTACCAGTTAATAAATAAACCTCGTTTAACGATAAATAGCAATATTATTTGCTAACAACAAATGCTGAAAATATTGTTTAATTTCAATCATTGATTTTTACTAACTAAAGTATTGTTTGTTTGACATCTTTAGTAGCAATTTACACAGTCGGTTACGTCGGTCTTGTCTTTAACGTTAATTGTTAACAGTTTCTTGCATTTACTCGAATACTTCACATAATTTAATTAAAGATATGTATAAAAGCATATTTTATGGCGTTGAATTTCGTTTAACGAGAGTTCTATTACGGTGCTTAGTTACGTGACAGACTAAAGTGTTGTTCGTCTTGCTGTCATACTTTTACTAAGCGATATTTCAATTAAACTTTTCAATGTAACGTGTTTATTTAATAATACGCGGACTTAAATACTTATGGTGTAAAAAATCCATTTACATTTTAACTTTGCTGTCATAATATTTATGTCTAAAGCAACTGTACAGTATTTTAGGTGACATTGCCAAGCACACTGGGTTTAACTGATGGTGAATAATAACCACCGCATGCGAATAAATATTTCAAGAACATAAAATACATTACCGGCAAGATACTTTGTGGTAGTTTTTTCGTATATAAATATATTAAAATAACCAACCGTAATTAGTGCCTTTGGCACATTCAATCAACCATTGTTACATGTCGTAACAATTTGATAAAGAAATGATAAAGGTTTTTAAAAATAATTACATTTAACAATTTTAGTTCTGATTAAAATTTCCCATATATATATATATATATATATATATTTGACTTAATCTAATTTTCCTTGGATTTGTGTATAATCATTAAAATATATTAAACTTTCTACTAGTATATTATACTCTGCCGTATGAACTATACTGAGTGTCACATCAAAGTCGGTAATTGCTTTATTGGATAACAAATATCCCTCCATATACAATCCATCCCATTTATACCATAAATATAGTCTCTTTCACGGTGTTCGGCACCTGAATTAATCAAAAATTCATAAGGCGGTAAGAAAAACGTAACTTAGCTGCAAAAGCTTCTGTCTAGACACATTTCGTTAAAGCAGTCTTCGTAGAGTGATTATAATAAATTACTTCGGGCGTGTCGCAGCCCTGATTGCGCTTGGTAATATCTCGTGCAAGATTTAATATTCACTGGAAAGTGTAAGTTGAAGGACATGCAGTCGTGTAAACTGAAATAATGTTTATGTCAACAAAGCAAAAATTAGCAGTTTGAATGTCTTATTTTTATATATTTTGTTAATACATTCAACGTAAAAACACCAATATCATTAATATAGTATTATTTATGATAATAATACACTTGATTCTGCTTTGATTTCGGCTTTAGCTGATAAATATACCTAAGACATATGAAATATGCGTTTGTTTTTGACATCGTTACCAATGGCAACGTATTGCGGTTTTTATTGATGGATTGTGATGAAGCTGTCAGTCTTTTAAGATATATCAGTAGAACCTCGATTCATGACGCCGCGATGTAAAAAAATATTTTATATTGTTAAATATCATCATCCGACTGTGATAGTCCACTGCTGGACATAGGACTCCCCTAATACACCCATATCCATTATGGGGTTTTGGACCGTATCCCAACACGCTGGGCCAATGCGGGTTGGTGGGAGAACCGTGCCCATGCCCTTCCGACTCATAGATCATCTTTTCAGACAATTGGGTGATCGGCCCAAATTGCCCTAACCAACTAGGAAACAACAATGAAAATTTATCTAGTTCCCACAGGATTTGAACCAACGTCCTCCGGTTTCTAAACACGGCACACGCCAATACCACTAGGCTACGGAAGCAGTTGTTTTGATATAGTTTATGTTAAGGTAGTTCAAAAAATGTGGCATAGAGTGATGGTTCTATTTTAAAAATATATGGCCTTTACTTCTGTAACAGATTCTGGCGTAGGGATGACAGATCCGCAGTACCAGTGAATTTAGTCAATTGCCAATCCGCCTGCTCAGCGTAGCAATTATGAGCAACTTATTTTATTAGACGCTGTCTTGGCGTTCATTGAAAAAAGCCTTTGTCCAGCAGTGGCCTGCTAAACAACGTTTATGCTGATGATGATGATCATCTGTAGCGAATGATTTAGGCCCATATAGGATAAGAGCCCTCGTAGCTTTTGCATTACATTTTTCATTGCTATAAAACGTGCATGGAGTTTACGCGTGATCTAATATATTTATGTACTCCTTGTTGTTAACTCTTCACATCTGAATCAAGATGTATAATAGTTTATTCGATGTATATATTATCCGTTTTATTAAACGGAAGTGCTGCTCGCACAGCCGATTTGCGCATCGCAACATTCGATAACAAACATCAGGGCTCTAAATTGCACCGGCGCGTCGTCTACTTCAAAGTCAAACAAAACGTTACGAGCAGACGGCATTCGGTATTGCACAATGGCTCAGGGCTGGCGTAAGCCTTGTTTTTATCTCACTGACCAAATGTTCATGTTAATAGTTTAGAATAACACTTACTATCCTGCTTATATTATAAATCTAGAAGCATTTAAGAATGGATGTATGCTTATTACTAATTTTCGCAAAAACTACTCAATGAATGTTGATCAAACATTAAAATAATAAAGTTTATAATCAAAATAGCTTAATGTGTATCATATAGATACAGTGTGTAATAACCTTAATGTGACAGAGTGTAAAGTTTAGGAAAGTATGTAGTAATAAATCTGCGTTAGCAGGTTATTATGAGATTGATAAAATTGCAAAAATTGACACATAATGGTAGAAGCTTACATATCAATGCAGGGCGCAACTAGTTTACTAATAATATGATTAAAAGCAGTGCTGATCTGCAGTATTTATTCTATTGCAGTTTAGCAGTAGTGGCAGCCCCGAAGTCTACAGTTGCCAGAGACGTTAAATCGTAAAGGAATCTGTGTCTATTTATACGTCACGTATGCACAGCGTACCATCTCGCTTGGCGCCTGTTGACAAACGCCTTCGGCATTCCCGTTATTGGCCGGTTGTTGTGGCAAACAATAGCATTTTTCTGTTGTGAACGATACAGTTTGTTGTTACGCTCTTGTGAGGATGTTGTATCGGATTATAAAGGTTTATTGGCGATGCAATTGTCGGTTATGGATACAGTTGTGCAATTGATCGCGTTGAACCGTTTGGGTTGCTTTGTAATGGTTTGTGATAGGTAATGCTGGTGTTATTTTGTATAGTAGTCAGAGTGATGTTGAAATGCTATTACTGTTTAAATATCACATGTTTAAGATAATATTCCAAAGATTGAGAATCTGCCCGTTGAATTGAAATTTATTAATTTAATATTTTAATGAAGTAATCTACCTTTTGATAATTACAATAATGTATCTTGTTCTCATGTACCCTTCTATTCAGATTATTACTAACTATTTTTTACGAAATACTAAAGTAAATAATTTATGATAGCAGTGCCGTCCTAGATAGTGCAAAAGTGTCTTAACGTTAATTATGGATGATAACTGCACCTGCAAATTGTATAGTCCTTCATTCTTAATGTCGTAATTGACGATGAAGCACTAAGATTAGTCATAAGAAACTCTATACTGCATTAATTGGTCTAGCAGCGTTTACTTGGGGGCATATTGTGTATTATGATTTACCTAAATGCGATGCGGAATCTATAAACAATGTTCCTCGTTTAAGCTCTGGCGTGAAACAGTCACATCATCAGCCTGTGTAAGTCCACTGCCGGACATAGGCCTCCCCTTGTCCATTAGGGGGTTTTTGGACCGTATCCCACCACGCTGGTCCAATGCGGGTTGGTGGGTGGACCGACTTTTTACATGCCCATCCGCCGCATGGATCATCTTACTTTTAAGACAATTGGGTGATCGGCCCAAACAAGTAGAAGCAATATTTTTATTTTTTTATTGGTGAAACACGTGATGCCATTCCATTGCTATTGGTTTATTTTGTAAACATATATACTATATCTAATAAGGTACAAGTATTATTTAACTAGAAATTAATACTATATTGACTGACAAAAAATTAAACCAATTATTGTTAACGAACATCATCATCGATACATCTTGTTTGAAATATTAACTATATTGAAATATAAAATTTTGTTTTACATTAAGTTTATAATATTGTATAAAAAGAATTGAAGCCGCGATTTCAAGCGATGCGACTACTGTGCCATTGGGGTCTAAACTCGGTGAAGGCCGAAGTGTCACTGACGAACACCAGTAGCCCTGTTCGACTGTGTTCAATTGACATGTACCAACTGTTTACGACGAGCGAGGTTCGTGTCACTCCACTGGTGCTATTTCCGTTTTACTTTTTGATATTAGGGATTTGAACGATAAAAACCTACTTACTTGATGATATAAACGAAGATTGTGTATGTTGTTGTCGATAAAATAATACAAGTTGAAAATTATAACGACTAGTTTTCAAGTTGTGTTGTTTCAATATAAACATTTGCTCGCTGGAACCTAAATCTCTAAATTATGCATTCTTATGGTGCCACAATGTATGGATCTTATATAAGTCGAGATGATTGACGTGTGGCGGCGGAAATCATTTTGGAAGCTTCAATTAATACAAAGTTGGCTATTGTGTGTAATTAAAAGGAAGGAGAAGGAGGTGACTTGGAATAATTTTTTAACAGCAAAATAACTATACGATACAAAACATCTTTTCCTTAGTCACACGAAATCTTATAAAAATAACACTAACAAGAACAACCTTAAGGACAATACAAACACGTGAAAGAAGTTTAGCAAACTGCTGATAATTTTACTTATTAATTTACAAATAGACTACGAAACAAGAAGTGAACATATTTTTGTGATAGTATACCGATTTCTTAATAAAATGTGCACAGATTTTAGAAATTGCTATTCATACAAAAATGAACATGTCCTGAAAAAACATGATCCTGATGATATTGAAACTATAGATCAGTAGTATATCACAAAATTTTTCATATTTCAAACGCATCACAGTTCTTCCTGAATTTATATCGGTTATAAACAAGTAAGAGGTAGCGAACTCATAAGAAACTTTGTCAAGAATCTCCCAATGGATAAAGTTTTACGACACGACACTAGCAGTTTCTGTACATTGCTTTGACCTTTTTGTCTTCAATCCCGAGGTTTGTGTACACTCTCGATGCTTATATTTACTGCCCTCAGGTTATACCGTCGATCTTAAGGGTCGTTTGATATATTGGTTTTGTTTTTCGACCTTAAGGTTCAGACGATATATCATCGTATTATATCAGGAACGAAACGATGGCGTGCATTCGGCGATGCCTATGTTCAGCGGACGAATGATGATGATGGTGATACGAGGGGCTGATTTGAGTTTGTCCGTGACAACAAAATGGCGATGAACATCTATAGTTTGGTTAAATTAGGCTTTGAATATATAAGGACAAAGTGACCAATAGCAGTTAACGCCGTCGTCCAGTATTTGTTCTTATTGGTCTTCTGTCATTAAGTAATAATAGTGTAACTGTGATACCGTCTCGGTGACAATTGGTCAATAAGAACGGTAAATGTGTCACCAGTTCTATGTCCTAACTGGCACACCTGTCTATACCTGTCTTTACATTAAAAAAGTAAATTGATCGCCGAATATACGATAAGTATTTAATTTCATCTTGATGACTTTATAATTTAACTAAATTCGAGCTCACTGTGGGAATCACTTGTTCGATGCAAATGATTGCTAAAATTGTTTTGGCACATTGGAAATTCATCATTTTTGTTGCTCTTTTCGCGATAACAATGGAATTTCTTAATAGTATCTCAGTATATTAAGATATTTCTATATAGTCTATATATTGTGATCTGCCTTATAACATTACCTAATTATTATGCATTCCTAACACGTGTATATTTAATTTACCATCCCCGGCCGCATTCCTAAACTTATTGGCTGCGTCGCATGTTATTAATTTCCCTACGCGCGCGATTATTGCCCACATTCCGTCAAAGTCGTTGCTTTGCGAAGGTTTAGACCGGCGGCGGTCGGCATTCCTTACGTCACCCGTCGAGCCGACAGCGACCAGCTGGTGGGACAGGTTGTCTTTTTACGTTTGCAGTGAAAGTGCGGGTCGAATCGAGTCACCTGTCCTTTGGTCGGGTGCGTATGCGAACGCGAGCGGGGCGTGTGATCGGCGAACGTTCGTTTAGGTATGGACGATTCGTTTGATGGTTGCACGATGTAAGTAACTAAGTGGCGCAAAATGTAATGATCACATGTTCTCACGGTTTATATGAGCATTTCAAAGGTTTGTTCGGATATAAGTGTCCATTATGCGTCAGCAAATTGACGGTTGACGTCGTAACCGATTATGTCAAATATTTCGCTTTGACTGCACAATCCTAGACAATGTTCGGAAATTAAATTTGTGTGTTAAATCCATTAAAATTTTACAAATACCATGCTGTTGTAACGCAGGTTTGCTCTAACATGTTTTTAAAGATTAAATGTGTGCTACTTAGCGACTTACAGAGTTGAGTAAAACTTAATCAATTTAAAATTAAACGTAAAGTTATGTTCTTGAGTGAAATATAGTGGTATTTGAGGCCCGACAATGTTCTACTAACATTCGTACCTAGCTGTAGGTACCTAGACATATCTTATATAATTAACATGCGTTCTAACGTTATTTACAATTGTTCTCTTTTTAAATTTGATACAACTAAACACGAAACTACTCCGAACGTGTCCCACAATATGGTCGGTTCGGCTAGTGTACACGCACCTTTTACTTGCTCTGTAGTTGTGCAATTAGAAGGTCGTTCGTTTGTCGTTAATCGCTGTGTGTGATCGGAAAATGTAACGTTTGTAACGGTTACGTGCATTGTTACGTTACTGTGAGTTGTCGGTTAGTAACGAGTTACGTAGAAAGTTTTGATACGTATCCGAAGATATTTAGTACGTACGTTAACGTCTTCATTACATAAACATCATCACCAGCCTGTGTTAGTCCACTGCTGGACATAGGCCTCCCCTAATGCACCCCTACTCCGTTAGGTGGTTTTTGGATCGTATTCCACAACGCTGGTCACATGCGGGTGGGTTTATGATTTCTTTTAAGTAATATTAATAATTTCCCAAAGTATTCAATTGGCTCATTAGTTAAATTTGAAAATTAACGAACGTTAAGTTAACAGCTTTTCTAACGGATCGGATTTAAAATTATTAGTTTACGTAATTAGAAACTGATCGAAACAAGTTTAAGATTTAGGATCTAGCAATACACGTGATTCTTTTTATGTAAGCAGGTGTTTAGTTAACCGGAGGGTTTACTATTACACTAGTGTAAAATCAGTGCGTACTATTTCTGCAAAGCGTAAAGCCTTAGTGCATATTTCTGTAAACTAGGAGTGAGTGAGATAAGATAGCGCTAATGCTAGTTAACCGAGACGTAAATATTAGTTGTGTCGAGGTTGCGTGCGAATTGTTGTGCGTTTTACGTTGAATTTCTTACAGATAGGACGTTCTACTTACCATTAGGTGACCGCCCTGCTTATTAAGTCACATTTTCAGACCTGACGGGACAGGATAACGTTAGCGTTTACCACAGCGTCAATTCCTATCAGTAGTTATGACAGTAAGGTTAGAGGTGGTAAGTCCCCTTCTTAAAGGGGCCCCTCACTTACCTGGGGCGATACCACCGCGATGCCTATTTATGCCGCAAATCGGTAGTGTCTAAACACTATCGTTTTCCAGTCTTAAGGGCACCGTAGCCAGCGTATTTACTGCTTTAACGGGCCGTAACATCCTATGTCTCACTGTAGGCACCGCTTCTGTGATATCCCTGGTATTGCCGATGTCAATGGGCGTTGGTGACCACCGTCTGCCATCGTATGCAAATAAAAAAAGGTAGTTATGATTGTTGTGATGCAGTTTACCAATTGGATTGTAGACTTCAGAGGCAAGCAGTTCTGCCTAAAAATTGTGAATCTGTATAGATCAGAGGGCTACCCTAAATAACTTTGGAAAATTGCTATGAAGAAGCATTCCTATGGGTACTCGCACGCACAGCGGTTTGAACGATTCCAGTAAGCGTAATTATTGGATATCCCCGCTCCGACTTATATCCGTTCGTGCGCACGATTTTCTCACGCCTTTTCCGTCCGACACGGCTGTCACCGTGTTCGGGAAACGGCGAACGCTCGATAATCGACCGTGGAAATTGTTCGTGTTCGGACCGTATGTTGCGTGGTTTTGGGTTAAGCTCTATACTAAGTAAGATATGGGTTAATAATAATGATAACTCGTTGGATTTTGCTGTTTCGTTCTTTCTTTGAGGTTTATGCGAATATACATGTTAATTATAGTATTATGTCTAATGGCTTTTGTCCTTCAAATAAGAGCTATTCGTGCAGTTTATAACCTGGATCGTAATGAATTAACCAGAGAGTCACCTACTCAAATTATAGTAATCACCTTTCTTAATATATTTTTTAAAATTTTACGTATGTGCTGGTGGTAGGTCCCCCTTTTACAGGAGACCGTCTGGGTTAGTTTACTGGGTGAACGAGACTTAACACCCTTTGTCTCACGGTAGGCAGCGCTTTGGTGATACCACTAGTATTGCCGGTGTCTATGGGCGTCGGTGATCACTTCCCATCAGGTGGCAGTCGCGCCAACTGATGGGAAGTGAACAACGACACTCGTCAACCTGCGTAGGCAATAAAAAAAATATTTCAAGGCATTGTAATGCACATTGTATAAATACTAGGAACAAACATAGACTTGTTCATACAGCAACTAGACTGCGAATATATATATAAATCGATTGCTGTTCGTTAGTCTCGCTAAAACTCGAAAACGATTGAACCGATTAGGATAATTTTGGTCTTGAATTATTTGTAGAAGTTCAGGAAGGTTTAAAGGTAATCTATATATATATATATATATATAAAAATCAATTGCTTTTCGTTAGTCTCGCTAAAACTCGACAACGGCTCAACCGATTGGGATAGTTTTTGTCTTGAATAGTATGTGGAAGTCCAAGGAAGGTTTAAAAGGTACATAAATATAAAAATTATCGGAATTGAAAAAGATAAATAATGTCTTTCTTAAGAGGTGAAAAATTAACTTAATTTAACTTAGCTACAGTTACTTAATTACAGCTGATAACTATCTATCATATTCTTTTATATGTCGATTAATAAATCTTATACAACAGTATAGGTCTTTAATTTATCGATTGAGGTAGTACTGTCTGCTGGGTCAACTAGTAATATCTAAATCTTTTGGGACAATGTATTCGCTTTTTATGAACATCCCAGAAAATGTTCCAAATTTAACTATTAATAAAATTTAAAAGTTGCCAACAAACGTTTGTGTGTTATAGGTTATTAAAATGTAAATGTGTTTTTAAATGATAACACGCTTTGGTATTCTCGCTCCATATAATAATATAAGGATAAAATATAGTTCTAAAACTTAATTTATTTAATATAGGAATGTATATAAATGACGATAAATTTAGTTTCGTTAATTCGTATCATGTTGTTTGTTGTTTTTCATGACTTGGTCGGAGTCGCTGATTTAAATGTAAAATGATTTAAATAAAAAAAAAATTGTAAAGACGTAGCCATGAATTAAAGCGCTTTCAAAATTCAAATTAAATTTGGCAGTAGCCACTAGGTACGCTAAGGGAAAGGGTAAAATAATGTACAGAATAATAGTAATAATACCATAATAACTGCATTCTACTCTACAAAAACTCTAGTAGTGCTTAAATTAACCTGACACTTTGGTGCAGTACAAAATCACTTTATGTCAGCTTTATCTATTTATTTATCATCAGACCGTAAACGGTCACTCGTTTAACCGCAAACGAGGTCTAAGGGTCACTATCATTGTAAAACCTTATGACGACCAGTCACACTCGGCATTTATTATGACTAGCTCATAAATAAATGATCATAATGACCTTTTTTGTTCTAAATAATACGCAATAAGACGCAATAGACTGCCTCCGTAGCCTAGTGGTATGGGCGTGTGCTTTAGTAACCGGAGGTCGTGGGTTCGAATCCTGCGGGGACTCAACAAATTTTCATTGTTGTTTCCTAGTTGGTTAGGGCAATTTGGGCCGATCACCCAATTGTCTGAAAAGTAAGATGATCCATGCGTCGGATGGGCATGTAAAAAGTCGGTCCACCCACCAACCCGCATTGGACCAGCGTGGTGGGATACGGTCCAAACCCCTAATGGATAGGGGTGTATTAGGGGAGGCCTATGTCCAGCAGTGGACTATCACAGGCTGATGATGTGATGTGATGTGTAATACGCAATAATACTTTCTTGTGTTTACGCGAATACTACAAATGCTTAATAAAAGAATTTACGGTTTTTTTCGCGTTTAATTCAGTTCACAATCTGTCTGTCCAAGTCCGCCCGTGACCATGGATCCTGTGCAGCGTCTGAAACGTCGGGCAAATTGTAGAACCAAATCAAACGCGAAATAATCCGCAGTCTTTCAAATAAAATACATCTTAACATGTACGAGATATAATCTCGTAACTAAAACATTTGCTAGTGTTTCATTGAAATTTTAAACTTTTTTTTTTGATGTTGCTTTAGGTTGCGTGCTCATTGGTGTAAGAAAACGGCGTGAAAACAAAACTAAATGAAAGAGTATGGATTTTATCACTTTTATTTTGTTTTAAATATTGTCTACGTTTTAGATCCTTTAGTATACCATGGACACAGAACACATTGTGCTGTAATTATACATAAAATTTAATATAGTCCTTAATTAGATTACGTGTAATATTCGCTTACATGTAGTAAAATATTTTTGAGTGGAATTTTTTTAAAGTGAAAACAAATGTATTAATTATATTTGATCCTTACCATTACGCGTCACAAGCGGCGGATATTTAAGCTACAATCGAGGATTAAGGATTCAAACTACTGACCTAATATGACATGCCGTAATTTTACTTTATAGTACTGGCAGGAAACATTAATTGAATACGCGTGGTGATAAATTCTATTTGAATTTGTAACTTTTCTGTACGACGTTTTATAATACGAAAGTAGAGGAGTTATCAAGATATTTGTATGGCCATGAAACGAAAATAATTCGATTTACACCACCGCATAGTCCAACGTCGTCCTATCAAGCGGTCCTTGGACGTAACAAACGCGATTAATCGGACCTTCGCACTGAGGGAATTAATTCTCAGAACAAGTATACTATTTACGTTCATTATTAATTGCGTGAATTGCCTTCCTTCGCGCTTGATATCTTCGAATTCGTTCAAGTATAAGGAATATGTTTTATGGTCGAATAAATCTGCCGATTTTTCGAGGGATATGATGTTTCGTGTCGTAAATACCACCTTTATTAGTGGGGCATAGGTTTTTTCTATGGCGAAAATGTATAGTTCTAATACTCACCATTAGGACTATATTTTTCCGCTACTTTAGACATTGGCATTTATTTATTATTATCACCAACGCGCTGTCTTTCGTGAGACGTAGAATGTTAAGTCTCGTTTACCCAGTAAATATGCTGGCTACGGTGCACCTCAAACCGGAACACAGTAACGTTTTCACTCTACTACTTTGTGCCAGAAATAGGCATCGCGGTAGCACCGCCTCGGACGTTGCCATGTAAAAAGGGGAACTATCACCTTTATATAAAAAGTCACATTAGTCACTAGTTTATTTACTATAGCACCAAAATTTATTTAGTTTCATATATGTTTATTTTATAAGACGAAGGATATATATGCACTATACTGGATTATTTATGTGTTAGACTTAAAAACGCTGTGTACCCCTTTGCATTTTAGTAATCGTATGTCGATCGCGCCATATAAACGCTATTCTGATGCTGAAACAGAAACGACCATATATTATCTATGCAAGGGTAGAAAGAATTAAAAGAAGATCCTTAAACTAATAGCCGTTCTAGACTTTCATCATCATCAGCCTGTGATAGTCCACTGCTGGACATAGGCCTCCCCTAATACACCCCTATACTATTAGGGGGTTATTCTAGACTCTATAGTATCTTAAACGATGTTTTCTTACGATGTCGTCCGACCACCAGGCACGTTGTACATAGACACCTAGTCCACCGGTGAATAGCAATAAACAATTATACAACGCTTAGCAGCTGTTTGTGATTCCGGTTCTGATTTTTTTTAACGAGCGCCACCGCATATCGAGTGCGTGACAAAAAGTTAACTAGTCTATGTCTTACACTATACTCCAGCTAAAGATTATATGGATTCGGTGTTAACTGTGTATCCCATAGTAACGAATAGATTGAAATCTCGGTGATGTCCTACAACGTGTCTGTAACGCTAAATAAACGTTGTTTTAATTTCTGTCCGATTGGTCCGGGGGCCGACGGGGCTTTCAGTAAAAGTTCAACATCATCAGCCTGTGTTTGTCCACTGCTGGAGATATGGCTCCCCTACTGCACGTCTGCTCCATTAGTGGGTTTTTGGACCGTATGGTCCAATGCGGGTTGGTGGGTGGACCGACTTTTTACATGCCCATCCGACGCATGGGCGTCGGAGAACATTGAACATTATATTTTATATCTTATAAGGCGGACGTACTCGCGAGTGACAGATTAATTAATAAAAACGTCATACGTTGTTATGAGTTATTTTGGTTACATTGGAAAACGTCATGCATGACATTTCTTTGGTTCGGGTATAGTTTAGTTATCCTGTCGTGTATTAAGGTCTATGAGAGATCGTTTTGACGTTAATAGATTATGCGGGTACATCTGCGAAGCTCGTTATTAGTCGTACAAAAAGTTGGTTAATTGCAAAGTCCTGGCTTCAAATAGACGTGATGTTTGGAACGCTTTTTGATTTAATAAATAAAAGATCGTAGGCCGTGTTGAATGTAACATAACAAGGGTTTTATGCTTTTTAAATCACGGTGAAAAGAAACGAATTTACCCTTATTAATAATGTCCTCCAAGTGGATTTCGACTACGGCAGCCGATCTATATTTGAAATCAGCCAACCACGAAGAGATATCTCTTCCTTAATACTCTGTTTGACCGATTAGACGGAAACCGACCCTGAATCTCTCAGGATTCAAACCCTGAACCCCCAGTTTTTACAGCTCAAGTCCATGGCTATGAAGGCTTATTCTTGTTATTCATTTTAAGTAAAGTAATGAGCTTATCGAATAGTGTATTTGGTGCTAGACCGCTTTGCCTGTAAAATGTTGTGTCCCTTTCCCGAGACCTAAGATTTAACGACTTGTTTCTGAGCATTCATACATCATCAGCCTGTTTTAGTCCACTGCTGGACATAGGCCTCCCCTATCCATTAGGGGGTTTGGACCGTATCCCACCACGCTGGTCCAATGCGGGTTGGTGGGTGGACCGACTTTTTACATGCCCATCCGACGCATGGATCATCTTACTTTTCAGACAATTGGGTGATCGGCCCAAATTGCCCAACCAACTAGGAAACAACAATGAAAATTTGTTGGGTCCCCGCAGGATTCGAACCCACGACCTCCGGTTTCTAAAGCACACGCCCATACCACTAGGCTACGGAGCATTCACGTTACGCGTACCAAAAAGTCAGAGCGCGACATTGTTTTAGGTCTACAGTGTCGCCACGTAGTCCCCTATCCCTAAACAAAATATACAGTAAACCCGATTAAATACTTTTTTGCAGCGATGTAATCTGCCTGAGCTTTGTTAAACTTTTGTTTTACTCTTACAAAAGGAAAAAAATTATATTTTTGTTTGTAATATTTTTAAAAGCAATTGACCGCACACGTTTTACATCGCCGATTTGTTATAAATAATGATGCAAATTAGTGAAATACTTTTTCTTATATTAAAAAAGTATTTGCCAAATTTTTATTCTATTCATTGTGTTGAATTGCGTTATTAATAACAATTATAATATTAATAGCCCGCTCAATTGCGACCTTGTTTATAATGTAGCACTCCGATAAACAGGCATACGAATATTTCAAATAATATGTATGATGTGTATATTACGCATTCTTAGGTTTTGTGAAACATACTGAACGAATATCTAAAAGTTTCTTTATATAACGAATATGCCTTTCAAAGTCTTAAATGGCATACTAGAAAGACCGTGAAACACAAAGTTATCTTTTCTCACTACCTGCGAGTCTTTTAAAACTGTTGAACCTCTGACCAAAGCCACGCTTGAGAACCTATCAAATTATTCTTAGACTTGGCCGCTCCTTCGACTCGGCGGTAGGCCGTGTTTGAAAGTTGCTTTTCATCGAGATCGCATAACTGTTCGTCCATGAACCAAACTGTTTAATAAGTGGTGGTTACTAAAGCTTGGATTAGTATGTATAACTTAATTAAATGAGAAATGGAACCTTTGTTCATTAAGCTAAGTGTGGTGGAACATGCTTTGCAATAGTGTGTCGGTTTTTGAACATTTCATCAAGATCCATGTTGGTTATAAAGGTCTTTTTAGTTTAAGCGGATTGTTTTATTTTATTTTGCTGTAAGTGCTTAATGGGATACGGTCCAAAACCCCCAATGGTTCATTAAGGAGCATGTCAGAGAACATCCGGTGATGCTGATGAATGTGATGAATGTTTTGGAGTCGTTAATGTTTATTGTTTTGTGTACTTTCTTCGAGTGTGGTTTAAGCTTTTTTCCATATGTTTTTCACTCTGATTAGTGTTAGAATTATATACTTTGAGTTCTTACTCAATATGTACTTTAATTATTTTGCCGCCTTCATTTTTGCTTTAAATAATTTTTACCTGGATCTAAGCCAAATAGGTTTTGCAACTTTTCTAAAACATGACATGTAACATTTCACGTGCAGCGTGAATCTCCTTTTGGTGAATCCACGCAACGGGTCACTCACTAACGTTGCTCAAATATAAAATGACTAATATAAGCTTAATTTCGTTGCATTGTCCACAAAATGTCCAAAGTTTAATTAGCCTAGCTTGTGCAAGTATGCTGATTCTTGCACCACCTAATTAACTTGAAGCCTTTATCAGAGACAAATTAATATTTAGCACGCGTTACCTACGATCGTATAAGCGTACGTCCTATTTCTTTTATATGTGAGCTTTATGTGTAATGAGACGATGAGTATCCACGACGCCATCTCTAGTACCTTACGAATAAGCCCACTCGATCGGTGCGCACTGAGTGCCTTACTCACAAAAGACCCGCCTGAAGTGGAAGAGCTTACACCTCGATGTAACGTCTTGTAAGAGAAGTAACCGAGGCATCATACTTTAGCACCTACCGTACGTACGTACGTACGTTAAAGTAAATAGTTAAACGGAATGTAATGAAAGTGTCTTTAAAATAAATAAATAGACAGGCGTATAACGCAGTATCATCTAGTTTTAAGCTAAGCAAAGCTTGTAGCGTCTAGATGACTGAAAATTACATAAATTTACTTTTCGTTTGAAAATAAAACGTATGATATAGATAAAATACCCCCTGATACGAGAACGATACTGTGTTCGTCACACATATTTTTTCCGTGGTGGGAACCAAACTCACATCCTCTGGCGCAGTAATCAGGATCCCCAACCACTAGAGCAAGCGGGTAGCAATAAATTTAAAACTGATTATCCAGTAAAGCTATATAAGCTCTGGAGACTATATTTATATTGATTTACGTTACTGATTACAGCTCTCACATCATAATATATAACTTACTAGCGATCCGCCTTAGCTTCCCACGGAGCTATGCTTATATAAAATATACCTACAATATTAAGCATGTGTCATACATATGAACCTTTATCTTTAATCACTCTATCTATAAAAAAACCGAATCGAAGTCTGTTGCGTAGTTTGAAAGAGTTAAGCATACTAAGGGATATCGGACAGAGATAGTGATTTTGTTGTATACTATGTAGTGATAAGTGGGTCATACATTATAATGACATTAGAGTTTGATATTAGACTTCGTTGTTATAGGTTCTAGATCTTATTCCTTTATAGTGTTGCTACAGTTCATCAACGATATTCATTCATCGATTGATGAGTTATTTGCTAATTAAATTGTATCCATTGATATTTTTTAGAGCATAGCTTCCTGACTGAACATTCAAGTCGAAAGCAATCCTCAAACAATTTAGAATTCAAAAGCCTTATCGAGATTATATATCTCGATGAAGAAATCTAACATGTTTAACTAATATTATAAAGGGGAGAAATTTGTTGGTTTCATTTGAATAGGTTTTAAAATATGACCAATCTGAAATATTATTTTTAGTGTGGAATTTAAAATCGTTCTTAGCCGACTCTACTCGGCGAAAGGTAAATTCCTACCAAATTTGCAAGTCCTCCTTATGGTTCCATACATTTATGAGTCAATATTAGCGGGGAATTCATTAATAATAAGATGAGATTATAAAGGAAAATTGGTTCGTTTGTATAGGTTTCGAAAATATTGAACCGATTTGGCATATTCCTTTACTCGTAGTTATATTATCCTTTATTAAAATAAGCTTTATTTCACCCCAGGAAGATCCAAAAGCTAAAACACAACACAGGATGAGCTAGTAACTTACAAAGAATAATTAACATAATGTGACGAAGGCATAGTTCTTTAAAGGTTGTTCATTCTATAAAGTTTAAACTTTTTAAACGGATGTATGTAAGTAAAAACTTTAACGCTTGTTTTTGTGTAATTATTATTATGGTAACTCCTTTTTAATACACTAGCCGTATCATATCGATGAAGCCGTATAAGGCAGACATTCGAGGACAAATCAGCTCCTTTGAAAAGTCTGATAAAGAACTGGCCTTTGCTACGTACTACAATATTGTTAATAAACACGAGCGCGCATTACACCGTATAAGTATCCTAAACATTATTTTGTGAGACATTAAGTAATGCTGTAAATTTGTATGGCGTGATACGATGTTACTTGTCGTTTATACAGTAAATACGCTGGCTACGGTGCCCTTCAAATCGGAACACGATAGGGTTTTCATACTAGCGCTTTGCGGCAGAATTAGGCACCGCCCCTGATGCCCTCCTGTAAAAAGGGGCCCTACCACCTCTGGCTAAACTACAGTTGCCTATTTCTACCGCAAAGCAGTTGCAAGCAAAACACGCTATTGTTTCGGCTTTAAAGGCACATTAAGGCAATGTCGAGTGAATTTGCAGCACATGTCGAACCCACGACCTCCGGCTTGTAAAGCAAGGGCCAATAGTTATCGTTGTTTTATCTGGTTGGTTAGGACAATTTGGGCTGATTATCCAATTGTCTGCCAAGTAAGATGATCCATGCGTCGGATGGGCATGTTAAAATTCGGTCCACCCACCAACTCGCATTGGACCAGCGTGGTGGTATACGGTCCAAAAACGCCTAATGAAAGCCTTCTCCATTAGGGGGTTCTTGGACCGTACACCACTATGTTAAACAGTGGACTACCACAGGCTGATGATTATGATAGTAATGATGATGATGATGATATCTCATAAAAATATATACAATTTTCGATGTAAAAATTCTCCATAATTCGCACCACCAATTAGCGAAGGCTAATGGTAATTGTACACAAACTGCTCATTCTGTAAACGGAGCGACGCACCCCGTTCGAGAAACTTATGAGTATTACGATATCACGTTAATTGCCATCGGTCTGTACATGTTACATACGACGCTTTGTGTACTCAATACTACTGTTGCACGCGGCGTTGGCCCACTATTCATAGTTAACTACGATACAATCGAAATATCTTCATAAATTGTTGCTATTAATTTATAGAATTAATAATAATTTGTGTAGTTTGCTGGTTTATACTAACTACACTATGTATGTCTAATGCGTGACAACTCAATGAAATATACAGATATTTGTAATAAATACCGGTTGTTGTCAGACAAAGTCATATCTTTGGAATTGGTCCGACGAAAAAAATATTATAAATACTTTCGTTACATCTTTCACTTTGTCTTCAATATTTTTAGGTTAAAGGTAGGCTCATCTCTATTTTAAATATGATTACACCTGCCGCCAACACCACCAACACACAATGGACCAGCGTGTGGGATAGGTCCAAGAGCCCTAATGTCAGCAGTGGATATCACAGGATGATATTGATATTAATGTATGTACACCGTTGCCGAATTGCTGTTGACAAACGCTGAGACAATTACTCGAGCGAAGTTTTATACCTTATACACTTCGATATCCAACCGGTCATACAAAGGAACAACACTAGATTAGTATCCAATAATCCGGCTCGCTATTAGACGGAGTCTGTCAGCAGAGGTCTATCCAGATGATGTCACTGACTGATCACTTGCGGTACAATCCCATTCACATACATTCGTTATCCACCGCCGCCAGATTAGATATAAGGCCTTTGCGTGTGACGGAGTCAGAGTCTATTTAGTGTCGAGGAGCGAATCGGCCGGTTTATAATGCTTACGTCGGGAGAGGGTTTGAGTTGGGAATTAATATTAAAAGGGATTTGCCCTCGACACGCATTTGTTAATTGGCTCCCGAGCTCTTGTGTGAGTCATTGTGGTTTTGTATTGTTTGAGAAGGGCCTTTTTACCCCTTTCATCTTTAGTCGTTTACTTTATGACTGAAATACTGTTATGGTAAATTATAATAATTAGTTAATTCTACGTTACTTAGGTTTTACATAATACATGCCAGTGATGTTATTCGACGACTGCCTGCACTGTACTGACTTGCTGTACGTCCACTTGACGTGAAAAAATAAGGATTTTCGGTAGGTGTTACATGTTTAAAACAACATTTAAAAAATATTTTCCGAATTTATTCCACAATCAATATATTTTGAAAACATGTCAATGAATCATAAACAATCGACGTGGCCTTGACACCAAATGCAGAAATAATATGATAAGATAATATATATTTAACCTTAAGATTCTGATAAAAATTTCCTTGCTATAAAAGTCTGTTATCGTTTTGCATTTCTCTTTAAGCCAATGCTGTTTTACTTAATGCAAACAGAATTCAGAAATTCGCAGAATCATATAAATATATGACTGTTTATTGGTCGTATGTAAAAAACATTCCAGCTGATCGATAGCAATGTAGTAAATTGGCCTAGATAGTGCTAAAGTTTATATTTTTTTTATTGCCTACGCAGGTGGACGAACAGTCGGGCCGCCTGATGTAAAGTAGTCACCGACGCCCATAGACATCAGCAATACTAGTATCACCATCGCGCTGCCTACCGTGAGACATAGGGTGTAAAGTCTCGTTTACCCAGTAAATACGCTGGACATGGTGCCTTCAAGCCGTGATACAGGAAATAGGATGTTAAGTCGTTGTTGCACAGTAAATCGAGGCACAGGTGTAAGCTTGTTACCGGAACAGTGAGACATGCGATGTTAAGTCTTGTTTACCCAGTAACATGAGCTAGGATTAGGTGCCTACACCGAAACAGTGAGACATAAGATGTTGAGTCTTGTTTACCATAAGTAAATACTGGCTGGGCCTACAAACCGGAACAGTGAGACATAGATGTTGAGTCTTGTTTACCCAGTAAATAACGTTGGTTACGTTAATATTAAATCCGGATACAGTGAGACATAAGATGTTGAGTCTTGTTTACCATGTAAATCCTTGCTACAGTGACCTACAAACCGGAACAGTGAGACAAGTAAAGTTGAGTCTTGTTAGCAAGTAAATACGTGGCTATGTGCCTTAATAACGGAACAGTGAGACCCAAAGATGTAAGTCTTGTTTCCAGTAAATACCGCTCACGTGCCTACAAGCGGAACATGAGACATAAGATGTTGAGTCTTGATCTTGACCAGTAAACAGCTTTCATGGTGCCTGACAAACCGGAACAGTGAGACATAGATGTTAGAACTTGATGCAAGTAATCATGCTGGCTACAAGTGGTCCCACAAACCGGAAGCAGTGAGACATAAGATGTTAGTCTTGTTTCCAATAAATAGCATGGCTTTGGATGCCAAAACCGGAACACAGTAGTGTTTTCACATTACTGCTTTGCGGTAGAAATTGGCACCGCGGTGGTACCCACACAGACGGACTTCTGTAAAAAGGGGACCTACCACCTGTAAATTATATTGTTTAGTTTTAATATTATTTTAGTACATACATTGCGGAGCAGGATATTAAAAGGTCGAAATATTTTAATATTCAACTGTTTAAAGTACACAAACAAAAGATGGTGCTATATAATTTCCACCAAGCAAAAAGTTACTCAACGTTCATGTAAGGAAAATTATTAATAAGTAGTGAATTCACGTTTAGTGGTTGGACAAAGTATGGGATAATGAGACGCCCTAATTAGTCGATTAATATCCAGTGGTAATGCATCTCACTGCCTCCGTAGCCTAGTGGCATAGGCGTGTGCTTTAGAAACCGGAAATAGAGGGTTCGAATCCTGCGGGGACTCAACAAACTTTTAATGTTGTTTCCTAGTTGGTTAAGGCAATATGGGCCGATCACCCAATTGTCTGAAAAGTAAGATGATGAAAGAAAGCGTCGGATGGGAATGTAAAAGTCGGTCTATCCACCAATACGGGTTGCATTGGACCAGAGTTGTGGTATATCGGTCGAAACTCCCTAATAAATAGGGGTTTATTAGGGAAGGCCAATGTCCAGCAGTGGACTATCAAAGGCTGATGATGTGTGTGTATGTGTGGTATTGCATCTTAATTACGAGACGCAAGCAATAGAAAGCCGCCGTGTGTGTCAAATAACGCTTGACCGACATCTCATTTCAGCAGGAGATCAAAGAGTTTATAGTGATAGGGAGACTCGAGTGTTTGCTACTCAATGGCTCTTTTCCAACGCCAGTGTTTTCTATTTTCCTTTGTGACACTGTCGTGTCATTGATTGTCATTCCGTTCAAGCCTTTGGCTTTTATCGGCAATTTCTTTTTTGTCTGAGTTTCTTAAAACGAAACCCTTTGCGCCTCCGTTAATGTTTCTGTGAAATTGGAATCATAATGTGGTGTAACGAACTTGGAGGAGCATCGTGTTTCTATAGACTTTAGAAGTGAATTATATGTTCGTTAAGCAACTAAATAAAATAGTATGTACAATGTAGGGAATTAAACTATTTTCAACTTTCCAATCATTGTAATGATGTCCCTGAATATAGTTATAAGTGGAAGTTATACAAAATTCAGACATCGTGTCATGCAGTTTAGGTCTTTTTAGCTGTTACCCGCGTTTACGTCCGCGTGGATTAGGACGATTGTCCACAAGGTGTATTGAAATATACTGTATAGTATAAAACAAATGAGGGTTATTTTATTTTATGTGTTTATTGCATTAGACGAAAAGTTTTACGGCATCTACTTCGACGACCACGAAGTTCCATATTGACTTTAATCCCCATTTCAACCCCTAGTTCATCTCCGTACAGTTTGAAACTGAAAAATTTCTAGGAAAACACCATTTATTAACGTCTTAAGAAATAAGACAAATTTCATCGTTTATGTTCAACGTAAACTGTTTCCGTATAAACATTTACTCCATATTTCAAACCATTCGAGCAAGTTTATCTCAATAATCATTAACCTATGTCCTTCCTCGGAATCTATTCTTAGTATGTACCAAATTTCATCGAAAATTGGTCATCAGTTTGGACAGTAAAGACGGACAGGGTACCTATGTTAGATACAATAGTAAAGAAAAATTAAACAAATTTAAACAAACTATTTCTTTATTAGTTTGTTAGTGTACCGATCTTAGTTATTGTTACTTACTCTGAAAAAATATGTAAATCGCTTACTGAAAAAGTTTGTTTGAAGCTCAAGCTATTACGTTTAGCAGACTGAATATATCAGACGCTGTACTAAATAAGACGAGTATACACCTCATTAAATTACTATTTTATAATGAGATTCATAAATTGTGATACAGTTGGGAATTTAATTCTGGAATAATTTTCGTTAAAGATTTTCTATTTGAGAAGATATCTCCTCAAATAGAAAATATTTCATTATAATGAAATTTTTTAATAGAACTACGTTGGATTGTTGAAATATCATTACGTTCAAGTATATAGTAGTAAACGCATCAATATATTTAATTATTGGATTTGATTTGCTCTGATACAAAACTATTGAGCCCGTGCGCAATTCATTTGCGAAAATTGTAATTTTTATGTAGTTACATACACAAAGTCTTTTTAGATTTTTTTTATTGCAGCTTTTCTTATTGGTTCTGATGCTAAAAAATAATAGTGATATTTTTCAAAACAATCAAAGTTCTTTACGATCTATAATTGTTAGAATTAAATTCAAAATTTAAACTTAACTTTCTTTTTATTTAACAATACATTAATCAATATTTACGTCATTACTGATTCAGTTTGATGTGTATTACCGTAGATTGTACGCCTTCTAAAACAAACAGACTTTGACTTAAAAATTAACTTAACTTATTATTTATTAATAATTCAAACATCATTTTCATCAAAATGTGTTGCGTATATAACGAATTGTGAAAAAGCAATTCATCCTACGCAAGCGTCTTTGAGAAACTCCTCGGTCCATTTACCGCGGCTCTGTCAAATGGTAATTGCTTCCGAAAACACCGGGGAAATGTGTGTCAAGGAACACAGGCTAGATGCGGTCTAACACTAAAGATCTCCTTTTGTTCCATTTAGGTTTGTGATTCGTTGTTTTGCCTTGAGTGAGTTTTAAAACTAGTTTTCGTATTTACTTTATAGAATACTAGCAACCCCCAACACCCTCTGTGGGTGGAATTTCGTAAAATCCGTTCTTAGCTGGCCTCTACTCGGCGAAGGAATAGTCCTACCAAATTTCAAGTCGCCTAGTATGTTCCAGATATATCGTGATGAGTCAATATATAGGTGCGAATCTCTTTATATCTATATATACAAATATATATAATATTTGTATATATAGATTAGTTTTAAAAGGGTTTGTGATGTTATCTCGTGTCGTAAAAACATATTTTGTCTACTTGCCGACGAAGTACTTATAATGGCTACATTTTAAATTATTAACTTAGTAATAGTAGCTTTAGGATTTTTAAGTCAACTTGTCGTAAAAATTATATTGCATTTTTTTAAGGTTCACACCAAAGAAATGAAACCACAGTGCGTACCACAATAATGTTCAAATGGTATCGTATTATTTTGTTGAATCATATGTATATATATATATAAATGAATAAAATTGAGGTGTCTGATTGTAACATACAAATAACGTTCTTAAATGATTACTGCGTAATATATAAAAGATGCATATAACAAAATGACATTTTTAAACTTTTTTGTTTGTTAACAAACAATCTCTGCAATGGCGGGTCCGATATTGACAGGATCTCAGTTGTAAAATAGCTGATGTAACTGGATGTAACGTAGGTTAAATTTCTTTTTGAAAAAAAAAAAAAACCACGTGGGAACAGTCGCGGGCAACACCTAGTTTTTATGATATATTGTTGCGATGTCGTCACAAGTGATTTTAAGTGCGCCACCAATATATTCGGTGAATGGTTAAGCAGTAGTACATTAAAAGCGTAAATATTTAAGCATATATAGATGCCATACAATAATAAACAGAACGATATATGTTTTTGACGCCTTTTAGTTAGTCAGAAAACTTGCCCTAAAGGTTTCTTATAGGTAACATTTTTTTTGTATTAAAGTCTTTATGTAAACCTCAGGCAAACATATTATCTGAAAATAAAATAAAAATTAAAGCTTCAACGACATATAGCGTAAGAAGCTTCACAATGTCACCGTTTAACGAGATAAAGGACTGAAAAAAATTGAAAACGGCTCCATCCAACGGGATTTTGAATCCGGACGGGGCGTGAAAAAGATCGCTTTTCGTTGAAAGTCTCAAAGGCTGTACGATTCCGCGATTAAATTCGTCTATGCGCCGCGTCTCTCACTATTTCGCCTCTTTGAAAACGTTACATGTTGGCTCGTCTGTGGCAGCACGCCATGTCGTGTGTTGCCTGTTCTTTCCTTGTTTTTTCATCTTTTTTCGCGCGCTTTTCTCAAATGGCGCCCTTTTGAGAAAAACGTGATTAAATGATTTTCGAAAACCCTTTGACTTGGTGTGAGTCTCGTTTGAAGGTTGGCTTCTTTTGCAGTGTTTGAGCTTGTTAGCATCGGCTGTGTTCAGGGCCTCATTTGTGCGTCGATGTTGTGCCGCAACGAAGGCAATAGAGCCGTTGAATGATATATAAAGAAACTAAGACGATTTTTTTATTATGTAATATTATGGATTAGTTTAAAAGATATATTTTGCACGCCCATTTCTTTATAAGTTCGATAATCCTCTATAGATCTGTGTAGATTGATTGCGCAATTCGAGTAATAATATGTTAAAGACCTATGAAAAAACCTCTTAGACTGTAAGACGAATGTAAATATATAAATGCATTCCATCATTATATTCCCCATATTCACCCACCGCTTCGCTTCCCCGTGACGTTAATTGAATATGAATTTTATTTATGAACGTCAATTGTTACCGCGGTTATTGTTCTCGCGGTTATAATGAACTGCCTAAGTGCATTGTCGGAAGAAGTACACGGGCGACTGGAGGTATTGTACGTCGATACGTTGAATGGGGAATACGTCGCGGTTGCGTTCGATTGTTTTAATTGTTTTTTATTTTCTTTTTTTTTTAAATAGCAAAAAGTCTGTATGTGGTGTATATGCTGCCAGTAATTTTTAAATGTCACATACTCTGCTCGTCTCCAAATGCAGATTTTTATTGTTATATATATATATATATATATATATATATATATATATATATATAGTATGTATGTATGTTTAGAAATCTCAAAGAGATTTCCAAAATGTTAAAATGATGACAACAACTGAACGTCTCTTATACTAAAAAACGACACCATCCACGATGTCTCGTACGGACGAGTCAATGCATAACACCACTCAACACACAAATACTATCACGGATGCACAACACTTAACAAACACGAGGAGAGTTTCGTTCCGGGTAGCGATCAAGGATCTCTTCTTTATATATTTCAGATTCATCTTTTATACAAGATTTCGGGACAGACATAATGTCAATATCGAGACTTTTCTCTGAGTAACCGCAATAGAAGTAGTTTTCTGACTATAGTTATAGTTGCCACGTTGTCATTAATATCACAACACTTCGGCACAAATTGCTAGCTCTGATCTCTGAACTGATTAGTTTTTGTTTCGTTGTTTCTTTGCGTACCTTCGATGATTGTTTTTTTTCTAGTTGTCATGAAATGGCATTATATCACGGCACGCGTTATATTTCTCAGAGTCTCAAAAAGAATCATGGTCATCGCTCCATTTAAATTACGTATCTTAGGATATAAAAAAGTGTTGAAATGCAGTTTACATTTGCATAGTTGATGTTTTGATGGTCATTTAATTACAGCAATTTGACGATATACAGATAATCTCAATACAATCACAGTAAAACAAGCTTCATGTCACATATGTGAACTTTTGCAATCGCCAGATGCAAAAACGTTGCTAAACCTGATAGAATCTCTGACAAAACATTTACCGGTATTCTCTTTTCTTCGCAGGTGATTATAGAATCGCACAAGGAGTTACGATGTCCCGAATGTCGAGTGTTGGTGGAGGCGAAGGTGGAGGACCTTCCGCCGAACGTTCTCCTCATGAGGATACTCGAGGGTATGAAGAATTCAGCGCCGAGGAAGATGAGCGTCGTGCAGCGCGTCCCCAGGAGTGGTGGTCACTCGCAGGTTTGCTAATTATAGCTCTATGTCTCTAGCTCAGTGACATGTGAATAGATTGGCCTTTACATAAAGGACTTGATCTAGCTTTAATATGAAATACTAGAAACCCCCAACCCCCCTTGTGGGTGGAATTTCGTAAAATCCGTTCGTAGCTGACATCTACTCGGCGAAAGGAATATTCCTACCAAATTTCAAGTCGCCACACCTTATTGTTCAAGAGATATCGTGATGAGTCAATATGTCGATGGGAATCTCTTTTATATATCTGAAATATAAACGGCTACAAACTGCGATCACTGCAATCTGACATTTTTTTTTGTGTCTCTTGTGAAAAGGAAAATATTTAATAGTGATTTTTTTCGGATTTTATCGCGTTTATTTTATTTACAATTATTTAAAATTATTCATCGGTAAAAATTATGTTATTTATAATTATAAAATGTAAAAATTATATTATTATGTAAAGTATTAACGTACGCAACAGAAAGTATTATAGGAAAATATTATGTTAATATACTGAGATAAAAAGATGCCGAAAACCTCCTACTCTTTCTTATTTGTCGCTAAAAATTTATTTTCTTTTTGATCTAATTATAATTTCAGATTTGTTGAGGCTATAATCATATGTATTCTCTCAATTCACAAAGGCGTTTTAGATGTATTTCCGCCTCCGTGATCTTGTGGTATTGGCAGTTGCATTACAATAGTTGTGGGTTCGAACCTTAATGGGAAACATCCTTGTGTCATATCTGACTGTTCTTATAAAACTATTGCCAGAAAAGTAACGTGATCTATGCCTCTATACTCTACCTCACCTCTCATCTAGTTCATAGTAGACCATTATTGGCAGTGGTAATTACACGGCACAGCCTTCAAATTTACTTTACAGCTAAAAAATAATTACAGGTGGAGAATTCCTTTAGTTTACCCTCTGGGTTGTGGCAGTCACAAGCCACAAGTTCTGAGACTGTTTTGTGTAAGAACCATGAATGGCTAGGAGAAACAAAAAGAAAGACGGTTCCTATACATTTTATTGCCTCCGTAGCCTAGTGGTATGGGCGTGTGCTTTAGAAACCGGAGGTCGTGGGTTCGAATCCTGCGGGTCTCAACAAATTTTCATTGTTGTTTCCTAGTTGGTTAGGGCAATTTGGGCCGATCACCCAATTGTCTGAAAAGTAAGATGATCCATGCGTCGGATGGGCATGTAAAAAGTCGGTCCACCCACCAACCCTGCATTGGACCAGCGTGGTGGGATACGGTCCAAAACCGCCTTATGGATAGGGGTGTTTAGGGGAGGCCTATGTCCAGCAGTGGACTAACAAAGAGCTGATGATGTGATACATTTTATATCGTTCTATGGAGCATATGATGTTACGTATTATTTCTTTTAACTACTTGTATGTTTGCTCACAGACGCAGCAGGTTAGGACGGAGGGCAAGCAACTGCCGCCTCACGCCCGCGCCATGTACGACTACATATCGAAGGAGCCAGGGTGAGTTACTATGAAACTGATATAATATACAATACGCTAGCGAAATAAGACTAAATATTAGTTGTAGAATAATTGTATTTAAATATCCATTCGTATAGTAGGAAGAAGGATTAAATAATAAATAGTAATTATGAATACAGACACTATTTGTTGACTCCGACGGCCAAAATGCTCCAGTATAAGAGAGACGCAAGTCATGAACCTGTAAGCATGCCCCTCTTTCTCTTTCTCCCTGTCTCTCTTTCACTAAAGCAACTGCGCATAAGTAAGAGAGACGCGTGCCTCCCACTTTCTTTTATGGCTGCTTATGGAGAGGGTTACGTGAGCGGCGATGTGACACAGTTTACGAGAGTGCCTCCCTATCTTGAACCAATTCGTTATCACTTTTAGCCGTTGAATAAGACGTTGTCACTTCAAAAATAGTTATAGATTGTATTCGAAATTTAATCACTGAGACCACAATTTTATTACGTATTAATATACTTTAACGAAGCAAAATCAGACGACTGAGGGGCATACAGATTCATAAATAGATAGAGGTATCAATCTATCATTAATATAGTTTGAATAATGATAATAAAAGTTTTATCGATACGTTATGATTCAAAATATAGTTCAGATGATTAAAAATTGAATTTTTGTTGACAAAGTCCAACGTCGAACTTAATTTGCGCCAAAACGTCCGGCGCTCTTATTGGTGAAACGTCGCGTGGTGATGGAACATGGCGGCGTTGCACCAATAAGAACGTGTTCACTGTTAGTGTATGAAATTATATTATATTTAGATAACTTCTATATTTATTGGTCTATGATATAGTTCGTAATATGGTATATATTGTGTTAGCCAAAAAGAGATCCGACTGATCCGAGTAATATTATATGGTGTAAATCGCGTGCTAGTTTAATGACAATAAAATCCTTTTTAAAGGAGAATATGTGTAGTATTGTTTTGTCTAATGTAACTTTTAACTGAAAGTAAAACCTAAAGCCATTAAACTGCCTACGTAGCCGCCGTAGCGACGCGTAGGGTTCGAATCCTGCGGGAACTCAACAAATTTTTATTGTTGTTTCCTAATTGGTTAGGACAATTTAGGCCGATCACCCAATTGTCTGAAAAGTAAGATGATCCAAGCGTCATCAATAACAATTATCATAGATTCCTTATGTATTTTGAGAATCTAAATAGGCTTATCTATGGTGAATAAAAGTTAACTTAATCACATAATTGTTCTATATTACCGTTTTTAGCGACCTATCGTTCAAGAAAGGCGAGACTATCGTGCTTCAGAAGAAAATCGACCCGTTTTGGTACCACGGCGAGTGTTCCGGGAGAACGGGCATGTTCCCGATAACTTATGTGCAGGTTTGTTCACCAACATTGCGAAAACAACACAATATTGCTATATTTACACTTAATACTATTTAGGTGTTTAAGATGGACCAACCGTGTAAGTTACATCGCTGTGTCTGCTTTCGCCGTAAAGCAGAAGTGTATTACTGTATTCCGGATTAAACGACACTATATTTAGTGTATTCATTGTGTAAACAAGATGTTATATTCCAGTTTTCAGGGTGCCGAAAGTATAACTTACCACCGGGTTAATGATATAGTCCGTAATATTTTATATACGTTAACCGAAAGAGTTTTGACTAGCGTAATGTTAAATGGCTGAATACGCATTCGAGTCTAATTGCACTGCTTGTCGCTTTATTGATTTTTAAAAAATAAAATTAAAAAAAAGTTAATTCAATCGGAATATTTTCTATCAATTAATTGTGAGTTAATAGGCCACGCCCTCATTTTAATCCCGAAAATGTTTAGAAGTTTCTCATTACCTAAAAAAATTGTCTTGTGGTTATTTTTTTAAGGGTTTAGACATTTTATAGCAAAATGACTGAAATAATCTATTCTGCTAATATTAAAAAAAAAACTACTGATAAAGTTGATGAAGTTTTGCATTAATATAGCATATGCATATATACATTAAGCTAACATTAAAATATGGTATGAATCACTCAAATATAATAAAAAATGTATTTTAAAAATCTGCCATTTGCGATCCATCCCGGCATGCGACGCAAAAACTCTCGGGCCCGCAAGAAAATAATAACGGATATATATATTTCATTAAAATAATATTATAATAGTAATTATATATATCACACAGATAAAACCGCGGGACAATGCTAGTTTTAATAACTTTATATGTATATCTACTATAATTGGATATCTCACATTGCTTCGTCTATTCAATAGAAATGAAGAACGTAATAAAATAATTGTGCTAAAGTTAAAAAAACTCCTAAAGCAATCTATAAGATCAAATACTGAACAAAATGAATCGAAGCAAGTGAAATGAGTTGATTTTTTCGAGAGAGAAATTCAAATAGCCGCTACAGCTTTTGTGTCCGTTAAGTGGAAAAAGTATTTCAGTAGTTATCTTTCGCTTCTGTTAAAGTGATTTATCAATCGACTGTGAACTTAAAAGAAGCTGCTCTGGTAGCTGGTCTTTTATTGGAACGTTTTAATGAGGAAAGTGTTTTTTTTTTTCATTAAATGGTATTGTTATGAACTGCCTCCGTAGCTTAGTGGTAAGGCGTGCGATTAAGAAATTGGAGGTCGCAGGTTTGAATCTCGCGGGGGCTCGACAACTTTTCGTTGTTGTTTCCTAGTTGGTTAGGACAATGCGGGCTGATCCGATTGCCTGTAAAGTGAGATGATCCAGGTAAAATGTCGATCCCGTTCCTTATCTCTCCCGTCGTGTCGGTTTTCCGTCCCATCGGGCTTTGAGAGTATAAAGGAAAAGGGAGTGCATCTGAGTTTGCGCGTACACTTGTGCACTATAATATCTCCTGCGCAGTTGGCTGATTACTAATATAGATCGGCCGCCGTAGTCGGATTCGACTAGGAGGACGTTATTGTCGTTATAAAAATTATTAGTTGTGTTTTCGTGTCGTTAAAACAATATTAGATAACTATTAAAATATACAGATATTGTAACGATTTTTTAAGTAAAGCTTAAAATATTTCACGGGGTTTAAAGGATATAATAGGCTTGAAAGGATTTTAGCGGTTGGTAAGGTAGTAAAGGCGAAGCTGACGGCTACTAACAAATGTTGTACTAAAACATAAGAAAAAATAACCACCGTTACATATACTTAATGAATACAATATTTATTTGTGTTATCCCACCTGGTTGGTGATAGGGCCTTCAAATAATACTGATAATAATCTGTCCATTGAATGTAGTTTAACCTTCGGATTGTGGCTGATGTCTGTTACTAAAACGTTAATCAGCTAATCTGATATCTAGAAAGCTGTAAAAAGATTGACATAGAACATAGCAATAATAGATTAGGTCAAGCTTAAAGACAAATATTACATTTCCATGCGTCAGTGATCGCTATGAAATGACTGGTAAAAGATTTTGTATGTCATTGCGTTAAACCCGTAACGATAGTCATAATGTAAATCCGCAATTGTGTTCCAATTTGAAGAGCACCGTAGTAGTTCAGCGTATTTATTGGGACAAGAGGTAAGATTGTTTGTTGTCTTAGAGGCGGGTTTGAGCGTCGTGAAGCGTGATCATGGCAGGTTGAAATTGCTTCTTTACTCGTTTGATGGTTCAATCCAAATACATAATTAAATGTCGACCCAAAATTGACATGAGAAATGCTAGAGCTAAACACTTCTGTGTTCCGGTTTGAACGGCACCGTAGCGAGCGTATTTACTGGGTAAACGAGATTAACATCCTATGTGTCACGGCAGGCAGCGCGTTGGTGATACCGGTGTTGCTGATGTCAATGGACGTCGGTGACCACTTTCCATCAGGTGGCCCGACTGTTCGTTTGCCTGCGTAGGCAATAAAAAAAACGCAAAATTTTTAATATATGTTTTCATACATTTTGTCGGGTGTTGGGTGAAAAGTTCTTGTATATTCAATTGATTTAATATATTTTTCAGGTGGTAATACCGCTGCCGACAGCGACCGCTCTCTGCAAAGCCCTCTACGACTTTAGGATGTCCGCGCCGGACGAGGAGGGCTGTCTGGCCTTCGACAAAGGTGAATAAATACAAAAAACTATTGTATTATGCAGAAAAATCAATACTTATATATATTTTTTCTATATTAGATCCAGTTTAGACATGAAATCTACGTATACAAGATAAATAGATATTGGAAATTAAGAAAACAGTGTAATGCATAACAACGAAGTGGACGTGAGCATACGCATGGCATTCTCAAATTAATAACTACCAAATCTATGTGTACGAAGCCATTTTGTTTTTATTAGAGTATTGCACACTTCGATTCGATTCTAGACCAATAAGCCGATTTTAACACACATTAACACACACACATCATCAGCCTGTGTTAGTCCGCTGTTGGACATAGCTTCCCCTAATACACACCTATCCATTAGGGGGTTTCGGACTGTATCCCACCACGCTGGTCCAATGCGGGTTGGTGGGTGGACCGAATTTTTACATGCCCATCCGACGCATGGATCACCTTACTTTCCAGATGATGGGATGATCGGCCCAAATTGCCCTAACCAACTAGGAAACAACTTAGAAAATTTGTTGGGTCCCTGCAGGATTCGAACCCACGACCTCCGGTTTCTAAAGCACACGCCCATACCACTAGGCTACGGAGGAAATATATGCATATAAATAGATACGGTGCAAAACCCCCTAATGAATAGGGTGTATTAGGGAGGCCTATGTCCAACAGTGGACTATCACAGGCTGATGATGATGTTGCAAACTTCGATTCTATTCTAGATAAGTCGATATTATGCTAATATGTATTTCATTGTCTATTCCAGGAGCGATAATAACCGTGCACAGGCGAGTGGACGAGAACTGGGCCGAGGGAAGGATGGAGCAACGCGTCGGCATATTCCCCATAGCTTTCGTTGAGCTCAACCAAGCGGCTAGGCAGCTCATGAACAGGTGATTGCTTATATATATTCTAGTAAACAAAATCTATTAATAATCAAACGCTTAATAACTAGACACTAATGGTTCTCGAGGCGTTCAGATATATATATATATATATGTATACTTCCTGTGACTCTGTACTCGTGGTAATATTTGAAAAAAGTATTCTTTGCAATGGTCATTGAAATATAAATAAATTTATAAATTATTACACAACTTCAACAACACATGTATAAAATTTTAAATACTTATTTTATAATTGTGTATTAATAATCAAAATGTATATCCGATAATTTTAAAAGGTTTACATTAAAAAAAAACCCCGTTAAGTTAGTTTAGCTGGTTCTTTTTAGGTTAGATGCGTCCTTTCCCGATCCTGTGGTAACGTTTTTTACAATCAATTAGCAAGTGTATAAATATATGTGAATACTTCTAAATGAACAAAGACATTGTAATTTGAAATAGTGCCCACGTAATGCTTAAGCAATAAAAGCAAACATATTTACGCCCTTAAGTTATGATATTAAATAATCATAGGCTCGTGCTCGTGACGTCCATTAATGTTCGTTGTATCCACAGCGCCCCCCTGAGCCGGCCCGTGCCGCCGCTCCCCGAGCAGCCGCGCTCGCACTCGGAGCAGCGCCACCACGCCCCGCAGCCCTTCCAGCCGCCCCCGCAGCGCCACCAAGCCGCCCCCTCGCAGACCTTCCACCACCCCCACCAGAACTACCCGCAGCCCCAGGCCCTCGCCTCCCGCACCATCATGGAGCCCGCCAAGACCAAGATCGACCTCGTCCAGTACATAAACACCCACAACAAATCCCACCAGACCATGAGCGTCCAGAGCATCTCCCACCCGCACATAGACTTCAACCGCCTCCGCGGCACGAAATTCGAGAACTACTCGACGTCCTTCAAGCCGGACACGACGTACCAAAACATTCGTTCGCACGACCACTTCCCCATATCGGTCGGGTTCACCGCGAACAGCTCGGACTCCAGCTCCAGCGTCAACACCAATTCGGTCGTCAGTTCTACGACCACTCCCAACACCAGTTCGAACACCAGCACTTGCGAGAGCACCGAACCCAGTCTGCCCGGTTCGCCGGATAATAACACCGAGCGAAATGCGACCGTATCTACACAGAATACGGTTCAAGATTCGACGCCCGACGCGAACGAAAGTCAGGAGACGGACACGCTGTTGAATACATCGATGGGTGTATTGAGCCTTAACGAAAGCTCGACGGCGACTAATACCTCGCTCAACGTGAGCCTTCCACCGTCAGAGAGTCCAAAATTGAACGCGTCCGCCGCGAGCAATTGCTCGCAGAACCAAAACGAATCGCAGGAAAGTGTAAGCAATAATGAGCTTTCACGACTGGACGTACCTTCTTCGTCTAAAAACGTGATTCGATCGAGTGGACCCGATTCGTTGCTCAATTTCGGCCTCGGACTCCAAGCTGCGCTATCGCCCTCGCATGCGAAAGACTCGAATTACTTGTCCAGATCGCATAGAGATCATCATCATAGAGAGCAGAAACGGCACAGTTTGACGCCGTCTACGCATTTGCAGGGAAATCATACGCCTCAGAACAGGTATGTAGTTCGGGTATATATATTTTTTTAATTTAATAGGCAAGTATTAGTGCGTATAATAAAATGACTTTGATCTAATTCATTAAGAATTATAAAACAGTAGGTATTGTGTCACTGGGCTGACTAGGGCGTTGTCCCGGTGTCTATGCCGGTTTGAAGGGCATTGTACTGGTATAACGTGATGCAGCAACACCCTGTTTTGGAGTTGATTTAAGAATTAATTATGAATAATATTTTTAATGATTTATTTATTTATTATCAATGATTTAACTTATCGCTTTAATTTTATGTGGTTGCGCAATATTCCAACAATAACTGAAAAATTTATCCTAGTTTTGATTATACGCAAAAAAATAACGTATCAGCGAAATTGTGCAATTCTGTAGCCGAAAATTTATTTTACTTTCCCTTTTTTTTACATGAATCTATTTATTGAACCATGTTACCTCCAACAACGTCCGTTGCGTCATCAAATTCGCTATATCCTATTTCTGTTTAATAGATTTTAACAATAAAATATATGTTTTATAAACTCTCCAGGCACTCTGCCGAGATCCTAGCGACCAGTCTCCTGGATCATGCCCCCGAGATGAACAGGAAACGAGATGGCGAGAGGCGGCGGCGTCGTTCCAGGAGCAACGAGCGACCCCTCCCCGCAGCCTATATTGCCTTATATCCTTACAAACCTCAGAAGTCTGACGAATTGGAGTTGAAGAAAGGAGGTGATTTTATTTGAAAGTTGTTTTTTAAACATATATTATAATAGACTTAAATACTAATTATAGTATTATACTTTAAGATACTAGCTTAAAATATAATACACTTTGACTTTTACAAGGGAACATCTGGGATAATCAAGTTAAGCATAAGAAATTATTTATCTGTATATTATTCATAAATCATTATCGAAGATATATTTTAATTTGCGTACAATCGTCGAAGGCACCGAATAGTTTTACACCCATCAGAGGTCGTTAATAAGATCAATGGGTCATTGCGGTTGCATCATCAGTCTTTGATAGTCCACTGCTGGACATAGGCCTCCCCTAATACACCCCTTTCCATTGGGGGGTTTGGACCGTATCTCACCACGCTGGTCCAATGCGGGTTGGTGGGTGGACCGACTTTTTACATGCCCATCCGACGCATGGATCATCTTACTTTTCAGACAACTGGGTGATCGGCCCAAATTGCCCTAACCAACTATGAAACAACAATGAAAATTTGTTGTGTCCCCGCAGGATTCGAACCCACGACCTCCGTTTTCTAAAGCTCACGTCTATACCACTAGGCTACGGAGGCATTGCGGTTGCTTCACTGAATATATTTTCAGTGCGATAGTTGACTGAACTGCCCTTTGAATATACGCAGCGGTGTACACGGTGACGGAGCGCTGCCGCGACGGCTGGTTCAAGGGCTGCAGCGAGAGCGCGGCGCAGCGCCTCGGCGTGTTCCCCGGCAACTACGTGGCGCCCGCCGCCTCGCCGCAGCCGCAGCCGCAGCCCAGGAAGCACGACAAGGTGCGTACATTTCAATTATAATAACGAACCCTGCACTGAAGTCGCTAAAATGTTCAAATTCATCCCCTAACCTCTGCTTCGAAAGGCTAAATACTAAATACCTGCAGAATTGTTAGGAAACTTCTGCCTATACATTATGAAGGTTTTTTTCTATTGAAAATATTTTTACTCGGCCAAAAGCCCGTAAAAATATTAAGACCCCCTGATAAGGTAAAAAATAAAAAAGATGTAAAATATAAATAATAATAATAATTTTAAAAAAGCGTCGCTTTCGGACACCGCTTGCATCGACTACATGTTCCTCTCTTTTTCGACCCAACCCCCGGCCGTTTGGTCTCTTAAGGACTCCCGTCTGGCTGAGATGTATCTATACATTTACTGTGTATTATATTTATAACTTTATTATTTCTATATACGTAATGTTTTATTTATTGTCATAAAAATAAGAAAAGAGGGTTAGTCCCAATAAACCTCGCACAAGATTCGAGGCGCCTAGGACTCCATGACGTATTTATATATGTACTGATTATTACGTTTATTGCTTTATTATTCCTATATAATCGTCTCAGCCAGATGAAAGAATTCTTAAAAAAAAACGTTCAATCAATCCCGCACACTAATCAAGAAATAAATGCACATATAAAAAAATCTACTCTACAAAAACAACGTAAACGTTCTGGTATCATGCTGAATAATATCTGAAAATTATATGGACGAAGATATCCTTTGAAAGTGGAGCGGTAGAACTATTCGAAGATAAGTGTACCGACACCAAAAACCCTGGAATCTATGTGAGAGAAGGTGTCAGTACTCGTCTTCCCAAACTAATTAAATTATAAATATAGTGATTACATTATTTTCGGGTGGTTGCTGTATCAGTAGAATTATTTAAAGGTAAGGGGTACGCCCAAACCAATACAATCTGGAATCTTTGTTAAATAATAAGGAAGCGCGAAAAGGTAGTAAGGACGCGAATTATCTGGAGTTTATGTTAAAAAAGGCAATAGTATTTTTCCTTCGAAGGTGGTAGGTAATTTGGGGTAGATTGTCTGAGACTTGAGTAGGCAAAGGGTTCGGAAAGGATCTGGAATTTATGTTAACTAAGACATTAGCAGCCCGATAAGCACAACAAGGTATGAAGGCCGAAAATCTTTAATTATATATATATTAGTGTCCGAAAATCAAGCCGAAACCGAAACTGTTTTCAGAAGTTGTCATGTTATCAAAATTAAACGAAATTGTAGAGAAAGTAAGTGTATCATTAGTACAATCGAGCTCAGATGCATCGAATTTAGTTCAGACAACCATTTCAAGTTACCTAAAACAGATTGATGATTCATCTAGAATGACGAGAAGGGACCAAAGTAGTGAGAAGAACATATTTACTCCTTGGAAACAAAAATAAATAAACACTGGAAACATGGCATAGCTCAGATATTTGTTATTTAAATTAAGAGAAATAATCGATTCTCTTTACTTTTGATTTTGATGGCATGTTTTCTCGAAAGTAAAGAAAACCAAGTTCCGGCTTGTAATTAAAAACATGTGTAAAAAAATTTACGACACGTGAGATTTAACGCGGATTTGGAGGCAACATAGGAGGAGTCTACTCTGCCCTATTACATTGTCACAAGGAGGAGGAGCTTCTCAATTTAGAGTATGCAGGACGAGCACGGAAGACGAATATTGTTGCAGCCGCTCATCGACCTCATGCCTTTCAAGAAAATGCTGTCAAATATGGACATAACTCTTTTGAGCGACCGATGAATTACCATCTAATACGTAATTCGAGAAAAGAGCGTTTGAAAACGTTCAGCTATTATCTGTGAATAAATTCCAAAAAGTTGTAAAGAATCGTTTGTGTGTTAAAGGATATTATTACTGCAATGATAGATAACCCACCCTGGTAATGAAATTCATCAAAAATTACTTAAAGAGGGAATAAAAGTCCCGTGATTTTTTATGACGTTCTATTTCTAAACCAGTCATAGTTTATTTGACAAGATTATCTTATTGATATAAGAAGGTGTAATGCTTCAATATGGAATAAAGATCATATGGATATTCAAGCCATATTGACACAGTTTTTAAAAACGAGAAAAGTCCCCGCAAGGTTGCTGCTGAGAATCAAAAACAAAATCGACTTGCCATTTCGTTTGTAACAGTGGATGGAATATGGGTTCATCCTTTTATTCAAGAGACAAAACGGAAATCTTCGCAATGTAAACGGCCATTCCCACCTACCCCGAAAAATGGCTGACAAGGCCTCAATATTTTGGGAGTCAGAAGTGAAATTGTTAATTGATAACCTGGAGCGTGGAGAAACTTTAACAAGTTATAATGTAGCTTTAAATCCCAAGTTGAGAGTGCCGTCACTGATAAAAAAAGATGAACATCGTAGAGTTGTATCGTTTCATCTTGATATCGCCCCCGCACATAGGTTGGCAGTAGCGATGGCTGCCATTCAGCAACCTGACTTCGAATTGGTTGGCCATCCCCTTATTCACCTAGATGTATCTGGCACCTAGTTGCTTTTCATTTTGTCACAAATGATCGCTGGAGTCAGTGTGTAAAGAATATGCAAAAATGAGAGTCCGATCCGAAACTGTTTTTCCGGCGAAACCAAAACCGAAACCGAAGTTCGCTATGGTTCAGTTTCTGGCACGAAATACGAAACTCACGCGATCAAGTATAAAAATTCTTGAAATACTAAAAATATGGAGCCTTTATGCCTATTATTTTGCTTTATTTATCAAGTCATAGGCTATGGACATCAGTTATATTAAACATGTGGTAATCAGTTTATTTCAGTTTAATAATATTTTTATGTAAAGTTTTGCTAATAATGTTTTTTTTTTCAATATGAGTTACGTTAATAAATAAATTATAATGTGACTGTTGCATTAAAGACAATGAGTATTGGATTATTTGAAAATGTTATGATTAAAAACTTTGGTTTGTATTTCTTAGAATTTCCAGATGGATCTAAAAGTTAAAAATGTGATAGAATATAATGACTATGTCAAGCTTTTAATAAAAATTTATTTTTCTACATAATCTCGAGTTGCACCCTACACGCAAGTCCAGCGTTCCAAGTTTCCAATGCTTCATTTCCTTTAAAAAGTATTGTCTTGGTCCTGCAAAAGGTCACCACGTATCGTGACTTGTTATATATAGTTTTACACATGTTTCCTCTTAGTATTTATCAATTTGAGAGAAGATGAAAATAGCTAGCGCCAGATCTGGTGAATGAGGATGCTCAACCAATTGTACGCTAGCATGCTGAAGGTGGCCATCGCTAATGCCAACCTATGCGCCGGTACATTGTCAAGATGAAACAGCTCGCCCGTTCAAAGTTTGCCTCTTTTAGTCATTGACGGCATTTCTCAGCTTCAGTATTAAGCTGCATAATCTGTAATGATGGTTCAAGCATTTAGTTAACTGCAAACACAATATCCCTTTTGAGTCCCTGTAAAATATTGAGGCATCAGCATAAAATCTTCTTAAACGAATCAACGATAGTCTTCAAGTCGATTTTGTTTTGATCTGACCAATCTGTGGACTTTTCTATATTCAAAACTTTGTGTTATATGTTGAGACTAAATGAATCTTTTTGGATTAGTATCAGATGGTAATGCTTAATGCAATAAAGATTATTGGATATTCAAGCATATTCTACATTGTTTTTAAATCGATGGACAGTCTCGCAACGTGTTGTCTTCCTGACGTTCTCACTAAATTAAAACGACTTGCACATTCGATTTAACATGATGAATGTTCTCTCTCTTTGCTCAAGGAGACAAACTTGCTTTGTTAACTTTTCAAAGTGGTTTAATGACAGGTCGCATTCCTTTCTTTTCTAACATTCACACATAGAAAGCTGAAAGGCTCATATTTGAGAGTCAAGAGACTGAAGATTTTATTATTAACTGAGCGTGAAAAACTATGAACAATTCAGTAATTGTATTTTTTTACAGATCAATTGTTCTCATATTGTCCTCACTCGTTCAGAAAGATGACATCTAGTTTATCTTTCAACTTGATTTGTCGACTAAATCGACTGAGTGTTGAGCATGATACGATTTAACTTTCGCCTATTTAGAACCTGACACTGCAATTGGTTTGGCAACGTTTCATTGCCGAAACTGATCTTGCACTGAGTTGTTTGTCAACTTGCCGAAACGACACTGAAGTCTCGTGTAGGAACTATCAAAAAAGTAATATTTAAGTTATCAATCCTCATTACATTCTATCTCATTCTTACTACTTTTTAATCTCTTCTCAGAACTACAAATATAAACCAAAGTATTAACTAGTAAGATCTCAAATATCAATATTGTAACTAACACAAAAGTAACAATTAGTAATGTTACTGTTGCGTTACAATGTTTATTTCTGTTTGAGATTGAATTTAAAAATAATTGTTTTAAATTAAATATTTCTTTACATAAAAAAAATTACCAACTTAAAACCTAATATCTGCTCCATTTCATGTCTTAGTTAATGTAGAATAATGGGTAAAAGTCAGTCATTAAGATTTTATTTTGAAGAATGTTTAGTTATTTCGCGAAAGTGCACGTTTTCGGTTTCGGCCGGAAAACCAGTTTCGGTCGGACTCTAATATATATATATATATTAGTAGTAGGTATACCGGTAGAAATTATCGAAGATATAAGGTGTAACGTTTGAATAATTCGAAGGTATATCGAGACCAAATATTATCTGGAATTCATGTGAACAAAGACGTGGATTTGTGGGGTCTTACACTAAATGTCGTATGTACAGGACATATTAATTTCCTTCAGGTAAATGTTTTGTTTTAGTTTTTAATAAAAAAATATATCCTTTCAGACTGTTGCTGCCCAAGTGCCTTTCAAGAATGCACAGGCGCCCCCGGACGCCCCGCCGAGAGCGGCAAGCCCCACCGCAGGTTTGCTAATACACCGATATATATACAAGTATAATATACCCCACTTAAGTTATTTATCCCCAAACCAAAACTCGTCTCTTTAAATTATGCCTAAGTCGATGTTATTTTACGTCATTTTCGTCATAATAATACAACTATATACGTCTTGTGATTACAAGGCTAATCTGTTTTGATTTTATTGTATTCTGGTTTAAAGGGTGCCGTACCTAGTGTAATTACTGCTGAAAGCATACGTAAAGTAAATAATTATTAAAAATTATTAAAGAATTATTAATATTAAAGCGCTATTTTTTCAGACGAGTTGCGTCTTGCGCTATTTTTATGGGTATAGCAACACGTGACAGATTATTTTTATTTATCTTAATCATGTTTACATGCTATAAAATGTGATAATAATTTTACTTATATCAATTGTGGCGTATGTTTTGTGAACATTTGCACATGAATAATATTTTATTTTTACTGTTATTATGCTTCATAATTGAGCTGTAAAAGTAACGAAAGCCAGCCTACCAGCGTTACTATGAACGTGTGTTCGTTACTATAAAAACCAGTACTCGTACTCGCATAATTTGCAAATGATTGTAACTGAGGAAAAATATTTTTGTTTGAAGTGAAATCAAACATTTTAAATATATTCAAAACAAAAGTAATTTGATTTAAATATATCAAAAGTTGAGTATTATTGCTATATCATTTAAAATTGCGATATATACGAGTAACGAAATGGGTTTGTGTGTACCGTTACGTATTTAGATACTAGATGGCGTATCCGTTACTCAATACCGAATACATACGTTCATACAGCTCTAACTCTGTAATATTAATGAACAATTTTCTTTTTCGCAGCACTGCAACCGCTGACTTACCCCTGGAATGTACAAGTGCCTCAAACACAACAGAACACACCAAGAGCTGAAAAGGAGAAGGTAATAAATTAAATAGGTTTTAATAAATATTAGAAGTGTTCTCTTCTCAAGAGAAAGATGCACCGCGGTGGTATACCTAACTAGCTAGTCAATTTACGAACGAGGAAGGGGTCGCCGAGACTCCGGACCCAACGGGGTCCCGACATCCAACCTTACACACCACACAAGTAGGGATAGCACACACTCACCTGTAGTTCGCCCTCGCTTACGAGCACAGCGACACACACACACCGCGTATACTAGATACACCCGCGTTCCAGGGCGGTTCTCACCGCCCCCAGCAATCGATTAATACAGTCGCCAGACCGTCGCCGTCCCGGTCCGTAAACCGATTGTCGACGATCCTTGGGAGACATAAACAAATGCCTAACCCAGGTACCTTCTGTACGTGTGGCCCTCATTTTTAGCAAAAAATGTGGGCCACCTAGTTCGTGAGGACGGGACATACTCGCGAACTCTGTGTAAGATGAAGCTTACTATAGACATGAGTCTGGAAGCATAACTTCAAGGATAATAAAAAAATAAAAAAAAGGTCAATTTACACATAGAATTTACGATAATAAAGTAAAACAGTAAAAATAGTCCCTCGTTTTGGCGGGTTGAGCTTTAAACGTGGGGTTATAAAAGGCCCTGGTACACCAAAAGCCATGCGTCGCATGGGCATGTAAGAAGTCAGTCCACCCACCAACCCGCATTGGTCCAGCCTGGTGGGATGCGGTCCAAATACCCCCTGATGGAGAAGCCGTGCATTAGGGGGGGAGTCGAACACCAGCTGATAATGATGATTACGCCAAAAAGATGTTCGCTTTGAGGCCCCCTTATTATTCAATAATATCCATTGTTCACTCACTACATATTTTCACTTCAGAAGGAGAAATCAAAAGCGGAGAAGTCGTCTATATCTACCGGCGTTAGTTTAATGAAGCGATTGGCCGCTATGAAGAAATGCAAATCTCCCCCACCGGTGGGCTACAGTATGGACAATCCCGTATTCGAAGATGGACCCGGACCATCGCTTACCGCGCCACATCCGGTGCACGTTAGGTGAGTCTGATTTACAATGTCACTTTTTTATACAAACAATTGGAGCATCATTTGTTTACTTACAAATTTAAAGTATTAATTATTTAGTAACTTGCAAATTACTTGTGACAATAAATAGCTATTATAAAATATTCAACTATATCCCAAAGTTTGAAATAAAAGTGAACTTTAAAATACTACCGCTAATAACACTACACATATTACTGATTTTAGAAAATGTATGGACATTTTAACCGTTTGTTTGTTCTTGCATCACGCATTTGTGTGCTTGCACCCGTGTAACATTTAGTGCTCAAGTCTGTTTCAAATGCAATGTACACTATATATGATTTTTTTTAATCTGTATGATAAACTTGTCAAAGTAACAATAACAACTATTTAAAACTTAACTCCATCATCATCGGCCTGTGTTAGTTCAAGGCTGGACATATGCCTCCCCTAATGTTCTCCTTTTCAATTAGGGGGTTTTTGGACCGTATCCCACTAGGCTAGTCCAATGTGGGTTGGTGGGTGGACTAACTTTTTACATGCCGCATGGATTATCTTACTTGTCAGACAACTGGGTGATGGCCAATTGTCTTAACCAACCACAAAACAATGATAACACAAAGTAGTTTTCCCCGTGGATTCGAACCAACAACCACCGGTTTATAAAGCAAGGGCCAAGCATAAACAAAATAAGCTTAAAATGAAATATGAAAGTGTTTCGCAATTGAAACAGTACTGAGCTCATATTAAACATGCACCCATTGATCTTTTCGTGTGTCACCTCACCGACTAATTGTAATATAAATCACCCTAATCTTAGGATATTATCTAGCTGATAGCAGAATGTTTGTGAATATTCCTCTCCTGTAATGGATGCTTCCTTTAGTTTAGATTGCTTTTGACGTGACAACGTCTTATAAATTGGTTCAAGATAGGTAAGCGCTCTCGAAAACTGTGTCACATTACCGCTCACGTAACGCTCTCCATAAGCAACCATAGGAGAAAGTGAGAGGGACGCGTCTCTCTTACATATGCGCAGTCGGCCTGCTTAAGTGAAAGAGAGACAGAGAATGAAAGGGTTGATCCTTCTTCCTACTATACGAATGAATATTCACGTTACAATCATTCTACGACTAAAAGACGTTGTCACGTATAACTTACCGTATACCAGGTTTTTCTTATGGTAGACCATCCATAACTCATCTTGAATATTTCCTTAGATCCCCTTATTCGTAATCCTGGCTCTATTATAAGTTGAGACGTACATGTTAATATTAGTACATGTTCTGTGTATGATAGTTTTTAGCGAAATTAATGAATAAACGATAAAAATTATGTTTTAGTTTAGTTTTAATAAATGAACCAATGTTTTGCTTAATTTAATATGTAAATTATTAAATATAAATCTTTTTTTGACCTATGTTACTCTTGAGTTGATCCTATGTTGTTAAGAATTTTTCAGTGCTTTTTTTTCCTTATATCGTGAGTGGAAACAGGCGTCGTTTTCTCGAATTTTTTGTTTGTTTTCAAACCTATACAGGATTGTCTCATGGTACTGTATTTAATCTTCTTCTTCGTCGTTTGTGCTAAAATAACAAATACAAAGATTGTAGCAATACAAAAATACGCTTTAAATTTGTGCAGTAATATTTTACTTTTGTTGGTGACGCCAGTGTAGTCTACGACTATCACCTATATTTTTCTGTCTCATAGATGATCAGACATAGTGATCTGCCCCCAGAATTGTCACATTAGTATTATTATTTTTTTCGTAGGACTTACAGGTGTTATTAGTAATAAGACTATAAAATCTCCACTGTCCAAAGTCTTGGCTCTTCAGTAGGTCGATTAAAATTGGGATCACAGGCATTATACGTCCACAGACGGATATTTGAAGTGTGTTAAAACGAGTCGCCTGTATGCAAGCGTTTTAATGACTATATGAGGGGGTTGTATGATATATAGGGTGATAAAAATAAGGTCAAAGGCATACAGTGTGTACGGTATGATAGATCCGGGTCGTGCCCGTCGCAGCTGTTGCGCGCGCTGCCCTCGGGCGTGGGGGAACGCGCCCGGCAGAAGGAGCGCGCCGCCATGCTGGCGCTGCACGACCAGCGAATGCACAGGTTCGCTAAGGAAGCTTCCAGAACGTTCTGGAACACGCTCGCGTGCACTGGGCGCTTGGTGAATGTTCCGGAAACTTCTAGAACGTTCCAGAACTCTTATCGGGTGTTGAAGACGCTTCTAGAACGTTCGAGAACTTTTTTGAATGTCCCAGTACCTACTCTTTCGAACGTTCCTCGACTCTCTCGCATGTATCAGAGCTTTCGCTAACGTTCTTGAACATTCTCGTACGTTGTGGAAGATTTTAGAATGTTCCAGAAGTTTCTCCCGCTCTGTTCCTGACCTAAAACATAGAGACTTTTTCGGTATTCTCTCAAAGTTGTTTGTTTAATTTTTGTTGCGAATGAGATATATAAATTATTCCAAAATTTTAAGAAGCTCCTTAAAACTTTCTTTTTTTTTGTAGTTGGAGTTTTAAACAAAGAGATTAAGACCTTTCTGGAAGAACTTTCTACATATTGTCAATAATAATTTATTCCTTCTATAGCCCTATAAAAAGCTTACTAAAGTCACCTATATTGAGCGACCATAAAATATTCCTTATTCATAATTATTTCTTCCATCATGAATGAAATAATCAACTTCCTTTGTTTAATATTAAAGAGTATTAGTAATTATTATAAAGCGCGGTACAAAAATTTCTGTAAGATTTTTGGCATTTGCTACAAAAGTTAAGTACAATAACGTCGAGGACTTCTGGAACGTTCTACGAAAAATCGTTGTATGCGTTGCGTGTTCCATTTTGAAGCTTTTGCCGACATAATAAGGTCTCTATTTGCATGACTGTTGTGGCGGGAGGATGCGCGCTTCGAATATTTGGTGTATTTGAGAAATCTTTGCATTCTGTGGTTTCATATTCTTCCCAGAGAGTAATTTATAATCGATATATATCAGGCGTATTGTGAATATTGGTCATATATTTATTTTCTTGGTTCTTGCATGTTACTGCTTGGGTTATTTAATTTTTATTGTGTAAGGCGAATCGTTGATTATTATTTTTAGTTGCATATGCACGTTCTGCCAATATTTTTTTTTCACTCAACTAATTTTCACTTTCATGGTGGTAAATGTATTAACCGAACATGCTTTTGGAATTATTATAACATATTTTTCAAACAAACAACATATTTTTCTATGATTTCATATTGATATGTGTGTACAATATATATATTCATAGCTCTCCTGTAGTTTGACGCTTTGTTAAATGTCTTAATTAATTAGTCCAATGCATGTATTTGAAGAAATCAGGTATCAAGTAAATAATAGTTTTAAAATCCAACAATTTATTAGTGAAATATATCATAAGATTACATCAAAAAAAAAATTACCAAAATGTCTATTATTTTATACGGTTTTATGCTTTTTTCGTGTTTAATTACTTTTACGTGTTTTAATATCATACTAGTCCTTTTAGACCCTTTCTCAATACGTAAAACTATATGAAATAATTAGATATGGCACTTATTAAAAATAAAAACTATGGCATGAAAATGACGTCATACGTTATTATATGTCGATGACAGCTGATGACAGTCGATCAATTAAGACTTATTATGACATTATGCTGCTGAGGTAACGTTGTCAAGAACTGCTTCATATCTTTTTTGGCTGAGGTATGGATTAAAGTATCATCATCATCATCATCAGCCTGTGATAGTCCACTGCTGGATATAGGCCTCCCCTAATACACCCCTATCCATTAGGGGGTTTTGGACCGTACCCCACCACGCTGGTCCTATGCGGGTTGGTGGGTGGACCGACTTTTTACATGCCCATCCGACGCATGGATCATCTTACTTTTCAGACAATTGGGTGATCAGCCCAAAATGCTCTAGCCAACTAGGAAACAATGAAAATTTGTAGAGTCCCCGCAGGATTCGAACCCACGACCTCCGGTTTCTAAAGCACTCGCCTATACTTCTAGCCTACGGAGGCAGTTAAATTATAATTTGTTATTAAATTATTAGGAATTATTAAAGTATAATTTGTTTAAATAATGAATAAAAAGAAACGAACACGAGGCAAAAAAGAATAATATTTTGTTTTGTTTTTTCTCGTTTCAAATTAACAATATATTGTTTTTAAATTATGGATTTGATTACTCTTGTTTTAACCGTAATTGTACGATGATATTTAGTCAAATGTATTTACAAAACTTTTTAGACAAAGATTATTGATTCTTGTCCTGTTTTGGATCTATTGAAATTAAATTCAGTTTTGTATAATCAACAATTGATGTTTTTGCAAATAAAAGGAGATAATAAAACACTGTTCATTCAATAGCAGAGCTAGCAACGATGGTCCGTGGCAGAGTCAACACAGGAAGTCTCAGTCGTTGGACGTCACCGTCGCCAGGAGGGACAGGCATCACTCGCAACCGCTGAAAGAGAGGTGAATACCGCGTACATCGTAGTTATAGATACTGGTGGTAGGTCCCCTTTTTACAGGAGACCGTCTGGGTGGGTACCACCGCGGTGCCTATTTCTGCCGCGAAGCAGTAGTGTGAAAACACTGCTGTGTTCCGGTTTGAAGGGCACCGTAGCCAGCGTATTTACCGGGTAAACGAGACTTAACACCCTATGTCTCACGGTAGGCAGCGCGATGGCGATCATGGGACGTTAAGTTTCGTTTATCTGGTAATTACGCTGGTTACGGTGCCCTTCAAACCGGAATACAGTAATGAATACAGGCGGCAGGCAAAAAACCGCGATGGTGCTGTCCCAGACGGTCCGTTGTAAATTAGAGACCTAGCGCCTTTACTGAATATTTTATTTGCTCACATAAATCAAAGAATAGATGTAATCATCATCATCATCATCATTGTCAGCCTGTGTTAGTCCACTCTTGGACATATCCCTCCCCAAATGCACGCCTTCTTCATTAGGGGATTTATGGGCCGTATTCCACCACGCTGATCCAATGCGGGTTGGTGGGTGGACCAGGATGGGTGGACAGGCATGGATCATTATACTCTCAGACAAGACAGGATTCGAACCCCCGACCACCAGTTTCTAAAGCACGCGCCTACCACTAGGCCTACGGAGGCAGACGGTCTGTCAATAAAGGCTGGTATTAAATGAGTGACATTATCATATCCATTAATATGAAGCTTTATTGATAAGTGTAAAATGTGTAAATAATATATGTAAAATATAGCGATGTATAAGTACTGAAGCTGTATTGAGTGAGTGTTATATGAAGTACGTACTTTTCAAAAAAAATTACGAAGGACAAACCGTTCTCTCGCTACATCTGTAGTAACCACAACTATATACTAATAAAAAATTTGTAATTAATCGCGTCCAGATTCCGCTGCATCGCCCCCTACCCGCCCAACTCCGAGTACGAGCTGGAACTGCGCGTGGACGACATCGTGGTGGTGACGCGCAAGCGAGGCGACGGCTGGTACAAGGGCACGCTGCAGCGCACCGGCCGCACCGGCCTCTTCCCCGCCTCCTTCGTGCAGAGCTGCCCCTCGACTGACGCTGAACCCAAAAAGGGAGGGAGATAACGTGAACGTTGCTGTTATTTATTGTTTAGTTTTAAAACCTAAACCTAAAACTCGCTGTTAGGACTTTGATGGTCGCTTTTAAATGTGTTGCTCGTGTTTTTAACGTGAAAATATTTGTTGACTTGAAGAAGTGTTCTGTTTGGTGGGATTCGCGTCTTCTAAGTCGATAATGCATTATCGATTGTAGAGTTTTAAAACCTTTTATTATATAAGGCATTCAAAACCTTATTAACGTTAATTTTACTCCGCCTCTTAGGTTGCACGTACAAATAGTGTTTTCGAAACGCCATTCTGACTTAGATGGTCATTATCAAATCGTGCTGGACGTGTCTTGAACGTGTAAATAAGTGGAAATAAACAAAATTGATACGCAATATTTTGGATTGGTAGACATGAAGTCTCGTCATATTTTATATTCGACACTTAAATGTTTTGATTCAATTTGCGCTTTGATATCACGCTATCGGAGTCGATAATTTGGTATTTCTTTCACTTTTTTAAACCTGGTATCAAAGTCAGTTGCACTACGCGATATCCCTGCCCGATACGTCACGCTATTACGACCCTAAGCGGTCATAATAATATGAAGTCGATGCACAAAGCGTTCTGATGAATCAGATAATCCGTATACAAAACTAAAGTCATTTGTTAGCACACGGAATAACTAGCTGTACAAAATCGGTGTCTGATAATGCACGGCTAATAATAGAAGCCAACATGGCTGCCATTCAATCTGTCAGAATCCCATCAGCCAATCAATATATACGAGGCTCGTACCATTATAAACAGAAGGATCTATTACCCAATAAGTGACGAGATGTACTGACCAATGCGAGGGAATTGTGTACGGATTATCTTAGACTATACGTTTTCGCCGCGTACCAATAACGTACGATCAAGTATTATACGGTCAGATAATTCGTGTACATGTTTGTACACGGAATATTTGACCGTGCATTATTATGACCGCACTATAACCCTTTCCGATTGATAGGTCGCCGCACGTCACGCGATCTTGGATACATAAAACACTATACGATTCGATGCGATATATTCTGATGCGATTTGTCTTAGTCATTACTGTTTTAATGTTTTATTCGATTATGATTTTTTTATGAACGTCAAATCTACCATCTTTCCCTGCCTGTTTTAATTTACAACTGCCATCTTTTATACTTTTAACTACAGTAACCCATGGTAACGCATAGCGTTAAATAGTAAGCGATTGTTTGATACATAAGTCTCTACAAAATTCGCTGGACGAAATTCGAGAACAACTGTATTACCTACAAAAAGCCTTTGGCACAAAGTGTACAGTTAAAATTGGTTATAATAATATTATAACGATCTGTATATATTCATATAATGTAAAAATGTTTCGAGTAATTATTGAAAATAATCGTTTTTAGTTTAATTAATGCTAAAAATAAGTCTCTGAAACTACTGATTAGTAAAGTTATACTCTGTAAAGATGTAAACATTGTCAGTCACGATCAATGGCTTTGTGCGATAATAAGGTTTCTTTTAGTTGTCATATAAATAAAATTTAATTGTAATTGTATGTACAACGTTTTTTAATTTTTAATTTTGTCTGTTTGCTCTGGCTTATCTCTCGAATGACTGGTCAGACTTTGAAGAGGCTTTCGCTAAAATATAGCTTATGTAATTGGAAGTGACTTTGGTTACTTTTATTAAATAATTCTAACAGATTTTTTTATATATTAAACGCGGTCAAAGTCGCGGACTACACCAAGCTAATTCCAATTCAAGTTAACTTATAAAAAATTCCAATTAAGTGAATTAATTCAGAGTCCAATTCTGGTTAAAATGTAAGGTTATACGCGATAGGAATTCAGTGAACGACGTAACCCGTAGCAACGACATAGCGTCATAATGCAACTTTCTTATTGGTTTATTGATAGCCACCAAGCACGCCGTATCGTTGCTTGAATTATTTTCCTTATTTCATATTTAGGCCAACAACTCATTGCCAAAGTTCAGATTTGTTTGGCTTCACTTTATTAAAGCGATCTAAAACTGTTCAAAGTCACGTGTCGAAATGTCCGTGGTAATATTTTGCCCCGTGTTACTATTTCGGTTTGAAGTAGCGTCACGTGATCGTCGAGTCACGTGCTTATTAAACAAGGTTTGGACAGTTTTCAACCTTACCACCTTGTGATAGAGTCGGAAATCTGTCGTAATTAGGGCGTATCACTTAGCAACGACCTATTTTGTATTCTTCTCGTGGATCCTTTCTGCTAACTCCGTTTATAAGAATTTTACGAAATGTAACTTTTGCAACATTTGTTTACTTACAAAAAATGCTAATATACTTTTAAAATTAAAATAAACCGTTAATTTGTTGATACTTAAAAAAATTCAACGTCATCATTTCGGTAAGTTAATTTTTCAATGTAATAGCTTAAAAAAGTTTCATATTAACTACCGGTTTATACAAATATTTCCGTGAATGAATTCAAGAAAAAATCGTTAATTGTAAGCCAGTGTCAAAAATTTAAGTTTTGAAGTTATTTTTTTTTAATCCATACGCAGTCAGACGAGCATTTGGGGCCACCCGATGGGAAGTGGTCACCGACGCCCATAAACATCAGCAATACAGGTATCTCCAACGCGCTGCCTACCGTGAGACATAGGATATTAAGTCTCGTTTACCCAGTAAACTCGCTGGCTACATTGCCCTTCGAACCGGAACACAGTAGTGTTTTCACGCTACTGCTTTGCGGTAGAAATAGACACCGTGGTGGTACCCACCCAGACGGTCCCCTATAAAGAGGGGACCTACCACCAGTTAAAAGGGGACCTACCACCGGTTAATGGTGACCTACCACCGGTTATTACAATCAGGCAAATAAGATCTTAATTTTAAATAAACAAATGAAAAATTTACTCAAAACCTTCCGCTTATTTATGGAACGCATTTGATAGACAGCCATCAATTAAAATGCGAATTATTTTTTAAATATTTCACGCGTTATACCTTACACACATAACTATCAGTGCAAATCCACACTCCATTTGGATTCTAGCTTTTAACATCATCTTGATAAGTTTCACTTGTCTACTGTTATTTCTTTATTATGAGATTGAAATTGTTATTTCATACGACCTCAAATTTACAAAGTTTTAATATATTTTTTTATTCTACCTCTGATTCTACCGAACAACAATGTAATTAAAGACAAAGTAATGAAATCCCATGAGATTTTGCACCAACGTCATCAGCCTATGTTAGTCCACTGCCGGACATAGGCCTCCTTTACATATGCCTCCTCCATTAGGGCGTTTTTGGACCATATCCTACCACGCTACTACTACACGTCAAGGTACTTTTCAGACAATTAGGTGCTCAGTTCAGTGATCAACCCAAATTGCCCTAACCAACTAGGAAACAACAATGAAGTTTTTTTCAGTCCTACTCCACGACCTCTGGTTTCTAAAGCACACGCCCTTACCACTAGGCTACGGAGGCAGTTAGTGGGTAATAGTTTTGCTCCAAACTTACTTGTAACTCTTCGTATTATAATTTACATATTAATTAAACGGTTCAAACCCCTAATGAAGAAGCTGTGAATTAGGGGAGGCCTATGTCCAGCAGTGGACTACCACGAGCTGATGATCGTGATGTTTAGTTAAACGTAATGAATACAAAAATGGTCTGTTTACAAACATGACACATTTATATACCTTATACTGTAATATTTTACTATTTTAGGTGCGACAAAAAAGTGCTTACACCAACTTGTACTTAAAAAGAAAGTTGTGTTTAATAGCGTGTTTTAATAACGTAATGGTACTTATATGTACAAATTTTAACTTTATGTAAGCTGAATAGGGCATAAAATGTAATAGCAGAGTAACCATAGCAACGGTGTATTTACTGTATTCTTATTGGTGGATTATAATTTAGATGATTAATGGGTTCATAACTATACGTCTCATATTGGTTCAATTCTGACTGTTTTTTTTTATTTGGACAATATCGGGTAATGTATTTTTGAAACTTTAACAACACTTTATATGAATTATGAATATTTTTTTATTGTTTATAACAACTTTCTAACAGAATGAAATTTAAAGCAAATATCAGACACGAAGTAATTTATTGGTATATTTTTTTTTTTTCTTTTAAATCATTACATAACAATAGTTTTAGAACTTGACAATGTTAACCTTATTACGAAAACACTATCCAATAAAAATGTTAGCCGTAAAATTGCTAATTTTTGCTCTATGACAAGTAGTTTAACAATTAACGAAATTAATTATTTCCTAAATGAGAACCGAAATTTTTGACCAACTCTTACGTTCCAGATACATATAACTTATGAGGTAATTTGAGTTCTTCCCTTTGGCATCATTAGAGGTTGACTAAAGACATAGTTTCTTACCCTTTTAGTAATCTATAATTTTCATTCTAAAATCAATAACATTTTTTTTTGTAAATTTAACTCTAAATGAAATATATTAAATGTAAAATATTGCGGGCCAATTGGAAGTCCAGTGAGAGATGTATTTTTATAGAGGAGAAAGGTCTCGTTGTAAAAATTTAAAACTTAAATGCGTATTTTAATCAAATTCACGTTTTACCTTCGTCGTGAAATGACCTAAAAATAACAATTCATCGTAATTAGATAATTTGCCTTGTTTCGATTCGATCCCGCGAACAATTTATCGTATTGAATGTAAATACACAATGTATTAATAAAATAGTAAATTTTATTTTGAATATACATTTAGAAAGTTATGAGAATAGAAAATCTTATCATTACACAGTGACACCAAAATGTGTAAAGTAAAAAAATTAACCGCATTTTCAAAATAGTTGTATTCTTTTCGTTAACTTGTGTAAAAATGCTTATATGTCATATGTAAGACATTTAAATATGATCTTATAATTTATTAATTTCACGAGATTAGAAGAATTAATGCAAACATATAGCAATAAAATAGAATATTAGTATGAGAATATTTTATTATTACACGAAACAATGAATAAACTGCCTTAATGAAAAATACCTGTGACGGCTTCATATTGTAGATTAAAAATGAGATGTATAAAAAAAATTAAAATAGCCAATACGCGTCGGTCGTGAATTGGCGGGAACGCGTCTATCTCTCTCTAGCGTTACACTTTTTCCGTGATTAGAGAGAGATAGCACGATTTTTATTAATTCTACTCCTAAATTATGTTATAGGAAGTTCAGCGTATATTTTTAAAACGTTTAGGATATTTAATCTTTAGTGTAGGCGATTTGGTTTTGTAAGAAATCCTCCCTGATTTTAGTTTTTTTTTTAGGATTTTTTATTAATCGATACCTTTTAGGGTCACTACGCTTATTATTTTTAAAAAAAGCCCTCGTTTTAATTTTTAAGAACACTGCCATATTATTCTTTCGTAGTGAAGTTTCATTGTAACATTTCACGAACTCATCTTATAGCCCTAGTAGTTATTGAAATAAAATCTTTTTAGACTAGATTTAGTGAAAATATTTGTGATGTCGTAACCTGAACGTCGTATTTGTCGGTTGACGGTTTTTTTTCGTGTATTTTGATATTAATTTATTTATTATGAAATTTTTGAATGTGGTCTTTCCAAATTTCACCAAAACCAAGACTGTACGTTGAACGATTTTATGAGTTTCTTTTTTATTTCATGTATATATTTCTTACTGAAATTTTGATATACTTGTGTACTCTTTGTATTTAGTGTAAGCGATAGACTTTGTTTGTATGTTCGTTAACTTGACGTTACCGTTTATTGAAATTGTGTTTTTGTTTCATGCAATCATTTTATGCCTCTCTGTAATAATATTTGTACCTTTCGCGCACATACAAAATAATGTTATTTTTTTATATGAAAACAATATTATCAATGTATATATAAATGAAATGTGTACAGACTAATAATGGCGAACGGCTCAAGTGTGGTTTTTTCATCTATTTTATTCTGTAAAGTTTAAAATTAAGTGGGTAATAAAACGTTTGATTGTGAAGCGATTTTTCCTTTGTTGACTGTTTATTGTTTGTAACAAAATGCTTTGTACACGAGCCAAAATACATGGAATTTCTATAATGTTAGTTACTAATGTCGAAGTTTATTGCCGCCGAAATTTGACGCGTTCTTATTGGTGGAGCGCCACCATATTGGATCTACACGTGTTGTTCAATCAATGGGAGCGAAGCATGAATTTTGACATTAGATTTTTTGTACGTAAATTGTATATGCAATTTTGACTCAAGTATAGTTTGGACGCTTCTGAAAAGAACTGATTCGGCTTGTATTTATTTATGTTTGGTATTATTTTCAACGGAGCGGCAGCTTGTGCCTTTTTTTTGTTGGTGTGCTTATGTCTCGCTTTTGTTTTCCAACTACACGTACATCTTATCGTTAAGTAATGTCGAGTCTAGGAATCTCTTTCGAATTACACTATTGTTTGTTAAATTCTATCGTGTAATCGTTAAATTAAATCAAATTTATTAGTAATTTTGTTCAAAAATTATAAATACAAAAATATATGATTGTATTGAAGGAATAAGTATCAAAGATATGCAGAACTTAAAGAGATTATACTGTAGTTGGAGAATGCGTATTTTATAAGATAGTGTTTTGTTTTAATCGTCGAATTATGTTTGTATGTTCACTTGTATTTAACAAATAAGGGAATCATATCGAAATAAAGAGTTGATAGGTAATTTTGAAGGAAATAAAGATTTCTTCCTACTGATGTTGTTTCTTTTTCCACTTAAATATAAAACAAAAATATGATAATTCATCATCATCAGCCTGTGTTAATCCACTGCTGGACATAGGCCTCTACTGAAGCCCGCTTCAGTATTATGGGGCTTGTGTAGGTATCCCATCACACTGGTCCAATGCGGGTTGGTGGATGGACCGACTTTTTACATGCCCATCCGACGCATGGATCATCTTACTTTTCAGACAAGTGGGTGATCGGCCCAAATTGTCCTAACAAACTAGGAAACAAATTAGAAAAGTAGTTGAGTTCCCCGCAGGATTCGAACCCACGACCGGTTACCGGTTTCTAAAGCACAAGCCCATACCACTAGGCAGGTAATGTTAATATGAAGATTGGTAATTTTTATTGCTTTATTCGCTTCATTTGCGGAGTTCAAATCCTGCGTGGGCTCATAATTTTTATTGTTGTTTCCTAGTTGGTTAGGCCAATAGCGAAATCACGCTATTGCCTGAAAGCAAGATGATTCATGCGGTCCTGCACCTGATCTCTCCCGTTGTGTCGATTATCTGTCCCGTCAGACCATGAGAATTTAATGTTCTAAAGATAGACCGGTTCTTCGAAATATACAAAAATCTTTTCTCCTACCCGTTTTCCTAAGTTATCATGGGGTTTCTCATCTATCCAGATTTACCTAAATAACAGATTTTACATAACGCGACTGGCGTCTCACCTCCACAACCCAAAGGGTAAACTGCATTCTAATGATAAATTAGAAATAAACCTGATAGCGTGTAAGAGTCTTGATATATGATGTACAAGTTAAATGTCGGATTTTTTACGTTATAGCAATAACTAAGATGTCCAACAATTACAAATACGTAAATAATCGTTTCTTTACTTGATTAAAAGACGATGTACGATTCGAGCAAACGTAATCAACAGATCGGTTTTAAACGAACAACATTTTAGTTAAAGACGTGGCGCCGTGGGATGTGATTTTTTTTAACAAGGATGTTATGCTTACAGACTCATGGCTTTGGTAAGTTTCATCTAACTCAGAATTCGCGGGAGCTATCAATCCTGTGAAATAGGTGGCCGACATGTTTTGCGTAAAAGTGAAGGTAACACGTACAGAAGGTACGTGAGTTATGCATTCTTTAGCTTCTCCTAAGGAGCGAAGACGATCGGTTTACGGACCGGGACGCCGACGATCTGGCGAATATTTCAATCGGTGGCTAGGAATGGTAAACACCACCCTGGAACGCGGGTAGTCACACTGAGAGGCGAACATTAAGTCTTGGCACTGTTCGCGGCTTTGCTTTCATACCTTCTTTGGTTAAAGTACAGATAACCGAATTTCATAAGCTTTGTCGAGTTTTATCGTCATCCATCCCACAGTGCCTTAAATGGAAAGTCTTCGATCAGTGCGTATTACCCGGTTTTATCTACGGTGCCGAGACTTAGACACTTACACTTCAACTGGTCCACAAATTTAAAGACGCTCAGCGTATAGAGAAAGCTATTCTCGGAGTTTCTCTGAACGATCGCATCGGAAGTGATCTGATTCGTCAGAGAACCAGAGTCACCGATATAGCCTACCGAATTAGTAAGCTGAAGTGGCAGTGGGCCGATCATATAAGCCGCAGAACTGGCGACCGCTGGAGTTGGAAAGAAGTGGAGACCGAGCCTCGGCAAACGTAGTGTAGGACGCCCTGCGGCTAGATGGAGTGACGACATTCGCAAAGTGGCTGGTATGGGCTGGATGAGAATAGCCGAAGATCAGAAGCGGTTGCGTGCATTATAAAAGGCCTATGTCCAGCAGTGGACTGACACATGGTGATGATGATGATGATAAATAAAAAAGGCCTTAAATACTGTTACAAAACTTTACGTCATATTATAAAGAAATTAAAAAAATCGTCATTCAATAACAATGTTTTAGTAACGGAATTAACAAATACACTTTGTATATTACTTTAAAGGTTATATATAATCACTATAAAATTTATACACTTCACGTGCGTCCCGGATGCCGAGTCGGTTAAATTATGTGGCTGTTCCTAATCATCAGAATAACCCCATACATTACTACATATTCTTTATTTATAAAACCTAGTTCATGGGAACGGGAGCTTCCCGCGAACTCTGTGTTAGATGAAGCCAAAGACTCTGAAAGCATATCTATGTCAAATATAAAATATTTATAAAAGTGCGTAAATTAAAACAAATTGTAAGGATTACTTTAACTTTTTTCTAGCCATGTTATCACGGAGTCGGTTTCTAATCCAACGAGGATGATCTGAATAACAGTTTTTACGCGGACTACTGACATTTGACCTCTACAATCCAAAGAGTAAACTGCAGCTATGGGTGGATTAGTTGTCAAGTCAAAAGTATTTACTATAGTATGTCACTGCCTTTTAATGTCTTCGTAATAACGAAATTTTTAAAATGAGCATTTTGATATTTTTGCTATTGATTATAAATTTTATTGATCACGCTTAAATATTTGGATTTTAAATTTTTGTGTACATTATATTAGGTATATCGTTTAGTTGACGCAAAACGTGTCAAACAATTATGAAATATAAACAATATTTTTTTTAGCAGTAAAAGGATATAGGATTAATTCATTTTTGGTATATAAAAAGTTATTTACTGATAAGCATCCCCACATTCCTGATGAACGCCTATGCAATGACGTCAAAGAACATCGCTTATTATGATTGACGCCTACATTACTTATACTATTTTAAGATGCTCTACAAACGAATTCTTAAGATAAAAAAAATTATCAATCGAACAATGCTATATTACGAATATAATAACGAGATCGTTTAATTTAATTAATTATTAATTTAATTCGTTTCATCATCATTATCATCAGCCTGTGGTAGTCCACTGCTGGACATAAGCCTCCCCTATTACACCCCTATCCATTAGGGGGTTTTTGGACCATATCCCATCACGCTGGTCCAATGCCGGTTGGTAAGTGGAACGACTTTTTACATGCCCATCCGACGCATGGATCATCTTACTTTTCTGACAATTGGGTGATCGGCCCAAATTGCCCTAACCAACTAGAAAACAACAGGAAATTTGTCGAGTCCCCGCAGGATTCGAACCCACGACCTCCGGTTTCTAAAGCACACGCCCATACCACTAGGCTACGGAGGCAGTAATTCGTTTAATTCATTTAATTAGGCTTTATTACGAGACAAAATGTCAAAAAAAAAATTTATGCCGTTCAAGCTTCAAGTAACCTAAAATTATTTTTCAGGATATTTAAAGCTGGTGTTTAAAGTAATAAAAGTTAAAATAACAATAGAAACGAAATTTACATTACTCCATTCTTTTTTTTTTACTTTAAACTATCCTCTTAATTGTTTTTAATTGAAATACCTATTTAAATGTTTACCTCATTTCTTACATAATAGCATTAATAACTATGCGTTCAATAAGTACGTCGCATAGCTTAAATAAAATAAAAGCATACCATTGTTAATATGTTGTTTATATAATCTCCTCAAGTTATTCTATTTCCGGTGCTTTATTATTGCAGATAGTTTAATTGGTTGTACATTTGATATGCTTAATATATGCACCCCGTAATTTAAAGGGCCCATTAAGAAGTAAAACGTATATATTGTCTATTCTGTATTTGAGATTAAATCAGGATACTAAAACAGTTTGAATAACTTGGAAACGATTCATGGCAATTTTGATTGGCCACTTGATCTAACTATGTTATAGCTTTGGGAATCAAATTATCATGTAGAAAAGAAATGATAGAGAGTAGTAGAGGTCAAACAAATGGTTTAATGTAATCAGTGTGAAGGCATTAGGAGGTAAAACCTCCTTTCTCCTATCCAGTAGCCTAGTGAAGGTGATTTCATTGTTACAGTCATTGCAAAACTTTCACTCTCGAAAGCTCATTGAAGCCGAAATATTTGATTGCTTTCAACGAATCGTTTTGTACGTGGGTTTCTGTTGCGATAAAAATTTTAATAACACCCAAATTGCGTGGGCATCGGTTATTTTTAAACGCGTTTTATTTCGCAACAGTTTACGACAACTCTCTTTTATAAAAAGTGTGATCATTAAAGTAATATAATGTAAGATCGCACGCAATAGTTGTTTAATAAATATAACAACTTTTCTGTGTTTTTTCATAAAGTGGTAAGTCTCCATTTTACAGAGGATCTACTTGGGTCTTCTTTAGTCTTAAAGCACTGTTAATATACTAAGTAATGTAATTAAAATAAATAGTAAGATATCACACGCAATACTATACTATCTTAAAAAACTTTAGGTCTTTGCTTTTCTGTGAGGGCTCATACATATAAGGAACCGACTAGGGAAGTGATGTGCATATTTCTATGGCAGAGCAAATACGCGTTAGAATACTGCTGTGTTCTGGTTTAAAGGACACTGTAGCTAATATATGTAGGCCGTTTCGTAAGAGATTCAATGTCAATCATGATCAGCCTGTGTTAGTCCACTGTTAGACATAGGCCTCCTCTAATGCACGCCTTCTCCATTAGGCGGTTCTTGGACCGTATCCCACCTAGTTGCTCTGCGTTAAAACTTAACTTTGATAACTATATATTTAAAATTGCCATACAACTGCTTGGGTAGCTTAGTGGAAAAGTGCTTTAGAAACCGGAGGTCGTGGGTTCGAATTCGGTGGGGACTCGACAAATTTTCATTGTCGTTTCCTAGTTACATAGGGCAATTAACTCATCATTCTGAAAAATAAGATAATCCAAGCGTCGGATGGGCATGTAAAAAGTCAGTCCACCCATCAACCCGCATTGGACTAGCGCGATGGGATACAGACCAATACACCCTAATGGATAGGGGTGTGTGGGGAAGCCTATGTCCATCTGTGGACTATCACAGGCTGATGATGTATGATGATGTACAACCTACAATCAGAAAGCATTGCCATCTTAGCTTTTAACTAACCAGAACGCTCAATGAGTTTTTAGCGCCATTATGACTTTAGATTTTTAGACCAATAACATACAATGCAATGTAAATATACGTAAAAAAGTAAAATCTTGAAGCGGTGAATAGAAGAGGAATAATACACAAAATAATATTAAAACACGTGATATTTGTACTATTGGAATATCACGAAGGATTTCGTTAAATTCATTAACGTAAAATTTCTTATTTATTTGTCTTAGAGGCTCGTTTATTCCTTATTCAAATTAATCTAAACACCTACACAGTTCAATTAAGACAACATAGATAAAATTAAAATTTCCCTTCAACTTTTAATCGCTAAGATAACTTATAATGGAGAAAGTTACGGTCGATCTTTATAAGGTTTCTTACTAAATGTCAAGTTAGCGTAAAATTGCTTAGTGCCATCCCACGCAGTAAAAATGCGAATCATCTGAAACCTACGCGAGATTAAAGGTCACATAGTGGAAATCGAAGATCGTAAAACGGGAGAGCGTTACAATAAGACATTAAAAGGATTCTTCCCTTTCCTAGCTACTTCTAAAGTTATCGGGTCGACTAACATCTGAGGATCACAATTTTGAGTTAACTACATTCCATAGATAAGTTAGACTTTATGGTATGATTTCTTATAACGAAGGGCAAAGTAAGTTACGGATTTTTTTTAATTTATAATTTGCCTATTTGAGGCAAGAAAAATATTAGTTCAGGGAATTGATTGATATGCATTTATCGTTTAACCAATACCTAGTAGATATTGTTGAACTTGTAGCTTTATTTATTCCCATTTAAGTGAAAAAGAGATTTTTATAAATATTCCCCTTTCTTAGTTAATTTGTTTAGGCAGTCATTCGTTTTAAGGATAATTTACATTGCTACGTTAACAAAGGATTCTTCTAACATATTTTTGTAAGAAAAAATATTTTTTTTAGTTTTAGTTTAGTTTGATATATTTTACGTTACAATACGTAAGATCTTTGAGTATTATAAGTATTTTTCCGTAAGTCGTTATTTTTTAATTGCGGCAGTTACGGATTATGCTGAACTGAATTTGCATGAACGGTCCGGTTCTACGAAGAGTTCAACGACCTGACCGAAAACGGTGTTAAAATGAAGTTAGTATTTTTGCATTCGAATTTTATTAAAAAAAAATTGAGTTTAAACGGAGGCAGCATTTTACATTTAATAATTAACATTGCGTATAGAATAAGGGAGATAACGATTACCTAAATCCGAATTGTGCATAAGTGGAACACAAATCTATTCACAATTCTGATACCTTGAAAAGATATGACACCTTAAATTACCTACAGTTGTAATGAATTATATTAGTTCAGGTCGCAGCTGTCGTTATTTGAACATTGTTAATATTTAGAACGTGCAATTATCAATATAGATACAAAAAGAATTAACAATATACAGTACTACTTACTTACTTACATACTTTTAATAATAATCTAAAGTTTTTGAAGTGAAACTTCTTTATCAGTCGGAATTTAGGTAACTTGACACGTCAATATTCGTTAGCATCATTGCTCAGCGATTATGTTTAACATCTGCGTTGCATTAACGAACATTGCTAAAGTCACATACTAGAATTTTACTTGATATTATTTGATACTTGATTTACTTGATACTAGAATTTTATTGAACGCAGGCAGACGAGAAATCGGGCCCCGTGTTGGGAAGTGGTCACCGACGCCCACAGACATCGGCAATACCAGTGGTATCACCAACGCGCTACCTACCGTGAGATATAGGGTACAAAGTCTTGTTCAGCCAGTAAATACGCTGGCTACGGTGCCCTTCAAACCGGAACACAGCAGTGTTTATACACTCTGCTTTGCGGCGGAAATAGGCACCGCGGCGGTACTAACCCAAGCGGTCCCCTGTAAGAAGGGGACCTACCACCAGTTAAGTATGTAAGTAAGTAGAAAAATATGCTTCAATTTTATTTTAGCCTCATTAAAGGCACCCTTTGTAAAAGGAAGCCATCAACGGAAATAACAACAACATTATATAATAATTATCAACGCATTGTGATAAAGTAAAACGTCAGTATTTTAATTTAGAACTACTTGATCGTAAAGCATATTGCTTCATCGACGTTAGCAGGTTTTTCGAGTTACACCTGTTATGTTGATTACGTAAAATAATAAAATTTGTGAATTAGATATTTCGTATCAGAAGGTTGCTTGATTTTACTTGATTGAAGGTTGGTTGGATGCTTACATTTTACTTGTATTGTAACGATAGTTATGATATTATTCGGACAAGTGTCTATAATCTATAATCATGTTATTTAAGCTTTAATTTCAATGATCGATAATTATCAACTGTCTTGTTTTGTACTAAATTATAAGTCTAACACGAGTTCTTTGACGATATTTTCTCAGGCCAGAGGCGTCCTTTTCCGAACCGGTAGTAGCGATTTAACAATTGATAAGTTAGCGTATCGCTCCTACGTTGAATAAAGGTATTTGAATTTACTTCATGTTAATGTAATGAAGTCAAATAGCTTTCATATTTGCTACTTGACATCAAGTATTACACGAAATTTTACCAATTTGAAGGCCATTTTTTTCTATTTAAACTTCGATTGTTATTTGGCTCTGCTATAGTTAATAGGGGCTTCCGCAGCCTTGTTATGGTCTTGCGCTTTAAAAACGGGAGGTCATGGATTCGAAACCTGCGGGGCACAATAACTTTATACTGTTATTTCCTAGTCGGTTAGGGCAAAAAGCGGTGATCAAACGATTGACTGTATTGAAGATGATCTTTGCTTCGGATAGGCATGTAAAAGTCGGTACTGCGCCTGATCTCTGTTCGATCGTGTTGGCTATCCGTCCCATAGGAATATAAAAGTATAAAAGCGTAGTGAGTGCACCTGTTTCTGAGTGTACACCTGTGCACTGCAATATCCCCTGGGCAGCAGGCTGTTCTGTAATATGGTTTGGTAAAATAGACAAAATCGACTTGTGGGACATAAGTTTATGAACACAAAATAGCGATATATTAAGAAATGATTACTGAAAAGAATTTTTAAGCAAATAACAAACCACATAAACTACAAAACAAAAATAATTTAGGACTTGTTATAAACATTATAATATTTTATATAATATGTATTAATTTATATATATTAAGAAACTGATGGTAAATTAACATTTTTTAATTAGAAGCAAGACAACGTCCTTTACTCGATCGTAAGTGAAACGCTATGCTTCTCATCACTACATAGTATAGAACAAAGTCGCTTTCTCTGTCCCTATGCCCCTATGCCCCTATGTATGCTTAAATCTTTAAAAAAATTGCAAGGGATTTTGATGTGGTTTTTTTAATAGTTAGAGTGATTAAAGAGAAAGGTTTATATGTATAATTCACCATAATATTTTACCGAGCCGCGTCTAGTTGCTATAAAGGTATAAAACATAAGTTACCACAAATCACAAATGATCCTCAGCAAGCTATTACATTAGCTTCGTACGATAGTAATTTGTAGGGAAAATAGACATCTGATCAGGCTAATAACCTATCATCTATTCATTGATTACATTTCACATCCATTCGCCTGGAGTGCCACCGTAGCCTAGGCGAGTGCTTCAGAAACCGGGAGTCGTAGGTTCGAATCCTGCGGGGACTCGACAAATTTTAATTGTTGTTTCCTAGTTGGTTAGTGCAATTTGGGCCGATTACCTAATTGTCTGAAAAGTAAGATGATCCATGCGACGGATGGGCATGTAAAAAGTCGAGCCACCAACCAACCCACATTGGACCAGCGTTGTGGGATAGGGATGTATTAGGGGAGGCCTCTGTCCAGCAGTGGACTATCAAAGGCTGATTATGATGATAATCCATTCATCCGGACTATTAGGTTTTAATAAACATATGTAACGCCTCGATATGTACCGTTTAATTTTATTAAACGTTCTTTTTAATGTTTGGTTTAATACAAAATGGAAAGTACAACTTCCTATCACATTTAATGGTATTGTTGTTGGCAAAAATTTGTACGATTAATGGCGCACTCTTCCGCTCTACATTTCGTGAGTGTGAGAGCTGTACAAACGTTGCAACCAGTCCTAAGTTGTGATACCTTTGCATATGACACTGAAATTTGTACCTATATCGATAACTTTAACAATTTTTTACGTGATTCAACGGAGCTTTTGTTTAATCCATTAAGGTCTTTACATAATTACAGTTTATTAAGAAAATGTGAATAACTATAGTTTAGAGTGTCGATAAAATTTTGTAAATTAATATATTTTTTATTATCTATTTACGTTTACTCTTTCACAGCTATTTTGTCTAATGTATAGCGCCTTGGATTAATTCCTTGTTAATGTATATATAAAAATTATAGGTATATAAATCTTGATTATTACAATTAGTTTCATTACTTAAAATTAATCCCATAATTCACAAGCACTGTTTAAAGGTGAACAGTAAACGATGCTTTAAAAAATAAAGGTAAACAAAACCAGGAATATAATGCACACAGTTTTGTCATCAAACGTGACGCAAATCACGTGGGCCAATGTCACGTGACACACGTGAACGTGTCAAAACGAGCTTTCGAAGCACGTTTCTCTACCAACTATTGCTTGCTCGTAACATTCCTACGTAATGTTGTTAGGGTTAAAGGTTTGTGAATTTACGTAAAGGTCACATTGACTTATATATTATTATGGACAAATTAATAGCACAAATCTTAATAAAGTATATTTAAAGCTGATAAGCTCAGCTTTTTACAACTTAAGAATTTTCGTAATCATGAAAATTCTAAATGGACTACTATTCGATCATTATCGTGAAAAGACAAATAAAGTGAAAACAATCATCATCATCATCATCATTGGCACCATTGACATAAGCCTCCCCTAATACACGGGTTATGGGTTTTAGGACCGTATCCCACCACGCTGGTCCAATGCGGGTTGGTGGGTGGACCGACTTTTTACATGCCCATCCGACGCATGGATCATCTTACTTTTCAGACAATTGGCTGATCGGCCCAAATTGCCCTAACCAACTAGGAAACAACAGTGAAAATTTGTCGAGTCCCCGCAGGATTCGAACCCACGACCTCCGGTTTCTAAAGCACACGCCCGTACCACTAGGCTACGGAGGCAGTCACCTTTGAAACTTAATATAAGGCAAATCTAACAAATTTGTGGCACTAACATAACCCAAGAAGATATTTAAAACTGACCAGGTAAACTTATAAAAGAATTTTAATGGTTATGGACTATAATTTGATTATTGTGAAGCGGCAAAATAATCACCTTTAAAAATTTAATATGAGTATACAACAAGAATTGCTTTTAGTTTCATAAAAAATTTTAAAATAAAAGATTTAAGAAATAAGTACCACATTTTATATAGCTTTACTATACTTTAAAGTTATAGTAGAGAAGGTACCTAATATCCATTAGAGGGCTTTTGGATGTATCTTACCACGCTGGTCCAATGCGGGTGGGTGGGTAGACCGATTTTTTACATGCCCATCACCGCGATGCACGGATCATCTTACTTTTCAGTCAATTGGGTGATCGGCCCACATTACACTGGTTGTCGTTAAATAAATAAAGCTTTGTTATGTTTTACTTATTTTTATAAAAATGTCAATAATATGCCCTAGAATTATGTGGTTAACTGTATCAGTACTAATAATACTAAGTGCAACAACAGTAAGCATTATAGCTTTTAGAAGTCAGAAAACTTATGAAAATAAAAGTTGATTTGTAAAACGGTTATGCTTATAATATCTGTTATTTTAAATACGTTGTACACAATATGTTTCTACCAACTAAAACTGTTAATAGTTTTAAAATGTTATTCCATATTACAAGTTATGGAATAAAGTAAAGAATGAGTCGTTACTTATATAAGCTAATACATCATATTTCTTTATTCATATCACAGCCTATACCGCGCATGTACTGTGAATGTTTAGACATTCTGTTTTATGTATCTATCTTTAAAATCAATACTTTTATTGTGATTCTGTACAATATTACAAGTGTACAAGTTACAGTTATAATCGGCTACCACATTTCAACCGGTTTTCGAAACGCTTGTGCGCATGTTATGTCTACGGCAAAACAATGGTTTTACAAAGCGTTCAAGGGCATGTGAATAAGTTCAAATGGTTGCGTTCCTCTTCGTTTATGTAATCACTTATTATGGTACCGATTACCAAAGAGATGTGTATATTACTTTTATTCTCATTACGAGGCCGTTGTTACCTTTTTACGGTTACTGAAAGTGTCATATATAAGTGGGATATCTGATTAAACCCCACCAACCCGCATTGGACCAGCGTGGTGGGATACGGTCCAAAACCCCGGTGTATTAGAGGAGGCCTATTTCCAGCAGTGGACTATTAAAGGCTGATGATGATGATGATCTGATTAAAAATAATAAATACGAATCAAATAAAAATATGAATATTCAACTTTCCATAGATAAAAAAATGTATACCTGAATTTAAAGGATCCATATAAAGGAGCATTTGCGTGACATCTTTAATATATTTAACATTTCAAATATATAGCCTACAGCTATGTAAAGTATAAAAATATTTCTGAACATGCCCAATTAAATATTTATAAACATTTTTTAAACAATGCAGCGTACCAGTGCTATAGAAGTCGATTACGTTAAGTTCTAAATGACAGTTAGTAATATCTCATGTGTTTGAATACTACATAAAAGTATTGTATTCGTGTGTGTGTATGTAATATATTGATAATTTCATAACAATCTATCGTATTATTGTAGTGTGACTTCAGTCGGTCCTCACGATTGTTTAAATACTCAATATAAAATATTTTAAACGATCAATCCGTTCTTTGTTACTGTGAAGTATCCACCAACCAGATTGGACCAGCGTGGTGGGATACGGTCCAAAACCCCCTAATCAATAGAGGTGTATTAGGGGAGACCTATATCCAGCTGTGGCCTATCACAGGCTGATGGATGATGATGATGAATCATCTCTTTTTATCATTTGATCGCTTTGTGCGATCATAGGTATAGGATAGGGTAGGGTATCTACCGGCGTCGCCGAAGACTGTCAATAGTACTCACGGCCCTGACTTCAGCGACATGAGAAAGGAGCACCCGTTGGTTTTTTAGTGGGTATGACGGGCGCTTCATCTTGGCTGGGGAACCCCACATATCCCTGGTCACTCCTCACTGCCACACTCTGGCGGCGGGGAATCCACACGCTTGATAAAATCCACGACAAAAAGTAAAAGAGGTAGGGTACCTGTGCATGAAGCGTTCTAGGGTTCTTGTTGATGAGCTCTCACCAAATTGTCAATCATTAAGCGACAATTACTAATAATTGTTGCAGGTTACACTCACCTCAATTCTATTAACTCGTAGCTATGGTATGTTTTAGCAAAAAAATTGTTTTTACAATTATAACACATTAAAATAAGGTTAACGAGGTAGCTTCAGTATCTAAGGAAGTTAAAAAAGTTAAAAATACTTAAACAAATATTTTAATAATTATTATTTTAATGACTGGATTTAAAAATATTGGTAACATTCGAGTTATCAATGTCATACAAAATTAAAACAACCGAGTGATAAATAAAATATTAAAAATCATTTAATTTTATCTAGTCTTAGGCCACATGATTTAAAACTATAATAAAGTACGAGATTTTTTATCTGTACAATTTACTTACTATTTTTTTAATCTGTGTCACGCGTGTTTCCCGCCAACCGGGTTTGTAGGCGTGTAGGAAACGTGTACGTAAATCGTTCGTGGAATTACGCAAGCTCTTTGTATTGCAACTGCACGTAAGAACGCTCTCACTTTTAACGCTTTATTGCAGACGTTTTTGTGCTCGAATTATAATACAAGTTCGCTAACGTTCTTATTAAGGTTGATAACATGACTTCAAATGATGCAAATGAGTTGAACTGGTGCCAGACTGACATCCTTCATTTGACTTTGCGTATTATTGCATAAAAGGAATTTTTACGGATTTTGTCTCGTTTATTTTACATTTTTTATTCACGGCGTAAGTAAAAAGTCCTTTTGTTCAATAATGTGTAGTATTCGCGTAAACAAGAGAATAAATTATTGCGTATTAATTTAATTTATGACTAATTTAAACTCGAAATAAATAGATACAAAGTAATCCATGGCAACAAAGACATGTCAAATGTCTAGCTTATTAATGAATCATCATGTCAATCACTGAATGACAGTTATTATAGGTTATTTCTCTTAAGATCCGCTAAATTTAAAAATGTCTTCCGATCGAGTCAAAGGAACGCAATATACAAAGCCTCAAACGGAGCGTCCCATCACAGAGGCCCTCTAGGAAAGACCCTCTCAAGAGCGAAAATTCCGAAGCCCTCAGAAACTCTTCAAAAGAGCTTCAAAGAGCTTTGCCATAGACAAGACAAAGACGGAGTGGGGCCTTTAAATAACGAACGCTTTAAACCTAACCTCTTCTTTAAGCCTCAACGCCGACGACCGAAAAACGGCCAAGTGTGAGTCGAATCGACACACAAATGTTCCGCACTAACATCATCATCAGCCTGTGATAGTCCACTGCTGGACATAGACCTCCTCTTATACACCCCTATCTATTAGGGGGCTTAGGGGGCTTCCGCACTAACATACAAGATCGCTTTTGTAGCTTTAGCCCTTCAATTATTGGAATATATGTTATATGTAAAATATTTAGTAGTAATAAACTATTTACCTGGTATGAATAAAAACATATTGATGGGCAGAAAAAATTATAAGTAAATTAGCTTATGGCCAATTGTTACCTCTTAGATTCAGAACTCTTTTTTAAAGCCAAAGAGTTTGACATGCTTTTTTTTTAAGAGAATATGATGCCGTAGGAGTAAAAACAAACATTAATTTTGTGATAACGACGAAACCTTCATCCCTTGAATTAATATTTCTTTGATAAATGGAATACTCAATGTAATAAAATTATCTATTATGCAATATATTACAAAAAATATTAAAACCGAAAATTTTAAATAACAATTTCAGAATGGTTGACGTTATAGATGATGCTGATAACATAAATATCTTAAAGATTTTCGTCGCAATAATGTATAAAAGAAAAACTGAAATCCCATAATTTAATCACAAGGTAAATTAACCGTTTTAACCACATCTGCTTTTATGCGCTATACAATATCAAACAGTTTCACTAACATACCTGTTATATTTCTAAAACACAAACAACTGCTATTCAAACTGTTACAAATTAAGATCTACTTCAAAACAGCTATTATGTTAATGTCTCCAATTCCTGACCTACCGGTTGTGTCTAACCTTGGCAAGGTCGTCACCATATAACACGTATCGCATATTAATTAAGAATAGAGACATCTGCCTTTCGTAATATATTCACAAGAACCTGTTGCAATAGTCATCTTGAGCTCGTCTAGTGAATGTATAACATATAACAGGTACAGAATAATGTAACTTTTTTAAAATATATATTAAATACCAGTAGTATCTGTTACTGCCTCCGTAGCCTAGTGGTATAGCCGTGTGCTTAGAAACTTGAGGTCGTGGGTTCGAATCCTGCGGGACTCAACAAATTTTCATTGTTGTTTCCTTAATTGGTTAGGCAATTTGGGCCGATCACCCAATTGTCTGAAAAGTAAGATGATCCATGCGTCGGATGGGCATGTAAAAGTCGGTCCACCCACCAACCCGCATTGGACCAGCGTGGTGGATACGGTTCAAAACCTCTAATGGAAAGGGTGTATTAGGGGAGGCCTATGTCCTGCAGTGGACTATCACAGGCTGATGATGAATGAGTATCTGTTATATATACGCACTAATAATAAAAGTGGAGCGTCAGATTTTGACATTAAAATTACAGTTTTTAAAATATTAGATTGAGATATATAACTGATACGTATAACTAGACAACGTTTTTTAATTAATTTTTGCCTGTCTGTCTGTTTGTTTGTTCTGGCCCATCTCTAGAATGGCTGATCCGATTATGACGAGACTTTCGTTGGAACTGTAACTAGGAGTAACTTAGTCTACTTTTTATATTACTACGCAGACAAAGTCAGGAATAAAATAAAGTGGTAGATGGCAAAATGTGCAAAGCGTTCACCGATTAAATTGAATGCAGCGCAAGAAGCCAAAAATCCGATTTGCTTCTAAAGACTTATTATTATGCCTCGTTTACTCATCTTCATCATTATCAGCCCCTATCAGTCCACAGCTGGACATAGGCCTTTTTTAATGAACGCCGAGACGGCCGATCCCCTGCTACTCGCTGCCAACATGTACCGGCTACTGCACGGAGATCGCCATCCCACCTGATCGGGGGACGACCAACACTCCGTTTTACTAAACGTGGCCTCCATTTTAGAACCTTATGGACCCATCGGCTATCTATTCTTCGGATCACGTGACCGGCCATTGCCATTTCAACGAGCTAATCCTTTGCGCTATGTCGGTAACTATCGTTCTTTGCCGGATGAATTCATTATAATTTAATAATGAATAAATTTTATCTAATCGTTTACATAATAATTACAATTTCATATAGTAGTTATCTGATTACAGCTTTTTGGTAGAAATAGCAACGGCAAAAGCTTTTTTCGATAAGACATGACTCCGTCGCGGTTGTGTTTCAAATTCAAAAATATATTTTGTTGCCACTTTCTTTTTTTCATGGTTTCTATACATTTAATCGGGGTCTTATGTATCAAAATTATGGTTTTATGGTAACTTTGCGACATTAAAATATGGCAAATATTATAAAACACTTAGAAGTTTACTTGACTATCTCTCAGGGCTCTTTTAACGATATTCAACACATTCATGGAAGTAAAGCATGATGGAAGTAAATATTATCAGATTTTAAGGGGAATTCTAACAGCGTTGAGTCATATTTCCACTTCAGCAAGATTTGTAACTTTTATAAGATTATAAATTATAATGTAATAAGTTATAGGATGCTATAATTTTGCCAAATATAAGCGTTTTAATATACATATATTAATAAAAGTCGTCGATAACTTTAGCTCCAGAAAAAAACTGTTAATTTGATAAAAAAAAGCGATTATTATTATTAGTGCTTTTGAATGACTGCAAAATTAGGTCAAATCTCGACTAGATTTTAGTACCTGATATTGGTGGATTTAACTTTTAACGATTTTACTTTGATACAGTTTGATGAATTGTAACTTAAATTTGCAGCATGCTGTCTATGTAAATTGTCATAATTCAATATAGAAATCGCGTCGAGATGACTTTAAGCCTCAATTTACTAAAAAGTATAATTTCTTTTTATGCAATAAAGAAACAAATAAACAATTAGTCCCCTTTAAAATCTATATCTTAATGAATCAAATCGTTTTGTCCGTTAAATTTTTAAGTTATTTGAACTCAAAATATTTATTTACTCAGCATAATTAACTTGTCTTGTGAGTTCAAAACCCCGAGATAAAATCCCTACAGGCTGTTTGCGCAAGGGGCAACGATCCTTACCTGTGAGTCAACGTTTCGGAGAACGATTTTCGTTTTGATTTGCTCTTTCTAAATATTTCACTAGTGACTGTAGACAGTGGCAATACGTGATTCTTTAAAGACCCATTGACGCGGCCACAGATCAAGTTTATGAACACGATTTTTTAAGAACAGTATATATATTAGGACTACCACTAGGCTACGAGGCAGTCCGTATCTGCGTGTGGCTTAAAACCGAGGTCGTGGTTCGAATCCTGGGGACTCAAAAATTTTCATTGTTGTTTCTGTCGGTTAGGCAATTTGGGCGATCACCCAATTGTCTGAAAAGTAAGATGATCCATCGTCGGATGGGCATGTAAAGTCGGTCCACCCACCAACCCGCATTGGACCAGCGTGGTGTGGATACGGTCCAAAACCCCTAATGGATAGGGTTGTATTAGGAGTGCCTATGTCCAGCAGTGGACTATTACCGGCTGATGATGATGATGATGATGATGATGATGATGATATATATTAGACCGCTGGTGGCTCGCACGGTACAATACAGATATCTGTAAAATTTATAAACTTATCAGCGATTCCCTACAATACTACGCCTGGATTAAATATATAAACCTTCCTCTTCAATCGCTCTATATATTAAAAAACTGCATCAAAATACGTTGCGTATTTGAGCATAAATAATATAGGGACAAAGAAAACGACTTCGTATTATACTATGTAGTGATAGTAAGAATAAATCCTAAATCCATCTTAAACTGTACAATCGGTATCAGTTCTTCAATAAAATAACTATTTATATAATTATTTCTTTTATTGACGCGATTATTATACATATCAAATCCACAAATTCACGGATTTTCCGCGTTAATTAAATATAATTACTCCCGACGTTTCGGATTCTTTCCAGCATCCATGATCACGCGCAGACTAAGTTGGTATATGTCTAAGTAGAAGGGAATAAATATATTTAATTAACGCGGAAAATCCGTAAATTAGTGGATTTGATAACTATTTCTATTCTTGACTTTTGGCATAGAGCAACATGGATCATCTTATTGCCTAATAAGTTAAGTTATCCACGCATCGGACGGGTATGTAAAACACCAGAACAATATTCATCAACGTACATGATTAATGTTCCAAATAATTGTAACTTAATTTATCGGTAGAATTTAGTTCGTCCCTTTACAATGAGAACATTACATAACAGTCGCTTTGGCTTTTCATAAAGCGTGAAGCAAATATGGGTGTTACTTATCGGATAATAAGTTAATCACATAATAATCTAATCTATACATTAGGTCATTTTAGAATTATTGGGATTATAGTCAAATGTACAAAGAGAAATGAAAAAAGGTATCAATGTATTATCTTAAATGGTTTGTATAGTATTATTAAGTTGAATAAACAATCGCCAAAATATATTTGTTTTGGTATGCGTTTATATTTACTAGCTTAAATTCGATTCTCTTTAAATAAAGGTGCTTAGGTAAAAAAATCATATTCTATAAATGCGAAACTACACTACTACATCTAAAGAATTTTTACCCTTTTCTTTTAAAGCTTTTGTTAACGCGTCCATACGCAGCTCTTAAAATTATCTCCACAATCTCTTATGCATAAACACAGATGATTCGTGCATGTAGAATTAACAATTTATATGAAATATGTTGTACATTTTGTACATTATATTATGCTTTTCCGCCGTAAACGGAATAAACGCATTGCTGTGTTTGGGATTGATCTGTTAATATGTTTCACGCTTTGTTTTTAATGTCTGTACGTGTATTTAAAGCGTATTTCCGCAATTTCATGTATAGCCCATGGCTGAACAGCACCGTAGCTGGCGGTGTTCTTCCAACTTTCTATTGCTACTCTAGGGAGACCTATGATCTTAAAAAATCGAGCGCATGTATAGATTATATAAATTCATCATCATCAGCCTGTGTAAGTCCACACCTGGACATAGGCTTCCTCTAACGCACGCCTTCTCCGTTCTTTGACAGCCGCTGTCAACGTTGGTTGGTATAATTACTTACTCGTGAAAAAAAAGACTACTAGTTTTTTGAATTTGACTTTGACCGAATGTTATAAATGTTACCTAAATTTGTATTTATTCGTTTAAAATCGTACAAATTAAACCCTAGTAAAAAGTCATTAAGATTTTAAGTAATTTGGTCATCCTAATAATAATTATTTTGAAATCGTCGCAGGCGGCGGTAAATTAAATTTGTTATCTTATTAAAAACTTTATTATAAAGTCCTTGATTATTATATTAGACTGGCTCTATTAGAGTTTTTTTTTTAATATTAAGCATTGTTCATTATGAGTCATCGCTTGCTTTAGTTCATTGAATTAATTAGATGCCGAAGCAAATATCCAAGGGATTTTTCCATTGATATTTTAGCCATTCCATCACTGTTATAAAATATATTTTTAAATTGTCGCGTTCTTTGTGACGCATACACTTTTTCCCCCGAGCTTAGTTTTCGTTGTATAGGAAATTACTATAAAATATTTTACTAACAAGATTGTGCAACTGTAGCAGTAAATTCGACTTTTTATTCGGTGTGCTTTTTATTTAGTAAAATTAATTTATTGCACATTCATACCTAGGCAAAAAAAAATGTAGGTATTATTAGAAACGATATTGGTCAATCAACCTGATGGTCTAAATTTCATTGTCGTCCTTTAAAACAAACAAGTGCTTGGAGAATAAAAACTAATTTTAGAGTAAAGATATTTATCAAGTGTACACAAATGGACGATTCTTGCGATTACTTGTTTGTTCATACGCTTATGTGATTGCAGGATGTATTTTATTAGATGAAAACTGCTTATTATAACATATGATCTATTAAACAAAAAAAAGAAATACACAAAATGTATTAACTTCATAAATTGAGTTTATAATAAGTAAGATCAAAAGTTTTAAGGAAATAATAACTAATTTTAGAATAAAGATATTAATTCAATGTTCGTAATACTCAGTCTTTTAACAAAGCTGATACTGAATGTTCTACAGTTGTTGCTATGGAACGTTTAGACTTTTATCCGACCACTAGCTTGTAAAGTTTAAGTCCTATTAAGATTAAAAACAAAAGTATTTAAAAGTTACAATATATATAACTAAGACGTTTCATGCCAACTAACTGAAGAATTTAATCAATCACATCACGGAGATATTATACGCAGAACAGTAGTCAAAGGATTAGCTTTTTAGATTTCAGACACAGTGTAAGTTGGTCCATGAAGAACTATGCAAATTGGGCTAAGCAGGTTTCAGAGTGAGCCTACGTTTATGCAACAACGGACGTTGTCGACCTCCGACCAGATGCAGGATTGCTAAGTCGTGTGGTCTGTCGAGAACGATGCATGGCACAGGTTTCAGAGTGGGCGAGTAGGAACAGGTGGATCGACGACCGATCATGGCGATTCCATGAAAAGGCCGTATGAAGCAGAGAGGACTGATCAGTGTTCATGAAAGGCTGTGTACTGATAGGCTGATGATGATATCGCGAACACACGTACTCAAAAACTAGTATGCTATAAACGACGGAAAATTTTTTTGATTAAAAAAAATGTTTACACAAAACGTGTGTCGTAGGACTTGACATTTGCGTAGCTTCGTGATCGTAAACTTGCAAATGTCAACGGGTTGACAACAAAAACGATACGGCTTTCACTATTATGCAAATTGTTCGCGCCAAAAGTGATTCTTAATGACGCCTCTGAATATCGAACCTGTGTTTATAAGAACACTTATCTCTTTTATGGAGAAACATCAAAAGTGGGTTCGCATTACGTGTATTGTGAATTAATTGTCACGTCTTAAAATTTTTATCTTTTCAAGACTAATATAGTTAAATGTATTTTTTTTAATTTAGGTTTTTTTTAACCGACTTCAAAAATTTCCGAATTTAACCGAATTCTCAATTCGTCTGTATTTTTTCTTTATGTTTTTTTACCTCAGAACTTTCGCCTGGGTGAACCGATTTGGATGTCTTTATTGATTATTTGAAACCTGGTACTTCCCGTTTGGTTCAAAAAATTGAATAAGTCTAAAATTTACATTGACTATGTGTTCAACAAATGGACAATTAATAGCTCGATATCACGCCAGTCGATTTAAAGTCGGTTTGCTGGTTTTATTAACAAAAGAATTTTAGGAATGTTCAAAAGAAGGAAAAAAGGGATACAAACATTAGCTTATTTTAAAGTATTATTGTAAAAAATAAATAATATTATAATAGATATAGGTGCATAAATAGTTTGTTTATTTATAGTTAAACATGGTGGTTCCTATACAAAATATAATCTTTTTATATTTAATAAATCATTCATCACTTAAAGTTTCATCAAATATTAAAACTGTGTATGATATGATGTTGTTGAGATTGGCTCTAATACAATCGGCTATATTACAATTATTACAATGACAATAATTTTAAAAAGTTATTCTGGTGTTACAAGTTTTGTATAGGTAATAGAATATTACTATAGTTTAGTATTTGCCTAAAATTGGTATGTTTGAATATTTACATAACTCTCTAGCTTACTTGCCTTCTATACAATAAGGATAACGTGGTAACCATCCTAAATATCCGACCTCGTGACCTACGGTGACCTTTGGAAAAGGTCAAATCCCGCTGAGACTATCTCGTCTAGACCCGCAGTCGCCGACCGCGGTAACTAGTTGACAAGCAAACACTAGCTTTATTCTACATATTTATACCAGCACTGTATAAGAAATAAGATTGATTTTAACTGAAAAAAATGTGTGTGTGTGTTTATGTGCACGCACTGAACTTGTACTTTTTGGCGTTATAAGATAATAACGTTATTTAAAAAATTCGTCTTTGTATAAATAAATATCGTGAATACAATTGTCGGTTGTTTATAACTAACTTCAACGTGTTGCTTTTTCGTGATGGTGTACGCGCGCATTGTAAATATTAACTTTCATAATGTTTCCCTAACGCGCCATAAAAAGTATAACTTCCAATAAGTGAAATTTTAACAGAAAAATTATGATCTACTTCAAGCAGTATATAATCAGTTCGCGCAATATAAGTCGGTGACAACGTGCCCTCTGCTTGAAACTACCTCGCGTCAACAGACACAATATTTTAAATCTACTCATATTTTTTTAATGTATTTATTTAATCAAAATGTCATATAGGACACATTTTATACAAACATAATGAAGATTTCTTTTAAATGCAAATAATTCTATGTAAATTTATAGTATATTACCTGAAATAAGCTTCGAAAATGCCTCATTAAATTTTAAAAAATGTTTTTCATTAAATTAGTTATTGTAGGTATTACTCAAAACATAAATATATGCGCTCGCGGACTTAATTATAGACACTTTAAAAAAGTTTAATGATGTAGAAATCTTTTAAAGTTTTTGTTGCCGCATTTTCTTTTCTCAAATATCTATTAATTAAAATCATTATTTCATAAGATACTGTTATTTGTAATATATTTGAGACAAGTTAATTATAGAATATCTGTTTTATAGTCTATTGGTTTACCATTGCGTTTGCACCAGATGAGTTCTACAAATTCTAAAGTGCTCAGTTTCCAGTAAGCGGGCTGAGTTCAATTTCTGCGGCAAATATTACTATGGAAAAGCTACTTATCATCATCATCACCATCAGTCCATGTTAGTCCACTTTTTGACATAGGCCTTCCCTAATGCACGCTTTCTTCATTAGGGGATTTTTGTACCGTATCCCATCACGCTGCGGGTTATCTCCAATGCGGATTAATCGGTTGACCGACTTTCTTACATGCCTATCTGACGCATGGAAAAACTGCTAACTTAAAGTATTCACTTCACCCTCAAATAGAGGGGTTAACGCTAATAAAAAATTCAAAAGAATTAAGTATAATAAAAATTAATAAATGTACTAATAAATAATGCACAATGAAAATTTTATAAAAATAAATAGTTCTGTTAAAGGAAAGATTCAATGCATGACGATTTTTTTAACTTTTCACTTTAAGGTTTATTGATAAAAAATGTATTGTATAACGAAATTATTCTAAAACTGGGTAAATTACAGAGTGAAATTAAAGGCTTTTTTATTTTAAATTTATTTATAGGTTAGATATAGGCAGTAATGAGGGCTTCGTCTAATAATAGGTCTGTATTATGTTTGTAAATTCGTTATAGATGCTGAAACGCGTAATAGAAATGACGCAAATGAGTGTTGAATTCTTTCATTACTTAAATCAAGTATTTAATTGATTTGCATTTCTAAGGATGCATTTAATGTGTTCTGTGAAATATGAATGCATAAATAACAAAGCAAGATAATAAATCAAGGAAAAAATTAATAACGAAACTTACGCGTAAGTTAATACACATATAAATTTATTGTTTTGACACAATTTGTTATATAATGGATATAACAAATATTTAAAATATTTTTTCAAAAAAAGATAACAAGAATGTAAAAAAACAATCAACCCAGTGCTAAGGTTTGTCCTGGATAAAAAATCTGAACATAATATAAAACAAAGTCCGTTCCTATGTATGATGTTCGTTCCTTTAAAACTTCACAACGTATTTAAACGTATTTATTAATAGATAGATTAATTCAAAACCTTGCTTTCTATGTATAATTCATACATAAATTTTCTTATGTAAAGGTTTGGAATGTCTATGTGAATAATAGAAAGGTTTCCAGTGTGATGTCGTAAATAAACACATTTTTTTAGATTACATTGCATACGATGGCTAAACCCCTCGACAAATCAAAGTAGTCATATTCAGGACGTTAGAAGAAAGGCTTTGTTCGTTTCGACCAGACTCTATCACCTAACGAATTCTAACAGTAAAATGTCGCTCAAATATAAACTTTTATTGTACAAGGTATGCATACGACCAATCATGGCTTATGCATGCCAAACTTTCGCTCACGCATCCTCCACACTCCTAAAGCAACTACAAGTAGTTCAAAACAAATTCATTCGCCGCGCCACTGGGGCGCAGTGGTACCAACGAAATGTAGACTTACACAGCGACGTAAATTTCCGACACTCCGCGAGCACTTTAAAAAGTTAACTCGCAAACACATAGATAAAGTAGTCAACCACAGCAACCCTCTGCTGGTAAAAGCAGCAACGTATACGGCCGATCCAAACGCGTCTAGTCAAAAGCGTAGACCGCGAAACGTTCTTCTCGACCCGGACGAGGAAGGGGTCGCCGAGACTCCGGACCCAACGGGGGTCCCGACATCAGACCCTACACACCACACGAGTAGGGATAGCACACACTCACCTGTAGTTCGCCCTCGCTTACGAGCACAGCGACACACACACCGCGTATACTAGATACACCCGCGTTCCAGGGCGGTTCTCACCGCCCCCAGCAATCGATTAATACAGTCGCCAGACCGTCGGCGTCCCGGTCCGTAAACCGATCGTCGACGATCCTTAGGAGACATAAACTAATGCCTAACTCACGTACCTTCTGTACGTGTGGCCTTCATTTTTAGCAAAAATTGTGGGCCACCTAGTTCGTGAGGACGGAGCTTCTCGAACTCTGTGTTAGATGAAGCTTACTAAAGACATGAGTCTGGAAGCATAACTTCAAGGATAATAAAAAAAAAAAAATCAAAGTAGTTACAAACAGTACAGTATTGTACGCCTTGAAAAGGCCAACAGGGAAGTCCACGATTGTATTTGAGTATCACAATAGCGATTTTTAAAGTTTACATGTTACGGATAAAACTACTTATTTACGTAGTGATTTTAAGCGATACAGTATCAACCTTTAATCAATTAGGTACCGTAAATACATTGGACTTTTAATATATTAATGTGAAAAGATTAATATGAAATATTAATTTGAATATTCAAATGAATATTTCCGGGATGTTACAAATAATTAGCTAATAGTATTGCACCCGTTCCAAGCCGGGTCGACGGTCGGTATACTATACTATACTATAAAGTATGTAACGCAATAGTTAATATAATATTTTTATGTCTTCATATGCAAAAGTGAACATAAATTCCATTAATCGTATAAGAAACGTGACACTAACGTTATTTAGCTAGGCTTTTACATAAGAGATATCGTCATAAATAACGCCATTTGAATTAATAAGATAGACTATAAAACTTACCGCTTTTAATGTCAAATACGTAAATTAAAATGAACTTATTGCGTCTGTGGAATAATGACGTAAATACACAATGTAGTAATAAGTTTCGAATATTAATACGCTTGCATATCGTTAAAAATGTAGTTGCAAATAAAGACGTCATCACTAAAGCATGCGTCCACGGCCTTGGAAGTTTGACGTCTTTTATCTTGTTAATTAAAGTACTATTGTCATAATGCTGCACAGACTGACAATCATAAATTGTTGTGACGTTTTAAACTGCTTCCGTAGCCTAGTGGTAAGGGCGTGTGCATTAGAAACCGGAGGGTTAGAAACGGGTACTCAACAAATTTTCATTGCCGTTTCCTAGTTGGTTAGGGCAATTTGGGCCGATCACCGGACTGTCTAAAAAGTAAGATCCATGCGTCGAATGAGCATGTAAAAAGTCGGTCCACCCGCATTGGAACAGCGAGGTGGTCCGAATACGTTCCGAAAATTCCCTAATGGAGCAGGCGCGCATTAGGGGAGGCCTATGTCCAGCAGTGAAGTAAAACAGGCTGATGATGACGGTGTTTTAAAAGACATGTCACAGTACCTGCATTTGTTCAGTAGAAACTGTAATTTCTAATCTTAATAACATCTTCTTTTCGGTAGCTGGTGTCCAAAATTATTGGGGGAATTACAAATAAACCATTATTATTATTATTAATAATAATACAGCATCGCCTGTATATTAATTTTTTTATACAGCGTTTGAATGATAACAGCTAAAAGACAACTTATTATATTTGCTGGCTGGATTATTTGTGAGAAGATATTAAGAGATTGGCGAAAAAGATCTTAACAGTCGGACCGAATTTTTTCGTACTCACCCATGTAGGTACATCTTACTTCGGCAATTGGGTAGTCCCTATCTTAACTTATTTTTACGTGGGTGTATCTACGGGTATAATCCTTGCGGGGGCAACGACGGATTATAACGGACACAGATGTATGTCGTTCCTTTAAAGTGTATATACATACATAGGGGTCACGGGGTCACGGGCTCGCTTTTGCGATCTTTTGCGATAACACCACCGCTGGACACTGATGTTCATCTTGAACCCATTACCCCTATACTTCTAATGCCAACCAGAAAACGACAATTATACAAAGTTGTTTCCCGCATGATTCGAACCCACCACCTCCGCTTTGGAGAGCAAGAGTGTACAGCATTGGGCCTTTGAAGCGGTGAACGCAAAATTTTAAAGAGTAGATAGATATAATATTTTTTATTCTTAGTAGGATTAGTAGTAGGATAGCAAAAAAGCACACAACATTCCGAGACATGGGATAATAAGTATCATATATACAATAGACATTCGCAAAGTGGCCGGTGTGGGCTGGATGAGAATAGCCGAAGATCGGAAGCGGTGGCGTGCATTAGGGGAGGCCTATGTCCAAGCCTCCCCTAGGCTATGGCCGAACTAGCGCAGGCTGATGATGGTGACGATGATGATGATGATACAATAGATATACTAGCTGCGATACCTTTCAAACCCTTCAGTGTTTGTACACTACCGCATTGCGATAGAAATGAGCATTCGTTGGAAATAATTAATTTGTTCCCCGTAAATGAGAGATTATAGATGCAGGGAAAAAATATTTTCCTTGGGGAAAACTTATCGGATGACACCAAAACTGTCTATGAATTATCGTATTAAATGAATGACATTTTTATAACCAATAATATGAAACTTTACTGTTTAATACCAATTGTCTTAATGAATAATGCCTATGTATAATATAGAAGTGTATAGATTTAATTAAATAGAAGATTTTTGATAGAGCACGATAAATCCTAACTTTTTTGAAAAATCACGCAGAAAAGTCATTTCTCACTATATCCGTACTTTTTAGGTCATTGACTGTGAAATCGGTTCTGATAAAAATTTATATAAATATACCTTATATAATAAAAATAACTTGGACAATAATGTGCGTTATATAGAACAAAGTATAGACAGTAGAATAGAGTTCATTAAAAGTTGCGGTCAACATAAATTGTTGAAGTCAATATAATTTAAATTTTTGGAAATATATAGTAGATCGATGTTTGATTTAACTTTACGAAAATTAATATAAAATTTAAATTTACATAAAATGGATTGAAGTAACCTTACTTTGTTATACGTATCGATTTGAAGCTGCAATTAAAATTTTCATTGAACGTCGTAACATAATACTTAATATTAGATTTCAGAGTTAGTTATAAATTCAGAGAGTTTTGACCTACTTTCGAGTTCCTGTAGACGATACAGGATTTGCTTGAACATTTTAACTTGATAAAATATAATATCTATTTAGTGGTTAAATTTCAAAATCTTTTTCAGTCTCTCTCACAATTCAAACCTCTATCTCAAATATATTACATTGTAATATTTTCAATAAACAGTAATAAATAGGACATAAAAACAATAAAAAATAAGGTCTAATAACAAACTAGAATTGTGCCGAAATTAAAACTAATTGGTGAACGGATACCAAAGCAATCTTTAGCAGTAACCTTAAAATTGTATTTTTCCACAATATTTCAAGGGAAAATACAAGCTTAAATTTCGAAAAATATTGCAATAAGTATAAACATATTTTTAATAAATTTAAACGTTATTAAGAAAACGCAAGAAAGTCCTATTTAAATTTATGTTTTTAGTGTATAACTTTCTTTCGCGTAGAGTTCTTCTACTTAGACTAAGTGTAAAGTAGAAAATATAAAGTAAGAAGTTTGGTTTCGGTAAAAGGATAGATAGGTTAAATTTAAGGTAAAAATAAATAAATACGCGCATTATTATCCTTTAAAGAGGTATTATTACTAATTTAATTTCTCGTGGACAAATGTATGAAGCAGCAAATTCTCATTATGTAAGCTCGATATTGTTTTACAAACATTATCTGTACCTACTGCAGACATATTTAAAACAATTTTAATGTACCAATGTACATTGATGGGAAAATGTGTACGGGAAAGATTCAGTCCTGTTTTGTAAAGGGGACGCATAATTAAGGATTTCCACTTGCCCCGCTTCCCGCTCTTGCATCCCTTTTACTCTCTGTTGTATTCGCTCTCACAGATTTTTGCATACGTGTTTCTTGTTCATTGGTATATTTATTTATCGTTCTGTGCTACTATTTTCTTTAAATAAACTCTTTTTTATTCTATATCAATAATTATTAAAATGAAAACATTTAATAAAATATATTAATCAACTTTTGAATGGTCGAAAGTGGTCTCTGTACTTATTTTTTTTTATATTAAGTGAAGAAAGCTACGCTTAAATTGATTACAAACGTAATAAAGAGGAAGTAGATAACTTTTTAACGTATGATATTACAATAATACCGGCAGACTGGAACCGAGTTGCTGTGAGGTAATTACATTGTGATAGTGTGCCATAGAGTTCGTAAGGCACGCGAATTTGTTGCGATTCGTGCCAGACGCTTGCAATAAAAAAAGTGTTCTAGAACATTCGCAGGTCTCCAGTGTACCAAAGCGAAATCTTAGCTCTTTATATCGCGGAATTACAAATCCGATCCATCCGATAAACTGGCGTCAAGTGAATGCATATCCGAACGTTTCCGAACGCGTCCGAAGCAACTTCGGGTCATTGGAGCGACACCGTTGCAACGGGGGCACGGGCAGGCGATTGACTTCAGTTCGAAAACGGTCGTGGCGTGGTGAGGTCGTGTCGTAATTTAACCTGTGATGCGAGCTTGTGATCAAAACAGCGAAATGCCGACCGATCTAATGTCTAATTGTCGCGAACGTTTCGGCAGACCGCACAAGAAGGCGTGCGATGCCGAAGTTAAATCAGGTTTTCTCATTTTACTGGGGCCGGGTGGGATGCGGCAGGACGTTCGAGTCGTCGTCTACAGGACATCGCTGGAGCACTTCGCTGTAATATATCCTAGGAAGCGGCTTTCGAAGCCGATCGGGGTCGTCAACTTGAGGAACACCACTGCCGAAAAGGTCGCATCCACCAGCGGCTTTTACGTGAGACAGAAGGGATACGACAATACGATTTCGGCGAAGTTTTTATGCTCTGAGCGTGATTTGGACGCTTGGCTTTCAGCGTTTACTTCCAACGCGTCGCCCAATTGCCATCATCACGCCAGCTTGCCGGTCCTAGTCGAAGCAGAGGAGAGTTAAGCCAGACCATCGAACGGTAGCAGTGATTGAATATCCTCGAATTATTTCGCCTAGCGGATCGGGGTCTGTTTGTGTCGAGATTGGATGCGGAAAAGTGAAAGCCGCTATTTTTTGCGACCGCACGAAAGTGTTCTTTATCCAATATTATAGATAGATATGTAATGATACTAGCAATTGAGGTGTTGCATCGAACTGTAGGGTTACCATTCGTTACGCTTGGGTGTTTCTCTTACAATGTTTACTTAGTATTCTGTATTCAATACGTGTTAAGTGAAATTAATGTTGTTTTATAATTAATGAATCTGGAATGGAATATGTTTTGTTCGTAATGTACAGAAATTAATTGCATTGTCTTCAACAGCTGCCAGTTGCAATGTGGCGTCCGGTCGGGACTAATTATTGTTACATTTTTGTAGGCACAATGGACGCTATTGTGCAAAGAATGTTGTTTAAAATATGTAACTACCTATCAAGGTCTTCGTATCATAAACAAGACACTACAGTCATTAATATTAATACCGTTTCAATTTAAACATTACGCAAAATCATCCAATCTGCATATGTGTTGCATAAAAGTGTTTTTAGTCACGAATCGCATTTGTACAAAGTAGCGATAACGTCGTTTTGAAAACGAGTTTTTCACTGGTAACAGTAAGTTTTATTTACACCGTGACATTTCGTCGCCGTTCAAAACGTTACCAGTATTTTTCAAACCTGTTAGTACTTTTTCAGTCGTTTTATTTTCTTGCAAATTCGTTTATACAATTAACAAAGGAGCGTTTATTTAAAGTTATAATTATTTTTTAACAATTTAAAAACCCGATGCTCTTGGTAAAATTTTTAGCTTACGAAACGTAACGTACTTAGATGTAGTGTTAAAAATCTTTAAATATATTAAACTATGACTGATATAATTATAGAATCATATAAATATCTAGTGGTCACTTTCACGACTACATTATAAAAATCTTATAAACAATTTACAACTTTTTTTTGAAAAAAAATTACTCCTTTGAATGCTATGATGTTTCACAATAAAACATATACGCATTCAATCATTACTTAATCTTTTCGTTAAACTCTTACACGTGTTGTCAGGTGTAGAGAGCATTAAAATATCATAATAGGGAAGAAAACTCTTGGAAACTCTGTGGTCGTATTCCGTAAAGTTAAAGGAAAAAGGAAATCGAGTTATAGCATATTCACGATACTAGCCTTAATAACATATTTCAATAATAAACACGAATTTTTTATATCCGTGCACAATAACACATGCAAATTACGGAAAATAACTCTCATGTCAAACTCTGTTGTCACCAAAATATCCGGCGTTTTTATTGGCTTAATTTCGACTGACATTTTAATATGATGTGTCCACCAACATCATCAATATTTGACATTTCATTTGTCATAGTAAAATGTCAAACTTAATATGTTTAGAAAAGGACATTAAATGAATCAACTGGACATTGGTATGTGAAAAAAGTATTAACTTAAATTTTTAGAACGAAGAAAAACGTAATAAAATAAAAAAAAAATGTTTATGCTAAATATAATACAGTGACTTAGTGTTAAAGGTTTTATTGTAACGTAACAATAATGCGTAAAATTACCTTTGTTAAAATGTACAGAATAAGTACGTAGATTCTTTATTTGAGGCAAATTGAAGTCTCATGTGATCTCAAATAGTTATATATGATTGTAGTTTTTTTACGAATATATAATAATATTCGAAAATCATCTTTGTATACTTTGATTTACTTGCGTTATATATTTAGTAAAAAATATGTCTTTGTCAACTCTTTTTGTACGCATAAATCTATTCTTTTTTATTATCGAAGTTTTTTATAATATATATTATTTATTTACACCATATCTTCAGTATCTTATAAGTCGAACGACGCTGTAATAATATTCTAATGTTTTTTTAAACAAAATATGTTCGAGAAAAATGTTAAATATACAAAGAAAATGACCTTTTGTAATATTTATTAGTGACCGTTTTATTCAATATATAGCAATGTATAATTTAGGTCAAATAAAACGTACATTTTTTTGGTATTTTGCTTGTAATTTTCTTACTTCGCCAAGATTCAATGAATTGTAGTAATTGTTATTAATGAAATGTTAATTAATACCATTTTCATATGTATATTAGGCAACGTATACTTCATTAGAATGTAGATAAAGATGAATTCTTACACACTTACAAGGGTCGTTTTATTTCAATGTAAGAGACTACATCATTATCATCATCGGTCAGTGCTAGTCCACTGCTAGACATAGGCGTCCCCTAATGCACATCTTCACCATTAGGGGGATTTTGGACCGTATCCCACCACGTAAGTATGATAAATCTATCTATATATATTAAAGAGATTCCGACATCTCTGGAACCATAAGGCGTAGCGACTTGAAATTTGGTAGGAATATTCCTTTCGCCGAGTAGAGGTCAGCTAAGAACGGATTTTACAAAATTCCAACATTGGCCCATCAATTAGGATGTATCCTCATAACGTGGTCAGTCTAATCCCATTTCTTGCCCACTTCGGTAATTCAAGCCTAGGCACGCAATTTCTTAATACGATCAATCCGCTTTACACCCAAAATACTGCGCTCTATGGCTCCTTGACTTCTGAATTTCAGTCAGCGACCAAATTTGAGCTCAAGTTTAGGACGGACAGAATACACATGTTGACAAGCTGGGTCTTTGTTCTGTTCATCTGAAGCCTGAACCTTAAGGCTTGCTGTGCTCAGGTCTTGAAGCATCTTTTCGAGCTCGGTTGGCGACGAAGCAAAGAGTTGACAAAAATACCATTTGTTTGCCAATGGACTACAAGTTTAAAAACCTTATTCCAAGGTGTAAGTGAACAGTTTAGGCGAGAGCGATTCAGTAAGTATCTAGATATCCTAAAAGTGTTAAGTCTCTGCCGTAGCCGAAGCGTTAAAACACTATTGCGTTACGGTTTAAAGGGTCATCGCAACCACGGTAGTTATCAGATAAACAAAGATATAACATCCCAGACATTAGACAGGGTGATTTACAAACCATCGGGTGAAGGTCCTCCCCATCTCATTGCTTCATTCCGCAAAAAAAGGTACAACTCCCGACTTCTAAATCACCACTCGAATATCATGAATCTACGGAAAACAGAAGTTAATACCGGTGTAAGTTTGCATTATGGAAATATCTAGTTGATTTAGAAGCCGACTTCATGGTAAAATTAAAGAAATGATAAGCTTATAAGGTTAAGAGTAAAGAAACAACAAATTGTTGTTGGAGATGTTACTCTATAAGACTTTATCTGAATTTTGATGCTACTATCACCATAGTAAATACTCTATTAAAATTTTTGACTAGACAAGACTAAATATAGGAAGCAATTTATTTTATTATAGAGCATAATTTGAAAACATCACTGCTGGACGTCAATGGCCTCCCCTAACGCACGCCTCCCCGATTAGGGGGTTTTTGGACCGTATTCCACCACGCTCATCCAAGGCGGGTTGGTGGGTTGACCGACTTATTACACGCCCATCCGACGCATGGATCATCTTACTTTTCAGACAATTGGGTGAACAGCCTAAATTGCCCCACCCAACTAGGAAACAAGAATGAAAATTGATGTTTCCTAGTTGATCCCACTCCTCCGATTCCTAAAGCACACGCCCTACCACTGGCTACGGAGGCAGTCATATATCTCTATCTATCTATCAAATACTTACGCCGTATATTATAGTGCCTCAATGTAAGCACTGATACAGTTGTACTTTCTCTTCCTTAACCCGACGAGACTGATAACCGACACGATCGGAGAGATTAGAGATAAGACCCACTTTCTATAAACCTGTACAGGATCATATTGATCATCAGGCGGTTTGATAGTACGTATTGGTCTTAACAACTATACTAAACTAAAGTAAGATACGCACTTTAATTCAACAAAATGCAGGATCAAATACATTTGAGTCAAAATGTGAATGATTCACTATATTTTTCTGAGTGCATTAAAAGCTGATTCCATTATAACTTGAGTAAAATATATAGTAAGAGAATATTTTTTTACAAATAAATAAAATTGGTGTGTCTGTTTGTAACATCAAAATAACCTTTTTTTAAACTATTACATTGTGACCTTTATGTCTGTCTGTCGCTTTCTAATCTCTGGAATGGCTGGTCCAAATATGACGGTACGTTCACAGGAAGATAGCTGATGAAACTAAGAGTGACTAAAACTCTTAAAGAAAAAATAGGTATTTTATTACCACAAGAACAAAGCTGCGGGTAGCTCCCAGTCGATCATTCAACAGTAGCAATACTTGTACAAACGACTCTCTAATTTGAACATACGGTTGATAATAATCGGTAATTGATATTTTGCCGTCCACTAATAACCATTTTTTTTACAATGATTAGCGTATTTGACCCAGATATAGGTATATATTTAATTATTTACAATCTATTGAAGTTATTTAAGTTTAATACATTATTATTATTTAACAATATCCTTCTATTCGATTCAGACAACGACGGCCGATATAAATTAGAGATCGGCCAACTGCGCAGGAGATACAGTGCACCAATGTACGCGCAAACACAGGTGTACTCCCTATTCCTTCAATCTCATAGTCCTATAAGACGGTTTGCCGACCCGACCGGAGAGAGTTCAGACGCAGGACCAACTTTTTACATGTCCATCCGACGCAAGAACTTAGATATTTAGCAAATAAATAAATTTAAAACTGCCCCCGTACCCTAGTGGTGTGCTTTAGAAACCGGAGGTCGTGGGTTCGAATCCTGCGGGGACTCAACAAGTTATTATTGTTGTTTCCTAGTTGATGCGGGCAATTTGGGCAATCACCCAATTTTCTGAAAAGTAAGATGATCCATACGTCGGATGGGCCTGTGAAAAGTCGGTCCTGCGTCTTATTTCTCCGGTCGCGTCGGTTATCCTTCCCATCGGGCTTTGAGAGTATAAAAACGAACAGGAGTGCGCCTGTGTTTGCGCTTACACTTGTGCACTATAATATCTCCTGCGCAGTTGGCTGATCTCTAATATAGATCGGCCGCCGTAGTCGTAATCGACTAGAGAACATTATTATTAAATTTAAAACTTCCGGTCTCACACCTTATACGTAAAGCAATTATGAAGATTAAACTGTCTTCATATTAGCCATTACGTGCTCATCCATTTTTCTTTGATGCAATTACCTCAATAAACGTACGTAAATATTCGTCCGTAATACAAATTTATGTAATGCTAAACATCTTCGTGCGATTATGATGTAACTTTCAATTAGTCTGTAACGTTTAACGGTAAAGTGCTTTTTCATATTTAGCCAACAATTTCGATGTAGTTAAAATTCTTTTGTAATTTATTATGTTAATTTACAATAATTCCCTAGTTGACTGTATAAATTTTGTAAATGATTTAAATGCATTATATCATCTTGGCGTATGTGAACTGGGATTGCATAATAAACTAATTTTTTATTTTTACATTGATTACTAACTATAGTTTAGAAAATTATAAGTTACAATTTACGTAAAAAAAGTCTTATGTTAAACTCAATTGACGGCAAAAAGTCAGGCACGTTTATTGGTTAAACATCGAGTCGGGATTAAAAATGGCCGTCATTCGCCAATAAAAACGCGATTGCTTTTGGCGCCTTTAAAGTTTGACATAAGATTTACGTTCTTTCCAACTTAAACGCGTTAAGTAAATTGACTTAATTATATTTATTGAAAAAAAGAAATATTTCCTTAAAAAAGGCTTATGTACAAGCAAATGACTCCAGTGGTATGGACTTTTTTTAATTTATTGTGCCTGCAATTTAATCGACCGAGTAACTAACAAATTTAAAAAACTAATAAGTATGTCTTATAAGTACAATTTACAGTAAACACCAGGACCAAAAGTTAAGCTCAAGGAAAGGCGAATTAATAGAATAAAAAAACTCTACATATTAATAGTTCGTAATAGTTTGTTGTAAAACTTTAGCTTGCATATTCTTATTCAATGAAGCCTTACGATATGAAAGTTATAGCTTTGAGATAACAGTTCAGCAGCCATTGGAACGTGTTCCAATGGTCCAAAGCCACGTATCACTAGAATAACGACCAATTATAATGCAAAAGTGCAATTCTATAACGAACGGCATGCGTCGGTCCAGAGTGAAAAGTCTCCGTGATAGAAACGTAAAAATGGACGACAGTAAAGCGAATTCTGTGTTCATTATGATATTACTCGTCATTATATCTGCTTTCTATCTAACGCTCTCTTTTAAACCGCTCACGAAAGACGAACACATAGAGAAAATTGACAAAATGAACAGCGAAGTGGAACCATTCAGACGTAACTTGACAGAGTGCGCGCGTCAAGTCAAAGCGTCCATGGTGGACGTTGAGAACTTCCTGAAGAGAATACCACAATCGTCTATGCAAGGAAAATGTTTCGTAGCTTGTATATTAAAGCGCAATGCGATTATAAAGAATAATAGGATCGATGGAGATGCGTTGCTAAATGCGAACAAGGCTGTGTATGACGATGACAGCGAGGTGATTTCCCGCCTGAAATCCGCCATCTTGGAATGCAATGGCGCCGTGGATGGAATATTCGAGATTTGCGAGTACGCCTCCGTTTTTAATGATTGTATGCATGTCAAGATGGAGCATATTCTGGATAAAGTGACGATGGAACGACGTATGGAGGCTATAGGACAGATGACGTCACAGCCAGATGAATGGACTGATGAGGAAGACGAGATCTTGAAGCTGGTCAAAGATGAGCTTTAGCTTTAGAAATATGTAAAGACAAACTAAAATAAATTTGCTTTTAATTGTAGTTAAAATTAATGATGTTATTTTTAATTCCTTCCTCTCATTAGTATAGTTTATAACTGGAAAAAGGATAAAAAGGTAGTGAGTTAAAACTGCACAAACACCTTTTTATAGTTCATCCTAAAAAGGTTTGAGTTTTCCTTAATATAAAGAATCTGTCTAATTAATTAATGATGTCATTAATAAAACGCTTTTATTGGTGCACGTTAGGGACGTTCCGATAGAAGTAAATACTAGCACGTAGTCGATACATTTGTTTCGATGCCAGGTTTTTTTAGTTACGAATCGAGTAATTTAAAAAAGTCTTGGTATTTATTTATGTAGGCATTTGGAATAAAACGTAATTCATATTTTTCGGATTGTCGAAATGTACAAACTACCCTACAATATCGAAGCGTTGTTGCAACCTCAGTTCCAAGAGATTGTTTGATCTCTAAGCCATCTAAGCAATCTTGTAATAAACATGATACAGATCGCTAGCGGAATATCTGGTGTGTCTGAAACAGAGAATGCAATCTCCGTGTTTTATATTTTATTAGTCTGAAATAAACATCATAGGCATAAAGATGAACTATCGACGATGAACTTATAATGACAAATTGGACTGCATTATTTGCTCGACGTATTAAAAAGTAACACTTATTATTAATAACCAATTATTCTTTTTCTATAATATTTTAATTAAATGCATCAATAATAGTTTAAAAATGTATCGATATTTTGAGTAATATCGATTTGAGTGGTATCGGATGCCGCATAGGTATCGGACATCCCTAGAACATGTTTTTCCATCAATAAGAGCGGCAGTTATTTCGAAAAAAATCGGGTACTAGGTTATTTAAAGTTCCACAGCGTATTTGGCCTAGACATAATAGAAAAATAATAATAGAAAGTTTTACTGTGACTTACATAATGTCAAGTCAAGTCAAGTCAAATCTGTCAAGTTCACAGGAACTTGACAGATTTTTATTTGATTCTTAACGTAAAAAGACGTAGATATTAATAGTAAAGTTTATTTATGTATATATATTTATATTAATCGGTATATGGGACCTTAGCCCTGTCGAAAACTACCTACTTAAGTTTTTCTCAAAGTCTAAGAAAAGAGTTCAAAAGAGAGGCGATGCTTATGTACTAACTAGCTTAGTACAAGTAACGACATCTGTTAGCTACTCTTGCTTAACATGAAACTGGTTTTTCTGGTAAAGCCGCGGGACGACTCAAAGTGACCTGTTGTCATATTTTTAATGGCAATATTTTAGGTTATAATGATGCTGCTTTTACGTTTAAACACTTTATTCTGCAATCTATCGGTGGCGATTTCAAAAAAGGTGCGTGAGTATTTTTTGCCCCCACCGGTGATGACTAGCTGTCATCTTCTTGTTTCATTAAGAATGTAATTAACGCCTTTAAGGCTAAATAGGTAGCGAAACATTTACTTAGTCCAACAGGGCATGTGTTACTAACGATGGGTGTCGCCATACTTACTAGTGTAGGACATCACACACACTCAAGTAAACATTATCAGCCTGTGTTATTCCACTGCTGGACATAGACCTCCCCTAACGCCGGTTAGTGGGTGGACCGACTTGCGACATGCCCATCTGAAGCATGGATTCTCTTACTTTTCAGACCATTGGGTGATCGGCCAAACTGTCCAAACCAAACTGAAAACGATAACACAAATTGCTTCTCCGCGTGATTCCAACCCACGACCTCCGATTTAAAAGGCAAGGGCCAATAGACCCTTAACTGCCTCCATGGCCTAGCGCTATCAAGTAATGGAGGATTTAATTGATCGACAACAGCTCAAAACATTCTACATTCCACATTTTCAGATAAATTTGACATATGTGGCAAATAAAATACAATGGCTACTTCAGTCAGAGAAGTACCTATATGGTATAGTAACATAGTCATATTCTACAACTGTCTCATAAAATATCATTGTTGTTTCCTAGTTGGTTAGAGCAATTTGGGTCGACCAGCAGGGTAATTTGAGCACCCAATTGTCTGAAAAGTAAGATGATCCATGTGTCGGATGGGCATGTAAAAAGTCGATCCACCCACAAACCCCCATTAGACCATCAAGGTGGGGTACGGTCCAAAACCTCCTTATGGATAGGGGTGTATAAGGGGAGGCTTATGTCCAGCAGTGGACTATCAGAGGCTGATGATAATGATGAGTCTACAACTATCATGGGTTTGAATCCTGCCGTGCAACAAACAACTGATTTCTGGATGGTTAGAACAATGTGGCTTAGTGACCCATTTGCGAATGAATGAAATTTGTAACTGTATCATTAAAAATAAACATAAAAAAGACACATTCATAATTTATTACAAAAGTATAATATCAATAAAATGTTATGAACAATGGAAACATTAACATCAAACAGACATGTAACATTATCAATTTACAATACTTTCGAATATTCAACCATACCAGAGCCAAATAAAACGTGAAATTAACATAAATAAAAAAAAACCCATAGCAACAAAGGCATTGTATGAATCATTGCTATATTAGTACTGCCGCTCATTGATAAATTTCTTGGTATCAATACTTCAATATATTTACATTTAATCCATGTCTTACATGGCTGAATAGTTTAGCCAGCTTAGATTTATAAATTACGTAGTGGACATAAAAGTTAAGACACTTCTAGGTTGAACATCAAACAGAGATTAAAAACGGCTGTGGTCCCCCGATACCAACCACTGTGACCATTATTGATTGACATTAAATAAGATTTGTTCAGATTATTAATAATCTAAATGGGCTAAACTAGACTATGGTTTAATAAACACTTTTTTACAATATGTATACAACTCTTCACTGCAGTCAATATCAAAACACTCAAGCACATTTCTCCCGTTCCGTTGACTGATTTATCTTGTTTAACCCGATGAACCAAGCCATGGGTTTAACGCCAATATCATTGTTTCCCCCTCTTTCCTGGTGGCTTCTGCAGCTGGAATGATGAACTGGCTTCTGTATGGGGAGCGCCAAGTCCCGTGGTCTTCAAAGACATGTTCAGACTCGTCTGCGGTTGAGGCTGCCAGTTGGGACCTGAAATGATCAAGCAGAACTCAACTAATTAATGTATTCAAGCGAATACTATACACTGTAGAATTATTTATAGATTTTATCGCGTTTATTTATTTAATAAAATAGATTTTAACACGCGACGAAACCCCTTATCAACGATAGTAGTATGTAGTAAAGATGAAGAAGGTCCTTTGTAATCAATCTGAAAATCACACTTCGCATACGTCTGCTAGATTGGCATATACTTCTATACGGATGTGAGGCCTGGACTGTCAAAGAAGATTTAAGGAAACGTATAGAAGCGTTCGAAATTTGGGCCTACAGACGTATGATGTCCATATCATGGACTCAGAATATCACCAAGGAGGACGTGCTACGTCAGGTCGGTCAGAAACGCAAACTTTTGCAAACGATCAAATAGCGCAAAGTGGCTTATCTAGGACACGCGCTTAGACATGAACGATACGAGCAATTGCAACTAATCATGATGGGAAAAGTTGCGGCAAAGCGAAGACCTGGTCGGAGGAAAAAGTCGTGGTTACGAAACATTCGCCAATGGAGAGGGATACAAGATGCCGCAGAACTTTTTAGTCATGCAAAGGACAAGAGAAAATGTGCAGAGTTGACTACCAACCTTCATTAAATGGAGAGGCACCATAAGAAAAGGAAGAAGTAGTCATATAATTTTTTTATAATATACCATATGGTATATTATAAAAATTTATTATTAACATATTTATATTTAATTGCCAATTTTATACATTTGTTTACGAACCCCGCCCATATTAAAACGGAGCTTCAGACGCTGAAAATCCGCTGGGCACTCTGAGACATGAGATGTTATGTCACGTTTACCCAGTTACACTAGCTACGGGGTCCTTCAATCTGAAAGACACTCATCATCATCATCAGACTGTGTTAGTCCACTGCTGGACATAGGCCGCCCCTAACGCACGCCTTCTCCACTAGGGTGTTTTTAACCGTATCTAACCACACTGGTCCAATGCAGGTTGGTGGGTGGACCGACTTTTTACATGCCCCTCCCACACGTGGATCATCTTAATTTTCAGACAAATTGGTAACCGGCCCAAATTGTCCTAACTAACCAGAAAACAACAATGACACAAAGTAGTTTCCCCGCGGAATACGTACCCACGACCTTCAGTTTATAAAACAAGGGCCAATACCGGTAGGCCAAAGAGTCGGAAGACACTAGTGCGACGTGATGTAACCTTAGCTAGCTTTATGTCATTTATATTTATTACACTTCGTATTAAAAGTTGTGGAGTCTGCATTTTACACTATTTTTAAACGGAGCGGCATCCATCTTCCATAAATCCTAATGGGAATCCTACATTTGATGTATGTATTTGACTTAAGTATATTTGAATGTTTTAATGTCTTATAAGCAGTGCCAAAGATTGGTTTTACAACCGGGACCGATTTTTTATACTTATCCAATACATTTAAATTCTTTATATATTCCTTTCGGGCGATTGGGTCATCGGTCTTGGACCACATTGATCTAACAATAAAATGACAACCATAGCACAAAATGTCACTGGTACTCTATTTATTCCTACAACAAACAATACTCTAGTAATATATTTTTTTAATTGTAGCATAAGTTATTCCCACTTTACATCAGGTATCGTCCAGAGATATCCCAACAAAATCGGAGCCGCCATACCAGAGATAAAACAGAACAAATAGACAGGCATATGGACCGACAGACAAACAAAAATTTAAATATATAACCTGTTGAAATAACAAAAAATAAGTTTGCTTTGTTACATGCACCATTTATATATTACCTATATACTCATTAAAAGAAACAGCTCTTTAAAATGTAATTGCAATGTTACAAACAGGCGGACGCAGCTTTGTTTGCTATGAGTTTGGTTTTTAATATCTACTCAAAGTTGAGTTCAGTTATAATACATACAAACATATAAAGTTTTATTACATACAAACTACAAGAAAAAATCAGTAACACAGGGAAAATTGAAATTTAAAGAGTAAGAAATCTTTCATTGTGACCATCAAAACGAGAGAAAACAAACAATGGGAGATTAAAAATAGTTTTTATTACAAAAAATATATACAAATAATGATTTCCTGCGCTTATTAATACTATCAAACATATGTTCGATTTTTCGTTGAAGACTACAATTTTATTATTACTTTAGTAAATATTAGTCTCCTAATAAAAATTATATTACAAACATATCTTTCGCTTTCTGGATGTCAGGTCCTTAATTATTCTAGTAAAACATGTACATCCTTATTTAGGTAATTTATCCCAACAAATAACTAGTTAATAGATATAACTATTTTATATAAATAAAAAATAAAATAAATTATATGTACCAAAATAATCAATTCTAATAAAGAGGTAATGTTATATGCAACATTGGGTTACTTTTATATGCAGAAAAAAATCCAATACATAAATCTGAAATAACATGGAGCTAGTACATTATATAAATAAAAGTTCTGGTAATGAATGTCATGCAAACACACTATGGACTTTTCTAATATTTAGCTATTAATCTAACAGTAAATGTTATTGAAACTATTTCTCAACTGACCTGTTGTGTCCGCTGTTGGGAACGGTGATAAGCCGCTGCCCAGATATGTGAAGGGCGTTGGTCCGGCCAAATGTTGGATGTTGCCTGTAATGATGGTGTGTGATGATTAATGTTTAAATATATGTTATATGCATGAGATATAGGATATTTGTACACAAAATCACGAAAGCTTTCCATCTTTTGGACACAAAATAATGATAATAAGTCTAATTCTCACTTGTGTATGTTGATAGGTTATGAAAATGTCCAGCAGTAAAATGCTGATTATAAATTATAACAAAAAAAAATAAAAACACTGCTTTGTGCGCTTTTTTGTTTAACAATATGCTAAAAGATTAAGGGGAAATAACTGAATTAGAAGCCAAAAGTCATCCCACAAATGACCAATTATGAAATGTAATCAATGTATTGCTATCTATGTTTTCAGTTTATCAACATAAAGCTAGCAAAATCTCCTTCATAAAGTTGAAAATGTTATAGATTAAATCAATAGATACAATTTAAACCAAAAGGGCGTCAAGTATAACCAAAAAGCATTTCTATAAAATCTGGTTTCTATAAATTTTCAAACTTTGATAATAATCACCTAAAGCAACTTTTGGATCGGCCAATACAGCACTGCCTAAGCCAAAACTGATGTCCGTTATGCCGCTCGGTTTGGTCTTCTTCCGTGTCCCCTCGGCATCATGCAATATCTGGTCAAGACTGGCGCTAGCTGTTAACCGATAAAAGATAAGTAAATTAAAAATAACATCAGGTATGTTATACTCTGCCATTTAGTGTTCAGTGTAAAGTGTTCCAAAAAAATCCTTTTATATATAATCCATATACATTTGAAGTTGCATTGTGCATAGCATATTTGGACATAGCAAGGTCATATTGCAAAAACAAGGTAATAAAAAACATGCAAATACTATGTAAGTTCAGTAATTAATCATCATTCATTTAATAATCTAATCATATTTACTACAACAAAATACTATTAAAATTTACTTTTATAATTAAATTGTTCAAAAAAAAAAACAACTTCTAAAAAAATCATAGCTCATAACTGTTTTATTACTCACACGATGGTGTATCAAACACATTAGTCGGATCTTTCAGAATGTACTTTCTCAAATTGATGTATTGCTCTTTCTGCGCCTCTACTTGAGTATGGACTGCCTGCAATCTTCCCGCCAGGGCCACAAGCGATTCGTACATACGACGAATTCCAAGAGTCAATTCTGAAATATAATGGAAAATACAATAAATAAAAAAAATGTATAAATGAAAATGTATAAGGAAAGCTGACCTCACCACCATGTGGAATACTAGCTAGGAAGAGAGAGAGAGAATAAATAATTGAATAGAGAAAGTTGCTAAAAAACATTCATTTTACAAAAATTAATTATTGATAGATACTGAAATATAATTTTTTTGAATAAAAGAACTTTTAACAGATTTTATTGATGATATTATTTTTTTAAACGTGACAAAATCTATTAAAAGTCCTTTTATTTAATAATTTATGGTATACATAATATTTAATTAAGAATTAATTCTTTTAAATCTCATTTTTGTCATTGCAAACTAGGAAAACTGAATTTAAACATCCTCATCTCAACATCAATTACGCTATAATCATACAATTACCTTGTTCAGTCAGCATTTTAGGCGATGCCTGCATCTGTTTGTCAGCAACATCCATCTGCCTCCGGAACATGATAAGCTGTTGTTCCAACTCGGCTATTAACTCCTTTATGTACCTTGGTGGAGCGCTACCCTCCAATTCTGAACCTGCAAGATAACCAATTAAATGAAGAGGTCAAGCTATTATTTTGAATGTATGTCACCTTTTACTGGGGACCGTATGGGCAAGTACCACTGCGATAGCTATTTCTGCCGCAAATCACTGCTGTCTTCTGGTTTGAAGGGCACCGTATCCAAAGCAATTACAGGCTAATCAAGTGGATTTCTAGCGGCTTTTGCTGCATTTGGCAAGGCATATCATTTACAATATTGTTTATGTCACTATTGTCTCCTCCCTTATATCAAGTAAAAAATATATATATCATTTTCAAATGGATTATCAAATTAAAAGGCGTGCTCTTAGAGTGCTCCTCTTCCACCAATAAGAAATTAAACCTACGCATCAATAATGGTGTGATCACATTCAACTTACTGAGATCCACCAATCAGAATAATATATGTTGCAGTAAGTCAATTTATATGATAGCGGCTTTTATGTATCTTCTACATAAACTTGGTTTAATCTGGTGGATAATAATTCTATAACCCAGATGAAAATAAAAAAAAGGTATTGATCTCTAACCAGATATCAAATATCTAAAAGATTTAATAATCTTTATAGATATATTCTTTATAAACATTGTTTAGGATTAATGCTTCCTTTATTTGAGTTTTAACTATTCGCGGATAAAAAAACAACTCCATTGCGGTTCCTATCAGTAGATACATGGATAATAATAAAAAGGACAATAAGTATCTAATCCTTTTTAAACGTCATCCAAAGGACTTATTAAAGGGAAACATACCTTAATATATTTTAGTTTTCCTAAAGTACTGTGTTAAATTATATTGCAACTCGCATCATGCCGACTTTCGTCTATCCTATTGGATATTATTAAATGTAATCCTGATATAAAATAAATTGGATATAGCAACTTTGGCTGCATACAGAGACACAGCTCTTCCTAAGCTAATAAATAGACATTACATAGCTACATTTGCTTCTTTGTTAATAACTTTGTGCTGTATAATGTGCTCCTGTTAGTATTTAGGGCCAGGTTTATGTATTTACCGGGTGGATCCCGAGCGGCTGCCTCTGCCGCTGCCAATGCATCAGCTGCTGCGGCCCTTAGCCGTCTTGAATGAGCTCTTGCTCTATTAGTTTCACCTCTCAGTGCTAAAGCGGATCGTAGAGTCACCTCTGCCTCTCGACCCACCTGAAAACACATAAACCAGCTATATAACAATAATTCACCATTTAAATCAGTTTAATCCAAAAAATACATTTTAAGCTTAATATCTTAAAAAACAGTAACAGTCATAATGTAATTAAATTTCATTAAAAATTACAACACTATTTTTTTTTAATCACTACATATATTTAAAAAAAAGGGGATTCGACAATTTTTCCGTATATTTATTTCTTTAATTTATGCGATTATTATACATATCAAATCCTCTAATTTACGGATTTTCCGCGTTACTTAAATATATTTATTCCCGACGTTTCGGATTCTTTCCAGCATCCAAGATCAAGGGCAGTCTAAGTTAGTATATGTCTGTATCTCTATGTCTTCGAATAACCATCACTTTTTATTTAAAAAATTGACATATCTTTCGTTTTCTTAATTTTTAATGTTGGTTTGACAAAAAGTATTTATGTTGTCCTTCGGTTTTGTAGTTTTTATACTCTGCGTTTAATTTTTGAAATTATTGGATCCCAGGAAGATGGCAAAGACCAACCACCCCTCAATAAAAATTTGGACATTTTTTAATTTCTATTGTTTCCTGAATCATCCTTGGTATAAATCAATGTTCATTAGCCAGTATTCTTGATTCATCAAATCTATATTAGAATGATTGGAATTAATTATATACCAACTTAGTTTGCCCGTGATCATGGATGCTGGAAAGAATCCGAAACGTCGGGAATAAATATATTTAAGTAACGCGAAAAATCTATAAATTAGTAAATTAGTAGATTTGATAAATTTTTCCCTAATTTTCTCTATAAGCTATTATGGTAATAAACACAATCCATTCCCAAACCGAGAAAACCTTTTACTGTGTACTACATAAGAGACAAATATTCAGAAAAAACTGTTTCCCAAATTGATAAACACAACATAAACACTGCCTCAAGAAACATTACATAGAATTTGTAAACACTGATTGACATATAAAATCTCAATAGATCAATATTTAACCATCCAAATGTTCTCGCTCAAAAATTTATGGACAATGTACATAGAGCGCGCCGGTTAAAGCGAAAACTAACCCAAGACTAAATCTAAACCTAAGAATTTTTCTTATTTATATAAGAGGATGTGGCATAGGTAACACACCTAGCGCACCAAATTAGCAACACCCAAAATACTGCTGAATGCCCCATTAAAATAAGCAGACAGTTCCATACCTTATGCAGTGGCTTGATTGAGACCCTCATCACCTCGGAACTAAGGGACTTTTGCTTCTTGACAAACTCTTTGAATGAATCGACCAATGTTGACACTTCATTGGGTAATTTTGTCTGCTTCGGTGGTTCAGCTGTAATATATATTTATAAATCATGCATGTGCCTAAGCTTAAATATCATTGGTAAGTAGTGTAATCAGCATTTCATAAATATAACTCAATTGAACACTTCAACTCCTCAGTGTAACAAATCAAAAGTTACGCTTAAATGCCTAAGTAATAATAAAATTAATGTTAAATAATTTAATTTCACAACAAAAACGTATTGATTGAAAAATATTTTAATATGTCTCTTGAGTTTGTCGTCTTGCCTGGAGATTTCTACACATGTCTGTCTTAATTGCTTTACCAAAAGGTTCAAATAATATTAATATAGTTCAAATGATTTTGTCTGGGGTTGTTTTTTCCAGTTCTATTAATGGCTAATCTCGTAATGGTAGGCATATTAAATAAGATTGAAGAAGTTAGTAAACAAATAATTCAAGATTAAAAATTATTTATGGATATACATACACTTTCCATCTCCAGTAGCTTGTGTAGTCCCAGTTGGTGTAATCCCACCCAGTCCTAAACTAGGCGCTGCTGCAATATAAAAATGTACATAAAAATCTTCTATTCTGTAAAGCAATATGATATGTTCTCAGTAAATAAAACCTAATACTCGAGCAGATTGAGGTGTTTCATATTACATTTTTTTATGATACATATTGTGCCCATCAAAAAAACTTTCTGATGGCATCAACACAATTTTAGTAAAATCCTATAATATATAATAATGAACTTAAAAACAAAAGTAACAAAATTATTGAAAAACATGAATGGTAAAACATATAAAATATTTAATTAAACCAAATAAAATTAAGCAAACAAAAAGAACTATAAAAAAATACCTGAAGTAGATGGTTGTGTGCCAGAAACATTGGTTGTACCTAGACTCAACCCTGAAAATACATGTCAAGGAGTTCTAAGTCAATATCTAAGAAATATAAATATAAAAAAAATAGTATGCTATTTCTTTTTTATGTTTATATTATATAGTTGCAAGTTGCTTACATTAGAAATCATAACTAGGTAAAAAAAATAATAAACCTGACATAATTGGTTCAAATGTTAGTATTTAAGTTTTCTAATTACATAACTTCAGGCATTGTGTGATGAATATAATAGCCTTTCATTTTGGTGTTGAAGAATTTAAGATTAATTTTAACTTATAATTAATAAATGGTTAATAAATGTTTCGGAACCTTTTTTTGGAGGTTTGAGTATAAAGCAACTCTTCTGCGGTTAAATTAGTTTTCCTAAGGCCCTGTGGCCATTAGTTATTTTAGTAATAGGCTATTTAATTATTCTTTTTACACATAGTTTTATTAATTTTTGTAATGTTAATAGCTTGCTATACATATATATATAGACAGATCTATAAACTAACTATAAGCAAGTAACAAATTTTACACTAGATGGTAATGTAACTAATTAGATCTGAATAAAATTTATTTTATTGTATTATTAATGATCAGAAAGATAACTTTACACTGTCAGTGCTATATAAATAAATTTTATTTCTAATACATTACATTAAAATACCAAAATGAATAAGCAAATTTTAACCCAGAGTAGCTTACCTATATACATGGTTACTATCATCATCATCAGCCTTTGATAGTCCACTGCTATATATAGACATAGGTCTCCCCTAATGCACCCCTATCCATTAGGGGGTTTTTGGACCGTACCCCACCACGCTGGTCCAATGCGGGTTGGTGGGTGGACCGACTTTTTACATGCCCATCCAACGCATGGATCATCTTACTTTTCAGACAAACAGGTGATCGGCTCAAATTGCCCTAACCAACTAGGAAACAACAATGAAAATTTGTTGAGTCCCCGCAGGATTCGAACCCACGACTTTCGGATTCTAAAGCACACGCCTGCACCACTAGGCTACGGAGGCAGGCATGGTTACTATAGGTTAGTTATTTACAATTATTCTACTTTTCATTTAATTCTAGGATGAGTAACAACAAAATGAGGTATAACTATTGTTACATCTATAGTAGTAATCTCACCCGGTGAAGGGCTCAATATATTATAATTATCCCGTCTGGCACTTTTCAGTATATAACCATATTTATGTGCTTCTTGTAAAGTGCTTGACATATAATATGGGTGCTTTTGTGCTTCCATAGATAATGAAGGGATTATTTGGAAGGTTTGCGTTATTGGAACAAAGGGTAGACATGGTGAATTTGCATGAGGAAACATCATCACACTGAAAATCAGGCAAAATATGGAATCATACTATGTTTATGAGCAAAAAAAATTAATTTTCTAGCATTTATACACATATACATGGATTTTATTGATATTAATTTGTTTCTGATAGCAGGATTCAGTCCGCCATGATAATGAATCCTTATTAATTAATTGCTACGACGTTTTTATTGAATTTCTTTCTATTTGCAACTATATACTACTCTTTTGAACAAAAGATAATAAATTTTTGAATTAATACAAAATATGTTTGAAAGGTACAAATTGGCTAACTGTTTAATATTATTAAGGTACTATTATTCCCAATGACACTTTATTTTCCAAATATATTCATAGCTGAAGTAAAGAACAAATTTATTTACACAAATAAAAAAATATTGTCCTGATTTATTATTATTTTGATGAAAATTATCTTATTAGAAGCACCTTATTGTATGTTTAAAATATATACAAGCATTACTTACCAAATGAACTTGCAGTAGTTGTTGAAGTGGTTGTACCACCAAAACCAAAGGATGTTTGGCCAGCGGTAGACGTTCCGAAACCAAAACCTCCAAGTCCGCCTAGGGTTGCTTTAGTTGCGGCAGGTGCTCCGAAACTGAGACCTATTGATAATTAATTACCTATTCTTTCAAGAACTGCCTCTGTAGCCTAGTGGTATGGGCGTGTGCTTTAGAAACCGGAGGTCGTGGGTTCGAATCCTGCGGGGACTCAACAAATTTTCATTGTTGTTTCCTATTCCTTGCAATTTGGGCCGATCACCCAATTGTCTAAAAAGTAAGATGATCCATGCGTCGGATGGGCATGTAAAAAGTCGGTCCACCCATCACATTGGCATTGGACCAGCATGGTGGGATACGGTCCAAAAACCCCCTAATGGATAGGGGTGTATTAGGGGAGGCCTATGTCCAGCAGTGGACTATCACAGGCTGATGATGTATGTATGTATGTCTTTCAAGTTAACCTTTAAATTCAGCTTACAATATAAAATATATAACAGAATGATGGATTAATTAAAAAGATAATTATCTTTGCCAAAAATGTCATACTATTTAGATTGTAAACTTAATTTGGGTATGGAGAAGTCTTAGAATTTATAGAAAACTATCATAAACTATCAAAATCTGTGTCCCATACATAAAAGTATGTATGTCTAGTTCATGGCACTTATTTCTTACATACAACATAAGGAATATAAGAAAATACTAAGCAGCCATACCTGTTGCAGCAGCGGTAGTTGTGGTTCCCCCAAAGCTAAGAGAACTAGTACCAAGACCGAATGCTGGTGTTGATGTTGCCCCAAAGCCTGTGGCACCTGCAGTACCTTGATAAAACAATAATATTCATGTAACCAAGTCATCTTTGATATAAAAGGTTCTATAGTCTTATCATTTAAGAGATAGAATTCACGAAAACAAAATTCAATATTACATTAAATTGGTTCCTAAAAGGCAGGCCAGTCATCTAACATTCCACAACGAATAAACGGTCAATCATTCCGCAGACATGTTCAGAGTTTATAAGTGTTCTACATTAATGTTTATATTTATTTAGTCTGGATTGCCTAAACTACGGTTCATGAAATACACTAAAACCATAGAGGATATTTTTTTAAACATGTAAATTTAAAACATTCCAGTTGCATTCTGTTGCTACTACTCAATTATTAAGTGTTAATAAAGAAAAAAATTGCAATACATTTAAACATAAAATCAGTCTCACATTAGATTTATGTAACTAACATCTCTTATAGCCATACTAGTTTGGAAATTGTATAAAATTACCAAATGCAGGTGCTGTGGTCGATCCAAATGCTGGAGCAGTTGAGCTAGCACCAAACGCGGGTGTAGCTGTTGAACCAAAGGCAGGGGCAGTAGACGTAGCTCCAAAAGCTGGTGTGGCGGCTGCTCCAAAGGCCGGTGCAGCAGAAGTTGCCCCGAAAGCGGGCGTAGCGCTTGCACCGAACGTAGACCCAGTAGTGCCAAACGAAGGTGTTGCGGTCGCCCCAAAAGCTGGAGCGGCAGATGTAGCCCCGAAAGCTGGAGCGGCAGATGTAGCCCCAAAAGCTGGGGCGGCCGATGTTGCACCAAAAGCGGGTGTTGAGCCTAGACCGAACGCTGGTGTTGTTGAACCGAATGCGGGAGTGGACGTATTCCCGAAAAGTCCAGTTGATTGTTGAGAAGTCGACGTTAAACCAAAACCTGGTGTAGCCGGCCTGAAAAATAATTTTTAAGCAAAGATAAAGTTATAATGGCAACTGTCAATATCACTAAAAAGGTTTTTATTTGATAAGGTACGTTATTATTGTAAAGAGTTTGCAAGCATGCTATTAATCACTTACTTGTTAGCGCCAAAATTGAAGCCCCCAGTAAGCGATGTATTAGCCGGAGCACTGGAAGGAGTTCCAAACGAAAACGACATGATGTTACTGTTATCACTTTAAACAGTTAATTACACAAAATGTAAATGGATTAAAGTGGATACTTTAAGAAGGTTTTTGAACAGCATTTGTATTAAAAAAGAAAGTCACACACTAAAGTCAGACTTCAGTAATCAGTTATCGGTTCAGTTTCGTTTTATAATCTATGTACGATATATCTATGGTTTGGTTAGCAACATAGTCCATAATGACAAAAGTAGCAGTTTTAAAGCCAGAAATACATAGAATTATTTGTTTTATCTGAAATATAGTTCTCTTAATGTTACTTTGATAACATTATTGATACATAAGTTAATTTTGTCAAAATTAAACATTTGCTTGACAAACCGTTTTGTTTGTAACCTCTTTTTAAATTGACATGCCCGTTTTATAAAATAAAATATATTTATCAACGAGATTTTCACTTCAAAGTTTTGGTGTGGATGGAAAAATACATGTGTACTCAAATGAATTATTTAGCAAACGGAGGTTCCATCTTAAGATCTTGTAAAGCATTATTTAAAACTACGCCGACTTCGACGGATATCCAATTGCAAACAATGAAGCTTCCGTCTGTATTAGTGAAGAAGTTTGAGGCACCTTCAGTTACTTTGGCTAAAAACCAATTCAAGATACTTCCAATAGGACGAATGAGAGTTGATGCTGGTTATAGTAAGAGAGCAAAAATTCACAATTACTTTCAATACTAATATTATTATGAAACAGTTTTAATAAATCTAATTTGGGACACGCATTTGTTTGCATTTTTGAAATTTGTAATCAGGGCTGATATGACATTGCAGCCACTATTGCGCTAATATCTGGCAAAGTGGAAGTATGATTCCCGCACAGACTGATAGAACGTGCACAATAAGCTGCGGGTAACATACCCTACATAGTATGCGGTCTCGGTTAAACGTATGAAAACAAATTTGCAAAATTAGATATTATGAATACTATTTTTACATAGGATTCCTTGCTCTACTTTCGTGAGAGCAGCGGTAGCTCTCAGAGCCAATTTCTTAGGTGGAACTTATTGCATCTGTAAGCTGAAGTCCTGCACCTAGCGTGTTGACGATCTGGACCATACAGGGATATCAAATTATATGATTGAGCTATATCAGCGCCAAATACCGGACTCTACAGCTATAAACCTCATCTTAAAGCGGTGGATTTAAAAAACATATAGTTCCGTCATGGTCTCGCCTCGAAGCTCAGTTGTTTCTGGAAGTACCTGTTCCACGAAGCTGTTGGAAAGCCGATGAAAGGTTACTTACCATTTTGTAGTGTACCAATACGTGTAATAATCTTGATGCAGAAGGAAACTAATTTCCAACATCAATCCTTTAAAACAAAATATTTCTTTAAATATGAAATGTTGACTAGCAAGTCATGGCGTGCGTCGTTGATGTTTTCATCAATTAATGATCAGTTCTCCCCTACAATTTGTTTGTCAGCTTTATTTTACCAAGCATATAGCTAACCTATAGCTAGCCTACGGAAAACTAGAAAATTTCAATAAGAGATTATCACATATTACCAAACCCAAAATTTGATAGTTTTAACAGAAAATAAATTAAGTCCAAAATTTTAAATATCTATTTTTTTATCTTGCACTATGAGTTTATAAAGCCTTTAGCTATTTTTAAATAAAATGTTAGTTAAGCGCCATCTTGCACCAAACGTTATAAACATGCATTTATGTTACACATTACATTATAGTTTTATACGTATTGTGTAGATGTCGCCTTCATTAAATTTGTTTCATTTTAATTATAGCTTATTGGTCATTCATTATCGTGAAGAGTATTTCGCGACGAAAACATAGCACCTAACTTATTACGTAATAATTAATATTTAATTATAAATTAATGGAATTACATACTACTTAAATAGATACTTTCGAGGTTAATGGGTTTTTCCTTCTCAAAAAATATTCATCACGGAATACCAATAAAGATATTTTCATGATACAAATAGTTGAGATAGTTTAAAGCAAAAGTTGTTAAAGTGAAGGGGTTCAAGGAGGCACAAATTAATGTGAAAAGTGGGTAAAAAAGCAGAATTATAGAAACAACACATTGATTATCTCCGTGGTCAAGCGGTATAGACCTTGCTTTATAAACCGGAGATCGTGGGTTTGAATCCTGCCGGGAAACGACTTTGTACTGTCGTTGTTTTCTGGTTGGTTACGATAATTTGGGCCGATTTCCCAATCGTATGAAAAGTAAGATGATCCATGCGTCGGATGGGCATGTAAAAAATCGGTCCACCAACCAATTCGCCTTGGACCAGCGTGGTCTGATACGGTTCAAAAACCCCCTAATAGAGAAGGCATGCAGGAAACAATGGTACTAAGTAGTGAGAAATTTGTTTGGTAAAAGATAATGTGAATGGATACAAGAGTTGTAGTGAACTCCAAGGATTTGGACTAAAATAAGCTGGATTTGGGCACTAATAATAAACCCCCTAATGGATAGGGGTGTAATCGGGGAGGACTATGTCCAGCAGTGGACTATCACAGGCTGATGATGATGAAGCTGGATTTGGGCACTAATAATAAACTTAAATTATTTCGAAGTTATAAGTAATTTCCATACAACTTAAAGTCAATTTTCCATATTTTAATGAGCTTCTTACAGTAAACTATATTATAATATTAAAAAACAATTACAGTAGAGCGTAAACATTTCAAAGACTACATTTGAATCACTTTTGTTTAATTCAGAGTCTAAATCAAGTCGCCATTGACGTTTATGCAATTACGAACGACAAAAATGTTCAACCTTTATTTTTTTCCCCGTTGGAAAAATCCAGCTTACGGATTCCCCGCCGCCAGAGTGAGGGGGCAGCGGGGATGTGTGGGGCTCCCAGACCAAGATGGAGCGGCCGGTATACCCACTAAAAAACCAATGGTTGTTCCTTTCTCGTGTCGCTGTAGCCGGGGCCGCGGGCGCTGATGACAGTCTTTGGGACCCGGCGCGACGAGGCCCTCGCCTCTCTCGGCCTCTTCTCTCCGGGTGTTGGGAGACCCGGACCGTCGTTCTAGGCGCCGTGCCGGAACAAACAGCACGCGCTCCTCCTTGAGCCTCCCTGGCGGCGGCACCTCTTGCTGGCCGACCAGGGGCTCAGTGTCATGGGGATGGTCTGCGCGCGTACGCCACTCTTGCGGCGCCTGGCCTTCTTCTGCGCATAGCCGGGCGCTGTTGGCCTCCCGTCCTCAGGGGCTTCCTTCCGGCCATCACGTCCTCCAAACAGGACGGCCCCCTGACACTACGCAGCTCTCCGGCGTTGCTCGACCAGGCTGGGCACTCTTCCAGCGGGTGTTGGGCCGTCTCTTCGGCACCTACGCCACAGTGGTGGCACTCCTCAGTAGGCTCCCTACCGGCCACGTGGCCAGGTAGTCCCGAAACAGCCGTGTCCGGAGACCTGCGTCCCGCGGAATGTTAGGAGCCGTGTCCCTTCCTAGCCACCACTTAATAATGGGGACGTATGGCTCCACAGGCTCGACGCCGCACTGGGTTGCTCAGCCGAGCTCCCATTCCTGTAACAGGAGCGCAATTGAGTTCATGCGCCCCCATCTCTTCTGGGCTGGCCTGCAGCCCCGAGACCTCGCTCCTCGCGCCGGAAAACAGTGACGCGAGGTTTCGCATCCAGGTCCCAGGAGCAGGAGCCAGCCAACAGGCACGCGCTACGGCCCGGATAGCCAACACCCTCTGGGTTCTCCTCAGTACCACGGTACTCACCTTTTGGAGGGTGTCAGCCCACACGGGTGCCCCGTACAGGATCATGGACCTGACAACCCCGGCGTACAGGTGGCGACAGGAGCTGCTGGATCCTCCAATGTTGGGGAGCAGTCTACTGAGAGCTGCCACTGCTCTCGCCACTCTAGGCGCAAGGCGTTCAAAATGGGCCCAGGCAAAACCTCCATCGGCGGTCTAGGCCGAGATAGTTCATCGTCGGCTTGACGTCGACGCGGATGCTGCAAACGATTATGTGGGCTTCCGCAGGTGGCGCGTTCCGAGGCCCGTAATAGTACAGGGCCTCGGATTTTTCGGATCCCGGCAGTGGCGAGAATCGCAGCCCTGCGAATATTGGTGCCACGGGCGGTGGCGAGGGTGTCGTCCACGTAGCAAGGGACGTCGACACCCTCTAAAAAAAAAAAAAAAAAAAAAATAATGTTCCACCTGAACTCAGCCAGTCCTTCTCGGTATTGGCTTAGTAAAAAAGAAGAACTGATAAGTAACTTTTTGACATTTTTTCTACGTTGAATAACTTAACAAAACCAACTCCGCCATGCAGCCATTCTCTGTTTATCTTAACAAGTTAATTACAACTCGTCGGTCGGTTTCGTAATTAAAAATGACGAAAGTCATTTAAACTTGTATAGACCGCCTCGGGGCAACGTCCAACGATTTTAAAAAGCAACCAACATGTGTTTCTTTTAAACAGGAGGAGCCTGATAACTTTACGTAACAAGAATCGTCTGTTAATAAGACAATTAAAAAGTGAACCTTGTGTCTGTCACACTTATAGTTATAATACGAAGTCTAGACGGCTAGACGAGGACGGCTACGGCTTTGTTAAAGTAGTTTAAACTTTGGGGCGGAAAGCGAGATTCTCTTAGGATACCTCTGTTTATAAATAATGTCTATGCCACATGCAGAAAACAGCAGAAACGTATAACCGTACGGCGTAAGTTTTATCAGCAAACTTCAGCTTTACGACATTATTTGAAGTTATGGAATGTTGGTGAGAGCCCGTCTGGGGTAGCACACCGTGGTGCCTATTTCTGCAGCAAATCAGAACTGTGTACTTATTGGCTAGCGCTACCTTACTGGGTAATATCTCATGCCTTTACGTAGTGAGCGGATTTGTGGCGTCTTGCGCTGATTATCAGCATGGGCAGGGCGTACCATTTTCCATCATGTGAAAGCTATGCTAATTTCATCGCTCTAACTGATAAAAAAACTTACTGGGCCTGAATAAAACTGAGCAAAACGTCACGGATACTGTAAAAACTGAATATCCGCAGTTAAAAAACGGAACCTTCCTGTGGTTAAGAGGTTGCAGATCTCAAAAAGAGTTTTGAAACAAAATCATTATGCCAATTAGTTTGCCAAATACTGCGTAGTGATTGCCGTTCACCAAAATCAAAAGCCTGTGTTAGTCCACTGCTGGACATAGGCCTTCCCTAATACACGCCTTCTACATAAGAGGGTTTATGGATCGTATCCCGCCACGTTGGTCCAATACGGGTTGGTGGGTGGAACGACTTTTTACATGCCCATCCGAGGCATGGATCATCTTACTTTTCAAACAATTGGGTGATCAGCCCAAATTGTCCTAACTAACCAGAAAACAACGATAAATCAAAGTTATTTTCCCGCAGGATTCGAACCCACGACCTCCGGTTTATAAAGCAAGGGCCAATACCAGTAGACCACGGAGGCGATGGAAAATCCTAGTTTTTGACGCTTTAAAATATAGACATTGTTGATAAACTTGGTTTGCATGAACTCCAGGTCTTATTTACATCTAATACGGTTAACTGTATATAAAAATTTCGCGTATAAGTATACCTTCAGTGTTTTCTTTACCACCAAAAGAGGAAGACCCGTACATTTGTTCAAAGGAACTCATACGTTACCTTTCTAAGAAAACAATTTCGATAGAATTATAAATACCGCTCGAAGTATTTGTAGCAATTCTCCGAGGGGCGGCATTGCCCCTGGCGATATCCGTGTTTGTTCCGGTTGTCTTTTTGATCTTTTGCGACATGGCGTTTTATATTTTTTAATGTTAAGACCTGTTCTGTACGATTTATTTTGAACAATTGGCAATTTATCTACTTGGCATTTGTACCTATTACCGTTTTCATTTGTTTTTTTACTTGTTGGGTTGAGCGAAGAAAAGAAGGAGAAAAAAGAAGACTTCATAGAAAGAAGAATTCAGCGTATCATCAAAATGTTTTAATATTACATGTTTTAAAGTTAAATTTGTCGTTTGCCGTTTTAATCTTTCGCGTTATGGCAAGTATTTTTTATACCAACAACGTGGTATTAAATTTATTTTTAACAATTGGAATTGGTTCACACCAATAATTTACTTGTTGGTTAATGTTATGTTGGGAGAAAATTATGTCTAAAAGAGAAGAGGTCAAGTAGACAAGAATTATGCCTATATATAGTGTCTAGCATACATATGCTACTCAGATACATATCGTGTTATTTTAGTTTATAACGTATTTTAAAGGTTTCATTACATTCATTCATTGATATCCTTAATACCCTGTTGTGTTTATTTTTGTTCGTAATAGCTTATTAATTTAATTACATTTGTTTCAGACAAAAAAATTAATCTTTATTTTAGGAAACTTAATTAATTTCAAATAAATAATAGTTCGCAAATAATAAAATAAATCAAGGATCTTACACTATCTTACCAGGATAATGTAACTTAAACAATAATAGATTTTATTTAATCTTTCAGTCCAATTCAAATATCTTTATTCGAAACAGAAGCATTACACTTACTTATTGATCGTTAACAATGCTATCAGTATCACGTATTTCCTTAGTGTAATTAAAATGTTATACCTCAAAGTAATTTCTTAAAATAGCTTCCATTTCCGAACTTTCTAGAAAGATTCCCGCGGTCTAAGAAATCGGGAGAGCCAGTGCTTCCAGCGCAAAGACAATATCCATACAAAAGTTGAGTTTGACTTCTCCGAGCCCAATCTGAACGAGCCCGCCGGCGACCTTTGAACAAGTTTAATTGACTTTCTTAGATTTTTAATTATGAACCCGACGAAGGCGGAACGAGTTTTCGACGACTGTACATCCTTTCATAATTATAATGATTCTCCTGGAATTGGCTTGTGGCGTTTGTCGCAGCTCGTCTGCCTTCTACGATTATTGGTAGGGTTTTTGGGCATGTATGCATGGAAAAGGCCTCCCCTAATGCACCTTCTCCACATTTAGGTGGTTTTTGAACCGAATCCCACCACGCTGCTCCAATGCGGGTTGGTGGATGGCATCAATAATAGTTATTGTTATCAATTAATTATGATACATTAAATTGAAGTGGGATATCCTTTTACGTTCCGCGGTTGAAATTAGCACTTTCAATAAAGTACTATATTACAAGAATTAATTAATAGAATTTGATTTGCATTGCAATTACTATACATGTCCTTTTTGTACTTACATTATGTCTATAATTCAAGTGTCATGAACAAATCGACACGCGTATACTTAGACAGGTTGTCACTTCGTCTAGTTGGGGTGTCTACCCTAAAATGATTTAGCATCGTAAAAACCTTTTTCTAGATATATATATTTACTAATTTATAATTAGTTGTAACGATTCATTAAGGGGTTTGGCCGTAGTTTTGTGCAGGAAGTCAGTGGATGCAATTGGCGCAGGATCGTAATTCTTGGCGGCCCATGTCCAGCAGTGGACTTTAATAGGCTGATGTAAATGAAAGAATGAATAATAATCACTTTGTCTATTCATTAACATCGTAAGCACCGGTATTGAAAAAGAAGTCCTTTTTTCCCTATCAAAAATTCAAAGTTATTTATATTATTGATATACTTCGATAGTTTAAATTCTATTTTATAAAATTACACGATTTTGAAATTTTTAACTGAAGGAAACATGTTTTACTTTAATTTTAACTAAAACTACAGGCTAATTGTGGAACAATAACATTTTATGAGTGTACAGTCTACACTTCTGTAAACTCCGCCAATGTCTCAGTTATTCAAGCGTCCACCGAAGGTTCCGCACCTCTGGCGTGGGATCCACGAACGCAATTACCTCCGGCGTCGCTTTGCGAAGTCGCTTCCTGAAACTATATCTAAACACAACCGAAAATCAACTCAAATACCAAAATATAGAGTCTAATTCACATTGATGACTGTGTTCAGAAGCTGCAATGTTTTGCTATTTCAGCATAAACTTTAAAACGTCGCAGTAAAGTTGATATTGCCTTGAAAGCTTTGTCAAAGGGAAGTAAATGAAGATATAGAAAAATGTACTTTATTGTTTACCTATTGGGTTTCTTTTCCTTTGAAGTCGCGATACGGGAACAGTACACGCCGTGCCTTTGTTGTCTAGTGACTAGACGGGCAGGGGACGTTTTGTTTTATTTGCCCGCCGTGCGTGGCGGCAGCATCGATCGCTTGCACCCGCCGGATCGCTTTATACGAGTGTTTATGAAGTTATCTGACTAACTAGCCTTCGATACTATTGGAATTGGTACACGATTTTTGTAGTGCACAATATATAAAGAAAATAACAAGCCGATGTTTGTCGCCAGGACAAACATTGGTTTTATTCCGCGTAGACTGCGAAGAATAACTAAATCTCTATTGGACAACGTGCTTTTGTAAGAAATACCGAAAAACGTTAAAAATTTAACAATTAATAAACATAAAAAACTTACTGCCTCCGTTGCCTAGTGGTATGGGCGTGTGATTTAGAAACCGGAGGTCGTGGGTTCGGATCCTGCGGGGACGCAACAAATTTTCATTGTTTTCTAGTTGGTTAGGGCAATTTGGGCTGATCACCCAATTGTCTGAAAAGAAAGATGATTGATGCGTCGGATACGCATGTAAAAGGTCAGTCCACCCACCAACCCGCGTTGGACCAGCGTGGTGGGATACGGTCCAAAACCCCCTAATGGATAGGGGTATATTAGGGGTGGCCTATGTCCAGCTGTGGACTATTACGGGCTGATGATGTGTGTGTATATGTCAAACACTAATGGTGCGAAACAAACTCGATATTGTTGGTGGAAAGCGTCATTTTAATTGACTCTTTGGCGCCAATTTAGTTTACATTTTGTTTGAGGAAATTCTATGTCTAAATTGGCTTAACTGGACCTAAAACATGATTTATAGTGTTTTTGGTATTAATGATTAATATAAGTTTAACATACTATTACTTAAATACACCGTACTCATCATCATCATTAGCTGCCTTTATCCGTCCACTGCTGGACATAGGCCTCTTTCAATGACCGTACTCAATTATTTTATGTTATTTTGAAAACAAAAAGCTAATACAATAAAAAGTTAGTTATAAACATGCTAGTAATATGATATCACATTTAAATATTTAAAATGCTATGAGTACAGACGCTTATCTATTTATATTATATATGTAACGGTGAAATCATTAAAAGCAAAGAATCAAGCAGAACTTAAACCATGTCTATAATATTTCTTCAATACTTATATAATTCGTAGCAACGCTCTACTCATAGTATTATGGTCGTTGTAGACATCGTAGCAAGCTCGTAGTACCTATCAAACGTATATAGAGCTAAGAGATATCTGTAATTCTTGAAAATACAATATAATGTCAAAATCAAATGCCGTGGAATCGTATTTACCTACTTTTATAATCTTATTAAACTTATACGATCTTCGTAAAGTACTTTGTGCGTGCTTATGTTACAAGCTCTGCCTTTTGACAACCTGTTGGGCATAACAGTGAATGCCATTAATTCTTTTGCCATAGTACATAAATTCGATTCTCAGTATTATTAATCTTTTGCGATCGTTTAAAGCTTGTTTACTAATAATAATTATGTTTTTACTAAATTCAGTAAGTATATACTTAAATATATAACTAAGGAAAGCTGTAAGTGCCATACTTACAGCTTTCCTTAGTTATATATTTAGTTATATACTATTGATTTTATAAATATATAGCTGAGATGAAAAAACGGAGCAAAGGTGATATAACGCGAGTTTTTAGCATTTTTTATGAGTATAGCTTACCATCAGTTGAGCATTGTGCGAGCGTCCGTTTGTTACATGAAAATAATCGTCTTAAAATAATACACATTGTATTATTATGCCGATATATATAACAAAACATTTTTTACATGTTTGTCTGTCTATCGCTTTGTTCTGGGTAATCTCTGGAACGGTTGGTCGGATTTTGACGGGACTTTCACTGAGATATAGCTGATGTAACTAGGAGTATGTATTTTTAATAAGATATGTATTTTTTATATATCACAACGAGGACGAAGTCGCGGGCAAAAGCTATGTAAAAAAATGTGCTATTTCTACGTTTATTACATATTTATTGTTCACTAACAATGGTAACAATGCTTTTCTCCGCTAGAAAACGTATAAAGGACATATAAAATGTAAGAACAATGATGTATCATCAATTACATTGTCAGCATAACGTTCGCTAACAACCCCCGGACCTCATTAACAGAGACGTGTGGTAAATAAATAAGTATTAGATTAATCGAACTAGTTTTTCATGTCACTTAGGTCCCTATAGCTCAGTGTTTAGTAGTCTTTTACGCTGTAAAATAGATAGAAATCTGTTCAAATCTAGTTCCCAATGTTGACATGAATAAAATTAAAAAAATATTTGTGAATTAACAAATACAATCTTTAATTATATTGTTTACGCAAATACTACGCATAATTGAATAAAATATATTTACTGATTTTTAATTATTAGTCTATCGAGATTAGAAGATGTCCAAAATTCCATTGAGAAGATGGTTACGCTTTACCACATGCTTGGGGGGACCCAATAATTAATAAGTTAAAACCCAAGCGTAATATCGGCTGAAACTATATAATAAGTTCATTTTGCATAGGTCGGAGTACCGACTAATTTTTTTTTTTTTTTACAATTAAGACCTGCCAATCCCGCTTCAGCACTAGCAATAAGACATATGACCAATCTTAGTCTGCCTTGCGACCATGGCCTTTGAAATGTGCTCAAAATTTCGGGAATTGATAATGTAAAATAAACGCGATAAAACCTCTTTCTTTTCTTATCTTCTTACTCTTTCTGTTTCCGCAAATTACCTATTACTACCGTAAAATACTTCACTATATACATATATTGTATTTCCACAAGTAACATGACAGTTATACGCAGGGTGACTGGTAAATCACATTCGATTGATGACTTCCTAACATCCGGCAAAGAAGAAAGAAAGAAAGCAACATTTATTTGGTACTTAAAAGAAACATTTTATCACATAGAGAACAAAGAGCTTAGAGACAGCCGGAACTTCTTTAAACGCATATCCGTTGCATGGATCTAGTTACTTTTCAGGTAATCTGGTGATCGCTCCAAATTGTCTAAACGAACAATAAAACTAAGAAAAAATTCTTTTAATTAGCGGTATGGGCGTGTGCTTTAGAAACCGGAGGTCGTGGGTGCGAATCCTGCGTGGACTCAACAAATTTTCATTCTGTTTCCTTCTTGGTTAGGGTAATTTGGGCCGATTATCCAATTGTCTGAAAAGTAAGATAATCCATGCGTCGGATGGGCATGTAAAAACTCCACCCACCAGCCCTCTTTGGAGCAGCGTGGTGGGATACGGTCCTAAACCCCCTAATGGATAGGGGTGTATTAGGGGAGGCCTATGTCCAGCAGTGGACTATCACCGTCTGATAATATTGATGATGATTTGTTTTATATCGTTTTTTTTTTAATATTTATTTATGGTAATATAAATGCTAAAAATGTTATATCTTTAAATGTGAAATGTTTTATTAGAAAACTGTAATTCGAATCTTTAATAAACTAAATTCGCCTTTCTACACAAACAGAACTGAATTATACCATAAAAGCCGAAAGTTTTGGAACTTAACAAGTTTCAGTTTGTAGTAAAACTGCATTCATCGGCAAAAGTGTGGGGTTGCTATTCTTGTAAGTTACCGAAATGAATATTAAAGCAGTTGATTGAGGTTTATTTTCTTTCTAAAATATATAAAATTCTTGCTCTTAGTCGTGTCGTTAATTTTACCAGAATTCTAGAAAATAGGGAATGATATTTATTGAAATAAAATGACAAAAGAGCTCAAAGGATTAAAAAAATACTTTGATAATTTTCAAATAATGAGCCTTTTTTCATAGGTATTATACATCTAAGAATTATTAATTGTTATACTAAGTTTTGTTAATATAGGTGCTTTCTGGTCAGAATAATAGTACTGAATACTGAAGTAATGCGTGTTAGATCTATATAGTAGAGAGTGCATAATAATGATTAGATAAGAAATATAATAGTATTTTTTATTTATTATATAGATGATAAACAAAAGAAAGTTATCTATATATGATAGATGTATAACAATATCGTTTGCAAACCGTTGTAGTTGCACCAGAAAAAAGGTCACCGTCCGTTAAACCAGAACATTGAAGCATGAGCCGTCTACCGATTTTACAGCGGCGGAAATTGATTGTGACAAAAATTCCTTTTTTGTATTGAATTTCGTAATCTTTACTTATTAAATACTTTTTCACAATTCGCCTTAAATATTTTGTAAATAAACAACTTTACAGATTTTATTACTTTAAATTGTACCCTCCGTTCTAGGTTTCTGGCCACAACGTAGACTGTCATTGAAACGTAAATTTAATGTGTAGTATTCGTTAAAATCTTGCATAAATACTTGCAGTCCCTTCACGGCCCTGTCAGTGTAGTATTTAGATTTTTTTAATTTCCAAAGAAAAATAGCTCACGTTAATCAAGGTGAAAATAGCTTTTTAATGGTGAATCTGCCTCAGTAGCCTAGTGGTAAGGGCATGTGCTTTAGAACCCTGCGTGGACTCAACAAATTTTCATTTTTGTTTCCTAGTTGGTTAGGGCAATTTGGGCTGATCACCAAATTATCTGAAAAGTAAACCGTCCATGCGTCGGATGGGCATATAAAAAGTCGATCCACCGCCAACCTGCATTGGACCAGCATGGTGGGATAAATTTACTGTAAAAAATCACAAACATACACACAAAAATAAAAATCTTACCCCTATATAGTATTAGTATAGATTATTACACAATTGCGGCAAATTACGACATGTAATTTTAAGACGGACAAGGTACATAGACGAGATACTAAAAATGAAATTCAGAGACAGCTTTTATCCAGCCAAATTGGGCAGGTCCAAGCCAACGGTCGCAAATTGGTACGTCTCCATCCTAAGGGCCGTCCTAGTGGGGGTTATCCATTCAATTGCGGTGTGCAGAGCGCTACACAGCGTACTCTATACGAATATGGCTAGTGTCGACGCCCCACGGCCGTCGCGTCGCATCGATCCACACCTTTAGCGGACTTCCCGGTAATGGGGATCGGTGGAACGCTTTGAGCTCTACACCCTGTGGCTCTACGCTATATGGTAGCGCTTACTCTATGGCCCATTATTAGCTATTGCATAGCTTTTATCGCGGGCTTTCAGTGCGGTGGTGACCGAATCAAAGAATTCCGTAACGAAAAAAACCTAACACTTCGGGGAACTCGGATTTTTATCGGAATACGATGACACCCTAACTGTCAATTAATGATCTGACAAAATTAATAATGTCATTGTATAATAAAGGTAGTGAAGCTATTTGAGAGAGAACGGTAATCACGAATTTTTCTTTCAACTTTGCCCTGAGTGATACAGTGACTCACATCGCGATGAGGGTTCATGAATAACAATATAAAACATATATGACGTTACTATGTTGGTATGGGGACTTGTGTTTAAATTTATTTCAAGTTGAAATTGGCTATAATATAGTTGTTATATTTTACTTTTTTTTTTAAAACATTTCACAGTTTGAAGGCTTTGAGGGCATGGAAGTGTTTGAAATATCGGGTGGAATTTTAGATAATAGTAAAGTTATAGCCCGCATTGGAACAGCGTGGTGGATACGGTCCAAAACCCGTGCATTAGGGAGGCCTATTTCCAGTAGTGGACTGACACAGGCTAATGATGATGATGATGAACGTGATTAAACTAAATAATGTAATAATAACTTAATATTATATTTCAAAAACAGTTAATCTTTGTCGCTTGATGTTACGTTGTCCTCATTAGTCTGGGGTCGACAAGTGGATTTGTAGTGCATTGCATACGAATGTTATTATGCATATTTGGTTGCACATCCTTCTAATTTACTAGGTATTATAGATAATATTTTGTTTCTTTATAAAAGTTCTTTAAATGTATAAAAAAACAACTACTTTTTTGTTCTAATTCTATTCTAGCTCACTAATTACGTGAAACGGTACAGTGAGTGTTATAAACATCTTTATAATAACAACGCTTCTCCTTTTTAAAACTTATAAGAATGTCATTGCATGAGACAATAGATGCTTCTACATAATAGTTATACAATTCAAAAAATATCTATTCTGCAAAGGCTTTTCGTAGCACCAACGAATTGTTACGCTTACTAGAAAGATACCTGTCCATAAATGTATTATTATATATTACAAATACAACTTATAATGAATTAAGGATGAGAAAGGAGACTTGCAATTGCAAATAATAAATAATTTCCATTCATCATTTTTATGTACATCACAAATATTTCAATGCAGCGTTGTATGTTTGTCCCCTATAAATTAAAATCAGTAATTTAAAACTGATGTAATTAATCCTCAAAATATTCCCAATCTTAAATATGTTTGTTACATATTTTCAATTCATTTACATTGCTATACTTTTCCGCATTGCATTCCTATTTAGTATTGTTATAGGTTGTTAGAAAACTTCTTGTAATATAGGGTCATACCAACACATATCTGCTGAAAGGTGATAGTGTACAAACACTGTTAAGGCTTAATTGGTGTAATATTGGAGTAAACGGGAATTATGTTGCAGGATTTTTTCGCGTCTTACGAAGCATCCCTTAATCGAAGTGCATCATCAGTCTGTGATAGTCCACTGCTGGACATAGGCCTCCACGTACATAGGCCTCGGTATTCCAGCACGCTGGTCTAATGCGGGATGGTGGTTGGACCGACTTTTTACATGTAAGATGATTCATGCGTCGGGGCATGTAAAATGATGATGATGAACTGGGACACAACAATGAAAATTTGTTGAGTCCCCGCTGGATTCGAACCCACGACCTTAGCTTTCTAGAGCACACGCCCATACCACTGGGCTACGGATGTAGTCCTAATCGAAGTGCATATATTTTATTATCTAATGGACCTTCTATAGTCCATTAGATAATTTTTTAAATATTATTAACTTTATAAATATTATTACGAGATATTAATCTCGTATTAATGATAAAATAAACTCACTACGTATATAACTCACTACTCCTTACTATGTAATGACAGTGCGTAGGCTGTGCTGTCAAGGATTTCAAAGGGCAAACTAAATGTATGTTAATTACTAAGTGTACGTCATTTATCACAATATAGTTATAATTTTATTATCAAACTTAATCTGTTGCGAAAGAAACAAACATTGTTCTGACAATGTTTGTTTCTTACACAGATTACATAATAACAATAATACATATCTCTTTGTTGTCTATGGTTTGCGTCAGTTTTACTTTCTCTTATGTCAAGATCAAAATTGATAGAGACAAGAAATATAGCTAATTATATATTTACTAACTTTATGTTTTGAGTTTGTCATTGGTCACTTAGCCAATGAAGTGAATTTAGCTCTTCCTAACGTTCAATGGTTGCTACAACTGATCATTTTTGAAATATACTACTGGTTTTTCCCCAAACTTGACATAGGCAGAATCACCGAGCCACGCTTGGTGGAGCCGTTCTAATTGAAAGAAGAAACAAAGCTTGTTGAGTCAATTATCTTCTTATTAGCATTGAATACTTTAATAATTTCTAGATGTAAACTCTGGTTCACAGAACGGCGATACCACAAGCCTACTACGGCGGTTTTTTAAATTAATAACATATATATCATCATCAGCCTGTGATAGTCCACTGCTGGACATAGGCCTCCCCTAATACACCCCTCTTCATTAGGGGGTTTTTGGACGTATCCCACCACGCTGGTTCAATGCGGGTGCGAACCCACAATCTCCGCTTTCTAAAGCACACGCCTATACCACTAGGCTACGGAGGCAGTTATTTATATGTTTTAACTCCGTCGTTTCGTTTATATGTTTTTAAACCGGAGGTCGTCGTTTCGAATCCTGCGGGGACTCAACCAATTTTCATTGTTGTTTCTTAGTTGGTTAGAGCAATTTGGGCCGATCACCCATTTGTCAGAAAAGTAAGATGATCCATGTCGGATGGGCATGTAAAAGTCGGTCCACCCACCAACCCGCATTGGACCAGCGTGGTGGGATACGGTCTGAAACCCCTAATAGATAATAGGAGTGTATTAGGGAGGCCTATGTCCAGCAGTGGACTATCACAGGCTGATGATGATGATGATGACGAAATAATGGTAGTTATTAGTCCATGGTTTCTGTATATATAAAGTTTATAACGTAACCGATTCGTTCGAGGGTTCAGCGGTGGGTACTTCCTCAGACGCATAAATCCCAGTCGCGCCCTCCTTCAAGCTCTCAGACGTAATGAATGTCTGAGTTGCGTAATTAGTTTAGGGAAATTGCGCTCCGTAGACTGTGAACGTGGCGGATTTGTAGTTTGTACACAAATGGCGGTTTAAACGGCCTCTAACTATGATTAATAAACTATTTAGCGTGTGTAGGTTGGGCACTGTTTAAGTACTAGGGTTAGAATCGTATTTATTTCCCTGACCAGTCTAGTATTGAAGTAATCTTCGATAATATCGATAAAACTTTTTATTGAGAATCTCAATTTATCTTTTAGCATATTGAATTTTAATGAACGGCTTGAACGTAATCGGACATATAAATTTTGTTATGAAAAACCTCAACTTTTGGCTCGGCTTTTTATAATGTCCTTTCTAGATTTGCCAAGCCGTTGATCTAGTGAAGATAAATTCTTAAATGATAATTTTTAAGCGGATAGACATGCATCTGAACTGTATTTAAGGTTAAGATGTCAGTTTATTTAATGCTGCGATTGCTTTAGGTCCTTAAGGAATCGACCAGAGAGTACGACCGCACTGCCTAATTTGAGTAACGAAAGGTTCACGTCACTGGTTGGCGATAGAATTTGGCGCATTAAACGCAGTAACGTCCATTTCTTACAGATTATATTTTAATTGTTACACTACTTTATATCCCTTTATTATATTAATAAAGAGAGGTTAGTTCGTCTATAATTTTCAGAGTACTATCAAACCCATTCAAATTAGTCTGTTGTCGTTTTATGATCAGCTGCATTAGAACATTCTTAATAGTGACACAGAGTTAACATATTTAAAGAATATATATAGATAAATCCATATATATACGAATATCTATATACCTGTGCTACGAAGCGAAGAGATAGGATTAGTATGCACGGAAGGTCATAGGAACATAATCTTATTGATATGTTGCTACTTATAGCAAGGAAAAGAGATATCTCTACTTTATAATCGATAGGACAAAACTTAACCAAAAATAGCCTTATTTTTTAAAACTGACTTCATAGCGATAAAAGGTACTTAATTCGACTTTCAATAATTACAAAGGTAAAATATCATTCCCGTTCACTTAAGGAAACCCAACTTGCCATCGTATTTATATGTGTTATGTTGTAAATACATAATGTATGTAGTAAGTTAATACATTTTTTATCAAATCTGTATATCTCCATAACTTCTATTTATATATTATATATTACTACAAAGCGACGATGTCTTCGTTTTATCAATAGATCTTGTTTAACATAAAAGAGTATATAAGTTTTATATACTCTTTTATATAGTACAGTGATTGAATAAGAAGGTTTATATGTACAATTTATTGATTATATTGTAGAGAAACACTGATAAATTTTTATATGCTTCCATATATTTTACAGATATCAGTATTGCACCCATGTGGCGCCGGGGCAGGTCGCTAGTTGTAATATAAATCATAAGTTTGCTACGTTTTTTCGATCCACTTTTTAAACACGGTAATACATAATATATCTCTATTTGATGCAAGAAAATTAATGTTATATGTGCCATTTTAATAATATTAAACCAACTAATAAACGTAACGGCGATATTAATCGTAGTTATAAAAGTAATTAAACATTTCCACAACGCAAGATCGAATCATCAATCAAAATTATGATTAACAATTTAATTGGGGCCGAACGTGATAGCTTGTAATTAACTGTGACCATTTAATTCAAGTTGAAAAGATCGCTATTAATTAAAATGTTAAAGATTTTAAACATTTTGTTTTAATTTTATTATGCACTTTAATAATTGTTGTTTAAATAAATTTTTGTGACAAAAATAATCTTGCCTTTAAACCGAACGAGTTGTTCAATAAATAAACCTTACGAAATTTAATTACAAATGTTATAATTAATTATTGAAATATTGGTGACAAATATAATTTAAAACTCATATTAATCGCATTCATTATACAAAATAGTGTTAAATTGCAAACTTCACACGAAAAAGGTCTCATTAAATTCGCAATCACGTAGTCCTGAAGTTTATTTTCTTTATTATTTTATTTATTCTTTATTGCAAACCTTACAATAAGTTTTACAAGAGGCGGACTTAATGCCATAGGGCATTCTCTACCAGTCAACCCAGGGCGTGGTGAAAAATTACTAAGGTACAATAAATTTTAAAGGTAGCTACAAATGCATTTATATTTTTCTTAAAGTAGTATGCTTAATAAATACATATACATTCATATAAACACACAAAAATATATAAATATATACCTAGAGACTTAAAATATATATATATATATATATGTACATATTTATATATATATATATATATATATATATATATATATATATATATATATATATATATATATATATATGTACATATTTATATATACCTACGACATTCATACTGTCACACGCACACGTACACACATTTCCAGCACTAAGCATATCGAATAATAAAACCAAGTGTATAATTTACCTGGTCTCATTCTCAAAATAATAACTCCTAATAAGACGCTTAAATACGGTTTATATTGGGTGCTCTACGTAAAACTTCAGGTAAGGAGTTCCAGAGTAGTACAGCCTTTATGGTAAAGGCTTTGCCGTAAAAAGAAGACTGATGACAGGGAATTCTAATTTTTAAATTAGACGAAGATCGTAGTTGTCTGTCAGTGTTTTGAGAAAAATATTCAAAATTGTTGATAGGGTGGTGAAGCTGGATCGTTTTAAAGCGTCAAAAGAGTAAACAAAATTCTAGAGTTACGCCTTTGTTGAAAAGTAAGCCATTTGACACAAGTACGATATGAAGAAACGTGATCTGACTTACGAAGATTTAAAATGTATCTAATACAACTGTTATAAAGGCGCTCCAACTTTTTTTGAAGTTCTTGGGTTAAGTCAGGGTAACAAACATCTGCATAATCAATTAATGGTAATATTAGTGTCTGAACAAGCATAACTTTAGTCTTAATAGGGAGAAAATTCTTTAGGCGGTATAAAGATTGTAATGACATAATGACTTTACGGCTGACTTCGGTAATGTGGGTATTCCAGCTCATTGTGTCATCTATAAACAGTCCGAGGTTTTTAACAAATTTTGAAAAAATTATAACTTTATTGTCATAAATGACCTTTGGTAATTGATCAAAGTCAACTTTTGTCAAAAGTCGAGAGCTTCCAACTAACATGGCTTGACATTTGTTCGGATTAACTGTTACTCCATATCGCATAGACCAAGTATGGATTGCCTGAAGATTAGAGTTAATTCTATCAGCTGCGTTGTGGAGGCCAACAATGTCCGTTTGCACGTAAAGTTGTAAATCATCTGCTAAAAGATGATAGAAGAAGTTCTGAACAACTTAACAAAAATGTCACGAGATTAACCATGTTTAAATTTATTTTACTACTATCACTACATGATATATAACAAAGTCGCTCTCTCTGTTCCATTATCCCTATGTATGTTTAAATCTTAGCAACGGATTTCAACGCACAGTTTCAAAAAGTAAAAAAGATTAAATATCAGCCAAACGCATCAAAACGATACGAGCTTACATAACGTAGGGAAGACATATTCTGCACTAGCACTTTATATCATCAACATTAGCAGCCTTTATCCGCCCACTGCTGGACCTAGACCTTTCTCAATGAACGCCAAGAAGTCCGTCTGCCCGAACGCGGCCTACACTCCAGAACCATTGGCCTATCGACAAACAGTTCTTCTGACCTGCCCACTATATAACTACATACAAATGTTTAAATAAGATTTTATATATTGCATTATTAAAACAAAAATAGGTCTAAGTTCTTGCATCGGAAGTATACTACATAAATTGATAGACAATCATGTTTATAATGACTTTGGTAGAAAAAACAAGTAAGACGTTGTGTGGATATAAAGCAAATAACCCGTAGCAGTAACGTGGCGTTACATCTCGTAACAATGAACTACTATTATGTGATGAAATGCTAGTTTTTTGCTCTAGGTAATTGTTTACCTGTTTTATTCGAGGATATCATGAATTTGATGTTTTATAGTAAGTAACACTAATTATTTATATAATTATTTTGTTACACCAACGAAGTTTACACTATTACAAGTATAATGATTACAGAGCTATATAAATACAAGGTTAAGTATTACTTTAATTAAAGGTATAATCCTCAATCTTTAAATATAGTGCTACAATTTTATAACTCATCAATTTAATATCATCATCACTATCTGTTATAACATTGGCTACAGTAAAAATTGTATATTACATGAACAAAGTAATTCTATAATACAAAATTCGATATTGAATAAATTATCTTACGTAACTTACAGTATTGTTCCGATTTACTTTATGTAACTTTTAATACTATAAAAATTGCACATATTCTTGTTGATAAACGTTTAGAAATAGTATTTGTACGAAACCGTTGATAAAACATATATATACCTTGACTGCAACAAATTAACTTCAATTTTTGACAAAAACAATATAAATATAAACATAACCTTAATGACTTTCTCCCTAACGAGTCGCCATTTTGGTCACACATAATGTTAAGTTATTTATTTGGGACAAAGATGGCAATTTTACTTATTTATTTTATTTATTCTTTTGCAAAAAATAATATACAAAGGCTAGCTTAATGCCTTAGGCATTGTCTAAGAACCGGCCTGCACAAATACAAATTTACCAAATTAACATAAGATAACGCAGATAAGATAAAACACAGGAAAAAAAATGTGCACAATATTGCATAAAAAACAATATCGATAAGGTTATACATCTATTAATAATTAATTTAAAATGGAACAATAATATCAAGACAATATTAATAATGTGATTAATAAATAAAAGAATATAAATATATAAATATGAATAAATTAAAATTAATACATCACGTTATTAACATTTCCGTTACACAAATTTTAACTAAAAGTGCTATATAATTCATCGTTACATTCATTACAAATATGCAAATGGTTTACGAGGCGGTTAACATACATATAGCTTCGGAGATCTCATACATATCTTTAATACAAGATCCAATATTAGATTACTGGTCTGGGAGTAGAGTATTGTTAGAATACAATACAGATGCCTGTAATTATTATGGAATTCGCGCTGTAGTTATTAAATGAATATTCATGAAGACGATGTACTAATTGAATAGAAGAGTGGACCGTAGAGACGCTATTAGACGAATAATACATGTACAGAAACAAATTCAACGAAGAAACCAACAGAATACGTTAATACGTCTATTGTTAACGAAATAGAGTTGATTTTTCGGTAACTAAAATGTTTTCGACGGCAAATAAGATTGTCTCTTGCAAAACGGGTAACTTATATTTTTGTTATATACCTTATATACTTATATACATCAAAATAAAGTTCAAAATCGTATATCATGATAGATTAACAGGTTTAGCGACTAAATTGCTTTGGTTGTTATCGATTCATTCATCATCATCATCAGCCTTTGATAGTCCACTGCTGAACATAGGCCTCCCCTAACACACCCCAATTTATAAGGGGGCTTTGGACCGTACCCCACCACGCTGATCCAATGCGGGTTGGTGGGTGGACCGACTTTTTACATGCCCATCCGACGCATGGATCATCTTACTTTTCAGACAATTGGGTGATCGGCCCAAATGTGTCCCCGCAGGATTTGAACCCACGACCTCCGGTTTCTGAAGCACACGCCTATAGCACTAGGCTACGGAGGCAGTTATCGATTATGCAATGATAATTAATGAGCGACTGGCAATTGGCGGTTAATTGTACACTTTGTCCGAGCGATTGCTTTTGGAAATAAGACGGGTGATGAACTAAACGACTGAAGTCTGAAAGTTAAGAGTTATAAGAAAGAATTATCACTGCATCTCTTTTGTTCAGAGAAATAGCATTAATTTACAAAGCGCTGCATTTTATGATCGTGAGTAATTTTTTAAGTTTAATTTTAAGTTTAAATATTTTTTAAATTAAATTACAAAACATGTTTTTGTAATAAAACTATGTTACTAGAGGCCCCAATAATTTTACCTTTAAAAGTAGCCAATATTCATGCGATCGAGGTTATCAAATTATAATATGAATAGGACAATATTTTATAAGGTTTCACATAATCTTATATATATCGCCATTAAAGAGGTTACTTTTAGATAAACAAATATGTAAACTTTTTTTTTACTATCTAAACATAATTCGGTCAGACACGAACAAAAACCGCATCCCTTTCCATCAGAGAGAGTAGTCAAGTTGTTACTTTTCTTTATTCAGCGCGATGTATTTGCAAAATATAATAGATTCTCTTTTAAATTATAGTTGACGTAATTAAGTTTTGTCACAAATCGGCCGTTGTGTGCACAGAAACTAGAGCGAAATCACGATATTGGATAAAAAAAAAGTGTTATTCATCTAATTTGCATTTTTAAGTATGCTTTCTTATACTTTCTCTTACGCTTTACCGCACCGTTAAACCTGAGGAAAGGAAATAAGATATTTATGTAAACTGAAGCATCAAAGGCGTATCATACGTCGAGTGTCCTTTTTTGAAAATTTTCATCAAAATGTCGAAATCTGAGCAACTATTAAAGCGCGAAACGTGCAACGCCAAGACGTCGTCGATAAAGTTTACATTGTTTACATTATTTTTGTGAGGACTCGCTTGGCGTAGTGGTTAGTGTCCCGGAATATTACACCAGAGGGTGTGGGTACGATTCCCACCACGGAAAAAAAATTGTAATAATATAATATAATGTAATATATATATAGGGTAATAAAAATAATGGTTATTTCCTCGTGCCGGAATTTTGTATGTATATAATATGCATTTATTTAAAAAAAAAGTAATTCTATGTATTTATCAATCATCCGGTATCCATAGTGCAAGCTTTGTTACTTTGGGTCGTAAATGTTATATTGATCGTCTTGTGATATTATCATTAAGGCAAAACAGTGAAGTAATCAGACAGGACAAAACTGTATAACCTCGAACAGTTTTTGCCTACGATAATTGTAAGTTGCACTATTGCAACAGAAATCGCACGGATGCTGTTTACACTGGGGCTACACCCTCCCAGACGATATCGATTTTTGGTTTCTGCTCACCCCCCTGTTATGGTATTATTAAATAAACGGGGACTATCGAGAAGGGGCGATCCACTCTTCTGCTGTCCCCCAACGAAAATACATCACAAGCAAATATTACTCGCTTTTAAGTGAATGGTGGGATGATCTTTTGTTTCGGCTGGAGTTTATTGCAAGTGATTGTGTGTGGTTTTATGTATGTTATAAATTGATGAGATATATATTTTGTTTAGAAAAGGTGCAATTACCGTGTTTAAAAAACTACTGGGAAGGGATAAAGGGTTGAATGAACGGAAATTCTATTTAAATTTTAAAGGAAAAGTTAGTTGGTATAGCTGGCTTTTGTTTCTGTATATACAAAAAATGAGTAAAGTAATTAACAAGAAAAAATAGCAAATTAGTCGTTTAGTCAGAAGAGCGTAGGGCCGATGGGCCAATAAGGTTCTTGAGTGGAGGCCGCGTTTGGGATGACGGAGTGTTGGTCCGACCAGGTGGGATGCCGATCTCCGCAGGATCTGGTCTAAGTTGGCTGCAAGTAACTCGTACTCGTTTATTAAACATATGTTTATACGCGGAGTTCAAATAAACCTAAGTATTCTAGATAGCAATACCGTATGCCCTGTCCCGTATCATATTTATATTCGACAAACACTCGATACAAAGTAATTTTTATTGTAATATTCATATAAACATGTAGTTTTGTTCTTTTTGATACTCATTTATTAAAAATAGGTCCCTAACAAGAGTTGAAATAAACCTAGATAGATAGCAATACACATATTCCCTGCCCCGTATCCTGTCGATGACGTCATCTGCAACGATCCTTCGACACGTCAACGTGCTTTAATCTCCTCACGTCTCCAACACACAGCGCTAAGTGCAAATTAACCGAACTCGGCTGTAGTGCCCGCGATTTGTAGTGGTACCCTATTCTCAAATCACTATATTGAAGCGAATATATTAAATATCAATATAGTACTTCAAATTCGATTTAATTATTAAAATGAATTGATAATTATTTATAATTTGGTATAAGGATCTGCGTGTATTTCTAATCTATTATTATTAATTTGATTTACCTTTAATAATTATTTATTACTTAAATTATCAATGCTCTACTAGATATATAGTATAGGGCTATGTGCTTTATGAAATTATAATGTCAGTGGGTTCATTCTGCAGGGACAACAAATTTTCATTTTGTTTCCTGATTGTTAAGCAATTGGCTCTGACATGTCTGAAAGTTAGATATTCTCGTGATATGGGCATGTAAAATCGATACCCCAGATCGATTAGGACCAGCGTGGTGGACTCAACCAAATCCATTGGATAGGAAATGAGAGAGAGCTTCGTCACACTGGATAAAAGGCTGATGAGATGAGATGTTAATATCGATGTTGGAAAGTTTTGCATTATCGTTACGTACGGTAAAATTGTGCATACAGTTCAACCTATTATTTAATTCAAAGATTGTACAAAATTCACGTTACTATTTTCTGAAAATATATTCTAAATGAGAATACTCACCAGTATTAAATATTATAATGTAACGTAAAAAGTTAGAGCTAAAAAAAATTGCACCATTATCCGTAGATTTCAGAATACACCGTCCGATTTAATTATAATAGCCATCAGTTCAATATCATAAGGGTAAGTTGTTGAAACAGCCAGTGATGTTTTTCGATCTTTTAATTTAACGATAGGGTGAAGTTTAATTTATTTAAATTTTACACCTACTGCTATCGGTAATTCGAAATGCAGATGTTCATGCGTGCTTAGTAACTAGTAATGCACAGTAAATCTGTTTACGTAACTCTTCTAATCTATCTCAAACATTGATCAATTTGCATTGGATAAATGGAGGCTGACGTTATAAAATATTGTCCTGTTCTTTGTTGAACATAAAACGATGAAATTAGTTAGAAACGAGCCATGAGTGATGTTTTTCATCAATTTTGTATTTTCAAACTGTACGGGGATGAAAGTCAATATGGAAATTAGTCTGCTTTTCGGACTGCGTTGCGTTACGGACTGCCTCCGTAGCCTAGTTGTATGGGCGTGTGCTTTAGAAACTGGAGGTCGTGGGTTCGAATCCTGCGGGGACGCAACAAATTTTCATTGTTGTTTCCTAGTTGGTTAGGGCAATTTGGGCCGATCATCCAATTGTCTGAAAAGTAAGATGATCCATGTGTCGGAGGGGCATGTAAAAAGTCGGTCCACCCACCAACCCATATTAGACCAGCGTAGTGGGATACGGCCCAAATCCTTTAATGAATGGGGGTGTATTGGGGGAGGCCCAGCAGTGGACTAACACCGGCTGATGATGATAATGATGATGTATTTGTTTGTAATAATACAACTGTACGTATGTAAATTAATTTATAAGTTAAGTGCCTTTTTTATTTTTTCTACATTTTTGACAATCAATAAGTGAGTGTGTTCACTACTATGTTGAATAAAGGTTTTTGTATTTGAATTTGAATCTTTGGTGAATTCAGAGCTTTAAACACTAAGGTAGCTGGATTCGAGATCCGAGAACTTTTCTTGTCCTTTTCTAGTCGGTTGAGACAACGTGGGCTGAACTCCTGATGATTTTCTACGAAGTTTAATAATATTTCTCAATAATACTTCTCAGTAAGGGACAGATTTGTAGATTAACTTAATTAGTTTTCTAATACTAGCTGTTGCCTGCGTCCTGGTCCGTGTGGTAATATATTTTTTTTTCTAAAAAAAATGTAGCCTAAGTTACTACCATCAACTATCTTTCAGTAAAGATCGAACCAGCCTTTTAAGAGATTAGCCAGAACAAACGGACAGACAAGCAGACAAAACACTTAATATAAAATGTTTTGTTGTATGTATCTGTTTTACATCAAAATTTAATCATTAAAAAAAGTTTATTTTATGCTACAAACAGACGCTTCAATTTTAATTATTTGTATAGATAATCAATACTTTTAAGTTTCTTTACTTCTAATCTATTTAAATTTTGAGATACCTTTATGTATATATGTACTCGACTAAAATTAATCCAAGACCAATACCACGACCTAAAATGATAGAAATTAGTAAATTCAATTAGTCTGCGCGTTGTAACGTTACCAATAACTGAAATTAATTCGAGCTAAAATTAAGAAAGTATTAATTAATTATCACAATACAATAACAATCGTATTAATTACACGCTTATTAATTTAGTTTATCCCGTTGATTGATTTCTCGTTTTAATCTAAAAATTAAACGCAGTGACCAATTATTATACTGCTATGATGTTAATTTAAAAAGCTAATGGTGAATAATTAGATGATATTTATTAAAATGTACTACAAGAAAATATAAACAAATTTTCATTTGTGATAAATTTTTTGAAAAAAATTTGTGATGAATTTTTTAAATAAATTTATTATATATCAATAAATTTTAAAAGCGTATTGTTACTCTTGTAATTACTTACATACTTATATACAAAAACTCTTTGATTTAATGTTACTGTCAATTCATTTCGCAAAGACTTTACTTTACTTGAAAAATTATTCCGCTGACTTTCTTAGGTAGGTTCCTCTTAAACCTTTGATTTCAGATGTAGCAGAATTTCCGTTGTAAGGAAATCGTAGAAAATTAATCGACATTTTTATGTTTATTTTTTATAGTAATACGAAAGGCAATGAACAACTAATGTTTGTCACGTCACAAAAGGAATAATTGTTCTCCTGCTATAGATGAAATAGAAATTAACAATTCCGTTACTAAATTTAGGTGGAATTCCGTGATCTTCATCATCATCAGCCCGTGATAATCCACTGCTGGACATAGGCCGCCACCAATACGGGGTCTATTAGAGGGTTTTGGACCGTATACCACCACGCTGGTCCAATGTGGGTTGGTGGGTGGACCGACTTTTTAAGTTATTTAAACTATATTTTTGAGAATTAATATCGTGCCTTTTGCCACAAACGAGTTAAAAATATAATACTCATGAAGAAACAGCTGAAAATGACACCTACAGTAGTTTTAAGCTTTTTCGAGCTACTGTGTTAAGCCTAATTGAATTCGGACCAAATGTAGGCGCTAAAATCGATCGGACGAACGATTTCGTCAAAGCATGCAACAGGATTACGACACCTATATATTTGTAGTAGTTTTCCTAGTCATAATACTAGTGCTGCGCCGATCGGCTTGTAACGAATGGCAATCTATCATAAGAGGATTAAAGGCCCGTTGCTAGTTTGCGAGACACTAGCGCCATTTCGATTACGGTCTTTGCCGCTTTTATGATATTCGTGATGTTTTTTAATCTGTGCGAGGGGTTTTTTTGTATTTTGTTTGTTTTACGTGACAGCTGTTTTTGACTCTTAAATATATCCATTGTGGTGGATTATCTTAGCGCATAATCAATTCTTAGTTTTTAACTGTTCACTTATGAAGCCTGTTACATATAGCAGAGTCTAATCTAAATGCTTGACGTTGGCGAAATCTATAAGGAAACGCCATTAAGCCAAAGAACTAAACTGAACTTAAAGATATAAATTTTGATGTTTTAAAGGATGTTATAATATTAAAGACTCTTTATTTATTTCTATTGTTTACGGAATATGAAATAAAATGACTTTACGCGATTTTATCGCGCGATAAAATCCGTAAAGTCATTTTATTTAAAGACTCTTAATAAACTATTAACAGAAGATCTTTGTTCCTGTAACAATGAGAAACTACACCTGCGTAAATCTTAGAGTTAAATTTGATGTATTTATCTGTTACTTAGAAGTACTCCTATATGAAAGTTAAAATAGTTCTAATAGTATTAAAAAAAACTTGACAATTCAATTCATATCATTGCCATAACTCCAATGTGTTTCAAAATTCGCTTCATACAGATGTAGTCCTCAAAATCATACGTAAGCTGTTGTACAGTCTCTTAGCATTTGATCATACAATTATTTGAATTAGAATACTCGAAATCATTTGTAGATGGTTAACCTCTTGTTTCATATGGCGTACACAATACATCTACTGCTCATTTACGTACATCATCAGCCTGTGATAGTCCACTGCTAGACATAGGCCTCGCCTAATACACCGCTATCCATTAGGGGGTTTTTGGATCGTATCCCCACCACGCTGGTCCAATGCGGGTTGGTGGTTGGACCGACTTTTTACATTCCCATCCGACGCATGGATCATCTTACTTTTCAGACAATTGGTCGATTCGGCCCAAATTGTCCTAACCAACTAGGAAACAAGAATGAAAATTTGTTGAGTCTCCGCAGGATTTGAACCCACGACCTCCGCTTTCTAAAGCACACGCCCATACCACTAGGCTACTGCTGCGGTTATTGCTCATTTACAACAATGTATTCCAATGCATCCCGCACAATGGCGTCTAAATAGATTTGAGCCCCCAATTGGAATGCAGATGATTCCAAAATCGCGAGGGTAGCGCCCTCCCAGACGCGAATATCGATTTTTGCGGGCCCCTTGTTAAGGTTTCTGTTTGATTTCGCCGAGTTCAATTCTGTATGTATTTTTATACCAAATTAAATGTATATTCAGTGTAGTATAAAACTCTCATAAGGTCAAAGATGATCTTAAATTGGATTTTTATTTGGTGGTTAATTTGTTTTACAATATTCCTGACTGTTCACACTTTGCTGGATACATAGTTAAAGCCGGATAAGGTTCGTTTGTCAAAGGTTTTTACACGGCCACCGTCATTTGTGTACAGTCTCGTATTAAATCGTGGGTAGTATTCCCGTCAATGCGAGAAAGTATCAATGGTTTTTCTTTTTAGCATTTTTTTTTTGTTTTGTACCATGCAAAGAATTTAGTAACAACATGGTATAGGATATCGATAAAACGGCTTAAAATATACGGTAATATTTATCTAACACAATGTCGGAAGATGGAACACATAGCGAGAAAAATATACGCATATCCGTTAGAAACAACCTGAAGAAATCACCTGATATATAAGTAATCTTCTTTTACCTAGTCATTTTCCCAGGTCATCATGAGCTCGACTTCTAATCCATTAAGATTTACCTGAATAACAGTTTTAGTCGGTCCACCCACCAACCCGCAATCAGCGTGGTGGGATACTGTCCGAAAACCCCCTAATGGATAGGGGTGTATTAGGGTAGGCCTATACCCAGTAGTGGGCTATCACAAGGTAATGATGATGAACAGTTTTTACGCAGAGCGACTGGCATCGGACTTCCGCAACCCAACGGGTAAACTGCATTCTAAGGATGAATTAGTTGTCAGTCAATTTGAAGGCTGGCTTAAGATAGTCTTGACAACCGGCACCGACTTTTTACATGCCTATCAGACGCATGAATCATCTTATTATTCAGACAATTAATCGGCTAAATTATCTTAAATAACCAGAAAGCAGATAATTAAAAACAATTCAAAAATTTTATTAGATAATTATAAAATAATTCAAAAATTTAACATTGTTTCCCCGCGGGATTCAAACCCACGACCTCCGATTTATAAAGCAAGGGCCAATACCGCTAGGCAACAGAGGCGGTGAGATATAAGTAATCGTTGGAGTAACTGGTTAACTGGTTCTACGCAAACGTTTGTTGTCTTTTACTTAACTAAACTTACAACATGGTTAAATTTATTATCATAAAAAATTTTAATGTTTTCTGGTATTTAGTTGTTGAAGCGTATGTAGATAAAATGATAAAAGATATTGTCGTTTTTGTGAATATTGGTGCTTCAAAAAGTAGTTTATATAGTTTCATAGTCATAAATCAATTTTTACATTTTTTAGACGTCACATCTCGTTTTTGTAGCACATTTGGTGTCCCAATATTCTTTAACGTAATTAAGGTTTTAATCGACCCATTCCACTTAATCATTTATCAGCAGTCAAAACAAAATAATGACAAATACTAGTATATAACATATAAATTTTTGTTCATAACAAATACATAACAATAAAGCCCTAAAACAATTTCAAACTCCAAGAATAAATCGCTACTAACAATTACAAAGAATCTTATTTTGGCTCAAAGAAAATTGTCCCGGACTGCACAGAGGTTTCGCGGCAAAAGAGGTTCGGAAAGGGAACAAAGGGATTTGAACTGGCGCAAAAGAAAAAATGAAAAAAAAAGAAAAAGCGTCTAACAATTAACGATGTCGGTTGCCTGGAGTGTTGTACCGACAGAGAAACGCCTAGTTACGAGGCGAGACATTGAAATAAACCGGCGTACAGATAAAACAGAATAATCTTTTGTTAGCATCCGAACGGTTGTTTTTTTTTCGGATATTAAACAGATTTCCAAGGGGCCGGTGCTATTTTAGCTGTGGTTATTATTTGAAAAATGAAACTAGTAAGTTATTGTTATGAATATTTATTTATATTTTACAATTCGATATAGTTTTGCTTAAATAAAATGTATTTTTACAGCGCAGGATGATTTTGGGAGTTTTTAAACTTTTTATTCACGTTTTTTATTCGTTGTTCAGATGAAAATATTGTAATAAGAAGTATTCAACGTTAGAATAACATTAATGATGATTATTGGCTGAGTATCTATAGAGTGAGTAATTAATACATGAGACGAGCATTTAAATTTAATTACCTATTTTCACATACACATACTATGAAATATCTTCATATATAAGTAGATAGTACGGAAAACGCAATTAACCGCTTTGGTCGATGACACATACTAAATAGTGTGCGTAAAAACTTTATTCATGTTTTGTTGCATTGAAAATTCATCACATAATTTACGAAATGGCTAAGGATGACTAGGAGAAATTGCTCTAATATTAACCAAAACAAAAGGCTTGGTATTCTTCATCATCATCATTAGCCTGTGATAGTCCACTGCCGGACATAGGCCTCCCCTAATACACCCCTATCCATTAGGGGGTTCGGACCGTATTCCACTACGCTGGTCCAATGCGGGTTGGTAAGAAGACCGACTTTTTACATGCACATCCGACGCATCTTGCTCTTCAGACAATTGGGTGAAATCAACCCAAATGGTCCTAACTCACTAGGAAACAATAATGACAATTTGTCGAGTCCCCGCAGATTCGAACCCACGAACTCTCGTTTCTAAAGCACACGCCCATACCTAGGCTACGGAGGCAGTATGGTATGGTATTTTTACCAGCTCGTTAGTCATCACAGTGGTTCGTAGGTCTTCAATGGCCAGCATTACGAAGTTTTACAAATGTGGCCGAATAGAGTCGATAACAACGGGCACGTTCACCCATTTCCGTGTTATTGGCACTAAATATCAAGCAATCCCAGAGGCAATCTATCTTTTATTTGTACTCTCGTTTAAGGATTCGCTCGAAGGCTTCTTAAATATTATAGTTTCTGCTCGTGGCTTTGCTCGTTTTATTACAAATAATAGGAGAAATATAAAAAACTTTGTCCGTGTGGTTTAGTGGTAAAAGACTTTCTTTACAAATGCTAACATGCTTTGCAAACAGGTGAGTCGTCATTATCATCATCATCATCAGCCCGTGTAGGTCCACTGCTGGACATAGGCTTCCTCCTCTCCGTTAGGAGGTTTTTGGACCGTATCACCACGCTGATCCAATGCGGGTTGGTGGGTGGACCGACTTTTTACATGCCCATCCGACGCATGGATCATCTTATTTTTAGAAAAATGGGTGAACAGCCTAAATTGCCCTAACCAACTTGGAAATAACAACGAAAATATGTTGAGTCCCCGCAGGATTCAAACCCACGACCTCTAGTTTCTAAAGCACACGCCTTTACCACTAGGCTACGGAGGCAGTCCAGGTGAGTAGGTTTATGTTATCGTATATATTATTATATATTATTATTATTGAAACTTAGATGATTTACACGACGGATGGGCGTATTTAAAATTAGTCTTAATTGGCAAGACCACTTTGGCAGTCGTTATAGAACGTCAGTGATGAGGACAACAAACATTTCATCAATGTCTAATCAAGACTATTAGATGGAAGACGGAGCGTTGGTCTACCCCGGACCAGGTGGGATGCCGATGGTGGGTTCAAGTTGAAAGCGAGTAGCAAAAGATCGGCCGTCCTGGCTTATTGAACAAGGCTTATTTCCAGCAGTAGTCTGTTAGATGCCGATGATGATGATGATAACTTTAATAAATTGATTATTATTCAAATTGGTAATGCTTAATTTTAAATTATATTACTTACATCAATTATAAATTATATTTGCGGAGTTCTACAACTAGGTAATGTATGTAAACGCATATTTAATTTATAAATATTTTAACGGCATTATATTGCAATATAAACGTGATAATTTTTGTGAATTTTAGACAATTTTCTTTATGTTTGAGATGATAATTAAATATGTGCATTGCACGTATATACTGGCTGTCCATCGCTTAAGAGCTCTCAGACAAATTGACATAATATTAACGTTCGCTTTTTACTATCAATAAATCCGTTCGAGGAACGTTTAATTAGGAACAGGATAACGTCGGAGTACCCGTAAAGGACGAATGAGTGCGCAGTAAAGAGTTTTTATAGCCGCGAGGATATTGGGAAGTTACGATTTAGTGGTTGGAAGGCATACCCTGTGACACGCAATTTCTGGTTGAATCCTTTTACCGATTTAAAACGAAATAAACAGTTAAGTGCGGCATTGTCTGATGAACACAACGATATCGTTGTTTTCTGGTTGGTTAGGACAATTTGGGCCCATAACCCAATTGCCTGAAAAGTAAGATGATCAATGCGTCGGAAGGGCATGTAAAAAGTAGGTCATCCACCAACCCGAATTGGACCAGCGTGGTGGGATATGGTCCAAAAACCCCCTATTGGACAAGGTGTGCATTGGAGGGGCTATGGCCAGCAGGAACTAACACAGGATAATGATGATGACGATTGTGTGATGGTGAGCTGTTGCTGTTGATTAAAAGTCGTTGAGAAGTAGTAAGCCGCGTGATACTTATTCTTTGCCTAGTAATTTCAAAAGCAAAACAATTAAACCCTTATATATGCTAGCTACTATACCTTGAAATACTTAAAACTGAATATATGTGTTTGCATATTTCGTAGGGTAGAAATTAGGTTTGTGACTTTTTCATTTATCTAATAATTTATATGTAAAGAGATTGGAGTCATGTGATGCACTCACGTGAAGGTGATTTAAGGGTATATTTTTATATATATATTTTGATTTAAAAGTATATATTTTGGTGTGAAATAATTCAGCAAATATGTAGCACTAGCAGTTAGTTATTAATTTTGACATATATTATTGATACTTTGTATTTTTTGTAAATATAACAGGTATATTTAGTGCTCGCGTAAACCACAAGAAGTGTCATAGATATGTCTGTTTTTCATACATATTTATCAGCATTCAAATACATTTTTCACAGGATTTTCTTCTACATTCTCCGACACCTCCCCGGAGTGTTATAACGCCGTGAAACAGATACTAGAGACGGATTGCCTACATTGTAGAGTTTATTGCCGATAAAACCAAGTGTTTGATTAGTCGTGTAAACTTGGCGCGCCCCTACGGATCCTCGTGACGTCATCGGATACCAGAGATTGGGAAATGAAAAATGTCTTTCCCTTATATTCTGATATATGTATGTAAAACAGTAGCTTTGACAGCTAGTAAATACAGACCAGAGGTTATTTTTTGAAGCATCAGGTGTGTTAGTGGCCATGTTTAAAATAATTTCAATAGTTATAAATCGTCTGCGAAGTTGCTGCATTAGCGCTGCAAATATAATTAAGTTCAATTTTTAGTTGGCCAGCAGTATATACTTTCATAAAAACTATTTGTAAAATAGACAATTTGTTTATCACTTTGTATTATCGAAACGAAACGGGATAAGAAATTGTTGATTTTTTAAAGATTCCAACTTTTAAGGCTGTTCCTAAATAATAACAGCTATTTAATATCAAATATTTGTCATTTAAATACTTTACATGATCATGCTAAATTTAAAGAATAAAAATTTTAATACTAATTTTAAGTTTTGTTCTTTCTTATCAAGGATTTTAGTTTTTCCTGCCTATCATATCATTTTAAAGAATTGATAGCAGAAGCTAAGATAAAACTTGTGAGGTTTTGTTTTACTGTTCCTTCAGACAAAATAAATTCGCGATTTTTGCTATTAATTACAGCAACACTACTGCTTTTAAACTATTATCATGTACTTTACGTAATTAGGTCTTTTGTATACGCGAATAGTACACATTATTGAATAAAAGGACTTTTTACGGATTTTATCGCGTTTAATTGACATTTTAATTTCCCGTGGTTTCGAACACTTTCCAGCGGCAGGTCACGTCATTTTGCATAGGTCAGAGTACAGACTAAAAATATTTTATAATAATTAAGATCTGGAAACCGCTTCAGCACTGGCAACAAGACGCATGACATCTCAGTCTAACTCGTGACCACAGCCGCTGGAAAGTATTCGAAACGTCGAGAGTTTAAAATGTAAATTGAGCGCGATAAAATCCGTAAAAAGTCCTTTTATTCAATAATATATAAAGTTTTAGTAATGTTCATTTCTAAGCGTTACCGTCGGCAAAAGCTAGTATACACATGAGCTTCTAGCCATCTTCTCTTCTGCAAAAGTCGTAAAGTCGTATGGTAGTTCCGTTTTATGCACTGGCAGCGCTAGTGGACTGAAAAACCTGGAACAGAACTCAAATACCTTTAGAAATTAAATTTTTATCGTAATATTTTAGCTCCCTAAAGTATATATTACTTTACTAAAACCAATTCAATTTGTCCACATCTAACGAGTCGTAAAGCAGATTATTATGATTATGATTTAATACAGCGCATAAAAATTATACATCCTTATTTATTTTAAATCATAATATCTAATTTTATTTTTCTGCTATTAAAAAATGTCAGGCGCTTAAGTACAGTCCGTGCGAATAAGTTGTCTATGCATAAATCATTTTTAGTTTTACTTATATGTATCTATTGGCATTTTTTTTGTATTCAAGGACCATTAAAATAACATTGTAAGTACTGTAAGTATTGTAGGTAGAAAATATATGTTTAGACTAAAACCAATTGACGTCCATCCACTATTTCTACGTATAGTTTAGTCGATGCACCGTTCAGTATAAACTTCCACGTAGTTATAGTTGCAGATTCGGATGTCGGCAAAGGGTAGCACCCTCAAAGCGGCCAGACAGTATCGATTTCCGCCAATCCGTTGGGGGCATTAAATGTAAATGACGGGATATAGGGATGGACACGACAGTTTTCGGTGCATTGGAAGCGCGGCCAGACGTGCATCCCCTCTTTTTGTTTACAATGTTATGTACTAGATAAAAATGAGAACATAGGTATACTAGGTATACGCTACGCTCCTTATATGCTTTGGTTTACCTACTTATTAGGGGAGACCTATGTCCAGCGGTGGAATAACACACTGAAGATGTTGATGATGATGATGGTGATGATTAGTGATCAAATTTTCTAAAAGTTTTAATAAAATTGAGCGACAATACTCAACTTCGCGGCAGAAATAAACATCGCAGTGCCACTTCACCAGTCGGTCCGCCATAAAAAGAGCATTAAAACAAAACTTTAATTCGTTGTAATCAGACATTTATGGAGACGGTGAACGTTATTGTCTTACCCGAGTTTTATTCCACAAGAATTTATGTGACGAGCATTCACAACACGACAAAGTTCAATAACAATAGAAAGTAGTAAAAGGTTATGTAGATGGGAGGGAGACATGTTTTACATAATGCGATTGTTTGCTTACAAGCAATGCACTTGTTTTTGTATTTTGATAGGTGTAACAATACTGATAAATTTACAATAATAAGCTCGAGGCAAGTAAAGTAAGTAACACATTAACTTTGTCATCGTCCACATAACTTGTAAGAACACCATAGGATTAAAAGTATTGCAGTAGTTTTGGTGGAGATCGCGTAGAGTTAAGAGATATATAATTGGAGCGTCTGTTTGTAACACTAAAATTATTTACTTTTTTATGTGAAACGGTGCTATATAATCCATACAAATAACAAAAAAACAAAAAAAAAAATGACGGTCTATCTGTCCGTGTGTCTGTTTGTTCTGAGTAATCTCGGGACCTAGTTCGCGGGGACGGTAGCTTCATGCGAACTCTGTGTTAGATGATGCTTACCAAAGACATGAGTCTGGAAGCATAACGTAAAAAAAAAGAGTAATCGCTAGAATGGCTGGTACATTTTTACGGGACTTTCGTTGAAATATACCTTTTATAACCAGACGTAACTTAGGCTACTTTTTTTTTTAAAAAAATGGCAGATTTTACCTCGCGGACAGCAGCTAGCACAGAATATAAACATAGTAACTCAATCTGATGGTACACAATGCCAAGGCACACTCTAAGAAATTAGGGAGGTTTAGAAATACACCGAAAAATCCCCTAGATAAGTTATACGACAGCAAAGTTTTTTTAACTATCAGCAGATCATTTCACTCTACGGCTTTGTGATAGAAATTTCTCCTTCGAATTTAAGAATTACGTAAAAGGAATAACATATTATAATACAATAAAATTAATTCAGGCATAATATTATTAAATACTTTAAAGTAAATATTTTAAACAAATGTCGTTTAACATATCTCTATTATAAACAGTTAAATATGTATTTGATAATTATGAATATTCAATATAGCAGATAGATGTGTAAAGCCTCAATCACAATAATTTCCCATCATTAATTCATTTTAACCCGTGGCAAATAATTTCCGTTTTAAATTATCTCAAATAGACCGTAATTTATAAGCTTTTTGAACTAAACTAGCTAAATTCCAGTAAATTAGCCTAATTACTTGATTTACTGCGCATCGACAATTTCGGTTTGTTAAATAATTTTCCTAGTTTATGTTAATTAATTAGGAATGATATTCCGCTACATACTAGTTTGCTATTATAATTAATTTATGTTTGGTAATTTGTTGTGGTTACTATATGTTAAGTAGTATTGGAATCACTTTTATTGATGTGTTAAATTTGCGTAAAAAGAAGTAAAGCATTTACTTCGCTTGCCGATGCAAAGAAAAACTGTTAAAACGGTAGTAAATTAATTTGACCGTTTTATATTTTCTTTTCTTTAATATTATCTGATATGTTTTTCCTTTGTCATGGATCATGCTTGAATTTTATTTCAGCCAGAGAACGGTTTATACAAACTTACTCTGCCCGTGATCATGGATGCTGGAAAGAGTCCGAAACATCGAAAATAAATATATATATCTGTGATAGTCCACTGCAGGATATAGGCCTCCCCTATTACACCCCTGTCCATTAGGGGGTTTTGGACCGTATCCCACCACGCCGGTCCAATGCGGGTTGGTAGGTGGACTGACATTTTACATGCCCATCCGACACATGGATCATCTTACTTTTCAGACAATTGGGGGAACGGCCGAAACTGATCCAACCAACTAGGAACAACAAAGAAAATTTGTTGAGTCCCCGTAGTATTCGAACCCACGACCTCCGGTTTCTAAAGCACACGCCCATACCACTAGGCTACGGAGATAGTCAAATATACATAACTACTACTGTGTAAGCTAGATATAACATTAACTATATAGGACATCGTGCTATTTGCGGTGCGTAACTCATTACAAATTAAGATTTAAACATAGTGCTTTGCATCAGACTAACACATTCATCACTTTGTCACTTTGAGCACTAAAATTAAGCTCTCCTTAGGATGCTTCTTAGTATGATAGTGCTTATTAAGCCCACCAGAGTAGTGAGGTATTGTTTCTCTAAAACTTAAATGTGATTACTTTGTAAGTAAGTAGGGGCTCCAAAGAACGTCTTCGGAACCCAAGTCAACCTCATTTGCACGTGGTGCACCTTGCCGAACAATAGACGAGGCTCTGGCGAACCCACCAACCCACATTGGACCAGCGTCGTGGGATATGGTCCAAAACCCCTTAATGGTAATACGAAAAACATGACATACTTGCTCATGTTTGAGCAGGTCTTTTCTAGCAGAATACGAAAAGCGCAATTACTGTTAATAAAAGGTGTTTGTGTACTAATGGTACTTACTTAAATATTGCCATTATATTTCAATGTAGAAAAGGACACGAACTATACATTTTTCTTATAACGCATTATTTAGGTTATAAGAGCTTATTCAAATATCACGAAAAAACTAAAATGTTGACTATAGCTAACTTGAGGGTGTCGTCCGTCACATATATGTATATATCACATATATTTTTATCATATTAGACGTGTGAGAACTTATGTGGAAGTACGTTAGGTCCACCACTTATTAAATAAATAAATAAACTAAAAAATAGTTTATAAAATTAGCAAAATTATAAGCATTTGAGAATATGCACACATAATTTCATAATAATTCCTGTTGCTTATGCGAATACATGACGAATTATATTGCGTATAATTTATGTATTATATATTTAAGGCATTTAATTACATATATACTAGATAAATTAAAAGCGATAATTTCCTGAAAAATTGTATTATTACCTAAAGAATTTCTTGATAACAGCATCAACAATGCACGATTCTATTATGAAGTTGATAAGGCTTATTATTAGTACTATATTAATTATAGTACTAATAATAACATAATCTCGATCAGTATTTTGCCAATACTGTCTTTACCTACACGTGTTGCTGTAGCAATTATAGTCAGAACATAGTTTTCCATTAACTCCATCCCCTAGCTTAGACACTAATTATGATTGCATAATCAATAAACATCATACAGTCATCGCTTTACCTGTTCCATCCGAAAACACCTTTATTAATCAACTAAGTTCTTATTTCAATTGGCGAATGTTCAATTTCGTTTGACAAAAGTTTTGATAGCTGCAGAAGTAAATTTGCAAAGGCAACCACCGACGCATCGGTGCCTTTAAGCGAATTGTGTTCCCAATTTAGTTATTCGATTTCAAACTCTATCTGCACGGAATAGAGTGTAATATCGTGTTGTGTCTCAAACTGCAGTGCGTATTATTGAGAATTTGTTATGCGTCGAATTGCATTACCGCGGTCCACTCTTCAATCCAATTGTGAACGTGCTGTATGAATATTCATACTTTTAAGAGGAAATTTGTATTTCGAACCATGTCGCTGTGATCGGCTTAAAACCGCAATCGACTACAATAACGAGTCAGTATTAAAAAAATACTTATTGCGTTCTGAGACATTTAAACAATAGATGGTATAGAAGTAAGCAAGATTGTATCCTGTATTAGACATACGCTCTAGCGGTCGAAATAGAATTGATACGCACACTGAAAACTTTGACATTTAAATAGCGTTGTATTTACCTATAGCATTAGATCGGAGATTTGTCGGTCAGAGTCGCTATGAGTAATCTATATATATAAAAGAGATTCCCACCTATAAAAACCCGCATTGTTTTAAAAAAAAAGTGTCTTTGTCATGTTTGGGCATTTGTATTTATATTATACGTATATGTTTGTAATTAGCTGTTTTAATAAATAAATGGAAATAAGATGACGTTGTATTTTTCGTCCTAAAATTTAATAATTATTTGTATAAGGATTATCAGTGATTTTTGATAATTGGTAAAGAATTTGTAAGACCATAAGAATATGAAACGTATGGATGATATAACATGGATAGTTGCAAACTAATTAGAAAAAAGCAGAACTTAAACCCAAAACTTTGAAAAGCAGGATTTTTAGGGGTTATAGGGAATCTTTAAACACTACTTTTAAGCAGCGGAAATAACCAGCGAGCAGTGACTTGCTAAGTCAGCAACTTAAATGTATTAAGCATGAACGTAATCAATATTGTGTCGTCCAAATGAAATATAGTCAGATCGAGCGTTTGACACGGCGATGCGCGGCAAATGTTTGTTCAATTTGCCACCAAAATTAATCCATTTTTGGCGCGTAATTGCTTTATTGCCGAAGCGATAACGCCACAGATAACGTGAACGTTTTGATTAATGCCTCGCATTTGCATAATGTTTTTTTTTTGTATTACGACTTTTGCCAGAGACTCGATTTGCTAATTGACGTTTGTGTGACTTAATCCGTATTTACCAGAGCTTCTTGGGCGACAGTGTCATTTGGTTTGACACGTCAAAGTTTTGATAAACCTACTACATAGTTAAAATAAATTGTTTTGTGCCAGTTTAAACGTTTTTTTTACAAATGCTTTAAGAAATCTTATTTCATTGTTAAGTTATATGTTACAAAATTATTTAGAAGGTTAATGTATAAGTATTTTAAAAAATAATAAGAAAATATTTTTGAGATTGTTTCATAGTCGTATTTTGTTTGAGTATCTAGAAAACAACAGTAGCACAAAATTATTTTGCTGCGGGATTTAAACCCACGATCACTGGTTTGTAAAGTAAGGCCCATACCACTAGGCCACTGAGGCGGTACGTATGCAAAACAACCAATATAAATCAATTATACAGCGTTTTCATTTAATCGACGAAAACCAAAGAAATAACTAGGAGTTATAGCACAAATAACTGCTCCGTAGCCTTGTGGTATGTGCATGTGCTTTAGAAACTGGAGGTCGTGGGTACGTATCCTGCGAGGACTCAACAAATTTTCATTGTTGTTTCCTAGTTGGTTAGTGCAATTTGGGCCGATCACCCAATTGTCTTTAAAGTAAGATGATCCGTGCGTCGGATGGGCATGTAAAAAGTCCACCCACCAACCCGCATTGGACCAGCGTGGGCGATCCAAAACCCACCAATGGATAGGGTGTATTAGGGAGGCCTATGTCCAGCAGTGGACTATCGCAGGCTGATGATGTATGTATGGCACAAATGGGTGTGATTGAGAATGACATTTGACATTGCTCTTACAGATTACAGATCTTATTTTGTCTCTGGTATATATAACTACGTACATACAAATTTAACATAACCATTTGAAATTTTACGTTCATCATTTGACTGATCATCTTCACAGACAAATACAAAGTTGGACTCGAAAAATCCTCATTATGACGCTAAAAAGCAATCAGCTACTTTTCGTTTTCACATATGAGCTGCATAGAACTTATTTAATACACAGTTCGCTGGGCATTTCGTTCAGCGAAACTACATTTGGACATGTTATCAAAACAAGTCTTATCGCAATGAGGTAAAGTGTCAAATAGAGTATACAGATCACTAAAAACTATCATAAACAACATCAATGCATCGTCATCGTCCATTCGAACTAGATAGAATTGCGTGATCTATGAGAAAATATTTACGATATTATTTATTTATTTATCTCTCTTCTCTCTCTATTGGATAACGAACATTTAACACAGTCTTACATGCTAGGTAGAGGCTTACCTACCTTATATACAAAGTAATAAATTTAATGTAACTATTTGTTACATTAAAGTAACGTTTACATTGTGACCCAACAAATAAACAAACTTTAGAGGTAGGAGGACCCCATTTTCCAGGGGACCGTCTGGGATACCACCGCGGTGCCTATTTCTGTCGCAAAGCAGTAGTGCGAAAGCACTATTGTGTTCCGGTGTAAAGGGCACCGTAGCCAGTGTATTTTCAGGGTAAACATAACATCCGATGTCTTACACGCGTAGGTGATTCCCTCAGTATTGCCGATGTCGAAGCGCATCGGTGACCACACTCCATCAGGCCCGAATGTCTGGTATTCGATAAATAAAAAAAATTTAAATTGTCAGTCTGTCAGGCTAATCTCTGGAATGGCTGGACCGATTTTTACGGGACTGTCAATGGAAGATAGCAGATGCAGCTGGAGTAACCTCAGGCTTGTTGTATGTAGAAAAAAAAATGTATTACAGTTAAATGTAGTTCTAGTTATAAATGGAAGTTATATATTAGATTACTGCCTCTTACAATTATGGTAGGTACTCACATCATGCAGAGAGTCTTCTTCCTGTGGAGGCGAGTTCTTACTGAGAGAAATTTTGATTGATAAAAAAACATTAATATAGAAAAAAATAGTATATTATATATACCTTTATAAAGTAAAAATTATCTCGAAAAATAAAAGGCTTTTTATTTTACATATTTATTATACATAATACATAGTAAAAAAAATTGACATCAATAAAGAAAACAATTAGATATTTTTAAATAATGAACCCAGATGTTTCAATTTAAAATACTGATCGAACAAACTGTAATACAAATGCGTCAGCTGTTTTCTTTTAAAAATAAACTTTGTAAGATATGATTGTAATTACAGAAAATACCGAATATATTTTGCTAAATTCATGGAATAGATATATGTGTATGTTATGTGGTTATATATATTTTATTTACATATATAGTACTAAATAAAGTTCTGTTATAAACGATATATACTTCACGCCATTAAATTTGAGATTTATTAAGACCAGGTTTAAGAAAGAAGAAAGAAAGTGAAAGAAAGAAATAAAAGCTTTGATTTGGCACATAAAACAATATAATAATAAATTATATTAATACAGGTATAATTTTATCATTCACCAAAATGCCAATATCCACTCAGCTCAGGATCACAAAGTTAGGGTAACTTTATGAAGGCTAGTTTTTAAAATGTTTTTTTTAATAAGTTCTGTAGAATGCTATTACTTAGTTTTTCATTTTCAATGAATTTGTATAACATGTGATAGGTTACGCATTAAATTTCGCATACTATAAGCCAATTAGCAAAACATGTTCATCTTCAGCCTGTAATAGTCCACTGCTGGACATAGGCCTCCCCTAATACACCTCCATCCATAAGGGGATTTTGGACCGTATCCCACCACGCTGGTCCAATGTGGGTTGGTGGGTGGACCGACTTTTTACATGCCCATCCGACGCATGGATCATCTTACTTTTCAGACAAATGGGTGATCGGCCAAAATTGCCCTAACCAACTAGGAAACAACAATGAAAATTTGAGTGAGTCACGACCTCCAGTTTCTATGGCACACGCCTATACCACTAGGCTAGGAGGCAGTTACTTGTCGCAAAACATGTTACTTCTGATTAATTGGTTCTAACATATATGTTGTATCATTTCAAGTATTTATACATTAAGCTAAGTAAGTAGGCTTATTACTAGCTGTATCGCGCAACTATGTCCGCGTGGTAAAATAAAATTATTCAGTTAGTTTTCCTTGTTAGAAAAAGCCTAACGTTAATGAAGCCAGAGTTACATCTATATACATCAGCTATCTTCCAGTGAAAGTCCCGTATAATCGGAGCCGCCTTCACAAATTTACCCCAGAACAAACAGACAGACAAACAGACGAATATTAAAAAGAAATGTTGTTGTGTATATAGATATCGATTACATATCACAACGTCGTTATTAAAAACGGTTATTTGGATGATACAAACAGACATAATATTGAAGTAATTTTATTTATTTGTGTAAATTACTTTTAAATATTGTTTAATGAAGAATTTAATAATCTGTGACTGCGTTGCCTTTTTTGATTGACCTCCCCTTCCGCTCGATTAATTCTTATAAAATTTTACATCCCTCTACCCCGTAAAGTTTTAATATCCAACCGAGTGATGCGTCAACAATTTCCAGTTTTATTATCAGCAGAATGAAAAATAAACTTTATTAGACTGAACCCAATTAGAGAGCAGGGGAGATTTTATAGTTAGGGACAAAAAATGGCGACTTATCTTGATTGCTTTACTAAATTGTGGACCTGATTTGCATGTTGCTCGCTTTTGTTAAAAGAAGCAGAACGAAATTTCGTTTTTTTCAATTTATTATATTTATAAAGTCTCATCATCATCACCAGCCTGTGTTAGTCTACTGCTGGACATAGGCCTCCCCTAATGTACGCCTTCTCCTTTAAAGGGTTTTTAAACCGTATCCCACCATGCTGGTCCAATGCGGGTTGGTGGGTGGACCGACTTTTTACACGCCCATCCGACGCATGGATCATCTTACTAATCACACATTTGGGTGAACGGCGCAAATTGTCGTAACCAACCAGAAAACAACAATAACACAAAGTTCTTTCCCAGCGGGATTAAAACCAACGATTTATAAACTAAGGGCCAATACCGGCGGTTATAAAGACTATGATGCAACAATTATGGTACTGCCGAAATAGGCAGTCCCTGTCGGTCTACAGTAAACACCGCTGTTGCTGTTTTATATATTTTTATTGCAGATGACATATACGATATTTCTTCTTTTCAAGCTACTGGAAAAATGTTTCTTAGGTGTAATATTTTTTTTATAATGTGTAATATGGAAAACCCCTTAATGAAGGAGGCGTGCAGTAGGGCAGGCCTATGTCCAACAGTGGACTAACAGGCTGATCATGATGATGATAATGAGGTGTAATATTTTCTAAGACGTTTTTTATAAGAAGAGATTTAAATTAGTTTACTAAAGAAAACGATAACTTAAAAAATCGCGAACCGAATTTAAATAAAATAAGTAAATTAAACATAAAAGTAAAACTTCTACTCTACTTATCTAGTTTTCATTAATTAATTATTAAGCCTTAATGATATCACGACACTGAAAGATGTCACAAGGGTAATCCTGGATCGGTAAAGTCGCTAAGATTAAGAGGATACGTGTTCTCGATTGACGAGTTAATCTGAAAGCGAAAGGAAATCACGTCCTCGCTCCGTAATTGATTCAGTTAATGAATAATGATTAATTCTATCATTACGGTGGAGGTTATTATCATTATCATTAGTTTTTCTCTTTGCTAAATCTTTTCTTTTATATTCGTTAATGGCCGTTCGTATAAATCACATCGAAAGAGAATGATTTTCTTTATCATTTATTTATTTATGTATCTGTATTTTATTTATCCAACAATGTTGCATAAGTATGTGAACACTATAAAGTGTTTCTTAAAACATTGGCGGTATCAATACCGGAGACAAAGAGGACTTGAAAATTATCTACACTATGTGGAATGTATGAATAGATACAAATACCAGCAACCCCGCAACCCCCCTTGTGGGTGGAATTTTGTAAAATCCGTTCTTAGGTGACCTCTACTCGACGAAAGGAATATTCCTACCAAATTTGAAGTCGCTACGCCTTATGGTTCCAGAGATATCGTGGTAAGTTAATATATAGATCTCTTTATATATATATATATATATTACATTCTAAGCCCCCGCCTTCACAGCTTAATAGTATTGCCCTTGCTTTACAAAGTTTTACAAAGTGGAGGTCGTGGATTTTTCATTGGCTTTAGCGATGAGACAAACAGGGGGTTCTTTTAGTAATAAGTGATAACTGCCTTGCCTGTAAAAAAAGATACGCCACAATTCGTCTCACCTCGCTGATTTAAATGTAAAAATTCTGTTTTAGTTAGTGGCAATCCTATTTGACAGCGGTTGTAACTAAAATTGATTGACAGCTAGTTTAAACATCAAATGTACTTTATCCTTTTGGTTGAAAAGGTCACATGCCAGACGTTTTGTGTAAAAACTGTAAACAGGTAAATCATGATTGATTATGAGTCGACTGCATGATATCCTAGTAGAACGATTATTAGAAAGAAGAAACAAACTAAAATGGCGTCCAAATAATAATCATTTTGGCTATTTTCATCAGCCATCCATCAATTTACGAATTTAGACAAATTTTGTATTTGGCTTTCTCTTTAGCGCCATACGCCTTTGTTTTCATTAACTTTGAATCTTATTTATCCTTTTGTACTGTATTATTAATAGGAACTGTAAGATCCTCGTCGTCGTGATTGGCGCAGTGGTTAGTCACCAGGACAGTTACGCCTAAGGATCTGAGTTCGATTCCCACAACGGGAAAATATTGTGCAATAAACGTTGTGTTTTTCTCGTGATTGTATTTATGTATTTATTCACAAACGAAAAATAATTCATCTCATCTCATCAGCCTGTGATAGTCCACTGCTGGATATAAGCCTCCCCTAATACACCCCTATCCATCAGGGGGTTTTGGACCGTATCCGCTGGTCCAATGCGGGTTGGTGGTGGACCGACTTTTCACATGCCCATCCGACGCATGGATCATCTTACTTTTCAGACTATTGGGTGATCGGCCCAAATTGCCCTAACCAACTAGGAAACAACAATGAAAATTTGTTGAGTCCCCGCAGGATTCGAACCCACGACCTCCGGTTTCTAAAGCACACGCCCATACCATTAGGCTACGGAGGCAGTTAAAAGGCAGAAAAATAATTAAAGGGATTTATTCCCAAGAGACAAATATAAAATAATGATGCGTTATTTCGTTCAGAAATATCATATTCAGAACTTTCCCATGTAACGTCAAATTCATTCTTCGAAGGGATAATCAACAAGTCGGTGTCGAGGCACAAAGCACAAAATTATTTTATTTAAAAACAACACTCTCTTGAGTTATTAATATATTAATTTTTAAGTCTCCAAAAGATTTTTTTTATTACCTAACGCAGTTCAATTGCTATTTTAAACGTTTCCTAGTAAACAAATAAAGATTTTATAATTTTTATTTGTTATATATATAAAGTTTGTTTAAACGCTTAAAAAGTACTAAATGAGTTTTAGAATTTTTTTTTGTGAAGTTAAAAACCTTAAAGATTTAAGTATAATTTAAAATGGCATCTGATTTATTATTTTTGTAACTGGTTTTTGTATACCTTCAGTATTTTGATGTCATTTAGTGGAGTAATTTCGGCTTTTAAGGGATTGCGTATAAACTGCGTAATTAAAACACGTCTCACAAGATGAGATTTACTGTCTTTGAACACGTTTGAGGTGGTTAGCTTATATCAATGTCTAAAGTAACATAATTACGAGCTTAGAATTAGTAATTTCGCCTTATACATTAATAACCGCTGCGTTAACTGCTTAACAATTTTATTAAAGTTAGATAAGCCAGTATAAGTGAATCAAGAAGAGTTTTTATTACGATATCTTGTTAAAATATAAAAGAATCATAGTAATTATGATCAGCATTTATCAGTCCACTGCTGGACAAAGGCCTTTTTAAATCATCCCTTGTTACTCGCTGCCAACTTGAACCGGCTTCTGCACGACGATCACCATCCCACCTGGTAGGGGGTCGACCAACACTCCGTTTTCCTAAACACATTTGAAATATTATATGAACGTGGTGGTGGATCTGTCCGTATAAACCAAAAATAAAAAGTTGAACATTTTTTTTAATTACAGCAAGATTATTTATAACAACTAGTGTTTATTTTGACAGGCACGAAGAAACAAAACACAAATGTCGAATTAAAGGATGGATTCAAGGAAAGATAAATTAAAAATTTAGTTATTCCAAACTTTTAAATTCATTTAAGTCTGAATTATGACAAAGGGATAAAATCTGAATAACAGCCCGCAAGCAGATAAGTTGGCCAATAAGTATGTGAATATAGTTCTAAAGAAATAAACTTTATTTAATGTGTACTAAAAATATTGAGAAAATCCCAATTTTTAAATGTTCCGAATAAATTTGCAATTACATCTCTTTAACTAACATATATAATTAAATAAAACATATACAATAATAACTAATACAACTAAACATATATAAATATAACTATAAATTAAAATATATATTTTAAACACGTTTCGCATGTAATTATGTACGCTGGTCGTAGCATTTTTTCACAGGTAACACATAATGTTACCTGTGAAAAATTGTAATTTTAGTTAAAACATTTTAAATATACTCGTAAAATCATGAATTACCATCCTAATTAATAAATGAATAAATTCCTACATCATACGTTCTTCAATATGTGACATGTATGACAATGGACAATTATATGATTTACAGCATATTTAAACGCTTACATAAACATACATACAGATTACTCTCGTCATAAGAAAATTATCTTTAATATTTCTAAAACATAGGATGTTATTTTACAAAATAATAAGCATAATTAAAATAAAGTATGTCGGCTGACTACTATAAGAATCATTATTTAGTTTAGATGTAAACACACTTACCCAAGCATTTTAATATTTCTGTGGAGTAACTGCAAGAAGGCAAAACTATTCGTAACCATAAGCCCACATATATATACATATAGTTTATACTTTAGCTAGTGTTAGATCTAATATAAAGTATCTATAATATGCCATTACTGCAGCACAAACTGCTCGTATGCCTATAGTTAAGGATAGGGAATATTGATCCTTACTTTTCCCTAGGGAACTCTATGGCCTGCGCGAATCGAATCCACCCTCCTACATATCCCTTAACAAGGGGCACTTAATTTTTATCCGAGAAATAATTCAGAGCCATATTTGCTTCGTAAACGGCATACTTAAACGCTGGGGAAAACTATTTTTTCTATATTTACTATCGATTTATCATAAAAGGTTGAAGACGTATTAATTTATTTCATTAATATCTTTCAGAATTAAGTACAATGTATGTAAATCAAAATCTCAATCTATCGGTTTTCAAATTTAATTAAAATAAATCCATTGTATTGGATTATTTACATCCTTTTCTAAAGAAATATATTCCTGGATTTATAATCTTCATATTCCAACTATATTAATTTTGGTTTTCTGTAAACAGTAATTTTCTGAAGTACGCAGTGACATCCCTTAATACATTTTATTTCAAACTTTTTACACATATTTAATTGAGTGTATACTATATCTCAATTGTTTTAATCTAACACGTAATTTCTTATAATGGCTTTAGCTATCTGACACTTGTATATATTACACTGATATTTTCCATTCTAAATACTAGAGATAACATAGATTTTGCTCGCGTTTTTTACAATATTCCCGCTATTTCAGACATTTTACAGCTTCTATTATAAATGCAAGAAACGATTACATAAAACTTCGCCCAATACTCTCATTAAAACAACATTAAAGAACCTATCATAAAATTAAACATTTTATTTCATAAATAATTAAACTGACTCCATAGCCTAGTAAGGGCGCGTGCTTTCAAAACTGGATTTCTTGGGTTCGATTCCTGCGGGGACTTAACGAATTTTCATTTTTGTTGGTGGTTGGCCCACATTAATCTAGCCAACTTCCTGATTGGTTAGGGTAATTTGGGCCGATCACCCAATGGTCTGAAAAGTAAGCTGAACCATGCGTCGGATGGGCATGTAAAATGTGAGCCACCCATCGACCCGCATTGGACCAGCGTGGTGGGATACGGTCCGGACGGATAAAACTCCCTATAGGAGAAGGCGGGCAATAGGTGAGGCCTATGTCCAGCAGTGGACTAACACAGGCTGGTTGATTATGATGAAATAATATAATATTTTAGAACAATCTTAAATTATATTCTCCGTTTTAGTAGCATTGTAAAAAATGTTATTAACGTAATTTTCACTAGGCATTGTTGCGACCATTTTATTTTTCCTTCTGTATAAATAAACAAATTGATTGCTACTAACAATTCTACCTAAAAGTAAACGTTGGGAACCAAAATCTAGACTTCAACAATAGCTTAGAGGGCTATAAAATTTTCAAATAAAATTATATTTAATTACCAATAAATGTATGTATCTATGTTCGTCACCTTTTTTCTGTACATGTTCATTGGAAGTGATTAAATATTTTTTATTTAGAATATGCGGCTTGATGTATAACATTTCAAATTATTTGCAAATTTGAATTCATCATCATCATTAGCAGTCTCTATCCGTCCACTGCTGGATATAGGCCTTTCTGAATGAACGCCAATACGGCCGATCCCTAGCTACTCGCTGCCAACTTGAGCCGGCTACTACATCCCACTTGGTCGGGGGTCGACCAACGCTCCGTCTTCCCAATATATTCCTGTTTTCAATATGAATTACCTATAAAAATTATATATAATAAGTAATACGGTATACATAATTAAATAATAATTTATATTGATTGCAAACGAATTAAGACAAATTGGATGACTGATATAAATCCTTAAATAATGTTTAACACAATAATTATAGCGTCTTTAAATCAATCAACTGATAGAATTAGAAGTTTTCTTATTTAACTATGTTGGCTAATTTGATTTCTTTTGAATTTTATCTTTCCAATTAAATGATTATTTTTGCTCTCCGTACGAAATTGCGTCGCGTTTTCAGCCATCGCATTTAAAATCTCTGATAATTTTAAAGCTATTCATTTTATCTATAATATATATATATATATAAAACAACACGTTTCGAAAGAAGTAGGTACTTACTACTTCTTTTGAGAAGTCAGTCCAAAATGATTTTTGGGGTCATGTTTCTTGCTTATAAAATATGTTAGTATATCATATAATTAGATATTTATTTTTTTTTATAATCGGTTCAGCATTGTTTAAATCCTCCGTGCTGCAATAAAATAGAATTGACACTAAATATTTCATGAAATAGTCAGAAATTTCCAGTTTAATTTAACTATTGCGTAGTACTTTAGTATCCGCTAACTTTTATGGACCACCTACCTCAGGCGAAAGATTCATAAACGCCTGAACGTTTTATTTCGTTACAATAAAACTCCAAGAGAATTTAATACAAAATATCTTAAGACAATTAATTCACGAATACTTTTACTAAATAAAACAAGCGTCATAAAAAACGTTAACATTCCTGCACTTAGCTCATTTTATAAGCGATAAAAGCGTAGACCGCTACGTCGTAGCCGCGCAGCTCCGGAGCTACGTAGCAGCCTACAAAATTCATGAAACGCCCGTTTGAAGTGTAAACTCTACGACGCAACGTCTGAAAGGAAACCGCCCGCTGAAGTTTTAAACGTACGGAATGGGATATTTACATTTGAAATTATTTGCGAGCGAAGTCCCTCCCTTCGGCCATATTTCTCGTTCGCACTGTCTACGTATTGCTTGTGTGCCGGAAGTTAAATTAAAAAAGGTGTTTGCTTCGTGCGCTCTCTCTCCGTTCTTCCGTATTTCGTGTCTGAAGTTTAATGCAAGTACACGTTTGTTAATTTACGTATTAGTAGTTTAACACAAAATTATAAAATATATTTTCTATTCTCCTGTTTATAAATGCACATGTCTAATAATCATAGATGATAACTTAGTCTGTAAAGTTGTTTAAGCTTTAATTTTTTATTTTATCCTGTTCTGAAATACCTAATTAACAATTTAAGAATGTGTAAAGCTTTTGTTTTTTTTTTTTACTTTTAATAATGATACATCGGTCAATAATGAAACGACAGCATATTCACGAGCTCATCTACTCATAGGTCTATTTAGTAAGAGAGGCGCATGGAGGAAAAACCTTTACACACAAAATATATGTTAATATGTTCATTTGAAATATAAATGAAGATACCAAAAAAACGTGCATATATAAACATTGTAACCCATAGCAACAAAGAGATGTCATCGAGATGTCAATAACAATAACACTTTAATACTTATAAAGCCGCATCATAGCTGGTATAGCTGTGATGTAGCTTTACATTTCTTGCATAGCTTATTTGGTTACGGTATGACATGTTCTAAAATGTTTTTCAGTAATCGGAGTTTAACTGCCTTGAATTGCTTAAAAATGTGTGGTAAAATGCTGATCCACCATCAAGTTACAATTCTTCAACATTCTTGACGATATATCCGCATAAATAGAAAAAATACGACTTCAAAAGATACAAGTTACCTTATTAGTAGTTTCAGCTCCTTTCATACCTATCATCATTATCATGAGCCTTATGTTAGTCCACTGCTGGTCATAGGCCTTTCCTAATGCACGACTTCTCTGTCAGACAATTAGGTCATCATCATCATCATAATCAGCCTCTATCAGTCTACTGCTGGACATAGGACTTTTTAAATGAACGCCAAGACGAATGATCCCCTGCTACACTCTGCCAACTTGAACAATTGGGTGATTGGCCCAAAATGCCCTAACCAGCTAGGAAAGGACAATGAAATTTTGTTGAGTCTCCGCAGGATTCGAACCCACGACCTCCGGTTTCTAAAGCACACGCCCTTACTACTAGGCTATTAACCTGTATTAACATTATATCCCATGTGCAAAACAAAACAACCTCGCACGCGAAATCCGTCAGCAATGTACACTATTTGACGTCAACTACGCGTGACCAGTACTCGTGACGTGGTCGTCACGTGCCCGTTGCGTCAATCCTCCAAGGGATTTCCGTAGCGCTGAGCCTCCGTCTCAGGATGGCGTAATATTTACGATGGGGATTTATTTTTATACATTTCCATTGCGCATTGTGGCGCGGTCGTAAATCTTGCGTACTCAAGTTCCTGAAGTCCTTCCGAGTTTAGTTTGGATTGAGCAACGTCACGTGCCCATAGACATAGCTCGTCATTTGTTTTGGATGACGTACTTTACCGACGGGACTCTAATAGTGAGTCGGCTAACTCTGTCTTTCAAAAGGACATTTTACAATTCGTAATGGATGCGCGGAAATTATAAAAGTCCCACTAAAAGTATACGTCGCCTAGCGGTATTGGCCCTTGCGTTATAAACCAAAGCCGGGGGTTTGAATTCTATAAAACTTTGTGTTATTGTTTGTTTTCTTGTTGGTTAAGTCAATATGGCTCTATTACACATTTTTCTGTCAGTCCCAATTATCAAGAGCATCTTTGGTGGTCGTTATTATATGTGTTAATGTCTGACAAGACTGACAGCCAATTTATTTACGGAATTCTTACTGGTTACCTTTTGGGTTAAGAAGATCAGACACCAGTCGTTCTAAACCTAACCTCATAAAAAATTGGTAAAAAAGGAGAAAGAAAGTACATGTATGCATTTGCAATTCAGGCAGACACATTACACTTTTTTCACTCTACACTTAACTTTCAAAGAGATCGTTGTATTTATTTTAATGAATGAGCTAATGTATTTTACTAATCCGCCCTAAAAGATATTTTATACTTGTTTGTTCAGTATGTCAGCTTACTAATGTCTTTTTCAACTGGCTTCTTGTAATGCCTAAATCCAGTTAAGTGAATATGTGTTTTTTTATCTTTATGAAATTTTAGACACCATTATTTGCGTAACAGTTAAGATGTCTCGTTAAAAATAATAAATCAAATTTGTGACTATCTCTGAAGCCTACTGGCATAGAACTTCGATAGACTCATCAAGAAACCATAGATCACGGGTAAGTTGTTCACTGCTATTATTTCCCAGTTGGTTAAGTAATATGCGCAAGCACCTTTCATGCGGTTGCCCATGCTAAAAGGTAGTCCTATATTTCAGCAGCGATCATAATATGTTGTTCAGTCATTCGTTATGTTAAATAAAGAAGTATTGCTTAATTTTTTTGGTTTGTTCAAAACTATTTAATTCATATAAGCAGTTTCTATAATCTTTCCGGTTACATATATAATCATTACTTATGTTAAAATAATTTCATAAATTTTAGTAAGTATAATTTTCATTTCATATTATTTAAATGGGTTAATTGTGTATGTCTGTAATTTGACACGACGAATTTTATGTATATTTTCATCGATCTTTTACAACTTTAGTACAATAATAAGAAGTCTTTGTCCTTTCTGGAATTCATATAACGTAAGTACCTACTAAGTTTCATCAAAATCGGTTTATTCGTTTAATTAAATATGGACAGAGTTACTTTCGAATTTATTACATTAGTATGGGTTATTTGGTGAAATTTTAAAACTTCTTGCAATATTTATGAATAATAACGACCAAAATATACCCTTGAAGTGTGCAGGTATACCTTTTAGTCTATTTAGCAGTTCTGTTTAGGTAGAATCAGTTTAAAAAATATATTATGTTGATAACGTATTGAAGCAGTGGTGTACAAAAACTATTGTTTTTATTTTTCTGATTTAAATGCACCGTAGCTAGCATTTTAGATGGGGTAGGCGTTTCTTTCTTAAGGCCTTATAGGTGGGCTGAAATATATATTTATTTATCATATATTATATGTTAATTAGAATTATATATTATATATATGCTACCTATCAGGTAGCTCTGCTTGTTTTAGCGCTTAACACAACAAAACATTGGTGCCCTTTTCTAATATTAACTATTCATTTAGAATACAACAGTGTTTAATAAGAATTTATATAGCTTAGTAATTATATTAAGACAATTAAGAGGAGGGATTTCTGTAAAGAAAACCAATTGTTTTAGAAAGTAAATCTCAAAGTGATGTCTCAACGATCGTATATTTTGTGTGTATACGCAGGCCAAGTAGTATTGTATCTTTCAAACTGGAGGTCGTGATTTCGAATCCAACAGGTGAACAACTATTTTTAATTGTTGTTCTCTGGTTGGTTAGGGCAATATAAGCCGGTCGATCATTCATGCGTCGGATAGTCCTTTCTAATCTTTAGCAGACGTTACAGAACGTCAATGAATTTAATTTTCAAATCTAATCTATTCGTTGAATGCAGTTTATACTTTAGGCAGTGGAGGTCAGATGCCAATCGTTCTAAGCGAAACTGTGATTCAGGTTTATAGGGATATATTTACAAGTATTAGGGACCCCATGCAAAATGGGGTAATGACTAAGGTATATATATTAAATCAGCTAAAATACTTTCGATGATATTTGCTGTTCTGTTTTGTCTCGGGTGGTCAGACGTAGACCCTGTCGTAGAGGCTGATACAGCTGCTTGCACAATCGCTTGTATTAATTATTTGCCCCACACCTGTTGGTTTAACATTGGTGGTCATTTGCGCTATTTTTATATACCTTTATTTTAATTATAATTAGACATATTTAAAAAATTATAATTTTGCTAAAATATTATTTATTTTTAAACAGTATTGCAAATCTGGCATTTGAAATAAGAAAGTATTGAACAAGACAAAAACAATTCATAGAATTATTGCATGTCAAATTTATTATAAACGAAATTATTAATTATGCTGAATTTTAGTTACAGTTAATTCAAATGTAACAAAAGGTTGGTAATAGACAAAAATTATGTAAAGTGCTAGAAGAGATGTTGAGATATAATAACAAGCTAATGTTTATGAATAACATAATATTTAGTTCTTGATCATAATATCATTTGTTCTCTGTTGTAAACCACATTTGTCGTCCTATAGGTAGCTTTTATAGTATGTCTTTTAATATGCAATAAAAATTATAAGCAGTTTCTAAACCTAACCTCTTTCTTTCCTAAAAATCCTGTTTTTGTTTAAACAATCATTCTCTTCAGTTTGATATCATATCGTATGTTACCTTAGATATTTATGTTCTCAAATTGATGTGTAAACTCATTAGTTTAAATATTCATCATCATCATCATCATTATAATCATCAGCATGTGTTAGTCCACTGCTGCACATAGGCCTCCTCCAATGCCGTGTGCATTTCACTACTAGAGGGGCTTTGGACCTTATCTCACCACGCTGGTCTTATACGGGTTGTCGGTGGACTGACTTTACATGCCCATCCGATGCGTGGATCATTTTACTTTTCAGACAATTGGGTGATCGGCCCAAATTGTCCTAACCAACGAGAAGACAACGATAACACAAAGCTGTTTCCCCGCGGGAATTGAACCCGCCACCTCCAGTTTATAAAGCAAGGGCCGCTAGGCCACGGAGGCGGAATATTTGTAAATGGCTATTATTATCGCTATTTTTAAAAATAGCGTTCTAAAAATGTTAGTCGAACAAAAGTCTGATTTTAAATTTCAAATTATAAATTTAAATATTACTGATTTAATGGTATTTGTTAAACATCTGTATTTGTAACATCTTGTATATTCACTTGAACTAATATACTTTTGATTTTAATAACACATAGGTGTGTAATGGCGTTTTTACGTTGGTTATATTTAAGTAATCACAGTTACAATTATTCATATTTTTTGTTATTATTTAAAACTAAAATTTATTATAATACCATTTTTAAAATGTGAAAATATATCATAAGCTTTTCTGCTTGTAAATCCTATTTATCGTATATTGCGGTATAATTATAAGCTTTTGATTGCGTAAATAAAGAATATAATAATCCATAAAATAAGTCAGCTAATTTAGGGTATAGAATAAATCAAACGAACGTTTCAAACCACTTTCTTTATTTCGTGTTCATCATTTTAATACAACATACAAGTAAATTTATCATCAGATATTATTTATCAATCCTTAAAAGCTAACTTAACTAGGACCTGAATAACAAGTATGCACAAGTATTGTATTCGACAGAACTGCATTTTCGAATGACAATATATCGGGACGTCGGAATACTCGTTTACCCAACTCTACTCGAAATGTAAAACTTTTCAAAACAACCGTCAACGAGTTTTATAATGCAATAAATAAATATAAATGGAATGTTCCAGACTGAATACGACAACACCGAAGAAATCAGAATCGAATTCCAATAAAAACGTAACTGGCTCACTTTTAATGGCTTTTAATTGTAAAAATATGTGTTTTTGCAAACTATATATAAATATCGATGACGACAAAACCACGTGAAACACATAGACAAAGTTATGAATAACTTTTTTTTAAATTAAAGCCGTTGTATGTGCGCACGAAAAAACAAATTATTAAAAAAAAAACACTGCGAAATCAATCGTAACCGAATTACATTTAAATAGAAATCAATTGGAAACCAATTTTGTGTTAAAATACGATCATTCAACATTGGATTTTATAAGTCAACAGTTTATTAAAGAATTTCCGTAAGAAAATATATGCAAGCAATAATTCAAGGTAACATTACAGAGTGCGTAGTCAATGCGATAATTAAAAATCACTGGAATACATCGATATTTAATCGATTTAATTTTCAACACAGAGGACTTCCATAAACACTTGAAATAATTCGCAAGGACGAAAATGAACAAACAAGAATAATCAATGGACAAATCAAAGCGTCAATACTTCTGACTAGAAGGAGGGGCGATAACTTCGCGTGAAAAAAGGAATTAAATAAAACGCTAATAGACTGAGAAGTTAGCAAACCCAACTAACTAAACTAAATACAAACTTAGGGTTAACCTAATACGAAACTTCACTGACTAGCGTCGTAATATAAGTTAGGATAAAATAAATTAGCAATAAATTAGATTTTTCAACAACAAAACGAGTGGTTACTTTCGATGGGCCTTCAAGAGCGCGGAAGATCGTACGAAGCCTGAGGGATGTGCTGAGAGGCGGAAACGGGTGACGTTTAGTCGAAGAGCATCATAATTCGATTATAATCTAATGTAACATGAACACTAAACAACTAGATATCTAGCCACGATTCGTTTGCGATAGAATAGACGCCGCTACGCTATACAGGTAACCGTCAATAAACACTAATACGCCCCCAAACCGTGACCGAGACATACACCACACGTTAAATTTAAATCCCTACACAGATATGAACCTTAATTATCAATTAGCATTCAAGTTCTTCATGAAAAAATATATCATTGGAAATATTTTTCAACTTACTCTCCTTAATTTCAAACCCCACGCGCGAACAACTTAATTATGCATGTGACAACCGATTGTTTCATTGTTTTTTATCAACTAGACGTTTACCCCTAACAACACTTTGGCAACAAATAGTATTTTCTTTTTTTTTTTTTCACGTCGTAACACATTTTTTTTTCTCAATCAATTTTTTTTCAATCAACAGAAACGCCAACATCAGTGACGTCCAACATTACCCACGTCGATCCGATATCGATCCATTACAGCGTCGATGTCAGAGAGAAGTGTCGACAGGAGACGTATCGATAATGACATCACTGGCCGCGCGCGACGAGCTGTGGTCGCTACCCTCACAATTTGGCTATCAAAATCACTTAACTCTAAACCAGTACCTCGGCTCCTCGCGCGCGACCTCACAAGAAGCGAATGGACAGTATCTACCGAAATAACCAATTGGAGTAATCAATTAGGAGGTTTTTTTTTTTTGCTTTTTTTCATTTTTTTTTTCATGATCAGTCTTAAAATTGAGTCGTAACATCTAAGTAAGAAATGATGAACCTTAAGTATACCTTAACCCGTTGATCGCTAGGCCAGACTAACTCAGAAACTGTTGTGGATCGTTTTTAGCTTTTCATCGGAATTACATTACACATTAGGGGAGTGGAAGTACTAAAAACTAGGTTTAGGGTATAAAAGTTATAGTACGTAAGTGTAGGCGAAACTTCGTAGGTAAGTTATAAGGCGCCTGATATCACCAAGGAGGATAAGGATAGAGTCCTGAAGGAGGGAGAAAAGATACGGAAGAAGTCTAAACTGTCTAAGGAAAAGGCTTTACTTTACGCGGTCATGGTTTTTGGGGAAACTATTTTACACATTTCTTAACACATACATTATTGGTTTTAGAGTAATCAACATTGAATAGTTTTTTATCATCATTAATATTAACCTTATCCGCTAAAGAGTACAAAAAATAAAGGAAATTTTACGATAATATGAAAAACAACAAGTCGTCAGCGAAAACCACCGCATCTCATATAAGAACAACGTTGTCTCTTTTTTTACTTATTATTTCGTTATAGTAACATTTAATGTATTCCGCGCTTACCAAGTAGTGTTGTGACATAACATATCGATAGAGCCGCCCTGACTCCGGGCCGCATCGACCCATCGTCTGTGCCCGGACGACGCCGGGCACATCACTATAACATTTATCTACATTCAGATCGTTTCCCTTTGATCATCCTCATTGTATCAAAAATATCTGCTAAAATAGCCCTTTCCCTTAGAGAAAACTCGATAGAGAACAATTTTAACAGTCTCAGATTAACTAATGTAGGTAACAATATCAAATCTGTAGGGGATATGCACGTATTGTAGAGTTCAAATCAACAATTATCCGACAATAGGACAGTAGAAGCGATTACCTACATAGAACGCTACGTTAAAACCTAACCTATATGGTTATGTATGAATAGTTATCAGCGCTTACATTTAAAACTGCACTCTAAAGTACGAAGTAATTGTTCAAGTCTGTACAAATTGGAAACACGCATTATCGTTACATTCGCACATCATTACAAAAGGAATACGTAACTCCCCAATCACTTAAGGCCACGGCACAATATGGTGTTTCAGTAGTTCATAGTAAGATCACTCTGTTTCAAAAAATCTACTCACGGGAGCGTTATTAGAAACGGCCCTAAATTTGGTGCCAAAGCGACAGGTATCGCGGTGAGCTGGATCAAGCAGGCTCGTCGCAATTGCAATGATCTCAGAACTCAGAAGTGACCTAAACCTAGCAATAAGATTATACATTAGCACATGAGAGGAGCTGCAACGTCACACCCCGTAAAACCATCAGTGATGAAGAAAGTTCAAAGCTCAAGGTGTACCTTAACGACTATGCTAACATACACAATGCCATATCTAAAAATACACAATACTCCATAGGCTAGGTAGGATATAATTAATTTTTTTTTATATTCTTCATAAGCATTGTGTTCTTATTACTGGCAGGATGACATTACTTAAGTGTGTAAAATCGATTTGTGTGTGGACATTTTAAGCATACAACTAATTTAGGTTATAACTTACGTGCATATATATCGTAACATTTGATTACCTAAAAGCAATTTCATTGGCGACTAGCTTCGTTGAGAAAGATTCCAAATTTTCCCGCCCAACCGCCACCTTGCCCTCGCCTACTCCATAACGCCAAACGTAACCTTCAAATTTGCCCTATCAAATTTAATCTATTTCCTCAATGACACCACTAAGTGGATGATATGTCACGTCCCAATGAGAAAAAAACTATTCACTATTAAACCTTTTTATCATTTCAACATGAGAATATTCCAAAACTGTTTCAATATTGTCCCGTTGGCTAAAAGTAAAATACAAATCCTCTATCGCCATCACTAACCGTTCCTAATCAATCTAAATCCGTCGAAACATCGTTAACTTTATTATTATTATTTTTTTAAGTTTTTATTCATTAGAAACTTTACTCTGATATGTTATTAGCTAAACCATCTATGCAGTCGCATTTGGAATCTTTCCGCGCATAAAAACTTTACAACTAAAAAATACATCACACACCTTACGATTAACACAGAGAGAATCTAACACACGTTAATAAATTATACTTGTAACACTAAAAATGGGGCTGCACTTGTGTATGGTCATCTGACATTACGATTACACAGTTCCAGGATTGAGCCTGCACTCCAGGGATACAACAGAGGTTGAAAACCAACACAGAGGTACAGCGCACCGAGTACTAAACGCTACATATCATAGACAAAAACGAACCGCACAGAATAATCTATAAGACCGTATCGTTACATCTAAATTTAATATTAAGTAGAATCCATATCATATAAAACACCTTAAGAACATCAAAACATCGTCATTAGAAAAATTATCATTCACTGTGAAAATAAACACTATTATTTGCAAACGTCTCAACTAACACAAGCGATAGTAAAATATTTTTTATCATTACTTTTTTTTTTACAATAAAATGTATCATAAATTCAAACGTGTTTCAAATTTAAAAAACATTCAGCGTATTTATCTTCAAAGATGGATGGTTTGTGCTTATATGTGCTTCGTTTATCACCTTAACTTTAACAATCGCTAATTGTGAATGTGTATAGGCAGAACCGAGGCATATTATCAAAAAGGCAACTATACCATGCAGTATAGCCACATTGCCTCAGTCCGCCTAACACTATCACCAATATGGATCGAATACATCTCAAACGTAAACTTCAGTCGTCGAATACAGTTAAAAATCATCGTATGCGTATCAGCATTAAGAAAAAACATCTCAAAAAATCAAGTGAAATACCAACGTTCTGTGCAACATCCACTAAATCATTACAATTAGCGAATCAATCGAAATTTAACAATGATACAAACTCGCCCCAACTGCTTTATATATAATTCTGTATAAGCGACAATCAAAAATATCATAAATTATCAAAATACAATATGGAAAAAATCAATACAATTCCTGAGCAATCGATCGGTATCAAATGCCGACACTCCTTAGTACGTAACGTCAGTACTGACTATTTCAAATCATGTATCGAAACAACGTATACATTTGGGTTGGGTACAAAGGAGTGTCAGGGATTACGCAGATCCCAACAGCCCTTCTAATAAAACCAACGAAGCGACCAATAATATTTACAAACTTCTCGTAACCAGGTATAATTTATCCAATACAACGTCGCTTCACACTACATAATATAATAAATGACCAATCGTCAACCACATCTGACAAGCTAACATTGAAACATTATACTCTACCATGATGAATACATTAACAGGTGAATTCGTTAACTGTCACGAAAATCGTCGAACAATATTTTTAAAGAGTATATATAGCGATATGATTAATGCGAAACCCTTCAATATTTCGGAAACTAATCCTTCAGAATTCGGACCCCCAATTCGTTCGGAATTATTCCCGTCATCTAAATCATATCCAACATTCATCACAACAATATACCATCGAGCCTAATTAACATTATCCAAATCGTTTACCTATATCATCAATCAACTTGAAATTTTCATTATAAAAATACACATTTTTCACGCTACTTACTCCGCGTCGATAAAAGTATTAATTTCCATCTCTTACACGTCCCGGCTTTCCTTAAACTAGACGCTAACACTACTAACATGGTTAAACTAAACATATTTACATCATTACGTTTTTCTAAACACTTCCTGGATAATTTTATTGGATTATACGCGAATGAAATGCTACCACAATGATGTTGAACTAGACGAAAGCTTGAAATTTCATCAATGATCATTGCAGACCACCAGAGCTGGTGAAATGTGAACACTGTCGATTACCATAACGTTTGATAACTCCGCTTGTAAATTTGACGTTAAGTTAGAGGGTAACGCGATTTATGTGGGGAGAACACAGTAGGGCAGACACGACAGTTTGGGAGATAGAAAAGAGAGGTTTGTGCAAGTTTTCAGAATCAGCAGCAGTTGTTTCGTAGGACGCTAATGCGATGGATATGAATGGCATGGCATACATGTTGAACAAATGATAAAAAAATCGATGTCATTCAAATGAACGGATAAAGAAATCAATGTGTTGAATCTTACTTTTAGTCTTAAGAGAAACTGCTGAGTATAAAATTATAAACGATTTCTGTAAGCCTAACTGGAGCTTACGTTACTAATAGGTGCTAGTTAGTAGTAAAATGTTCCCTATAGTAATTGACTTGGAAATAGTGTTTTTTTAGGTTAGCGCTTCATCCAATATCCTTTAAAGCAGTGCTGCTGAAGGTAGAGGGAGACTGGGTCCAACTTGACGGTAACTTTTAGCTACATTTCCGTAGGAAAGTGAAGCTTAGACGGGACCGAACACTTAATATAGAATACAAATAGACCTTAATACGAATTTTTAGCCTATATTCATAAGAATATACTTTGAGATAGGGGGGAAATGTTGTTTTTGGAGAATCACCGCCTAACACTGAGCCAAATCACACAGTACCCAATTAAAACAGCCAAAATCGCACAGCTGAAATATTTCAAAAGATCAAGCAATAGGTGCTGTAACTAATTTGGCCTCTATGACTTTTTATTGGGTTCTAGTACTGGGATGTAAAGTGCTTCACTAGATTTTGTGCGACTACCGCTAAAGCAATACTTACGACTGTTTCCAACATTTGTTCCCCAACACCAACTGTTTCAATGGTTCCTTATAAAAAAACTGTTCACACACGAATTCCAAATAAACGCACACTCACAGGGCCTACCACCATAGCGCTATGTTTGTGTTAAAGAATCGAAATGTAATCTAATAGGATAATCTAAGCGGAAGCGTCTTTAGAGATGGTTTTTCCATCACAAACAGTTTGTATTTCATAAGGCACAAACTATTAACTAGTAGTTAATCTATAGGTGAGGATCCTTTAACACAAACAATATCTCTTTTAGTCGATCGGACGTTAATTTGGCACAGGACCAAAATAATGTCGATCAAATAAAGTCTACTGGAAAGCTACTACTTGGGCAAAAAAAAAAGAAAAAAACCAAAATAAATAAAACACACAGTAAAACTGCAATGAACTGGTATTATTATAAAAAAAAAGCAATTATACAACAAAAATAATTCAAAACAAAACGATGTACATTAATTTAAAGAACAATTGTTTATACAAATAATTAAAAAAAAATATAATAATTATAACAACAAACATCGACAAAATATATTTAAAGACAAAACATTGTTTCAAATTTAATCAGTCCTCAAGCTTTAGAAATGCAATTTTAAGAATGAAATGGTTTTCGTACAAAAAATCATTTGTTTATTCATCATATTATGCAAAAACACAAAACATTTAATTAAAAAAATTAAATTGTATTATCTAATCATAAAAAAAAACTAAAATTACCAATCGAGGTTAATTAAATAAAACTCATTACTGATATAATCGAGATAAAACGAAAAAAATCCATATTTAAAAATGTGAATTACACAGCGTTACATGTAATAAATGTGAGAGTGAAGTTGTCATAATTTGCAAATCTTACCGTAGAGAATTTCAACTACTCTATACTTAATATAAATATAATACGTAGAAACGATCTCAATTAAGTAGAAGCGTATGCGATTATCGATAAAACATCACTTGTAGAAAACATAACGGAAACTAAATACCAAAGCGTGGATGCTTCTGGTCACCAAAAAAATCCTTTACAACTTCTACAAGTGACGTCTTAGGGATTATCTGTTTAATTATATCGAAACTTTGATGGCAAATCTCAGTTCCAACGATAGAATCACCGACAGAAATACTTTTAAGTATTAACGTGTTGATGGAAACTTAAAGAAATCAGAATTCCATCAAGGGAACTGAGAAATAGCGCGCTTTGTGACTAATACCGAAAAAAAAATTGTAATGCAATTTCTAATATAACGCAGTAGATTATGTGAAGTGAAAATGTGTCATCCAACCTTAGGCAAGGTTACAATTTATTAGGAACAGGGTATATATATAAAAATCATTGGTGATGAATCACTGAAATTTGGACTCTAAGGAATGGAGAATAAGTTTCACTTCTCGTAATCTAGTGGGTGTTCAATAGGAAAAAGGGTATTTTTACACGATCGAAGCCACGTCCTAACGATTGGCAGATAGTGTGGAATGCAAATTAAAGAAACTTTAAAGTTGCATCGAAGTTATCGAGAAATCAATTGCGTTTGGTAGTTCCTCGGTGCAGGCTTGTCAATGACGAAACAGTCAGTGATCGTGAACATTTTTTGATATTGAACGGCAATTCGTAATCGGTAAATGTTTTAATCTCAACAAACTTAATTAAGCCTGCACCAATTTGTGCAACAGATGATACAATCGAAAGCGATCCAGATAAGCCTATGATTAATGCGTTAATCAGATAAAAAGTATGGTACATATTTACAAAAACAAAACACTAAATATCACTTATTAAATCACAACATGGTTTTATGGCACATGTCAAACAGGTATTGCGGTTCTAACTGCGTACGTATCTGATATCCTTAGACGTGGCTTCAATGTACATACACAATAATCAATTAAGAACATAGGAATATCACCAAAATTGTAAAGCGTAAACCTAAAAGATTAAGTAATGCAGATCGATAATTAAAAAAATACGGATCGTCGACCCGGCTATCAAGGATCGCATCAGATCTCATTATTGTCATAGATTCAGCAAATAAAAAATACTAAAAAAACCATTATTAACTAAGGAGAAAAAAATAAAAACTAATGAAAATCGAACTAAAATAATTCTGCTAACACACTCAAACACACGGTAATGTAATAAAATAATAATAATAATAAAAAATAGCATAATAATATTCATAAAATACAAAGAAAATAAACGTTACACATGCACCGTATAATACTACCACTACAAAAATAATGTTGTTTTCGTATAAAAAATATCTTACCAGAATAACAAATTGTATAATTATTATGTTTATCGCGCAAGCTATAATACTCCAGTAAGTAGTTAAAAGCGAATGTCTAATTCGCGTAAGATGCATCTACATCTGCTAGGATATCGGCGAAACAATCATCAAATAAAAAAAAAATCTAGCGAGACGAACATTGCCTAGTGCTCTACTAGTTACTACCGTGTCCAATCACTATGAAATCATTCAAGTACCATTAATACTATATAATAATCATCAACCAAATGTTACTAATCGTTTATATAAAAAAAAAATACAAACAAAACAAATACAGGAATTTACGGGTCCGTGGGATCTCAGTGACTAGGCGGTAATGACGTCGTCGGGATTCGGAAGCTGTCTCCCAATTGAACAGATCATAAAAAGAAATAAACAAAATATAGTAAGGTTACACCACAATCTTAAATGCTTTGTAATACTCGAGGTAAAGTCAGAGAGACTGGCGTAACGGGAATTTGGAAATCAGAATGACATTTTCGATCACTCGCGTCACCATCTTGTGATGCTGAATGTAATTATTGCCTCTTAGGCATCAACAGCTCCTTGCTGTTAAAGAAACCGTTGACCCCCATCCGAGAAATGTCGCAGTCAACTTTGTCATTGATAAAACCCCTAACATCACATTTCCCTAGAATTTTACTTTTATCCGTAACTACATTACAAGGGGTAGTAACTAAAGATTGTCCATATCAGTTCAATCAATTTAACACTTACCTAATAATAATGTAACAACTTCTTATTTAGTTTCGTAATCATATTTCCATCGACACAGAATAAGTGCTAATTAAAAACAGGAAGTGCCAATGTGCCGAAGAACCTTACAACTAACAACAATACCGCTCGATGCTCTCTTATTACGATAAAATCACACGCTTAACGCCTAACAATTTTTAAGTATTAATAGTTAAAATATTGGTCCAACAAATGGGCTAAATAATACAAATGCCCTTAATATTCATCCCTAATTTAACGACGCGGGATATGAAAAAATATTATTCAATAGATCAAAGATGATAAGGGTCGAGAACCGTTCGCGTGTCCTGATCGAAACAACGGAAATAATCTCTCACCGTGAAATAGGTACACAAATAACAATGTCAAATACTAAAAACTAATCTCATTACAGTTTCGTTTGGAAATAATTCATACAGAGATCTCATGCCAAATACATATAGTGGACTCCCATAATTTTTATGTTTGATCACATCGAGACAGCCGCAACCATTGTAACACACGCACTTACAAATAAAACTCGGTAAGTTCCATTGGAAAACACGGAAGCGTCACTCCGCCTGATAAATTGACACGTGTTGATTCGTCATTGGGTCAATTGTGTGATACGAGAAGTTATGAATCGCTTTTAGGCTTTCGTCGGTCGTTTGAAGCTCTTGGGACGAGCGATTCACATACCTATAGGGGGCACTTGGACGTAACGGTAGATATAGAGCCGGTAATCCTTGCTGGCGAGTACCACCGATCCGTCATCCATTAGGGCAACGTCGAAGCATTGAGCGTGTTTCACTTTACTCTCCAAGGCCGAAACCAGCTGGCCGTCCTGCGTAAATATCGTCAAGTTGAAGTTGTTGTGATTGTCCGCTATTAGGATTTCACCAGAGGCGTTGATGCCGACACCGATGGGATAGTTGGTGACTCCCTCGCCACCAATCTGTCTTAAGTAGATACCTTCGTAGTTGAATACTTTCACGCAGTGCGCCCGATTGTCACTGATGAATATCTCCTGTTTGTCGTTGACAACCACTCCGTTGGGGAATTCGAGGTGTTTAGAGCAGCCAAATTTCTGTAGAACGTTGCCGACCTGGTCGAAAATTATCACTCGCATCACTTTGCATTCGACAACTACGATGCGTCCTTTATTGTCAACAGTCACGCCACGTGGATGCTGCAGAATGTTCGCGCCGAATTTGCGGACAAACTGGCCGTATTGGTTGTATATTTGAATTTGATGCGTGGGTGATCTCTCTGTTACGATAATATCACCAGATGTGCGGACCACAGCCACCCTATTTGGATACAAGAGTTGTCCATCCCTCTTCCCGCATTCGCCGAATTGGAACTTGAATCGGCCTTCTTTATCGAAAATCTGTATGCGATGATTATTGGTGTCAGCGACTATGATATCGTTCTGGGCGTTGACTGCGACACCACTGGGTTCGGTGAATTGACCCTCCATAACACCGAACTCTCCGAATTTGCAATGGTAAATCATCTTTTGTCGTTTGATTTGCGATTTCGGAGGGAATATTGCCGTCGAGATTAGTTTATTCGTCAAATCTATGATCGGGTCAGAGTGACTACCTGATGTGAGCGAATAAGGGTCAGTAGTGGTAGGTGGGAAAAGAGTGTCGCAACCACCGTTTGACCATTTCTCGTACGGGTTTATGCCGTTTAAGTTAATATCTCCGATGGCAGTAGTGAATGGCCCTAAGTTGGTGTTGTTGAATCGTTTCGAGATAATGTTTGATTCGAAGGGCGATGTTGATTGGCTGGCGGGCCCTAGTAAACCATTAGAGTACGGGCGATCGAGGACTCCGTTGAGACCGGTGGGCAGATGAATTCCTCCATTGAGACTGCCAGAGCTGCCGTTTACGCTGCTACTACTGGATGATGAGCCTCCGTTCAATAGAGAGCCGTTGGTGGGACGCGCGATGGGCGGCTGCTTGGACGGTCCAACATTCGCTTCGGAGCTCGAGCGCACGTAACCGAATGTGTTTCGCACTCCAACCTGGATGGCTTGATAATTCGAGACAAACTCTAATTCGCATGCAGTTTGCACGCTTTGCTCGGGGTTCGTGCTCATCAAAGCTTGCAGTTTCGTATCTAATAATTTCCTGAACATAAGAATTTCGGCGATATTGGCGCACTTGGTCAACCGTTCTACAAAGTCGCAGGTTTGATAGATCTTGTCAACGGTCTCTTGAGCTTTTTGACCAACGACAGTCAAGGCAATTTGTTTCGTGGAGAACACGCTTTCGAGTTCCTTCAGCAACTCTTGCTTACGCTCTTCAAGCATAGAGCGGTAGAATTGGAAAGTGTCGTTGATTTCATTTTGCGCCTTGTGATATTGTACTTGTAGTTTGCCTGCGGCATGTTCCACGGTTTTAACGACGTGCCTTATTTCTGTGGCACGTGTTTTCGCTTCGTTGACAGCTTGCTGCATAAGCTCCAGCTGCTTAGGTCCGGCATCAGAGAGGTGCTCGCAATCATGGAGTGCAGCTGGATGTTCAATAATAGTGCATTCTTTGCATACCGGCACTGAGCACGTGCGGCAGAAGTATTTGAGAATATCATTTTTGTGCCTCGGACAGAAAGCGGTTTTATCGCCGCTCGTCGTTATGGTCGAACCAAGCATGCCCTTGTCGTCCTTGAGGTCCGTGAACGTAAGAACACGGTGGCCTTCGAAGCAGTGCATGAATTGATGCGCCATCACGCAATTGGGGCAAAGGAAGTTGGCGCAGTCGACGCAGCGGGCTACCGCGTCGGATTCCTTGGATTTGCAGCCGGTGCAGCGAGCGGTCGGCGAGTTGGTCTGTCTCGCGGTCGGTAGTAGATCAGCGTCTTGCTCTACTGCCGCGGCGATAACCACGTTAGTGAGGAGTCCGGGAACCCCCGCAGCGGGAAGTACGCTGTCAACGCGACAGGTCACACAGGTGACCTTCTCGGGGTGTGTCTGCTCCCGCTCTAGGCAGGCGCGGCAGAAGGTGTGGAAACAGTTGAGGACCTTGGGGTCGACGAAGGTCTCGCGGCAGATTGCGCAGGTTGTGTCGAGGGCGTCGAAGTCACGGAGGTCGCATACGGCGGAGTCGCTAGCTGGCGGTGACGAGCCGCTCAAAGTCAGCGGTGATAGGGAGCCACGCTCCAGGGAACCTATAGAGTTGGCACCGGGCAGCGACTCAAGGGACGGGGTGCGCGAGGCCATCTTCAGGAAACCGGCATCCCTGGAACAAGATAAAATTCAGTTATTAAATTTTTGGTTTCAAGTATCAAGGTTTTATAAGTTTAGATAGCAATCATTTAAAATATCGTTGTAGAAATTGTGATTCTAGTTGTAAAGTAAATATAGAAATATAAAAAAAATACGGCGAACAGTTTGATTTAAGGGGAGTTGTGTTCACCTAAGCAGTAAAAAAAGACAGGAGTATAAAAAAACACTGTTGAATAATAATTCGAGAACGTTTCAAAACCAGGTTGAAACACAAATTTAAACTTCAAGCAATTTAAAGAACAGAAAGCAAAACTGACAATTCAGAATTATCGGGCAAACATTTTTAACAGGGATGCGTCCGTTACACAATCCACAATTAGAGAAAACCGAAACGTGCTTATCAAATGGAAGTGAGCGAAAAACCCAAAAAAAAAGCGCCCGATTACCTAACAGAGGCAGAAATAGAAAAAGGCAAACGCACACGGCACGATGGGAAGCAACCAAAAACATCAATAACATACCCGTCTGGGATACAGAGTGCAACGGGGGTAGAAATGTTTACGGGGTGCATTCAGTCTAGGGTGGGGTTGCCATGGGAACGCGTAGGGACGCAAGGGGATACGCTAGGGTGAGGGTGGGAATTTATTTTCGGTTCCCCGTTCACTCGCAGGGGAGGTGGGGTGAACGGCCCTTTCAATAGGGGCAACAGACCTGCCATAACGGCTCTCTAAATTTGGACGGCGAAGGCCGATTAGAGTGATGTTGAATTATAGTTATGTCCACGTGTCTGAATCGAGGGTCACTTTAATTATCGCATGTATGAGTCATTCGTGATTAGTCAAATTACTGTGCTTTATTAAGGACATTCTATTTATAAAGGTGGGTAATATAAATGTTGATTATTTGAATTTAACTAAAGGAAGTACGTGACTCAAGTATTGATTAATTTATATGTAGTGTAAGAATAGTTGACAATTAAAATTTGAACACCGACATTAAATACGCATATTTTTTTGAAAACCATGAAACTTCTTTACAAATCACACAGATTTATTCTGTTTAAAGTACTTATTAAAAAAGGAAAGGAAAAAACAAAATGGACCAAACAAATTGTTGTTGTTGAGGATAAGCGACAGTCTGCCAATTGGGAGGCTCCATTTAAAGCCATTTTTTCCTTTATATTCATAGTTTTTTTAGCTCAGGAATCGATTATTACGCGCATTAACACTCTTTTAGGTTTAATAACTATTAAAGTTATTTTATATATAGTTGCAAGTGCCAACCCTAGTTTGCTTCTGACGGATGCAAATGCAATGCAATTACACGGACCCTATAACGCGGCATAATGCCTAGCGGCAGCGAATATTAAACCGTACGTTAACTAATGAAGATATTGAACTCAGTCGAGTGAACTCAATAAATTTACTTACATATCTACGCACGTACTAGTCATATAAAGTAGATTTGCTTAGTTGAATTACTGCTCAAAGTTTCTAAGCATGTCTACGTCGACTAACTTATCGCTTAATAATATATAATAAATATAAGCGCTATCAATAATTTTATACAAAACTTAACCTTAGTTTTATGACTAGGAAACGAGGGATATTATTAACGGGAAACCGAAAAAATATAACGTAACATCACATGAAAAAACTTTGCGTATCTGTGAGTCTAATATATTTTAAAAGCTTTATATACAGTAAATAAAATGTATCAATACACTATCAGTATACATTGTTGAGACAGAAAAAAAATACACCAATAACGGTAATATGCCATTCGAAACCTAAATAGCCAAACTGAACACAATACTGGCCATCGACAAACTATTGAACTTAAAATAGGTTAAGCAGGTAAACAATCGTCATATTGAATACGGTAGTGTCATTCGATCTGTGTATATGACGTACCAATCACACAATACAGTTTGCATCCCATACGATTCTAATAGAGGCGGTATTGACTTATTATTGACGTTCAGCATTTCATACAGATAGGAGTATCATCTATATTACCACGCTAGAAGAATCTTACTTACATACTATATACGTACGAATATTACTATATACGTAAACTTAGTTTGTGCTATTATGCTTCGCTATATAGTATATAATAAAGTCGCTTTCTCTGTCCCCATATCCCTATGTATGCTCAAATCTTGAAAACTACGAAACGGATTTCGATGAGGTTCTTATTAATAGATAGGTTGATTGAAGAGGAAGGTTTATATGTATAACACATGCTTAATATTGTAAGAATATTTTCTATTAGCATAGTTCCCGTGCGAAGCAAAGGCGGGTTGCTAGTACTCTATAATGTAAAAACTACATTTCAGATTTAGACAAATCTTTGCAGTAATATTAATCAGATATTAGAATAAAATATAGGCGTCTACTAATGAACATTTAAGTAACCACGTCAATTATATTTTTTGTTATCATACAATCGAATTGTGACATGATTTCCAGACCATAAATGCGGTAAGATGGAGTGACGACATTCGCAAAGTGGCCGGTGTGGGCTGGACGAGAATAGCCGAAGATCGGAAGCGGCGGCGTGCGTTAGGGGATGCCTATGTCCAGCAGTGGACTGACACATGCTGATCATGATAGACTGCGGTTACTTACCCGCAAAACTAAGGCAAAACCTGTTTAGTGAAGTATCACATGAAGTCAGCCTAAGTTCAGTAGTGAACTTTAATAGTAACATATGACAATCGATGAAAAACTCAAGCAATAATCTTGTTAACTTGAACAAATGTGTTTTCTAAAAGTGTATATCTAAGGAATTTCATCATCAGCCTGTAATAGTCCACTGCTGGACATAGGCCTTCCCTAATACACCCCCATCCATTAGGGGGTTTTGGACCGTATCCCACCACGCTGGTCCAATGCGCGTTGGTGGGTGGACCGAATTTTTACATGCCCATCCGACGCATGGATCATCTTACTTTTCAGAAAATTGGGTGATCGGCCCAAATTACCCTAGCTAACTAGGAAACAACAATGAAAATTTGTTGAGTCCCCGCAGGATTCGAGCCCACGACCTCCAGTTTCTAAGGCACACGCCTATACCACTAGGCTACGGAGGCAGTATTCTAAGGATTTTTGTTTGGAAAGTAAATAGTATTCTAAGGAATTTGGTTTTACTAAATGCGAGGTAGAATGGTTTAAAATTGAAGTAACATTTATCACTATAAGTACAACCAAACAAAGCGTTAGGAAACGAATAACGACACTTAATAAAATTCAGAGCATTCCAAGTACAGGATTTATTACTTTACGGGGATGTTTAATTAAAATATTTCCTTTTCAGGTCTGGCCATTTGCACCGAAGCCCACAATTCCCGTTTCGAATGGGGGAATCTTTATCGGCGCTGGACGATATTTGACTGGAAATTCGCATAGCGTTCGTACCGAAATCTGTCCCTACGTATTTTCGGGAATTGTACGGCATTGTATCGGGATAAGAGACGCCACGGGAACAATTGGAAGATAACTTTGATCGTTACTCGAAGACGATTGGTGATGTAAGCAGAAATGTACGGACGGAAGGGTTTCTTTTACACAATATAGGAATATATAATATAAATATCAGAAGAAGTTTCGCTTGAACAACTACTCAAGAAGAATAAAACTGATAAAGTAGGAAATAGAAAACAACACACAAAGAATGTCAATTTAACCATAACCAGCTTGGACATTTTGTTATATTTGAATACACAAATATCTACACGTTTTTTTTACAATTGACGTAAAAACTTTTAAATTAATGAACTATAGATGAACCACATTATTTCGTCCGAAAAAAAAAATCTCTGCTATTCCGCCCTTATGAATAATAAACTGATATTGCATTACCTAACAGTGATAGGACTATTCAACGTTTCTTTTCAAGGTATGTTACGAACAAACAAGACAAATTATACAATTCCATATAACAACGACAACAACGATAAGTTTCCGTAACAGTTTTTCCAGCAACAACGAGGTATTTTCCTAATAGGACCGTTTATAATTAAGTCCCAGAACTACGAATCTATAAACAACACATGCTGGACGAATTAGTAGGGCCCTTGTTAAATTATTTCCCTTAGGCGGAGCACACTCCAGGGGTCATTAATTGCACTGGGGTTCGAATCGGCTTACGCTGGCCCTAAAGACCTACTCGTAAATAATGTACGGTGTTTGCCATTCTACCGTTTATTTTCAGGACGTAAGGGCGTTTTTCGCTTGTAAAGGTTAATAAAACTCAAGGGAATGGTATAGCGAGGTGGGATTGTGGTCATCCCGTATTGACTTTAAGGTGAATGTGCTCGTAATTTAGGCTGGTTGTAAGATCCATTGATTATTTATCGATGTGTTCTAGAAAGGTTTGTAAGTAGCAAATGTTTCTTATTATAACAAATACCTAAAAAAATGGAGGAGAAGTAAGAAATTTACAGTTTATGTGTCACAATTGATAATGTACTAATTAAACTTCAATACGAAAAAGTACAAAGATAAGTAGATAGTGATAATTAACTACAATGATATTATACTAACAATAAAGTAACTAAATGTTGAAACCGACGCGCATTGGACCAGCGTAGTGGGATATAATCCAAAAACCCCCTAATGGAGAAGGCGTGCATTAGGAGAGGCCTATGTCCAACAGTGGACTTACAGGCTAATGATGATGATGATAAAATGTAAAATATTTAGATAAACTATTAACGCAAACATGACTGTTTATCATCTCATCAGCCTGTAATAGTCCACTGCTGGACATAGGCCTCCCCTAATACACCCCTATACATCAGGGGGTTTTGGACCGTATCCCACCACGCTGGTCCAATGTGAGTGGTGGGTGGACGCTTTTACATGCCCCCATCCGACTAGGAAACAACGATGAAAATGTGTTGAGTCCCCGCAGGATTCGAACCCACGACCTCCGGTTTCTAAAGCACACGCCCATACCACTAGGCTACGGAGGCAGTGACTGTTTATATGAAAACTATTTATTAAAAGGCCTTTTAGGTATGATTATTTCAAAAATCAAAAGACTATATGAAAAAAATTCTACCAACTTTTATGAGTATAAATGGCAAATACCAAGCTTACCAAATATCTTATCAATAAACATAACTGGCTGCTGACAAAATATACTAAAAACACACCCATATATTCCCGTTCCTAATTCAAATGGAAGCTTATTAGCCGCGCATTAATTTTTCCCGCCTAATTTGCTTAACAACAGACTAACACTAGTCCCCGCGTCCATTAGGTATTTTAAGAGTTATATATCACTGAAAGTAACGTGTTTGTGTACAAAATACCAAACAGTTAATTCTCAACCATATTACAATGAGGTTTAATGTCATTTTTGTGTGATGTAACATCACGTGACGATTCTAAAAAATACTAACCGGTCGGACTGCGTATATCAAACACGTGTGGACAATTTTAGCGGTGCATTTCTGTGAAACGCCGCTCATGTCCGTTGCAAGTTCCGGGAGGGTTTTCTTGGAACACTGTTTCAAACAAAGTTTCTGTAGTAATTAGTGTTATATGAAGGTCAACTGGTACTTTAGTGATTAAATTTTAGTATCATGTTGAGTAAGAATGATGTTTGAAAAATTGGAACATGTTTGTACATTATTTGTTTATATATAACTGCTCTAGACATATCGAAATAAAGTTAAGCGAGTGGTTATTGCATTAAATTATATTAATTACACAAAATCATACTTGTAGCTTATTTAATGTTTACAAAGACAATAGTTTAATGTAATACCAAAAAATCATGCCTAATATACGCGACCAATATCCATATATCAGTTTGTATGTACCGGAATATATAAGTAAAATAAAAAATAATATTAAAACCGACTGAATATGGCGTGTTCCAATCGTTATTACAGACGGAACTGATACTGAAATTCAAACAGATTATAAAGGGAATTCGCTGTAATTTTTCTAGACGTACAATTTAATTTTCAATACGAAGAAAAAACCCCCATAACGGTATGTTCCGTGTAGTTAATGTGGATAGAACCGATCATTACATACACGCGATGGGGTATGGTGCAGGGGACGAACGGTTCATTCACCTGCCGTGATCTATACTTAGCAGGGGATAATACCGTAAATACGCTATGAAAATTTTATAGATATATCCCCGTTTACGGAAGGCGGAATGGAGTGGTTAGCACAATTTAATGGCAGAATTTGTATAAAACCAAGAGTTTAGGTAACATACCTTACCAAGATTTAACCAGTGATTAGGCAATTATTTATTTTATTTGCGCGATTATTATACACATAACTTTTTATGGATTTTTCGCGTTATTTCTTTGGAATTTTTCCTGACGTTTCGCACTCTTTCCAGAAATGGTCACAGGCGGATTTGATTGTAATTACACTTTAAATTACGATTTTAATGTCTAATCCCGATGTACAAAGAAATTCGTAACTCCAAATACGTCGTAATCCTTTTAAACTTTAACCAAAACTCGTACGATCAGATCTGCACAGACTAAGCTTGGTACTGCCACGTGTAACATTCGAGGCCTGAGATTATCATAGATTAAAGTATACATGCCACATACGATAAAACGGGCATACAAAAAGTTTACAATAACCATGTCAATGTGCCAAAAAGGACGCAGGTTATCAGTTTTAGACTAGGCCAAATCTATTGAGCGATTTGCACGTGGAACACCTAACATTTCGTGATGAGATTTTTGTAATACACACATAAGTTACTGCATCATACCAAATTGTAAAGGACTTTAACAAAGCGACGCTGATCTAGATTTAGAAAATACTAAAGGCTAAGATGGCATATGGCATGACTGGAGATACAGAGGAATTTAAATAAAGTAATAAATAATAGATGACAGATAAGTAATACATTAGGAGATTGTTGTGAGAAACAATATGGGCTGCTTGCTATAACGTCTAACTAAAGATTTTTTTCACAAATTAGACATTTAATTATTCATTCACCTACATTATTACTTGTACATTGAATAAATTCCATGAAAATTAACTGTAAAAAGAGAGTGTAACTTTGGGAATTTAATATCTACAATTACCGTTACAAATCCTTTAAAAAATTAATCGTATGTCACTCAACGTACTATTAACTAATCCTATCATGTAACGACAAACTTAATTTGTCTCAATAAATAAACAACGATAATTAGTTGCGAGAACTATCCACCGAAATTTGTTACCAACAAGCAACAAGGACTCGTTCCAACATTATCAGAGTTAATCCGGGGCCGGTAAACGGGAGAGAAAACTTTAGCAGCGCGGCTGAAAAAAGTGTATACAGACGTGCCTCAAATATAGAAGAGGGTGAAATAAGTACGGGGGAAACAAGATAATTAAGTAATACGAAACAAGACGCTTCGACGAGACGGCAACGTTTTATATTTAATGAAAACCCAGCCCGCATACTTCCTTCAGTGGGCCGGCTTAATTTTTACCGGGGACTCCCCGAAAGCGACGCGCGCGGGTACAAAGATATTCCGGCGTCCTAATCTTTAATATTGAATGACGCAACTTGTCGAACATACTTACGGCGGAGTCCCGTTTGCATTAATAATGTATGGGGTTTTCTTTATAAGCGACGTGCATAATGCCAGGTTCAATTCCAGATATTGAAAAAGGGCGGTATCACCGATGTGGCGGCTTTCTAAGCAAAGCGTAAATATTTACTTAACTGAGAAAACTGAATACTTATAAGTTTGTGAGGACCGTAAAAGAAAACCGAATGAGGCAAAGATAAAAACACGTTATATTATCGACTAGAATATTATTTTAGTTTCGGTGATTATCTGTTTAAAAGTTTATTAACCTATTAAATGTTAATGTACAAATTGGTAGGAAAGGTTTTAGGGGCGTTAATCCACATCGAAGTCCACAATTTATTTCCGGACTTTTAAACATAGACTCTATAACAAAATCGAACTTATCTCTTACCTTTCACTAATATCGTTCACTTGTCTAGTTGCATCGAAATTCCAAATGCGTTTAGCGTAATTTCCAAGGAAATTTCAATATGTTCTCCTCGAACGGTCATTCATTGCGTCAATCAAATGTATTGCCGTCAGATTAGTGGCGTCATGGAATCACGTCAACCATCGTGATTTAGTATCCATGTCAAACGTCACTTGCCTGAGCATAGGGTATGCGTAGCGAATTCGCACATAACTGCAATTTCCGCATAGTACTGTTATCGAGTGCTTCTGTATGGCAGAGGTAATTATATCGTTTAAGAAAATTGAATATATGCGTTAGACCGATGCAGGTTTTAAAAATGTGCGTCAAATAGTCTTTAACGCTTCACAATTTAAATATAAAAGTCAAGAATATAAGATCTGGAAACCCCGCTTCAGCACTGGCAACAAGACGCATGACATCTCAGTCTACCCCGTGACCACGGCCGCTGGAAAGTGTTCGAAACGTCGGGAATCTAAAATGTAAAATAAACGCGATAAAATCCGTAAAGCAATTTTATTTAATAATAAAAGTCAATATGAAATAAAAAAGAATTGAACGCTATAATAACCGTCTTATAATCGCGTTAATGCAAGAAAATATGAAATTGATCGCAAACTACCACTAAGACATACGGAAAATTGTTCAATGTCGAAAAAAAAAATTACTGTTATTTCTCCTCTCTAAACACAATAACCCGAACAGATAACAGGCATCTTCGTTTATGAGCCCGAAATTAACATCCCAGTTACAAGTTTAACTGAATTTATTTATTTATAGCAAACTCTCACAGCTTCCAGCGTAGGATATTAACGAAATAGGCGTATTAATTTCACGAGACAATCGCCATCCGAAACGCTAAGGGCCCGCTTTTAATTGCGTTCGTTAGCGGATCGGGGCTGTTCCTTCAAACGGTGGGTACAAGTACAGAAATTGGGGCCGTGGGTGTTTATTAGGACGCAAGAAATACTTGGGCGTTTAAGTTTATTAATCGTCACGTTCAAATAGATCGATCGGAACGCCTAAAGATACTGTGTCTATGAATCGCTTTGATGTTCCTTTCATATCTTTAGAAGAAATTAAATTGGTAAAGTGTTGGTCATATAATAATATAGTAATAAACTGGAGGGTGTGGGTTTGAATCTCACGGGGAAACAGTTTTGTGTAATCATCGTCTTCTGGTTCGTTAGGATAACTTGGGTCAATCACACAATTGTCTAATAAGTAAGATGATCCATGCATCGGATGTGCAAGTAAAAAGTTGGTTCAACCACCAATCCGCGTTGGACCAACGTGGGACCAGGAATACGGTCCAAAATCCAATAAATGTAGAAGGTATGCATTAGGTCCAGCAGTGGACCATCACAGGCTGATGTTGATGAAATTGTATATCTCAATAAGTGATACACATGTATATTGTACAACTTTTTCTAAAAGTTAATTTAATAATTAATTTCCATTTAAAATTATAAATACTGAACATTTTAATATTAATTCCACGTAATTAAAGTCTCCATTTTTTTCTATAAGTAAATATGCGTTGAAGCTTCCTTAAGTCTGTGTAAAATATATATAAACGCTGCCATGCTCATAACCAATGTATCACCGCAACGCATGTTCGCTCGATTACGCTTTAGGTGTTGTTTTTGCCATTATAACAGTTACACAACAATACTTCTACACTGCAGGATTACAGCAGTAAATTATCAGTAATACTCTCAAGCTCCTTTACACACTAACCCTTCCTCTTTCACCCCCTAAAACTATTGATAAATTAACTACAACTATTTAAAAAAATACCTACGCAATTCAGTTTATGAAATGGCTCGATACTATAGCAAAATTTGGATGCCGACCGCCGACCGACACAAACGGCGGAATGAATTATAAACCGTGTTCAGATTAGGCGTCACACAACGTTACCCATCCCCCCGACAATGGCATCAAATTAATTAAATCTCCCCATTCAGTTAATTGCGAATCGACGCTCGGTACAAGCGTTACGGTTTGAGTTATACGGTTACAACTCAAATAGCTGATTATATTAGGGGAAGCTGAATTGTAGAAGCTTGTATCTACGAGTTTTGTCGTTTCAGACGGAAACTTAAGCATAAGAAAATATACCTTCATGGAGTTAATGTAATGACATCTGATAATGCCAAAGAGAGATGTATTCTAGTTGGGAGACTATTGAACAACCACACTCATCACTTTGGTGATATTTCCCTTTGTCACTATTAACGAGTTTAACGATTTTGTTCCATCGTACTGAGTCAAATACACTAATTATGATCCTACTTTAAAAATATTTTAAATGTTTAATATTTGATTTATTATAGAGGTTCAAGTTAGCAGCGAGTAACAGAGGATCGGTCGTCTTGGCGTTCATTGAAAAAGGCCCGTGTCCAGCAGTGGATTGATACGGGCTGATTATGATGATGATGATAATGATGGTAGAGGTTCAAATTAATTTTTAAACCTGAACTTTTAAATATAAGCAAATAGACAAACAAACACTTAGGTGGTATGATAAATATTAAGCAAAATAAAATTCACTTTTTTCGGATGCACAAAAGTAAAATATTTTCTTTCACACCATTTAGAAAAAAACGTACAAATAATTTCCAATTTCTTTATCTTACTATTTTCCGTCTCGAACAGAGATCATCTATTTAAATTCCATTTAGGCGAATGACAGTCGATAAAGTTCTACAAGAGCCTGTTTATTAAATTTAAAGATTTTTGCGTCATAATTATTTATTCGAAAAAGTACGACTAACATACTTTACTTTAAGGATTATCAACTTGATAGAAATTTATCGACATAGAACGTAAGCGAAAAGTTTCAGGAGAAAGGACCCAAAAATTTGTGGATTATGTACATTTGATTAAGGTTTTTAATCACTTTTTGCCTATTTATTCAACTAAATTATTTGATAACATTTTTCTATGTTTACAAGCCAAGGTATTGACGCATGCTATTTTTTGCTGTTTAAAATTGTGCCATATATAATTAATATAACATTTGAAATAATTAAATTAAATTTAATTGGTAGTAAAACAAAAAACCAAACTAAACATTCTTAGGTAGTTAATGTACTTATACTTTCTAAGCAGACGTCTAAATTATCTTGATAATTTATATAAATATATATATATTCACCGTCAGTTATCCTTAAGATATTATTATTTCTCACAAAATCAAGTTAATTCCACTGTACATTTTCCAACTAGCACTTCTATTTACAATAAAGTCGAATGTCACAATAAACTGTGTGTTACGTAGAAATTCATTTTTGCCGCCGACACGGCCGCTGAATACGACGAATTCGGTGCAAATATAGCAATTGGGGTGCACAAAGGATGACGCCGGTCAGAAAATATGTTCGGCATCTGAGAAAATTATATTTGCTAGTGGAAATTTTGCAATGCAATATGTTTATTCGTTAAATTGTTATTTTATAAATTATATTATCTGTGGAAACAAATCGAAACTATAGACGCATAGGTTTTAAATGTTAGAAGGTTTAATTAAAAAAACTTTCGTTTAATATTTTTTTGCTACGTACAAAATAATATTTTCCTTATGTTTAAAGAACTTTAAACATTACGCGTATTACGTATATTTCAAAGCAAATATAAAGTATTAACAACTTAAAAAAAGGCTTTCAAACCGTGAGAGTACTATGTTCTTTGACCCAAACTGTAAAGATATACTAACATATATTTTTTAACACTTAACAAGTAGCTTATATACCTAAAGTCAGAGCTTATAAAAGTTAAGCGACACTACTATTTTAAATTTTTACAAATAGTTTTTTTTAGCCGTTTTTGAGTTAAAGCGTCTGTTACAAGCGCTGGCCTCCGTAGCCTAGTGGTATGGGCGTGTGATTTAGAAACCGGAGGTCGTGGGTTCGAATCCTGCGGGACAAACAAATTTTCATTGTTGTTTCCTAGTTGGTTAGGCAATTTGGGCGATCACCCAATTGTCTGAAAAGTAAGATGATCCATGCGTCGGATGGGCATGTAAAAAGTCGGTCACCCACCAACCCGCATTGGACCAGCGTGGTGGGATACGGTCCAAACCCCTTAATGGATAGGGTGTATTAGGGAGAGCCTATGTCCAGCAGTGGACTAACAAAGGCTGATGATGTTACAAGCGCTGGAGTAAATTAGTTATTATTAAAATATTAAATCGACAGGTAATACTATATTAAATACCTTCGAAGACGACATCTGTGTCACTTGTAAGAATCCTTCGTTATGGTTTCATGAAACTTACCTGAAAATAAAAAAACAAACAGTTAGAACAGTCAAAATACAAAAAATAATTTCCCCGACTCCAAAGAGGTTTATTACACCTTTTTTATTATGAAAGCCTTCTTTTGAGGGATGCAGCAAATGGAAACTTTTTGATAATTAAACGTTGCGTTCTTTACGATCAATTCATTAAGTACTCTGAGCTCCATTTTGCATTTTTAACTTTTTAATACTGCAAAGGGGCGAATTTACGGGCGCCTAATAAGTTCTTTATACGCCATTACTGAATTTAAAGTACGTAAAATCTGCGAGTTTCCTAGTTCAAAAGACGTTACGGTCGCAAGTTGGGTTAGGTCATTAAATTTTTATGTACTTTCAGCTTGTGGGAGTTACAACTTTAGTCCGAAGAAGCTGAAACAATGTTTGCAGATTTTATAAGCAAAATTAAGGAAAACGCAGAGCTTCGTAAAGATATAGGTGAAAGATGTGAGATTATGTAAATGTGTACAAGAGCACAAAAAAGTACTCTACGAACAAATTTAAATTAAACATACAACAAAGTGAAAAAATCCAAAGCAGGGGAAAAATTATCTTTTTCCCTAAAAAAGATGTCCGAATAGACTTATTAATTTAGAAATTCTTTTAATACGCTTACGAAACCAGAAGGAAGTAGAAATTACATTTCTAAAGACTTAACAAGGCACATTTTTAATTAGCCCGAATTGTCGTATCGGAACAGTATTTTGAAAAGCGCCATTAATTAAAATTAAGAGACCGGACTATTTTAAATACAAGCGATAATAGTAAAAACAAACAAGAGTACGTCATTGAATACTAATTCTAAAATTGTAATTAGTACTCGAATTTGTATTGTAATAGTACGAATCGTAATTAATTTATTCGAAATGTTTAAATCCGTTTTGTACGCTTAATTAGACGGAATACATTTGTTTATAATTGAACAGCTTTACGTGTGAATACTCTAACTTTTGTTCAAATAACAAATAACTCAACATAGTTTTATATCATTGTTTAATATCGTTTCTATCGAAATTTATATCATATAAAATATAATGTTAGTTAAATTATAATTCGTTGCACAATTATTAGATAAACCTATCAATAAAAAGATCCTTTTAGAAGTTTTTATTGTCAAATTAGTCTTCAATTGATAGCGATACTAGGTGTCTATTGGGTCGTTGGTCTAATAATCTACATGTAACAGATTTTGGTTTACGTAAAAACTGTAGTCCCTTGACATTTCAACATCATTTCCGATTCGTGACAAAGGCGAGTTTAGAACCCCGAGTTGTTAATTTACTAAAAATCTGTAACAGCTCGCGTGCCGGCAACGATCCCAACTTAACCCATTACACAACTATTCAAATAATCCACAACCGTTCCTGTACACATCGCAATCAGCGGCTCATTAAGCGGCGCCATCTTGAATTTTCCACTGTTTTTTTTTTTTAATTCAACCCGCATTGGAATCGCGTGCAATACGGCCAATACGTACGCGGGATCTAAATACCGCTTGTTCCTCTGTAAAGTTTAACGTTGTGTTTTATTTTTACCGCGTTTTCGAGTTCTGTATCACGCGAACGAAATTACTTGTGGCGGTTGCAGGTGACATTGTTCTAATTTTTTATGCCAACTTCAATTATTAGGTGCCGGTGTAATGGGTTATTGTTATGATTTAAATTGGCCAATTACGTACACCGGTAAAACATGACTTAATAACAATCGTATGACTACGAAAGAGCCGCAACTAAACAAAGATATTTTACTAGAGAGGATTAATTAGATAATGATTTATTTTAAAAAACCGTAAGAATTAAAAAGAAAAATTATTTCTTCTTATAAAAATTAAAAAAATATATTTTGGCCTTTGATTCGACATTATTTATTATCACTTAAACAAAACAGTCACTCTAAAATAACCTAATTTCGTGCATGGCCGGTAAATTATTGCACATTAATAAAAAAGCAGTTGACAGCTTTAGTACAACAAATTAGCGCGGATTCGGTGCCGTTCGGTGCACAAAAAAAACAAAGCTTTCCCCGGGAATGAATGACGCTTCGAGTGCCAGCTGTTTCCGTCTGCACAGCTGATCGACCGGATATTGGCCGTTGAGGCGGTCCCTCTCGCACGGGCCGTTCAGTTTTTTTTTCTCGTTTTTGTGTCTCGTTTCATTTTTTCTCTCGTTTATTACCTCATTCATCATCAGCCTGTGTTAGTCCACAGCTGGACATAAGCCTTGACTAATGCTTGACTCCAATAGGTAGTATCTGACCTTTGTATCCACCACGTTGGCCCAATCGCCCTTGGGGTGGACCGACTTTCATGCCCATCCACGCATGGATCATCCCAATTTTCAGACGATTGGTGATCGACTCCAATGCCCTAACCAGCATGAGAACAGTTGTTCCGCGTTTTCTCTGTCATCAGATATGAGCGGAAGCTGTCGATTTGCCTACCGTGAAGTGCTTTTCTGCAGCAGCCGCTTATTTTGTGCCTGACCTAATGTTTACTCGGAGGGAAGCAATTGAACGATTTTTTAATTTACCTGCAGGCGTCAAGATACTTCGATGTCGAACGTTAATCTCGTTTTGGATTCGTAATTGAATATGATCGATAAATGGAATGGAATAAACGGATCAATTTTTATTCACTTAAAATTTATGTTTAATAATTTTAAATAAATTCTTTAAAAAAAATAAAGTGATGTAGAAATGTCAGCCACTTCAACCTTCAAGGTGACGAAGAAATAAACAATTATATGATACGACAAACAATGTGACGCGCCGAACTGGCTGATTCTAGAACTCGTTAAAAACAAAAAAAGAGCAACACGACCGGAACACCGAACGCTAAACATCCGAGCCCCCTGACACGTTCCAATTTTGAAACTTAACGCTGCCATGATTAGAATTTTCGAGTTGGACAAAGAGCGAATCCATTCGTTTGTTTGGTACCTACATTTGAGTTTTGACAGAATAATTATTTTGTATTGAACCGCCGCATTGGTCAAGCGGTATTAGCCCTTGCTTTATAAAACGGAGGGCGTGGGTTAGAATCTCGCGGTGAAACAAATTTATATTATCGTTGTCTTCTGGTTGGTTAGGATAATTTGGACCGATCGCCCAATTGTCTGAAAAGTAAGATGATCCAGGCGTCGGATGGGCATGTAAAAAGTCGGTCCACCCACCAAACCGCATTGGACCAGCGTGATGGGATACGGTCCAAACCCTCTAAAAGGATAGGGGTGTATTAGGGAAGGCCTATGTCCAGCAGTGGGCTAACACAGGAGATGAGGAATTATTTGTTACTTCAACTGGGTACTACATTTAATTTCTGTTGCTGCGTTAGGTTAGGAGAACGTTCACGAAGTCGTAAACTATCAAGTGTTCTCAATTTTAGTAACATATCTTAACAGATAACGAGCATCTTTCTGCCTAAAAGCCATATAACTAAATAGGAAATACATACAGTAAAGCAAACAAATAAAATTTCAGATTAAAATCACAACTAATTAATCAATAATGATTCAATAACGAATTAAAATACAACGCCAAATTAATCTCATTGATAATACGTCTAAATATCGATTTATTATACGCAATTAGTATACAAATACATAATGTATTGGACAATAACACTAACAAAACAACGATTCAAAAAGCAAATACTCCACAATAATAAACAATTACCAATCTACACACAATTTAAAAACGTCCGCAAGGGACCCTAAATCCATATAAACCGCATAAAATTCAGTAAAACCCCGACAAAACTGAAAGCAGTCGCAACTTTGGCCGATTTCGTACTTCATTAGCTATATTTACATTGGTCGGTTACCGCTAACGGGTTCCGCTTGTCATGCAACTTTGCACTGTAAAACTTTGGCAATAGGAAGCAATTTCGCTTATTCACTGCGCAGGAAGCTGACAGCGGTAACAAACTTTGCTTTTGTGCCTGAAATTTTGATATTAATTGTTCGGTAACATCTTTTGTACGGAATTGATTTCTATTCTAGTCAAGAATAAAGTTATAACTTACATATAAAACCTCCTAAGGGATAGGGGTGTATTAGGGGAGGCCTTTGTCCAGCAGTGGACTATCACAGGTTGATGATGTGATGATGTCTAGTCAAGAATAAAATGGTTATATATGAATGCTGTAGTTTGACCAGATTAAATATACAAACTTTTGTTTTGATCCTGATTGATAAATAAATATTATTTAAAAATGAATTAAATTATTGAGCAGTCAACAATATGTACTTGAATCCTGCTTTTATTGCCCATCTCATAGATAATCAAAGTATTTCAGTTTATAAAATGACTTACTGAATTTATTGCCTATTACATCTACCTATTTACTTATAAAATTCTAACGGATTATCAAGTATGAATGCCATTTAAAAAAAGCAAATTAAAAAAAAAATTCTACACGCATAGCCTAAAAGCAAACCAAGTTAATAAACTAGTATGGACAAAGTCCTTGACCATTCCCATTAGGGATAATAAAAAACAAGCAACAGAAAAGCCAAACCACGTTTAATAACCAAAGAACATTAAACCAAGGCAAAATACACCTTAATACCTTCCACGACTAGAAAACGGGCGCCAAAATTTTAAACGCACCCCCTATACAGGCAACTTTGAAGCCAAACGAGTTACTGTGTCTCTGGTTAATAAATGTCTGCAGTTTTCTAAGAGGCGGTCACTGGGCTGGAGTTGGTAAACATACGATGTAAAATAGTTTCGAAGATCGAAAGTATGGTAAAGTGAAACCTCGGTCATCGCCTGTAGATTAGCCTTTTAAAATAACTACAATTTACAATTAGGTTCCATGAAATCTTGAATGTTTATGGTTTGTACGACAAACCCTTAATGGTTCTAAATCGTCCTTAAATAGCCTTTTTTACTTATTTGTAGCGGTAATTGCGTTCTTATTTATGGAATCCGTAAACAGATGATTTTATCTGTTTGTTCAGTCCTGTTCTTAAAATAAATAATCATAACCTTCTATGGGAAAGTCAATAAAAGTTGAAATCGAAACTATATGACATTTATTTATATAAAAATATTGGAAAAATAATTTAAACTACAGGTCCGTGTTCTCTTAAAAATTAAGATTCTCTTATTAAACGCTGTGTTTTATGCAATTTGAGTACATAAAGAGTTTTGTCTATATTAAGTTTTCATCGTGAATACCCCTATAATTTTTGAAATACGCAAGCCATCACATAAATAAAATAAAAAAGTACAAGTATATTTAGTGTTATTTGTATTTAATTCGATGTATAATGTTCAAAAGTGACAGCCCTAGCCGCGGTTACTGTGAAAACCAGCTACATTGCCTATTTGTTAATGTAAAGTGAAAAGGAAATGTTTGAATGAGGTTTCCAAGCGTCAATTTTGGCCAGTTCCCTTTTTATCAAATAACGTATTGAATGTACGCTAGAAAGTTATTTCGTTTGAACATTTACCGAATGGGGTATTTAATGTAATACAAGCATTTGAATATTAGCAGTAAACAATGCATGACTGCCTCCGTAGCCTAGCGGTAAGGACGCTTTAGTAACCGGAGGTCGTGGGTTCGAATCTTGTGGGGGCTCAACATATTTTCATTGTTGTTTCCTGGTTGGTTCGGGCAATTTGGGCCGATCACCCAATTGTCTGAAAAGTGAGATGAGCCATGCGTCGGATGGCCAAAAAAGTCGGTGCGCCCACCATACCGCTTTGGAGCAGCGTGGTGGGGTACGGCTAAGAAACCCCCTAATGGAGAAAGCGTGCAGTAGGGGAGGCCTATGTCCAGCAGTGGACTACCAATATTTCTTTTTAAAAAGCTAGATGTAACTACAGTGGTGTAGTAAAAACTGGTTTTTTAGTACTTAGCAAGTGAGGCTGAGTTAAAATTCACCGTTGCACTTAAGAGGGCTGAGATGACGTTACAATGCACTTCAGTAACACTTCATAGTCAACCTTGTACTAAACCTAAGCAGGCATTTACATTATTACACCTGAGCAGATTACATTATAGTAAACAATATAATATGAAAATTTAGTAAAAAAAAAATATAGTTATTTCTTTTGTTTACGCGAATACTATATATTAATGAATGATATTACTTTTTACGGATTTTATCGCGTTTATTTCACATATTTGAAAATTCCTGACGTTTCGAACACTTTCCAGCGGCCGTGGTCACGTGGTCGTCTGCCCCGGGAACTTTTAAATATGTATAAATAAACGCGATAAAATCCGTAAAGTCATTAAAATAACAATATTATTATTTTTTTATAATTACATTAAAATACAATTCATTATTACTATAAAATATCGGTTACCGAAGATAGGCGATTTGGAGGTGAAAACGGCTTTCATTACATAATGGGAAAAAAGAAACATGTTATATTATTTAGCATTAAAGTCCTAAGTAATAATGCCTGTCAATTGAGTTGGACATCAGAATTGTTAACGTTAATCTCATGTATTGTTATTCTAGAAGATTTTTTTAATTGTATAAAGCGGTGAGACGAGCTAACAGATCACCTGGTGCTAAGTGATACCCTTAAGAAATTTCAGCGTAAACCTAAACGAAAAGCAACGTAACATCTCGTTTACCGAATAATTACGGTGACAGCACCCAAAAAGTGTACCCCTTCAAACCGGAAGACAGCGGTGTTTACATACTACTGATATTCGTCAGAAATTGGCACCGCGGACGTACTATCCCGGACCGTTCCTTATAAAATGTGGCCTACGTCGTCTATAGTCCGTTTTATGGTTTTGCATAAAAACACATCCATCCTCAAACACTTTCGTATTTACAATATCCGTAGGATAAGTGCAACAAATTCGAAAAAAACCAATAATGTGCATTGCGTGCAAGTACTAGAAAATGGTACGTCGCAATGCAGTCACCACCAAGCCTGGTACACGGGAGGGGCGGGCTTCAACTAGAGCGATTTGCCAAAATGGAGTACAATTGATACTGGTATTTTCAGTTTAAGGTGCGAATGGGTTTAGTCTACTAAATAATATAGTATTTCTGAAATAATACACATCATATGTCCTAAACTGAGCAAATCTACTATAATGGTAACTGGACGACTGATAAATACATAGACCTACTTTTGTTTTCCAAATAAATGTATATTATATCGATACAGACACTCAGACACGAGATAAAAACTGTATTTATCACACAACATTTTTCCTGTGGTCGGAATCAAACCCACACTCTTTGGCGTAACAGTCAGAGTAACTACTCTGCTAAGCTGGTCAAATATTATAGCGACTATTGTTCTAGATACGGGAACTTTGGGTACAAATGTATCTGTTTATGCGGATTATTTATAAATAATTAAGTTATTATTAAAATGTTTCGTTTCGTTGGAGATTTCCTTATGATAGGTTTTTAATAAGTTCCTGCGGTTTACCTCTACGACCGTTAGCGATTGAAGTTTGATATGAAAGTTATCAGCATAGTTATATGTTTAGAAAGTTATCTTAATACAAAAAGGCTTTGCTTAATTTGGGACTATATAATGCTCTGTTATCCGTCCAGAAATCACATATTATTATAGCATTCGCCGGATGTCCGAACGAGTCAATCGCACCGATAAATTATGCGCGGATTTGACCGGTTAATAAGCCACGAAATCAATTAAATCCGGACGCGGATCATACACGATGGGCGGATTTGGCCGTTGCGGCATTCCGGACAGTTTATAACGCATACCAGTATTATGCTTTATACGTATTGATTTATCGCATTGTTCTTTCTGATGCGAAATAGATAGAATAGTCTTACTTATATAATGATTGTTTAGATACGTCGGGATATGATGGGTTTACTTTTTTATACTAATAAATAATGAATAAACGTCAACAAGATAAATCAGATAAGACGTATCGTGCGTTCAATGCGTGCGTTAATTTCAAGTAAACTTCAAACAATTGTAAGTATTGAAAATGGCAATACAGTTAGTGCCTCCGTAGCGGTATGCGCGTGTGCTTTAGAATCCTGCGGGGACTCAACAAATTTTCTAAGTTGTCTCCTAGTTGGTTAGGGCAATTTGGGTCGATCACCCAATTGTCTGAAAAGTAAGATGAATCATTTGTCGGATGGGAATGTAAAAAGTCGGTCCACCCACCAACCCGCATTGGACCAGCGTGGTGGGATAAGGTCCAAAACCCTAATTGAAGGGTGTATTAGGGAGGCCTATGTCAGCAGTGGACTATCATGCTGATGATGATAATGATGATGACGATGAATACAGTTAGTGAAGCATTAGATAGATACATAACATGAAGTATATTACGCAAAATTAGATTTATAATACATGTAAACAAAGTATTTCGTGGCAAAAAATGTCAACACAAATCCCGCCGTTTATTACAACGCCGCTTCTTTGCTATAGGTAATTAAAAACATTAAGATCAAAACGACCTATAACAACTGAAAAAGGAAAAAACAAAAATGCATAAGCCTTTATAAAAGGGTCCAAAACTCATGACAGATACATAACGCAATTCGTTCCGAAATTATTTAATCGACTAAAAAAGCCACCATGAATTTCTATTCAGCCACCACACACGTAAATGACGCTAATAAATGACTGCCGCTAAAGCCATGAACATCTGCATGATATCCCCCGGGAACTCTCCGGGGCCGTAATGGACGATTTGATGTATTGGTCCCAGAGCGATTATGGGGACAAACATATCGGATTTGACCCCAAATGGGTTATTCGAAACGAGATTTTTTTCAATTGAGACCGAGTTCCCGTGGGGTGGGGTCGAATATAGTGTTGTATATATGTCAAAAGTGTTGTATAGAACATGAGAATTGAAAACAATATACAAAACATATAAATTACGAAGAAGTAATAACGTACTGTTGTTTTAATATAGAATATACGTTGTGTCTATAACTACGTTATGCTTCCTAAAATATATTAACATAGAGGTAAACGAACGGCATGTTTATCAAACGTTTCGTAAAAAGGCTATGTCTATTATGGGACTTTCAGGCCCTACAATACGATTTAGGAAACTATACAAATTCGGAATATATAACGGCCGTTGACTTACGAAAAAAAGACATTGTTTTGCGTGGCGCAAGATAACAATTATATTACTACGACCCATATCAGAGGTAAGTATCATAATCATCATCATCAGCCTTTAGCAGTCCACTGCTGGACATAGACTTTATTTAACGAAAGGCAAGACTGTGTCTGTTGCCACGAGTTGCTCAAAATTGCCACGCTGAGCACGCGGATTGGCAATTGTACAATTGCACTTGCAACGGCGTAGACATAACTACAACATAGCATTTATGTAAGCAAAGTTAATTCAAACACTGATAGCTTTAATATTAAACGTTATATAAAACGATAATCAATTTTAAACAGTCTTTTCAATTCCAAAACCGAGCACGTATCCCCGAATCAGAACTCTATCGAATTGCTTATGTTGTACAAAACAGTTATAATGTTTATCACAACATAAATAATGTTTATTCGCATTTTAATCAAAATTAAAGACCTACAGAGACCATCGAATAAGGGTCAAAGGGTTTACGATTTAATCCATTGTGCGTTGTTAACATTTTTTGTGCTCGAATGCAAATTAGGGGTTGGATTTTTCGGGCACGTCGACACTTTACTGGGCATTATAATGTACAGATCCCCTTAGATTTAAATGGCGGATAGGCCTTATGATATTATGTTACGTTTTAATTGCTATTTATGCCTTTTTCAGCCCCGTTTCGACTTATTTACTTAATATGTAGGGCGAGAAAAAATATCAACGGTTTTAAGCGAGACGGGCTTGTTTACTTTTATTGCTTGTTACGGCAGTTTCAGAGCAATGTGGGTAAGTAAGTCTTTTTATATTATTAAAATAAAGTTAGTTCCCTACAATAGTATTAATAATGGACTTGCTTTTTAGACATAAATCAAAGGAAGATGTCGCTACGGTAAAGATGAATTCCTAGCCACAAGAAATACCATGTATAATTTTAAATAAAATACGTTTCATAGTTACAAAAGCAAATAATCAAAATCAATTAAGCACCAATGAAATAAAGTTATCACACGTAAGTCAATAAAAGCGTCACAGCTACTGTAAAATAAATATAATAAAAAAAAACTGTTGTCAACTCCCGCCAAATAGAACAGCCATTTGTCAACACGTTCCGTTTAACGGAACGCCGTTGAACGAAATCATTTTGAATTTGTAGACGGAATTCAAACGGCAGGTGTCGCCAACATTCGGGCAGATGTCGCGCGAAAAATGTAATGGAAATACGGAAAAACTGTTTCGGATTAATGGACGGATGGCGTTGGTCCATTTTGAACATTGGAACAATATGGAGCGTGAAATGAAATATACATCGAATCCGTATTGATTAAATACCTATAATAATCGGAGATAGAAATTTTTCTGTCTTTCTATTAGTCACAATCCAAGATATCATCAAGTCGGCTTCTAATATATTTACCTAAATAACTGGTTATACGCAGAGCCTCTGGCAGATGACTGCTTCAGCAAAGGTAAGGTGATTGGATAACTTTCTTTGACTTCGATATTCATATCAAAACTTTAACCATTACTTTACTACTTGAAGTTCTAATGGTAAACGAAACATGTTAGTCTCTCTTCTAAAATAAAAAGATCATCATCAGCCTGTGATAGTATGATAATGTAAAATAATAATAATAAAATTTTCATTTCATCTTTGCGTATTTTATCAATCAATTACACAGTACGTTTGACATATAGTTATCAATAACGTTCATCTCAGCACAGAGACACACCTGAAATGAACGTTAGCAAAAGTTAATGGCATTGAAAGCGTTATTGACTGATATCATATCGAACTATAACATTACTAACTTGGTTTTACGCCAACCATCTGACGTGACTAATATCCGACGTTTATTGTCTCGAAATCAGTCTATCATTAGCGCTATAGTTATAAGTAAACAGTAATTAATATATTTATCTTTCTTTTTAGTATATGTCATAATACGCTTCGACATAGAGAGTGATGAACGTCATCGCGTAAGTAACAACCTAAGCATAACGTTTCTTAAAAGACACTGGACATGAAAGCGTTATTGCATAACTCGATAACATACAACATTTTGAACCAGACAATGTCCGACGTTACCTTTCATTCTGAAACATCGTAGGTTTCTTAACGTTAAAACTTTTGAACTGTTATCAGATAAGCTGACTCAGGACAGAGAAGAATAACTGCCATAAATTCTTTCTGCTACAGACTATAACTAAAATAATCTTTGTAAAACCATTTATTCTAACAGGAAGCCCTTAACTTCGGAAGTAGCAATAAACAGACAATCAAGAGAACGCTATCTCTCTTATAAAGTCTTAACTATTAGCTGTTTTTTTATAAAAGAAAATGCAAAACTTCAAAATATTGAACAACGGTCCAATCTAACCCATCTAATATAGTTATTATGATTAAGTGAACGGATTGAGTTTCGTCTGCAATGTGTGGAATTATCGTATTACAGTTTGCACCGAATGTTACGTTCCAAATGGTATTGATTGGATAATGATTAAGTAACATTAATGATCTTATTTGCAAATACTTTCGCATTATGTAAAGGAAGCAGTGAAATTTGTAATCATATTTAGGCTGAATCGCGTATCATATTTCAAAATAGGTAGAAATAGGTATATTTTCATTCGGCATCATTCGAAAAAATATGCCCTTTCTTTGTGATTAAATTTCATTTGGAAAATAAATAGGTTCAATGGCGGATACGAAAATTGCACAAGTAAACAACCCTGATAACATTTTATAAACATATAGCCTGGTAATCGGCCACAAATAGTAATTTTTTTTAAACTTAATTTGATGCACAAATTTATATACGTGATTATCTTTAGTCTCACTATAATGAAATCTAAAAAGTCGTCAAATGTACTAAATTTTAAGTAATTTATAAATCGTCTTACGCCAATATCAACACAGAATGAAAACATATATAAATTGGATCGATTGTCGATAAACATGCGACTTGTGGATGTTTCTAACATTTACAGAATGTATCTATAAAGAAGCAACAATGCCCGACATAACGTTAACAGCACACCCGAAAGTCTTTCTCGATCTTTATAGGAAAACCAATAAAAGTATAAAGGAATAAGGTCGGAGTCGCATCGGACAATGGGCCGAATCAAGGCGGAGGTCGGGCGCGAGGATAATGGAATTTTAGAGGAGTTTTTCATTATAAATGTAATGTGCACGACACCTTGGCCGGTGACGCCATCTTGCGGGTGTTTTATGACATTTCACAGCTTTTAAGGTTTAATACGCGGGTATTTTAAATGCGAACGTGAGGTGGCGTTTGAAGTCATGCAACGAGTAATAAATGGTGCTTAGTGTTATTTATTTACACATTAATCAGTCAGTCTTTAAGCCTTGGTCTAACTTTATGGTGTATGCTGAGGTTGTCAGCTTAGCGACGTATGATGCTATCAAGTTGCCACTTTTATAGTGTAATAAAAATGCTTAATATATGCTATTAACTATATATATATAAGCCATAACTTTGATAGACCTGTCCTGTAATTAAATAATTTTGTAGACAATGGAGTGCTTTACTAATCGTCGTTCGTTTAAAACTTTTACTACAGCGTTGCCTTGTATTAAGATTTATCTTTGGCTTAAAATCTATTAAAATTACAGAACGTATGACCAAATATAATGTTTACTCAACAGATGAATTACGTAATAGTGGCATAAAGAAAACGCTAGAAAAACGTATACAACGAGGCAATAACGTTTACATAATGATGTTTATTCGTTTTCCTTTCAAGAGGACGTTAAAGTTTAATTAAAATTTTGCAACGCAATTAGATTATAATAAGCCGTTACGTAAACGGCAAATAAGCCCAGGAAAATACAAAAATTACGCGATCATCCCCTTTTGAAAATAATATAGTAATTGATTCTACGGCTACGACTTGGAGAACATCATTATTATAAGTTATTCCGATATAATAGCTCTGTTACTGTAATGATTCATTAACATCCGTCTAGCAGTTCTTGAGTAAAACAGTGACAAACATTCATCCTTTCAAAGTTTCGGATTTATTATATTAGTAGGATAGAATACATGTCGCTATATGTGCTTGCCCCTACATGTTACAACCTTCTTATCATAATTCGATGTAGGTCGGGCTAACACTAGTGTAATACCATAATCCGATAAACATAATACGAAGTTATATTTAACCGCGTGTTTAGAAAAACGTGGTTTATTTTTTTTATATTTAGTGAACATCTTTAAAAATGTTACTAATTCCTTCATTTATGAGAACTACATATAGAATAAAAGAACTTAAAGGGTTTTCTCGGATTTATTTACAAATACTAGCTCTTCTTTATTCTAACTACTGTTGGAAGGTATCATGGTGTTGGTTTTTTATAAACTTTCAATCGAAGTGTAACTAACAATATATTGCAGGCAATTAACATTTTTATGCTCAATTAATATCCGTATAATTTTTGAAAATTTTTTTTAAGGTAGTCAAATTACAAAGAAATATACTATTTGCAAAGGAATGAAAAAAGGCTCCAGGTCTAATATACAAAAGAAAGCGTTTAGAAGCGAAGTAGATTTATAAGAGACGGATCCAAAAATTTAGTCTCTTTGATATTTTAAATACAACCAAGAAAGTTAACATTGGATTTCCTTCAGATGTAAAGGTAGCTCAACGGCTAACGTTGTCACACATAGAGCGGAGCGTAATCGATAATTTTTAGTCGCACAATCCTTTCCAGGACAACGAACGTCAATAAAAGCTATGGAAACGGCAAACAATCGACTCGCAAAAATGTAAGCGTTTTTAGTACATTTCTTTCAAAACGCTCGCTACCGAACGAGAGCGTGCACAATCAATCATCGCCCATCATCCATCAGGCGTTCAACAAGTAAAAACAAAAACCGAATCGGGCCAGCCCTGTCTGTCGCGTAATAAAGCAACACTCGTGGCTATACAAATGAACGCGCGTGTGTGCGCAATCGCCCACCGTTTGCCGTCAATGTGTGCGTGCGAAAGCGTGTCGTGTACGTGTGTGCGTGCTAGGGCTGGCAGATGTGCTGCCACGCAGCTGTCGATGTGTTCCCCCCTCGTTGTAATTTAAATTACAATGTGTATAATATAGCACGCGCTTTGCTTTTACTGAATAATACGTTATTATTACACGGGCGGTTTTTTTCGAGTTGTGTTATTATGTTTCGGATACACAGTTGCTATGTCACCGCGTTTCATTGTACGCTTGAGTAACGTCGGAAATTCCGACTATTATAATTTTTAACGACATAAAAAGTAACAGCTACTAATAATTACTGACGCATATTAAAATTTCCGAGACTCGCACTACAATGGTTTTTAACGTTTATTACCCTAGCAAATTATAGTATGTTTGGTTCACGTATACACCAGCGTGGAAAATATAGTAAAGGAACATTTTCTGACGGCAAAAAACACGTCCCATTCGAGAGTTATGCAAACATTTAGCCTACGGGATCCATACGTAAACATATCAAATCTTTCAGGCGGAGTTTCGCCCAGAGAGGTACGTCTTGTTTCTTTGTACTGTACGATATATTGCGCCGCTTCGGATTGATGTATGGGGCGCTGGGTGAACTCGGCCGGTATAAATTTTATTAATGTTGCCACTGTTTCACGCGTGCATCGCATAATTCACTGTCCGAAATCAACTTCGCCGAAGCCTTAAGGGCCTTAGGCGAAGTCATCCCGACAGTTGACTGGGAAATCTTACAGAATGTTCTCGTAAATATGCGTAGAGTTTTCGCATGTATATTTAGTGGATAACTAGCGACTGAAGTCATAGGAGCAATGCTAATAGAAAATATAACTACAATATTAGGTGTTATTCATATAAACCTTCCTCTTCTATCACTCTATCTATTAAAACCGCATAGAAATCCGTTGCGTAGTTTGAACATAGGTATATAGGGACAGAGGAAGCGACTTTGTTTTATACAATGTAGTTATGTTAATTTAGGATTGATTGCTTTTAATACGGTTTGCAATCGTTGTTGCTGTTTTGGCTTTACTATAAACAAATTAAGAAAAAAAAAACTACTTTCTATTAAACATCATTTTATTGTATCTATTCTATGCAGTATAAGTAGTTAATAGAGAAAATTATGCCCTAAAGTAATGGAAGATAACAGGGCAAGTATTTCCTTATTAACTGAGTATCTTAAAATGGATTTAAGCAACTAGATCTATATAAAAAAGAGTTCATACTTATTTTTTTGCAAACTTATTCATGCATACTTATATAGAATACGAAATAGAGAAATTAAATAACTATCGATAGTCCTCGAGCAACGCTATTACAACATTGAGACATACCCCAAAACGATTCCCCACAATGGGCTCCGTCGATATAACGAAATAATTCTGACTGTTTGTTCAACGGGACCATTTTGACGCGTACACAATCGTGAGGATTGATTGCCTAGCACTGTTAAGGTGCGGATACACTCGCTGAATTGGTCCTGTGTAATATTCGTACAAATAGATTCGCATAGAGTAAACAGAACAACGATTAGTTCATGAGCTATTCTGTTCTATCGCTTGAGTATCCGCATGTTGATGGTTCGTATATGAAATTATAGTGGTTTAGTCCATTTGACGAATCTTTGCTGTTTTTATCAATTATGAGAATGGGAATGGATTAATTATATCTAATATGGATCTCATGGAAATTGCCTTGGTTTCAAAATAAATTATTGAGTGAAGTCTAGACATATGGTAAACAAAGGAATAAGGTATTAAAGTGTTTCAAAAATCCTCAAGTTACTTTTTATATGTTTTACGGTTTAATTATAATTTAACTACAATTGAGTTTTCAATTCAATACTCTTCGTGTGTCAATATCGAAATGTTTACTATATCAATCGACCAAAAGCAAAAGAAACAAATTTTACGTTAATCTCGTAGAATATCTTTTCACATTAACTACAAAATCTTCTATAATAAAGCTGCATAAACAAAATAAATATAAAAACGTACTGAGAACAAATTAAAAAATATAATCTGTCAACGAAACGAGTTTGGGGATTAACAAATGCATTGTGCCCTCAATACTGACGCATCGTTCCTAGGCTTCAAAAGAGGGATGCCGGATAAACTATATACTTTCTATTTGACCGCCATGTATCGCAAATTCAAACAGGGGCGCCCCCTGGGCAATGACGAAACGCTAAGTCCCAGATAATACGTATAGATAGAATGATGTACACGTGTTCTAAAACTAGGGGTGGCGCGGGTCGCACCCTATATCAAGTTTCAGTCGATATTACGTGTGCTGTCGACAGCCAGAGCTATGTACATTATTCTTTTACCGTTTTCGTTTGTTTTGGAAAGTAATTACGTGCTGTCAAGTTTTTTTTTATTTCAATCGAAGGGAGAACAGCAGCCACCTGATGAAATGTGGTCACAGCGGGACCATCATTTTTATACGTTTGTAAGGAACAGACTTTTTTGAAAGTATGATAAGATAACCCTGAAAATGTTGTTATTTTTTTACCGATATCAAAGGCAGTGAAGCAGTCGGGCCACCTGATGGTAACTTGTCACGGACAACACTATTATTTATACGATTGTAGGTAACAGACTTTTTTAGAGTATGAAAAGACTAACATACATAATCCCGAAAATGCCGTAATCCTTTTTATCGATAACAAAGACAGTGAAGCAGCCGGGCCACCTGATGGAAATGGTACCCGACGTCCATGGATATCGACAATAACAGTAGTATCACCAATGCGCTGCCCACGTGAGACATAGGATGTTACGTCGCGTTTACGCAGCAACTTCACAGGCTACGTTGCCCTCTAAACCGGAACACTGCTTGTCGGCAGAAATGTGAACATTATTTCTATTTTATGCCTCGTTCATCATTCTAAAAGTCAAAGTTGGGACATTTCAATTGATTGAGGTTATATCAGTCGTTTATAAACGTCAATCTACTTCCGATTTAAGTTCAATCTGTCTAAAACAGAAGGCAACAACTTGTTTGGTTTGTTTGTACAACGCATAAATAAAATTCATTAATAGAGCAACTGTCGATGAACTTGCGAGCGAAGAAGAGACATTACTTCCACACATCATGGATCTCGAAGTATGTAATGTTTTACAGAGCACCTACATGTACCACACGTATTTTTCTTCAATGTTGTATTTACTAGCCTACAAATACTTCAATATTATTATGAAATCGCAATAAAAAGCTTTTAGAAAATCAAAAACTATCCTTCGGTTGGAGACAAAGTCAATGTCCATGGTGTTATGCAGACAATTTAACAGTAAAACTCTTTTTAATACATAAAAGTTATATAATTTTCATGACAAATTGGTACACTTAAGATTTTGTAATTGACAATGGATGTCACACTTATTGTTGACAACCTAAAGATAATTATTGTTTACAATGTTATGAGATTTATTCCTATATTAAAACACGAGTAAGCGATATTTCTATATTCATTATTTAGGACCAACACTTAGTTACGTGCTGCGTAAGTGAAAAACTTAACGCTATTATTCTTCCATTTACCGAGCTGGAGAGTTGTTCAGGGACTTTATAACGTAATTATTTTTCAATTTGACGGTACACTACGTTGAAATAAGTTTATTGACGCCTTGTATAGATAATATTATCTATACAAATGAATAATATTGGAGTGTCAATATGTAACATTAAAATAACCGATTTAAATGAATGCATTATTATATATATATATATACACGGTACATATAATATAACAACGTTTTTAAAATATGTCTGTCTGTCTATTTGTTTTGACTAATATTTGAAACGGCTGGTATCGGACCAGCCGTTTCGAATACAAGGAACTTTCACTGAAAAATAGCCGAGGTAACTGGGAGTAACATAGGCTACCTATTTATATATATATATAACATGTGATGAAACTGATTTTTATAAAAGCATATGTCCACACATCCAGATATATGTTTGTATGTTTTAGTATGATTTCCACGCATAATTAGCATCAATTTACACTGTGTTAGCAACTATCAACAATTGCAAAGATATACATAACGGATTTTGAAGATGTTAATTTAAGTTTAAATAAATGTTTGATAGCAGGCAGAGATCATTCACCTGATGACGAATCAATGTCGCATCATTAGTTTAACAAAGCAGTAGTGTAGAGTGAGTATTAAAGCAAATTCGATTAAATGTGCTCATACCTAACCTATATACATACTTATCTACATTATTTTAAATGATTGTTGTTACTTTTGTAAATAATCTATAAACACTTTTTCTTAATATACTTTTTACTACAGAGCATTCATACTATAGCAGTAAGTAAGTCATGAAAAATAAAACATATCTTATCTTAATATATATAAATCTCGTGTCACGATATTTGTTCGGAATGAACTCTTAAAATACTTAACCAATTTCAAAATATAGTTGCCCACCATGTGCAGTTTAATCCTACTTAAAAGATAGAATAGCTTACATCTTAATTTATAATCGCATTAATGTTTTATAACAATTTATTTTTCTATTATTATTTGATACAAAATGTTTGCTACAAAACGATTGTGACAGTTGGCAATATATATTGATTTGGTTGTGCCTGTCAATAGATGACGCGGTTTAAAACTATAAACTTTTCGTTGATAATAGGAGAAATGGTACAATAAGAAGTAATTAAGCTAAAATTTGATTAATTGATTTTGGTTAGTTTATTTTATAATATTTTCTGTCTATTGATGAAAACAAAAATGCAATTTCATAACGCCGTTATTTTATACCAGGCCATCAATTTTAAAAAAGTAATGAATAATATAATAATAGTAACATAAAATGCGCCAAGAACATAAAATGTATAAATTTGAAAATATTCTGTTTAACCGGTGGTAGGTTTACAGGAACTTTAAATGTTTACAAGAGACCATCTGGTGGTACCACCACGGTGCCTATTTCTGCCGCGAAGCAGTAGTGGAAAACACTGCTGCGTTCCGGTTTGAAGGGCACCGTAGCCATCGTATTTACTGGGTAAACAAGACTTAACACCCTAGTCTCACGGTAGGGCGCGTCGGCGATACCACTGGTATTGTTAACGTCTATGGGTGTCGGTGACCACTTCCCATCAGGTGGCCCGACTGCTCGTCTGCCTGCGTATGCCATAAAAAAAAAACAAAGCAAAATTAATAAAAGTGATGTTCTATCCTATATAAAGGAAATATTTTTGTGACATATTCATAGGCGGATACGATTGAAGGTACTATATATTCATAATTTATTATTTCAAACGATAGTTGTTTCCTTACGCTTGCGACGAATGTAATCAACTTTTGTTATTTGTTTTTTAATAACCATGCAACTAAAACATTAAAATGATGTTTTTGGTGGTAGTGCTCCATATCCATTCGAATTATAATATTTTTAATAGAAAAGTCAGAATTAAATAAACAATCATCATCAGCCTTTGATAGTCCACTGCTGGACATGGGCCTACCCTAATACACCCCTATCCATTAGGCGGTTTTGGACCGTATCCCACCACGCTAGTCCCAATGCGGGTTGGTGGGTGGACCGACTTTTTATGCCCATCCGACGCATGAATCATCTTACTTCTCAGACAATTGGGTGATCGGCCCAAATTAGCCTAACCAACTAGGAAACAACAATTAAAATTTGTTGAGTCCCCGCAGGATTCGAACCCACGACCTCCGGTTTTGAAAACACACGCCTATACCACTAGGCTACGGAGGCAGTTAATAATCCACAATAATTTTTAAAACGAACTCTTTTGTGTAGAATTTTGCAAGATTTCAACATAAGGAACATTTTGATTAATCGTCTTCAGTCGATTTTTATACCACTGCTGTTTTCATTGTATTCAGGTATAATGGTAGCCTGACTGGTAGTATGACTGATATTTTCTTTCCGTTTATCTTAAGCCCTTTAATTGTTTATTACAAAGTAAAATAAGTAAAATCTGGCCGCAGCAACGCGTTGCAGGGTCTGCTAGGAACGTAATAAAACTGAGGAGTCACAAAACCTTCTATTTTGCAAAATTATTGATTGACGTTTGTCAATTATCAACCAGTGGGAGCATTTTTAGTATGACGCCATTATGTTTTTTTAATCTAATCCTATTCCAACAGAGTATCGTCTGTATTATATATATATAACTATATTACAGTGGACATATATACCAAAGCTGTCAAAGCCATAGCTTAAGTAATTCGTTCACTCGAAAATACAGGTATATATTATAGGTATAGGTATATTTACGGGTCTGGAGACCCTTCGGGACCAATTTTCTACACAGTCAGCTATCAGGGACCAAAACACGTCAAACGCAGGCACTCGGGCCGTGGAGTGAATGAGGTTTCTTTTTTACGTGAAATCATTTGGGGCTAGTGCTGTCAAGCTGGTTTGATAGTAAACAATTTTGTTGTAACGCTTCAACTTTTGGATGCTTTTATTAGTATTAGTAATTGTGAAAGTGTAGCGGTTTTAAAAATATCTCACTGGACTAGTTAAACGTTATTTTAGCTGAGGCTCTTTTTACGATTGCATATGTTTACAAGAGCACTGTCTGACTGTACTTAGTGATCTTGAAAGCATGTATGAAAAGTACATTAATTGCGGATACGGTAGCAACTCAAAATATTAACAAAAAAAACTTAACTGTTTAATAAATTGATACATAAGGAGCATAAAGAATTACATCGATACAAACTATACAACAGATTTCATATACATCCAAGATAATTATTCCTGCCGTATCAGCTTAACCAAAACGAGTTTTAACAAAGAGATCAATGTATACATACGGACAGATGGACAGCTTTATATATAGGAGCGTGCCAAAGGGGGACATGTGCATGCCAAATTGCTTTCACCCTTACAATTGCAGTCTTTGACACGTGTCCGGGTTTAACCGTAACAAAGGGTACGATTATTAAACGTGGGGCAGTTTGATGAGTGCATTCGATGGATTGTTCGAGAAATTCTCGTTTATAACGAGGTCTGAGGGACCCCAATGATATTATTATTGATATATTGAGGGTCCGAACCCGACACTTCGTTTGCAGACACATATGTGTATCAGGCGTTAATAATAATACAACATACAATATACCAGTAAGAAGAGAATTCACAAGAGCAAAAGATTAAGTAAAATTTTTCCATAAATCTGTCTATTCGATTTTAACTTTAAGCAAGTTTAATATTGAGAGATATGTGCTTCTAACTCTTCATCAGTTTCATCATCTTCAGCCTTGTGTTAGTCCACTGCTCCCCTAATGCACGCTTTCTCCATTTAGTGGGTTTTTGGACCGTATCCCACCACGCTGGTCCAATGCGGGTTGGTGGGTTAGTTTTAATTCTTTAGTATTTATAAATTACACGTCAAGATTGTAAGCATATCAACGTCGTAACTGACGAAATATGCCTAATTGATTACCAGAGCAAAAAAAGAATCAATATTTTAATCACAACTTTATTATATTTAATTTTGTTATAAATAAAAGAATATATCCTTTATCAGTCTACCCCGTGACCACGGCCGTTGGAAAGTGTTCGAAACGTCGGGAATTTAAAATGTAAAATAAACGCGATAAAATCCGTAAAGTCATTTTATTTAATAATGTATAATATTCGCGCAAGCAAATGATTATATCCTTTATTGTACATATAAACTACGATTATAAATTACAGTTTAATTGTTGTCAGTTACGTTACATTTCTATTTTCTCCTGTAGATATACATTGTTATTAATATAGATATATTCATAGCAATACAGACTAAATGTAAAATAGTTTATATTTTAATGGTATTAACTAATTAAATTAAAACGTTTGTTTAATCCAACAATTGTTTGAATTACGAAGACAAACACAGAATCCGCCATTTTGAAATTGCAAGTCACGTTTGGGCCGCGCTTACAAGTTTTCGGGTAGTTAGTCCAACCCTCCCGTAGCTAGTTAGGGAATTTATGGATTGAATAATGTCAACAGATTAATATTATTAAATGGGGTAAGAATAAATGTAAATATTAAACTCGCTTTGAATTAAATTATTCGTAACCATGGCAACGACCAATCATAGACTGGGAATAATTAAAATTATGAAGCAATCCCGATTCTAACAGCGTTATAAAGTATGCAATAAAGTAAACGCAAACCTATTCATGTATTTAACGCGTAACTAACTATATTTATCAAGTGCAACGTACATACAGCTCGTAAATGATGTGATTTATAAACACGTAAAGATCTCACACCAACCGTAGCTATGCTAAAAGGGCTATAAAAAGCCTAATAAAAACTGTCAAGCGCGAATAAACTCCGAACTTGTATTACCAGGTTTTACCGCACCGACAAAAAAGTGTATGAATTTACCAAGATTTACCAAGAGATATAGCCGGAGTATAAGCTCCTTAGCCATAAATAAACCTTGCACGGCGAAATAGAAAAGGATATAGACTCTTGCAAGGTATTATCGCGGAGAACATTAATTTTCTGCCTACTTAAATTGCGATAACGTGCGGTGCAAGTGAGGAAATTATTGCGTTTTTAAAATAATAACGTTTGAGGCAACCAACAACCCGTATTGGACTAGCGTGGGATACGGTTCAAAAACAATCTAATGGAGAAGGCGTGCATTAGGGGAGAGATTATGTCCAGCAGTGGACTGACACAGGCTAATGATGATGAATGTTTAAGGCAAGTCGATAACTTCATATATAAAAGGAATGAATCAAATTTGTCTAATAGACATCGGGAAAAGAATGAATTATCTCAATATATATACATATGGATGAGTTATCGGTCGCAAACAAAAGTAATTCAAATCTATTCATTATAGAAGTTTACACTGCTTATTGATTGTCAAACTCGCTAATTACGTCATTATATTAATAGAATTAAACTATATTGATGAATTAAATTTATATATCAATAAGATTAATAAAATGATGGTCTACGTTAATAATATTCAAAGGTGTGTGTTAAAATTCTTTGAATCTAAAACAATTTCCTCGTCATTAATGATAAAATTACAGTTATTACATTTAAAATCTAACCACTGAATGTCGTTTAATTAAAATGTTACAGCGATTTTAAGCGCGAGAAATTCACCTTTACGCCATTTTCGAATAAATTCTTCATTCAATGAATAATTAAACATATAATGTATAAGATACTTAAAAGCTTGAATGAATGTAAAATATATACACTCGTTTCGTTCCACTCGTTCGTCTGAATCGCTACGTACATTAAAATCTCAATTAAGCATTCACGTTTTGAATAAGAAATTAAACGAATACGCTCCTTGGAAAACGTAAAATACGGACAAGTGAGAAAATACTTACTTACGAATTATCCTAAAGCGAGTTTATGCGTTTCAGATCTATGTACATTAATTTATAAAATTCTTAAATGCAGGTATAATAAGAGATTAAATATTTAATTAGAAAATAACTCGCGTGTTTATTATTTAGGTTTTTAAACTAACGTTGATGTCCATAAAAATTTGCCTCATTTAAACATCTGATCACGTCAGTATTTTTACTGACATATTATGTTAAAAAATATTTTTGTTTCAGATATACAGTAAGGATAAAAATGTAAATTTTCATGGAAGAATCACTGCATAGTATAAAACAAAGTCGCTTTCTCTGTCCCTATATCCCTATGTATGCTTAAACCTTTTAAACTGCGAAACGGATTTCTATGCGGTTTTTTTTAATAGATAGAGTGACCGAAGAGAAAGGATATGTATAACACGTGCTTAATATTGTAGGTATAGTTCCTATCAGCATAGCTCCCGAAGCAGGAGCGCGTCGCTAGTAGCTAATAAGTATCTATTTAATTCTTATAATGTGAATTGAATGAAGTCTTAAACACAGCCATGTACCCGGCACGAATATATAGTGTTCAATATTTCATCACTTGCACCCCAATCTTTAGTATCCACCTGTCGATTACGCTAAGGATTTCACGGTACACTCCCCGCCTAACCTGTTTTCAGCATATGGAAGAAATTCGCGAAAAGAATATCGTAATTTCCCCTTTTCGTATGGGTTTGGTTTGCCGAAGGCATGAATTATATATCCTTAAACCGTTTGATATTATATGTATCTGTTTGGATTTTATTCAATTGTATTAGTAAGAAAATGTAATTGAAATATTTATGACGTATTCATAATTTTATTCTTTCAATAAATTTGGACCTGCTAATGTTTCCGCTAAAATATATAACTACTTTACAGAAATAAAAAAGAGCCAGCGATAAAAAACCAAATAATTACTAAAAGTTATATTCTCATTGAAAAATTTACATAAGAATAAATTTTAACACCTTCGATTTTCTCTTAAAAGCTTCGAAACTAAGAACGATTATGATCCCCCTTAATATTATTCAGCCTAAAGCCCTGAATTTAAAAGACATCCTAAAATATTCCGAAGCATTTTTATCACGAATATGGGTATAATATCCACTATAACATTTTATTTAACGTCCGCTACATTTACCACGAGCCCATACGGCGAGGCGACATTTAATTTAGTCGAAACATAAAATGCAAATCTCTTTTATTTGGCTCACATTCGTGCTACGTTTCAGTCGGCGACCGGAGTTTGGGTTGACTGTACTTACCTGTAACAAAAAATGAGTAAAATTAGTAATTATATAGAAAAAAAAACGAAACAGTTAATAGACAGAGGCAATAAATAAAACCTGCGTTACCCACCAACCCGCATTGGACCAGCGTGGTGGGATACGGTCCCGAAACCCCCTGATCTATAGGGGTGTATTAGGGAGGCCTATGTCCAGCAGTGGACTATCACAGGCTGCTGATGATGATAAATAAAAAATAACCAATCAGAAAGATTATCAATGGAGTATTATATTACACTTTCTTTATTTATCACAATGATGTATATATAGAAAATGTGACATAATTTGAATTTAAATAAACTAAAAACAATAATGAATACATGTGTTTCGTCTTTATATTAGTACAAAGAAGACTTAAAAAATAAATATTTTACGTACATATATCGATTTTTCGTGATAACTGTAAAAGTTTTATAATTTATTAAAAGCGAAAATAACAGTAAAATTACCAAAATTGGCACTGAAAGCCCTCCCTTTGCCTTCAAAAGGAGTATGGAAAGTTAAAACGCAAAACGAAAAAAAGGTACAGAAAGGTAAGGAAATATCTCGAGTATTTCTTAGCGCCGCCGGCATTAAGGTGCGTATACTAGACGTAACATGTAATATAACATGTTTCATGAACATTCCGTGTAATATGAACGCATGTCTAAACACAGAATTAATCACTCATATACAAGCTATTGTGTAATAATGTATATGTAATAATCACTGTAAAGATTCATCTATTAAAGATTGTGGCTAACATGGATGTACACGTATGTAAGCATGTCTTGATTAATTAACGTCAATCTCAACGACAAGTGACTGTCGACGCTCGCATACGTCGCGGAATACCGACGCTCGCCGACTTTTGTCGGTAATAAGTCATTTATATTTAGGAAATTAGACCTCGAATCTGTAGAAGCTACGTCAAAGTATGGAGGGGTCACTAGACCGGCATCGGCATATTAAAGTAATTAACATAGGCACCATTTCGGATGAACGAGATGTATCATTGACGAAGATCTTGTACCTTAGTTTATAGTACACTAGTCGGTAACTCGCCGTGCGCGAGCAAAAAGAGTATGTTACACCGAACGTTCAGCGAGCAACACCTAACACGCTCGGTTCGCGAGTGCATACGCACCTTTAGCCGAGAACGCGACGGCGCAGTCAATTTCCCTCTACTAACTTATTCGATCAGATTTTCAACTTCACGATAAAAGATCGATGGAGTTTCACTTCGTCTCACGCTTTATACAAAATCATAAGCTTACGGTCGCATAAAAAAGTACGAGAATTCGTAAATCACTTATATTTTCCTTTATAAAAGGGAAAGAGGGGAGAGGAATTTGAAACTCGATTGAATTTTTCGCCAGATCCGAGATTTTATGTAAGAACCCACTAGATATTAGCCGAAAGCCAAGCGAAACAGCAAAATCAAATTAAAGAAGACAAAAGTTGTGCGTTGTGATTTTTTTTTTCTATCTACATCTTAATTCATCTATCTTACCTAAGAAGAAGGATAAAGATGTAGATAAAACCAACGACGAATATGGTGTCTTTAAAAAAAAATCTTCTACGTTTTTAATGTACTTTTTGAGAAGTTAAATTGCCTAATAAAATTTTATACAACTCTTAATTCTCGCTACCTTGTCTCACTTCAACTTCACTTAGATCAATATCACTAGAAATTAAAACAATATCACCATATAATATATAACCATCCCTTCAAAATAGCCGTGGATTCGAACGCGGGATCGACAGCAGCCTAATCCAAAATAGATCGGCACCGAAACCCTTGAGCAATCACATTCCACCGACCGCCGAGGGGTCCCGAATAAAGGGATAGTTCCCTTTTATTACTAGGGATAAAATCTTGATCCGGGAGACGGTTCAATTACTAAATTGCGCGGCGTTAACACTGCCACGTTAATAGAATTGCTTCTTAGATAGGGTTTGAGTAAAAGTGCCATGAATTTGAGATATCTTTTAACGCACGCAAAAACTATTTTAATACGTTTACTGTTTATAAACGTTTTTATATCAAAAATTTGGAGACAGTTGATTGTATTAAGGCTATTTTATACTGAATAGTTTTATTATGTTGGAATAAATATAGCAATGCTTGCAATGAATATATTGCGGCACAAATACTTAATTTATCAATGAATGTTTCTGTAGGCCAGACACTTACACCCATTAGTCTCAAGCTAAGCAAACTTTGTGCTATGGCAACTAGATAACTAACACTTAAATGATCTTTCTTTTCTATCGTAAACAAGTACATAAAGCATACAAAGAAACAAGATGAACTATGTTTATCACACAATTTTCCCTCGGCTTCCAACCTTCTCCCGCAATCAGGATCATCCACCAATTTCATCATCATCAACCACTACTTCAAGACACTCAATTACTTGCTCTAAAACTCAACCCTAGGTTGAGATTGAGAGAAATTGATGAGAATGAATGATAAGAGGAAGTAATAAAATCTATCGCTGCTCGCTCTTTAACATCAAAACGTCGAATATCTACAGAATTTATTTCGTGGAAACGTAAACTTCCGGTCCACAGAGTGGTGCAGCATAAAACGCAAAAACGACACAGTAGTCAACTTATCTGACAGGAAGCAGACCAGACGTCCAATATAAATTGAGCCCGCGGCGGGCCGATGGGGAATATATATAAAATTCCATTCGCGTACTCACCTATTCGGTATACGGGTGGAATAACGAAAGTTGCATGTACTACTTACTTCCTTTACCGAATGATAGAAATATCGATTCTTTTTAAATATATCGATTGGATATGCATTGATCGAATTGATAATATTTGTTTTGCTTAACAACTTTTATGTTTAAGATAAAGACATTAATGCATTAATTTAAAAAATATGAAATATTAAACGCTGAAATTTAATTCGTCCAATACTAGGACTTTCTCCGGATAAAACTTTTCTATGGAATGTTACTAAACCCCACCAGTTTTAGTGTAGACAAATGATAATTACATATTAGCTTTCTCAAAATCACCGATTTTTAATTAAATAAAATTAAACTCAGTCCAATAAAAACCAAAAATAATGTTATATCAACAACGCTTTGCAATATAGAAGAGCTCGTAAGAACATAGAATTAAAGTTCATATTCTTTCAAGCTTTTCTATATAACATTGCCCCGGTTCAATTTGTTCTAAGGTATATTGAACTTTAATCGATTACGCCCCGATTTCAAGTAAACACTGTTTTATTGGGCGAGGTCAGTGTTCCTTTTAGACCTAATGAAATTTCTACTAGAACGCTTACCTAGTTTCAGTCTATAAAAACTAACAAAACTAATGCTTTATTTTGTGTATTGAAACAAACATGTAGAAGGACAAACGCAGTAATATCTAATGATTCAATTCCTGATACAAAAAAAGTTAAAGTTATCTTTAAGGCTTTATATCTTAAATCAGGACCAAAGAAAACATATTTTAAGAGGTCCTTTTCCGAGTTTCAATCACAAAATAGCTATATTTAAAGCAGAAAATTAAACAGTTATGCACACAACAGGTACGCATTTACACATTTAAGTACTCCAAATGGTCCTAACGAGAATCGACATTTGCGAAATTTCAACAGCTCCGTGAACACGCTCAAGTGTAAACGAACTATAATTTCACCTATTTTGACTCGAAATAGATGTTAACATTAACCGGAATCAAAGAGAAGTCATAAAACAATAGAGCTCATAGTGATACAGTAATCACAGCGCCGTTCTAACCGGAACAAGACAGTGATGGCACACAATCAGCCCCACACTATACCTTACTATATCATCGAGACTATCATTCTATAACATACATACATACATCTACAGCCTGTGATAGTCCACTGCAGGACATAGGCCTCCCTAATACACCTCTCATTAAGGGGTTTCATTCTATAATACTAATCACAGCTAACATTTTAGGTAGGTTCTAAGCATTTCAACCACACTCTACGGCACACGGTAATGACGTTTGAATATTTGCAAACTGAACCGAAATAGAAGCACTAGAATCGCACCTGTTGATACGGCGACCCAGATTTCGGATTCGCATTTAGCTGGTCCTTAACGGGGCGTGCTTTTCGTCGTGAACTATATCCGGTATTAGATGTACGGGGAACGTTCGCGATTTAGCCTCTCTCGCCTTTTTTAGTGGATGGTAATTGATGCTTGTTAATAAAACTGGAACGCTTAAGATCCCGCTCGGAGTTAAGCTAGTTTAAGCTTAATAAGAATGTGAAAATTTATGTATGATTTTGCGAAAGGCAGACTTATCGTCATCTAGACATAATGCCTCAATTTACTATTCTGTTGCATACGTGATTAGTATACATGAAAAAATACAGTTTTAAGTACAGATTTTTTTTGTATCGACGTTTCAAAACTTTTTCAGGGTCCATTGGTCCGGTGACCATATAGTACCGTAAAAATTGTATTATTACATACTAGCTGATGCCATCCGTTTTGCTCTCGTTTACGATAAATTTTGCAAAAGCTTGATAAATGATGTTTCCTATGTTTTGTTAGACAACTTAGGTTTTAACAAAACCCGTGAAATAGTTTTTGCATTACATTACAGAACATAAAAACTTTCGCGTTTAATATATTAGTTGGATAATTTTGTCCTAATATTAGCAATAAAATTAAAACAAAATCGGTCCGTGTTGTCACTTTATAAAACCTTTAACTATATTATTGAATGTGTATTAATAATCCCCTTTACTTATTAATTTGCACATTATATTAATAAACGGTTACGTAGCCAATCCCGAAATAGATTTACTTGTTGTACAAAGTTAATTAAACGACAATTGACAATTTGTCAAGTGTGCTTCCATTTGTCTATTGTACCACCCGTGTATTGTAAACTACGGAACAATCGCTAAATCCTTTCGTTTACATTGTTTCAAGCCATTTAAAAGATTGTGTCATTAACTCGTAACAAATATACATGAAATATATATATTCGCAAAGTGGCCGGTGTGGGCTGGATGAGAATAGCCGAATATAGGAAGCCACAGAATATAAAAATAAATGCATGTTTATATCAATCATCTGAAATACACGATGTGCATAGTTGCCAACTAACTGCTAGTGAGTTGGTCCCGAAATATTTAAAGAAGAAAAATTTTTAACAAGAACACACACAAAAGAAAACCGCTACTTGAAATATATCTCAATAATAATTAATATATCAATGTTTTCAGAAACAAATCATCGCAGGAAAATTTTAAGGAAACGACGACAAATTCCAACGCACGAAAATACGTTTCAATTCTTCCTTCTTTTGGGAATCCGGTCGAAAACAAAGCGGCAATGTCAACAACATTAATATCGATTTTACGCGGGAAAGTACATAAAATGGACGCCCGCCACTATAAGGCACTTAATGTGACATACTGCCACAATAGGGGGGGAATATATGACGTCACGTAACTTCCCAGGACTCCGACCAGGAAAAATAATAGAACAACGTAATTATCATTACTTATGTCAGTGTGGGCTGTATACATTTATAAAGGATTTTTTTTATAGAGCTACAAAGATTGTCGGTTAGATTTTACAACTTATTGGCACGGGGCTATAGTCGGTTCGAATCCTGCTGGGATTATTGTATTTTAGACTTGGGTTTCGATTGATATTGTAAAATTACTATTTCTTGACAGTCACATTTGTATAACACAGTTGCAATGTTAACTGTAATATTACGAACTATCGATTATTTTGTTTCCCATTAGTTTCTAGTCTTATTGACTTGCGACAAAGTCTGTTTGCTTCGATTAATTATAAATATATGGATACAGTCCAAAGCTCCCTAATGGATAGGGGTGTATTAGGGAAGGCCTATGACCAGCAGTGGACTAACACGGGCTGATTATGATGATGAAATATATGTTACGCACACTAAGTACTATAACAGTTTTAGTAAACAGTTAATTTTACGAAGCATACAAGCTAAAATAAACAACTAAGGAATGAAATGAATATAAAATATTAAAAAAAACATACCTATATTTATGTATTTATTACCAACTTCACTTTACATTTATTTTCAGTGAAACATTTTCGTTATCATAACATCGGAACATTTTCCATAAAAGCTAAAGATTTGGGTCATTCGCCTCTTATCGGACTCCTACGGGGTGGAACAAACAGACTACTTGTTGCGACCGTTGTTATATTTAGATTCGGTTGCCATGAAGATGTAAGGAAAACTAGGGTGATATCTGTCAACACGATGTCGCCACCGGAAAATGATTTGATATACGTTGATAACGTATTTATATAATTATGTTGCGTAAGTACGTAAATGGAGAGGAAAAACCAAAACAGCTTTTTCATCGGTTACTAGATTTTATACTGTAAATTTATTTCTTTATGTGAAATAGAGTCGTATCTCTAATATTATATCAACCCCTTTTTTTTACTTGGAAAAGGACTAATCTACAACTTCTAGCGAAAAAGTTTCCACCAACGAATCGAAGAAAATTAATATTGTAACGTACAACGACACTACTAACATCCGCCAAACTGTGGCTTAGCAGAAGTGGTCTTAAGATAGATGTAAAAAAAGTAATACCACAGAAGTGGCGTCCCACGTACGACGTTGTCATAACTTGACTGTCACTAAGTGATTGATATCTCATCATCTCATCCCCTTCAAATCAGCCTAGAATAGTCCACAGCTGGGCATAGGCCTTCCCCATGAGCTGGCAAGAAGTACGATCCCGCGCCACCTGCATCCACCGACTTCCATCCTCCATATCGTGGGGAGTCGACCCACACTGAGATGACCAGTACGAGGCTGCCACTGGAGAACCTTTCTTCCCCGTCGGTTATCGATGACATGATTGTCATCTCAGTGGCAATTACTAAACATGTTGCCATGCGTTGCTTTCTTTACATTTCCTCCATGTCCGAACTGGCTCAATGTTGGTAAATAATTTGACAATATACCTCAGTATGAGACATTTATAAGACAGAACGATTGAACTTAAATTAAACAGGATAGGTTAGATGAGTCGCAAATAGTCAATAATCTACTTATTGGCTAGTACAAGGCACAAAGTGTCAAAATGGTTACTTTGTAAGGTGGTACAAATAACAATAGCTTATTTTCTAGACAGAATTGAATGAGTACGGATTAGTAATGATGCATACAAAATTTCAGTTATCGTTAATTGCATGTTTTTACTTTTGATAACAAATTAAGTTTTTTAATACGTACATTATTACCTTTTTAATCATTACCACAAATAATAATTAAATCTCAAAATATCTTAAGAAAACAAATTCGATATTTTGTCATTGTCAAATTGTTATCATTATTAATAAAAACAATTTAAAGATGTTTGTAATTAAATGGTTAAAAAATTATATTTATTAGACCAATTGTTTTCGTGTGGGTGTTATTATGAATATGTGAATCATAACACATCGTAGATAATCGAATAGGATAAATCGATGTCGTGACGCATTATCTGAGAAATATCGATTCAGGCTCCATTGATTCTAGCGTCGGATCAAATGGCGCAGAAAACGGTCCGACTGATAAATTATTGCGGAACTAAGAAGGGTCGGGAGTTCGATGGAATTGTGAATAGAAAACTTTAAATTCAGATTTTATATGCGTAGCTTTATAGTTTTTAAACATATGACTTTACTTTTGGAATCATCAAAAGGATCTACAACGTTAAACAATATGAATTGAGTTTAGGTTAATATATTAATTGTTAATTATGATTAAGAATTATGTTAAGAGGGATTTAATTAAAGTTTATAAATCATAACGTAACTAATGAAATGTTAATCAGTTTTAACGTAGGTAATACGTTTTCTAGAAAAAAAACGTAATTTTTCACAGTACTTCACGTAACTCCGTAAAACATTTATAGCTCTATAACAAACCACAAAAGACAAAAGACACGTCAAAATCTTCTACCGCAAAAATGTAGATATTTACAATTCATATTCTATGGAAGTTTCACAAAGATATAGGCTAAAAATATCTAAAAAAAGAGAATATAAAGTGATTCCCCGCAAAGTTTAACATCCAATGCAATTTGAAAAGAGCATTGAAAAAAGTTTCGGGCCCCGATCGAAGCTGCCACGGGCAGGCACCAAAATTGAACGGCCACAGCTTTACACGTGGAATGTTCAATAATAGGGATGTAACGAGAAATTCTGACGTGGATTTCATAAGACAAACGAATAAAGAAATATTTGTTCTCTTTTTACAAACGGCTAGTTTTTAGTATATAATATGTAAATACTACTAGCAACCCCCCTTGTAGTTGGAATTTCCTTAAAATCCTAGCATGACTTAGGCGAAAGGAATATTCCTACCAAATTTCAAGTCACTACGCTTTATGGTTCCAGAGATATCGTGATGAGTCAATATATCGGTGGGAATCTCTTTTATATACATAGATTTCTGTTGTGAACTAAATTTAAAAAAGAAACTCAGCTAAGTGTTAATATAATTAAAAAAAGATAAAATAGTAGCTTCGTATTATAAATCTGTCTTAAAAAGTGCGAACATATAAATAGTATAGTAATATAGTTATATTTATAAGCGAACAAGTACGTCTCCGCTCAGCCCTTTCCTTTTCTTCTCGAAACAGTAATTAATGAACTCGTAAATACTCTGGTCGCGTATTAACCAAAATGGCACTGAGCTCTATCGCTTTAGCGTATTAAGCACTGTCAAATATAAAACAAAGTATTTTTGTGTTAAACATCTCGTATTAATACACATTTCGATGTTACAAAAAGTTTCATTCATTGCTTCTAATATCGTACTAATTTAAAGTGTTATCAAGTTTGTGTTGTATATTAATTTTATCTCATTATTATTATTAGTCTCAGCCTGTGATAGTCCAATGCTGGACATAGGCCTTTTCTAACACACCCCGCTTTCGATCTTCGGCTATTCGCAATCAGTTCACACCGGCCACTTTGCGAATGTCGTCACATATCTTGCCATTAATTTTATTGACTTGTTAGATATTAAGGTGTAACTAATATTTAGCAAAAATTTACCCACAAAACTTACAAAATAATGTAACAAACATTGTCCATATTCTCAAATTATTAGAAGAACAAATTGTATTCTTACCTCTGTATCATAATCATCAACATTCATTTACATCATATTTAAAACGAGACCACTGTTACCAAATATTCACACAAAACCAACCCATCACAAGACACTAGTGCCCATTACTTCATTATAATCTATTCATATATAATATTTATTCCATTTAAAGTAGTAACAATTTAAAATCAAAACATTTGAACCCAAAGATCGTTATAGCTTCACCAGGGGGAGGCCAACTTGCCCCGGACGCGGTCGGAAGTCACGACGCTCTACGTGGCATGATTTAAATACCTCGTCGGCCGCCATCTTCTATCTGGCATCTGTTACGTGAGGGAACGACTGAGAGGTCATAGTCGTACACGAGTCGAGCTCGGTATAGTCGTTTCATTTACGTAATGGGCCGTGTGAAAAGTCAAATTATCGTTTTATAACTATTTGAACACTGATTTTACCAAAACAGTCGGTTTGACTGGTTTTATTTGGAAATTTACATTTGAAAACAAATAAAAAGTGTTGAATAAATGTTCAACTAAAACATTTATAATTTCAACCAACTGCTATATATACATAAATTGGACTTTTGTAGCTCTCCTTATATTTTACGCAATTTGATACTTGAGTTCATCATCATCGCCAGCCTGTGTTAGTCCACTGCTGGACATGGGCCTTCCCTTAAGCACACCTTCTCCGTTTGGGGGTTTTTGGACCGTATACCCGCACGCTGGTCCAATGTGGGCTAGTAGGTAGACCGAGTTTTACATGCCCAAACTTAACTTCATCATAAATAAACTCTATTCATCTATGTCATTTTGGTGATTGTCTTATAAGGTAACTTAATCACGGTTATAAAAGTGAAAAATGGTACACCATCTAGGTGTCACACACTATCTTGAACTTTAGAAAACAAATTATATTTTATTTTTCGCAAACAATTTAGGCAAAAGGATCCAGACGATTTTATCCTAATCACGTTACAACTCAATCGCTAGCGACAAATGCGAGAACGGAACACGATCACAATCTCATTGACGGATTCAACAAACGCCGTGATTAAATAACGCCCTGTCTAAATTTCGACTCCGTTTAATAAATTACAAAAGGGGTCCTAAATGGAATGATTACGCAATTGTGCCAGTGGTCCTTTAATTTGAGACAACTCCGGGGCCATAATTGCACTGCCAATGCGGGGTATGAAACGCTAGAATGGTCTCAAACAACGGTTACCGGCTGACGGTATTATAATATTATGAAAATACAATTCGTTCCTTTTAATTACAGACTGCGAAGAGAATATTATTCCGTTTCGTTTGTTTGAAACCAAATGTACGATGTAAAACAGCGCCATCTGTATTATATTTACATAAAACATAACTTAGGACATGGCAACTACGTGATAACAGATGGCGCTAAATGTCACAAATCATAGCTGTATACGGAATAAATAAATTATAATAAATTTTCTTTATTGCTATAAACTATTAATAAAACTCGATACACTAAAGCAACATCAAAATCTTTATAAATTACATCCAAAAAAAGCTTCAATATAATTTGCGTTAGAACAATGACATATCAAATACCTTCTAATGCAATAAAATTATGTAAATCCAGCGGCAACAGTCGCCGTAGTTATCTAACTAACGGCCAGGGCTGTCACGCGAAGTATACCAGGGTTGTGGCTTTAACAATTTTTTTTCTAGTTCTAAGCTAGATAAAGAGTAAATAGGCCTACCCTTTTAACAGGCGGGCGTCATTAATTTTACAGCGTCTAAACACGAAAACGTTGCGGTGGGGTTCAGTTATTTATGAGTCCGGTCGGTTTTATTGGACGTTTTTATGTCGGCTCGGTTAATTTTATAATGGCGTATAAAAATTGTGCCATAACACACATAAGAAGGCTGTGAGCAAGCGATTTGGTGGGTTGCCAGCGATTGTGTTGTTATTAGGTGTCGGTGGAAACTTTGCTTGGAATTACATCTAAGTACGTATCTTTATCATGTTAGTTTAATTTAAATCCGTAAAGTGGGAGTTCCTTTTTTATAGAGTTAAATTAGTTCAGTCACAGTCACCAAAATAAACATATACACATATATTATTTCATTCTTGGAATGCTGTCTACCCGTGACACGCCGCTGAAAGTGTTCGAAACATCGAGAATTTAAAATGGAAAATAAACGCGATAAAATGTAAATTCATTTTATTTAATAAATATAATATATAATAGCTGTTACCCCTTACTTGTCCGCGTGGAAAGATAATGACGAGTGTATCGAACATTGTAGTATAATATAAATGAGTTATTATCATTCAGGTCTCATCAGTTTATGTTTTTCGACTATGACGAATTTTCACCATCAGCTTTGGATTCCACTACGGACTAGCTCTTACGCTGACTCCATTTTTAGGACATTTTTGGACCGTATCCCACCACGCTGTTCCAATGCAGGTTGGCGGGTGGACCGACTTTTTACATGCCCATCCGACGCATGGATCATCTTAATTTTCACGCAATTGGGCGATCGGCCAAAATTGCCGTAACCAACTAGGAAACAACAATGAAAATTTGCCGTGTCCCCGCAGGATTAGAACCCACGACCGCCGGTTTTGGAAGCACATGCCCTTACCACTAGGCTACAGAAGGTTTTAGAATTTTCATATGGACTAAAGAACTAAAACTAAGTGAATAAACCAAGCATATTGTTTTTAAAGCTGATATTACGAATGATTTAGCCGAATATAACCGACTATTTATTAACCCATGTCGATTTCGTTCAATGGCGCGTTAACCTTCAGGTTTCACACACGATCCGTTCCTATTCATAACATCGGACCCTTGTACGTTTTGTGAGTGTCACAAGTTGCCTTATTACGTATCAATCGGAAAGTGAGATGCGTCAAAAAGGTTTACTCGAACACGTCATACGAGACGCTTGGTAAAATAATATTAAAAAATATAGGTATGTATTATTTATAGTAAAAATAATTTATACATATTTTAGTCAATATTCTATAATTATCCTTTTACGACAAACGACTGAGACGGTTACACAACGTCAAATCGACATTTTTTAAAAAATTAAATTGTTCACAAGTTCACAAACATTCAAAAAGCTAGTTTTGATTATAACTTTTATGCATAATAATAGTTATTTGCTTCGTTTATTTTCATTTTATTTTCATAAAAAACTAATAATAAAAGTTATGATAAAAAATGTATCTCTCTGGTGAACAATTTCATTACTGTCAGTTGCGTTGTTTCTTCCGTCGATATTTCTCTCAAGTTACCAGAGCGTGTCCTATAGTAACTAGATACATAAAATTTTCAATTCTATTACTATTATACATTATCTGTATATGAAAACTAATATATGCATCATAATTACCGTTTTTTCTTTAAGCACTATGCTTATAAAATAACTGTTTTACATCATACAAGAATCCACACCGAAAATCAAAGTCACAAATAACTGCAACTATCGTGTCTCAGAACGTTATTAATAAATAAGAAACGCCATTAAAAGTATTTTAATCTTTTGACATCGCATACAAAATCTTAATCGTTTCACCCATACATAAGAAAGCGTAACATTCAAATTTCTAATCCATTCAAAATGCATGAGATCATACGATATAGGGGCGACAGGTTGGCCACAATGGTGAATTAGAAAACGTCACACAAAGCGTGAGATTGGCTGCATTGGTCACATTCCCAAGGAGTACCGTTTACATCTTAAGGATATGAAAGGGACCATAGACGAGAATCAAGGGGGCATAGACAAAGGCACCTGTGGGAACTGGATAGGGGTCACAGGACAACGACTGTGCATAGATACGGGTAGATTTAACGTATTTCTCTAGTTTATTGCTGTGACCGAATTGAGGGTCTGAAATCCGTTGGCAATTCAATGCGATAATGCAAATGACTGTCTGCAGTTTAATAGACGGGTAATAATAAACTATAAAAACTAGTTTTGACGTATGGGAAACAACAGACAAATTTTAAGTCGGACGGCAAATAGCTAAATATAACTAATATGATAAATTTAAATGTGCTCGTTACGGTTAAACATAAAAACGATAGAACTAAATGAAAAATTCTGATTACACTTAACAACAACATTATAATCAAATGTTTTTTATAAATTTCTCGATGATTAACACAAAATCGTCTTGTCCCAAATTAAACAAAGCTTGTACTGTGGAACTAGACAACTGATAAATACGCTAGTGTTACTTTTCTTTTAACCAAATATTATAATTTTAACAAATACATACAGACATGAGCAAAACTCTATGTTGATCACACAATATTTTTCCCGTGGTGGAAAATCGACAACCTCTGGCGTCACATACCCACTAGGCCAAGAGGGTTGTAATAATAATAATAATATAGTATACACGCTAAATTAACATATACTATATGTTATTGAAGCAATAATTTTAATTAGCATTCAGTTTAGAAAAATACAAAGGTAGAATTTAATCCCATCACATCATAATTCGATGTTACGAAAAAAGTTTTTCTTGTGACGATATCTACTGCTACAAAATGTTTACTTTAATACTAAAGGCATCACTAGTAAATAAACATTTCTCATCTATTTTTAGATAGATTATTAGCACATTGTTTTAGTTGACAAAAAAAATCTATACTTTTACACAAAGTCTACTTCTATGTTTATTAGTAGAATTATTATATTTTAACTGTCCATTATACAATCAATTAACCGTGTTTTTATGAATAAAATACTGTTACAAATGAAAATTGAAATCGTGATGTAAAACTGTACAGAGGGTTTGACGTCAAACAAACTTTTTTTAAGTTTGCCCCACAGAGTTAATTAAAAGTAAGGAACGTGACTGTACAAAAAATACGATTAATTAATCGAGTAAACTTTTACTTTCGTAAAATTGTAACCATTATTGAGCTTGTTAATCAGTTTTAAGGTTGATAGACTTTACAACCCACCAACCCGCATTGGACCAGCGTAGTGGGATGCGGTCCAGAAACCCCCTGATGAAGAAGGCTTGCAGTAGGGCCTTTGTCCAGCAGTGAACTAACACAGGCTGATGATAATGATGAGACTTTCCTTATTCTGCTAATATTATAAATAATTTGAGACAGAGTAGGATGTCCTCAGAAAGCTTATGCAGCAGAATATATGAAGCTTCAATCAATTAAAAAGTCTTACAAAATAATTACTTTTATAATAAAAAATCTAAATTGCATCAATAACATTCTAACTGAAACTTCGGTATTGTGGTTTTTAGTATGGTTTAATACTTCTTTAATTAGAAGATAAGCTCAAATACATTATTTAAACCGCCGCCACCGACCATCAAATATTAACATATATTCCAGACCATATAATCATTATTAAGTTAAAGATGTAACATCGCGTGACGCATATAAGTTTCTGTATGGTAGGTGTAATAACTTTTTATCTATTACTTGTCAAAGATCAAATTATTACATAGTATTCGTGACGTTTTAAAATATAATCATACAAACTGTTATTAATAATTACATACAATCATTTATCATGTTATCATCATCTTCATCATCAGCCCGTGTTAGTCCACTGCTGGACATAGACCTCCGCTAATGCACGCCTATCCATTAGGAGGTTTTTGGTTTGTTGGATCAATGTTATAGTTATACAAAAAGATATAGATTATCATTAAATGAATACAATTGCATTCACTGCGGAACAATAACTACTTTGATAAAATTATACACCTCTCGTGAGGTGTGACTTAACTTAAAATGCCAAGGTTTTGTTAAAGTGCAGATATTGGCATTTTAATAAATAGATACACACTTTTAACGTTCACTTAACGATGGACAATGTAACTCTTCATTACTTTAAACGAATCAAGTTATAATGGAAAAAGCTTTAACATAATGATAAATATCTTACTCGAGTTACCGTTATTATGGATGTTTACATACAACTTCTATTAAATCGAAATCTAGACATTACAATACAAACTACAAATAAATTAATAATTATATAGATAATTAATTAATTCTTTTGCTTCCGCGAATTCTACACAATAATAAATGAATGGACTATGTCGTAGAATTTCCTTTCATTTATTGACTTATAATAATAACTTATAAATGAATTATAAAAATAATTTATTCACGTCTTATATTATAAATACATCATCGACCAAAACAGCAAAATTAAAGCAGAACATTTAAAAAACCACATATTCCACAGATAACTTATAACAAAACTTAGCATATGCATTATTATTATTAAGAAGATTTATCACTTCAGGCCCACTGCTGGGAACGCAGGCGGTCGTTAAGCAGGCATGAGATGGTAAACATTTTTATCGCTTCAAAAACGTTTACGGTCAATGCACCTACGTTCTTGTGTATCTTTCCGAGAAACCGCCGTTGCCTGTGACTCAACTTGGGGTTTGTTAGAAGAGGGGTGAACGGGTTTTGTACGGTAAAAAAAACCATGCAACTACTTTTGTATCATGAAGCTGTAGGTATTATTTCGATCGGAAATGTTTAGGACCGCTTCAAAGTACGTTATTAAAATTAAGTTTTGAAGTACTAATACTTATTTAAAAGTGACTGAAATTGACATGCAATACTTAAAGCGTAGTAAATAATATGTTTTTATAAAATTTTCTCGAATTGATAAAAAAGGCATTATCTACAGCCAGTTATAAAATGTATCATAAATAATCGAAAAATAAAATAACTCATATATCGTAAAACAATATCATTCAAAAGATTATTCGATTAAATTGAATAAAAATTCAAAAATATTTATTTGAACAAGTTTCGAAATTCGAATGCTTCGAAAAAAACTGATGACGTTTTTATAGTGATTGATGGACAGACATGCCATTACTTCGTTAGAGTTTACTAGACATAATAGATTTTTAAAATTCGAATATATTTGTTATAAAAAAAACTTCCACATTATTTACTGCCAGTTATTAGCACAAGTCACGACATGAACATTTGAAAATCGAATATTAGACAATACGAAAATTGTGTATTCGAATGAAGCCATTAACTTCGGACAGGCAAATAAATACTAAGCCATCATTCTTTTTAATTGTGAAGCAATGACTTTTTGAATTTCGAACTCCAATTCTTAATTGTGAACACAGAAAATTGCTAACATGAAGTTCACATTAAAAATATTGAATTAAAGTACTATTGTGAAAGATATAGAATGTAACTATATTTAACATGAAATCATAAACTTTATTTCCGAGTCGCTTAATTAGTTTAAATTATTATGTTAACGCATTTATCTCTGCTTCATCTGCATTTTGCCGCTTTGTCATTGCTCCATCACGAATTGAATAATGAAAACATGATTTAAAAACATAACAAATAAAACCGACTTCAAATAAGCGGATTCTAAAAAATTTTTGATTAATTTACAAAGGCGTCTATACTGTTCAGGCTCAGTATATGTTACATTCGTAAAAATCTATAAAGACTATATAATTACTTGTACAAAGCTATACATGTAAAATGCAACATTCCAAATTTGAAATTTACGAGAAAACACCATTAAAGTTACAAAAAAATAACCAGATATAAATTAGAATGCAACCCTCCAAATTTGAAATTGACGAGAAAAACCATTAACGATTAAAAAATAACCAGGCACAATTTAGAATGCAACCTTCCAAATTTGAAATTTACGAGAAAAAACCATTAAAGTTATAAAAAAATAACCAGATATAAATTAGAATGCAACCTTCCAAATTTGAAATTTACGAGAAAAACCATTAACGATTAAAAAAATAACCAGGCGCAATTTAGAATGCAACCTTCCAAATTTGAAATTTACGAAAAAAACCATTAACGAATAAAAAAATATAACATAAACCTCTTCCTTTCTTCAAGTGTTAGTGACATCCCTAGCGCGTTCAGAGTTCGACGACGGCCCTACACACGAGGAAGTGGACGTAATTAATTTGATTAATCACTGGCTGCGTCTCCGCGGCATTCCGACGATGAGTAATGAAGGACAAGGCGAGACTTCTTCACCGATGGCGTCGATCTGTACTTTGCTGAATGTTAAAGCATTTACGACCTCAAAACCATTGGGAAGCGGACGAGAATCGCGTGTGCACGATTTAAAAAATGACTCAGTGTTAGAAATAATAGAATAGGGTTGTCAACCCCGAGATAGCGCTTTGGTGTGTAAAGGATGAAAAGTAACTTCTTCGAAAGGAATTCGTGGAATTCGTATTAAAACGATTGTTGGAGTGACTGACTTTTAACAAACAAAAGTACTTAAGTTCGCGGAAAAGTTACTATAAAGTGCGAGTTGATTGAGGTTTTGTATTAATGCTGTACATTGACTTTTTAAATTCGTAAAAAAAATCGCTTTTATACAAACAAACCAGACGTCTTTTAATGTATAGTGTAGCCAATTTGATAAATAATTTACGTAAACTAATTATTAACGACACTTTTATAGGTTAGATTCGCATGGATATTATTTATGGCCTCTCCACCAATAAGAATGCTTCTAGCCCCAATAGTATGTGATCTTTAAGCGTTTCTTCTTTATTTATCTATATATATCAATTCAGTCTCATCATCAGCCACTCACATCAGGGTCTCCCCTAATGCACGCCTTCTATTTAAGAGGGTTTTTAGACCGTATCCCACGACGCTGATTCAATGCGATTTGATGGGTGGGATGGACCGACTTTTACATGCCCATCCGACAATTGGGTGGTCCGCCCAAATTGTCCTAATGAACCAAAAACCAACGACAACACAAACTTGTTTGCCCGCGGGATACGAGCCCACGTTAGGGGCGGTACCGCTAGACAGCCAAATTACGAAACCTTCGCCATGCTGCTTTATTTAAACAAATATCGTGAATATAATTCGATCTAGCAATGCGCCCAATCACAAGGATATTGCTCAACAAAGCGACAAACGCGCAATTACCGCGAGTACACGTAACGAAAAAACCAGTTCCGAAATAACATATTTTTTTACTCGATGCAAGACGGAACGGAACGAAACTTGTCAACATTCTAAAAGTGATTTTGAGTTCACTTTTCCTCGAGTGATCGTTGTAATATTATTTTCGTAACTAGCAACAATTATAACGACTTAGTATAACATTAGTTAAATACAAATTAAGCTAAATAAAGCTGTAGAATTAAATTAACTTTATTCTGAATAATTAATAATCCAAACAAAAATTTTATTTTCGGTTATTTAAAGTTAAAAATTAAATTACGTTTTATTTTCTGAATATAAATAAACGTTGGTCGAATTGGTCGCCGAAAGGAAAGCACATTACATATATTTTGTTTCATAGGTAATAAAAAATGTGTTTATAAGTCACGACCTGAAAGACTTTTTTTTAAAACATGTAAGTTTCTTAGCCTTATTTACATACATCCTTACAAATGTAGGTACATTGATTAATACATACATAAATATTTTAACAATCCATAGGGTATATCTAGAACTGCAAAATTATTTCGTGAACACTAGAGCTATTGTTTCCGAATAATAATAAACATATGCCTAACATTGTGTTCCGGTTTAAGGGGTGCTGTGTATAGTAAAACTTCAAAGTAACGTCTAAGACTACAAGCGTTAAGCGGATTTGACTGACGTCATTATGATAAATTATATATATTCCAGGTACGTCTTTTGGATGTCAGTTTCAATGTCAAAATATTGCGGACTTACCTGAGTATACCAATAATAATAGTATCTCGTTATACCGAAACAAATATCAGGTAAAAATTTCCCCGAAACAGCACAACTTTACAGATGCCGCGACGAAACATAAATGATAATGAACGATGTTCCAACATCTTAGATATGCGACCGCAAACTTGTGTTGTTCAGTTCCCGTGGGTGAAGGAGTTTGTAAATAATGGAGTGGAAATGCCTATGGGATTTGCCTTTGTTGGGGAATTTCGGTGGTGGGACATAATTTTTTGGCACTAAAAACGTGTTTCTACAAGTTTTAATATGTGTACCCGTGGTATTTATAACAGTATCTATATCATAAAACAAAAAAAAACATATATTCTGTAAATGGGATATAGACTGCATATGTGTATTTTTGTATTTATTAAAAAAAACATCATAATCAAGATCTTATCCTATTGGTATATACATAGTGTATTAATGGAAGATAAAATTATTATTAAAAAGGCTCTAATATCCATTTACTAAATTAAAATAAAGGCACTACTGAATTATTTACGTAGTGTAATAATTTCTGCATACCTAATAACTATTTAAATAATTACATAATTGTCAAATCACACATAATCTGGTTTGGTGTTCCAATTTAGGACTTTCCCCAAGGACCAGGAGACCTATGGAGCATATTTAGGTACAAATTTAACATATTATAGTAGACCTCAGGGTAAGGCCTTAACGTTATTAAATACATTATTTATTCAATAACTTCGCTTCGCTATTTCAACTATGTAAAGATTTTTAACGTTAATGTATATCACGTGTATTATTATTACTTGTCAATTTGTGATCATTAATTGGCTGACATCTTGGTGAGAATTCATTAAAGAACCATCAGATAAAAAACGCCATGGTTTTCTACGGAATAAGTTTTAAAATTAATCCATTAATACTGCCGAGTCACCGATATGGCCGACCGACTATGTAAGCTGAAGTGGCAGTGGGCCGGTCACGTAAGCCGTAGAACTGATGACCGCAGGAGTCGCTAAGTCCTGGAGTGGAGACCCGGCTCGGCAAACGTAGTGTGGGATGCCCTGCGACAAGATGGACGACATCCGCCAAGTGGCCAGTGTGAGCTGGATGAGAATAGCCGAAGATCGGAAGCGGTGGCGTGCATTAGAGGAGGCCTATGTCCAGCAGTGTACTGACACAGGCTGATGATGATGATAATAAAGCAAAGTAGACTCGAGTATCGTATTAGGATTAATCTTTTTCATCTTTTGTAATGATGAAAATAAAATTAATCACTCTAAATTATATAATAATCAAACTTACCTATTAATAACAATATTAATCATATTTTCGTAAACCATAACCATTTTAAGCACAAAATTATTTTTGCTTTTATTTGTCATTTATGAATAATGTATATAATAAATATAAAAAAATCTCCCATCACTACGTTTCTAGTTTAAACCGAACCGACTTCAATATCAATCAACATTGATAATTCGAGATGAAATAAAATCACAATAAAAACTATCCAAAGAGCTAAGATCTAGAAATAAACAAGCACTGAGACCTTTCTCATCTTGCCCCCGTATCTAAATCTAATCGGGGCGTACAAAAGATTTTTACTACAATGATCGAACTGGAACCGTTCAGCCTTCACGAAATAATGGCAAGATGCACCTTTGCAGCTGGAGATAAGGGAATAAATAGTGAATGGATTTAACGTTCGAGAGGTAAGAATGGATCCGTTAAAGAAGTGGAGTATTACATGAAAGCACCTAGAATATTACAGGAAAGTGCTGGTGTATTACAGCACTTTTCTGTAATGTTTTACGATTTTATTAATATAAATTGTGATCTAGACCAGCGCCAAATAAGACTAGGCATTAATATTAACTTTTTACTTGGAAACATAGCTATGATTGGTATCCGCTGCAATGCTTGAGAGACAATTGATTGACTATTATTAGGAGCATATTTTTTGGCATTAAATAGAGTTAGACATTTTAAGAAAGCTAGGCAGGATAGTAAAGTTAAGGTTTATACTAAAAAATATAAGAAAATATTTAGCAAATAAACAGAAACTTTGTCAAACAGCGTACGTATTCGGGGTCCACTTGTTGCTATGCGTAAACAAGTGACACGTTAGACGTTAAAGGAAAACCCTGCGAGAAAGCCTATAATATATGTATACATCTAAAGAGTAGAAAAAACAAATTTACATAGACTCACCTTGGATTGACTGGTTATATAATACATATTTGTAGAAAAAATTACTATAGTAAATCATATATACTAGATAATGCTGCGCAGGTTCGTTTGCGGAATGTAACGATAAAGTTTTAAGCTAGTCTGCTTCTATTGGTAGTGACTTGATGGTTTGTAGCCTCCAGCCGTCTTCAAAAACGAGGACTACCCGGCTCGGGAAGAATATTTAAAACATTAAAGTAATGTATTTTAGGTTTAAAATAAACATGGATAAAAAATTATTTTCGGACGATAATACGAAAGCAATAGATAATTATTATTACACATTACAATGTGTGTACTGATGTAAAGTGACTTTTTTAGTATATTAATATACAACATGTAATAAAACCAATCAGTTACTAAAATCATCGTGTTCGTCGCACAACAGTATTTCCGGGATTCGATCCTACACCCTGCCGCGACGGGACACTAACCACTACGTCTAATGGCTCGTCAACATGAAAGTAAAGTAAAGACTGTCCAATCCAATTCGAACGTACAACAGAAAGTTTATTTCGTATGACATACATTAATGGATTATTCAGCCGTTGAAAGTTCAAAGTATACCCAACTAAAATTTCCTCAACGTGATTATGAAACGAAAGTGTTACTTTGCGTTTAAAAAAATATACAAAAATATATATTTATAACAAATATTTGCCATGATATGTTAATTATTTATTTAATCTTTTTGCCCAATTAAATATACATAGGCATGCATGCCTAAGGCATTATCTCATTATATCAAAGTGGGTAGTTATAATTTTTAATAACACTAGAATTAATATCTCGGTATACACATTGAAATAGTATATTTATTAATCTATATTTTTCTGGCGTATATTTGAAGGAAGTTTTATCTAATCCTTTATAAAATAATACAATTTAAATTATATTATTCTTTTGCGTCATAGAATAACTACGATTAATATAAACTTTTATGGTATAAATAAATTGGGATATCTTTTTATAGAATTTCAGGAATTACTAAAGCCGATTCGGAGGTCACTGACCTTTGAGTAGACGGCGGTAGCAACACGAGGAAATTACGGACATCCTCAAACGATAGGTAAAGATATTTTTCTTTATGAATTAGAAAAAAATTCGGAATAAATATTACATTCTTTATTATTTAGGAAGGAGGAATTGATATATCAAAAAGTCATGCAACACATTTAAGTCAGATATTAGCAATTAATAATAATTTCGTAATAATTTAAAATATTCTCTCCTGTTCATTAAGATAGTTCTCAAATGAAGATTAAATTAATAAAGTATATGGTATAAATTGCTATTTACTTAACTATTCGTCTTCGATAACCTTATTTAACATAACTATAGAAATGGATCTATTTTTCGCCCTAATAGGCAGATTTGATCATAGGAAATTTGCTCTTGCAAAAAAAATATTTTGTAATATTTTGAGAAAACGTAACGGAAACACGTCTCCTAATACGGTTTACGACAAAACGTTATTTTTTGTAATAACTTTTGTTAATTTTAATAACATTGGTAATGTCCTTAAACTCTATCATACACAAAAACTCAATGAAACATAATAAACCAGAAAATAAGTACTTAAAAGTGTCAGATTTGTTCATAATTCGTAAATAAAAATTCCAGTCGAAAAATATTTATTTTCCAATTTAATATTTATTAAAATCTATCTATATTAATGTGTGTCCATTTTATACAGTTGAGAATATTTACGTACATTTACGTACGAATATTTTAAGCTCGTAATTTTTTTAAGCGACCATGAACTTAGAAGAGTTCAATACGCTGTCGTATCAAATTTAAATTAATCGGAAAATTTTCTGATGGATGGATGATCCTTTGATTTTAACACCTTAAAAAATTGTATGAATAATATATATATAAAGATTATAGGCGTTTGTGTTTGTCGAAACAAAGAAAGCGACAGTTCAAAAAACCAGTCCCAACATGAAAGTAACATTGATCCGTAACGACTTGTTGCTTAAGCTAAGTAATAATTAAAATATGGCTCGTTAAAACAATAAAAAATGTAAAGTCATTAAAATATTTATTATTATCAAATGCTACTAAATAACCGAAAAAAATCATATGCGCTATAAAAAAAATTAAATTCATATAATAATAACATATCTCTTTATTACTTAAAATATAATAAAATTCAACAAAAACTTGAAAATTCGTCAAGTTAAATTTATAATAAATAACTTATAATCCATCTATTTCTTGTTATACCAATAACTACTTTATAAGTATTGAAAATAAACCATTTTCACACAAAAATTGAACTGCATTAACTTACAAACTTTCGCAAAACACGGGCCTTCATAATATAAGTATAATAATAATATTATTCCGCAATCGTATAATTACCGAGCCACACTCGACGCGTACGTTACATAAAATTTCGTTATGTTATGAAACAAAACCAAACAATAGAATCGCAGAACACAGAGCGCGAAAAGAAAAACTAAATAATAATAAATAAAAAACAAAACCTAAAATAATCGAAAAGCGCGGGATAATTTTAAAAAAAGAACATTAAAAAGTAACTTTCAAAAGTTCTACGAACAAACCAAAGTTCAAACTTACCAAAGCAAACCAAATCCGTTCATCAAAATCAGTCTTCTTTAAACTATTCTTATAAAAAAACTATTCAAACCACACAACTCTTATGAATTAAACTACAGTTAATACTTAATTAATCCACGATCGGGGCTAATACTACGAAATATATATAAAAAATTTTGGGAACAATGACTAGATTCCAAGACGAGCGCGAGACACAACCGTCCGCGGTGACGGCCGAAGCATAACTGACTGAGGGGGTCAAGTTTTCGGAAAAAAAAACGCCGAACTGCAGGCAAAGGCAGTCATACGTTACGGCCGAGATGACTACAACAAAAAAGGACCCTAAATATTGAAACGAGCGTTTCTCAAAGCTCGTTCGTTTATTTTTCGTTCGATTTAGTTTCGGATTCGAACTTTGAAAATTTTGGCGCGTTTTTGATTAGAGAAAAGAATACGAATTGTTTGTTATTCATATCTGGAGCAAACGGCTCGTCAAGGTGTTCGTTATGAAATAATATAATTGCTTTGTAACGAAATTCAGTTGATATCTCTCGAATCATCAAGGTCGATATAACGCTTTAGTCATGGCAATTCTTTATAACGATTCGTACATTCTATAAAACCAATCAGTACGAAAATCATGTGTTCGTCGCACAACAGTATTTCCGGGATTGATCTCACCCTGCCGCGACGGGACACTAACCACCACGTCTAATAACTCGTCAACATGAAAGTAAAGTAAAGACTGTCCAATCCAATTTGAACGTACAACAGAAAGTTTATTTCATGACATACATTAATGGATTATTCAACGTTGAAAGTTCAAGTATATCCAACTAAAAATTTCCTCAACGTGATTATGAAACGAAAGTGTAAAAAAATTAAAGGTAATCGGTTAATGGCTTCAGTATTATATATATACACTTATATGTCAAATGTTCCAAATAATAAAATAAAAAATATATATATATATATTCGACTCGAGCAGTAATATTGTCAAAAAATATATATTTATAACAAATATTTGCCTGCAATTGGATTAGCATTATCTCATTATATCAAAGTGGGTAGTTATAATTTTAATACACTAGAATTAATATCTCGGTTACATTGAAATAATATGTTTATAAAATAAACAATTTAAAAGTATATTATTCTTTTGGTCATAGAATAACTCGATTAATATAAACTTTTATGAGATAAATAAATTGGGATATCTTTTATAGAATTTCAGGAATTACTAAAGCGATTCGGAGGTCACTGACCTTTAGTAGACGGCGGTAGCAACACGAGGAAATTACGGACATCCTCAAACGATAGGTGAAGATATTTTTCTTGATAAATTAGAAACATTTTCAGAATAAATATTACATTCTTTAGAATTTAGGAAGGAGGAATTGATATATCAAAAAGTGATGCAATACATTTGAGTCAGAGATAAGCAATTAATTTAAATATCGTAATAATTATTATATAATTAAAAATATTCTCTCCTGTTCATTATGATAGTTCTCAAATGAAGATTATATTAATAAAGTTTTGGTATAAATTGCTTTACTTAACTATTCGTCTTTGATAACCTTATTTACGACCATAAAATGGATCTATTTTCGGCCCAATAGATTTGATCATAGGAAATTTGGTCTTCCAAAAAAAATTGAATATTTTGAGAAAACGTAACGGAAACACGTCTCCTAATACGCTTTACGACAAAACGTTAGTCTTAGTAATAACTTTTGTTAATTTTAATAACATTGGTAATGTCCTAAACCTATCATCACAAAACTCAATGAAACATAATAAACCAGAAAATAAGACTTAAAAGTGTCAGATTTGTTCATAATTCGTAAATAAAAATTCCAGTCGAAAAATATTTATTTTCCAATTTAATATTTATTAAAATCTATCTATATTAATGTGTGTCCATTTTTTACAGTTGAGAATATTTACGTACATTTACGTACGAATATTTTAAGCTCGTAATTTTTTTAAGTGACCATGAACTTAGAAGAGTTCAATACGCTGTCGTATCAAATTTAAATTAATCGGAAAATTTTCTGATGGATGGATGATCCTTTGATTTTAAACCTTAAAATTGTATGAATAATATATATAAAGATTATAGGCGTTTGTGTTTGTCCAAACAAAGAAAGCGACAGTTCAAAAAACCAGTCCCAACATGAAAGTAACATTGATCCGTAACGACTTGTTGCTTAAGCTAAGTAATAATTAAAATATGGCTCGTTAAAACAATAAAAAAAGTAAAGTCATTAAAATATTTATTATTATCAAATGCTACTAAATAACCGAAAAAAATCATATGCGCTATAAAAAAAATTAAATTCATATAATAATAACATATCTCTTTATTACTTAAAATATAATAAAATTCAACAAAAACTTGAAAATTCGTCAAGTTAAATTTATAATAAATAACTTATAATCCATCTATTTCTTTGTTATACCAATAACTACTTTATAAGTATTGAAAATAAACCGTTTTCACCACAACAAATTGAACCGCATTAACTTACAAACTTTCGCAAAACACGAGCCTTCATAATATAAGTATAATAATAATATTATTCCGCAATACGTATAATTACCGAGTCACACTCGACGCGTACGTTACATAAAAATTTTGTTATGTTATGAAACAAAAACCAAACAATAGAATCGCAGAACACAGAACGCGAAAAGAAAAACTAAATAATAATAAAAAAAACAAAACCTAAAATAATCGAAAAGCGCGGGATTATTTAAAAAAAGAACATTAAAAAGTAACTTTCAAAAGTTCTACGAACAAACCAAAGTTCAAACTTACCAAAGCAAACCAAATCCGTTCATCAAAATCAGTCTTCTTTAAACTATTCTTATAAAAAAACTATTCAAACCACACAACTCTTATGAATTAAACTACAGTTAATACTTAATTAATCCACGATCGGGGCTAATACTACGAAATATATATAAAAAATTTTGGGAACAATGACTAGATTCCAAGACGAGCGCGAGACACAACCGTCCGCGGTGACGGCCGAAGCATAACTGACTGAGGGGGTCAAGTTTTCGGAAAAAAAAAACGCCGAACTGCAGGCAAAGGCAGTCATACGTTACGGCCGAGATGACTACAACAAAAAAGGACCCTAAATATTGAAACGAGCGTTTCTCAAAGCTCGTTCGTTTATTTTTCGTTCGATTTAGTTTTCGATTCGAACTTTGAAAATTTTGGCGCGTTTTTGATTAGAAAAAAAAATACGAATTGTTTGTTATTCATATCTGGAGCAAACGGCTCGTCAAGGTGTTCGTTATGAAATAATATAATTGCTTTGTAACGAAATTCAGTTGATATCTCTCGAATCATCAAGGTCGATATAACGCTTTAGTCATGGCAATTCTTTTATAACGATTCGTACATTCTAGTTTTTCAGGTCGCATCGGGCGTTCAATAAACCGATTACTTGACCTTGCTATACTTATTACTTATCTTGTTCGATATAACGATAGAATATTTTATAGTACGCTCAAAGATAACAGAGTAGAAGATCTGGACGCCTTTAATTGCAACGACCGAAAGTTGTATTACCGAAACAATAATTTTTGTATTAAAGATACAATCGCGTCCATAAATTTATATTTGTACTTCGTCGAGCGGAATGAAAAAAGAACATTGTAGCAAGACATCACCTATTTTAATTTAATGTCTTTATCAAATAGTGACAGCTTTTTTTAGCTATTCATATGTCAAAACTTAAAAGAATCCCCTATTACAACGGCCAAGTAACGTTGGAATATCATAACGTCTTGTACAGTCCAAACTAGCCTAAGAAAATATGTAATTTTTATTAACATAAACCATAGTAACGTAGTATTCATTCCTATTCAGCGATTCGTCATTCCATCAACAAATACACTACGTATCGAAACTAGAACTCATCATCATCATCAGCCTGTGCTAGTCCACAGGCCTCCCCTAATACACCTCTATCTATTCGGGGGTTATGGACCGTATCCCAACACGCTGGTCCAATACGGGTTAGTTGTCGGACCGACTTTTCACATGCCCATCCGACGCATGGATGATCTAACTTTTCAGACAATTGGGTGTTCGGCCCAAATTGCAGTAACCACCTAGCAAACAACAATGAAAATTTGTCGAGTCCCCGCAAGCATTCGAGACCCGACCTTTCTTTCTAAAGCACAGGCCTATACCACTGGGCTACGAGGAGTCTATGACTAGTCTAAGCCCTACACTAGTGAGCAACTGAAGTACTACTAAAGATGATCACATCGATTTCATCTTTTGTTCAGCTCAAAGACACGAATAGACCGCCAATTCACCATGCACCTTTTATTAACTATAGCATTATAAACAAATCACTCGAGATCAATCAGCTCGTAATGAGCCGCGAACGATCGTTGCCCAACATCTACTCACAGTGAAATATACTAAATATTTGATCATAGGAAATTTTCTTCCAAAAAAAATTGAATATTTTGAGAAAACGAACGAAACACGTCTCCTAATACGCTTTACGACAAAACGTTACGTCTTAGTAATAACTTTTGTTAATTTTAATAACATTGGTAATGTCCTAACCTATCATACACAAAACTCAATGAAACATAATAAACCAGAAAATAAGTACTTAAAAGTGTCAGATTTGTTCATAATTCGTAAATAAAAATTCCAGTCGAAAAATATTTATTTTCCAATTTAATATTTATTAAAATCTATCTATATTGATGTGTGTCCATTTTTACAGTTGGAATATTTAGTAAATTACGTACGAATATTTTAAGCTCGTAATTTTTAAGTGACCATGAACTTAGAAGAGTTCAATACGCTGTCGTATCAAATTTAAATTAATCGGAAAATTTTCTGATGGATGGATGATCCTTTGATTTTAACACCTTAAAAAATTGTATGAATATATATATAAAGATTATAGGCGTTTGTGTTTGTCCAAACAAAGAAAGCGACAGTTCAAAACCAGTCCCAACATGAAAGTAACATTGATCCTAACGACTTGTTGCTTAGCATAATAATTAAAATATGGCTCGTTAAAACAATAAAAACTAAAGTCATTAAAATATTTATTATTATCAAATGCTACTAAATAACCGAAAAAAATCATATCGCTATAAAAAATTAAATTCATATAATAATAACTATATCTCTTTATTACTTAAAATATAATAAAATTCAACAAAACTTGAAAATTGTCAGTTAATTTTAATAAATAACTTATAATCCATCTATTTTTTGTTATACCAATAACTACTTATAAGATTGAAAATAAACCATTTCACCACAAAAAATTTAACTGCATTAACTTAAAACTTTGCAAAACACGAGCCTTCAATATAAGTTAATAACAATATTATTCCGCAATACGTATAATTACGAGCCACGCTCGACGCCGTTACATAAAAATTTCGTTATTTATGAAACAAAACCAAACATAGAATCGCAGAACACAGAGCGCGAAAAGAAAAACTAAATAATAATAAATAAAAAAACCTAAAATAATCGAAAAGGCGGATAATTTAAAAAAGAAATTAAAAAGTAACTAAAAGTTCTACGAACAAACCAAAGTTCAAACTTACCAAAGCAAACCAAATCCGTTCATCAAAATCAGTCTTTTAAACTATTCTTATAAAAACTATTCAAACCAATAACTCTTATGAATTAAACTACAGTTAATACTTAATTAATCCACGATCAGGGCTAATACTACGAAATATATATAAAAATTTTGGGAACAATGACTAGATTCCAAGACGAGCGCGAGACACAACCGTCCGCGGTGACGGCCGAAGATAACTATCGAGGGGTCAGTTTTCGAAAAAAACGCCAACTGCAGGCAAAGGCAGTCATACGTAGGCCGAGATGACTACAACAAAAAGGACCTAATATTGAAACGAGCGTTTTCAAAGCTCGTTCGTTTATTTTTCGTTCGATTTAGTTTCGGATTCGAACTTTGAAAATTTTGGCGCGTTTTTGATTAGAGAAAAGAATACGAATTGTTTGTTATTCATATCTGGAGCAAACGGCTCGTCAAGGTGTTCGTTATGAAATAATATAATTGCTTTGTAACGAAATTCAGTTGATATCTCTCGAATCATCAAGGTCGATATAACGCTTTAGTCATGGCAATTCTTTTATAACGATTCGTACATTCTAGTTTTTCAAGGTCGCACGGGCGCGTTCAATAAACCCGAATTACTTGACCTTGCGTATACTTATTACTTATCTTGTTCGATATAACGATAGAATATTTTATAGTACGCTCAAAGATAACAGAGTAGAAGATCTGGACGCCTTTAATTGCAACGACCGCAAGTTGTATTACCGAAACAATAATTTTTGTATTAAAGATACAATCGCGTCCCTAAAATTTATATTTGAGTACTTCGTCGAGCGGAATGAAAAAAGAACATTGTAGCAAGACATCACCTATTTTAATTTAACGTCTTTAACAAATAGTGACAGCTTTTTTTAGCTATTCATATGTCAAAACTTAACAGAATCCCCTATTAAAACGGCCAAGTAACGTTGGAATATCATAACGTCTTGTACAGTCCAAACTAGCCTAAAAAAATATGTAATTTTTATTAACATAAACCATAGTAACGTAGTATTCATTCCTATTCAGTGATTATTCATTCCATCAACAAATACACTACGTATAAAACTAGAACTCATCATCATCATCAGCCTGTGATAGTCCACAGGCCTCCCCTAATACACCTCTATCTATTCGGGGGTTATGGACCGTATCCCACCACGCTGGTCCAATACGGGTTAGTTGACCGACTTTTTACATGCCCATCCGACGCATGGATGATCTTACTTTTCAGACAATTGGGTGTTCGGCCCAAATTGCAGTAACCACCTAGCAAACAACAATGAAAATTTGTCGAGTCCCCGCAGCATTCGAACCCACGACCTTTCTTTGTAAAGCACAGGTCCATACCACTAGGCTACGGAGGCAGTCTAACTATTACTAAAGATGATCACATCGATTTCATCTTTTGTTCAGCTCAAAGACACGAATAGACCGCCAATTCACCATGCACCTTTATTAACGTATAGCATTATAAAACAAATCACTCGCGAGAGCAATCGCTCGTAATGAGCCGCGAACGATCGTTGCCCAACATCAACTCACAGTGGAAACATACTAAATATATTTGAAATATCCGATACCTCTCCAATATGGGGCCAAGGCTCCTGCGATTAGACGTCAAACGTGATCGCAAAATAATAACATGGGATTTAGCGATTTAGGATTTAACAACATTCGATGTAGAGTACATTAGCGCTTCGAGTGATTTGCAACGATAATGCGACCGAGCGAGTCGATTAAGATGATATAGGTTATGTGTGAGTAATCTTACAATTGCTAAGATTTTATGTGAATAAATGACTAAGAAAAATAATTTACAGTGCTATATTTTTAGTAAATAAACGTGACAAACGTGCCTTTCTTAATTTATTACACAAAATAACAAGCTTTTATAATGTCATGATAATTACTAATAGATTAAACATCTAGAAAGTTCCATATTTATTTCTTCGAAAACCTTCTTACACTATATTAAAAATCCTATTACATCTTTACTATTACAATGTGCCTAACTTATCGATTTTATAAGACAATATAACGACACAATTCGATATAATACGCGCGAAATAAAAATGGCGGACTGAATTTGGCGGGAAGGTAATAATATAAGTTTGAGAACAACAGTCGGCCGGGCCGCATACTGCAGCTGCCGTACGTACACACACGCAACCCCACGTACGCCCTTTGTGCGTATGCCCGTCCGTGTGTATTGTCCTTATTATGTGTTCGGTAGGGGTGTAAAATCATTAACTTTTTTGTAACGGTATTGATTGGGCACCGTTGGGGCTGTTTCATATTAGAGGGCGATGACATCTGTACAATAAACTTCATAGGCTAATGACACATCGAGACTACGTTTAAACGTCTGTAACGTGCTCTGACAATTAGCAGTAATGAATGATGACATACGTCAGTTGAAACGAATCGAAGTTTTCGTGTTTAACATAAAGCTACTAGTTGATTTAGTCGTTTCTGTTACATTATATAAAAAAATATTAACTTTATTGCGTTACAGTAATAAAATAAGCCCAAAATATAACTCAAACATGTCTCAACTTGCCCATTTAAATATAGCATTAGAAATATATAAATTATTAATTGAACTGCAACCTTCAGGCCTACCTTTATTTACTGTTTGTATGTTTAGCTACGATGGGTTTGACATGTCTAAAAAGATAAATATCCCTGACTATTAAGTATAAATATAAAAAAAACCATCTTATTCCGGTTTAAACAAGTCGCGTCTGCGGTAAATATTCTTTGCCGAGTCCCCTCTGCACGCCGTGTGCTCTTTGTCGAGACGTTATAACCTTGTGCGAGCTTGAAACGGCCATATTGGAACTTGGAAAGCACAGAGGTAAGACTACGAAAACGTGTCGGCAACAATACAATTACTTTTACGCGCCATTGTGCGTTCACAATCCGAAATGGTTGCCATCATAAAACGCTTACATCTGGGCTGCATGTGTACCGTGTAACCTAATTATTTGACAACGGCACTCGTCATAATCGCAATGGACTTATAGACGAAGTCAAATGTCACTGTTCACGACTACTGTGTTATAGTTTTTTTGTAACTATCACCATTTTCTTAAATTTAATTGGCAACCGGTAGAATAGGTTGCATCCTACCGGACTAAGTCAGTTTAAGAATGCGATAATCTCGGTTAAGTTAATTATAAATATATTAGTAGGGGTGCAAGTTTTTATACGTTACTATTTACTGACATTATTCTAAAAGCCTAATACAAAAACCAAATGCTAGATGAAGCTGTACACGTTAAAAAGTCAGCTATAGCGTAATTACCAATGAACAGACAAGATTTTAGCCCCTCTTCTTTATTTCCTCTTTATTTTCAACGATGATTCAAGTATATTTCCTCTCGCCATTAAGATTATGTCGGTCGGTATTGAAAAGCTTTTTGTTTACTGACTGCAGTGGATTTATTTAACCAACAGATTGCAACACACGATAACCCAACGTAACGGTCAAAGAGCAACTGACAGAGGGGGAAAGGTATCAAAGAAAAAAAGGCAATCTGCAGACTAACGAAAGGTATAGAAAAAACACCAACAAACAGGAACAAAAAATTTTTAAAGCGATATATGTTATGTTTGCTTTATTTAATGTTAGTGATACAAATGATTTCTTTACATAAAGATAGCATGCATAATCATTAAAGTGTGGGTATGTGAAGAATTTTAACACATTATTCTTTTTGTATCTTTATTAAATTTTAGTAAAATATCTATAATAATGTATAATGTTAAATAAAACATAAAAATATCAATAATACGTTCTAACGCATTTATCGAAATTGATTATTGTATAATTATTTAAAATAATACTCGACGTTTCAAAATCCTTCCCAAGTCAATGGTCACGGACTGACTAATATATAAAGATGAAAAGTTTGTATTTTTCAAGGAACTACTCGGTCTTTTAGAAGTCTGTTAACGGAGCAAGATGTCCGTTAAACAGCCCTTTACACTCGGTCGGATTAGGGCAGAAATTAAAATATTACAATTGGCGTTATCACTAAATAGTATAAAACACAGTCGCTTTCTCTGTCCCTATATCCCTATGTATGCTTAAATCTTCCAAACTACGCAACCGATTTTGATGCGGTTTTTTTAGTAGATACAGTGATTGAAGAGGAAAGTTTATATGTATAACACTGCTTAATATTCTAGGTATATTTTCTGACAGGGGCTCCCGTGCGAAGTAGGCGCTAGTTGCTCTATAATATTATAGTAGATGACATAGCTGATAATTCGTAATTCGTATATATACAGGATGTTCTACATGTGCTTACCTTATAATTCATCATCGGCCAACGGGCGGCCTTTCCCTCGCTTGGGCTGGTTTGTTTTTCCGATCACACCGTATATGCTGACGTTTCCTATAAACAAAGAGCTGTATGTTGACGGTGTTTTTATAAATTAAGCTGTTGGGTTTTAAAGCAACACATTAAAAGGGCATTCTTACAATAAGAAACTGTTTAACCAATCGCAATTTAGCAAGACATAACGTCATGTTTTTGGAAATTTTAACTATCTAACTGGAAGCCAAGCGATTTAGTCCATAATAATGCTTCATAATAAAGCACATTTTTTTAACTCGATTGGTTTAAGATAATTGTAAGTTATAAAATCTGAAACATTAGAGAACGCTAACACATTAAAAAACATCACATTTCAATGCACTGGTGTAATAAGCACTGCGTTTACTATCGTAATACGGAGTTAAAATTTCATCACTTGATGACATCAAGGCTGATGATGATAGTGACTGAAAGCTGCTGGACATAGGCCTCCCCTATACACCCCTATCCATTAGGGGGTTTTAAAATTCTTAAAATTTCAACTTTTAATTAATTTTATTAGAAATATGGCAGTCCATTAACAATCTGCGTATAAATATGTCACATTTAAACGACTCTAGCGTAGCTAGGAATTAACAAAAGTACAAGAAATTAATATGGGGAATTACTATATGTATTGAGCCAAATTAAAGACAGAATTGATGTAACTCATAAAAACTAAGTTTTAATATGTACGTCGCTAATATTGATTGATAATGTTCACTCCAGGTTTCTTTAATAAGATGACAATTTTTATTGCAATGCAATTTATTGTTTTTTGTTTTAATCGTTAAACCGTTGGTATCGTTTTTTTTAAATCAATAAATAAGTGTATAACTTCAGGTTGATAGATGTTTGAATTTGGTGAGCAGTATCTCAGCGCTAATAACCAACTAATAAAAACCCCACACGTGGGACGCCATTACTCGCTATGGGTTAAAACGATACATTCATTCCATGACTCTATATAAATACTATGTTATGTTTGGGTCCGACATAGATAAGCAAATTTTAACAACAAAGTATCCAATACAATTAAAGGATTAAAAATCAATTTTATTTCATCCGATTTCCAAAATCCTGATAAACGAAAATCCGCAAATACATTAATGGCATTTGAACTGAACTATTTGTCGCGTGACGAGATTAAATTTTAGAGTCAGATTTAGTGTCGAATAATTTCCAAAAAACTATAGCGTAATTTTAATGTTTAAATGTTTTAAATACGATTTATACATCAAAAGTATTCTTTGATATAATATGCAAAGTCCGATATTTACTTGAATGACAACACTTTTGAGTGTATGCCGAAGAACCTAACTCTTCTATATTACAATATTACTTCAGACTTCAAGGTGTCCTTCAAGCCAGAACTTGCACACAGTTGGACGACCGTTGTAGAACTTCAGTTAATAGCTGTTATGGAAAATTATTAAATTTAATCTCAATTCTTTGAAACATTTAAAAGAAAAATAAAATGCAATGAGATTGATTTTTGCAATGCAGATTTAAACGATTGTTTTCGTTGCATCCTACCAGACTAAGTCGGTTAAGAATGCGATAATCTCGGTTAAGTTAATTATAAATATATTAGTAGGGTGCAAGTTTTTATACGTTACTTATTATTCTTAAAGCCTAATACAAAAACCAAATGCTAGATGAAGCTGTACACGTTAAAAAGTCAGCTATAGCGTAATTACCAATGAACAGACAAGATTTTAGCCCCTCTTCTTTATTTCCTCTTTATTTTCAACGATGATTCAAGTATATTTCCTCTCGCCATTAAGACTATGTCGGTCGGTATTGAAAAGCTTTTTGTTTACTGACTGCAGTGGATTTATTTAACCAACAGATTGCAACACAGATAACCCAGTAACGGTCAAAGAGCAACGCTGACAGAGGGGAAAGGTATCAAAGAAAAAAAGGCAATCTGCAGACTAACGAAAGGTATAGAAAAAACACCAACAAACAGGAACAAAAAATATTTAAAGCGATATATGTTATGTTTGCTTCAATTAATGTTGTGTACAAATGATTTCTTTACATAAAGATAGCATGCATATTCATTAAAGTGTGGGTAAGTGAAGACTTTTAACACATTATTCTTTTTGTATCTTTATTAAATTTCAGTAAAATATCTATAATAATATATAATGATAAATAACAACATAAAAATAAATAATACTGTTCTAACGCATTTCATCGAAATTGATTATTGTATAATTATTTAAAATGATACTGGACGTTTCAAAATCCTTCCCAAGGTCGATGGTCACGGGACTGACTAATATATAAAGATGAAAAGTTTGTATTTTTCAAGGAACTACTCGGTCTTTTAGAAGTCTGTTAACGGAGCAAGATGTCGGTTAAACAGCCCTTTACACTCGGTCGGATTAGGGCAGAAATTAAAATATTACAATTGGCGTAATCACTAAATAGTATAAAACACAGTCGCTTTCTCCTTCCCTATATCCCTATGTATGCTTAAATCATCCAAACTACGCAACCGATTTTGATGCGGTTTTTTTTAGTAGATACAGTGATTGAAGAGAAAAGTTTATATGTATAACACTGCTTAATATTCTAGGTATATTTTCTGACAGGGGCTCCCGTGCGAAGTAGGCGCTAGTTGCTCTATAATATTATAGTAGATGACATAGCTAATAATTCGTAATTCGTATATATACAGAATGTTCTACATGTGGCTTACCTTATAATTCATCATCGGCCAACGGGCGGCCTTTCCCTCGCTTGGGCTGGTTTGTTTTTCTGATCACACCGTATATGCTGACGTTTCCTATAAACAAAGAACTGTATGTTGACGGTGTTTTTTATAAATTAAGCTGTTGGGTTTTAAAGCAGTACATTAAAAGGGCATTTTTACAATAAGAAACTGTTTTACCAATCGCAATTTAGCAAGACATGACGTCATGTTTTTGGAAATTTTAACTATCTAACTGGAAGCCAAGCGATTTAGTGCATAATAATGCTACATAATAAAGCACATTTTTTTCACTCGATTGGTTTAAGATAATGGTGTAAGTTATAAAATCTGGAACAATAGAGAACGCGAACACATTAAAAACTTAGAAAACATCACATTTCAATACACTGGTGTAATAAGTACTGCGTTTACTATCGTAATACGGAGTTATAATTTCATCAGCCTTGATAGACATCAGCTGATGATGATGAATTGACTGAAGAGACTGCTGGACATAGGCCTCCCCTAATACACCCCTATACATTAGAGGATTTTAAAATTCTTAAAATTTCAACTTTTAATTAATTTTATTAGAAATATGGCAGTCCATTAACAATCTGCGTATAAATATGTCACATTTAAACGACTCTAGCATAGCTAGGAATTAACAGAACTAAAGAAATTAATATGTTTATTATAGAGAATTAATATATGTATTGAGCCAAATTAAATACAGAATTGATGTAACTCATAAAAACTAAGTTTTAAAATGTACGGCGCTATTATTGATTGTTATCAATCATATGCTCACTCCAGGGTTCTTTAATAAGATGACAATTTTATACATACAATTAATTGTTTTTTTTTAATCGTTAAACCGTTAGTATCGATTTTTAAAATCAATAAATAAGTGTATAACTTCCAGGTAGCAGTATCTTAGCGCTAATAACCAACTAATAAAAACCCCATACGTGGGACGCCATTACTCGCTATGGGTTCAAACGTTAAATTCATTCCATGACTCTATATATAAATACTATGTTATGTTTGGGTCCGACATAGATAAGCAAATTTTAACAACAAAGCATCCAATACAATTAAAGGATTAAAACTCAATTTTATTTCATCCGATTTCCAAAATCCTGATGTACGGAAAATCCGCAAATACATTAATGGCATTTGAACTAAACTATTTGTCGCGTGATGAGATTAAATTTTAGAGTCAGATTTAGTGTCGAATAATTTCCAAAAAACTATAGCGTAATTTTAATGTTTAAATGTTTTAAATACGTATTTCAAAAGTACATCCAAAACACATCAAAAGTATTCTTTGATATAATTCAATGGAAAAAACTTCCGCGATATTTACTTGAATGACAACACTTTTGAGTGTATGCCGAAGAACCTAACTCTTCTATATTACAATATTACTTCAGACTTCAAGGTGTCCTTCAAGCCAGAACTTGCACACAGTTGGACGACCGTTGTAGAACTTCAGTTAATAGCTGTTATGGAAAATTATTAAATTTAATCTCAATTCTTTGAAACATTTAAAAGAAAAATAAAATGCAATGAGATTGATTTTGCAATGCAGTTTTAAACGATTGTTTCTTGTTCATAGATACGTTATTTTAACATCGTCTTAATACGTTACTCGGTAACTAAAAATCATTAAGTTAACAACACGGTCAAGGGAATCTTAGCGCGTGGGTGTTGCAGGGTGTTCACAATAGTTTCGGCAGCTGTTCGATGCACCCCACACGCCCTCCGGTCGACACTTTCGTTGCCCACCCATCTGTCGCGTCCCACGCACTACGCACTAACGTCAAGCTCGAGTTACCGAAAGATATATCTTTCGTTCGGTATTAAAACAAGAAAAACTACTACTGATAAGAAAATATTAATAAAACACTTAAATTCATCTTTTTTTATGAATCTATACTAAAATATCATCAGCCTGTGATAGTCCACAGCTGGACATAGGCTTCCTCTAATAACATCCCAATGCATTAGGATTTTTTTGGACCGTATCCCTTACTTGTTATATACTAATAATAACATAATAAACAGGAAAAATTTGTACTTTTGTGATGAATAAACTTAATAACCACTGTGTCGATTTGAAACAGTCTTTCACTTCTAGACTTCAACGTTACTTAAGGATAATATAGATTATATTCTCCTTGAACAACGTAGGCCTCATGAAAATTGATTCCAAAATGTAAACTTACACGGACAAAGCCGTGGACGAATTGCTAGTAAGTTATATTTAGTCAGTGTACCGGAAAACTAGGATTTAAATTAAGAACACAACAAGAGCCTCAATAACTAATAAATTCTGACTACTGATATTTCGCATATTAAAAATACGCAAAACATTTATCTTTATAACCCGCTTTTACCTTGGAATTGGTGCAAAGCGAAATATAAACCCATTTTATCCCGTTGGACCCTAAAAATTCTTTGGTTCCGTAAAATTTAGAAAGAGTAGTTACTTAATAGGGAAAATCTTGAAAACCTGCTCAGAATATGCGCTTACATACGTTTCTCATATCCTCCTTTCATAATAGTCTTAGAAACAAACCCCACGTTATTAAAGAATAAGGCATCAGTCATATATCTATCTATCTATAAATAAATAAGAATATTCCACTGAAATAAGCCACGGAGTGAATAAAATTAATGGATACGGCATCCCAATACCATTTCGGATCCCTCGTAAGCCCGGGACATATACCATCAAACGGTCCATCCATCATAGTGCCGCATCCAAAGCGCATGTAGACCGAAATCCATTTCCTTGTAATATCCAGGGGCGACTGCGTTTCCTATTAAAGACGTCCCAAGTTTATCTCTGGCTAAATATGAATCGTTTAGTTAGCTGGCTTGACGTCTGCCAGACTAAACGCTGCATAGGTAAATCTTGCGCTGAAGTGCAGTTGCATTTTTCACGTGAAAAACAAAGGTATATTATATCTATACTAATAATATTGAGGGAAATATTTAATCGAGTAAAATTTTCGTTAGACATTGCACAGTGAAAAATCGTTAAACATGTTACTAAATTATTATCAAAAAATATAAATTTACAGTAAAGCAAAATATATTTTCGAGGAAAGGTTTGTTTGCTTGTTTTGAATACGCTCCGATACTATTAGAGCGTTTTTAAATATTCTTTCACTTATATAAAGCGATATTATTCTTTAGTAACATAGAGACCTTATAATACAGAATAATACATTTATAAAATCCAAAAACAATACCGAGCAATACCGAGGTCAGACTCATACTACGAGAATGCAATGAAAGTTTTCCTTTAATTGCTAGAAAATTGGACCTAATTAATTCATTATTTATTTCACATCAAATTTAATCATCGCTCAAATTCACACCAACTTATCCGCTATCACAGTCTATTTCTTTAGCAATCGATCACCGATCAACAATCATGATTCCTGCGCATGACTATCATGATCCGTGACGTCATCGCGTCATGATTGGCAGCACATCATGCGTAAAACAAAGAGGCGAATCGCAAAGTCAATTCGCACATGCGTCAAAAACTTACACCGTCGCCGTTCAAGCCGTAAAAATGGAGGTCGCGAGTTGGTTCGTTCACCCGGCCGTTGACCCGATGGGCTAACCCGTACAGCCCTACCTCAATGCCCCACGCGTGGGATAGGATGACGTCATTGGCCTGTGTAGATACCTATAGACATATGCATCTATTCAATCTAGTACTTTGTATAGGTCCAAATGTCTATACGTATATTTTTAATTGTAACGACACTGCTTGTTTTAATGCAGGGAATTGTTTTAGGATTACTTCATTAACCTCAATATCTAGTTCTTTGTGTAAAGGCCCTATATCTATACGTTTCTTAATAGTTTTAATGTTACTGTGCTGGTTTTAATGCAAGGAAATGGCTAAAAATGTTCCGTGCTTTAATCAAATTTGTAATTGTATTTTATTATAGGAGGAAGACTGAGGAACTATAACTGGGTTATTTTCTCACGAAACATTAGGCGCTCAAACAGTAGTGTGATACAGGCAAAATAGTGTCGTATTAACTATGTTTATCATAACTTTCTGTTTGCTTCTCTACTTAATTTAACTTAACATCATTAAATTGACATTTTTTAAAAAAAAGAATGCTACTAAGTAAAATAAACGTTTGCCTACTTTGACTGGTATGTTATTATCAGTTGTTTTCTGCCAAATTTGTATTTAATATCCTTGATAGTGTTAAGTGTTTTATTTATTATAACACAGGACTATCTTTAATTTATATATTCAATACAAGATACAAAGCTGCCGTTTTAATTAACACTCAACAGTATTAACCCGTTCAATAGGGATTGTATCATTTGGAATAGGTGAAATCAATTCGGCTTAACTACTCGAACCACCTACTTCGTAAGGTTTATAATGAGCAAGCAGAACTGGTACAGGCGAGTGACGTCACAATAGTATTATAGGTTATGTTTATAGTCTTCCGTCTTAGTAGAATATATGAATTATTCCAAGTGAAATATTATTAAATATGTGTATTACATTAAAGTTATAATAATCTATTATTATTTATAATAAAAATAAGTTTTTTTTCCCTTTTGGTAGACATATGTAATATGTCTAAAGTTGATCTATTTTAATCATTGAAGATGTTATTTAGTTACTCAAATTAAACTGTTTGCGATATTTCTAGAGAAAAAAAAGTCTCGGGCCACAATCGTATAGAACGCTACATAATTTAAGCAAGTTAAGGAAATAGGTATCACGATACAACTGATTATGTAATTGCAAATGTCAAATGGTTAGTGTTTTTGCGCTTATCTCAAAACAAGTAACAATTAATTAGTGAATTTAACAGTATTTCTTTTATCTTAACTCATAATTGCGTTGTCAATTAAATATTTGAGAAAAGGAAACTTGATAAATTGCACTTTCACTATCGTGCTACATAATTTATATTTATTTCATATAAACATAGTTAAACGTCTACTGGAGTACAATTTTATTTATTTTAGTAGGATAAATAAGGCATGAAAATAGTATAAACAGACATTTGCAATGTACGAAGTTTAAGAAGGTGAATTATCTCAACGATGGACAATCGGTCGTATTTTATCTATACTGATATTATAAAGGCTGTTAGTTGGCTCTGATGTAGCCTATTCATTGACATTGGATGCAGTAAAGCTTTTAATCTGTAAAACTTTCTGCTTTGATAACTAATCGATAGAAATAAATAAAATTGGGAGTGTCTGTTTGTAATATCAGAATAACCGTTTTCAAATGATTACTTTGTGATTTATATTCGATGTATATAGCGAAACGACATTTTTTTGTTAAATTTTTGTTTATCTTTCTGTTTGTTCTGGCTAACCTTTGTATTGGCTGGTCCGATTTTGACAGCACTTACATTGGAAAATAGCCGATGGAAATGGGAGTAACTAAGTCTACATTTTTAATTATTTTTGTAGAATTTTTTAATTAAATTAACATGAGCAACAGCTAGTTAATTATACGTCTGAAGATGCTAGGTGTCTATTGCAAAAACATGGAAACATTGTAAGGTGTCTAGTACATTTTCTACAACACTTGCAACCCGTCCTTCCGTTTAGTGTTGGCTTACATGCAGCTATCGATGTCGGTAACACTAGCCCTAGTGTGGATATTGATTGCGCGGTCAGCATGTCGAGGTTAGGCTTGGGGTAGGTCTGTTCGATTTTATCGATCGTTTGTCGACAACACTAGTGCTAAAGTAACCTTATTCAAGTTGTAGTTATTAAGAAATCTTAAAAATCACAATTGATAAGAGACTTAATACTCAGTATATTGTCATTTTTGTTAAATAAATTGAGTTATGAAATTTGTACTCTAGCAGCTATACAAAGGCTTCATAAACTAGTAGCTACAGATGTATGTATAGCTAACTTTAGTAGAATCAGACCTATTATTGATATATTAAAATAAAAAAAAACCTGTATATTCAAGTAAAATTTGTTGAACTAGAAACTGACCCAAACCACTTAGATAATGTCCAGGCAGAATATTGTGACACTAAAGCAATATTATAATTGTAAACGCTTTTAATAGTCATATAAGTGTCAAGATATAAGGCCTAACGCGTGGGCACTAAATAAACTTCTAGGCCTCAATGATGCAGATCGATTTCCCATTCACTTTTCTCCATTAGACGGAAAGTATTATCACGAAGATACTTAGGATATTAATGTCTCTTTTATTTCCAAAAATAATGATTAAAACTACCAAAGAAAAAGTCTGCATAACTAAATTATAATACAACTAGATTTGAACCTACACCCAACAAAAATTCCACTAACCAGTAAACATACGGGGTATAGCCGTATACGCGTTCAATGAATGCAAGCAGACATCACGTAACATTGTCATTACGACACGTAGTTACGGAACGTCTAAAAGTTAACAACGTTGTTGCATTATTTTAACGTCATCCCACATACGGATGCATTAGAACGGAGCGTAAAATAATACGGCGGGCATTAACGAGGTTACTTAGCTAAGCCTTTTGAATTTTATTATTTATAGACGAGGAAAAGTATTTTAGTGAGCGAACGCGGAGGAATATTTAATTCACCTCAAGATCCGTATGTTATCAGCGGAGTAAAAGATTGATAACTTTGTCTATAGTCTTACAAAAGCAAAAAATATTATTAAAAATGTAATCAAAAATAAAGAGAAAGGCAAATAGAAAATGTCATATAGGTATTAAATATTAATGGTTTTACTTTGTTTCCGCAGTTAATATTTTATCATCGCAAAGTATTTGACCATTAAGACGGTGGTGCGTTTTGACATCAACACACACATCATCAGCCTGTGATAGTCCACTACTAGACATAGGCCTCCCTAATACACCCCTATCCATTAGGAGGTTTTCGGACCGTATCGCACCACGCTGGTCCAATGCGGGTTGGTGGGTGGACCGACTTTTTACATGCCCATTCGACGCATGGATCATTTTACTTTTCAGACAATTGGGTGATCGGCCCAAATTGCCCTAACCAACTAGAAAACAACAATGAAAATTTGTCGAGTCCCCGCAGGATTCGAACCCGACCTCCGGTTTCTAAAGCACACGCCCATACCACTAGGCTACGGAGGCAGTTGACATCATTACATTTTCATTGGTAACTACCGAATATTTTTTGGTATTTTTATAGGTACCCTAAGGTACTTACAAAAATTATTCCTTGTTTGCGTGAAGAAGTGGTTCAAACTGTCGGCCTCTATTTAGCCTTATTTTTATATAAAAAAAAACAAGTTATGTGACGTAGATTATCTGATGAATAATAAGAAAGAAATAAGCAAAGGAACCACCATAAATGGAAAACATGGAAAAGAATACATTAAGAACAGTAGCGGGCGGGAACAAGGAAGAAAATATTATACAAAGAACTCTTTTAAAATAACTATGCAAGCAAGTATGCAAAAGCTGTTGATCATAACCGCCGTAAAGATAAGAAATTTGGCAATATACTTAATTTTGAAAACACATATTTTTACACCAAAACAAAAATTCCACAAAAGGCACTATAACCAGGCGTTCACATCAAAGTGTCATATACAAACATGGACAGACAGACAAAAGGTATATAAAGGTGTCTCCAAATTGGCTGCACATTCGCTCCGAGGGCCCCTCGATTTTCGGCTTCGAACCCCCGACACGGGGTGCATTGAATGTAAACAGGGAAACGCGCGGATCGATACGACGGGGTAAACATGGCGGTCGTCATGGCAACGCGGCGGGAGATCCCGTCACTTCCGCCCCCGCGGCGCCCCTAAGAGACCGCCCCTGCGCGGTGTACGCACGTGCACAACAAAACAGGACATAGGTGGAAAGAAATTAAAGGTATTTAATGCTACGAATAGTAATAATAATAACTCATTTAAAAAACCTACAAACATAATACATGACAACAGAATTATTCTAAAGATAAAAAAATAAAATAAAACCATAAAACCGTAATTAAGAAAAAGAAATAGCAAGCTAATATGTAAACGTAAGTAACTTTGTGTACGAGTACATTCGAGAAGAATAGAAAAAGTGACAGGAGCTAGTGTAATGATGTTTTAATGCACGGTAAGTTTGCAGTAAGCAGTCATGAAATAAACGGAAGATAAAGGAAAGAATTAAAAAGGTCGGACCTTCTTATACTGCAGTCAAATAAGAGATGGAGTTAGCGTAAACAAAGTGCAATATCAAACTCGATTGTACTGATAACCGACAATTATAACGAACATTATTAATACCAATAGGTACGTAGTTAATCACATCATCAGACCTGTTTTAGTCCACTGCTGGACATAGGCCTCCTATCCATTCGGGGTTTGGACCGTATCCACACCACGCTGGTCCAATGCGGGTGGATAGGTGGACCGACTTTTACATGCCCATCCGACGCATGGATCATCTTACTTTTCAGACAATTGGGTGATCGGCCCAAATTGCCTAACCAACTAGGAAACAATAATGAAAATTTTTGCGTCCGCAGGATTCGACCTCCGTTTGCTAAGCACACGCCCATACCACTAGGCTGGAGGCAGTTGATAAATCGTAAACGTAGTTAATAAATCCTCTAAATGAGAAAATTTCCGACGAACATAAGGTATGTTTTTCTATTTATGTATTTCGATCTGTCAATTAGACGGGGTAGTTTATGATTTGATCAGTTCACTTCTACACAGCCAGATAAAAGAAGGAAATTTAGCCAAAAATAAAATAGTTTTACAACTCTGTTAGCCTGATTGGTATTGTCTACTTTATCTCTAAAACTTCGGCGATCCTATTGGTAAAACATCACGTGATTGCATATAGTTGCAGTCCACAAAGCGATAAATGGTGGTGTGATTTCTATTATATTAAAGTTTTAGTAGCATTTTGACATTTATTAAGCAATTGTAATGTGTTTGAATTTTAATTGATTAAAAATGCATATTCTACATTACAGTTTATTATACCTATATTACAATTTATATCTCAATCACTATTTAGAAACCGGGGGTCGCGAAATCTAATCCTTTGGGGACTTAAGAACTTTTCATTGTTTCCCAGTTGGTTAGGACAAAGCGGGTACATCACCGGATTGTTTGTAAAGTAAGATGATCCATGCGTCGTATGGGCATATACGACGTATATGCTGCGCCTGATTTCTCTCCCCTCGTGTCGCTTATTCGTCCCATCGGACTATGAGAGTGAAGTTAGAGGGATTGCACCTGTGTTTGTATACCTGTGCAATATATATATATATATATATATATATATCTCATGGGCAGTTGGCAGATTACTAATATATACCGGCCGCCACATCGACATCGACTGGAGAACATTATCAATCATTGTGTGTGCATCGCAAATATTTATTTATTCCAAAAGCCTGGTCACCCTAAGCCAATGGGGGCCACTGTCCGCACCGCTTTGTGTTGTGACGCGTTCCAATGGGGGTGTTTTGTTGTTTCAAATTCCCTACCATTCACCATTTTCGCAATTATCAGAACATTCGAGATAATTATGCAAGTAACGTTAGAACGAAATGGCGACTTATAATTTTCCTTCCGTACACAATGCACTTACGGTTCGGATGATTATGATTTTGAACGGTACAAGGTTATGTTTATGCTGTTATAGGAAAAAATGTAATATGTACGCTGTTGCTCAAAAGTTTCAGAAGAAAGAGTCGTAATATTTAAAAACTTAAAACGGTCCAGTTACGTTATAGCAAAAATGTTAATATGTGTAGAGTAAACTATAATATATTTAATAATATAGCTATCTCTAGTGGATCTAGTAACTAGTAGAACTAGTCTCTGTATAAGTGATTTAAATTAAAGCATTAATATTCAATAATTTAACTCTTCACGGAGTTTTCTTAAGGTTAACGATTGGCTATCGGAAAGTCATTCCGCATAGCGTTTAATTGCAATTTCACGTTTTCCGGTTTGAAGGGCTCTATTTATAATTAAAATAATCAGTAAATGCGACATTGAATATCTTTTTGGGAATAGGTTGACCGTCATGTAGTTTTTTGTATTTTTTAACGTAATTAGCATCTACGGTTACTTACTAAAACCTCGACCAAAAAGGTAAATAAATAATAAATTATTGAGGTTATTACAAATCGAATATATGAACACTTACTTGCTGCTACGATATTTTACCTAATGCTAAAACAATTCGCTTACCTGAAACAATAACGGAGTTCGTAAGTAATTTATTACTTTTGCCAGTTACTAACATTGTTATTGTTAAGTATGTACAGTTATTTAGTGGTAAAAGGACGCCTCTTTAATGATACGAAAGAAAGTTTCTGTTTGGGTCATAATTCAATTAATCACTACGAAATAATCATGCTATTAAAAGTTTCGAAACATAAAACAGATTTAACCCAGGATATTTCTCAAGCACTCGAGATCAGGACTAATACTAAGGTCTGTCATATTATAAATAACGTTAAAGGTAACAAATATTAAGCCAGAGCAAGGTAAACGGGAGACGGTACAAAACCCCCTAATGGATAGGGGTGTATTAGGGGAGGCCTTTTTCCAGCACTGGACTATTACAGGCTGATGGTGATGATGACTGCTTTTAATTATAGCAATAGGAACCAGTCCCTCTGAGTCACAGCCATTTAGGAGAAAACTGTACGTAAAAAGTGGACCTAAAAGTAACTTGGGGAACGACTAGGCGGAGGAAGACCTTCAGATTATCAAAGCGTATTCTTTTCTTAATTAAATACAGTTTGTGCAACTTTTAGCTAGAGACCGTGGCATATAATAAATTTAACTCATCACAATGTTTTTGGGTATAAAAGACTACACGAAACATCTACTGCTGTTAATGCACTTAAACTTAATTTAAAATTAATACCTTCTTTAAATATGACATAAACAAAGAACATTAAAACAAAAATTTTGGTTGTTGCTTCAACATTTAATTATTTTTAAATAAAAAAAATCTATCACCATTGAACTGTATACAAATATTATATTTTCTAACATATCCTAAAGACTCGGTAATTTGTCACAACAATACAAACAAAATAAACTCTCATAACAATGTTTAATGAAATTAATTCTGAACTCATCGCCTCGATCGTTATCCAACAACGGTTTTCTTTGCGTCATGTTTCAAATAAGCGATACAAACGCACCATTGAATCGCGCTCAGACATTGATCACGTCAATGATAAAGCGATCCATTTGTGGCGCCGTTTATCGCGTTTACACTGATTAAAAACCAAAAGCCACAAGATCAATACTAAAGCCTGGATAAGACATTGAATTAGTATAAACAAAGTAACCATAGCAACGGAGTGACGTACTAATTACGTTGTTATTAGTGGATTGTAGCAGTGATCGACATCTCTTATGATTTATACTCCAATTATATGTTTGACTTATATGTTTATTTATCCCATCAACCCGCATGGGACCAGCGTGGTGGGATACGGTCCAAAAAACCCCTAATGGAGAAGGCGTGCGTTAGGGGATGCCTATGTCCAGCAGTGGACTAACACAGGCTGATGATGATGATGATGATATGTTTTACTAGCTGTTGCCTACGACATCGTCCGCGTGCTAATATAATGGAAAAAAGTTTTTTCATTTTTTTTTATATAAAAAAGGTAATTCCCAGTATCATCAGCTATCTACCAGTAAAGTCCCATCGAAATCAGACCAGCCAGGACAGAATAAACAGACGGTAAGGCAAAGATTTAAAGTTTTTATTATTTAACGGTATCACCTGTTAAATACAGAACGTATGATATCACAATATATTAATTCAAAAAAAGTTATTTAATGTCACAAACAGACACTCCAATTTTATTTAATTGCTGCGGTTTATCCCACATAGTTGAATTTTCTAATGTTCTTCGTAAGTTTCTTTATTATTGAAGTGAACCTTCTTTATCGGGGTTAGAAAAATTTATCACGTCACTACAGAGCGTTGTCGATATTGTGATTAATAAGTCATTAAAAACACAAATATATAATAACGACATCAATGATCGTAATAATTCTATTAAAATTAATGAAATTCAATAATAATCTTTGTAGTAATAAACTAAAATGAAATAATTGTAAAATTTGTGTTTATGTCTATGATAATAAAAGCCTTTTAATAAACCTTATCTAATTTAACTTTATTTAACCAATTTCTGTAAAGTTGCATATAGTAAATTATTTTTTGAAAAATTACGTCATATAGGAGTTTCACTTCACTTCTTACGAGTGTACGCTAGTACACGCACACATTTTTTATGCATAAAAACCAGTGACAAACAAAAAAACAAAGATTAACATAATCGCTTCAGCTGCTGGCGATATTTGCGCTTAGCAACACATTTAGCGATAAATTTTCATTCATCATCAGCCTGTGATAGTCACTGCGCTAGCCTCTAATACACCATTAGAGGGATGTGGACCGTAACCACCACGCTGGTCCAGTGCGGATTGGTGGTGACCGACATTGCATCCGAGCATGGATCATCACTTTCGACAATGTGAGCCATTCTAACTAGGAAACAACAATGAAAATTTGTTAAGTCCCCGCAGGATTCGAACCCACGACCTCCGGTTTCTAAAGCACCACTAGGCTACGGAGGCAGTTTCATGACATAAAATAAAACAAAGTGCCTTTGACTGTCCCTATATTCCTATTTGCTTATTTTTTTTAAAGTACGCAACGGATTTTGATACGGTTTTTTTAATAGATAGACTGATCGACTTTTTTTAATAGATAGACTGATTGAAGAGGACGGTTTATATTTATAGCACATGCTTATTATAGTTGGTGTCATTTATTATCAGCATAGCAACCGTGCCAAGCATAGGCGAGTCGCATATTATAAATTTTACTTTGGCTTTTATTTACACTGGTCCCTTTTTTGCTTTGACAAAGGATAAAAGTGAATTCGTAAATTTAATCCAGATTCCATAAGAACTTCTACAAGAACGATTTAACTTTTCCTGACTTCAATATTTTTTTTATCCTTTTATATTTTATCGAAATATCAACAGCCAAATAAACGAGAGTTCAGACTTTCTGGAATACGAAAAGGAAGTAAAACAATAGAATACTATTATTTTACTTCTAGACTGTACTGCCGTTTGGTATTTATTCAAGATCAAACCAATCATCATTTAATTAGCTGCGAATTGAATTTGAATCGATCAGTGAATTATTAACATCGCCTTTAACAATTTCGATTGTATCTGTACCTATTGATGTTTCATAATTGATAGTTAGTTTTATGGGATATTCAATATGAATTTCTGTTCAAGCTATTACGAAATATTAGCCAAATCATTTTTTAAACGTAGTATAGGCACGAAATTATATAGTGGAAAAATTCATAAGATTTACTTACCATAAAAACTGAATTTTTTATAAATGTTTTGTACAATGTTAATGTTTAAACTTAACTTATTTACCTATTTTTTAGGAGCGGAATTGACAAAAATTTTGTTGGAGTACCAAATTATACATATGCCTTAATTCCCATTAATCGTCTAAACATCTTCTATAACATTGAGTTTATATACAATATTTTGCGCGCTTAAGATATACTTAGAACCGTTTTGTGTAATTTTCAACATATTACAAATTAACCAACCGTGGACGTACTTTTTAGGAGACACAGAGATATAGTTCCTGATAAAAATACATCTTGATATTCAACTTGCCGCTTTGTGATATGAGTTGTAGAGTCTCGTTTACCCTGTAATAATGCTTGCTAAGGTGCCCTAAGAACCGGAACACGATAGCACTTTTACTCGTGCGTTTACTTTCTTTAATGTTATCTAGGCGGTCCTCTATATATAAATAAAACTGCAACGTCATCGAGCAGCAAAGAAAAAATTTAGTACTACGTATTGTTTACTTATAATCTAAACTATTATTAATTTATTTACAAAACATGTCAACAGCAACACACATAGAGAAAAGTTTAAGTAAATTTACAATTCACACCAAAGCTTCATGCATGTGCTCCAATTATATGCACACCACTTATCATCCTCGTCATCATCAGCCTGTGATAGTCCACTGCTGGATATAGGCCTCCCCTAGTACACCCCTATCCATTAGGTGTGTTTTAGCACACACTCAGCTTTCAGAATAGATATCAGCATTACGAACAATAGCGATACGAGTGTAAACAAAACAATTATATTGTTCTACAACGCTTTAAGTTTGAGTGGAAACTGGTAGCTTTATATCAAGGTCAAAAACAATAAAACAAGTTACCCTAATTTTTTTAAAAAAGAAACATAAATCGCCCATCTTATCGGTCCACTTCCCTACAATTAAACGCCTCAACTTAGGCCAATTTCCGCTCCCGAATTTCATTAAAACGATGGCAGCTCGGTGCCACTTTGTCATTCAAACTTCGCACTTGGTCGTAATTGGGTGAAATCTGGTGGCACGTGGGAGGGCCATAACGCGCCCTTGAAGAGGGTAAGGAGGGCTAGTCGCTTATCTTCTTCGGGGTTACCTTTATCATAGCCGGGAAAACGCTATAATTGTGCTGATGAAACATGTGAAACTTTATTAATAGTAAAGTTTATTAAATAATTTTGATGCTACCAACTTAAATGTTAATCGTAAAATTCGCTCTATTCAGTATAACGTAAATGACATTAGAAAATATATATATGTTATTAGAAACTACGTAGAAACTAAAACAGTTATTTAACTGTCATCATCATCATCATCATCATCATCAGTCTGTGATAGTCCACTGCTGGACATAGGCCTCCCCTAATACACCTCTATCCATTAGGAGGTTTCCACGTTTCCGTTACCAAGCTGGTCCAAAGCGGTTGGTGGGTGGACCGACTTTTTACATGCTCATCCGACGTATGGAACATCTTACTATATATACTTTTCAGACAATTGGGTGATCGGCCCAAATTGCCCTAACCAACTAGGAAACAACAACGAAAATAGTTGATTCCCCCCAGGATTCGAACCTACGACCTTCGGTTTTTGAAGCACACGCCCATACCACTACGCTACGGAGGCAGTTAATAACTGTACTTATGATAATTACAGTGATCTACGCTACATCGGTTAACCTAATCAATGACCTAAGACAACGCTATAACTTCCCAATCGGTCGCCAAATGAAGACGTTATATCGTATACATTGCTCGTCTACATTACCTAACTAATCAGTTTCGCATCTCAGCGCTGTTTGCAAATGGCGAATCGTATGAAACACGTCATAATCGCATTAGACGCATGGGAGTTAGCAAATTTGATTGACGCGTCACTTCGCATGTAATTAACAATGTTAAGGCGTTTGTGTTTGCGATTTTAAGAAGTCTTAATGCTGTTATTTTTGTTAGTTGTGAATTCATTTGAATGTCACGTGATTTTTTTGTAAATACAGCTTTGCCCCGTGGTTTTTAGTACACATAGATACATAAGTAGTTTCGACACAAAGGTTTTGGATGCACGCCGGTACGGCTTGCAAATGGCAGATTTTTTACATACATGACACTTTTTTTGTAACTTTCTCTCTATCTATTTATGTCTAACTCTTTATATTTCAAATAATTCACACTATGTTTTATATATTAGCCTATATTTTACGTTGACACACAAGCTTTGAAATTGTAAACTATTTTTGTAAAGTATTTTTTGCGTGAAAGGGTAGTAACAAAAATACATTTTTTTATAATATTAGTAGGAATGAAGGACGACGTCAAAATGTTTCAAATTGTTTTTTACTAAATGAACTGATAAGACGATTAGGCATTAGACAATCAGAATCGCAACAAAAGATGCCAAATGAAGACAATCAGTAATTTCATAACTCTAGTAGTACTATATGACTACATACAAATTTGTGTTTCACAAGTGAGTGCGGCAAACGGACCGCGAGCGTGATTGTAAAACCGTATAAAGAGTCCTCGCGATTCGCACAACACGAACGCGACGCGACAAAGCGAACGGATGCAAATGAGCGCACACAACGCCGAATCTTAATTATGGATATTAATTAGCGTTGTATTTGAACACTCGGTTGTGCCGCAGTCTGCGTGTCAAATTCTGAATTATCGCGACTGGAGGATTCTACAGGAATTGGTTTGCTTTCGTAAATAACATTCGCGTTTGTTCTGGGACGAATTATATTTGTAAAGCGAATCACTTTAAGCGGATTATTTAGACGTAATTCGTGATAAAGACTTTTATATCAATTCTGTTGATGTTCAGTTACGTATATATAAAACGGTAATGTAACTGATTTTCAAGAAAGATGAAATGTACGGTAGAAATTATTAGATATTTCATATTGTTATTAGGAACTTGACATGTTTTTTACACATGATTGCGGATATTTAGGTCTTATACATGCAATTTTGCGTGTTCCTGATATGCATAAGCTGGCTTAAGGAAAACTGGAGACATTTTTCATTCATAAATATCGATAAATTAGATTTTGTTTTTTAAATTTGGATGCTCTATTGTAACATTATAAGCAACCAAAGAACATTTAGACCCTCAAGGATGATTTCCAATATTGATGCGTAGCTACGAGTTTTTGTAACATAAAAATTATCATTTTTTATGATGAAAATGAGTTCTTAATTCGCTTAAGAGATATTACGTTCTCTAACGTTAACTAAATCTGACTCTAACATTAACTAGCCTGTCTCTCGGTAAAATGTGAGCGTTTATACCTTTAGGTAAAGGGATTATCCGGACGAAAAAAGCAACTATGGCGAACCTAGCTTCGACTTCAGTACATTGCGTAAATGAAAGGCGCAGACTGACGCCACACGGCATTTGAATAGAGCGCATTCATTAAAGAAACGAACCGGTGGGTGGAGGGAAAAATTCGTTAGCGGCGAGTGGAGTTGACAGCTCGTTTGAGAATGGGCGTTTCAGAAGGAGGCAGGCGATCTAGAAATTGGCAATGCAGGTAATTATTCAAGTCTGGTAACTGTGTAACGGGGAATGTATGACATTTATTTGTTGAGAATAAAGATAGGAATGTTCTCGAGCCGATTTCGACGGCGGCTCGATCTATGTCAGGGATCGAGAACCGACTACGCAGGAGATATTGGCGTAGCAAGAGAACGAGCAAACACGGGTGCACATACTGTCCTTTACGCTCATAGCCCGGTGGGACGGAAAACCGACACGACTGAACATGCCTGGTCGTTATCCATTTCATCGATGCATGGATAATCTTACTTTACGGGCAATGTGGTTTTACTGCATACCAACTAAAAAAGAGGAAAATTGATTGTGGAGTTCCTGCATGATTCGAACCCACAACCTCCGGTTTAAACATCGCAAAGCTATACTAATGGACTACAGTACAGTTTCTAGAATATAGGTGGATTAAACGATTCCTAAACTGCAAGCTGGTTCAAGCAACGGAATAAGCATTTGAAATGCGGTCCCAGTTGTCAAGAATATCTTTGTCAACTTTAGAATATTAATCCACTTCCATATTATATTTGGTTAATAGCTCAACGTAGTGGAATATAAGTCACCGAGCGTAGAAACTGTTACATAATTAATACTGGCTGAAAGAATAACAGACTACATTTCAAGAAATAGAAAAAGAGGACAGAGTGAAAAACTGTACAACACGAAGTCATCACATCAAAGTGATCATAGAACAGAGTGTATACAGACTTTACTTTAAAAGAAATAACAAGAAGAAACAGCTTCGTAATTCTAGACTTACAGAAATAAAAAATTTATTCGGATGTTCGGCGGTTTAATACATGCTGGAAACTTCCTTTAGCGAACATCTGCCGACTTGAAAACCTAAAAGAACCGCTACGGGTGAAGCGGTTCACTACTATACTGACTTTAAGTGAGCTAAAGTTTGAAAACTACTAGTAGTACAGAGGTTAACTTTGAGTTTTTTCTTACAAGACTTCTCCGTGAGTTGGGAGGAATATCGAATTCCCTTTTTTTAATATCTGTTTTAAACATATCAAATTAATCACATTTAAATATAAATCAGGACTTATAATGTGAGAAAAAGGACAGGAGCACGACAGCATTACCAGAGGAGACCGTTGATTAAAGTAAAAAGATTTATTATTCAATAGCTAAACGCAAGGCAATCTATGTATCCTATTTATTATATGCTATGGTGTATAAAATGTATAGTTTTTATTTCTAAGTAGAATGTATAGTGTAAAATAAGGTGAACGTACGTCTCATCGAATACAACAAAATACTGATGTACATCACATTCACTATCATCAGTTACGATTATGTTGCAGTATTTAACAGTATGCAGCACATTTATAGTGTTTATTACAACTCGTCTACCTTAGGGAATTAATTTAATTTATAATAATTAATTAATTCACATATAACGTGGTCTTTCCCTCGTTAATATCTCATAGCGTTAATATCCCCTTTGCTAATTAATTAATTCATTTACACCGTGGCCTTAATACGACATAGGTTCAAGATAAGCTGAATAAAAGTCACAGATATTAATAGGCCAACACATCAACATATAGTGATGACTCACAAAAACCATACCTACTTTTTGTAAATATGTCTATGATAAATAATAGTATTACGGATTTTATTTTGTTTATTTAGAGTTAATATAAAATAATGTTAGTTGTTTCAACTACCTCCGAAGCCTTGTGGTAAGGGCGTGTGCTTTAGAAAGGAGGTTGTGGGTTTGAATGCTGCGGGGATTCAACGAAATTTCATTTTTGTTTCCTAATTGGTTAATTTAAGCCGATCACCCAATTGTCTGAAAAGTAAGATGATCCATGCGTCGGATGGGCATGTTAAAAGTCGGTTCACCCACCAACCGCATTGGACCAGCGTGGTGGGATACGCTCTTAAAACCCCCTAATAGAGGAGGCGTGCATTTGGGGAGGTCTATGCCCACCAGTGGACTAACATAGGCTGATGATTACGAAACAACATTATAAAACCGAATGCTTAAACACACTAAAAATCTGTCGTCAACTAATATTTTAATACGACATCGGTGACTACATATATGATATTTAGTAACAAATTATTTTCAACGAAAAATATAATAAATATGTATATACGCTATTCGTTTATTACTAAACAAATTTAATCTTCAACGATTATAAGATCATTTAGAATTATTAGCAATGTTTATGTTTGCTTAATGCATTCAATCTTGGCAAACCTTGATCAAATAAACTTTTCCAAGAATACATACAGTGAAGGCATAATTACGTGGTATATATACAATATAACTAGAACAGTAATAATCCTAATTACATAATGCTAGTATCATCTTACTTTGAAAACTATTAAGTGGTAGGTTTAAATCATTCAACGAGGAAGCGGTATCATTAAGCATATTATCGAGGGATTTGTATAATATGAAATAAAAATACAAATATTATTAGCAAACCTATAAAACTTTAATATATTACAGTAACGATAATTCGTAAACATAAACGTGTACGTATGAGTTATCACAGTCAACTGTCACTCAGAGATTGACATATCGGTTTAACTAATTATTCTTTAACACGCCTGCAACAACCTTGTCTAAATACTTATCAGATTTGCAAAGGAATAAAATCTTATATCTTGCTTATATGAGAAAAACTTGATACAATAATATAATATATATAAATAGTATAATAAGGTACCTAATATGCTGTGCTTATTTTGGACGGTAAAACACAATGTCGTAGCATAATAACTCGTATTTATTATCATCACCATTATCAGCCTGTGTCAGTCCACCGCTGGACATAGGCCTCCCCTAATGCACGCTTCCGCCTTCGATCTTCGGCTATTCTCATCCAGCCCACACCGGCCACTTTGCGGATGTCGTCACTCCATCTTGCCGCAGGGCGTCCCACACTACGTTTGCCGAGGCTCGGTCTCCACAACAGAACTTTTCGACTCCAGCGGCCGTCAGTTCTGCAGCTTATCTAACCGGCCCACTGCCACTTCACCTTACTGACCCGGTGGGCTATGACGGTGACTCTGGTTCTCTGACGGATCACATAATTTCCGATGCGGTCCTTCAGAGACACTATATTCCTCGTATTATTCGTTATTCGTATTATCTCATATTTATTTTTAAATTATATTTTACCTACAATTTAAGAATGTCTATTAGTGGTAGCTAATGATAACTTGCTATCAAACAGGTGAGCCTACTGTTCGTTCGATCCCTTTTTATATTTAAAAAAAAACCTTAATGTATAAAGCCATACCCTTTACAGCCTTTGGGCGACTGTAATACATGCTATTGTTACTGAAAAAATATTTCGGTAATTTCAGATTGTTACATAACATTTAGAAATTAATAAGGTATTACTTTTCTGGGAATTAACAGAAAATCTTCGTGGAAAATCTATTCACAGTATTCAATACCAAGAAATGAAAGAATGAACGTAATTACCCTTAAAACGCTTTATTATAAGTCTAACCATTATATTTTATGGTAACAATCTGTAATTAATTATACTGAAAAAAAAAAAACAGAATGCTACTAATAAAATGGTAGATGTAATAATTTGTAACTTTAAATATAATTATTAAAAATTTGTGCATATGCCAAAAATTACTAGAATATAATCTATTAAATAAATACATAGATTTAATTTAACAAACAAATAACACTTAATTCGTATTCACTTCTTCACTAATGCGAAAAGATTCACATATCATGCAAACAAAGCCACTTGTCAACACTTGTAAAACATCATAAACAGCCTGTGATAGTCCACTGCTGGAGATAGGCCTCCCCTAATACACCCCTATCCATTAAGGGGTTTTGGAACGTATCCCACCACGCTGGTCCAATGCGGGATGGTGGGTGCATCAACTTTTTTACATGCCCATCCGACTCATTGATCATCTTACTTTTCAGGCAATTGGGTGATCGGCCCATATCGCCCTAACCAACTAGGAAACAACAAGGAAAATTTGTTGAGTCCCCGCAGGATTCGAACCCACGACCTCCGGTGTCTAAAGCACATGCCCTTACCACTAGGCTACGGATGCAGTTGTAAAACATAAAAATTTAAAAAATAAAATCTTAAAATTGACCCAATTACAACTACGAAAACCGAAAAAAAAACGCAAAACGAACGAAGCCCGCAAAATCTACGGGATATAATCCATTCATTTTAAATGCAAGAGATTTATTTCTCCCGCGAAATGTGAAAAAAAAAAAATTAAAAGCTAATTAGGAAAAAGCTAGGAGCGTCGAGGTTTGAATATGAAACATGGCGGAGATGGTTAAACACACAATTTAGAAAAAACGCTCGCGTGCTATGAACGAAGGTTGGTAATGCCCGTTTCGCAATTCCTGGCGAAACCCCATTAAAAGGCTGCTGCTGTGACTTTTGAAACATTTCCAATTTGCATACTAACAGATTGAGTTACAAGAGAAACAGTCGCAAAGCACTAGGAATAGAGCTGTAATTTTCCGTCGATAATATTCTGCGATGAATGCACGAAAGGAAAAAATATAAGATGTTATGTACTTAATGTAAAAAGTAGGTCTACCCACCAACCCGCATTGGAAAGGCGTGGTGGGATACGGTCCAAAAACCCCCTAATGTGGTAGGCGTGCATTGGGGAGGCCTATGTCTAGCAGTGGACTAATACAGGCTGATGATGATGGTGAACAATACTTAAAAATTAGTTACGATTTAATTTTGAATTTCAACTGAAGTTAAAAGCGTATATGGAATTAATTGTAGACTATGTAATACATTAAAAATGTTTACCATAACAGTGATTAAATTTTTAATTACTTGTTAACTTTTTTTTAAATTTCTGTTTACGTATATTTTTTCAGCATATTAATAGAATTATATAAAAAGAAAAAGGAAAAGAAATCATTTTATAAACCTGTACAAAAATTTTAATATGACCAAATTTAATAAAAAACTGTCTGCGTAGATTTAAGACCGAACAACTTTGACATAACTTCTGTCAGAGCATTATTAATCGAAGCTGAATCCATTACGAGCGTCTAAAACTTATACTCACGATGATCTAGCGCGTCTAATAGTCGTTTCAAGCTCCCATTGTAAATAAAACGGTATAATTAATCTATAATTAGCGCGCGTTGTAGCGGCAAACGTGATTTATGACGGGAGTTGACAGCGCGTAGAGGGAGGTGCGGGGGACCCAGGTCGGCCCTTGTGGAACACCGGCGATTTATCTTGCGATAGAAAGGAATCGTATTCGCTTCAGTCGGAAACAATACTCGATCTGTCGAGGTCGACAGGTGGCGGATGTCAATGGGGAAAATTGTAACGCTCGAAACAAATGTAGCGCAATGGCCATCAGTTATGGAAGAAAATAGTATTTTTAGCAGGTACAAAGAAGAGTAATTGTCATAACAACATAAGTAATCATTTGGATAACGATAGTAAATCATTTGGATGAGTAAGAAACGGTTTGTAGAACCTAGAATAATACAATGTTATTTGCCACCTACCGCAAAATGTTTGTTCACTACTGAACAAACATTACTATAGCGAAATTGCTTGTACAATTCATGCGTCGGATGGCATGTAAAGTCGTCCACCCACCAACGATTGGACCACGTGGTGGGTTACGTCAAACCCTAATGGATAGGGTGTATAGAGGCCTATGTCCAGCGTGACTAACAAAGGCTGATGATGATGTGTGTTGTACAATTTACAAAATATTGTCATGTAGTCTTATAGTCAATGATTGTCTCTAAGAAATCTGACGAGTTTAAATTAAAAATGTGGCGAGTTTTGTAAAAACGTATAGCTAATTTACACTTTTGGAATTATAAGCCATATGCATAATAGATATGTGTTCATTAAATTTTGATTTATATTCTCGATAACTAATATGTCCACTTATTTATTTTAAATTTTGACTACCATAATAACCGATAAAATTGCATATCAATCTAACAAACAACAATCAAAATTCTATTGCAGTTAATGGTTCTTCTTAAATGTAAGAAACGTTAAAAAAAATTTTTTGATATCAAATTTTTTCATGAGCGGATCGAAATCAAGGTCGATAATATTAATAAATTCAAACCAAATATGTGAATGTTGAATACATGTCTTTTTCCGTCCAAGAAAACTCCTTCCCAAAGTAATATTCAACTTCATCCTTCAGGCGCGTATTACATCAGATTTGCCAGTCTCAGAGTGGGGTCGCGTTAAATATTCATCCCATACCGGCTAAATGTATAACGAGCGAGCAACAAAGTTCGACAGTTTGCCAGCCGAATGCGTTACAGTTTACAACTAGACGGTTTTAATTTTTAATAATTCTGAATACGTTAACATCTAACCATGTTAGCGCGTGAAGAGTTTTCTGACGACTATACCTTTTGAAGCGTTGATTATTAAGATAACCGTATTAAGGTAACCGTAACGTAGTTCAGGTGTTAGTTTTCACACTAATTTTAGATAACAAGTACTGTTTTTGAATAGTAAAATGTGAGGGTTCTATTATCAATAATTAATTTATCAATATTTAAAAACTACAAGCTAAAGAAGATTTAAGCTAAGGTTAATATTATATTGACCTGACAATGTAACCCATGGCCCCTTATTTGCCACTTGGCCAATATTGACGGTAAAGGCTTATCTAAATTAAAAGAACAGACGCAGACGAACAGACGAGCAGACGGATGTGTAGCTTCTCTCGCTGTAGTTTAATGAAAAGGCCAACCAGAGATAAGGCCAAGGGCCAACTTAATACATACCGTCCTAAGTATTCACCGTCAAATTTTCAGGTGCTCGGGCGGCATATCCTTAACCAACTAGTAATACTAAAACTTGCAGCATTTATCCAGGTTTAGAACCTAACAGCTTACAGCCGTAAGCTATAGAGACAGCGAGTACCGGAAGTTTCCGTCAACTATTTTAGTTTATTTGGTGCGTAAAACATAATATCGATATATAGCACGTCACGTGACATGATTAACGTTACAAATGTATTTCCAAAATACAATGACCCTTAAACCTCTTCGCCCATGAATCTCTTATCAGTTCTGCTCAGATTTTTATATTGAACGAGGTATTATAAGTGAATTACATAAATAAATTTACGTTTCCAATGAGAGGTTGAAATGAAAAATGATAAAGAAGGAAATACAACACGAAACCACATTTCGGGCAATTTATTCAAGTACGCTGAAATTCAGTCCGTACAAGAGCAAACGTTACAAATAAACGAGGCACACTTTATTTGTACGCACCAAATCCAATGGTTACCGTAAGGTGCGTATACAACGGCGAATCGACTTTGTGATCGATCGTCGGACGTTCGCATTAGAACATTCGTTTACATACAAAAGGCGTTCGCACGACTGACGAATCGTGTCTCTTCTGCGAAAATATTTCGCGAACGTGTTAATATATGGCTATAATAAAATTCGGAATTAAAGCCAACAAAAACCGATGCTAAAGTCAATTAGGGCCACAACGTATAGATTTTTTATTATGCGGTGATTGAACATTTTAGGCTCCGTTTACCATTAGACTCTCTTTGCGTGATTAAAAAATGTTGGGATAGAAGTCTTCTTTATGATACGGCCAGTCAGTGACTTATCTTAGCTACGAAAAACCAGCACTCGATTGTGGCTGTTTCTACTCGGTCCCTGTGACGCAGGCATGATTATGAGCTTGTTGTCCCGCAGAACTTGCATAACATACGAAGCTCGCTTAGTTCGGCACGCGTAATGCATACGCACGTTCAAATTAATTTCACAATCGCGTTCTACGTAAACAACGTAACCCCAGCGGCGTTGTTTGAATTATCGCCGTGGAATATTCTCGAACAATGGACCCAGTGCGAATGGAAATTTTCTTGTGCCACTCTGAAATCGGCAAAACTAATTCTGTTGCGTACATCATACGAGAGGGTTTAGGGGATGGGTAATGAAGCCGTTTGATCGGGTGAAAATGAATTCGGCGAATTTTGTATTGTTTTTTTTTTGCACCTCCAATTGTTCTCCCATTCGTTAGCGGAGGTCCACGAGCGGTTACGAATGTTAATTTAATCAAAACACAACGAGTTTGCAGTCGGTATACATTTTTAAATCGCTGGCAAAAATTTAAAGAATGATACTGCGTGGTGTATATATGACACGAGTAGCGTGATAACATTACTGTGTTCCGGTTTGTAGGGCACCGTAGTTAGTGTTATGACTAGGTCAAAGAAACGTAACATTCCAAGTCTCAGGGTTACTATCAAGTTAACATTATTATATATTTGCATACCCTATGAATTGAAGAAAACGTAATCAAATCAAATCAAATCATTTATTCAGACTAGTAGGAATACAGTCCATACACCATTAAAATAATACAATACAAATACATATACAAAATAAAACAAGAACAAGAACAGCCAGCTTTACAATAACTTTCATAATAACTTAGATTACACACTTAAAAATAAATAGTAAGGGATGGCCAATCTACAAAGTATGCAATCGAATCCAATGTTTTTGAAACGGACAGTCTGCCAAATGTAATGTAGTGATTTTTTTGCGAATTAATTTGTTCAAATTTAGAATATGACATAGCATAATACATGATTTTTTAATTAAAACACATAATAGGACCAACATATATGCAATTGCACAAAATAAAATCTAAATGTTAAACGAAAAAATTTTAAAGTTTCTCTATCGACGATTAATAGATATATTCATTATATTCTCAATAGACATTCTTCATTAATATAGAAATTAGTAAATTTTTACATCTTTTCTCTCACTGTTATATTTTTTCAAGCCATTTTTTTCGTTAGCTATGTTTGAATTAATTTCATGCTAATTCGCTGTAACTTGTTGTACAATGCAGACGTGAGTCGTTACTGAATGCGGCCTACTGCAGTGTACTGCGGTTTCCACTTTTTCAACAAATAAATAATGTATGCAGAACTATTTACTTGTAAAGAACAATAACGTATTCTCATAGTTTTAAATATACATCATCATCATCATCAGCCTGTGATAGTCCACTGCTGGACTTAGGCCTCCCCGAATACATCGCTATCCATTAAAGGGTTTTGGACCGTATTCCACCACGGCGGTCCAATGCGGGTTGGTAGGTAAAATATACAATTATGTTTACATTTGAATAAATCCGAAACGTTTATAAGACGGTTAACAAGATCATTCTGTGAAGGGATGCGGTTCTGACATATGTACACGGTTATTTAAAAATGCAGTATATCTCTTCAGATTGGCAATGAAACATTAGTTTGTAGCTATACGTAAATATTATAAGTAAAGTAACTATCGTTAAATGTTTATTCATTATATATATATATATATATATATATATATATATATATACTTTTTGAATAAATAAACAAATGAACAAAGGCTTAACGCTAAAAGCATTCTCTGCCAGTCATCAAAAAAAACTTGCTGTAATAACAATTTAAAACCACATGATACATTAGCATAGCTCCCACAACTCACTAAAGTTAGTGCAAAATGTTATAAATGTATTTTAATTAATTACCTGAAAAAAGATAGAAAATATTTTCATTTAAACTTCTTAGTTCTTTGTTTGTTTTAACTGAATGCGTAATTTGTTTTAAAATTGGCAAGTCCTTGAAGACGAAACCGTAAGCTACAATATGATTACGAAAGTTTTAATTAATTAATTTTTGTAACCCTTTAACGTAAAAACTACTGAACCGATTTTAACGAAACTTCAAAGAAAACAAGCTTGTACGCCGGATTATACGCGAATAATACAATAAAGATGAATCAAAACGATTTTTAATAAGCACGCGTGTGACTCACGATGGCGGAGAGCTAGTTTAATGATAATATTGATAACATTCACAAATCAAACCTTCAATATTAATATTATCAAGTCTCATCGAAATACATTTATTCCACACGCGTGGCCCCCATCCGTCGTCTACTGGGAACGGGCAAAAAACGATACTATCCGTCCCTTGTCTTTGTTAGACCTCTGAAAGTCCCGAACGACCTCAACCCGAACTTTTGTCCTTGCAACCGTTTGCGAGTAACACGAGATGTCTGCTCTATGGGTCGGCTATGCGCTTTTTATAATAACGGTCTATATATACCTGAGCCAGAATAGCTATGGTGATTTTGAAATAGCCTACGGCAGCAACATGACGTCATCTCTTTAATGGCGTAACCGACAATCAATAATGTTCCATATTCTATTGTTCGAGGTAAATCACTATAATTTAAATTTAATGTAGACAATCGCTTGCCAATAATGCATTCACTAGAATAGTGACATAAATCCGAGTTTAAAATAATAGTTGTAAAATACCCGTGTTTAAGATAAACAAAAAGAACTCGCAAATTTGCGAACCTTAAAACTAGAACCGAGTTCAAATGCATGTTATTATGAACACTATATAATTGTAAAGGCACACTAGACATGATTAAATTACTTGGAACTAATTAATCATTATGTAATAATAATATGCAATTCTCAAAAACATGAAACCTCATGTGTTCTTGCCTTGTAATAATCAACGAGACTAGATTATATATCAATCAAAAATAATTTATTTCCTTTGATAACTATACACTGAGAGATCACATTAGGATATTTAGTACATATGTTGAAAAAAATTGTACTTGTGACCAAAACAAGAAAAACCATAAATTAAAACTAACTTTACGGATTATCTTGGTCAATTCTAATCTTGTTAACGATAATTAAATAGAAAATGATGAACCATTTTTGATATACTCACGTTTTGATATCGTTGAAGAGATATCTAATTCATCGTAGGCCAGCCTGACGAGCCTTCAAACGGGTTTGTTTTTTGATATTCTGCAAAGAAATAAAAATACATCAACACTTCATAATAACGTAATAAATTGTTCATTGAAAAGCTACTATACAATATTACGACAGTTCATAGTACAATTGATACGTAAAAACGTTTATATATTTTGTTCCCGATGTTTGGAATTCTTTCCAGCGTCCGATGGTCACGAAATAACTATGTGGTCAAACTAAAGACTGCTTAATAATATACACAACTAGCGACCCGCCCCTGCTTCGCACGGGAGCTATGCTGATAGAAAATATACAATACTAAGCATGTGTTTTTCATATAAAGCTTCCTCTTTAATCACTTTATCTATTAAAAAACCGCATCGAATCCATTGCGTAGTTTGCAAGATTTATGCTAAAATCTTTCAAATATGAGGATATAGGGACAGAGACGACTAGGTTTATACTATGTAGTGACTAGCTTTGATATAAAAAAACGCTTTCTTCCTAGTCAATTATGTACGAGTGAAAGTCTCGTCAAAATCGGTCTAGTGATTTAAGCAATTAACCCAAACGAACAGCCAGACAGTTAAAAATTTTGTTGCTATATGTACAGGAATACATCACAATCATCATCATCAGCCTGTGTTAGTCCTCTGCTGGACATAGGCCTTCCTTAATGCACGCCTTCTCAATCAGGGAGTTTTGTACCGTATCCCACCACGCTGGTCCAATGCGGGTTGAAGGGTAGACCGACTTTTTACATGCCCATCCGACGCATGGATCAACTTACTTTTCAGGCAATTGGTGACCAGCCGAAATTGCCCTAACAAACTAGTAAACAACAATAAAAAATAGTTGAGTCCCCGCAGAATTCGAACCCACGACCACCGGTTTCTAAAGCACACACCCTTACCACAAGGCTGCGGTGGTAGTTCTGTAAAAGAGGAGGCATATGCAATGGACTAATTAAAAAGCGGTCAATTTAATATGACAAAAAGACACTTAATTTTATTTATTTTGTATACGCATCGATGTTAAATGGATGTAATATGTAGAACGGCGCGTGACACAATTCGTTATCTCCGAATTACGCGTCTATTTAATGCAGAAAAACTTCGAACACAGTCTCGATGAAAAGTAAAATAGATAACACCTAAATAAAACATAAAGGGCGCGAGGGAAACAATTAAAGTTCGTAAACTGATAAAGTTAGCGAAACAAAAGCGTTTAAAGTTTTATCAATCAAACAAAGGAGACGGGACAGATCGATGAGTGATCGAACTTTTCTCTTAACGTTTTTAAACTTGCCAATGAATAAGTTAGCACCGAATTAAAGCATTGTTTACTTGAATAATTGAGTTAGCGCACAAGTAATCAAATGTCTGTTTTAGATTTAAACTCGTAATTATCAGAATTAATTTAATTTAAATTATGTTAGTTTTGATAAAATACCCGCAAGCACGTTCCCTTTTAAATAAATGTGTGCTAAAGGTAATAACCGTAAAATTATATTTTACTAAATCATTTTAATACTGAATCTTTAATATAAAACAAAGAAATAATTACTTAGACAAAAAAAACTGTGTTTCAGAATTTACTTTATTTTTAATTTAAAGATGCGACGGTCTATCAATTTAGAACTTGTGTGATTTTATTGATTTATTGTACATAGATTTCACTCGAGTATTTTAAATCTAATATTAAAGCATGATACTATTATCAAAATTATAAAAAAAAACACAATTAAATATTCTTTGACAGTATTACCAATGAGTATTTATGTCAAAATTAAAAAGTTCAACATTCGTTTAAAAAAAAAACATCTACGCATGTGGCAGATAAAATCTCGACACAGCGATCATACAAATGTTCAAAACCACACGCGCCTCTAATTTTTTAAAGTCTAGCCATCCATTCAGCCCTCGCCGCAGACGGATCTTTTCCCCCCAAAATGTTTTTTGTTCCCGCCAATTTTCGTAGGCTCCCGACCGCCGTTGCTACCTGCTCGGTTTTTTTTACCGCCCAAGGCTAAGACCGTATAATAAGGGCCGTCGGAGAACGTGCCCCGACGTTTTCGGCCAGGATAACGCTCCGAACGGTGGGTTAGTCTGTGAATCGCTCTTTTGTCGCTGGCCTCTGTGTAGTGGTGTTCTATTTTTGAAAATAAAAAAAAATGCAGTAGCGGTAGTTTTTTTTTCTATCCAGCCTTTAATTGTGTGTTTTGTAAAAAAAATAGTGCTTATTCGTATTATTATTATTATCGTACATCTCTGTATTTTAGTAGAAACGCGAATTGTTCTTTTTATCAGTGAAGTTCAGTTATATGTCTCAATAATAAATTGCAGGCGCTCTTTTTGATTTTTTTTTCTATCCAGCCATTAAGTGTGTGTTGAGTAAATGCATAAAAAATCGACGGAAGAAACAGAATGGACGAAACGCACAAAAAACAATAAAAAAAATTACATCTTGATCATAACTTATATTATAATTATATTATTATAAGTAAAGAAAATAAGTAAACCAAAAGAGATGCTGCATTTTTTTATTAGGCAATGTTCTATTTTTGAATCTGGAGACCATCAAAGACTTACATAACCCAGACAACCTAAGCGGGGTATAAAGTTGTGTTCAATTCTAAATATAAAAAAATTTAGCCCTTTTAAGGGTTTATTTCTGTGTTATATAAAAACGTAGCGTTAGTGGATTAGTAGCGAATTGCGCTTTCCAACAGTCGTATAAAGTCGTGCTATATATGTCAAAAGAATGCCTTATCTATTTTATTAACGAAACACAAATATAATGGTGCCAGGATAATAGCAATAAACTGTCAAATACTAAGTGACGTTAATATTATGAAGATATCACTTACTTTATAATGTCAAATCAAGTTTAGGACATTGTTTTACACAAAGTAAGTGTACAATGGTTCTTTATTTGTTTTACTGATGCCTAATATGGGTCGCGAAATAGACATCTTTGTGTACAAAACAATTATTATAAGATACAGAACAGACATCAGGCGACACGGAAAAGTATGAAACGTCGGATATAATTTCAATATAATTAGTTAATAAACGCCATAAAATCTGTAAACATGAATTATTTATGATTTATTTTGATCACGTAAGCGATAGCAAATTTTACGGAGGATAATCCCATTAAGTTATACTCAATGCTTGTTACTGTTATTTACAGTTTAATAACTATACTCAAGCAATTATTTACTAAATTAAAAATATATCGTATAGATTGTACTTCAATTATTATAGCAAAATAGATTTAGAAAACAGAAGTTATAGATTATAATCGCATTCAAATAGGTGCAACGTTAACTAAATAAAAAGTTTTTATATTATTATTTACAAGCGGTCTGTCCACGACTCTGCCCGTATAACTTATAGATTTTTAAATTTTTCCGAGGTAAAAAAGCAACCTATATCAAGGTGAATGTTGATTTTTAATGGTGAAAGAATCATTTCAATCGGTACAGACACACTTTTTGAGTTTAGTCGTTAAAAACATACACACTAAAATACAAGCCTTTACTCTTTTTAATATTAGTACAGATTAAAAACATCCAATAAGACCCACACACACACCCGGTTACATTAATTATAGTTATTCCGTCCATTATTGTACCTAATTTGTGTAAAGTAGTAAAAGCTTCCCAGATAGTTACAAATCATCATCAGCCTTTGATAGTTCATTGCTGGACATAGACCTCCCCTAATACACTCCTATCCATTAGGGGGTTTCTTTTTGGACCGTACCCCACCACGCTGGTCCAACGCGGGTTGGTGGGTGGACCGACTTTTTTCATGCCCATCCGACGCATGGATCATCTTACTTTTCAGACAATTGGGTGATCGGCCCAAATTGTCCTAACGAACTAGGAAACAACAATGAAAATTTGTTGAGTCCCCGCAGGATTCGAACCCACGACCTCCGGATTCTAAAGCACACGCCTATACCACTAGGCTAAGGAGGCAGTCAGTTACAAATCGAATGTTATTTTTGTATATTTACAGTTCTTATTTCCATTGTCGATAAAAGATACACTATGTTATCACATATAATATTTGTCGTAGAAAGAATGCTGTTTGTGTAAGAAACAACAACATCTGATATACGACTGCTTTTATCGCAACAATTCTTGTGATGGTACATACATATTCTATTATTGTATTTATTAATGGCCAATAAATTATAGAACGCGATTGACGTTACAAAAGCAATAAACACCCTGATGGTTGAGCGATTAACGTAGATCTGTAGAAAACTTTTGGTATGACATTCGACTCTCAAATTAAAAAAAAAAAGTTTTCATTTTTTACCGCTTGGTAAAGTAGTTAGAGACAAAGTTATGTAGTCTATGTTCCAAAGTCGATCATTACATAATATTATTGTAATTGTGTGTGTGTGTGTGTGTGTGTGTGTGTGCGCGCGTGTGCGTGTGTGTGCCTGCGTGCATGTGTGTGTATAATTAAAATTGTTATTTGAAGTATAATTATAATTGTTAGTCCTAGCCATTTTCCAACGAGTCGCTCCTAATGCATCTCGAATCACCTGCATAAAAGTTTTTACCCAGAGCGACCAGCATTTATATAATACTAGGTACTTCTCAGGTCAGAGGCTTCCATTTCCGAACCGCTGGTAGTTTATTTGACAGTCAACAAGATAGTGTAATGCTTCTATATCGATTAAAGATATTTGACTTTGATTTAGGTGAGTGAGAAACCACAGGAAAACTTAAAGTAATGGGCTATAAATAATTTCACTGTACTAAGAGGTAAATAGTTAAAATAAATATTCCGGTTAATTCTAAGAAATATTTTAAACAGTCAAGGTTATTTGGAAAAACGAAAATATTTCTCGAATGACCGTTGATTTTTAAGTAAGGTAAGAGCCTCCCCCGCTCAGCTAATTCGTAAAGATCCGTCCGAAACGTAACAAGGTTAGCTATAGACTTTGATCTACGAAACGGCAGCTTTAGTTGATTGAAGGCGAAAAATCTTTTAACATCTCGAAAAATTAACCAACACGACGGTGAAATGCAAAAAAATTTAGATATTTAAGACACATACATATTTATTGGAGCGTCCAGCAGTGGACGGATAGGGGCTGCTAATGATGATGATGATGATGATGATATATTTATTATTAATTAAAACGACTAGGACGTTGATCTGATGGCTTGGCTCTGTCCACAAGGAAAGCACGTGAGACATGGAATGATCCATCTCGTTTATCCAGTAGTTACCCTGGGCTACGGTGCCGTTCAAACCGGAAGACGGTAGTGTTTCCACGCTACTGATATAGGCACCGCAGTTGTTTTACCCCCAACGGTCTCTTTAAAAAGACCACCTTTACTAAAGCTGCACTGCTATTACATACGACTTTAAAAAAGCGTACTTAATAGATTAATTGTAACCGAGAAGGTGTTTACGCGACTTTATCATATAAACCTCCGTAAATATACAATTTAATATATTTTTTACACATGTTGCTTGTCACATTGGTTACAAAACATAGTAAGTTCTTATGTGTTAAACTAATTCCTATTTATATCATCATCATCATCATCATCAGCCTGTGTCAGTCCACTGCTGGACATAGGCCTCCCCTAATACACGCTACCGCTTCTTATCCAGCCCTCTTCCCACACTACGTTTCCGAACCTTGGTCTCCACTCCAGAACTTTCACTGGTCCACAAATTTAAAGTCGCTCAGCGATCTATGTAGAGGGCAATGCTCGAAGTATCTCTGAAAGACCGCATCAGAAATGATGCTATCCATTAAAACACCAAAGTCACCGATATAGCCCACCGGATTAGTAAGCTGAAGTGGCAGTGGGCCGGTCATATAAGCCGTAGAACTGACGACCACTGGAGTCAATTAATATACACGTTCATATAAAAATCGGTCCACCCACTAACCCGCATTGGATGTGCGTGGTGGGATACGGTCCAAAACCCCCTAATGGATTAGGGGAGGCCTACATCCAGCAGTGGACTATCCTAGGCTGATGATGATGATGATGATATATAATTTTAGTGGTGTTTTCTTGTCATTTCTCGCTTCCTACATTACTATATCATATTACATTAATTGACTACAGATTTCTTAAACGTTTTCGCTTCATTATACTGTAACATATTTTATGTAGTAACTACATTACCAAATAATTGGCTAAACGTGTATGTTTGTAAGTCCACTGGCCAACATAAACATGGGCAACTGCGAATAAACAAAACTACATTCGACAAGTTCCACATTGAATTTATAATCACTTCAAGTTAACAAGTTTTAACCAGGAAGTAAAATTTAAACAGGTACAATTATTTGTTTTATAAACTTGCAGCCTTTTGCATAACGACCAAAGTGGAACGGATTATATTCTCTATTAATGAAAGAGATATTTACATATGCTTAAACTAACTTTTCACTGAGTTTGTAACATTAAAGTATGGGCTTGCTCTTTGGAAACCGGAGGTCGTAGGTTCGATCGGCTAATCGGCGGATCTTAACAACTTTTAAAGATCTTTTATAGATATTTGTGGAAATGCGGGCTGATCACCAGGCAGCGTGTAAAGTAAAATGATCCATGCGGCGGATGGGCAACTAAAACTTAGGTCCAACGCTTGACCTCTCTCCGGTTAAATGTCAATGATGTCAATTTTTCGTCCCATCGGACTAACAGAGTAAAGAAAGAAGGAGTGCAGCTGTGCGTACACTTGTGCAATATAATATCACCAGCGAAACCTGTTCGTATCTGAAAAAGCCTTAGTCGAAGGGTTTGAGTCACCGCAGGAATTGAACCCACGATCTAAGTTACTAATTTGTTCGTCTATATAAGCAAGGTTGATATAAGACGTCGATACAAAATTGTACCGCTCGTAGATAAGCCTGAGTTATTTTATAATTTAAATTTATAGCTTTCCTTAAGCAATGTGCATCTGATTATTCAACTAATCTTCAGTAAAATCAAAATCAACTTTATATCATTCATAACATTATACAATTAAAAGACGTGCTTATTACAAATTGTAAGCGAAAGTGATAAATACAAATAACAATGTAATCCATTTTACTCAGTTAAACTCCAGTTAATTCAGATTTAAGACAAAAGCAACTAAACCGTTGATGTAACCGCTGTAACTTAACTTTTTGCTTAACCAAATACAACTTGGTTCGGGCCCAAGCAACACTGTCCGCAACAACCTCTAACATGTACCATCAACAAACTGTAACTAACTTAACTCGCTACAGGCAGTTAATGAATTGAGATAGGGAAAAGGGTAGAGGTTTCGCTGCTTGATGCCAGAGGCATTCGGGTGGAAGTTAATTTAATATTATGCATAAAACTATTTTGAATTACATGTCAAATGATATATATGAATATATATATGCTATATATATATAAGAACAATATTTCAATAATGATGACTGCAAAATTAAAAAGAGGAAAGTATAATGGTTCTTATGAACGTTTCAGTTTTGTTTTAACTTTATCAAAAACCGTTACTGTTTTATTTTTAGTATAAGATTAAGAAAATGTAAAGACACATACTTTCACAACCGGTAGAAAGAAAATGATTTACGGGAACACTAAACTTAGTGGTCGAATGAGTCTAAATTGTTTTAAATAAATAAAAATCATCAAACGTGATTTTGCTTTAATCTAACATGAAAATGTTGTTATTTGAAAAAAATACTTTTATTGTAAAAATGAATTTATTCAAAGAACCAGAACTTAAATTTTAGATTTATGAATAACTCAAATATACACATATCATCAGTCTGTGTTAGTCGACTGCTGGACATAGACCTCCCCTGCTGCGTTCATTAGGGGGTTTCCGGACCGTACCCCACCATGCTGGTGCAAAGCGTGTTGGTGGGTGGAGCGGAGTTTTTACATGCTCATCCGACGCATGGATCATCTTACTTTTCAGACAATTGGGTGATCGGCCCAAACTGCCCTAATCAAAAAGGAAACAACAATGAAAATTTGTTGTGTATACGCTGATTCGAAGCCACGACCTCCGGTTTTTAAAGCACACGCCCATACCACTAGTCTACGGAGGCAGTACACTTAAATATATCTATTTATAAGAATATATAAGAACTAAGACTTGTGGCATTATATGAAACACAATTTCATATTTTATAGGCAGTGCCAATTGCTTACAGGTGAATGTTCCGTTCGCTTTGTCACATGCAATAAAATAACGAATCATCTAAACGCTGTAATACCTATGTACGCACAAACATTACATAGCTGCTCACGGCTTTTTAACTTCGCCGTAAAGTTTAAGGGTGGAATTAATGGATGCCCAGAGTGGGGCGTTTGAAATGTAATTAAATTAACGTTGAACGAACGTATATTTCTTGTTACATCCAATTGTAGCGTCTCGATGAGTTTTTAGATGTTTTCAGTCGACTTAGCGGCTTTTGTCTGAATGACGTATTCCGAATAAAGAATTCTATTGAATTAATGGAAAATATTATGTTCCGTATACAATTTGTATTTTGACACGAATAATATGCTTAATACTAATATGGAGTTTTACGGATTTTATCGCATTTATATAGCTAACGAGTATTTTTAAATTTTACATGACGTTTCTGTCTGTCTCGTGACTTATATTCACAACATAGTATGAAACAAAGTCACTTTCTCTGTCCCTATATATATGTTTAAATCTTTAAAAATACGCAACAGATTTTGATGGGGTTTTTTAATACATTAGAGTGATTAAAGAGGAAGGTATATGCTGATGAACTTACATATGTTTCCATATATTGCACCCGTGCGGAGCCGTGGCGGGTCGCTAGTGGCTTATAATTTGTATGTTTCTTATTTAAAATAGGCATATAGTTATTTTTACCCGTGATTAAAACAACAAAATAAAAAAATGCACAGTCAATAAATCCTCTTTTCCGGCTGTTTGATTTTAACTGAGTTTTACGGATTTTATCACTTTTCACAGACATAGGCTGTCCCGTGCCTACATCTGTTAGAGATTGTTCACGTTTTGAAAATCGTTGTACCTACCTTTAAATATGGTTTTTTATAATTATAACTCCGACACAATCAGTTTTGCCTTCGATTTCTGTACAAATTCATTTCGTGAACACGCTCTTTTATGGTTAGTGTTGTCCATAATAATTATACATTATGATTTTATCTCGTCAATAAAAAAAAGCATTTTTATAAAAGCAATAATAAATCAATAAACATACTAGGATACAAAGTCTATAAATAAACCGTGAAATTAAAAAAAAAAAATACAAAATAAATTTTGTGTTTTAGTACTTGTCGTTAGGATACCTGTGTTATTAAAATATCATAAATATATGACGATACGTATCGTAAAGCATTTATGATTTTTAATGAAACTGAACATTGTTAACATGGATTTCCTTAAGTCGCGATAAAACTTGAAGTAGAGTAAAGCAAATCGAGCTTAATTCAATTATGATACAAATAAAACTTTACGAAAGCTACAACCCTAAAAACGATAAATTATGCTCGACGTCCAACAATTATTCTAATTAAAGTTATTTTATTTTCAGTAAAACCACCTGAATATAACTTACTTATTACATATATTTTTAAATAAGTATTACACAGAAGCCGTGTAAGCTTAAAGAATAATATAAACATTGAAATCCGTAGCAAGTGAGACGAGAAAATAAGTTCTTTTCAATAAATTATCACTTATTATATAGATTAGCCGAAATAGACTATGTATAAATGTAAACAAAGTAACTAATAGCAACGCGGATGATGTCACAGGTAACAGCTCGTCATAAATAAAGACGAACTTTAAGTATAATACCAATGTTTCTTTTACGGAATTCGTTTAATAACAAGCGAATAACTCATTGACTGCCTCAGTAGCCTAGTGGAGGTCGTAGGTTCGAATCCTTCGGGGACTCAACAAATTTTCTTTGTTGTTTCCTAGTTAGTTAGGGCAATTTGGGCTGTTCACCTTGTCTGAAAAGTTAGATGAATTTGATGATAAAATTCTACACAGCATTCGTACATAAATACAATGTATATATTTCCCATATACAAATACAAAGGAATATTGCAAAAAACCGCTTCTTTAAGTCTTCCCTCGCGTCCGGAATCCTTCTACTTCCTTCCAATTAGTCTAGCCGTCCCTTTGCCCAACTTCTTGCCATTTCCACGCTTAAGATTCACCCACTACAGAACTACCAACTAAACAGTATGTTATGATCAGCCATCTATGAATATAATTGGGCCTCTAATTCGCCAAAGGGAAACTTTTCACTTTGATTCCGAGGGCCAAAGATAGGCAATTATTGTGATGTTCTTGAGGAATCCGGCAGCTCTTATGTTCGCTCGACGGAATATTGATAGCGCTATTGAAGGTAAGTTAGCGGTATTAAGTTAATGTTGACTTAAACGCAATAAGATGACATTATTTTGACGGATTTCATAGCGTTTATTAACCGACTTCGAAAAAAGGAATTTTTTAATTTGAAAGCTCTCGGTTCCCGTTTGGTCCCATAGCCATTGGGTCCAGGTCTGACAGTGGCATCCACGTAAAAATTGAACAAGTCTGACATTTACATTAACTATGTGCTCAACTTATGGACAATTAATAGCTCAATATCACGCAAATCGATTTGAAGTCGGTTCATTTTTTGTTAAATTTTTTTAGATATTAAATCATACTTTAACATCCGATGTTTCGAACAATCTTCGGCAGTCGTGGTTGCGGTTAACAATGTGTATGTAGTGTTCGCGTGAGTAAAATAAATAAGATAACGTTTCGGGGTTATTACTGTCACACATAAGAGTTTGTTGACATAAATCAGGATGTTATGGCACCGGGATAGGTACAACGATTTCTTTAGTTTAGCTTATGTAAACTTGTAAAATATGTAAACCAAGGCACCGTAGTAGTAGCAGCATCGTACTAATAGATACACCCGCGTTCTAGAGCGGTGTACACTGTTCCCAGCTACCGATTAATACAATGGCCAGTACGTTAGCGTCCCGGTTCGTAAACCGATCGTTGACGATCTTAAGAAGACATAAACAAATACCTTACCGGTGGTAGGTCCCCTTTTTACATGGAACCGTCTGGTGGTACCACCACGGTGCCTATGTTCACGCAGAAGCAGTAGTAGGCACCGTAGCCAGCGTATTTACTGGGTAAACGAGACTTAACATCCCATGTCTCACGGTAGGCAGCGCGTCGGTGATGCCAGTATTGCCAATGTCCATGGGCGTCGGTGACCACTTTCCATCAGGTGGCCCGACTGCTCGTCCGCCCGCGTAGGCAATAAAAAAAATACCTTACTCACGTACTTTCTGTATGGGTGGCCTTTATTTGTCAGCAAAAAATGTCAGCCACCTAGTTCGTGGGGACGGGAGATTCCCGCGAACTCTGTGCTATATGAAGTTTATCAAGTACTAAGGTCTGGAAGCGTAATATTCCGAGTCATAAAAAAGTAGCATCGTGCATATAGCAGTCTCACTGATGAGTTGTCTCCAATATTTATCATCAATTGCGAGTCCCCTTTGACCTAACTATTTTTAAACACGATCGATACACATAAAAATGATATGTAATAAAAGTTAGTACAAAAACAAAAAATATAATACTTCCTATTTTCACGCATATTTTAAAATGAAATTATTTAACGGATTTCATAATCAATTAATTACTCAACAAATTTGCCGTAATCAAGGACGCTATATTAGGTCTTAATTCCCCCGCATTAATGATTTAATGTATCATGAATAAAATAAAAATCCAAGAATTACGGTGCACAAAAAAAAATTAAAAATTTCGCCTTCCAAATGCCTCCCAGCGAGAATCATACGCTTGGGCAATAAAAGTTTATCGCTTCAGACGAAGACCACACGGGTATCTTCCCATCGCCGGCAGATGGTGTTAGGTGTCCGATAAGGCGGAGCATACGGGCTAGATAAGCGACAGATGTTCGGAACGTTGTACAACAATGTTTGTAATCAATGTTATTATTAACGGTCGGTATCACTGAGATATATAAACAGTTTTTATTATAGACACTAGGTTTCGAGAAGGAAGAGCTCACATATTTCGAAAAGCAGATCTGTGCATGCACTTGACTGTGTTGTGACATAGACGCTCTAGTTAATGTAACTTTTTGATGGATGAAACGTCAAATCCGAACGGGCAGCTTTGCCCATTTCTATGGCCAAAGAATCTTTGCAAAAGCGACTGTGGCTTATCGGCTACTAAAAAAAAGACAAAATTCTACACATTAAGATAAGCGGACTTGTGGAATTATACGCTGCATATTTGAAAGGCAAGCCGTACCGATATCAAGTGGACATCCTGCTTGTCTTGTCCTTTCATTAAAAAAGTCTCAAGGTGCCAAGAAAGCTCATGGTTTCGTCCTTAGCAATAGACCGTATCGCATAACGCCGATATGGGCAGACATTTCTCAATACAACACCAATTCGTATAACTTCGCGATTTGTTTTTAATCTATTATTGAGAAGCATTCACTAATGGTATAATTTACCGAATATTTTTGCTGTAGTGTACTAAACGTTCTTTTTTGATACGACTATTAAACTAAATTAGCAAGTAATAGTATAAATGTATACAATTTTATGAATATTAATTTATTACAGACTTACAAATGAAGACGTAATACTATAGTAATAAAAAACCTCTTAGACGCATAAGCTTCTAACAATTACTTTTCTTAAATCGTTATCTGGCTATTTTAGATAAAGCCAGCGTTAACGTTCTCGGTTTTACACCACACTTTCTTTTTATAAATCTCGATTGACAATGACCTTGGCCGTGATATTACTGTTTAAATTAAAAAAGATAAATAAACAAATTTAAAGACTGAAGCGTCTCTTGTCGAAAATTTTAAGTACTAGTTGTGAATGAATCTCCTTTTAAATTCTCGTTACAATAGTTGATATGCTCAAACTAAGCAATGCTTCGTTACGTGCCGCGGCTTCCAATGGTAATTCCATCTTGAACGGTAAAAAGTCAACCATTAGGTAGTTTAGTTTATTTATCTAATTATTTATACTTTATGTACACAGTAATGGTAAAAAGGCGGCTTCTTGTCAGTGGTATTGTCTCTCAGTCAACCTTTGGATGATATCAAGAATAAGTGGTAGTTGGTTAGTTCATCATCATCATCAGCTCGTGATAGTCCACTGCCAGACATAGGCATCCCCTAATGTACCCCTATCCATTATGGGATTTTAGACCGTATCCCACCAAGCTGGTCCAATGCGGGTTGGTGGGAGGACCGACTTTTTACATGCCCATCCGACGTATGGACCATCTTACTTTTCAGACAATTGGGTGATCGGCCCAAATTGCCCTAACCAACTAGTAAACAACAATGAAAATTTGTTGACTCAACAGCAACTGCATGATTCGAACCCACGACATCCGGTTTCCAAAGCACACGGCCATACCACGGAGGCAGTGAGTAGTAGTTCAGTTAGTAAACATTAAATTATTTGGTTCATAGGAATATGTAAACTCAAGTATTTGACCTGACTTAAATTACTAACGAAGTAAAATAAATCGTTCTTATTATTTAACATGTAATTCACCATCTTTGACGTCTTCGTGAGGTAACAAGCGGATAATCCCGCTCGGTATTTCAATCATACCATAACTATACTCCGACGGGAAATAATCAGCCAATATAAATTCACGGTACCAAATTAATAAGCGGAGATGGGTACGAGTGGAGACGGGTACGATTATATACGCATGGTTGAATCGGTACGAAGGTACTAATTTGGGACGCTGTAGTTCTGTATACGATGTGCCAAAAGCTATTGGAACATAACTATTCATTGTATATAGCAGAGAAGTTTAATTTGACTTCTCTAATATGGGTATTTTTGCTCGAAACAGTTTAACATGGCTCTCTTGTTAAACTGCGTTTTTAATGTATGTAAGTAAAAATAATAAAGCGTTCCGGATTTTATCGGGTAAATTACTTAATAATTATTTATTATGTATAGTATTTATTGAAGTGGCAGTGGGCCGGTCACATAAGCCGCAGAACTGACGACCGCTGGAGTCGAAAAGTTCTGGAGTGGAGACCGAGGCTCAGCAAACATAGTGTGGTACGCCCTGCGGCAAGATGGAGTGACGACATTTGCAAAAAGGCCGGTGTGGGATGGATAAGAATAGCCGAAGATCGGAAGCGGCAACGTGCATTAGGGGAGGCCTATGTCCAGCAGTGGACAAACACAATCTGATGAAGATGATGATGATAGTATTCGCTAACATATAAACAGATACTTAATTTTTTTATGCAACACAATATTGAATAAATGGACTGTTGAAGGTTTTTAAAAGAGAAGTTTAGTTAAAATCTGGCAATCATGCATGAGCAATCAAAAGAAGACGCCTGACACCTCAGTCTGTCCAGTGACCACGGCCGCTTTTAACTGCTCAAAACGTTGGTAGTTAATATGATTATTGGCGTAAATAACGCACTATATATACAATGGTTTATATTAATATTCCTTAAACATGCGCTAAACTAAAAAACATACTTAAACTAACATATGGACCGTTGTCTTCTAAAATTAACAGCTAACATATCACAAATAAAGTTTCAGATAATTCTAGATTAAACTCGCATTAATAACTAGGTCTATATAATACACATAACTCATAAGCCCATGAAATGCAATTAAGCCACGCTAAGCATCTCTTGAGAGGTAACAGAGCTGGCATTAGATTTATAAGCATTTAATGCGCTGCAACATATCCACCATAGCTAGCAGCTTAAGATGCGTATGCACTGTTTACCAGCCAAAGAAAAAATAGATTTTTTATTGCCTACGCAGGCAGACGAGCAGTCGGGCCACCTGATGGGAAGTGGTCACCAACGCCCATAGACATCGGCAATACTGGTATTACCAACGCGCTGCCTACCGTCAGCCATAGGATGTTAAGTCTCGTTTAACCAGTAAATACGCTGGCTACGGTGCCCTTCAAACCGGAACGCAGGAATATTGTCACACTACTGCTTTGCGGCAGAAATAGGCACCGTGGTGGTACCAACCCAGACGGTCCCCAGTAAAAGGGACCTACCACCAGTAAAAAGACTTGACGCAACGTAACCCATAGCAACAAAGTAGGGTCTTACGAACAGCTATTATTGAAGAATAGTAACTGATTACTTACTGACAGTCGACTACTAAGTACTTATTTTATTGCTAAAAGATTTTTTTATCGGTTAGAGTGACGAGAAGAGCAAGTCTTTCACCTGCTGATGAATGACACGACCTGCTTATAAGGAAAGCAGCTTAAAACGCCAGATATCCAGGCATGAAATGTCATGTCTCGTTCACCCAGCAATTATGCTGGCTACGGTGCCCTCTAAACCGGAAGACAGGAGTATTAAAACGCTACTCATTTGCGGCAGTAATACCGCGTTGGTAACCTAGACGGTTTGTTGTAAATAACCTTAGATGCATATCAAATCTATATTTTCTTTGGTTCAGATATATGCCTGTAAACATGCAGCAAAATTTTGCTTATCCGAATGGTCGGTCCAAGCCATTTTAATTAATGAATTCATAGTTTTGTTGTGAGCCTTTCGACCACTTCAACAAAGGTACTTTTGCGAACACAAAGAACGCGTCACTCGACGTTCCCGCATACTTGTCTATACATGTTAATGAACCCCTTGACCGTGAAAGTTACATTACACTTTTCATTCGCTAGTGTACACGCACCTCAACAGTACATACGGGCACGAAAGTGCTTCTGAAACCTTAACGAGTGCACATGTGACCTGATACGGGCCCCCATACCTTCATTATGCAACACCATGAAACGGCGATATTAAACTCTATTTAACCATACATAAGTCAGTTAATCCCTTGATAAAGGAAACAAAGGACGAGCTCCAACAAAGAAAATCAACAGATGTCTCCGTGATAAAGACAGGGACCTCGCAGGGTATTCATTATGAAAATAAAGGGTCAAGTGTTCCGCATATTCGATGCGATAATTCCCTTAGGGTCACCACTTCACGCTCTAAGCCTGTGGGGTTTTGTTAAAAACAATGTTGTTTAATGGAATTCGTAAAGTCCTTTCGACTTGACGCGGTTAGGGGATGAGTTGCGAATTCCGTTACGTGTTTGGTTCTTTATTTGTCAATGGTAATACATAAGGGCTCAAACTTTATTAACCGGAGGTCGTGGGTTTGAATCCCGCGGGGAGACAAATTTATATTGTCGTTGTTTTCTGGTTTGTTAGGACAATTTGTGCCAATCACTCAGTTGTCTGCTAAGTAAGATGATCCATGCGTCGGATCGGCATGTAAAAAGTCGTTACCACCCACCAACCAGCATTGGACCAGCGTGGTGGGATAAGGTTCAATAACTGCCTAACGGAAAATGGGTGCATTAGGGGAGGCCTATGTCCAGCAGTGGACTAACACAGGCTGATGATGAAAAAATATTATTAACGTGTAATATAATGTTTAACGAGCAAATTTGCATTTAACAACTAGTAAATTTATTACCAGTAATAATACTTGTGTTCGTTACTAAACTTGTAATGAAAATTACAGATTAGACATGTTATATTACTATTTTCATTAATTTATCCTCTTTTATTTGCTATTATGTGTTATATTAGAGAATAGTACAAAATGCATCTTTTTTTGGAAAGCAAACAATTAATAAATTATGTAACAACACGTCCCATACATTTTATAACATTTTGTACACATAATATATAACATCATCATCATCAGCCTGTAATATATAACATAAACATATTATATTTTTAATTCTTTTGTCATTATTCGTTTATATTTTAGAATAGCATGCTATATCTATGTCTAATAAGTGTCTATATTTTTACATGTGTATATAATTATATCATATTTAAAAACATCATAAAACAAGTCACCTTACGTCCGCAATACAAGAATATACCACAACCGTGACGTCACACCCATAAACAGCCAAGGTATTAGATTCGAAATTAACCAAGCAAGTACGTTGTGAAGTAATTAAACTGACCGGTGTACTCATATAACATGCAGGGGAGTCGTCCGTTATGGACGTACACCAGTTATAATTAACACCGACAAGGTCGTAGTTTAATGTTGAATTATAATAAAAATCAACCGGAAGTGAATATGGCATTTAATTGCCAAAGGAGTGACGTAATGAGTGTAGTCGTTGTTATGATTTTAAAATACTATTACGTGTAATTAATTCTTTTGTTTACGCGAATACTACACATTATAGAACAAAAGGATTTTACTTTATTCTTTTCAGCTGGAAAATGTTTTAGTTAAGCATATTTTTTTTTTTCGGTGATGTGTAACGAATTCAATTAAAGAGACATCCAAATACGATTTAATGCAGTGTTTACTACAAAATTTTGTGTCGCAAAGGTTATCATTAATAAATGTATGTCGTTAAGAATTGATGAAAACAATTATCAGAGGTAATCGCATATTTTGACATTTTTAACAAAAAATAAAGTTCTTTCATATTTATTGGCAAATATTACCTTAACCTTTTGGTTTCAACGACTGTAGAAATCGCGCTTTTAAATATATGACCCAATAGAATATATCGTTAAGTTGGAGCAGATTTATTTTTAATGTTTCAAAGAACAGGCAAAACATATATATATATATATCTAAAACAATTACAGAAAATTTACTTTGTTGTTTTCATTACATCCGTTTATTGCTGTCAAAATATATTTTATGTAACATTAAAAGTTTCGTTGCAGTTCTTAGGTGGCCTCGCTTCTGGCGACTGAATTATTTCGTTCCACTTAGTAACTATCTCTGAATGCAGGAAACCTGTTTAGGTTGGTCGCGTTACGTGACTCCTAAGGAAAATGGCTACAGTCAGGCAACACTGGTTTTGCTAAAAGTTGGCGGCAAGTTCAGACTTTAATACCGACTTGCAGAACTTAATAACCGAAAAAAACTTTCGCTAATAATTCACCACGATAATTATTCAGTTTTTTTAAGCAAGGAAGAGATAATGGGTAACGAAAGTATTCTCTTTTATGTTGTTTAATTAAATTCAGGAATATACTATACAACTGTACGTATATTAAATTTATTAATATAATATGTCATGTTCGTTCCGCGATGACTCAGCGCTAGTAAATTTAGCCATATTCTGGGGTTTATTTTTATAACAATTACTTTAAAAATATTCCTAAAATTTCAAAGCCCTTTTCAAGCAATGATAAGTACGCTTAAGCAATTACTTACAAATATAAATTAAATTAAAAGCGATAAAATGTATTACCACTATTTATTACTTTCATTCAATGTTATGTCACGAGTTTTTTATTTTTAATACTTTATTTTTTGTTAAATTTGACGTGACCGATCGACTAACATGAAACGTTGCAATTAAAATTCAATTTGCACAACTATTAGTCGCCGGTGATGTTTTATATTCTTTTCGAGTTAACTGTTTTGTAGTTAATAAAAATATTATAGAATTTTACAGGCGACGTTACATGTGTTAGATTAAAGACATTTTAGGTAAGCGTTAGCAATGAAATTTGTAAGCTATTTAAATTGAGTCTTTCGAGTTAATATGTTCGAAACTCAAAACTAAAGATTCATATACACGCTTCAATACACATAAATTTAAATTGGGTACTATGAGGGTGTGGGTTCAAATCCCGTCATGGAAGATGTAATGCGTAGTTAATATCTCTTTTCTGGATTTTTTCTGTTCTCTGTTCACTGTTTTTATAAATTTTATCTATTAATCAGCCATTTAGTAGGCATTTTAAAAAACCATCTAAGTTTTGGACTTTATATATCTTTATATAGAGAAACAGAAGTAGTTTTCTAAGATTTTGGATTTAACCCAGTGCACTATAGTGCCTTATAATGAATATAGTATTTGTCTCCACTCATTTTTTTTCATTAAAAGTTTATTAAATGTGACACGTTACGTTCCACACCGTTTAACATCAAAATATATTCAACAATGAACGTATACTTCTAATACAAAACGGCTACAACAATCCAAGGAAGTCAGGATGAACGTTACGAAGGCTCGATTTGCAATTCAAATTGTCTAGGCCTTTGGTACGATTGGTCATCCTCAAATCTTGTATCCGATGACATCGCCCAAAGAGAATATTGTGTCATGCACAGTTAGAAAGACCACACAGAAACGTATAGTAAGCAAACGAAAGTGATAGTTTCAGTTCATCATCATCAGCCTGTGATAGTCCACTGCTGGGCATAGGCCTCCACTAATACACCCTTTAGGCCCAAGTTGCCCTAACCAACTAGGAAACAACAATGAAAATTTGTTGAGTCCCCGCAGGATTCGAATCCACGACCTCCGGTTTCTAAGGCACACGCCTATACCATTAGGCTACGGAGGCAGTTGGTTTCAGTTCAAGGAGTTTTAATAACTTTAAAAAGGTAATTATTTCTTTTATTTACGCGATTATTATACATATCAAATCCACTAATTTACGGATTTTTCGCGTTACTTATCCATGATGATCATGGATGCTGAAAAGAATCCGAAACGTCGGATTAAATATATTTAAGTAACGAGAAAAATCCGTAAATTTGTGGATTTGATATTTAAAAAGGTGATCAATTACTCTGATTATCTTTTCATAGAAAATTTTTTTACAGCTGCCTTTTTAGGTTGTGTTCGAAAATTGTTTTAAATATTTGACCGATTTATCGTTTTTTTTTATTGTTTTATCGCTTAAAAAAGTCACAATAAATGTATGAAGTTTGTCTAACATTTTGCATTTTTTCGTTAGCTAGTATTGTGTAATAGGTATAAATAAAGCGTCCTATCATATTACATAATGTAGACAACAAAACTATATCTAGAATACTATTAATTTACCTACTAATTTCGCATTACTTTTAAAATACAAATAACAACCTATCACACATAAATTCTTGTAAATTGTCATGAATTTGTACTTAAGCACTAAATCACCTTAGCTATACCAGACAAAGCTAGGACCAGCGAAGTACTTATTAATATTAATTATTACTTAATATGAATCCTAACCAATAGCTTTCCAGTATACTTGAGAGGTTTTGCATGTACGCCTACGCTCGATATACAATAGCTCCTTTACAATATTAGCAATGGAATCTAATCAGGCTTAATATATTTGAGCACTTGCATTAACATTCACAATGCAACGGGGGAATCGCTTGAGCGTGAAGATAAACCCTTATAGATTGCACTGAAGGATTTATATATGGTATCGTAAGTAGCTCTATTCATGTAGTGTATATATATATATATATTGTATATATTCTGACGGCACCATGGGGAAGTAAACTTATCTATGTTTACGAGAATAAGGTTCTCGAACAGTTGTAATCTTTTTTTATATTGCTACATTTTAATATCGAAATAGAATATATTTCCCTACTAATTAAATAACGATCAATCATTTATAAAGAGAAACTTATACAAAAACTGTATTAAAAACAATTTGAATGGAAGATCTATGTTTTAACTTCTTCAAGTTATTTATTAAGTGCATAATTATAATGAATAGGAAATTCACATTGATCCAATCAAATATAAAAATGTTCAAGTTGTAAAAATACGTAATAACTATTAATTAACTAAACATTATTATTTTTATTATAAAGCGAATTGAAATCTTCTTCACTGTTGCAATTTGTTAATGAGAAAGTCAAGTTTATGTATGTGTGCTAACTAGACTACGCAATATTATTATTTTTCTTTTTCCATAATTTTCATTCTATCACAGCTAAATAAATATGAAGCAGATTTATACAATTAAACCATAGTGATAGCATGTAATCTGATAAATTTCAATCACTCGTCATCATCACCCTGTGATAGTCCACTGCTGGGCATAGGCCTTCCCTAATATACCCGTATCCGTTAGCGGGTTTTAATTTCAATCACTAAGCGACATAATCGAAACTTCAAGTTTCCTTTATGAAATTCCCAGTGTTATTCTCTTATATAATTTACAAAATAAAACAAGTGTATGTTATTCAATATATTCTTAATTCACTTAATCGACAAAAATTCACAATTCACGATAGCAATCGACTACTTATTATAAATTAGGTTACGACCCGAAACAAAATGTCATGTAAGATCTTCGCGTCTGAAGCATATTGAAACATAATAAAACCTTTGTCTAGGTCAAACACTTTATAGCTTAGATCTTTTCGTTCTGACAAAGTTCATACTTTCATAAAGTTACATCAACTAACCCTATATTTGTTTCTAACATATGTAACAAGAACTTTTCCCCATCAGTATTATGAATATGTTAGGTGTCTTTTATTTATCCATTATTATAGCATGCAACAATATTTTTGCATGCAACGCTACTATAACCTAATCTTTTGAATTCTAAGACGAAAAAGAAGATGAAGAGAACAAAATGCGATTGTTCTAAATCTAAGTAAGATCTGGAATTATAAAAGAGAAGTCTAGTATCAAAATATGTAACTTTCTGATTGATTATCGCTGTCGTTAACAATATTTAATGAATACTAGAGCAAGTTTTGTAAGTCGCAATAGTCTAGCTAACAAAGAATAATGTGAATAAGAATATCACAAAGTTTCGAGTTTTAAAGAAAATTCAATACCAGGGCAACATAAACGTCAAGACTGCTACCACCGTACGCCCTTGAACTTCGCACTTCCTTGAAATTTCTGCGCGCCTGGTACCCGATATGCTTCAATAGTAACAATCGATGGGGTGCATGTTGACTGTATGCAATATTAATATGAACAGTACTGTTGCTGAATCTTTGTTTACAAATATTCCATGTGTATAAACTAAACTCATACTTTGGTCTTGGCGTCGGAAAAAAGGTTGTAGCCCACAGGAAGAGCGGTCGACATTTTACGACCTTATGTTTATTTGGGGCGTAGTGTTTATGGTCTTATAGGAGCCAGTATACAAAGGCCGAAAGTATAGAAAAAGGGCTCGGCTTCCATGTTAAAGTTCCCATTAATAATTCAAGAATAATCCCTCAAGCCGGAGGGTTGAAATGTGTGTTTGTGAAATATCTTTGACTGGCGTTCGGAACAGCGATTGTATATTTATCGTGCTATAGTTTATTTTACAGTCTTTAGTCATAGTTTATGTAAGCCAGAGCTTCTCTTATTACTTAATTCGTTGCAATGAAGTTGTTGTTCAATTGGACAAATTGGTTTATAAAATTTAGTTTGTATCAACAATTTAATTATTAACTTTATAACGTTAATTTGTCTTTATTTCCATTTGCGAAAAATTTTCAAAGAGTATTAAATGTTTTTGTAATAGGAAACGCTATTATTAAGAACATAATACTAAAATAACCTATTTATTAAAACATAAACACATATTTAATGAAATACTTTCCAAAATCCGTAAATAAATAGCTAAGGCGGTTTCAATAGCTTTTATTTCCAAAATTTTCGTTTGTTCCGATGATAATTTCTTATTATACTTAAAAACTCTGCAATCAGAGCAAAACAAGATTCAAGAGGAGTAAAATATATTTATTTAAATTTTTGTTGTATTATTTCTATACTTTTATTTAATAAGCACAAGCAAACTCACAGCAGGTTATTAGATATTAAAATTATGGTTTATAATTTATAATAGCTATCAGTCTATCTACGGTTCCGCCCGTGTTTTTTTTTAAATTATTTTAAATATTTTTTTGGGATTGAAGTAGCCCGTATTACCAAAGGATAATAAAGATTTCTGGTAGAGAAAATATTTCAAATAGGTTCAGTAGTTTCGGAACCTATTCAAAACAAACACACATACAACTCGTTCCTGTTTATAATATCTTTCAGTCCTACATAGAAAATCAGTTACGTAAATTATTACCAATAATATAAAATTGATTACAAGCTTGTATTGGAGTACGAAACCTAACAAAATACAAGTTGGAAACAAGTAAATACATCACAAGTTTAGTTTTTGCCTTTTAGTTATAAAACTAATTTGTTACAGAATTGTATATATCGACAATAAATATACAAATCTAACATTAATGAAACGACTAGTTTAACTCGCGTATCCAACTGTATAAATGAAAATCGTAACATATTACAAAAACTCATATTTTATTGATTTGTGTCAGAATATGGTATACAAATCGTTAAACAACTTTTGTATTACAACGAACAGACATGTTAAGAATCTTTCGCATTTATTATATTATAGTTAAGCCTATTTAAACTCAGAAATGATATAAACACGGTAACCCGTGGCAACGAAATAGCGTTATATATCTAGCGTTTTTAATGATGCATTGTCGCCGAGATGTCAATCGCTGCTTGACAGTTGACTAACGACAATACCGTTCGTCGCTGCTCTGTTGCTATGGGTTACTATGTCTACATTTCATCATCATCATCAGTCTGTGCTAGTCAACTGCTGAACATAGGCCTACTCTAATGCAAGCCTTCTCCATTAGGAGGTTTTTAGACCGTATCTAACCACGCTGGTCCAATGCGGGTTGGTGAGTGGACCGATTTTTTTATGCCTATCTGACGCATAGATAATCTTTCTTTTCAAACAACTGGGTGATCGGGCCAAATTGCCACATTGTCCTAACCAACTAGGAAACAACAATGATAATTTGTTGGATTTGTTTTACACGCCCATTCGACGTATGAATCATCTTGCTTTGCAGGCAATTGAGTGATCAGCTTATAATGCCCTAGGAAACAACTATGAAAAGTAGTCGAGTCCCCTCACGATTCGAACCCACGACTTCCGGTTTCCAAAGCATAAGCCCATACTCCCCATGCGGGATTTGCATAGATACTATATGTCAAAGTAGAAACGAAATTCGCGCAATAGACACGTACAAAACCCTTGGGTATTGAAATGTACTGCACTTCGGAATGACATATCGTCGACATTTCTCAAACATCGAAAAAAGAGCTTTAAGTTGGGTATATCGTACACTCTATAACATAAAAAAGGGCCGAATGAAGCTATATAAAGGTGCGTATACTTAACAACTTTCTGATCTAAGGTGGAACTGGATGCCACTATATTTTGTTTACTTAAATTCTGTGTATAACTCGACCGAGATATAGTTGACAACTGCCGACGTAAGAGCTGTGTATATTTTATTGTATACTGGTGAGATATTTTATGTATATTTATAAAGCCTGAATCGAGCAACGGTGTTAATTATAACATGTAAAGACAGCTGTTGCAACAAGTAACTTTCCTGCATAACTGCATTATTTTATAGCCCTATGTTAAACGAAAAGTGAAGAATGAAATTTTAAAATCAAAAGGGCAATACAGTTTCGCAAGTTTGTTAATAAAAAAAACTTTCATTCGTCACGCGCTACTTAATAAGTTCGCTTGGTGTGTACGCACCTTCAAACGTACCCCATACAGTAGCGTATTGAATATTCAATTCGATACATACACTTTCACGAAACAGTTTTGTTAAACACGACATAAATAAGGTACAAAGAACCAATACTGAATTTTAATCTAAACTGTAAGCTTTGCTAAAGCCTGAAAATCTATGAAAGTAGTACGAGCTTTTGCTAGGGCTTTGTAGGTAATTTAGAGGTGAAGCTGAAAATTCGGGAGATTAACCTATTTTTGGACACTATACATTGAATACATAATTTGCAGAACCGAAACAATTGAGGTTAAATTCTTTGAAAAGTAAAGTTCAATTTTATCTTCCGACGCTCACAGTAGACATTTATTATGTGACCCTAAAGTATTCCAAATGGACTGGTTTTTGGCCGTATACCACCACCCTGGTCCAATGCGGGTTAGTGGATAGACCGACTATGTACAAGCCCATCTGACGCACGGATCAAATAATTTTTCAGACAATAGGGTTGACAACCCAAATTGTCCTAACAAACCACAAAACAACGATAACATAAAAGTTTTTTCCCCGCGGGATTCAAACCCAAGACCTCCTGTTAATAAAGCATCTACCAATACCATTAGGCCACGGAGTTGGCAAGACAAAACTTAGAAAATTTGAACTATACTACATTACTTTATAACAATGCCGAATCACCTGATACAATACGATACAACCGCATTAATAAGTCGTGCGATATTTAAACCATATCCAGCGGAAGCCGCAAAACCACTTGTCGCCGTGAGACAAAGGAAGTGACGAGTCATTAACCCAGTAATTCCACTAGAAATACAAACCGGCACTACTACGACACTTAGTAGCGGTAAGTGGCAGTACATATCCGGACCAGCCCTTATTTATAAAAGTTTAATTGTCTTACTCGTTGGTCACGGATTAATAACTAAAATAATTTATTTATAAACTAACGACAAGCAATAACCACAGACAAAGAATGGTAAAGAAATTTTAGTGAACAATGTTGTACGGAAGCGACATTCTAATTGAATAAAAGTCGCGTGATGTTTAACGACTCATGGCTGGAACCAATCAGCGCATTTTACGTTTAGGCGCCATTGATGTTTCTCTTTAGTCGTAGATATAGATTATTCTAGACATTATTTGCCACCGTTATAAGATAACATATGTTTTATTACGACAGTTTGCTAAATATCTCATTGAAAAGCCGTTCTAGTCTTATAGTCAGATCAAGGCAATAAAACACTGTTTGTGATCTATTATATATAATACGACAAAGGCAAATTAGACCCAAAATTTATGTTTTAAAATTTTATCAGCGACCAAATCAAGCGCTTTTAAATTGCATACGAATTGAACGTGACGGCGATCTTCTTACATTATTAAACCTTGTCGTAATACTCTGTTAAGGTACTTTTCATGTCTAATTTTGCTCCAATGTTAATTGAAAAGAAAATGTTATAATTTATATTATTACACGAAATAGATAACAAAATAACAACATTTTATTTAAGCCAGAATGGTAAACGACTTTCCTATGACGTAAATAACAGATGTCCCCAGACAGGCATCAACACGAACTTTATGACTAAAATGTTCGAATGTACTAACTTTTAAAGCTGTAATTTTTTTGTAGAAAGTATCATACAATTTATACGCAAAATTCACAAAGAAATTAAGTTGTTATTCGACGTTATTTTATCGTTATTAATTATAAAGTTATGATCTAAGTAAAACGAGGAGACAGGTTATCTAACACATAACGATAACACAGCAAAGATACTTAATAAACAGCATATTGACGCCTGTTTACAGTGTTTGATTTAATCAAGATTTTTGCTTTTATCTCTGCAATTATATTAACTTTTTATTCAAAGAAACAGAGTATTTTTTCATAACAATTCATATGTTTAAATTCTTATTTATCCTTATCAAAAAACAATGAATCTACCTGCAAATTATTTGTGTTTTTATGCATTCCTAGTTATATTAATTTTTCGTACTTACACACGACATTGTAACGAACAACACTTTACGTACATATAAAGCGAATCCATTTGTTTATTTGTTCATTAACCTTTCGCGCTTGAAATAGAACGATTCCGTTGAAATAAGGGCCGCCGTAAGCCCGCCCTCAGCAAACAGGGTTTAAGGATTTTTTTGCATGGAAATTTCGAAAACATCTGTTTCCGTCCTGCGTGGGATTGGGCAAATATTTGAGGGTCGTTATTAGGGCGGGCGTTTATCACTGAAATGTCCTTACCTCTAGTGAGGATAATAAAAACGCACGCTGTAATCTGATAAGTTTAACAACGTAACTTTAGCAACAAAAAGTTTTCTGCTTTCGTGCTCTATGTAGGTTGTATTGCCAACTTTATAACATCATTGTATATTAAGCAATTACAGGTGTTCTTATCACTACATAGTATAAAACAAAGTCGCTTTCTCTGTCCCTATATCTCTATTTATGCTTAAATCTTAAAAAGTACACAACGGATTTCGATGCGGTTTTTTTTAATACATAGATTGATTGAAAAGGAAGGTTTATATGGATAATTAATGGATAATGTTGTAGAGAAACGCTGAGAAATTTATGTAAATTTTTAATATTTTACACATATCAGTATTGCGAGTCGCTAGTTGAAGTATAGATAATTCCGGATTATGTACGTCTTTTTATGTAAATATAATTACTAATTGTGAATAGAGGCAAGACCTAAAAACTTTAGGTCTTTTAGCAGTTTTGAATTTTAAATTTAAAAAACGTTTTGAACAGATAATCGCTTATAAGTATTTTGCCATCATTGCTTAAATCTTCCTTACTACTATACTTTACTTTGAATCGACCAAAAACAAAGGTTTATATAAAATTAATACATACGGAATGTTATACATGTCTCCGTATCGAACATTTATATTCAATTCGAAACTTGAATCGAATATACTGAATAATTTGATAGTTCCAGAATAGTTCGAAAATTTGAATTATTAAAGAAAAATGGTGAATAAACTACGAAAATTTAGTCCAAATTAAAGTTTAACTTTATAGATTATTAGCATGATATTTATTACCCATAGCGTTCCTCAATAAGCTTATAAAAGAATTATAATCCCAAAAATAATAACAAATAAACCATAAAATATAATTAACCAAAGAATCTCAATGAATTAATGAATATAATAGTGAGTAAAGATTTAAGTCTTAAACAGTTTCAAGTGAACCAAGTCGCAGTCCATAACTAGTTTGGCCGAGTATAACAAAGATCTTGTGCTTATTACAAACTTACGCGGCGGACGAAAGCAAACAAGTTTAAGAATAGAAGCAGGAGTTCACTCACTCTCCGCGGCCGCTGTTTACCTGAAAATTATATTATTGCGTTAGTTAGGCATCTAGAAGCACGGTTCGCCAATTACTATATATATAAGTATTAAGGAATAAGTTGTAAGAGTTATTAATAACAACAATGTACAGATTGTACACAGTGCAGTTGTTTTGATGGATTATTAAAAGCTTTAGTAGTTAGGTATTTTGCGGTTTACTTAAGAAATATTTGGACAAAACATCTAAATAACACAAAGACGACACAATTTTTGAAAACGGTTTTCCTATACGATTATCGTTTTAATTATGCATTAATTATATACACAATTTGTACATACATATGTCAGAACAAACCGCATCGACATTTCCGTTTGTACGTGTGAGATAATCGAAATATGTCGCATTTATCGCTCGAATAAACCTACATTTCACACGTTATTCAGTTCAATAAACATAGTAGACGGATCCCGGTAGTATATTAACTTACAATGAACGGAAATAAGTTGCCTAAGTTATACTAAGTAAGCTCGGATTTTCGTAGAGCCCGTCCTCATTCCCTAAAGCAATGTATGATGTACCCTTATAAAGAACAATGTTGCATTTCGATAAAATCCCTAGTTCTTTTATCACTTGGAAGGATATAGAGGGGAATCTTGGATGAGTTTCAATAGAATATATTTACTTGTAATAGATCTTTAAAAATGTCCGATCAAATGAAGTTACCGAATATCAGCTTCATTGTAAGTTACATGGCTTGAACTTATGTAGGTGTTTTAACTACAATATGTATGTTTCGCACACCATCCCTCATTGGATCAGCGTGGTGGGATACGGTCCAAAATCCCCTAATGAATAGCCTATGTCCAGCAGTGGACTATCACAGGCTGATGATGATGTATGTTTCTCCTAATATAGTTTAAATATTGCCATTGTAAGCGGCTTGCATATTGGAAATTAATACGAGCTGATAAAAAATGGAACCAACGTTAACAGTCTTATTTTGAACACAATGATGACGAATACTACGTTATATTTAACTAATATGATTTAGTCTCAACCGAGTTTGACCTAACACTTTGTTAACTTAACAATCTTTTATTTAACTGAGGTATAAGCATTGTATATTCTTATCGTTTAGAAAGAATATTTTTTATTCATGAAGTTAGCGACATATTTACATCATATTTTAGCAGACACATTTCATACATTCATTCTTAAAACTGACACGTCTGCTAAAAAAAAGATAAGCGTTATCGAGTACGACAACCACACCGAAGTTTGTATTTTCGCCAGAGAAAGTCAAAGAATTTCGAACGAGAAATGACACTAGTAAGTAACGCATAACATAAACAGACGCGATGTTACCAAGAATTTCAATGGCAGATATAGAAATCAAATCGCCCGCGCATCCGCCACAGACAAAAAACGAAAAGGCGCGGGAAAAAACGAAAAAGGCGCGCCGAGGCAAAGATCCGGCGCGTGGAGCCACCGAGCCCCACACGTGGTCGGACACACGTCGAGCGCCAGAAATACACAACGTAAACACCGCAATATGTTCACAAGTAATGTAAAGAACACTCGGGCCCGGTTTATAAATAGACAAATAAATAACTATCGCGCGCTGGCTTTATGCTTCTGGAGTGTTCGATTTTCGAATATGTTCGAGATAAAAAGAAACGAGAAAAAAAAAGGTTACGTCAAGTTCTAAGGTGTATCCGATTATAAGATATATCTATCGTATTTAATTTAAATATGACAATGATAAATGTCAAAATGACAGATCATCATATTGAGTAGTTTTCTATGATTGTGTGTATTGCCGCGTGTGTGTCGTTGCTGAATCGTTCTTTGTATTTGTTATTAAATAAACCTCACTATTATTAATTCAAGGATGCTAGTCCTATTTGAAATGTTTTAGCAAGGAATTAAGATAGTAAACATTTCGAAGCAACTTTAATTACGAAACAAAATTCGTAATCGAAATCGGTAAATTTATAATATTGTCTTGTTAACATTTCACGGAAACAGTTAGGTGAAATAGCAATCGTGAATTCTAGTAGAAAATCGTTTTAACTAAATGATTACGCGATGTTTAGTCAATGTTCTTGCTTATTACTAAATAGCTGGGAATAGCGAATTGTATTTATTCAAATATATTATATATTGTGTGGTAATTTAAATATAGTTTATTTACAGTTTTTCTACAACAATGACAAATTTTAATACAGAGTTTCAATACCATTTCAACCCATTCAAACACTTTTTTCGCCATAAGTAGCCTAGATCCTTTCTTGCAATCTATTCGATGTGCGTAAATTACATCAAAATCGGTTCATTGGTTGATTGAAGGCTGTTAAGATGGACAGACAGACACATAAACAGAGTTACTTTCGCTTTTATAATATGACTATGAATTGGTGTATATCAATTGCAGTGTATACTGCCTTGATGGTCAAGTAGTACAATCTTACAAAAGATTGAGGGTTTAAAAACAGTTTCGATACGTTAATTAGGGCAATAGTTAACACTCAAATATCTTAAAATGAAATATGATAACTGTGTCGAATAGCCACGTAAAAAGTACATTCAGGTCCAATAATAACTTGATGGTAAGTACATCAATAGCTTAATGCCTAAGACACTAACCTTTGTCACGGAAGGTCAGGATTGGCAAAACGTTCAACATAAGTAAAATAATACTTTTTTATGTTCATGCAAATACATGATAAATACAACAATTCTACTGATTCTATCACTGGAAAGGATTTAAATCCTGGGGTATATTGTAAAGTAATTAAACGAGACTAAATGATAAATGTATTACTTCTAGTCTTGCAAAACTTTCGTAATGCGATTTACTTATTCAGTTGAATAGTAAGCGGGATATGCGTAAAGACAACAGATTTATTCATTGTATTTAAATATAGTGAACTCCAAATATTTATTTTGATATAATGCGACCGTAAAACGTAACATCTGCAGATTCTCGACTCAATGCAATTCACATAAACCGAGAGATATGTGGATGGATTCTAGAGATTCTCATATTAATTAGTGCCGACAATTTATCTTGATAAAGATGACATGTAATTTAAATCACATTTACTAATACAATTCAAAACGAAATAAGATATGATGATCAAGAGATGAAATTTGTGTCGTTAAAATATCACAATAATCGTAATCAGCACTTATAGATCCACTGCTGGACAAAAGCCTTTTTTAATGAACGCCAAGACGGCCGATCTCCGCTTCAAACCAGTCCATGACCAACAATCCTAGTGGTCCTCAAATCGGCCTCTTTCAGAACCTTATTGCCATCGGCCATCAGTTCTCTTCTGACTGTATGCGCCTGCCGACTCAACGCCTGAATCAGCTCTTGTAGTAATTGTTTACATGATACCATCATCAGCCTGCGTTATCCACTGCAGAAATGAGCCCTCCCACTTCACACTAATCTTAAATATTTGATACATCATCACTGCTTAGTCCGAAGCTCCATCCTCTCATTTAGGGGGTTTTTGGACCGTATCCCACCACGCTGGTCCAATGCGTTAATTAATTCGTCGTGATCGTCGTAAATTAATTGTTTGTAAAAGTATCTTATATAGAAAATAATTGATGTCGCACGTAGTTTTATGAGAAACTTTCGGGTATCGAAAATCCTTCAATTACAATGCTAGGCGTGTGGCGATTTCGTTGCTATGGCTTACATTGTTTATATCTATTTTATATCTTGCTCCGTTTTGTCAACATGTTAAATAATTTAATAAGATACTAAAGGTAATCAAAAGTATTAAAATGTGACATGACTCGTTTGAATCAAGGAAAACTTACGTTAAAATGTCTTAATCTATTTTGTTGATTGTATTAACAAATAAGATTTACGGATTACAAATACGAAAGTTGAAATATAACTAATTTGAAATACCATCCTTAACACCAAATATTATCTTCCTACAGGGGTATTCTGACGTCACAATTCAGACATTACAGGAAAAGCAATGTTTGCGAAGCACCCGAGTGGGCACTGGAAACTGGGACGCACATTGATTCGGGTTCCTGGACCCCAATCAACGTCCATCCCAGATATTGGGTTAATACGATTTGATGTTTACATCACAAACCGCCGAGTTAGTTTATATTGGATCGGACTAAGTGGAAATTCACCGTACGTGTTTCAATATCTTGTTGGAATACGGCGATTTCTATCATTCGCTTGGATATCGGATATTTTCAGTTTTTCCTTGTAATAAAAGTGACGATCATTCACCTGAAGTTGGTTGGTCGTTAGTGAATGGAAAATTGGATAGGTGTAATTTTGTTTCGCTTATAAGAAACGCCTAAACACATTGAAAAGGCAAAATAAAGTGTGTAATTTAGTCTAATTGGAATCAGTTAGTATTCGTGAACAATTAATGCGTTCTTAGCGTTTGCTTGCGCCATCTTTAAGAAATAATAACGCATAGCGATTTGGCGTCAATAAATTTATTTTATTACACTTCGTTTACCTCAACTCTTTTGCTTATTATTTATATCTGCTCGTTTCCTTTTATTTAACACGAAGTGACAAATAATACTTACCATACGATATTCATCATCAATATCATCATCATCAGCCTGTGATAGTCTACCGCTGGACATAGGCCTCCCCTAATACACCCCTATCCATTAGGAGATTTTGGACCATAACCCAACACGCTGGCCCACGTTGATGGGTGGACCGATTTTTTTACATGCCCATCCGACGCATAGATCATCTCACTTTTCAGTATAAATTGCCCCAACCAAGATTAACCAAGACATCAATGAATATTCTTCGAGTTCCCGCAGGTTTCGAACCCACGACCACGACGGGTCTAAAGCACACGCCCATACCACTGGGCTACAGTTACGGTATTCATTAAGAAATATTAAGCACAACACACAGTGCGGGCCAAATAAGCACAGACGCGAATGAATCCACTCTAGCTAACACAAACTTCAACGATATTTGTCGTTTATTCCATGTGTCAGTACAACCGAATCAGAATGTAGCGTACGAACGAAAATCTCATACAAACAAGAATCCTCGACACGTGTAAGAAAAACAAACAGACAGACGACAAGATCAACGACCCATGATCTTCGAAATCAAGTTTATTCCAACATTAGCATTTCTGATTAATCGGAATAACGTATGTATCTTGTTTTGTTGATAATAATAAGTATATAAAATTCATCGACGACGATAAACGAGACGCAATCGAATATAGCACGATTAATATATAGTTACTTCTCTATCATGAATTTCAAGTAATTTATTTACTTAAATCATTGCGCATATCCACTAGAGAACCATTGCTGTCAATAGTTTTTTTTATGAAATATTTCGACAATTAAAGACATTACACTTCTTAAGTCTTCAAGAAGTGTAATGGAACTAAAATATTAAATGATAAAAATTTTGATTAAATTGTAATTAACCAATATTAATAATAATTCAATCTTTAAAAGAGCAATCAACTACTACAGTCACTACACTAAAGAATATTCTCTAGGAATTGATTATTATAGAATTATACAGCAACATTTAAGTAAACTTCATATATTTTTGTTTCCTATTAATGAAAATAATAACAGTATAATAAAAGTCCTCAAAAGCAAACGCAACTCAAACGAAAAAATGCAATCTAATTAGATATCAACACCGAAAAAATAAAAGGCATGTATTTATTTACATATATTATACGTATGTATATGTATATATGTATCCAAATACAATTTAGTCTTTAAAAATAAAAACAATCCAAAATAGAACAATACAGTCTGATTACATACCTACTATAAAACGCATCATAATATACAACATATAATACATAATAAAACAACATATACTATGAAAGCGATATCACACGACACTCCAGAAGACAAAACGTAATCCGAATTCACCTCAAAGCGACCATCGCCTCAAGGCGTTGCAACGAAAGCAAAAAAATGTCCGTCCCGTATACCTTTGTTGTGATGGTCAGTACCTCGTGGGACGAAAATAAAGACAAAACGCACCAGACCTGTTCTACCACATCTGACCATCCTGCACCAACACAACCGCCATCACCATCCGATGGATTTTAAACTGTAATGTAAGAATAGGAGCGCATTTCCCTTGAGCTTGTCTTCTGGTACTTTTTTATAACACGGCGGGGCACGATTAAAAGACATTTCGATTTCCTTAGGAATCCAGCCGGCCAGTTGACTCGACACTTGCGGCCGAATTTCTCGGAAATCTGTATCGATTCGTATCTATTATTCGGATAGGCACTCTCGTTTTCGACACGGTCACGAGGTTGCAATGAATTTAATACGGTATCCGACCTATTGCAATATAATATGATAGTAATAAACGGTACGTATAATAATAATGATTATAAAATCAAGATTGCAGGCCTGATTTCTGAGATATTTTTCTTCTCGTTGTCTTAATTTATCACGAAGTAACTTTGGTAAACAATAATATATTGCTTCAAACTGTGCTTCAGAGTTTTGTTTCATATTATCGCTTGATTGGAGACTAACTTGTCACATCAGATCTTAAAAAACACACATAAAACATAATTGGCTGGTAATGATCTACATGCAACGACTTAAACACTGTTAATACAAGAAGAAAAGAGACATTGCTGTGTTATTTTAAAAAATATCCATACGGCCTCGTTCAAATGTGTTTCTTCTAGAAACGGAGGGACGTTTACACAATCCAGACTTCTCGGTGAGAACAAAGCGAAACCGAAACACGAGTAGTTTTTCTAAATCGTAAACGACACGTGGTAAAGCACACAAATAGGCGTCGTTTCAATGTCAGTCATCATTAGATACATCTAACAATCATGAAACCAGTCAATTGAAAAGGAATCTTATCCCAACGGTTTAGAACAGCATTTCCGACAGAGTTTGATGACGATAAATCACCTTTTTCCTTAGAAATGTGTTACCCTGAAAGCGTTATACAATTTCAACACAGGGGCCATATACAAAAATGTCCATTACGGGGGCCCGAGAAATGTCGCGTTTATAAATAACCGATCATGCAGCGGCGGTGCAGCGAACAGAAATTCCTACTCAAGGCCAACGCGACCGGCGAACATATGGACGCAAAAAGAATCGTACGACGCCCCAGCGACCAGTTAACCCTGAGCCCTTGGCACACTGGGGTCCTTTACAGGGAACTCGAGATCGAGGCCTCGGAAGGATCAGGTTAATCCGGTTGTATCGACCAGTATAAGTTGGGCCGTCGCGTCCTATCGTTTTGGTTTGTTTAGTTGGGGGCCGCGGACGCAGGACGGGTCTCGGAAACCGAGGTGCAGTCACCCCGCGAGAAGGTCCCTTGTGGTCAGTGACCAGACGAGAATAGCGCGGGTACCTGGCCTCTGTGACGTCACCGGCGACGCCTGTAAACCTTTTTTCATCCGGCACATTACCCCTGTGTCCTAACCATGTAAGGAAACCTGGTAACAACACCGAGCATGAACTGGTGGCGTTTTTTTCGACGACCGACAAGTTGAAATAACACGATAGGAACATTGATGAGGTGCAATTGCAACTTTAATAAAGTATAAAGATAAGAATCAAGTAAAAACGCTTGAAATAAACTTGATAGATGCATTTTAAATCAACGTTGATTGCTTTTAAGTTAGTCAAGCTAAATTGGGCTATATATATATGTGTCAGTAAACTCTATATATTGCATATAATTATAAAGATAAAACCGCAAACAAGATTTTCAAAGACTTAAACCGTCGCTATTTCTTCATGCGGCGTGGTACATTACGTTAGAAGATTAGACGGATTATCTCACAACAAGTAAGGGAACAGAAGTTCAGTTATGGGGTTTAAGATTACGAAGACCATAACTCGACCTTATCTACGCTACTGCCTCGAGTAGGGCCTAAACAAACACGCACTTCTTACCACACAAGCTTTCACAGTAACCGCTATCCACTTTAAGAATTCGCTGAGAAAAATTCAATGGTAACATAAATAAATATGAAACATTATATTACTTTTTCCCCTTTCTATCTTTGTTCTTAAATAAATATCAACCAAAAAAAGAAATTATTGTTTCGTTTATGCCAATACTATTGGTTTAAATTCAATTTTCGTTTGCTATATCTTGAAACATTTCAGGTTCGAAATTCATCAATTCAGAATGGAACATATATGTATAAGTTACTTTTATACCTAAAACATAACAGAAATTACAGCAATCGGTGTATCAAGATATAAGAAGGAATTTAAGTGAGATAGTAATGTAAAAAAATAAATTCAATACAAAAATGTACAGCTGAAACAATAATACACAAGTAATTAATAATTTAAACGTGTGATAAATTGAAATCTAAGTGAAGTTCAAGTGAATGCTTTTAGTAAATCTCAGTAATGTATTGTCACTTATTTCTTCAATCCAAGTGAATAACGTAAACAAAACCGGATTAAACACTTCCTTCTGATCAAAACATCTTCAATCATCCGTCCACTGTAAGCAGCAGGTTTAGCCTCTCTCATTTTCAATTCCTCGAGCGCTCTTAGGCCGGGGCGAACGGTGGAATGTTTATGGATTGCCATTATTATTATTATTATTTGCAAATTTACATCGGAGCCCATTAAGGTCGTTACACCGCGGTGCGGAACAAAAGAGGGTTTACGGAACTGTAGGGGGCTTGGTAATATTCCGGTGATTTTACGCGCACCGCCCTAACGTAATTCAGCGAAAGACAACGAGCCAGGTCCTGTTTAGTTAGTTTAAAATTGTATAAGTTAGTTGAAGCAACAGATATATTTTTATACTTTAATTCCTTAGCTAGAGATTCTACAGCTGCTGTTGTCTGTGTTCCATCTTGAAAGACTTCTCTGATATCTCGCTTTTACGACTGGAAGGGTAAACCTCGCTTTTGGTCAATAAATTAATTGGCATGCAACACATGCCTATCCGCTGTAAGGATAATGATACACCTCAAAAAAAACTGGATGATTAGCTCATTTAGCTCTAAACAACTAAGACAGGGCTACTAAACCACAGTAATCTATTACTGTATCCGTATTGCTAACTCAATCCTAACCATGATTTTTCTAAAGTTTACAATCACCTTTTTCACTACAAAGGGAAGCCTATGTATATATACATAAAATTTATCAAAATCGCTTCAGTAAACAAAGACGGACAGACCAACAGAGTTACTTTCGCATATAATATTAGTATCCATAAAAGCGATAGCAGTAATCTAATTATTATATTAATCATTATAACACACATAGATATTTATGTTAACAAAGTGTTATGTGCATCCGAAATGTCAGATTAACGCATCACCGCCTATTATTGGTCGAGCATTACTTATGCCGTCATTTCAACGTCTTCAAACCCACGACCGCTTCAGGACCTTTTAAGATCGCGACCCCAACCCAACAACCCAGGAACCTCCAATATCGGCAACCTGACGTCAAAGCGGGATTTACAACCAGCGCCCGAATTAACCGGCGCGTTTGTCGCATCGAGATTTATACGGGAGGAAACGGCGTTATTTTTGTGCACGGCTTAATTTCGCCGCGACTTTACGACATGTTTGACGGCGGGACGAATTTAAGGAGCGCTCGGGTGCGAGCCGCCGCGTCGGACGATAAATCTTCATTTATACGCAATATTTAACAAGACCGAGCTTTGTGGAGACGGCGTGCGCGATGCTAACAACCTCCAGGATGCTTGGGAACTATATCTGGAGTTGGCGGTTCCGCTTAACATTGTGTGACCGGCAGTAAGTTAAACACGCAGGCTCTAAAAATATTAACGATGAAAAATAGAAAAGCAACTGAACGCAATTGCTTTAAGCGATATGCCTAAGCGATGCATTTTCGTAAACTATTTTAGCTGATTAAATGAAATTAAGCGGCATAAACTCTTATTTGCGAATATAGCATCAGAATAGAGTTATTAATAAAACATACTGTATCGTAGACGCGCGATCTATGACTTATATAAATACTATTCAAATATAACACGCATTATAAAAGTAACTAAAGAGATATTTGTATATTCATTTACATCTAGACATTCGTTAGAGCAGAATAACTAAAATGAAAAGATAATTTCCAAAAACTACGCGCTTCACCTAATCGACATGGATAAGCATCAATTTGATATCTTTTTAAATATATGTCAGAAAATTCTTATAATGTGCAACCTCATCATCATCATCATCATCAGACTTTGATAGTCCACTGCTGGACATAGGGCTCCCCAATATACCCCTATCCATTAGGAGGTTTTGGACCGTATCCCACCACGCTGGTCCAATGCCGGTTGGTGGGTGGACCGACATTTTACATGCGCATCCGTCGCATGGATCATCTTACTTTTCAGACAATTGGGTGATCAGCCCCAATTGTCCTAACCAACTAGGAAACAACAATGAAAATTTGTTGAGTCATCGCACGATTCGAATCCACGACCTCCGGTTTCTAAAGCAAACGCCTATACCACTAGTCTACGGAGACAGTTGTGCAACCTACTAATGTAAAAAGTGCTAAAACTGCATTTTTATCAAGATAAAGGCAGGACACGGTCCTTTCTAGCAGTTACTTGTCGCGCATGCACGTCTTATCTTTAACACTACCGGTTTTATCAAAATATCTAAATGAGAGGATGCTGTAGAAACATGGACAACAAAGATTACATTCACAGATATACCAGGAAAGCAAAAAGGCAGGCGAAGTAATATAACTTGGGAATGAAGGTAAATTGCATACTTTAAAATGGAAATCCGACTCTACTAAGTATTCTGGTAACTAGCTTTTTCTTGCGACTTTGACGGGGTGGACTTTTAATTTTAACCTCATTTGTGAACTATACTTGTAATATTTGTTATCGTTCCGTCTGTAAATATTAAAAACTTTATGCCGCTACAAAATAAAAACATAGAAAGGGCAAAAGTACTTCCTTTTATATAATACATTAAAAATGGTCAAGGAAAGTATCATCATAATCAGCCCCTATCAGTCCACTGCTGGACATAGGCCATTTTCAATGAACGCCAAGACGGCCGATCCCATGCTACTCGCTGCCAACTTAAACCGGCTACTCTATGGAGATCGGCATCCCACCTTGTTGGGGGTCGACCAACACCCCGTTTTCCTAATCGTGGCCTCCAATCTAGAACCTTATTGGCCAATTGGCCATCCGTTTTTCGGACCACGTGACCGGCCCACTGCCATTTCAACGAGCTGATCCTTTGCGCTATGTCGGTAACTTTTGTTCTTCGGCCTGGTTCACAACTTTTCCGTAGCTCAACGTGCGTCAATCTCGCTATGCACGGAGTCCCTCTGTAGGATCAGTTTACGTTATGAATTCATCCGGCAAAGAACGAATGGAAAGTATAATAATTTATATTATTGGTTTTAATGAAGAGACGAACGGGACTTAATAATACTTGTTTACTTGTTAGTAAGTAATAGGCTGACCTCCCTGAGACACGAGAAGTTACTTCTAATTTACCTCGTAATAACGCTGGAAACCATGCCATTCAAACTGGAAGAGAGTACATATACGCGGCAGAAATTGACACCGTTGTAGAACTACCTCATACGGTCTCTTGTAAGAGAGAGACCGTTATTATCAAGCCGTTCATACAAAATTTATGAAAAAATGCACGCCAAAATTTTTAGCTTATCCCGCAATAAAAGACCCAAAACCAAATTGATATTAAATATTCATCTTCTACAGCAAATTTCAAATTGACTGGTCGCCCCGCCGAAAGTATGACGTTCAATAATGAAAAAAATCCATTCATCTTCGTAATAAACTTTTTAAATTGCTTTCGACTCAATAGGCGATGGAGTCCAAAGTTCGTAAGACACTGTGGCTCATTGCCAAGACCATTTAAGAGGTCTAATTAGCTAGGGGCGGTTTTAATCAAGTGCCTACAATTGCTGGAAAAAGTTGGACGAGGTCGGATCGATGAGTAAGTTTTATCGTAACCGCTAGAAGGGCGGAAAATCGTTTAACATTTCGCATTTATAGTTGTAAAATAATTCTTTTAATTATCGGTTAACAAATAGAATATAAAATACCTAAACAAGTGTTAATAAAAGGTGAATCTGTAGTGTGTAGTCAATAAATGTAAACCTTTATTTGTCTAATATAAATATATAAATATATATATAAGATATCTTGAAATAAAAAAGGGAAAATGCCGCTTAGGTTAGGTCCTTCCGTGAAAGGTATTGGCGCCCTTTTTTAAAAGAAATCAACTACGGCGATCACTGTGTCGATCAAAAAACAGTAGTGTGAAAACACTTCTAGGTTCCGGTTCGAAGGGCATCGCATAACAACTGTAATAACTTCTTTTGAAAGCGGTGGTTATCGGTCCTCTAATAATTATTTTTGTCTTATCCCCTTTTTGTTTCATGATGTAATAAAGTACTATTAAATAACTTCATAATTAAATTAAAGCCTTTAAAGATTTTATCACGTTTAATTTCGTTCACAATATTACCGACGTTTCGGACTCTTACTGGGTCCACTGCGATTTTGTCAGTTCAGTAACTAGAAGCCTAAACAATAAAAAAATCATAGCTAAATAAATTTTTATCTATGTTTTTTACACATCATGCCGAACGGAAACATGATGTCACAATGGTACACCATAAACACGTGTCTTTGGTGTTGTTTGCAATGGCTGATGACGCAAGTGTAGTTGAAATCCAAATTATTATGCAGCGGAGGGTATTAGTCGAAACAGGCCGAAAAAAACGACAGACTCAACATTTGCATGAACACAAAACGGGATGAAGCAATGACCGGACACGCGACCGTGATGGTTTCCTGCGAAATTTCTGACGAAACCGATTGGATATTGACTCGATTACGATTGCAGGTAAAGTTTGTTTGATCTCTAGACGAGAAGTGAATCTTTCATCTAGCTATTTACATAACTTATCTTAGTGCTGGCTTCTAATCCATCTTTTTTACGCAGAGCGACTGGTATCTGCCCCCACAACCCAAAGGGTAAACTGCATTCTAAGGGTGGATTATTTGTCAGTAAATGCAAAGGCACTGAATGACTTATGGGAATAACGATTGCCAAAAACGGTCATGCCAACCGGGCTAATTTTTTGAATGCCCATACAACGCATGAATCGTCTTACTATTCAGACAATTGGGTAAACCTTCTGGTTGTTAGGATAATAAGGGACCTTGTTTTCTAACAACTATAGCGCAAAGTTATTTCCACGCAGGATTCGAACCCACGACTTCCGGTTTATTATTACGGAATGGGTAAAATTATTCAATTCTCATCCATAAGTAAATAATGCACGGAGTTCAAGCACACATTAAATGTAAAATTTTTAATTGGTTTCCGACGCCAATCAAGGCGTAAGTAATGTTCGACCAATAAGAAGCAGTCAAGCGTTAATCTGACATATCACTTTGTTAACATAAATACCTACATCTGTTATAATGATCAATATAATAATTAGGTTACTGTTAACGCTTTTATGCGTACTAATATAATATGCGAAAGTAACTCTGTCTGTCTGTCTGTCTATGTTTACCGTCTTATCCGCTGAACGATTTTGATGATTTTTGGTATGTACGCAGAATAGATTCCAAGGAAGGAATTACGCTACGGCTCATTATACCGAAAAAGGTGGTTGTAAGGGTTGTTAAAGAGAATAAAAGTTTTTATAAAAATTCGTTGTTGTTGATTGAAATACTATGCAATTTTGGAGCTTACATTCGACTACGCATAAATTTTTCACGCGGACGAAACTGCGGGTTCTAACTAGTAATTATAAAATAATAAATCAAGCAAAAAAAAACTGATAATATATGCAGAGCATACAATGAGATATTGAATACAGTAATGTTGGCACAATGGTTTTTGGGTCTTGGACCACAGGGTTAATATTTTCCTAGAAGAATTTACAACAATAACACTAACGTGTCCTTTGAGCTGGATTCTACCTACGGCAGCTGATCTATATTAGAAATCTACATTAGATATATGACAGAGTGTACACACAAACATAGGTGCACCCCTCTTTCTTTACTTTCATAGTCCAATAGGACGCATAATCAGCACGAACGGAGAGAGCTTTCTAACCAACTGGGGAATAAAAGAATTCTAGATTAGAGAAAATAAGAGATTCGAACCCATGACCTCCGGTTTCAAAGCCTTAACCTATTCAGGTTACGGAGACTAGAGGCAGCGCAGACGAATGTTACCTTATGATATGGGTATGGTTTACAATATTTGCAAAGACTCCAAGAAAAACACGCGAACCTTTATTTTGAAAGACGACAAAGATAACACAAAAGTGTTTATACGGTGACGTTATAAATACGCGGGAAAAATACAATCTCACGATGACATAACCTCCTTGAAAGAGCGAAACTGAGTCAACCGATTTGTTCTTGTAATGCAACATTACTAAGAAATTTCGTAAAGGTTTTAACATAGCAACGTAAATAAGTGAAATTCCTTGAATAAACCAGTCGTCGGGGAAGTACAAGACAGACATTAGGTTTAATTATATACATTTTCTATGGAAAATACTAATGAATATGAGATATGGTAGAATTTACTGAAAAAGAAATAATTTTATATAACTTCAGTTAGTATTTTTTACAAAGGCTAACCTACACCTCTTGGAGAAAAATATCCATTTATGATTAAAATTTAGTCTTGTGCAAACGGAAACTAGAACTAAAAGAACCGAAGACAAATACTTACCCTCTTATAATAAACGCGACTAGCAGCTGGCGCGACTTCCTCCGCGTGGAAATATAAAAAATATTAAAAAAAAATTTAATATATTTTTTTAAAAGTAGCCTAAAATAAAGTGAGAGCCTTGGAGAGAATCGGATCGGTTGTATACATATAATAATATAATCATTTGAAAACAGTTATTTTTGACGTTACAAACGGACACTCCAATTCTATTTCTTTGTATAGATAAACTCTATTAAACTGATTCGCTTAAGCAACAAAAGATATTGCCGTTTGGAATCCTTCTCAATAATGATATGTCATCATGTTAGACAAGTTAATTGGTTTTCGTTTATTTATGACTTTATGAGATACGAGCTTCCAACGGGTAACTATATCTTATCTTAGTAATAGAAAGAATTACCTACCAAATCACTCTACTAAACTAACAACTAAGCTGAAAAGGACATCGAATTCAAGTAAATAAGGAAAAAAACTAATGAAATCAATGGTCGTAGTCTACTAATAAGAATGTATAAATAATTTCGTATATTCATAATTATTCTACTATGCAAAAAATCTACATTATTCAGAAAACATCTAAACAAAAAATTGTAAAAAACTTACCCTCAAAAGCACAAAAGACGAATTTGAACCTGGATCTTTCTTATGGCATTAATAAGCGTTGACACTGAGCCGACGGCTACGGGTACCCTTATCGAAATAACGAATGCCTGAAAACCGAATAATTCAGCGGGAGATTCGGGATCGGTCCGTGAATATCAGAGTCGCGTAACCGCAGGCGCCTGTCTAACGAATGCTTCATAATAAATTGGTTGTCGGTTTAAAAATCGTATTAAATCGCGAACGGAGCTGGGCAGCAAAACTTAGTTTAAATGGATTAATAGAGAACTACTCAGTTTACAGTAATGTTTATAAAATATAATAAGGTCCGATTTACGGCTTGGCAACATCGCTATTTTTCTTTCACAAACCGGGTTCTATACGCTTTAATTTTGGAGCAGCGCAACATTCACATACGAACTGGCGAAACTAGACAGTGTAGTTTGGTTGATGTGTCCTCCGCATGCAATTGTCTTTCATTATCCGATAGTATTGATGCGTTATTCAATAACACTTATTTTGCAGATGAATATGTATTTTGATCATTCATCTTCGACCAGTACGCACAAACATGGTTCAAATGTTCTATCAAAATGGCGGTAGCGGCGCACGGTGCGTATGCAACCGGAGCCGGTCGGTTTTTTCAACACTTCATAGACAAAGGCGTTAGCATTTTAACTGACAAGGTGCAAATGCAACACAACTTATTACGAATACTCTAAACACTGTTTCCAATCGATGCATAATCTTCTCTACTCCATTGCAATCCTGATCCAGAACGGACCTCAAATGAAAGACTTGACGGCTTCATTTGAACATTATCAATACTACTATAAAAAGTAAAAATGATAAGCAACGGCCTCTATTACTACCTTTAAATATTTTATTGGACCTATAAAACGACAGTTAAATCAATTCAAGACCAATAGATTAGTTTATTAATGTGCTATCTTGATAGGAAGTGTAACGTGTCTATATCATAAGTTATTTCAGCTTATGTTACTTTTTGGTTGCTATTCAGGCAGATGAACAGTCGAGCTATGGATGGAAAGTGGTCAGGACAGGTCGCATGATCCAATGGCGTGAGAAAGAATCTTTATAAAATTACGCACGATGCACGGGCCGTTCGAACTGGAACAGGTTGTATTTTACACTCTCATTAGGACAATTGGAATGCTCCTCGACTTCCAGACGGTTTTCCGATAACTGGACCTACCACTGATAATTCCGGTAATAAATACTATAATCAAGTTCAAATGGATCCATCACCTTTATTTAACGCATTTGACAAAACACCGCACTCCAGAACCTAATCGCTCTAATACCATCGAAACGCGCTGGCCTACTTCCAAAATGACGGAGGCTTTCCAGAGCAGAAAAAAAATTTATACAAATGATAAAACAAGCCACTCTTGATTAGATTTTCCAAGGTTTATAGACCCGTTGGGTTAAAAAAAACCGACGACACGTCTCATCATCCGAGACCCAAATCAGGGTCTATTCACTACAGTGATTCGAATTTTAGTTTATGTTTGTCCTATCACCATAGGCATAGATCACCAATGTGGTTATAGATTATGTTGCATTACGATTTTGACCTTAAAATCGGTGGATGATGGACGTGATCATGAGTGAACAGGTCCTCCCTAAATGGAATTCCAATATGGCGTCGAAGAAAGGATGCGTTGGGGTATAAAAAATTAACGCACCGATGCACGTGGGCGGTCGGATGTGCTCCTAATGTGACTATTACACGGTCCTCGATTCACGTACATTCGGAATGCTCCACATCGATTTCGTTTCGATTATTTCGATAACTGATACGTAACGAGCGATAATAATAATGATTATAATAATATACATCAATTCTTTTTGATAAAGGTTTTAAAAGGTACCTTAAAACTTGTACGAAAGAGCTAATATCCTTAGTAAAAAGACAAGTCCTTGAAATTGGTTCACGTAAGTGTGCTACAAGCAGCTAGGCCTCTTCCCCTGTGACGCCGTGAAACTAAAATTTTTTATTCAAATATTGTTATAAAGTTAGAAGGCAATGCTTTGGACTTTTTGGTGTATGTTACTGTTTTCTGTCACACCAACCCGCATCAGACCATGGTTGTGGGGTACGGTCCAAAATCTCCCTAAAATAAAGTAGGCGGGCATTAGGGGAGGCTTATGTCCAGCAGTGGACTGACACAGGCTGATGATGATGATACAATATGTATAATTTCAAATTGGTCACACAATTACATCTATGTATCTAATTAGAAATATACACTACAAACTATGCAGCTAAGATTTAACTTTATCGTATAAAGTGACTGCTTTTCGTATAAAAAATCTTTTTACTTTAAGTACTTGATATCACATCCATCATTGTAATTACATCCATCATTGTAATTACATCCATCATCATCATTAGCCTGTGATAGTTCACTGCTGGACACAGGCCTCCCCTAATAATAATTCATTAGAGTTTTTGGACCGTATCCCACCACGCTGGTCTAATGCGGGTTGGTAGGTAGACCGACTTTTTACATGCCCATCCGACGCATAGATCATCTTACTTTTCAGACAATTGGGTGATTAGCCCAAATTGCAACTAGGAAACAACAACGATTATTTGTTGAATCCTCGCTAGATTTGAACCCACGACCTCCGACTTTTAAAGCACACGCTATTACCACTAGGCTACGGAGGCATTGGTTTCATAATTTGCTAGAGAAGGAACCACCAGCGTCTCGATATCCGTTGGAGATTGCAGGTACAATGGGATCTGAAATTAAATATCTTGGCTAACATTAGATAGTCGATGGAGTTTGTAAACATTTTAACAATCTGGCTCCCAGAATCGAGAAAGTAGCAGGTGCCATGCCCGATTATTCAAATTTAGGAGGCCCTAGAGAAGAAATACGCCGTCTCTATGCTGCTGTTATACGATCGATGGCACTTTACGGATCGCCAGTATGGTATCATCGCCTAAGAGCGTCAAACGATACCGCAAAAATTTATAGCTCTCAACGTGGTTAGCTATAAGGATTGCTCGAGGATATCGTCCAATATCCTTTGAGGCGGCGACTGTCCTAGCTCGGTTCGTATCCTTTGGACATCTTGGCAGAATGGATGCAAAATCTAGCGTCTTCGTAATCAACGGAGCGATGTAGAGCCTTTGGATGCAAGAGAGGTCCGAAAGCAGGCATGAACTGGACACATAGAAACTGGCTGGGAACGACTGCATGAGCCTCGAGCCTACAATCAACGAAATTATTGGCAGTTTGCCAAACTTTGAAGCAGTGGCTTCAAGGTGGCTAGCTTTGCCCAAGTCACCTTTCGCGTCACGCAGTTACTTACTGGGCATGGATGCTTTGGTCAATACTTATTTAGAATAGGGCGCGAACAGACACCTCAATGTCACCATTGTGACAACATCTTGATTCAGCGCAACATACTTCGCCGAGTGCCCTGCTTGGAATGCGGAACGAAACGTTAATTGGTGACCAAGGTTGGCTATGATCTCTCTAAGGTGTTATTAAAGGGATTAGCAGAAAAGCTGATGGCGCTGAGATTTAACTTTTATCGTATAAAGTTGACCGCTGCATAAAAGATCTTCTTTAAAGGAGCTGATCGACACATCCAGTCGATTAGATATACATCCATCATGGCAAGCATGTAGTCGATCGATAGCCTTGATAGTTCACTGCTAGGACAAGGAAATCTGCCTCGTAAACACTAAACAGATATGGTTTACTGGACCGATGGCTCTGACCTAAAGTGATCAATCGGAAACGTGATGGTGAAGTGGAGACTTGAAGCCCATCCAGACGCATAGGAGTCGGTCTTCAGACAATGGTGATGCCCAGATGTCAATCAGATGATAGACAACATGAGCGGTTTTGTTGAAACTCTAACCTGTTCAACAGGATCTCCAGATTTCCAAAGCAACCTATTACAAGGCTACGGAGGCAGTCCTATATATAAAATTAACCATATAAAAACTGTTAGTGAACTTGAAAACTTCATACGCATCATCATAGCAACGTTTGATATGCCGACGATTGCTGATATCACAATTAATGTATGAACATAACATTTCAATAACATCGTCTGGATAAGATAACTGGAAAAAGTAATCGAGTTTTTATGTCGGTCGAAGGAAATTGTAATGAAAATGTAAGATTACTTCCCGCAGTTGATTTTATAATAGTTCTACACATTTACTCGTACATGTCAATACCAATTTACAGGTAGTATGTGTCTTTGGAGTTTAGTCTGAGAAAATAGAGTTTGAAAATTAAAAAGATTTTTCTAAGTTAAATAAGACTAACCTATATTATATAACGAACTTGTAAAAACTTGTAAGAAAATACATACATACATCAAACATCATCAGCCTGTGATAGTCCACTGCTGGACATACGCCTCCTAATACACCCTATCCATTAGGGGATTTTGGACCGTATGCTGGTCCAATACGGGTTGGTGGGTTGACCGACTTTTTACATACCCATCCGACGCATGGTCATTGTACTTTCAGACAATTTGGTGATCGGCCCGAATCGCCCTAACCAACTAGGAAACAACGATGAAAATTTATTGAGTCCCCACAGGATTCGAATCCACGACCTCTGATTTCTAAAGCACACTAGGCTACGGAGGCAGTATGTAAAAAAATTAAAAAGGAAAAAATAAAAAACGTATTCGTTATACTCATATCCTTAGCTCCGCTAGTAAACCGCTATTCAATGGCTTCGAATAGGTAAATTCACTTTGTTTCTTTCGTTTTTTATTCATAGTACACATATTTATGGGTAATATGATATGATCAGGACGTTAGTCAATGAAGCCACAAAAATATGAAAAATTATTTTGTGGTAATGCATCTGCGATATATAAAATAGGTATTTGCAACGTTTGATGCAAGATACGATTTTCAGACGGCTTTTTAATTTATATGGAATGAAACGAGCTGAACAAAATATTCGCACGACATGGTAAGCGTAACACTCAAAAATAATGCCCATATATGAAAAAGTAATCGGAAATCTCACGTATATTAATATAAGCGAAATTCATATATTTAATCAAATAACAATATGACTTGTTAACTTTTAATAGATTTTACGGAACAAGCAATTTAAACTTTATGCCTTTTATTATTTCTACGCTTTGAAACAAATAATAACAATACAAATTAGTTCTCCATAAAAATATGCCAGCATTAAATACAAAAATAATAAAACTCCGTTCAATTTCAAATTCGGAAAACATGAAATTTAAACACATAAAGTATGCAAATTCAACTCAATACGAACCGCATTACATTGAAATAACAGTTTAGAACCGCAGACTCCCTAAATCGTTAAAAGGAAAAAGTTACAGTCATATATGCAGAGTCGCCCTTTATACGCCTTTCAAAAGGTTCCCCGACAACTATACCACTTAAAGCAATAACTACCTAATACGAATAAAATAAGGTCTAAAACGGCATGAATCAAACGTGATATTCCCACAGGAATAAATTGAAACGCACTCCTCATTAAAGATTCAATCTTATTATGCGGTATTAAGGTATGATATCGTTTAAACGGCAAGCTAATCACATACGCTGCCAATAGCAGAACACGAGACTCTCTTGAAGTATGAGATGACTGTAATATTCCAGTCGCTTGTCGTGATATTAATTGGAATACGATGCCTTAACACAATAAAGGGCTGACAAAGCGCCTTAAGTGTCGTTTGAACGTTTCATTTCGTCTATATCGAGATTGAGAATGAGCTCATAGGTTCGTTAGGGACGTTATTATGACATATTTACGCTACTTGATGCTGGTCGGAAGCTTGGAATGTAGTTTGGGTGGTTGTAAATTAATTAAGCTGACATACTACACTAGTAACTGTAGAATATTGTAAAAGAAAAAAAACAGTTTCAACAAATAATAATAGACACAAAACTGTCAAATTACAATTTGCGCAATGTGCGCTGGAAAATAATGATTATTATTAAATTCAATAATGGACCACCTACGTCATATAAGTTTAAACAAAACGCGGATTCACGAAATCAAAAACTAATTTCAAAACTTTAATGGCGTCAAATTCGAGTGCTGTCATTGGTCAAATAGCGTATCGTCATTGACGTTTGGCGGCAGCAACCAATCAGACATGTACATTAAACTTCTTTTAACGTTTTTATACTAGTTATATATACCGGTTTATTTAATTTCCAGGTCTTTATGGCTTTTGAACATTCTGTAAAAAATCTACAGCTTTATGGCTTTGAAAAAGGAAAATAAAAAAATATTTCAATTGATATTTTTAACATATAATAGGCGATAGAATAAAGGTCATCTTTATTTTTTTAGAACTGTCAGCGATATTCGTATGATACAATTTCCGTTTTACAATGACGCCACATTTGCTCTCGCAAAATCTGATTGACTATTTCCTATTTATAGTGAGATGAAACAGCAGGATATTGCTAAAGTGGTATAGCGAACGTAATTAGCATTTCATCAGGAAATGCCTAGCGCTTGCCAATATAAATAGATCAAAAATAACACATTTATAGCTACAATACTATATAAAACTTTAATAAAATATATGTTAGCGATGCCGCATATATATTAAAGTAACTGTAACGTATCTAAGTTATTTATATATGTTAAATAAAAGAAAAACTTATCTATGTTAACGTAACAAAAAGATAACACCGTTATGCTTGCATGTAAAAGATAATCTTTAAAGAGATAATGCATCAATATTCGCGTAATTATTATATAAAATCTACAAGATAACTAAATTGAAATTTCATTTTTAAATTATGTATAATTTGCGAAATGTACATTGCAACTGAAAGAAAACAATAAATTGCGTGGATTATTTAAATGTGTATTTGTGTCGCTACCCGACTGTTTATAAACATTCTCGATTTTTATAAAATTCACTTTTTTACGGATTTTCGTATTATTTATTTAGATTTATTATAGTCAAAAACCTTGACGGTTATTACAAACACATAAGTATTTCAATCCCATCTTAGTCTGCCCGTTATCATGGATAAAGGAATAAAGGGCTGACAAAGCGTACGAAACGTCGGGATTTGATATAACTAATCGCGTAAATAAAAAAAATAATTATTCTCGATTTTTTTGTAATATTTTATTTGATATAAATAAACTTAAAACGTTGTAACCTATTGATACTTCCATTAATAAGCAAATTAATCTAAAAACAACACAAGTATCATGCATCATGCATCATCAGCCTTTGATAGTCCACTGCTGGACATAGGGCTCCCCTAATACACCCCTTTCCATTGGGGGATTTGGACCGTATCCCACCACGCTGGTCCAATGCGGGTTGGCGGGTGGACCGACTTTTTACATGCCCATCCGACGCATGGATCATCTTATTTTTCAGACAACTAGGTGATCGGCCCAAATTGCCCTAACCAACTAGGAAACAACAATGAAAATTTGTTGTGTCCCCGCAGGATTCGAGCCCACGACCTCCGGTTTCTAAAGCACACGTCCATACCACTAGGCTACGGAGGTATCATTAGTATATAAATAAATATAAAATGGTTCCACCATTTCGATACAACGCTTAAAAAAAACTTAAATCACTCATCGTAAATCGAAATTTTCTACTTGAATCATCCGATAAATAAATTAAATAATCTTGATTGAAAACTTCTAACTCGCCAAAACATTTTATCTTCAGAATTTTCGACCAAATTTCACTGACTTACAATTCCGAGTAGAAAATACCGATTTCTTATCACCCAAAAACGATTATTCGCGAACAATTTCTTAGCATAACGAATGTTTAAGGCCTAAGCAATATAAGAGCGGATATTAACAAAGATAATCCGGGATAAAACTCGGGGTGAAAAAAAGCTGTGGTATTTATAATTTCGGGGTAAATATTATTGCCCACCTCTTTGTTTGAAATTTATTCTCTTCCCGAAATATTTTAATTCTAATCCATCGTTGTAACGCCGTGGAATAGGAAATGTGTTTTGATGAAGCCATCCTTTCTTGGAATACATTTATTTGGTCATTAGAATATTGAACGAAACAGGTACTTTACCGATTACAGTGTTTCAGTTAGCCAATTTACGTTTACAGCAAACGTAGGTGGAAGTTTTACCTGAAATTGAAAAAAAAAACACATTAGCACGAGATAACTAAACACTTAGGGTCTGAAGAAAATCTATTGTATACATGAAGTAACTTATTTAAAATTAAAAATATTAAAACGTGAACAAGTGCAATCGCGTTCAACACTAGTAGTGGACGCGTTCTATTATAGGGTATTCAATAATCACGCGATGCTTAACCCCAACCTTCTTGCTTCAATAAATTGAATTTTTTGATTTTTAATTGACATAAAAATTTGTTTACATAAATTCCAAGTGCCATTAATTTCTAAGCCACTATAGTTTCGACAATTTTAGACTCAGAATAGGTGTAGACAAACTTTATGTCAAACAAAAATCAAGCTTTAAGGGAAGGCGTACGCTATGTGCGATTTAATATTACCGACGCCATATTTAATCCCCACGCGATGTTTAACTAAAAAAGCACTAGACCTTTTGGTACCGTTTGATTTTGAAATAACATTTGTTCAGATAAATTCCAAGTTTAGGATATAAGCCTCTAGAGACAGCAGTGTCCTACCAATGCTACGGTCCTAAATTTCAGTTTCCACGGCTAGCTTATGCGCGGATTTCTCATTAAATAACACGGAAATGAACTGCGTGTCCTATTAACCCTAGTTAGATTGTATTATAGTGTATTATAGTATATAAAATTATTGATAAAAACAGTACACTTTTGAACCAGTTTAGTTGGCTTATTCTTATACCTATCGAACCTCATCAGTAACAATCGACTATCGTCAGTGTAAAACAATCTCTTTAGTTATATGGAACCATTGACAGTGTAAAACAAGTGAATATTAGCACACGTACATCGTCCAACGCGGTACATTAGTCCGTCCCTTTGGGTACAGCGGAGATTAGAGAGCAACAATTTAGGCCCTAAACACACAAGCGACCGCGTCACGCGGCGTTACTAAGCCGAGCTAATCCCGGCTTAAGCCGGGGCCACACTACGTTTTATGACGTGACGGGGAACACGCGGACCGCGGCCTCGGCTTCACTCGTATGTGATTGGTTGGTGTTAATTGAAAACGGTGCTACGTGTACACGTGACGTCACAGCTAGAGGGTACCGCAGGGTACATAAATGCAACTGATTATAGAGCATTTTACATTATCTTTTTAAAGACTCGTCTATTTTTAGTACATATACTAATATATTTATTAATTAAGAAATATTTCTTAAAGACAATAAAGATGAAAATTTCTAATAATACTCAGTATAAACCGATAATAATAAAAACAGCCAACATGTTCATTTTTATTTTTTTTCAGTTGATTAAAATCATAAGCGTACTTCAATATAGATAAGTTTTTCAAAAAAAGTGTTTGCACCTAATTTTGAATGCAGAAATAAATATTATTTTAATTTCTAGGTTCACATACATCTGTCAATAATAGAGCTGATTTTATAAAAAGAAATCCTAATTAAACCAAGCTTACGTTGTTTCCTTGTTAAATATACATATGCAAATATACATATATATATATATATATTAATTACGTGGCCTATATGATTCCTGATAATGGTATTTATTTATATCACAAAGACACAGATAACAACTGACACGAACGATATTAAAAATAAAACCAATAAATGGGTTATCAGTCAATTGTCACGTCACGCGTCACCCCGACCCAGTGGGAATTCCGTACGCGTAAAGATTTCTATATCGATCGTTTACTTTTTTCGTCATAAGGCCAAAGTAATTCACATACACGAGATGTTAATAACTGCTTATTTTTACACGAAAATATACCAATTACTAGTTAGTATAGAGTTAGGTGGTTTAGAGAAATAAAATATGATGTAATAAAATGCTTCCGCCACCGTGGTCTGGCGGTATTAGGCTTGCTTTATAAACGGGGGACTCGTTTTCATTGTAGTTTCTTAGTTGGTTAGGGCAATACGAGCTGATCACCCGATAGTCTGAAAAGTAAGAAAATCCATGCGTCGGATGGGCGTGTAATATTCGGTCCACCCACCATCCCGCATTGGATCAGAGTGGTGGCATACGGTCCAAATACCCCCTAATGGAGAAGGCCTGCAATAGGACAAGACCTAAGTCGGGAGTGGACTAACACAGGTTGATCATAATGTTAATGATTGTAAAACGCAAAATGTCACATAATTGTCTTCGTATTTATCGATGCAGTTTAAGCTTACACAAAAAAAAAACTGCTTATATAAGATCGTGGATCTGGGCTAATAAAAGTTTATTCCTAGGCAAAACTTTCGAACTTTCGATCGATTATTCATTCACACAAGTAACCAACTAATCAACTAACATCTTGATTCTTAAAGCATTATAGCTATTGAACATAACACATCGAAACTTGTGCAATAATCAACAGACAAACAACTACATGGCGTCGTCATCGGAAAACTGCGAGTAAAGTTAAAAGGACCCATTATTCCCTAATATATTCATCAGATGACGCCATTAATTCGACGTGATAACTCAAAGACGCCAAGTTCCACATCAGCCATTAAGTAAGTACACGGCGCGACGTATTAATTATTATTAGCGATGATTAATTACTCGGGAATTTCAGTTTAAACGAGGGAATGAGCAGACTGAGTGCTCACGGCTGCTCACGAACAGTCAACGGTTTTGATGTCGTAATATCGTTAAGTTTAATCAGAAATGATTCTTGTAGGGGAATAATTATGTGTGGAGTATGGGGATGCGTGTATTAAAAGGGGTTATGATATGCCCTTGAGAGCATAGCTGAGCATAGCTGGGTGAGCGGAAAATATAAAACTGGAAAATATTTAGATAAAGTTATAGGTACTGACATCAACTTTTTAATTGATTCAGTTCAGTTAATCTACCACCGGTTCGGAAATAGAAGCATCTGACCTGAGAAGAACCGGCGTAAGGGACTCGTAGGAGAACGTAATTTTTATTATAATTTAATGGAATTTGTTCCGTCTTACACTTTTTTTTATTGCATGCGCAGGCAGACGAGCAGTCGACCCACCTGATGGAAAGTGGTCACCGAAGCTCATAGATATTGGCAATACTGGTATCACCAACGCGCTGCCTACCGTGAGACATAGGGTGTTAAGTCTCGTTTACCCAGTAAATACGCTGGCTACGGTGCGCTTTAAACCGAAACACAGTAGTGTTTTCACACTACTGCTTTGCGGTAGAAACAGGCACCGCACCCACCCAGACGGTCTCTTGTAAAAATGCGGACCTACCACCGGTAACACTTATATAATATTTTTAAAAGTCGCTCAAAACAGTTCTCTCTGTTCATTATTGTTTAATGAGTACTTACGATAACATCACCACACAATAAATATACAAGTCAAAAAAGTATATAATTATAATAATTAGAAAACAATAGATCGTTTAAAGGGAACAACCCAAAAGGTTTGAAGGAACATTCGATAAAAAAAAACACCAAGATTTAAGTTGCGGATGCACTCGCACAAACTTATAAGGTGGGTTCGTCGCACTTTCGCAGTTCAGTTACCGTGAAATATAGATTTTAATTCAATTAAGAGTGACGACCAGGGACGTTTAATAAAGGCAAGCGATGCGTCCTGTACGTACAAAAATCTACACAAGTTCCCAGCCCTAACACATAATTTACTCGTTTTTTACGAAATATCCAAACCAAATAAGACGTAAAATTTATCCAAATAATGCCTAATGTAGAACTCAATTTGCGCCAATGCATCGACCACTCTTATTGGTTGAACATCGCGAGAGGATTGCAAATGGCGGTGCCGACCAAGTCGATAGTGTAACATACACTTTTCTCCGCTCGTCTTGTGTATACGCACATAGTACCACCAGAATGCGTCCTGAGCGTTGTGTTGTGTTTTGTTTTCGTTAAGTTTTTTACTAAGTCGGTAGTGTAACACATTCTCCGCTCGTCATGTGTATACGCACTCGCATCGCGGGCGACACGAGCAAGGATAAGCGCAGTCACATCGATACCGGTTCGTCAAAACGGAGTCTTAATTTTAGCATGACAAAGCGCAGGGACGGGGGCCTATTGTCTGAGGGCAGACGTCATTTACAATGTGCCGTCTCGTCCCGTCTCGTCTCATCCGTAGCTTTTGAATGCTCCTTTTTTAAGCCGCTTCACCACTTTTTGTACGAAATCCCGACGTCCCCGACGTGCATTGAAACATTAATGCGGTTAGGAACGGTCCCTGAGTATTCGTTTCTAATGATTCACCAGTTTTGGGATTGGATATGATGTTCGTGCTCTGGTGGAGACAAGTGACGTGAGTCACAAAAATGTAATCGAATTATTTGATGAGAAATGTCAAGCCACAAGCCGAATGCACGAATAGCGGCATATTATGCTTTATTATAACACAGTCAAAGGCTAGAATAAACATTAGCGAAGTGACAGATTAATATAATTAGTTTTTAACAATTTAATTACAGATTTTCGATAGTTTAAACTATGTATTTAACGGAAACGAATATTTTTTATACGAACAAATGATTATAATGTTAATAGACAAAACTTTCTGTGATACAATCGTAATATTTTATTAGTACATTACGCCATATATTTATTTGGTATCGCAATCATTGCTATAATATAATTTGTTCAGAACAATTTGGTTATTTCACATCTGCGATAACGATTGACATCTTACGGCTCACTATATTTCGTTCAACTAAGGTCTGGTCCATGGCTCGTCCCGTTTTGTTTTTCTTGTGTTTCGCATCGATAAAATTTTCTAAACTGCATGTAAAATCTTATAATATGCAATCGTAAGTAATATTTAAAATGTGGGCTGGATGAGAATAGCCGAAGATCGGAAGCGGTGGCGTGCACTAGGGAGGCCTATGTCCAGCAGTGGACTAACACAGGCTGATGATGATGATGATGATGATGAAGTAATATTTTAAACTAATAAAGAAAATAAATTAAACTGGTGCACTGTTAATAATTTTTTAAATAGCGAATGATAGAAACGAGAACGAATGAGTCATGCAAAACAAATTCAAGCGCTTCATCAAATGACGGCTAGCGTAAGCGGAACCGTTTACAGTACAAGCGATAATCGACACGTAGACGCCAGTGATGTGACCATCGATATCGACGTTCACATCGATAACTTACACGAAAAGAACAACGCTAAACGAGCGCAGACTCACTCCATTGTTCCGCAGATATTTATACTTGCACAAAGAAGTTATGACACGTGCCGAGTTTCCAGGGATTGCGTTACGAATGTTTACAAACGCACATATATTATATTTAACTTGTCTCCAACACGCGTGAATGTACCGAACGGGTGAGTCAGTGGCCGCTGGAAACCAATGTTTACGGGCAAATATATTTAAGTCCGAAAAATCCTTCGTTCTACGTACCGTATCGTGGTTTTTTGCTTATTGCGTCTTCGAGCGATTATTAGGTTGTATTAAATAAAGGCATGAGCGCAATTTTTCCTGGAAACCTTTTTGGTGCATTATTTTTTTATAACCGCCTCCGTGGCCTATTGGCCCTTACTTTATAAAGCGGAGGTCGTGGGTTCGAATCCCGCAGGGATAACAACTTTGTGTAATCGTTCTTTTCTCGTTGGTTAGGATAATTTTGGCCTATCATCCAATAGTCTAAAAAGTAAAATGATTCATGCGTCAGCTGGGCATGTAAAAGTCGGTCCACCCGGTCCAGCGTAGTGGGAAACGGTCCTAAGACTCCCTAATGGATAATGCGTGCATGAAGGGACGCCTATGTCAAACAGTGTACTAAAACAGGCCGATAATGGTGATGATGATGATGAAAATATCTTTCTACTTTTCTTACCAGACAAATATCGGATAAGTTAAAGGTGATGATAGTTGCGCAATATACAATCGACACTTTTAACATATATTATGTACCCTTTTGGTAATATATAAACTTCAGCAATGGATTAGATGACGATAGTATCGTCATCTAATATATTAAAAAAGAACCTACCCAAAAAACCTTAAGGAAACGCTTTTGCAGCAAACGAAAGTCTTATTTTCCTCCCTTAAGTAGAGGCCCAGAGCTAGCTACGGAGTGCTATGTTCGTCTGACTGAGTGATAAGATAAGTAACGTAAACATTCATAGGGAGACAATGATGACCGATATAGCGTACGGAATTAGCGCACTTAAATGGTAATGGGCCATATATTTACAAGAACTGATAACAAGAAACGAGAAGATAAAAACTGATAAAGCACAGGAATAGAAACTTTTAAAGGTAGGTACCAAGATTCGCTACCACCACATAATGCCTATTTAAGTTGCAATTAAATTTTTAGTTAAAACATTTGTGTTATGTTCTAGAAGGTACTGAATTGAGACTTGAAGCGTTAAATGCTGCGTTTCTTAAATATGTTTATACCATAAATTTGCTCGAAAACACATAATACTTCAACAAGTACGTTACTCCTGACTTTTCGGACTCTTCAGCATATACAATCACGGATGGACAGACCGAAGGGTCGGTAATATTATATATACAATAAACGCTTATAGCCCGTACAACTTGATTTTTAACGTATATTTAAGACATAAAGAAATCAGTCAAGTTCCTTATGAACTAAGCAAGGTCGCTAGCTAATTTGAAACGATTCAAAAGCTTACTTGACTGACTAGATATTGCAACCTACCTTTACAATCTCCCGTTTCGATCGAAGATTCACGGCAAGTAAATCAAGTAAATTATGATAGCAAATAGGATGGCTAAAAACAAAAGCGGACCCTATTAACGGGCCTGGTAATCCAAGAGGCCTGTCACACACAGGGCCTATATCGGGGCCCTTGACGCATTGTGATTTCAATCCTTTCCTTATATAAAGGTACGGTAGGGTTGGAGCGGTTAATCAGACGCGTTGATGTGCGTGGGATGGAAGTATTAAGATGAAGTCGGGGAAAATGGTTTATTTTGTGAACAATGCTTTTTATATTTATAATATTTTGCTATTAATTTATATTAAATTGGTTCGATCAAAGGCCTTAAAAGACATTTTGCTTTTTTTTCTGTTATATGGATGAATTTATAGTAAGAATTTATATGGATGATTTTTTTTTACGGTCACTGTATCTATTTACTTACTCTTTACCAAATCATATCAATAAAATGGAAAGTACGTTAAAAAACGCTTTGAATGAAATCAAAGCGTTTTTCAACGTGCTTTGTTTGCATAAAACTGCAGCTTAAGATAACAGGAAGCGAAACAATATGATAGCAACATTAACATTTAAAATAGAAAATAGGATTTTCATACGATACAAAATATACTGAACAAAACTAACAACATTACGATAAGCACTCCAAGTAGTAAATCGAAGTTTCGAATTTCGATTCGAATTAGGAAATTAATTAAACAAAGAGGTTCCTTAGGATACGCTGCAAAATTAAAACCGGTACGAGCTGACGCTAAATTAACATTATGAATAATCCAACGCTACGCCAGCAAAGCAAAGGACGATTTGAAAAAAGAAAGTACGGCAGAAGGCGTCATAAAGTATCGAAAGAGATATTTTTTTTAATTTTATTTACGCCATTATTACACACATAAATCCAATTTTTACGCATTTTCAGGTTAATTCTTTATATTTGCACCCTATGTTTCGGAATCTTGCCAGCGTCCATGATCAAGGGAGACATAAAGAAGATATCCCCCCTTAAGTCTGAATAAATCCGTAAAAACTGGATTTGACATGGAAGTTTTTTGTTAATAAAAGCGAAGAGGAGCAGGACTTTTAACTGATGGTAAGTGACACGGCATGCTCATAAGAAAAGCAGCGCAAGACACCACAAGTCAAACCAAACCGAAAGACAGTATTGTCTACTCCATACGAGCCATTGTAAAAAAGAGAACACTTTATTACACCAGACTAGCTAGATTTGTTTTAACGGACTGAAATAGCCGCAGTTTCCGTTGCGAGGGTTGAAGGCTATGTTTGTTTGGATAAGCGTTGATTATATTTGGTGCGATGACAAAGAGGCGAGGGCGATCGTCCTTACGCTTCCAGTCCGGTGGGAGTCGCTTGTTTTAGTTGATTTTCAAGGTCTTTGGTGTGTTTTTACTACGTACTATAAAACATAGTCGCTTTGTCAGTCCGTATATCCCAATGTATGCTTAAATATTTTAAACTACGCAACGGATTTCGATGGTTTTTTAATAGATAGAGTGATTGAAGAGGAAGGTTTATATGTATAGCACATGCTTAGTATTGTAGGTGTTTTTTCTATCAGCCTAGCTCCCGTGTGTAGCAGGGACGAGTCGCTAGTTGAGATATAATTGCTTGTTTTAAAGCATAAATAATAAAAACGTTACCATGACCATGTAATCTGGAAAGAAGGTTAGAAACGTCGTAATCAATTAATAATGTTTTTAAACGCCACAAAATCCTTAAAACGGTATTATTCATTAATTTATCAAAGCAATGATATATTAGAGGTTAAAAAAATTCAGAAGACGTTTAACTACCAAATATTTACAGCAGTATTAAGACTAGGCTCATAACGCTGTATTTTTCTTATAAAGTATCGTGGTTATTTATTTGTTACGAGACCACACGGGCGTCTGGGACAGAATTAGAGATGAACAACTCTTTGTTTGCACTGTAACGGCCACTTTTTCCATGCTTACTCTGCCGTTAAAAATAGACTAAAACAGTCAATGTTTACATCCATTATAGGAGAGGACAAAAACTGTGAAGAAGCAGTAAGGAGAGGGAGGAGAGGGGGGCATTAGAGGCTTTGATGCTACGTCACGGCTACTTCGGTTACCTGCAGATGGTTGGGGAAAAAGGTCGCGGTTCTAGTGGTGCACCTTGTATAAGTTATCGATGAAATTATTTAATGCCTCAACACTTTCTTATTCTTAGTTCACTCTTAATCATCGGTATTGTCTGCAAACACATCACAAAATACGTATTTATGTACGTAATTATGTACCTAATGAACATAAATATTTTTTGTTATGTATTATTTTAAACTGTTTTGTACTGGCTTGTTGGACAACAGTTTAGAAGCTTTTATGAGATCGCTCTAGTAGTAAAAATGTATTGACTAACGACATCAACTCAAAATTATAATTGTAAGACAAAACATTCGATAATATATTTTGTAATAAACCAAAGATTTTCGAAGAACATCACTAAATATCACGTTGTAAGGAACAAAAACATTGTATTATCGCATTATGATGACGCTCGCTCCGTGTTTAACGATTCACAAGAAAATTAAGAAATTGCTGGAAATACGCTATTTTACACAAAATATCTCCCACGGGCACAATCACATTTTCCTCTTTTTTTTTTATATTTTTACTCTTAGTTATCTCACACAGCTAATGATATCACAAATTGTCTGAAACAGAACGCGTATAAAAATAAGGAAAGTTAGGTAACAATGTCATATCTCGTAAAATGCTCACAAGACGTTTTAAATAATATGTCATGCGTGTTTATATTTATATATATATAAATATATAATAACCTATCTAACTAGGCCAAAGTATGGCGTACGTATTGTAATCGTGTTCTGGAATCAACAGATAAAACGTATAGGTTGACGTCATTTTGTATTTATGCCAACAAACATTCCATATATAATTAGGATCAAGTATAGAATTCAGTTCAATTCCAGCTAAGAATTAGGCGCGGAGAGATTCATATCAAACAGAAGGTGTGGGCGTCACAGATTATGATCATATACACCTTGAACGTTATCCAAAACGACCAAAGCAAGGGCGTTATAATAGTATTCCAGATTGTATTGCAAATTGGCTTAAATATAGATAGCAATTGATATAGATATAGAATTACCGGTGGTAGGTCCCCTTTTTATAGGGGACCGTCTGGGTGGGTACCACCGCGGTTCCTATTTGTACCGCAATGCAGTAGTGTGAAAACACTACTGTGTTCCGCTTTGAAGGGCACCGTTGCCAGCGTATTTACCGGGTAAACGAGACTTAACATCCTATGTCTCACGGTAGGCAGCGTGTTGGTGATACAAGTATTGCCAATGTCTATGGGCGTCGGTCTACTTCTAACTCCTTTACATCAGGTGGCCCGACTGCTCGTCTGCCTGCGTAGGTAATAAAATAAAGAGAAGTAATATTTATAGGCAAATAAAATATAAATTAAACATATATTTTTTATACATCCCGTAATATTATTAAAATATCCTTAAACGGTGTTATAAATCTGTCTTAACGACTGTGAAATTTCTCACAAATATTTCGAAAAAAGGAAGCGTGATCTAAGAGTAACCGGCAAAGAAACTAGGCGGTTTGCTTTCCTATTTCTTGCAATATGTTGCGTAATATTTGACGACAAAAACTGTTTGCTATAACTTTTTAATTGTACACACATTATCATACGTTTAACACGTTATGTAATGTAAAAATTATTATGTTGTAATATTTGGAAGTAAGCTTATTATTTCAAAATAATAAAAATGAATTGTGCAAATATTGTCAATTCTCAAAGAATTATAACGTTACCATATATCAGACTAACTCTAAAGAGCATAATTACCACAGTCATTCAAATAAAAAAACAGTTTTTAAAATTATTTGTGCGCTGCATTGTTTTTCGGACATTCTTCATAGCTATAAGCATTTGCTCAAAAAATATATAGCTTCTTTACTAAAAAAGCTAAGCTTAGCAAATAGAAGACTGAATTCACTTAAGAAAAGTCGTAAAGTAACATGTAATAGCGTTAAAACTTATTGGCGTCCTAATTGTCGCGATTCGTCACTATGATCAATCATCGCGCGATTTTCAACCAATAGGACCACTCCAAATTTTGGCGGCACATTGACATTTCAGGTTGTCAATGCAATTTCATATCCTTTATCATGTATAGTACCCACAGTACTTAGTCAATTTAACAAACAATTGATTACACATTACTATAGTTATGTATTAAACAATTGACCCGCTCTAACGACACTTTGTCCCACGTTTTAACGCATTGTTCAAAGACCGTGTCGTTTACACCTTCCGATTTTTATCGCGTCCGCTATAGGAAATGGAAAGATCCAACCGCTTTCCATTCGAATGAATTTGAAACGTAACATCCGACGTGACGAATGTAATTGTAACAGATAACGGGGGCTAATTAATCTATACGTAGATACATAATTAAATTTTACTAATGACCCCACAGAAGTCAACTCGCACGGGATCTAAACTTGACAGTTTGGTAATTAACTTAAAAGTTAACTGCTTTAATGAATTACTATTGGATAATCATCATCATCGTCATTAGCGTTTTATCCAATCATCATTATCAGCCTGCGTCAGTCCACTGTTGGACATAGGCCTCCCTTTAAGCACGCCACCGCTTGCTATCTTCGGCTATTCTCCACACCGGCCACTTGGCGAAAGTTGTCACTCCATCTTGCCGTAATCTGGTGATGATGATTGGATAATGATAAGATTTAATTGTTATACTGTCCGTTTATTTATCCATCAACGGGCTACTTATGCTTATATGCATATAGTAAAAAACCTCACTAAAGTTATTTAACTGCATAGTATTGATGTCATCATTTATTATTAACAAAGGTATGATTTTACATCTAAAAGCAATAAAAAAATCCTAAAACTTACTTTCGGTACAACAACGCGGAAGAAAACAAATTTTCTTTGAAAGAAAGCTTTTACTGAATGATATAGGAATCAGCAGTAAGGCCTGAACAACAGCGGTTATATTTAAATACTTGACAAAATAACTTATAAATCCTAATATTACATTTACAAAGTAAGGAGAAATAAACAAAAACAACATTAACATTTCTAATAGGTAGTATATAGGCAATAAGTTTCACTTGATATAAAAATAATAAAACACAATCTATGCATTAAACTTGGACATATTTATACACGCTGACCCAGACAAAGTCGTAAGTTAGTCGAACGCTGAAAACACCTCCCCATGTGGTAAGCGAAGTAACATTATCATGAACACCAACAACGTTGTGTAAGGGCCACTTTTTACTTACACCCTTATCCTAATATCCACTATGTAATTCAAATTTACGACTATACCAAGCTCATAAGTTTTTATGGCGCGTGCGGACCAACCCTCGGAGTAATGGTGAAGCACAATCTTCAGGGAAATGGACTATAACGAGGGTACCAAGCTGCGATGGGGATTTTTTTCTAACGCCGAAGATACATTCTGCACTGAGAAATAAACACGATTGGTTGCTTTAAAGATTTATGAAGCGATTGAATGAAACGAAAGCATTACGATCGAGGGTGGGTTACGTACAATAAACTTTGTATATGGTGTTATTAAACAGTTTGTTCGGAAACAAAGTTGTTTGTAAAGGCATTGTCAATATTGATTGATTGAAAATTGAGTCTACATACAAATATACATTTAAAAATGTAGATTATGATAAAAAATTGAGTAGCTATTTTCGGAGATAGAAAACTAACCAAACCACACTAGTAAAGTATCGGATTTATTATAATTTTTATTCCAAACGATTGACACAAATGGTCAAAAAGGTGCCGATGCATTAGCGACCGTCACAAAATACGTCCAGCTTTACATCCGCACATTAAGTCTAACCCCACTTACAATATTAAAAATTTAAAACAACAGCATTACACATCCTATAAACAAGTAACAGTTCGTCTGTTACTAAACCAAATAAGACATGCGATTCGCAAAGCTTGACACTCGATCCACCAATAACAACGCTCAACTTATCGACGCCATTTTGTTGTCAAGATGTACGAAATGTACACGTTGATATTGTACAAAATTGTGAACGAGATTCTCGTGTACATAGCGGAAGGAACACCTGCTGTGCCCGAATAAATTTCGTGGCCCCCGCCCTTTGCATTACGCTGAAATAATATTGCGATATTGCAAATTGTTACCCTACCGCTCCCTCGTGTCGTAATTAGCCATCGCGTTCGTTTAAAGTATAGTAAATTCTATTGAAAGAAGATAGAGATGATATTCCAATGACTAGATAAGTATAAATCTCGAGAAGAATTCGTGCACACGTCCGCTGCAGGATGTGTCTATTATGAAATTGGTGTTACTTTGTGATAAATTTGACGCGCTATTACAATCGTTATCGTATACTTCTTAGGGTGTTATTACAGAGTTTATAAACAGTCGAAAAGTGTCAAAAATTTTAAACCAAAAAATACGAAAATATTATACGTGTTAAAGCAAAAGTTCTTAGTCATAGACCAAAAACTATATGTTTGTGGTCTATGGCCAAAGAAAGTGGTTACAGTTTCTAGATAACATCAAACCAGCTTGTATATCTGTATACGTTTATTTCTAGAAGTCTATCTACAATTAATTCCTATACATTTGAGATTTTTTTAAGGTTTTCGAAAAAAACATGTATACAGATCTTTCCCCAACTGATATTTTATTAAATGCCTTATCAACAACTCTGATTTAATAAATCAAAACATTGGAACATAAGAGCGGATACATACGTATACGTCTGAACATAAAGAAGAAAATATCGGTCATACCTGAGAAAACTATAAAAAATATCGTGAAAGCGTATTGCTTATAAAACAGTTGATTACACATTCGCACCTCCACAACGCTGTATTGCATAACCTTAAATAATTGAGTAACGATTAATTTAACAGCTGCTTTGACGATGCGTTGAGCCCTTCCGATCTTTACCATGTATCCCAACGAACTTGAAAAACGTGAAATAGATCAATGTTAGTAAAAGGTAAGGTCTGAATAACTAGTATCGAAATATCATCATCATTATCATCATCATCCGCCTGTGTTAGTCCACTGCTGGACATGGGCCTCCCCTAATGCAGCCCTTCTCGATTTAGGGGGTTTTATTTAAATATATAAGAATCAAATATCACCCGGAATCTATTGAAACAAAGTTTAATATAAAACTTAAATGATAGTCGTGGTCGATGTGTCATACATTATGCGATACTTTGATATCAATTAATTGTAAATTAAATATACCTCGCGTATTCAAAGATAACTGTGTGGTGGGATACGGTCCAAAATCCACCCCTAATACACCCCTAATGGATAGGGGTGCATTAGGGGAGGCCTATGCCCAGCAGTGGACTATCACAAGCGGATGACAATTCAAAGATATGTCTTTTTTTATTAAACAACAATAAAGATATAGATTGGAGGTTAAAAAAAAATGAATTCACCATTGCATCAAATGGTTTGTAACCTCACACTTTCTTTGACCTAGCAATTTTACCAGGCTGTCATGGGGTCGGCTTCTAATCCATACAGATTTGCCTGAATAACAGTTTTGATTTAGAACGACTGGCATCTGATCTCCTCAACCCAAAGCGTTAACAGCAGTATAAGGATGAATTAGTTATCAGTCAATTTGAGGGCACTGACATCCAATAACCAATGCAAAACATGGTCTAAACCTCACATTTTTCATTATGATGTACTTTGCAGCCATATCTTATAATAACATAGTACAATCTTCAACAATTCCATTATTTACACTGGGCTATCATAGGTCAGAAAACCCACTTTCAACAACTAATTATGGCATTACCCCACGAGCCGAAGATACACCGAAACTGTCACATTATATTGCCCCATAAAACATCGGATCTCTTTTATATCAGCGCCGGAACGTGTGAATGGGCCATCGGCAATTATTATTCTGGACACCGACTGGCCGTAATTAGGGCGTCGAAAGATATCGCTTCATGTTCTCCCGGTAAGACCCTGGCTTTGTTGATATGGACCCCATGTCTTCGAAAAAACTAGGATATGATGGTTTGCAGAACACATTTGTTGACATTTACTTTCTTTCTGCTCGCGATTTCTAAAGTTATAGGATAGGCTTGTCATCCATCCAAGCTTATTACATATTAAAGCTACTGCCTCTACAAACTAAAGTGTAAACTTCAACCGTTGCCTTACTTTTACTCCTTATAGGCTGATCGATTTGAAATACATGCAATAATCAGCAATTACCACTGCTGATTACAAAAAGCTTAAACCTATGATGAGAAATTTGTGTAAATTTAAAAACGGTGCGATTCGTTCGCGATTATATTTATGATTCAAAAGCAATTAAAGTTAACAAACTTTTGTTTATATAAAAGTATCAACGACGAAATAAAGTTAATTAAAATAACACCACGCCGAGTAGTACGCGTACATACTCTGGTATGTTATTGTTGTATTATTGTTGACACTAGCTAGAAACTAGCTTTAAATTTATTAACTAATAACTAACAAGAAACCTCACTACAAACCACGTAAAACGCTTTACCATAACCCACAAGGCACTAACGCTTTCCTTTTCGAGTAGTGTGGTCACACTACAGACATTACAAATGGGCCCTCGCTCATACATAATTGATGTAAATTGATGTCGCACTCACTACGGAGGCTTTTACGACTCGGTTACGTGTACGTTGATAGTGTATCACGTGAATTCTCGCAATTAATACGAATTAAATCCGACACGAGAATCAGACGGTGCCGTGGTACGGGCTATTCGCGTGGCGTGAGCTAAAGGACACTTTGTGACTTCGTAAAGTATGATGGTATAAATGACAACTTGAATTAGCTAAAAGTTAAAAACTTAACCCATTTTGGATGATAATCGTTATGATAAACACGTTTAGTTACAAAACTATTTCGAGTCGAATAAATCTAGCTTAGTGCTAATGTAAAAGGAAGGTTTTGTTCGTGTTTTCTTGGATAAAAATATGTTTCATATGTTTCAGGTCCGTTTCAGCGTCAAACATTGATTTTATTCCATACGCTGGTTAGGTTGTAAAACTTCGAAAATAATTAGAAAAAATATTTCTCAACCGAGATAATCTCAACAGTCAATGTACAATATTAGATTAAAAAAAATTAATTGTCAAATATTAAAAAAAAAAAACTTCAATATTATCTTAGTATTTAAAAAAACAAAAAATTCGTATTTCGAATTCTCAAATATTGAAAAAAAAAATTAAAACCGGCCAATAACGATTCGGTAAGAAACACCCGCGCAGCCACGAGTGTTGACCTCACAGCCCGTATTAGCCATCGATATCGAGTTGTTGTGTTTGTTCGGAATAAAATATTTAAAAAAAACGAAACATTTGAAACGTACGACGGCCACGGGAACGCGGGTCATCGACCCGGAATGGACTTACTGCGCGTTAGTCTAAAAATCAATGGAGTTCGCACAATTAACGCGTGACGTATCTATAAAAAATATTAATATTTACTAATACATGAAATATTAGTATGGTAATTATTAATATTTTTTGTAATATTAGTACAGTATTAATATTTTTCTTTACTGTCTTGCTGTTCATCTACGTTGTGATTGTTGCTGGATTTGAACACATAGTTATTGAGATTTGAACAGCATAACTTAACTAGATTACGGACTAACTAACTATTTAACTAACTATTTAGTACGGAATAGATGAGGTGTATTTACATATATTGATTAACAAAGATAATCGTAAGATCCGGATTCGACTTAAGATGTACATCCGACGCATGAATAATTATACTTTAAACAAAATTTGTTGATTCGTACCATCTTATCTTAACAAATCATAAAAGATCTATACAAAATACATAATATCACCGCAGGATTTGAACCAACGACCAGTGGTATAGTAAATTAAGGTGAAATGTTGTGTGAATTTGCTTATAAATTCAGATATATATGCTTATCAAATTTTATTTGTTATTCAATAAACAACACAGTTAGTATTTGTTTCGTGTGTAAATGACAGTAGTCGATTAAACGGCTTCCTTAACGTGTTTGAAACACCTCGAAGAAAAATACCGCCTGATCCACACATTTTCTTTAAAAAAATATAATGTTTACGGCTTAGAACATATTAATTTATTGCATCAAACAAACGGAATGGTTTCAAAATATCTTTCGTTGCTGCTACGATCCTGTTGGATAGAGTAGCGTGGTGATAAAAGCCTTTCTTGGGAAGCAAGGTGCTCCATATGCCATATTTTTATGACAAATATACAGAAAAGATTAAACTGTACAATACATATATGATATATGTTCAAAATGTGTCGTCGTAAAATAAAATAAAGTCATAAATAAAATGTAACATTTTAAGTCCGCAAACAAACCTTACTGCGTCACATTCGAGAAAATCTCGTTTCCGAAAACCAACACTTCACTGATTTATCTCGCGCCATGTCATCCACGAGAAAATATAATCAAACGTCAACAGTTTAAACGCAAGGCAAAAGTGACTTTTGAAGGAGAAAAAAAACTTGTTTTAGTTTGACGCGGGTCAATGTACTTTCGTTAATAAGCCACAAGAACGATCTAAAATCTCTTTATGGATAATATAATTTTTTAGTTTGTTTACTCTGAACTTCTAACGCCGATTCTTCTCAGGTCAGAGGCTTCCATTTCGAAACGGTGGTAGATTATTTGACAATCAATAAGAAAGTGTAATGCTTCCATATTGAATAATGAAATTTAACTTGACTTAGGATTTTCACCTTCTTAGCCTTGTGGTTAAGTGCCCTTATTTAACAAACCGGACTTTGTGGGTTTAATTTGTAGGGGAAAATAATATAATTGATAAGGGCAACAAAAGACGATCAATGAGAAGAAGAATCATGCGTCGGATGTAAAAAGAAGGAACGGTTCTTCAGAACAATCTGGGTATTCCTAGATGCCTTCGTAGAAGCAGCCTGCTACTTTACTGACATTTTAATCACTTAACAATCTTACTCACACTTTTTATTACATTACGAATTATTTATAGTACATCTTAATTATTTTAACATCATATGTTGTGTGACGTATATCTATGTGATTGTCTAGTAACAATATAATTAATAGTTATTATTTTTACGTGAAAACTAAGAAACGAACGACAAAGTATTAAGTGCTAGCCGCCCTCGCTTGTGATGAAAATAACAAAACATAATATCCAGATGTAATGATCATATTGACATTTATTGACATTCTATTGATAACTATAACATATAAATAATAGCCTATGTTTTACTCTGATGACCAAACTTTGGTATTATAAAGTTTCATTAAAATCCATCCAGCAGTTTCTGCGTGAAAGAGGAACAAACTTACATCCACTCCCAACTATCGCATTTATCACATTAGAAGAAGTACGATGCGTCCAAGACGTGCTCACACTTGGGACATTGATCGATAACTTCGGTAATTTTTAACCGTCAACCGAAAACCGCATAAGAAACAATGACCGCGGGACAAGACGAATAGTATACATACATAATTCTCTACCTGTTGAAGCAGGTAAAGGTCGGAGTAACGCCGGGCGAAAGAATGCGTCTGTACCCGAACAATCAATCTTTTCAGTGAATCCCAACTGTTTGTACGATAATGAACGTTATCACAAAGGTACAAGGTTCAAAACTGAACTGTTGATCTAATGACGCAATACGCGTTTAGAAATAATGGAGCGAGAGGAAGTGATACTCCAAATATAAACGTTAACAGAAACAATTTTGTGGAATTTCGATAACGTATCCTTCGATAGTGGCCGTTTGAAGTTATTTAACGTATTTTAAAAACTTATTTAACTATAATTGTAATACAGATATATTTAAAGTTGTTTTTATTAAACATTTAACAAGTGAATTGTTTTAATTAGCTTCGTCTGATCAGGTCGTCCGTCGACGATTAAAGCACAAAGTTAAACTGCACTTAGTTAATTATATATTTCTATATAAACGACGTAAGCTATCGTTTAATTGTTAATTAACATGACGTCTGACTATGAATTTATATTCTTCACATAATGCTTATTCAGTAAATATAATGTATTAAGTGATGTTCGATAATACGCATGTCAAATGGCACATTTTGTTACATTTAATTAAATACCAGATTAGTTAAGGGTGTTTTTCTTTACGGTTACACATCAGATATGCATCTGTGAGCAATTCAAAAAAGCATATTGAAGTCAAAAGTCAGTTTCTTCAATTGTTTCCATTATTCTATATCTTAATCGCAACTGACTTCGACACACCTCCTGGACGGCTAAAAGTTTTTGGACTCCTAATATTTACGAATAAAAATAAGGCGACTTTAAAATATAAATATAAAAATTACATCATCAAACTGACATGACTGTCTGAATTGAACATATTCGTAATTTCCGCGGTTCCTATGCTATAATATATGCAATCTGGTTTTAATTACATATTCCTTGCGTATAGCGCAAATATAATAGAAAATATGACGAAAATATAATATGAAAATAGTATATAATATAATATCGACGAAATGCATGCACTAGCAGAGTTCACAGTATATCAAAACTTGACATATATCATCAAAATCTGATTGTTACATCAAAACAACATTGTGAGATATATCCGAAACATTTAACAAAACAAGATTTTTATAAATTTGTCTATCTGTCTGTTTGTTGTGGCTAATCTCTGGAATGGCCAGTCTGATTTCGACGAGGATTTCTTGAAAAGACAACTGATAGAAATGGGAGTAACTTAGGCTAAGTACTGAAAAAAAAACACTAAAGGATTCATTTTAGACTTTACCACGGACAGAGTGGCGGGCAACAGATAGTAGTACATGTGAATAGTATAACAAGCTAGTCATAATCATCAGCCTGTGTCAGTCCACTGCTGGACATAGGCCTCCCCTAATACACGCCACCGTTTCCGATCTTGAAGATAGCAATACACATATACAAAATAGTATTCTCCGACCATTACCTTGAACCGTACTACATCCACGATGCCTCTGAGGAAACGGGCAATAAACAAAAGAAGTGCCCTATAAGCGACCGGGGTCAACGACCCGACACGGAGCGCAATACGTAATTGCCCCGCCGTATAGTATTGTCGTTTGATGGGAATAAAGCAGAACGGACGGTTTTTTATTTATATATATATATATATATATATAATACAGTTATATTTACGTGTTGTTATGTTGTATGACAAGGGTTTGATATCGATTATATAGTCGAGCTATGGCAATATATGTTGACTGCTGTTTTGATGATGATATTTGTTATGAATATATTATTACAACTTATCATGAGTTATTTAAATTAAGATTTTATCTAATCCTTCGTTGACAGACATAATAGGCTGGACAAAGCTAGCCTTAATTTATAGTTTTAAAATAATGTTATTAGCAATATCTTTGTTAATACGATAATATTAAACATATTTGGGCATTTTAATACATTATTAAAAAGAAATATTCTTGGTGGAATAATAAATTACCTTATAATAAAATTAATAATAATGATTCATTTATTATTATCATAATAACATTCTTTAAACTGCCACAATCGTCTATATTAGTTTGTTGAGTTATAACTTAACACACTGTAACCTGCAATGAAATTAACTTTAAATGCCAAACAAGCTTAATCGTCTTGTTTCTAAATAGTTCTCAGGTTTCGTTGCCATATTAATATTCACGTATAGATAAAATAGCTCATCAAATACGAGTAAAACCGAAGCAATAGACTAGTCTTAAAATGGGTGCATCGTTACGTGACATTGCCTCCTCGACACTGATAGCTCTATGTTCCTTCGACCGAATAGGGCTGCAAGGTAAATAAAATATCGATAAAACTGAATTACCACACCGATATATAAACTGCTACATGTCGATAGTTTTGTAATAGTAAATAGTATATTTAAATGATTATTATTTTACTTAAAAGTCATTCTGAAACAATTATAGCACCGGTGAGATGAAACAAGTTTTAGAAAACTCTTGTAAAGACCGTATTAGAAAATTTAACTATACTAACAGATTGACTCAGATTATTGAATTACGATTGATTTTATGGCATTTATTTACCTAACGTCAGTAGTTATCTGTGTCACCATTACAACGCATAGATATCACCTATCGATTTTTATTCTCGTTATTATCGATATCGCCTCTTTATAGTTACGGCACTAGTGGCTGTTTATACGGAAAATTGAGTTCTTAAGCCCCCACTCGGTTCGATTAAACTCATTCCCCGGGAAGGGCTTAGAGCATCGCCCGGGCTTGCAGCTTGACGATAGTTCTCGAAGTTTCGATCGAGATTTATGATATTATTATACAGTAATATATGTATAAACATTAATTACATAGTAATGTAGTTGTAGTGTGTTTGAAAAGGTAAATACTTACCTAATAAACAGGTTACTAAACCTAATAAACAGGCACTCTCTTTACTACATAGTTTAAAGTCGCTTTCTATGCCCCTATATCCCCATGGATGCTTTAATCTTTAAAATTACGCAACGTACTTTGATGCGGTTACTTTTAAAATATAGAGTAATTGAAGCGAAAGGTTTATAAGTATAATTCATGCATAATATTGTGGAGAGAAGCCGATAAATTTATATATTTTTGCACAGATTTAACAAATATCAGTATTGCACCCGTGCGGAGCCGGGGCGGGTCGCTACTATGAAATAAAACATCTATATTGAACAACTGATAAATTGATCTAAATATTAATAATAACAACTTATTCTGAACTTGAGATCATATACGTTTGCTTGTTCAATTCAACAGAAACACTTCCACGAACACTTATTTTCCACAGAAGACACTACCGGTGGTAGGTCCCCTTTTTACAAGGGACCGTCTGGGTGGGTACCACCACGGTGCCTATTTCTACCGCAAAGCAGAAGTGTGAAAACACTACTGTGTTCCGGTTTGAAGGACACCTTAGCCAGCGTAATTACTGGGTAAACGAGACTTAACATCCTATGTCTCACGGTAGGCAGCGCGTTGGTGATACCTGTATGGCCAATGTCTATGGGCGTCGGTGACCACTTTCCATCAGGTGGCCCCGACTGCTCGTCTACCTGCGTACGCAATAAAAAAACAACAGAAAAATCTGTCCGAAGGTGTCTGAATATAAAAATCATACATACCATATCGAACATATCGAAAAAATTACAAATAACTTTTCTGCGAAATTTTTCAAATCAATGACTAAAACACTATCGAGAAATTGTCTATCCTCTGATTCTAAACATACGCGACATCAATTTTCTCGCAACACCGGAAAAGTGAGTTAACAAAAAATTTTCCTGCGAATCAACGAGTCACGTAGTAACCGCGGAAGGTCACTGACATTGGTTATTAAGAAGATTGACGAGAATAACATCGTCATGAATGTTTATTCTGACACGAGCGTAAACGAACATATATATATGCGAACGTGTTACTTTATTTAGAACCATAAAGGTTTTTAAAATTGAGTCCAGATATGTATATTGCTTAATTTTGGTCGGTCATTTGAAGGTTAAAGCAAATCTAACTTAAGAGCAGGGTCAGGGACAGCTTTTCATGAAAATGACACTAAAAAAATCGGATGTGTCTATGAAATCATAAAGAAGTCCTAAAGTCGCCGTCATGAACGCCGTGTGTTAATCAACACGCCATAATCGACCAATACTGTACCTCTTTGCGTTACTACAATGACTCTTTAGAACTTGTTTTTATAAATTCCGCAACCTTTTTTACTTTAATATGCTTTAACACAACTGCCTCCGTAGCCTAGGTGTATGGGCGTGTGCTTTAGAAACCGGAAGTCGTGGGTTCGAATCACTAAATAAATTTTCACTGTTGTTTCCTGGTTGTTTAGGGCAATTTGGGGCGATCAACCAATTGTCTGAAAAATAAGATGATCCATGATGGGCATGTAAAAAGTAGGTCCACCCACCAACCCGCATTGGACCAGCGTGGTGGGATACCAAATGGATTACGGGTGCATTAGGGGTCTTATGTCCAGCAGTGGACTACCACAGACTTATGATGATGACAGCTTATGTTAAAAATTCTTATTAGCTTTATACCACAACACACGAAAAGAAAACTAACAAACCGATTGAAAATCCACATTGCACACATATAAAAGAAAATAATATCCCCCCCCCCCCTCAGCTCTTTATGTGCGCTATAAAACATTGGCCTTTCTAAATTGAGACATTTTATTATTAGGAATACGATTTTGACAGACATAAAAGTGGCGATCCGGGCATATTGTTTCGGTTTACGATAGATAACAATACGCTCCCGGGGATAAAGAAGGAACGGGATTGGTGCAAGGAAGCCTTCCGTTTCTGTGGCGCTGGTGTATAAATACTTTTGATGGCTTTGCTATATTTATAGATATATAACAAACGCGCTTTCTTTGTCCCTATATCCGTATGTACGCTTAAATCTTTCAAAGTATGCAACCGATTTCCGTGCAGTTTTTTAATAGATAGAGTGATTGAAGAGGAAGGTTATTAAGTTTAACACATGCGTTATATTGTGGGTATATTTGTATCAGCATACCTCAGTGCGAAGCAGGGGCGGGTCGCTACTCACAAATAAGAGCAAATGATTATTGATAAAACTTAACTAGCCTATGCCTTAGTAGATGCTTATTTTATACTATATTAAAATTTGTTTATTACCGTAATGACTATATAAAAGCGTTTCACATCACATCATCAGCCTGTTTTAGTCCACTGCTGGACATAGGCCTCCCTAATACACCCTATCCATTAGGGTTTGGACCGTATCCACCACGCTGGTCCAATGCGGGTTGGTGGGTGGACCGACTTTACATGCCCATCCGACGCATGGATCATCTTACTTTTCAGACAATTGGGTGATCGGCCCAAATTGCCTAACCAACTAGGAAACAACAATGAAAAATTGTTGCGTCCCCGCAGGATTCGAACCCACGACCTCCGGTTTCTAAAGCCACGCCCATACCACTAGGCTACGGAGGCAGTTAAAAGCGTTTAAGTTACTGAAAAAAGGCACATCGTTCTAAGCAGACCAAATAACGTTTGCTTTTCTTTTCTTTACTATAATTAAAGAAAACTAATTTCATATAACATTTTAAAAATACGACCTTCAAATATAAAAATTTCGTGATAAATTTACTTGGTGTGAAATTAAATTAATACTATTATTTGCTATTTTATTAATAGAAATCTTTAACTATGCAATCAAACCCTCACGAAGTTGTGCCTTAAGTCATCTACACCCATAACAGAACTAATCAAATACTATTTTTTAACTAAAAGTTTTGCTTCCAGACCCTTGTCTATGGGTAAGCTTTATCTAACACAGTTTCTCTTACCGTAGACAAATGTGTGAAAGCAGAATTTTAGAATTGAAAAAAAAATAGCACTCTTTTATACTAAGAGTAAAATGATAAAATACATAGACAACGAGAATTGTTATTTACGCCGTAGCATTCCTTTCCTATACTTTTAGACAGATTATAAAAAGTAATAACTGTGTAAATCCAACAAACATTTCCGCGTTAAGTCAATGTCAATGACGTTCCCTTTGCGAGGCTGATCTGTCCCGGTCGACGTGTGTGGAAAAAAGTGCGTACACACTGACGAACGGACGAGAGATGCATTATTTTAATTTTACTTATAATCTAAGATCCCACCAATATACGACCATCACCCATTGTATTACGGGAAGAGAATAATTTTTATATAAAATTTATTAAATTAAAACATTGATTTTTAGGAGGTTGACTAAAAATTTCGATGCTAAGTGTAATTAATTAATATTTAAAAAAATATTTTTTAAAACATAACACGCACTCTCTTATGCAATAAAAAAAGACTAATCGAAAGTATATAGCTTATAGTAAATGCAAACCCTGGGTTGTTGTCTTTTCCTGAAGTGCAATTAATGTATGGTAGGCAAGAGTTTTAACATACATGCGTAAATTGATGTCGATAGTATACTGATGTAGGAATGATTTTCATATCATGATCAATAATAACGTTATCTGCGTTAACGCTCCATTACACATTTGCATCATATATATATGAATTTACTAAAATATGTCACATTACCCGTCCCTTCAAAGTAAACGCACCTTGATAAATTACACCCAGCTCTTGATGGCCTTACGCGAAATACCAGTTGATTTTTCAATTTAGCGCGTTCACGTATTTTATGGTACACTTTTAATTTGACGTTGGTCGTGTACAAACAACAGTTCATCGTCCGGAGCGAGAACGCGTTTTGATTTGAATTCGCTTTTGGAGTACTTTAATATAAACGATTAAGTAAAATATTACCGTGACATTTAAAATATATTAAAAACACTCGATTGTCGGAAAAGTAAGACGATCCATGCGTCGGATGGGCATGTAAATAGTCGGCCGGCCGCCGTAGTAGACTAGGAGAACATTATTATTGAAATACAAATGATCTATCATAGAAAAGTAACCGGTACATTACTGAATATTCGATAGAAACGTATTCTAGAGAACACGGATAATTTCATTAAAAAATAGAACAAAAAACGGCGCGGTACTCAGACACGGGTTGGGATATATTTCGGAACCGCGTCACGATTGATCGGCGGCAACGTGTCAGACCGCGTCACGCGGCGGTTGTGAGTCACGCTCGCGGTGCGCGGACATGGGACACGGCGGGCGAGCGTCGGCTCGGCCGTTGCGGCCGTGACATTTGTCCGACCGATTGTGCGACCTTCGCTGGCGGTCGTCAACTCCGCGGTGCGCTACCTCGCCGTGCTGTTACCATCTAGCGTGGCGCAACTGCGCTACCGAGTTAAGGCACTACGTTATACAGATATCAAGTGTCGGAGTAGGCACGTTATGACGTCACGTTGCTATGGGTTACGTTATCACGATAAATATTCATTCGTGTGAGAAATAAACGCGGTTTTCGAACACTTTGTGTAACGACACTATTAGGTCAAGCAACGTTTTATTTCAACCAAGCAAAAAGGCTGTTAATACAAAATATATAAAGTCTACTTTTCTCTTTAAAAAACATCAACATTTCTTGTAGAAACAAAACTATCATCTTCACTTTTATAAAATTATTTGCGGATTTATGTCGATAAAATCCATAAATTTATGACATTAAATAGAAATTAAGTAGAACTGAAACAATAAGTAGAATTTGCGTAGACATCATAAAGTATTATCTTCACTTTAACTTACATTCCATTGAAATAGACAGAAAATTCTTTCCATCAGTCTAATTACGTAACAACAGTAGCATGAACTAAGCATCTCTTCTTTAACCAACGTTGTAACCGATTGTCATAAATATCGTGGAAAACCGACGAGATGTCAATGACAATACGCGATGGGGGCTTTTGTAATAGCTCCATTGCGTAATTCATTAGTTAGTACTAAGCTTTGTGATACATAAAATAGGAAATGAAGACTTTACAGTACTTTTAGAGAATTAAAAGAAGATTTATAGTAAACAAAGTCGTCAAAATCAATTCGGGCACGCTTATAGTTTCCAGATAATATTTGGCTTTAGTATGATGCTCAAAGGAGATGAATTGGTTGGTTAAGGTTGTCCACTGGTGGACATAGGCCTCCTAATGCACGCCTCCTTCTTTAGGGACTTTCATATGGGGGGGGGGGGGAAGAGGGGTAGGTCTCCTAATTAAAGAGGTTCTAGTCCAATATTTGTTTAAGAAATACGCATGATAGATATACATCTCAGGTCAAGTACAATAAGAGCAATGATAAAGAAAAAAGTATTTATTTGGAAGGACCAGGGTTCGAAATTGTTATCAGTATTGTTAATAACAAGTGCGACTATTGCAATTACACTTAGTTATTAAAGAAACATGTGTTTTTGTTTAAAGGGCAAAAGATCAAGCGGTTATCTATTCGTGAAAAAAGTGTTATTGACCTAATCCCAATTTTATGAATAACAAAGATGTTATTGACTCTTAAATCTTTGTAGTTTATAGCGGTATCAGAGCCAAGTGAAACTGAAGTTTGCATATGCGAAGTTTAATAATCAAATTTATTATCTCCCAAAATATCGCTGAAATATTAAATTTAACATGAGGTTCCATCAGAGTATAGAATCTACTACATAGTTTATGTAGTGATTATAATCGTAAAACAAAGTCGCTTTATCTTTTCCTATTGCCCTATGTGTGCTTAAATCCTTTAAAATACGGAACGGATTTTGATGCCTTTATTTTAATAGATAGACTGATTAAAAAGGAAGGTTTATATGTATAATTCAAATATTGTAGAGAAACGGTGATAAATTGCACTCGAGCGGAGCCGGGGCGGGTCGCTAGTTTTTAGTACAAAAGGTAAAACTAATTTTCAAAACGGTTCCAAAGCCTAATAAAATGTGAACAAAGTAAGTGACACATAGCATTGTCTTTAGATCATATTTGCGTCTCAAGAATATTAGTTGTTTTGTAATTACGTGTTTGTACACGTATTTAAATAACTGCATATGAAGCCTTGTGATATTGGCTTCCACCTTAGAAACCGGAGGTCGTGGGTACGAATCCTGAGGAGGTTTAACAATTATTCATTGTTGTTTTCTAGTTGGTTAGGGCAACGCGGGCTGATAACCCGATTGCCTGTAAAGCAGGATGAACAATCTGATGGGCATGTCAAAAGTCGGTCCTGCGTCTTATCTCCGGACGTGTCGGTTATCCGTCCCATCGGGCTTTGAGAGTATATAGGAATAGTTAATACACCTGTGTTTGCGCGTACACTCATGCGCTATAATATCTCCTACGCAGTTGGCTGATCTCTAATATAGATAGGTCTATGATAGGACAATATATATATAGTATAGCATTTCCTCTATATATTGTAAACATCATAAATAGAGAAAAACGCCGTGTAAGGATGTCGCAAGATCGCGGAATCGCATACTAGGAAATTGACCGAGCCAAGGCTGATAGTGAAGGTAATGCAAAGAAATATCACTCATTGTGCCCCGTTCGGATCAGGAACCGACTCGATCGAGTTGTTTGACATTGCTAACGCGGCCTCAGCGCCTTGTGAAATGCCTATTTAATGCTGTATTTGGGTCAGCAATTCGTGTGAACGGCGTGAGGGTTTTGCAACGGTGACCTTTAGTGAATATCTATCGTATAATAAAAGAAACATCATACAAACATAAGTCTAATAAATATATATATATAATTGGGTACTAACGTATTAGAAAGCAATAAAAATGTTGGGCGATGATATTAATCAGAAATAAATTTAATAATTATTAGCCGTTAACTAATAACTCTTAACGGCTTCGGTATAATTACCTTATTTAGTTTCTATATTTGCGAAAATCTTATTACCTATATGTTAAAAAAAATATCTTAACCAAGAAGACTACTAAGAAACTAAGCCTAAACTAGTAGATAAAATAATCAAAATCATTATAACTGTCTTCAAACATCGAATCGAACTGTATTTCTTACGTACAATAGTTTTACTACATGCAAAACTAACTTCTCTGGATGAACTTGCTTTAAACATGAAAAACGTTCATATTGAGCGAACGTCAGACTAAAAATTAATCAAAATATACCTAACAATGGTCTAGCATTTACGTTCCAGTTAAGGAATTTAATTAAATAAGTAAACGGTTATGAAAGTTAAATATTACAGCAAATGGAACAGACACACGACATACAGTTCGCAATTTCGTTTCATGCAGCTACGAGTTAGCGAAGCATAACTAATAATAAGATATTTATATAAAGTAAACTACATAATTAGTTTCTTTATCATCTTATTTTTATCATTCTTTGTTGTGTCAAGGAATATAAATGGAAGAATGAAATAAGGTGTTAGCGTTCACTGGGATGAGATATAGTTTTACGGCAGAAAAATTGAAAAAAAAATTGTTTGAACATAGATTCTGCAGATTTGTAAACTGCAACTTTATGTGCTTGATTAGAAGTAAAATATTAAAACTTTTACTTTGTCCTTCATACTGTTAAAGGTTCCGTTAGTTAGAAAAGGTAGTCAAAGTCAGCTAAAATACCTTTATTTTCGACCAGAATTGATGTATGAATATCGCAAACGAGACATTTTTCGAAAATGAAATGATTTTTTATATAAGTACTCTTCATCGTTAAAATATCGTAATTTGTATGTAACTATGTATGTTCATCTATAACACAAATATTTCAAAACAGATTATGACGAAAGTTAATAGTAATCACACGCTTGAATAACATATAGGCTACAAATAATATATTTGTACATAATTTTTAAATTATCTCCGGCTCACCAAAAGGTTTATTTCAATTATAAAATACATAGCTCAATGCACTATAAAATGTTATAGACACTTTTGTTGTCCAACTTTAACTATGTGTTAACGGCATTCTAAAGAATTATATAGTTATTTTAATATGATAGTTATTAGTAGTATAGTTATTATATTCAAAACATTAAACACAAGATACGCCTATATTTTAGCCCATTTCTATACTGCTGCGTAATGTATAAAGATATCTACAAATAATACATAAAATACTAATTGTAGCTAAAATATTAAAACTAATTATACAACTTACAGAACTTACATACTAGACGATAATTTAACTTAACTTATTATCTTATACTCAATAAAAGCCGCATCTACAAGGTCACTTGAGTATGATTTTATTATAATCAAATAGCCTTCTAAATACGAGTAAAAAGCATGGTTGCAAAATAAATATAATATATTAGATAAAAGTACTGTTAATTATTTTAAAGTGAATTAAAAATGAGCTAAAAGACAAGCGTAATACATACAAAACAAAAGCCTACCTTTAATAAGCATTATTACATTACGAATACCGAAGCTATATTTAGACATATCTCGAGTACAAGCAACAAACAAAAGAATACTAATTATTAGAGAGCTACTTCCGTTCAATTCAATAACGGGCGAGTTTTTCTTTGTCACTGTCATTACTTACCAACAAAGGGATGACTAACGACTTACCGGGTGAGTCACGGGCGAGCACGGAATCGGTGTAAACGAGGCATGGGCCTGAGAACGCACTGCGCGGCGTCACGCTCAGCGAACAAAGTAAAAAAGACACGAAACTAGTAATTGTGTGAGAAACTAGCGCTTGCCCGTGACTTCGTCCGTGTTACATATTTAAAACAATCCTAAGCTCAGTTTACTACGAGTTACACCAGCTATCTTCCAGTAAAAGTCCCGTCGAAATTGGACCAGCCGTTCCAGAGATAGACAGACAGACAAATATTAAAAAAAAAGTTTTGTTATAAATATTGGTTATATATCACACTGTCATATTGATTTCACAAACAGACACAACAATTTTAATAATTGCATATAAACATTAGTCCAATATAAACTGACCCTTCCCATCGTACAATTTGTTAGTTATTCAACTGGTCTTATCAACTGGTTTATAAGCGGAAAAGGGAAGGTGCAATGGAAAAAGTGGTATTCAGTCATTGGATACGAATTCCATGTGCGAATGATGGTACGTTACACGCACTGACGATGATGGTTATAAGTATAGTAAACCGTTTTTGATGACTGATAACTACTGGAAATCGGAAAAGAAAATTGTTATATTAAAATATTACTATAATCTAAAGGCGGATGGATTCGCTGGTGTCTATGCAACTGCTTGATTTATAATGGAGATTACGAATCAATAAATTGCCTCCACCCACCAACCCGCATTGGACTAGCGTGGTGGGATACGGTCCAGAAACCCTCTCATGGAGAAGGCGTGCGTTAAGGGAGGCCTGTGTCCAGCAGTGGACTAACACCGGATGATTATGATGATGATGATGAGACATGAATATGGAATAGAGATGATCTTGTAAATAAGTAATTTCAGAATCTTCAATTTCAATCGTATTAAGCGTACAGTGGTTTGATAAAAACTTTCACGAACAAAATATAACAATATACTTAAACGTGAGTATAGGTCAGGTTTCCTACCAAAGTGTCGTTATATAGAATGTTCGACTTTCAAACGGCCGGTCAAGCAGATATATCACTGCCTTAACAACAATTCATTTGGCCGACACGGACACCCTGTATAGTGGTTACGTTTAACAAACAAGATTAATGCATTGATCCGTCCGAACGGAATTAAACGATGGTCAAACGACTAAGAATCAACTTGCCTTTATATATTGCGTTTTAATATATGATCTACTTTAAAAATAACACTTTAACTGTTGAATATATATTGACGAAGACTATTATACCGATTCTATTATGTTTTATGATATTTTACTAGTGTATGATGATATTGTATTGATTATTGAAAATGATGACGATAAAGTACTGAAAAGTTAACTTTTCACCACCAAAGTTTGATCCAATTAGCACATATATCTCAAAATTAAAGTAACCAAATCGAACAGTTCAATTGTATATTTATATATAGAGCTCGTTTGAGTGCGTTTGTCTCGTGATAAACAGAAAGTGGAATAAATTATTTCTTCTTCGACTTAAGTCATAATTTTTCAGAGTTAACATTAGCAAGGCTCTCACAGTAGTGTCTGAACCATACTCTCATCATCATCACGATGAGCCTGTGATAGTCCACTGCTGGACATAGGCCTCCACTAATACACCCCATCCATTAGGGGGTTTTGGACCGTATCCTACCACGCTGGTCCAATGCGGTTTGATGGCTGGACCTACTTTTTACATGCCCATCCGACGCATGGATCATCTTACTTTTCAGACAATCGGGTGATCGGCCCAAATTGCCCTAACCAACTAGGAAACAACAATGAAAATTTGTTGAGTCTTCGCAGGATTCGAACCCACGACCTCCGGTTTCCAAAGCACACGCTCGTACCACTAGGCTACGGAGGCAGTTGTGAACAGCGAATTACGCTACTAAGACAAGTATATTAGAAGTTTTCTGAACCTTATTCTAGCAAATAAATACTACTGATCTACACGCGCTACCTTCAAACCTGATACCTTTGACCGAATCCATTCATAATCGAGATTAATGTTAAAACGAACACAAGCATCATAAGAGACAGACATAATGAATCACTCCCAACAAACTGATATCCACAAGCACGTACAAAGCATTACATAGCGTATAAAGGGGGAGCCATGCACATTACAAAGGCGTTTAGCTTTGTTGTGACGGTCGCCATGGCAACGCCTGAACCACTCCACCACCCCACCGCTCGTAATTGAATGATTGCAGTTAATTGTCCAATCCGGACCCCGCGATGCGAGATGGTACGGCGCATGTGGGTATTATTAAAGACCCGGTGGTAAATTAACACGTTGAAATACGAAATAATAGTGTCTCTTGATGGATGCACCTGATTTTATGCGTACATTTCCATCGCACACAGAAAAACATAATATTAACTAGTTCTCATCATTATCGATTAATTAGAAATAAACGAAAGTATAAAAAATAATCAAAAAACATTAATATTATATCATTTTTATATGCAACATTTCCCTCTTATTTGGTACAGAGTGACCGCACAGACAGATATTTCATAGTGCGACTATATGTAAAGATTTCTCGCTTCGTAACAAAGACACAACAAAGAAAGTTAACATTAATAGAGAATAATCTACACTAATGTAATAAAGAGAAGAGGATTAGTTTGTCCGTTAGATAAAACGAATTTAGGTCAGAAACTATAAAAACTATTTTAAAAATTATTTCATTACTAAATAGTTCATTTATTAAGAAAGGTTAAATGTTATAAATAATCGCGATTAATAAATAGGAGCCGGGCACCAATAAGCATTATGTCAAAATCTTTTCTGTTTCTATTGAGGTTTAATAAAAAATATTTTCACCTACGTAAAACCAAATCGCAGATAAACTTTAATATAAAATGCCTACTAAAATTAAATTAAAACCTCGAAGCAATACAGATAAAAAATAAATCCACCCAAACTACAGATTAAAAAGGGCAGAATAAATCAACGGCACCGCTAAACTTTATACACATTTTTATCAGCCATTCTTAAAGTGAACCAAACGAGGGGAAAACTTTGAAGGTGGAGTTTAATTAAAAAATTCCCCCGCAAGCGAAGCCGGGCACAAAAGCTTGTTAACGATAAAGCGTTGCGCGAGGTCAGTTACATAGACAGAATTCGGTACTAGCTACGGGCCGATGTAACTTTCAATGAAAACAATACTTTGACCTATATAAATAAGTCACAATTTCGCTTGAAAAACACTATCTGAGTAGTGCGTACTTACAGATAAACTTTCCGCTTTTATCGGCACTTAATGGTGTACAGTTTAACGAAATTACAAGTGATACGAACGCGGTTTTTTTTTAAATTAAGTAAGTTTTACTTTCTTGAATATACTCGCGAAAAATGTATCATAACGATGGGAATGGGCTTTAATATGAAAAAACTCAGAATCCTAATGAATGGGAAAGTTATACGTACAATACAAAAGTTAACGTTAGAGTGATTCTCGGAAATAATATTCGTTAAATTTAAAGTACAAGTTCAGTCGTCTAGTTTTTTAAATGTTTAACATTTAAATAGATCCCACTGAATATGCATGAACTGAACGTCATTGCAAAGTTGTAATAAAAAACCTCTTTTGAAGAAAAAGTCTTGAAAAAACTCTATTACTTATTATAACAAGATAATTGCATCAATGCTATTAGTTAAATAAATAAAACATGCGTCGCTAATAAAATTATTTGCCTAAAGCGAATCTACTGTGAAAATTTAAGAAAGATGAACCATTTCAAAGTTACTCAGACAAAACATCCAAAGCATTAGATTTGCTAATGGAGTATACTGATTTGAAATCTGAGTTCGTTAATAGTGCACAAAATCCCAAATAAATATCTCAAGTTTCCAAACTAAAACTTTAAATAACAAGGACTATAGACTGAATAGACATAAACGTTCAAACTTTATTATATTTAAAATAAAAATTCAAAGTGGCCGGTGTGGGCGGGATGAATATACTTACGTTTATCAATTTATAAACATGTAATTTGACACATATAGCAAACTGCAGCAAACATATATAATTCTCAGCTTTTTATAATAAAACTAGCGACCCGCCCCTGCTTCGAACGGGTGCTATGCTGAGAATGTATATACCTACAATATTAAGCATGTATGATACATATAAACCTTCCTCTTGAATCACTAAATCTATAAAAAAAAGATCCTCCTCAATCCTCACCAAGATCCGTTGCGTAGTTTTAAATATTTAAGCGTACATTTAAGGACAGAAAAAGCGACTTTGTTTTATACTATGTAACGATTACTGTTTATATAATTAAAACTTGTTGTTACACATTAAATGTTTTAACAGCAACCGGATTTTGTTGTACTAAATGAATGATACACATTGTCACTCCGTCTGACAATTCAAAGGAAGTCTTAAAGGAAAACGCTCGCCTTTGTTCTTGTTTTAATTTGAAACGGGGCAACGCTACAAATATATAATGAGAGGAAAAGCGTATTGTCGATACCATATTTTCCTTTCACCGCAGATAATTATGTCTCCCAAAAGACCTTCAACAAAGGACTAAGACAGAGAAACGAAACATATTTTAATGAATCACAATCATCAATGTTATATCTATAATTGAATTAGATAATGATATATTACAACCAATTCGCATATACAACATCTAATGTAAAATCTCTTTCTTATTGGTTGAAAAAAGCGCTGTCATTGGTTAAACATCGCGTGGAGATTTACGTCCCGCTGTAACATCCAATCAGAAAGCTTCCCGTCATAAAACGATATCCAGATATTTTAATATAATTGAGCACAGTTGAAAATAACGTTTAGCTTTTTTAGTTTATTTGTTAGTCCACAGCTGGACATAGGCCTCCCCTAATGAACGCCTCCTCCATTAGGGGGTTTTTGGACCGTATCCATGCTGGCCCAATACGGGATGGTGGATGTGCCGACTTTGTACATGCCCATCCGACACATGGATTATTTATTTTCAGACATTGTGATCAGCTCAATAACCCTAATCCAATCTAGAAACAACAAGAAAACTTGTTGAGTCCACGCAGAATTCGACCCCACGAGGCTTCTCAATATATTTATATTATTAAGTATGACAATACGCCTCGTCAGCCCAGTGGTATTGACGGTGCTTTAGAAACCGGAGGTCGTGGGTTCGAATCCTGCGGGGACACAACAAATTTTCATTGTTGTTTCCTAGTGTTAGGTAATTTGGGCTGATCACCCAGTTGTCTGAAAAGTAAGATGATCCATGCGTCGGATGGCATGTAAAAGTCGGTCCACCCACCAACCCGCATTGACTAGCGTGGTGGATACGGTCCAAACCCCAATGGAAAGGGTGTATTAGGGAGGCCTATGTCCAGCAGTGGACTATCAAAGGCTGATGATGTATGTATGATGATGTAAGATGACAATGACTTACTATCTATCTTTTTTGTTTATAATTAAGTCTTGTTCTAATTATCATAGTTAAATACGATCTTCAGTCAAATAAGACAAGACGTATTCAATCTGTGGCTGCGATGGATCAAATATTGACGCTGTACCCGAATACTGTGATTGAGCCACAAAATTTACATATCCGTTGCATTCCTGATTAGTTTGCGATCAGAAAATTGCATTACAATGATGGTGGCACAGAATATTTCGTAAATTTAACACAAATACCTACGAGGAAACTAGTTACTTCAAATATAAACATATTGAGTATAAATAGTTTTTTATTTGAATATTGCAACGTATGTATATAATATTAATTGATTAGTTTCATAAAGTGTACAATTCCCAATACTTTTTGTTTAGCAAATTTCAGTGTATGGTGAATTACTATCGGATACAGAAAACAATAAATGTATTTTACAATAAATTTTAACAGCACATATGAGAAATGTTTATCAACTTTGCTAATATTTTGCGCATTTTATGTCAATAATATACAACAATAATTTACGATTTTAAATGAATATGTCGTTTATCATGTTATATTTAATGACACAAAACGCGAACCTCGCGGGATTTGACCCCACGATCTCCGGTTCATAAAGCAAGGGCGGTAGCGGTATGCTAGACCTATTGGAGATTATTTTTACAATTATGGTCGAGTCAATTCTTCACTATGTTACGTAAAACAATCATTTTAGCGCCGATACGCCATTTAATACGCAAATATGTCGGGAGCGATATCGGGAAAACAAGTAGTGGCGATTACATAATCGGACGAGGCGTATGACTACGTGCGCTTCGTCTCGTATAAGATTTAATACCTATAAATAATGCAATGAGTACAATGCAGGCGAAAGACGCAATAATTTCTACCGCCAAAACAATTTTTTCTCTCTTGACTTGGGTTTGTTCTGTACAGCCTGTTTTTTTTAATACTTAATGATTTAAAGCCTAAGGAAATGATGTCGTTTAAATAGTTAAAAACACTTACAGTAAATGCAATGATTAAAATGCTGCGAAATACGTCAGAATTCCCGCCACCAAACTTTTTTTTTCTTGACAGCCAGTTATTTTTAGATACCACTCCAGCTAGTAAGAAGCGGTTTTAATCAGATATTTCCGTCATTTATATTTATCATAATATATTTTCTACTTTCTTTACTTAAGATATATAATTTAATAAATAAAAATCGATGAAATTGATCCTCGTAGAATAGTTTAAAATTCTACAAAAATGCAATGACCAAAATTTCGCGACAGACGTCCTCACAGCTATTGCCGCCAAAACTGTTATTTTTCTTGACAGCCAGCTCTGTTTCGTACAGCCTGTCTGATTTTTTTATCCAACTATTGCCAGTAAGAAACGATTTTAACAGGATTCTTATCAATTACATGGAGAATAATTATAATATAGAAGAAAATATCACATATCCCTTTTATTAAAATACGTAACTTAATAATTATAAATCTAAGTAATCCTCCATAAACAGTTTCAAACGTCAGATTTTTAATAAAAAAATAGCTGTAATTTCATTTTAATTTTACACTCGGCCAGCTTTACTGACGTCACTCGCCAAGCTGCACTGGATGTCGAAAAGTGATTGGGGTCCGGCAATCCGGATATTAAATCCGGTCGCTTATGGCCGACCTTAGATGTATTCAAGCTGTCGACCTATAAACATGTTGTTCGTCTAGCTGTGTGTCAAGGAAATTTAGCAAAGCGACATTTTGCGGTACCTACTTACGATTTGTGACAAATTATTAATTTATGATTAATGCATTTATGTTAACTATCTCTGGAGCCTAGTGATATGGGCGTGTGCTTTAGAAACCGGAGGTCGTGGGTTCAAATCCTGTGAATCCGGGGACTCAACAAATTTTCATTGTTGTTTCCTAGTTGGTTAGGGCAATTTCGGCCGATCACCCAATTGTCCGAAAAGTAAGATGAGCCATGCGTCGGATGGGCATGTCAAAGTCAGTCCATCCACCAACCAGCATTGGCCCAGTTTGGTAGGTTACGGTCAAAACCATACTAATGGATAGGGGTGTATTAGGGGAGGCTTATGTCCAGCAGCGGACTATGACAGGCTGATGATGATGATGACAGCCTTCAAACCGCACCACAGTAATGTTCCCACACTACGGCTTTGTCGAACAGCTAGGCATTCGTACGGCAACGTATTTTTAGATTCAGTCCTGTGAAAAGGAGACCTAGAGACATCTTCACAAGATTGTTTGAACGACCGCACAATTTTAGATCAAACGCCAGAGCAATGAGAGCCACGCGTTCGCCCATCGCCATTGACCGCAATGGCTCGTTGCTATAATTTCACGGTGTCCGAGCAATTCGGGTTCGGTGTTCGGCGTTATGCAATTACGTGACACCCGATATGACTATTAGGTGTCGAGTAAAGTGACTTTACTTTAGTTAGTGAGATGTTACAGAAATAGTATGTGAAAGTAATAACCTAGGGTCAGCAGCATGCGTTTTGTTTTTGAATAAGAATAAAGTATCAAAGGAATTTGTGATCCTCATAACCACGTGGATGCAACTTAATATCACGTGAACGAAACTTCGGGAATAAATATATATAATTAACAAACAATCCGTAATAAAGTAGAATTTATATGTAAATAATAATAGCGTTAATAAAAGAACGGAATTCGTTATGTTTGAACGCGTTTTTACAGTCTAAAACCTTGTTAATAAAATAAACGCGAACCATTATTAACTATCGATGAACTGTTATTTTCATGTCTTATCTACTTTTAAACATATTCAATACAAAAAAACAATATTCATAAAAGAAATTTAATCTTTTGTATGTGATCCAAACCAGTCCCTACCATCCGCTAAGTATATAACAATATATCATCTTCCCTGTAAAGTTTCACTACTGCAATGGGAGCTAAAACATAAATAATATAACCTATTTAGCTGTTTTATTGCCCTGTATCTATTATAAAAAGCTGTTCCAATTAAAAAGCCTGTGCCCCAGTTGCTTTAAGCATGCGGCACTTAACATTAAAATATGTTCTTTTGTTTAGTCGCGTGTGTTTATTGTTCGCTCTCATGTTTTCAGTGGAAACAGTAATTACTCTTTAATGTGTGCTTAGTTGTTTTGTGGAGACTTTCTGTTAAGGTTTTGATGGGTCCTATAGTAGGACGGACCTTGGCGTAACGAATGAAAGACGAAATGACCCGCCAATCGCTGGTATGTGATGTTACAGGTCGGTCCTTGATTCGCATGGGTTGACCTTTTAACAATTCGGCCGAGATAAAGGTGATTTATTAAATATATTTTTTAGCTAATTTCGATACAAAGTCAGCACGTTTCAGTACAGATTTCTAAAGATATTAAAACTTTTTCTAGTAATAAATTTTACTCAGTTGTATTAAGGCTTTGTAATGGCGGAAGAATTTCTGAAAACGACTAAGTAGTTTCTTAGTTAATTCGTTTCAAACTAAAATACTAATCTTTCTGCTTTATAATTATAAGAAAAATATGCGACTTAATCTTTGTATATCGTATAGAATTAATAAAATCTGTAAACACATAATAAGAAAGCGGCCGTGGCATTATTTTTTTAGAGACAAGGAAAGAGTGCTTTGAAATGTTAAATCGTTATTTATAATTTAACCAAATTAGACTCAAAATGCATGTAAACAATTTAACCCATGTTATAAGTCGTAGTTCGTTACGAAATTTTGAAATGAAAGTGATATAAATACAAATTAAAGATATGTATTTATATCACTTTCATTCAGTAAAGAAAGCTATATGTGTAGCAAGTTGTTATTGGCGAATTTCTTTATATCATATTCAAACTAAATTGACCGAACGTTACTAATATTTATGAAAAAGGTCCATAATATTTCACAATCACAATACGACGCAGCAAGCAAATGCATTAAATGAAATCGGATATATATAAATACATTGACGTAAACAATTACAAATCAGAACTGAGTTATCAAAATGTCATATAACAAAGTTCTCGCTCACTTAACGGACTCCTATTTATAGAAATGTCACAATCAGTGCACAGAAAATACCTATAAGTGATATGTCTGTAAACGTAAACACAATAGTGATTAAACACTATTGCTATAACACATTACCGACCAAAAACACAACTCATTATCATCATCTTTGTTGCCTATGTCAGTACACCGCTGGACATAGTCTCTTGGACAGTATCTCGCCACGCTGGTCCAATTGGGGGTTGTTGGGTGGACCGACTTTTTACATGCCCATACGACGCATGGATCATCTTACTTTTCAGACAATTGGGCGATCGGCACAAATTGTCCTAACCAACCCGAAAACAATTATATAACACGAAGTTTTTTCTCCGCGGGATTCGCACCCACGACCTCCGCTTAATAAAGCAAGGGCCAATACCGCTAGACCACGGAGGCGGTTAAAAACACGACTCGATAGTGACAAAATTTAAAGATACATTGCCAGTAATAAATATCTATCTAAAAGTTCCAAAAAGATACGCAACGTGGCAACAATGTTACGCAATAATCCTTAGAGCGACCTTGAACATGACCTCATGACAACTCGTCCAGTTTTTTTTTTATGGCGGACTGAATGACATACCTATTTAGATTTCGCGGTCTTTTGCGTCGAAGTTTTTATCTTTTTTTAGTCTGTTTCTTATCGTCAAATCATCGTTTAGTTTATTCGGTAAGTATGACTCGGTTTGTACACTGCTTTTTTATTCGAAGTAAATATAACTGCTTCCGTAGCCTAATGGTATCGGCGTATGCTTTAGAAACCGGTGGCCGTGGGTTCGAATCCCGCGGGGACTCAACAAGGCTTATGTCCAGCAGTGGACTATCACAGGCTGATGATGTAAATGTAATGTGTAAACTCGAAATACGAGAATACAGACACAAATTATAACACATAAATGAATATTATTGAACAATTTGGTAGTGTTTATTCTCAATATTTATCCGTGAGGTTTAAATTTTTCCTACTATTTAAAATGACATGTAAATAACGTAATCAAATAACCAAATAACTTATTGACTCTATTAATTACTGGAGCAATATTTAAAATATGACATTCAAATAATATTTATGTTTTCTTCCTTTTTCATGATTGATTGACCGCGTCTCATTAAACGTAGATTTAATATCAAATATAAATCAGTTAACACATTTCTTGATGACTAGAAATGTTCAAATCTATGATATCACGGTAGGAGACATAGAAGATTAATAGAAATAAAAATTAATTATATAGGATAATAAAGGATGATAATAAATTAATAAAGGAATCATCTTTGGTTAATGACAACAAAATAGCTAGAAAGTTTAACAAACGATGCAAGGATTAAGATGCCTTGTAGTGTTTTATTATACCAGCAATTACCAATATCCTTCACAATAAAATCATTCAATGAATCGTTCAGCGCACTTTCGAAAGTGTTATATTTATAAATAATTAATATTAATATTTTTGGACGGTAACACAACATCATCTAGTCCAAAACTAAGCAAACTAGATGACTAATAAATGTATACACTTACTTTTCGTTTGTAAATAAATACTATTAATATTTGAAACTCACTTACATAAATCGTAATCACTGTTTCTTTTGCGTTAACAAAACTGTTATTGAAGCTTAATAGTTAACAATTGATATGTCGTACAAGTTCATCGCTTTTAAGTCTAAGTTTAACTTTATTTAAACCTAAGTTTTTACTAAAATATGTTTCAAGTCAAATATTTAGCAATTACATTTATTTATCCATTAAAATTTTTGTACACTGTCCGTACAATGGTGGACTTTATGCCAGAGGCTTAATTAATTGACATTTAATTTAAAGAATTTTTTATTGTTATATTATACTAGCAACCCCGCAACCCCTCTTGTGGGTAGAATTTTGAAAAATCCGTTCTTAGCTGACCTCTTCTTGGCGAAAGGAATATTCCTACTAAATTTCAAGTCGCTACGTCTTGTGGTTCCAGAGACATCGTTATGAGTCAATATATAGGTGGGAATCTCTTTTATATATATAGATAGAATATGATAGAACAACTTTGATGCTACGTACGAATGTGTATAAGGACTAATCCAGTAGTAACGAGATTATCCGATATTGTAATCCGTTTATTTAGTTTAAACTATACGTACCTAGATCAATTGTAAAGTATTTTATCCGAAGGTATTGTGTTTACAAATAGTCTAAACAAGGGTTCTTTACTTTAAAATTTCGTATTTTATATGAACTTGCGAAGGATTAAAGGAGTTAAATGTTAAACAATTATAACTTTCGCGAGACTTTGCATTCACTAAGAGTTAGTGTGAGACGGGATGCGACCGTGAAGTTATCCCACTCGTCCTGATGAAGGACCTCCGATAGGTCCAAAACTAGTCGGCACCAATACCATTTCAGAGTTAAATGTTATTTTAGAACTTAAATAAGTACGGTCAAAGACTATACGTTTGTCCCCTAATTTTAGGTAATGATATATTATTTTATTTTACGTTATAATTATCAATTCTTTACCAAATTGGCTTAATAGTTATTTCATTCACTAGTTATTTCACAAACCGCAGGTGCGGTTTTGAACTTTCAAGCGTTCGTAAAACAATAAACGATTCTATCACGGTTATTATTATAGTTTCAAGGTTATTAAATAATTATATTAATAACAACGCTAAACTTGTAACCATACTGTATTATACGAAATAGGTATTTATACGACAATCTGATAACAAAACTTTTGCTTTGTATTTAAATTAAATATCTACGAAAAGTTAAGGTATAATATTGAATAATATAGAGAGGTATTATCGCAATCCAGATAATACTACCCTCGCTTTATTACCTTCAAACATCACATGTTTTTGCACACTTACATTACTCGGTTTGATCAGTATGTAACATCCACAAGATTCTTATACGAAACGTGTCTCATTTCCGACACACCGTTGCACGGAGGCCCACGGTTCGAATGCCGACAGAATCAACAATCACTTTCGCACACGCTCCGTATTACGAAAATATTACAAATAGCACTAGATTAGAGCACAGCTCGTATAGAACGGAGGCACGCGTGCGGACGCCTCGAAGCAACAGGTAACACAATCGCCCGATCAAATGTCAAACAAAAGGTTACAAAATTATGTAAGGCGAATGGTACGCACACCGAAGTATCTCTATTGAGACGTCTATACGAGGCACAATTATTAATTACGCGGGCAGGCTTACGTAAGGCGTTGGCAAATCGAATTGTACACCTACCTACGTGCAACGAGGTCGCCGACCCAAAATAGGGAAAACTTAGGCACACTAGATTTCCGACACTCGAACAACGGCCACTCGCGACGCGAAACGTGACGGTTGACGCGCTTAAAATTTGAATACGTACCTGTGCGATATAAAGCGGCTCGTAAGCAATGCCTTTGTCGGAGGCTCCCGATCGTACGGTAAGGTTTATCTGAAAATAGAAACGGACCTTTATTAATGTCCCGTGTACAAAACGAATAATCCGCATTCGTATTTAAAGACATATATCGATAAGGAACAACACGAAAAACAACTCTAATTGGGAATGGGGTAAACAGCACTAAACACGATACGAACCGGCGTAATACGCTGTGCGAACTGACACTACGTGCAACTAGTTTTTGAGCGGGTCGCGTGTACGACTATACGTCCGACCCCGGCAGCGGTCGGCGCGAGACTGAGTGGCCGGCCCCGTGGCGCCCTCCGGTGGCGGGGCGCGCGGTAGTGTGCGACAATGTGTGCGTCCCGTAGTGTACACTCATTAGACGGGGTGGATCGGGGGACTGCGTTCGTCGTCGGCCGTGAACTGGACGGCCGCAGGCGGTCATTGCCACGGGCCATATAAAAGTACGTCACCCGCATCTTTTGCGCTCTAACCGTGTCTTCGGCTTTGACGCGAGCGTACGCGGCGCGGCGTCGTTTCCGTTGTGTTGTACGCGGACGGTTATGACCGTTTATGATAATAATAATACGGACAATAATCGTCATTTTTATTACTTAGAAAGATATAGGTAGTCAGACTAGTAAATGGATTAAAGAGTAGGTTATGAATTGCAGTTGGTTCCGGTTGTCAAGGTCATCGATGGTCGTTTTAGGTTTAGTCTAGGTTAAAGTCCTTTAAATTAACTGATAATTGTTCTATCGATCAAAGGCCAGTCGTACGGCGTAAAAACTGTTTGTAACATAATTCTGGTCGACCTTAGAGTAACTGAGAAGTATCTAAAAGAATAAATAAATACTCAAAGTCATTGTAAAAGTTAAAGCAGACATATATCTCGTGAATACCTTCACAAGTGACAGAACACAATCTACTTTGTTTATAACAAATTTCAGAAACTATATCGACAACGGACGAAAAATTTTCGGAATGTATATTAACACAATACTAAGACTGACAGAAACCGAGCGTCAGACAAATTAATTAACGCTAATAATAAATTAAAACCGTTATCTAAATAATGCCGACTTTTTCATACCATCAAAATGAATTCAGTACATAACATTCGAATCGCCTGTCAACCGCATATTTTACAAATAGCCATCGGAAAATCGTCACAGGAAATAGTCCTAAAATAAATACTAAGAAGCAAGCTAGTTATTTACCTACATCACCGCCTAGGAACTCGATTAATCTACTGGAACTAACGAGACCTAGAGTTAGCTTAATAGGCTAAATATACCCGTTTGAGATCAGCAGGTGGCATGGAAATCGAGAGATCTATATTTTGCTTTGATCTAAAGCTGTACTGAATCTAGACTTTTACGACTGAGAAACGTGATGCAACATAAATAAAAATGTATTGCATAGTAATGGTAGAGAACTTTTTTACGATACTGTAGAAGGTTTAATTTTAACATCTTTAAAAACGCAACGTGTGATAGCACCTTGTTATAGTATAGATGTTGCGTCTGGTGTTACCAATAATTTTACCCGTGACCTTCAAACCAGAATACAGTGATGTTTTCGTTTTTACAGTAGGTACAGTAGGTTCTTACTCGGTCAGTCCCCCGTTTAATTATCTATTTAGGAAGTACACTAGCGTGTGTACAACATTAGAGGAGATATTACAATCTGATTCATGTACTAAACTAGGTGATACATCATCATCAGCCTATGATAGTCCACTGCTGGATATAGGCCTCCCCTAATACATCACTAACCATTAGGGGGTTTGGGACCGTATCCCACACACAAGCTGGTCTAATGCGGGTTGGTGGGTGGACCTACTTTTTACATGCCCACCCGACGCATGGATCATCTTACTTTTCAGACAATTGGGTGATCAACCCAAATTGCCCTAACCAATAGGAAAATTTATCGCAGGCTTCGAACCCACGACCTCCGGTTTCTAAAGCACACGCCCATACCACTAGGCCACGGAGGCAGTTATATTCGTTTAAGTCTTTTTAAGTCGAGTCGGCATCCCACTCGTATTATCTTAGCTTTCATGGTATTTGTCTAGTGAAACTAAACTAAAATCTGCTTTATCAAATACCAAAGTCTATTTCTATTACTCTCTACATGCTTGATAGTGCAACTGTACAGAAAGTAATTTTACATTTGATTTGTTCCTACGAGGCGTTTGGCGAGCGACTCGCTTTCGTCAAGGACAATGTCACCTTTAGGAGCGTTGAATTTTCATAACTAATTCGTTGCGAGGATTTATTGCTCGGTCGAAATCGGACGGTGAATCGTGAAAATTTATTAGGACTTCGGAATGTTTTTGGGTGATTTATTGATAGATTGAGTGTTACTTTTGGTTATGCCGTTTGTACAAAGAATTTTTGTATTTCTTTGAACCGTTAGCATAAGAACGCAGTTTTTCATGATTCGCTATACTGCAGATGAATATATCGTTAATCATATGATTCCCAAAGCTGTACTACTTTAAGAAGCCTGTCTTTAAAGAAACATGTCAGTAATGAAGTTTAACAGACAACTAAATGGTAAATTCAGTTATATTAAAAGCCATAAACAGGTTCTAACAAAGTCGACATCAAAGTAAAAGTCGGCAAAATCTATAAAAAATAAACTAGTGATTCTAATAAAACAGCTTAAAATCTAAAAAAGGCACGTCAAACTAACGAAATGTGAATAAACATAACAATTTAAACAGATCGCACGACAAAAACAAATACACTATAATAATAATAATGTTCTCCAGTCGATTACGACTACGGCGGCCGATCTATATTAGAGATCAGCCAACTACGCAGGAGATATTATAGTGCACAAGTGTACGCGCAATAACAGGAGCACTCCCGGTTCCTTTATTCTCTCAAAGCCCGATGGGACGGATAACCGACACGACCGGAGATAAGGAACGACTTTTTACATGACCATCCGAGGCATGGATCGTTTTACTTTTCAAACAATTGGGGGATCAGCCCAAATTGCCCTAACCAACTAGGAAAAAACAATGAAAATTTTGTTAAGTCCGCAGGATTCGAACCCACGACCTCCGGTTTCTAAAGCACACGCCCTTACCACTAGTCCACGAAGGCAATTATACACTATATTAACAACGTAACCAAGCAACCATGTGTATATATAGCAAATAGCACCATGTTTTGTCCGTTGGGTCATTCGCAGAATCGTATCATTATATTATTAATCCGCTACATATTCACAACAATTTCCGAACCGAAAAAAGTCTAATAAACACGATTTCGTCGAAGCTAACCTTCAGGGTGTAATCACCTTCGTGGACGAGTCAACACATCGACTATTTGAATCTTCACAATGTCACATAAAGGAGTAAAGACCTCATTCGGCATTTTTCGATAAACATCTCGCTCGGAGATTATGCGTCGGCAAAAGTCTAGTAAACGTGTACGATTCGAAGTTGAAATTTATGTTTATCTTTGAAATGAGCTTTGGAATGTGTGTAAAATGTTATATGCATATGTTTTTACGACTATCACTTTTAGAAATCATCATCATCAACAGCCTGTGATAGTCCACTGCTGGACATAGGCCTCCCCTAAAATATCCCTACCCATTAAAGCGTTTTGGACCCGTCCCACCACGCTGGTCCAATGCGGGTTGGTGGGTAGACCGACTTTTTTCATGCCCATCCGACGCATGGATCATCTTATTTTTCAGACAATTGGGTGTTCGGCCTAAATTGCCCTAACCAACCAGGAAACAACAATGAAAATTTGTTGAGTCCCCGCAGGATTCCAACCCACGACCTCCGGTTTCAAAGCACACGCCCATACCACTAGGCTACGGAGGCAATTACTAGACTACGGAGGCCTTTTAGAAATAATATACAAATTATGCGTTACAGGAGAGGATATTTATCCTTCCACATATATCGTTGATAATTAGGTTATCTTACGGCCCTTTTCCTGCAACAACGAAAATGTAGTATACCTTTTTCTGTTAGTACTATTACATACATACATTTGGTTAATGTTATGTCTTAAGTAAATCTTTTTGTATTTTATTTTATGTTTGACATATCTCAAATTTATATTTTCCTGTTGTTGCATTTAATTTTAATTAGCTTAAATAAAGTAAATTTAGATACCAATTATTTCTAGTTTAAAAACATAATAATTATTGCTTTACTCCAATTGGTCGTGGAATCAAGTTAATAAAACCTAACCTTCCTTAATGCATATAAGGACCAACTGATCTAAAATTCAAATTAAACATCCTGTAATAATAACATAAATAGCTATAAATTCTAGACGTCTGTATATTTATATTAACTAAAATATTTAATCAAACTTCTTCATATAAGACTACTAGGAGTTTGTGGCTCTGTTGAGCTTTGCTTATTTTTAGATTTTTCGAATGAAAAGAAAAGAAAAAAACGTTTTATTTGGTACATAATAACAACAATAAATGTCTAAAAATTACAATAGAAGCAAAAATAAGAACACAAAATATTAATTCACTAAACTCTTCACTCAACAAAATATCATGAAGTTTTTTCCTTCATGTAAGCTGATTTTCACTGGAACCAGGATATTCCTGAAGTAAAAGTATATTTCTAAGGGATAATATAGCTTTCTGTAGTAGATGAATATATTTCCAATTAGTTCAATTTGCGAAGCCTATTCGACACACAAACAATCAATTTTTAATGATATTAGTATAGAATAATAATGAAGTACCGTATAATTTTATGCTTAATTTATTGTGACGTAGGAATAGATATAACATTTTTTATTATTATTTGTCACGATCAGACGATTGGACCTTCACTTGGAAAGAGATATCTGCCCTACCCATAAGAAAATCAGCGTAAGACGGTACAAATCAGCTCACCGCCCTAAAACATAACATTTTGTCTCGTTTACCCAGTGACTACGGTGCCCTTCAAACCGGACGACTGCTTAACGGAAGAAATAGACACCGCGGAGTTACTATCCCAGACGATCCCTTGTAAAGAGAAACCTCCTCGTAACGTAGTGAATGCGTCATACAAATGATCTTATTGTAGAAACAGATAGAACGAATCTGCCTCACAATGTGAAGATTACCCCCAAAAATTAAACTCAATGTCGTTCTACATCTTATAAACCGAAACGCCGATGGCGGATGCCAATGATGTCTTTCCATCGGGAGATATTCCAATCGGTCGTGGAATCCGTTGCTTGGAGATTTTGCGCGACACCTCAGCGTTTTCCCGTTTTGGGGTTATTAATTTCGCGGCTTTATCGGCCGATTGAATGGGCCGATGGCTTAATGAGAAATTTTCAGAATGAAAACCCGATAGGGGGCGACGGATGTGATGTTGGGCGACCTTGTTTACTAAACGATGCGAAATTGTTATTTGTTCTACTCTTTTTCTATCCTGTCGTTTTGTAAGTTGTCTCGTTGTGTGTTATTCAATTTACGTATTTTATGCTCAGAGTCTGAAATCGGCAGCAATGTGCTGGCCAGGGTTGGGCTGTATTTGATTGACTGGTTAATAGTCTGTACACTTTAAAGCACTAATATCGGTTGTCAAATATGGTTTGGATAACCAATACTGACTTTTAACAAGTTTATATTCTCAGAAATTGGGTAATAATTGAGTAAAGTAGTAATTTTCCTAAATTATGGTGGCTACTAATCCGTCCAGATTTACCTGTATATTATATAAAGAGGAGACTCAAATTGTATTTGAGGTTAATCAAATATCATCACAAACTATAGGCGAGAGACCTATGTCTGAAGTAGACTGACACGGGCTGATGATGATGATGAAATCAGTTGAATGACTATACATAACAAAACTTGATAGTATTAAAATACTATCATATCATATGCTGAAAGGTCGGAGATCCATAACATAATAGTGTATTTGTATTTAGTAATAGGACTAGACTTTTCGAGTATGTATTTTTAAAATTGCTTCGCGTATAGTACTGGCGCGTTATTTCACATACCTCACATACCCGCAGTGGACCAGCGTGTTAGGATGCGGTCCAAAACCCCCTAATGGAGAAGGCGTGCAGGAGAGGCCTATGTCCAGCAGTGGACTAACACAGGCTGATAATTATTCACATAAGTCAATACAAAAGTGAATTTTTCTTCTTGTATTAGATTAAAAGACTGAGAAATAAACAAAATGGCGTTTAATATGCAGCGTTAAGCATATCTCAGTTAGTAAGGTTGTTCTTTGCATATTTGTTTGATGTTCGCGGAACCGTATATGTGGGTGGCACAACATATGATATGTCTGACAGTCGACAAACTTTATAACTCTCAACTCCGACCGTATGGATTTACGAGAAAGTTACCGAAACGGGAGTATACAAAACCTGTGTCAGCTTTTTGCCTCGTTTTGTTGAGTTTAATTCATCTTCAAATAAAATTATAATTATATTAATGTGTTTCTTAATGTCGGAATATATATATGTTATGATGAACTGTTTCTGTGTTTAATGAGACGAAATTGACGCGTTTCATTAGTCTTAAATGTTCAGAACGTTTCAGAATGTTTCAGAACTACTTGTCTTAAATAATCTTAAGCATGTAAGTCTTCTTTATTAACATAGGGATTTTCCTCTTATTTATAGTCTTGCAAATCTTTTTAAGCGATTGTGTGAGACGGTAATGTCAAATTTTATAGGTTGAAGTGACTCTTGACTGTTCAAATAGTGATACTGTTTAGCTGTTACAATGATTTGTTGTTGAAGTCGCGTTTATATGCCCATCGTGCTATGCATATAAGTTGAAGCGACAGCGATAGCAAGCGACAATAAAATGATATTAATGTTCTCCCGCACTGATTTCGACAACAGCGGCCGATGTTCATATTATAGTACGCAAGTGTACGCACAAACACGGTCATAGTCCGATGGGACATAACTGACATGGTCGAAAAGAGATAAGGCACAGGAACGACTTTTTACATGCTCATCCGACGTGCAGTTTAAACCCTCAACCTCTGGTTTAGCGCAAGCGTATAACACTAGGCTTCGGGACTCCGTGTGGTGCCTAGCAAAAATATTCATATCTATCTACTAAATAACCTTATTACTTATATTGTACCCACCAACCCGCATTGGACCAGCGTGGTGGGATACGGTCCAAGCCCCCCAATGGAAAGGGGTTTATTAGGGGAGGCCTATGTCCAGCAGTGGACTATCAAAGGCTGATGATGATGATACTTATATTGTCTACATTGTACAGATACACATAACGTTAAGGTTTAAAATATAATAATTAAAACGAATAAACAAAATTACCCCTACAAAATCACTCACACGTAACTCCAAAATTCTCTCGCGATATACATAAATTTGAATTACAAAAATCGTCGTGAGCCCATTTCATTTGCTCCATCCGTTTCTTTCGGTGTTCCGTTTATCTTAGGATTCGGCGTCGAAGCAATTTAAGGAGTAACAGCCAAGATATTGCCTCGATGTTTGCATAAGGACCCTCTAGGAAAAACTCCGGCCCTTCCCTTTGATAAAGACCTCTCCGGTCCTCATCCCCCGTTTAGTAATAAGTCGCTAATCGTCACTCTCGTTTCGTCCTTTATCGTTCGCAATCGTCATTCGGTGAAATTGCGGCGTAAATTATCTTGTACTTTGTAATTGAAAATAATTAAAGTTTTCCCGGTTGTTTTTTTTTATTTTGTATCTCGATCGTTCTATTTTTTTAATGTTTGGTGAATATCGGTTATCGTTCTTACGCTGGATTTTAAAGATATTAGGATAGCTTAATTTAAATAGTTTTTTCTCTCATTGAGTCCATTTTTTTCACTTTTTTCCGCGTTTATTCCTTTCACACTCGCAAGTAGCGTTCATGATCACGAGCAGATTAAGATGATCCCACCTTATTGAGGTTAACATTCGGAAAAGTGCATAAAATACTTGTAGTAATAGTAAACTAAAGTAGTTCTTTGCCTTTCAATCTGTCTACACAAACTTTTTTGGTCTAATGTTAACATATCTTAAACGAATCTTCGAATAGATACAAATAACACGTTTCACACATTAACCATCTCAAAAATTAATATCTATCAGAAATACATACACGAATTGGATTAGCACTTTTGTGATTTTTGAGAGGAATGCAAAAGCGAATTCGACTGTTTTTAAAGTAGGTATAAATATCGTTAAAAATTTCGATTTATAAAAGAAATATATGCGTTTTATAAAAGTTAGTCCCACACGGCTATGATAAAATTTTATAGAACAGTTCAAATTAATAGTAAATTAAATATTTAAACGGACATCCATATGTTCCTTTTTTAATTATTTGACCTCGAAATATATAGATTAGATATGTTAATAATATGTAAAGTCTAGGACTTGAAAAGATTCTTCTTTTCAACGTCCATATTTCTGTACTGTTTATAAGCAATTTACATCAACTTGGAGATAGTCACAACGCAAAGCAAACGGAAAGACGCAACGATTTTTTAATGTATACCCCAAATTCCTCTTACCGAGTCTCTTTGTGTCTCGCTAAAAAGTAATATTAAAAAGCTTACAAAAGTTTTTAACGAAATTCACAATGTATTCGACCAAACCACTTATTGTGTGTACAATAACGTATTTGCGGCATTTCAAGCTTAAATCCATCTTGTCGTTCATTGTGCATTTTCGTTATTAATTGTGGCCTCCGGATGCCATTAATTAAAAGATCGCTTGATTTCGACCGAGCTGAATGCCAATACGGGACGAAGTTTCGCTTGTATTTTATTTTAGCAGTGAAAAATAAATCATGGCTTCCCCCGTGTATCGGAAACTTGGCTTCGAAAACTTTGCTTCATTATTGTCTGAGGCTTGGGTTTTTTTCTTTTACCAACAAGGTATACGGTGAAACCGCCTCCGTAACAGTGGTAATGGCATGTGCTTTAGAAACCGGAGGGTTCGAATCCTGCGGGGCTCAACAAATTTTCATTCTTGTTTCCTAGTTGGTTTATTTGGGCTGATCACCCAATTCAGTCTGAAAAGTGAGATGATCCGTGCGTCGGATGGGCATGTAAAGAGTCAGTCCTGCGCTTTAATCTCTTTGGTCATGTCGGTTATCCGTCCCATCGGGCTCTGAGAGTATAGATGAACAGGGAGTGCTCCCGGGTTTGGATGTAAGCCTGCGCACTATAATATCTCCTACGTAGTTGACTGATCTCTAATATAGATCGGCCGCCGTAGTCGTAATCGACTGGAGAACATTATTATCATACGGTGAAAAGTGTAAACTGTGCAGGTATTTCTATGTTCAATATGGTTCATTAATGCAATATATTTTCGATCCAAATGTGAAAATCTTTTTATGCGTCAATAATTTTAAGACTCAACGATTTAATTCATCACCCTGACAATTAAAATGTTATCATAACCATTCACTGCCTACAGTGCCACTCAAACCAGAACTCAGTAGTGTTCCAAAATACATTGCTACCTCCCCAGTCCCCCGTATAAGCTCAACTAAAGCTTCCTATTTCATAAGGAACAAACTTTTATCTGAGAATTTCCCGAAAGCTGTAAATCTACCGTCGGCCCCCAAGGTAGAGACTGGATGTTATTTATGCGCTTTGCTCCCAGGGCGGCGTCAATTCCTTAATAAATTATTTAGCAGGGGTATTACCAGAGGTGGCAGTTAAATGTGAGTACATTACAAGTGTATATTTTCGTCACTTTAATAGCAAATTTATGAAAGCAATATCTAACTATAATAAAATAGGAAGCGTAGAAGTTGGTTCAATTTAATAAAACTTTTTTGTAGAAGCCCTTGTATCAAAATAGGTTTAAGACTATAAATGAACAGTTAAAAAGACGGGAGCCGTGACCATGTCAAGGTATACTATCTAGGAATGTATGTTTAGTTATATTATCAAAAATGATGAAAAAAGAATAGCACTTTTAGAAGAAATCCTTGGCGTTAGATAAGTACATAATATTGACTCAAAACAGTAAAATTCCGTCGCTCAGATTTGTAAACTTTTGTAGTACATAATATTAGTTTTAAGACGCCTGGCGGCAAGGCATAAGTTTATGAAAAATCCAAAAATCCTCAAAAAAAGTATCCCTCGTTATTTTGTAGCTATATTGGTTTATAAAATAAATTAATTCCGTTTATAGTTCTTTGCTTTGTCGAGTATATAACATATGTAAAGCCGTATTTAGATAATTACAATATGATATGAATACAAAACTTTTGCGTTGTTTTTGCATCTATTATTAATAATGTAAGTAAAATATAGAGGTCACTGACGAAATATCAAATGTGACAGGGGGAAGGGATCGCGCTGGGTTTTATCGTACTTTTTTAAAATTCTCGATTTTTGACTGACTTTATTTCAGCTGTAATGATTTTCTTCAGATTTTTGTCTTATGAAGAGTCAACTCTAACGCAACTTAAAGAAAGGCCCAACTAGATCCGTTGTTCTCGTTTTCCCTACACATCGTTTTTCTCGTATACAAAGTTATGATGTCCTATGAACCGGAACACAATAGTGTTTTTTCACTTTTTTTGAACCAGAAACCGGCACCATGTTTTAACTTAGAAAAATAAATAAAGGAAAGAAAAGAAAGAGCAGAACACCTACCGTATACGTTATACGAAAAAAAATAAAACATGAACATCTATTATTCAATGCAACTATAAAAGCTGTAGCCACTCAAGTTGTAACTGAAAAACTGAATAAATCTTAGTGGCACATACGCCGGGTACTTTTGTGAATGCTAATACGGATATTGTATTGAAATATAGAAGCTCCAGTGTTCCGCGTCCTCCCCCAGGGTGTATGAATTGTGTATATGGGACCGGGAGACACTGAAATTGTTTTATAAATATACACAGCTGGCGTGTTTTCAGGCCGCTGAAATATACCTGCAGTTGATTTTCAGTGCAGCGCTGTTTACCGGAAGGAAGTTTTCCTTTTTCCGCGTTTATTCACTTGAATATATTTTTGTATGTAGTGTTTACGATTTATTATTTTATTTCAACAATATAACTTATAATTTACCTTTGCTAGTATAATTTCAGAAATTTTTGCTAATTTATTATTAGAAAATAGAGGTCGTGGGTTCGAATCCTGCGGGAACTCAACAAATTTTCATTGTTGATACATAAAATTTCGATAAAACCCAACGGCCCCCCGGCACATTTGGCATTTCGTCAGCGACACGGATTCCCCGTTCATACATATGGATGCGGATTCAATTCCGTCGCGGAATTTTCGGAAATGGTCGAATTTAAATACGCCGGAGCCGCGGCAGAAGGGTCGGATCTGCATAACCGGAGCACTATTTATTAATTCCGCCCCGTCTCTCCCGTAACGAACGCAACTTGCCCGCGGGCTGAAATTTTTAACGAACCTACCTCACCCCTGGTCTATGTTTTCCTGGTAGGTGCTTTTTTTTGGTTCTCAATATTTGTTAAAATAAACTGTTTAGATATAAGGGTTTATTTTTCTTTCATGTATATTTCAAAGCTTAGTATTTATAAGCAATGTGTAATGAAAAGCTGTTTGCGCTAAATCGTGTTTAAAATAACGTCCAGTTCATTGTTTACGTAAACGCCTCCTCTCCTTTGGCTATGCTAAATAAACCACAACATAAAATGTCAAATATTTTAAGGACAAGACTTGTGCCACATTTACTTACTATATATACTATAGTTTAAAGTAAAAAATCCAAAACAATTCAACAAAAATCTAAGCTCTAAAATTTGAACTAAAAATAAAAGAATTCGCAAATATTTATCACCCTACCTTCTTTGCCGTGATAGTAATTATTTTTCATTTTACCTCTATAAAAGTTAATGTTAAAAAAAAATAATATTAATATTAGGGCAGTTTTCAAACAATAAAACGTCTTAAAGCTACTTCGAAACTTGAAATAAACCTAAATGTCTTCATTCCTTTCGACTCGTAATGCAATTTCGTCCTTTACATCAACGCTAAAACGATCCACTTCAAGAAAATTGTCACTTTGTTCGAGAGAAGTGATCTTTTAACTTTTCTTTTACGAAAAACTTAAATGTAACGCAAAATATAACACTAACTAGCAATTTAACTATGAATAAATTGTAAAATAAGAGACGAAACATTATTTTTATAAAAACTTAGGTAGTAGTTAATAGGTTGGTATTGTGTTGATTAACTGCAAAGTAAATAGTTAGTTAAAATAGCTGTATTCCGGTCTTGAGGGTACCGTACCGTTAATCCATATAAATATTATAAATGCAAAAGTAACTCTGTCTGTCTGTCCGTCTCTCCGTATTTACTGTCTAAACCATTTAACCGATTTCAATTATATTTGTTATAAAATTAGCATAGATTCCAAGAAAGGACAAAGGCTGTTAATTATTGCGATAAAAGTGGTCGAAATGGTTCAAATTGGGGGTAAGAGTTTATATGGACATCGCCACTTTTGAACATAAAACGAATAAGTTTCGTGTGCGTAAATAAGTGATGATCTAGCAATATTTTAGTTTCAAACTGTACAGGGATGAATTGCGCAATGAAATGGGGACTTGTCTAATGATAAAACATACAGTTATTTTATTTCATTTATATTATAATATACAGTTATTTTAATACACCTAGAGAACATTTCACCTTTAATTAAAAAGTATAACATTTAAGCGATCGAATAGCGATAGCATTTAAGATTAGCATTTTATCATTAATATTGTATAGTAATCACGTTATGTTTAAAATGTTATTTTTTAATTCAGCGTTTATATTTTAAGTAAGAAATATAAGGCTTTTTTATTTTTTATATACAAAACTTGGTAGTGATCTCATAAAATACCATACATATGCCGAAGGGAAAAGTGCGAAACAAATTAAGAGTTCATTTGTAATAGACATTGTCCAATGCTCTGCCACTTTATCATTTCGTTACGATAAAAACATGTACTTATACATGATCCAGAAAAACTGACAAAATTTAAGTTATATATATCTATCTTAATAGCAATATATTTTAGCTTTTCCATATACACAAACTAGCCAAGTGCGAGTGCGGAAATATGCTTGAAGAGTTTCACCCGATCGTATAAGAATATAACAACTGATACCGGAAGCGCCATTATTAATACAATCAAAAAGTTACGTCCAGCCTTGAGTAACATAAGCTTTTTGCTTTTTAAATTAGAATATCCATTTCAATAATCTCAACATAACTCGGAAAAAGCCGTGAATGAACTGCTTGTGCTGTAGTAAGACACTTGATGTTAAACTTCGTGCTAAACTAAGATAGTTTGATTACTAAACACGGCAAATGTTACCACAATCCCGTTTAGTATAGGTACTATTCAGTGTTGATACAAGCATAGGCACATTAATTACAAATTCGATTCAATCAAGCCAACGGACCAAACGCTCGATACTAGACGGTATCCATAACTATAGCTTTAATATGATTACAACCCCGGTCTGTCCACAACGCATCGAATGAAAGTGGAAGTGACAAGTTCAGAATATGTTGAAGGACATCCGCTTTAGTGGCTTAGTGGTGCGCCCGTGCTTTATAAACCGGAGGTTATAGGTTCGAACTCCGCGAGGAGCTCTGTATTGACGATGTTCTCTGGTTGATTAGGTCTAAATGGGCTAATCAGTTGTTTGAAAACTAACATGACTTATGCGTGAAATGTAAAAGGACGGTTCCGGTAGTCAATACCATCTTTATCAATATAAATTTACTCATATCAAATCCATCCATTGAATGTAGTTCGCTCCTTGGGTCGTGAGAGTTAGAAACATTATTTGCCAAAAACTTATTGTTCAAATAAAACTTAATAGATTTGAAGCCGACTCTAGAATAACCTAGGAAATGGCTAAAAAGGAGAATGGAAATGTTTTTCGTTTCAATAAATAAAATACGTATTTATTTACAAAATGTTTAAATTAAAAAGTTTTCGAAGAGAACAAATAAGCATTACTTATAGATATTTTACATGACGAGATTATGCAGTTACATTGCTATTGCTATTGTTTTACGCACTCCACGCGTTTTACCATTCAAAATATAAGAATATCACAGCATGTATGTATAAAACTGTCACGATAAAATCCATAACATCATTTAATTATAATATAGCCTTTAAATATTACGCTATAAAAACTTTCCAATTGCCGCCATACAGAAAACTGTCACCTCCACCCTTGCCTTAATCCGTGGCGCAGTCTGTCTGGACGTACTATATCTATATATATGTAAAACAGGGGTGGCTAGGGCGTGATGTACTGTCGGTTATATGATACATGTCTGCACTGTTGATTTGTTATGCATCAAAGCACTGCCTATATCGAGATGTCAAACACGACATAAATGTCTCTGAAGCTAATACTATACTAGAGGTTCCTATAGAATTTCTGTTAACATTGTAACCTATGAACCGCCTAAATGGAGAAGGCGTGTATTAGCGGAGGACCTGGTCCAGGAGTGGACTAGCACAGGCTGATGATGAGATGATGATGAAACAACCTATAGCAACGACGTCGACTTATATGTTTTGTATTAAATTTAGTATTGAAATTAAAAAATGAACTGACATCTCAGTGACATTTTTTTATCACTTACTAAGGTAAACGAGAAGTTGGGACGACCAAGGATGTCGGCAATATCAAGGGTATCACTGATGCGCTGCCTACCATGAGACATAAGATGTTAAGTCTCGTTCACCGTGCCGTTTGAACCGGAACACAATAGTGTTATCATATAATTACTTTGCGACAAAAGTAGCCACCGCGATGGTACCACCTTTGACGGCCCCCTCTAAAAAGGTTACCTACCACAACTAAACGACTAATTTCGTTGCTTAGACATTGAAAATGTTAAGTTAATTTCAAATTACGTAATTAAAGAATACTTTTTTATAACATCATTAATTTTCGTACTTTTAATTAAAGGTTTTACTATTTAGCAAAATAATCTCAAATTTATAAAGATAGAATATTCGATAAAACTAAAACTAGACGTTATAATTTCCGAGAAAAGCTTGATAGATAATTTAATTACAGCAATTCATAATTAAATTTTACATAAAACGTAGCACTATACAAAATTACGTTATTCATTTAACCTGGAACGTAGACTTTCTTTGGAATTACTAATTTCACTAATCAATTAACGTAGTCCATTAAAATTGAAATGTTCGGATGCTATCAATTAGTTTTCACGATGATTCACAATAGACCATATTAAAGCTTAGTCATGCACCCGAAATACCTGTTCCAGTGAACATCTATGAGTCATCCGAAAAAATCGAAATTCCTCGCATTCGCTTCGAGACAGGCATCGAACCGACGACCCGGCATACCGACCCGCCATTAACATAAACGAGAGTACCACCGAGCGAGGTGACTCAGAAATATTTAGACATGACATGAAACACAATTTCATTTAACTATAGTTTAGTCTATGTTATAGTCCTGTACCCACCAACACGCATTGGAGCAGCGTGGTGGGATCCAAAAACCCCCTAATGGATAGGGTTGTATTAGGCGAGGCCTATGTCCAGCCGTGGACTATCAAAGGCCTATGATGTATGATGATGTATAGTTTAGTCTAATTTTATACGGAATAGAAAGATTTAAAGTTAGTTACCCATGGCAAATAAGTAATATACATTCAATTTATTATTAAAAGTATTGAATTTCCAACGAAATTTTGAATAGGTAAGTGACAGTTGACTAATAGAAACCCATCGCGTCAATATCTAAAAAAAAATGTCCAAAAACCTTTAAACTAATAACTTTGAATCATTACAGTTTTTGGCCTATAATATTGCTAAATACATTAAAATAATTACTGTATACATTTATTATTTAACTAAATACGTTTTGATAATAGTTCATTTAGACGTAAAAGTAAACAGGAGTTCATCCTCTTAGCCATTCAACGTTAATTTTTAGGGTCAGACTAGCTTTTGCCTTCCCTTTCGTCTATACAGAACAATCAACTTATGGAGTTTTATTAATAGACCAGTAGTGGCCCTGGACTTTATCCGTGTGGTATTATAAAAAAAAACAATTTTTTTTTCAAAACAGAAGCCTAATTTACTTCCAGCTACATACGATACGTTCTAGTAAAAGCCCCATCAAAACATTCATCCAGCCATTCCATAGATAAGCCAGAACAAACAGACAAAAATTAAAAAATGTCGTAGTTATATATCACTATGTACTCATTTGAAAACGGTTATTTTGATGTTACAAACATACACTGCATTTTTATTTAATTATTTTTATACATTAAAACAATAAACAACAAGGTCTAAAACTTTTTAAATGTTATTTAAAGGCGATTGAACACTCTGCATCGTTCTTACATCTATATTCAATAGAATACATCTTATAATCAAAGGGTAGTCATAAATTCATTTCAATTAATCATACCTTAATGTACCGGTGCTTTTTCAGATAATTACCTTTGTTTTAAATGATTATAAAGCAGCATTTTCGCTTTATATTGTGGCTAATATAACAATGACATAAAACTAAATAAGTAGTAGTTTTAAAGCGAACCAATTCGCTATCTAGAAAAGATGACTTATAAATAATATACTCAACTTACTAATACACACATACGATAAGCTCACAGATGTCTAAAACATTTGTATGAAGAACATAATACTTTACGCATTGCGGGTACTTCAAGCTGTTTATTTACGAACGCAGCAATATCAAATAAAAAATATAAAAAATTTAAATATATATTGTTAGGATTTTTTTATGGCATACGCAGGCAGACGAGCAGTCGGGCCACCTGATAGGAAGTGGTCACCGACACCCATAGACGTTGACAATACCAGTGGTATCGCTGACGCGCTGCCTACCGTGAGACATAGGGTGTTAAGTTTTGTTTACCCAGTAGATACACTGGCTACGGTGCCCTTCAAACCGGAACGCAGCAGTGTTTACACACTACTGCTTTGCGGCAGAAATAGGCACCGCGGTGGTACCCACCCAGACGGTCTCCTGTAAACAGGGGACCTACCACCGGTAGGATTCGAAAATCAAAATTTCATTCGGTCAATGTGCATCATTAAAAGTAACGGAACGCACAAACTCACACAGAATCGGGACAACGTTAGTAGCCAAAAATATGATTTCCACTTTCGCATAATATTCAACTCCATAGGTCGCAGTGAGCCCTAAATTTTACAGTCTTTTACGATTAGCACATACAATTCATCTAAGACACGTAAGTATATGGTTAAAGCGTTTAACTAAATCCAGATTTCGATTTGTCCAAATTTTACGTTTGGCACATTTTGGTGGATGGTCCCCTTCTTACAGGGTACCGCCTGCGTGGGTACCACCGCCTTTTCTGCCGCAAAGCAATAGTGTGAAAACACTACAGTGTTCCAGTTTAAAGGGCACCGTAGCTAGCGTAAATACTGGGTGAACGAGACTTCCTATGTCTCACGGTAGGCAGCGTGTTAGTGATACCACTAGTATTGCCAAAGTCCATGGGCGTCGGTGACCACTTTCCATCTGATGGCCCGACTACTTGCCTGCTTGCGTAGTCCATAAAAAAAAACAAAACAGTACAGACGCCATTGTAAAACTGTGCTTTACATGTATGAATCAGCTTGGTGAGATGGGATTTAAGTTAATTCAGTTATTAAACGTATTTCTATTACGATATATATATATTACCCACTGCCCTGTAGAAATGTATACTGTGATGTCCTATTGTTTTGGTACAATAATGTATAGATTAAAGATTAATAGCCTGTGTCAGCTGTTCATAGTTCAATATAATATTGACGTTAAGCGTCGGTTATGTTTATGAATACATTGAACATCTGTCGGACCTGCAGTTTGTTTACTTTACCGCTAAGTGATTGTAGTGACGTATTGTTTCAATGGATACAATATCGATCAAATTTTTAAAACAAATTATTTAACTGCATTGAAGCATTTCTATTCCTTCCATTAAAAGATTTTTGATAACAATATTGTCGATGATACCTGAATTTGAATTAAAACTGTAAAAAATTAATAATTGATCAATGTATTAATTTAAAAAATCGGCGGCAAATAATCTCTAAACTGAAGAACAAAAAAAAAACTACTAATTCGAAGGTAGTTAAAAATCGGTAAGAGCTTTCTTGACTAATTAATCTTCTTTATCGATATCTATTCCATGCACCTTTATTACATACCCTTTACAACCCAAAGGATTTTACATTCTTAAAACAATAATTATTCAATCATCATTTTCATTATCATAATCAGCCCCTATCAGTCCAATGCTGGACATAGGCCGTATCAATGAACGCCAGTTCACGGTGGCAGCGAGTAGCAGGGGATCGGCCGTCTTGGTTACGGATTCTTCTTCTTTCTTTTACTTAATATGGTTAGACAAAGAGTAACATACTGATTCTGCCAACGTCAAGGTTGAGTAAATCAAGGGAAATTTGGTAAAAAATTATCGGTAGTATTGACTTTTGTACAGTACGTGGACAGACACAAAACAGAACGTTAGTATATATATAACACTAAGTAATAAATTACACACTAAGAGTGTTAAGGACCGTACAAACAACAATAAAAGGGAACAGGGATCAAGGGGAAAAGGAAAGATTTTTACGTTCAAATATATATTGACTCGGATAGATTTGTACATGCATCAGGTTCTGAAAAAAGACTTTCAACGATACTATTCAATACCACAAAGAAAAAGAGGCGATAAGTGTTAAAATTTGAGCGACACGTACATAAAACCAAACAGTTTTACAGTCAAAGCTACATTTTATACTATTATCAGTTCAACAAGATCGCCTATATAATTACCTCGTAATTGGAAACCAAACGAAAAGTGGTTAATCGATTTCCAAACGGGGCGCAAAGGCCATCCAAACCTCGGTCTCGGTGACAAACTTGACGCGTTTTAATTAAACCGAACAAACACTATTATGCAGTACATATTTACCGATGGGACACGTCCAAAGCTGTTTTGGTCCAGCTAGACGTTGACAAACAACAGTTTAAAGATAAAGTCGCTAATTTCTCAGTAAATTATGATTTTATTGGCCATGGTAAACACAAAATATTGTTCGTAATTTATAATTACTTACACGTATCGTTTTTCGTTAAAAATATACAGTATTACTATTATTATTATTATTAGTTACTGATATTATATCAGGTAGTTTAAAAGTATAATTCTTATAGATATGTAGCATAAGCTGGTAAAAGGAAAACAATTGACCACGAGTCGATTATGATTTGTCATCATAAAAAAGTTAAATACATTTTATATATATTATATTCTTGTTTTTTATAAACAACAAAAAATTGACAATGCAACTTTAAACTTATTCATCATCATCATTGCCTGTGCCTGTGTTAGTCCACTGCTGGACACAGGCCTACCCTAATACACTTCTACACGTCTAGGGGGTTTTGGACCGTGTCCCACCACGCTGCGGGTTGGTGGGTGGACCGACTTATTTACGGGCCCATAAAACATATTGCTGAACGTTATAAGTCTTCTAATTTTTTGTAACTAATGCCTTTTACTTTGATTGGAACAAATGTAAAAACCGTTATTACTTTATTTCTAATTAGTGCTGTGCTATTTATCGATAGAACTCATCCGAATGGAACATCCCTACTTAAGTAGCGCCCCTATTCACTTAACGTCTGGCCATACAATGCCTCCCTACAAAGGCGCCCGCATAAAAATATAACTCGTCCTTGAATGCTATCCTTGTGTAGTGTCTAAAAGAGAGCATACAGTTGTTTCCTCTCCCAGCGTCTTTAATTTTTTTGTACATTTACGTCGGCAAGAATAAAAATAGTAAGAAAGTACGAAACAGTATTGCTTTCCGTTTAGAAATGGAAGTCAGGTCAATAGGTTCCTTCAGACAGTTTATTGACGTGAAGTAGTCTTATAATTTGGTTTGATAAAAGTATACAATATAACTGTGGCATAATAAACCACGTTATTATTAAATACAGGCGACATTGTTCAAATGTGGATATTTTATTGACTATATTTTTGACATAACAAATTCACATATATCATGTATAAATAGAGCGCCCAATACTGTTACCGACAGTATCATACTGTTTTTCACTAAATTATACTTCCATGCGTCGGATGGGCATGTAAAAAGTCGGTCACCCACCAACCCGCATTGGACCAGCGTGGTGGGATACGGTCAAACCCTAATGGATAGGGTGTATTAGGGAGCCTATGTCCAGCAGTGGACTAACAAAGGCTGATGATATGATGATGATGATGATGATACTTTCACTTTTATACAAAAGTAAATTACACAAAATACAGTTTTTAACAGCAAAATGCAAACAACACATTATTATTATGTTATTTATACTTGAGATACTCACACGAGTTGGTATTAGATTCTTTATAGAACTAATATACTTTATATCTCATAAAAAAAGTTGGCATCCCCATGTATATATCTAATACGACTATAATAACTTTTAACATATCAATTCCATATAGCACATATCATCACCAAAATAACAAGCTTTATAGAAACAAACACGCCCAAGATTACCAAAATCCAAAATGGCCGACCACGAAACGGAGCGTAAATGCGGCAAATGCCTAATAGGCTGCACTGGAAAGCTATTAGGATGCAACTACGGCATACGCAAGCAAAATGCCTCCACATTCGAACCCTGTACGTGCTAAAGTATACTGCATGATACGCCACGATGCGGACTTACGAATACGAGCGGGAAATATTTATTCGGGAGATTTTCTCGAATTTTCCGAACGCTAACAGGTTTTTCCGTTTTCGAATAAACCGGAAAAAGGCACACGACGGCGGCCATTTTGAATTCGATTCGCGTTAATAGATTCAACGATTTCGAGGGTTGTGGAAATAATGATTTTTTAATGCAGTCGACGGCCCTCGATTCAGGTGTTTGGGGTGTATTTCGTTTGTAATTGGATGTTGTTTACGAAACTAGAGGACAAATGAGTAATTAAATAAACCATGACTTGTTTGTATATAATACCTAAGACTATTTATGTTGTAATACGACGTTTTCTTGAAAACATCGTCATCGCAATCAGTTAAAAATATTGAAACTTTATACACAGCCACGACGATGTTAAATGAACGTAGTAAATTAATGATCAATATTTATTAAATCCTAAACATATTTTTCTATCATAAGAACTCGCAAAAGCGACATATCCACCTCTACGTATTGCAGCACAATCAATATGAACTGTCAGCCTTATACCATACGATAAAATGTCATTACTTCAATGTATTAACGCATACTAAACAAATGGAAAATCTATTAATAACCGTCTATACCTTGATGTTAAAACGAAGAAGCTCCGCATATTTTACAGCAACTCCATGAACTTTCAAAAGATATATATTTTACGTTATATAGAACCGGAGTAATGGCCTACGTATGATTTATTTCATTAAAGTTGTCTCGGGAAAATTGGAGGACACAGGAAGGTGCGTTCCGTACGAACTCCGTCGAGACTTAAGCAGGGGTCGCGGTTCGGCGCCCTCTGACGCTTTTGTGATAAATACACGTGGATATGACTTTATAACTTATTAGTTGTACCTTTTTTATAATATTTTTATTTATGTAACAAAATTGTAGTTCATATATCAGAAACTCTATTCTGCTTCGCAATTAAGAATTTGTTAGTATCAAAATGTTCTCTGATTATGTTTGACCATCAACTCAATTTATTGAGTCATGCTAATGCATTTAATCCATACTTTAAACGTGGAACTCTTTGTTGTAAAATGATGCTACTTGATTTTGATTAAACAAAATCTTTAGTAGTTGGATACATATTAATCAAGGAGGTTGATAAAATCACTGTACATCCAATCTATAATAAACATGAGGCATAGTAAATTAAAAACAATATGTATATGTATAATATTTCTGACAAATGTGTATAGATTCTTTGATTTTGATAAAATTTAATAGCCCCGTTTTTTTACATTATTCTTTTATAAAAATTACCTAATGAATTAAGTGCCAAGTTAGGATTTAGGAAAAATTAGTGTCGAAATCAATCTATATCCAATAATTAACATTTAAATCCAGGATTATCCATATATTCCAATAATCACTGAAGCATTGCAACAGTCGGTTCAAGTTCAATGCTGTGTTTGTAACGCGTTTAAAGGATAGTTCTATTGTTGACTTAATATGAACCTTGATTCAATTGTTATACGATTCATTTTATGATAATTTCACGTTACTACAGACTGATCGTACATAATTTCATATTTTAAAGACTTAGTCGCCCCGAAATCTAAACTTAACTTACGCAGAACGATGTAAATGTATATGCATTTCATGTTCACTGTATCTCATTACGACCAAAATTATTTGTTATATTTTGTGTGTAGTTACAGCGTGACTTTTTCCCATAAAATGCAAAAAAATTAAATTAATATTTTATAGATAAATAAATAGCTTAAACCTTTTCTACGGTCGAGAATAATTTGTTTTTCTTTTTAAGTATATTTCATACAACATTGTTAAAGAAAGTCTAAAATTAAAGCTCAAGCTTAAACAAAGTTATGAAGATAGACGTTTGCGTACTTATATATGTTATTTAATCATAAGTTAACTTTATAAGTATCTTATACAATCGTATACATTTTAGATCTTATAACAACAGGTCATAACTTAGTGCGATAAAGCAAATATGTTCTAATACTTATAGGCGACTGCCTCTGTAGCCTAGTGGTATTGGCGTGTGCTTTAGAAACCGGAGGTCGTGGGTTCGAATCCTGCGAGGACTCAACAAATTTGCATTGTTGTTTCCTAGTTGGTTATGGTAATTTGGGCCGATCACCCAATTGTCTGAAAAGTAAGATGATCCATGCGTCGGATGGGCATGTAAAAAGTCGGTCCACCCACCAACCCGCATTGGACCAGCGTGGTGGGATACGGTCCAAAAAACCCCCTAATGGACAGGGGTGTATTAGGGGAGGCCTATGTCCAGCAGTGGACTATTACAGGCTGAAGATGTGAGATGTGACTTATAGGCTTATCTTTTAATTTGACAGAATTCAGGATACGGAAGTAAGACACAATGTGTATATTTAAATAGGTATAACAACGCATACTTTTAAACGGCGATTCGCAAACAATTCATTACTAAGTGCCTGGAAAGTGTGAAAAAAAAAACAAGAGAAAAATGTCTCATTATTTCGTACGGAGCGCGAACAAAGTGGGGGACAAAGCGGGAAGGGGAGAAAAAATAAAATTAAACACAAAGAAATATTTTATCTGCCATCCAGTTAGGGTGGCCGCGCGTTAAATGGGACGGGATAGTTATACTTTATGGTCGACCGTTTCGCTTACGAAAGAGTGCACAAATCGAGATAATGTCCCTTTGAGATATTTGACACGATTAAAATATTATAAACTCCATCTCGAAGACTTGAGACTAAATAAAGAATAGACGCGAGATATATTTACATTTATGTCTCTATTTCAACTTAAAGGAATTTTTCATTTTAATTTTTAGTACTAATAAAGTATTCTACAAGTCCGTGAAGTTGTCCTACTCGTCCCGATGAAGGACCTCCGATAGATCCGAAACAAGTCGGCATCAATACCGATTTCACGTGAGTTTAGCCGTTCATAGAATACTTTATTAGTGCAATGTCAAACGAATGCTTTAATCGTTTAATTACTTTTTAGTAGTTATTACTATTCACCAGTAAAGTCAGATCTGGTATATGACGTCAAAACGTGACGATCATAACAAGTCAATAATGAATTATAATTTACCATTGACGTATACTGATCAAAACGCTTCACACTTGAGCTTTTTAAGCGATATATTGCTAATCTGTTTCGTAATAACTTCCAAAAATATGATGAATACAAAGATTAGCCCAGCATACGTAACGAAGAGTCTGCGTATATTTTTAGGTACGTAAATATATTTTTGTTTTAATATAACATTATCGATTACAATAATCCAATAAAAGCTGTTATGTAACTAATTTTCATTGACATATTTGTAAAATTTATCTATTGCAGAGATAAGTAACATTATAGATGAGAAATATTTATATTTAAGTAAACAAATATTTTATTTGATTTTTGTTTCGAAATAAAACCTTTGTGATAATAAATATTATTTAATGTTGTAATAACAGTTATTAGACCCTAAAAGGCTCTGCGGAATTCATTACTTTTGCATTACGGCGGTTGCAATCAAATAAACCGAAATAGGCGGACGGAACCTTTGTGGTAGCTGCATCGAGAAGAGCAATGTGGAGCGCAGCTGTGAGCGGAAATTTAAATCGGACCTCCTAATAATAGATGCCATTACACTTTTGCTTTTCAAGCTTTAGTTTAAATTACAGCCAGGTAACAGATTATACCTAAGTGTAATTTAAATTTATCAATTTTATGGTTCAAAATGTGGTATGAAAATTTATAACTTTCAATAAAATTATATTTAAAAGACAATATATGACCCGTGAAACCTTTATCGAACAATGTATTAAGCTCCCCAGAAAGATAAAATTGTTATTAGTATAAATTTAACGATTGCTTTACTTACTACTTACCAAAATAATATTATTTGACACGTTAGTTTTACATTAGGTGGTTTAAACCTTTACCATTCCTAATTATGCGATAATAATATAAGTTCTACCAATATCATAAAATTACAAGATTCAACTTCCTAGAATGCAATGTAAATTACAAGTATCGTACTATTTGCACGTCTCGTTTTAGCCGACGTATGTGACACTTTAATATCTACTGCGCAATTGGCTGATCTCTCATATAGATCAGCCGCCGTATCAGGAATCATCTAGGAGGACATTATTGATAAAACAGCCTGTTCGATACTTAAGTACAATTTATTTATAATTTTAAACTTCATAGTATTGAAGACAATAGGTTATGAAATTATACAGTACTCAAAGTGTGAACGTCTCGTTTCCTAGGATGACCCAAGACTTTAGGTTCTTACAAAATACAATTATAGTAATTCGATTAAACGTTTTGAAAACTAACATATCAGGGTAAGGTAAGTTAAACGTTGAACATTCTATAACTACACATTTTCTCTCAGTTTAGCTTTTTATCAGCATTGAACCGGCTTCTAGATTGAATTTATAATTAACAATTTTCAGCCACATTAATTAGATTCCAAAAGTAGCTATGACAACTGAGACTGGTTCTTTCATGCCCACCTAATGCATATAACTTATTGTTTGTTCGTTACGCAATAGAATTATCGGCCTAAATGTCTATTAGCAATCAGAATGAATGATATTTCAAACTATGACCTATTTATTCCAGCGCTTAATGAAATTCCTTCAGGCCTATCTTACCGCTATAAAATACTAAAGACTATTTACTAGGGCAAATTTAAAAGCAGTACAACACACGCAGATTGACATCAGAGCAATCGGTTTGCTTGATATTTAAATATTTTATCTAGTAAAGTATACAATCTTTATAATATTTTTCATGTACTCCATCCGAGCGGGAGGCGTCATGTTTGGATTACAATGATGTATATCGAATAATCTAGACGCAGTGCCAGGAGAAACGACCGAGCCGTCATTGTGACAGATTGTGCAATAGCAGACATTCCCAGTGCTAAGATTTCAAAAAGTCGTACCCTTCAATATAGTATTGGTTTGAGTTTCCAAATACTATGTATTCTCAGCTGTCGTGGTTCTCAATCATTTTGTCAAAGATTTATGTATGGTTCGGGTTTTAAGAAATCGTAGTCATCATGTGAAGAGTTTTATCAATTATAGTAAGCCTAATTATTCTTGGAGTGAGTTATCCATAGTAGCACTATTGATACCGGCTTCGAAGTATAAGCGTTGTCATCTGTCACCCAGATACAGACAAGTTAGCGATAGTTCATAATTAATAACAGAAAATATATTATGCAACTTCTTTGGTATGGGTTACTTTGTTACCATTAACTCCTAGCCTAATTTGGTGAAACAATAAAGAATATTATGCCCAAGCCTTAACAATGGATTTTTTTGTTAACTATGAACTTACGCTTTCAGGCTCTTGTTTATGGCAAACTTCATCTAAAATAGAGTTCGCGGGAGGCTACCGTTCCCAGGAACTAGGTGACTAACATTTTTTTGTGCTAAAAATGAAGGCTACACGTATAGAAGGTACTTGAGTTAGAAATTTTGATATCAGCCAATTTAAAAAGCACCATGTTTTGTTAGTTTACTGCTGACAGTTTCGTAAACTTTAAATCCAAATTAAAACATGTTTACATACCTGTTAGAAATATCTAAATCAAGTGTAAATTTTAATCATTAGTCAATTACAATACTTTTGCCTGATAAAATCTTAAATTGTTTTCTATATTGAGGTCATTTAATTTTGAGATTAGTTGTCATTATATTTACCATGCATCTGATTACCTATAATCAGTAAGAAAGTTGAACTAATATAATTTTATAAGTGATGTGAACTGACATATAAAGCTGTATGTTATGTTGATATCCAACATAACATCTTAATAAATATAAGTGAAATACGAGAGGTTTTAGCGATGCCACTATAAAAACATACGAATTTAAGCAACCATATTATCATTGCTGTTTACTATACTCTCGATAATTAATCAGAAAATATTGTCCTATTCTATTTATGTACCAATTGGCGTTCATTGATAATACTGTAATTAATACCCGATACTTCGAAAACGTTATGTGACAAGCGAAATGACAGAAATAAAGCTTATTACATCCTCCAAAACGACGTCATATATTCTATATCGAAACATTTCTCAGACGTGGAATATTTCTTTCTGAAATATTTGTCGAGTGACTCTATCAAGCAGTATCAGCTCGAGTCTTAAGATAAGCTTTTACTTCCAAGTTCTTGGTTGATGTAAATAACTTTGCATTTCTTATAAATGTTACGTATTAAATCAAACAAAGCAAATTGCTTTATGTATCTGAATCTTTTTTGTTTAGTGTTTATGCTTGTCCTAGGTCATAGTAAAGTGGTTGGTTGGTACGGGACTTAGGGTTTATATCAGATTAGAGACTTTTCACGTTAATGATCGAGTGACTGCACGTACGTGGATCATCGACCAAACACATCACTCATCTATTTTCCCCTTTCCTTAATACACTTGGCGTCGGTGGATGTAAACGCAACCCAACCCATTACCGTGTGGATATAATCAAGATTATTATTAGCCTTTCAACATGAATAACAGGCTATATAAATAACACCTTTAAATAAATTCACTTAATTATTTCAAGTTAAATTTACATTAAAAGATATATAGTAAAAATTTTTAAATATAAAAAGCCTTAAAAAACCGATAAACATTATTAATTAAATTAAAAAAATATAAATGCAAAAAGGAGTAATCTTTAAAAACATATTAACTCCATATATAAAACGTACATGTATTCAGTAAAGAACTACTGATATTGCACAAAATCTGATTTTAATTGACTTGGTTAGGCCTAATTTTGAAAGCGTAAGAGCAACCAAACAGTTATTCACTTTAATAAGGTGCGAAATGCCTGGAGTGAGCGATATTCTCGAAAGCATCATAGTTGGTTCCCGCGACGAGGCGCCCTCTGTCCGTTTTTAAATACTCACGGATCCTAATATGCAAGTTAGCTATCGATAGGAAATTGGAACGTCGGCCATAACCTTGGGTGACAACTGGTCGAGGGCACATTAAATTGATTAATGATACGTAAATATGTATCAGTGTCACGTAATAACATATAATGTGTGATATACAACAGCACTAAATAATTTATGAAGGAACTTTGGAAGGATGTCATTTATTCACCCGCAAAATGATTTAATATTTACAATAGCTAAATAATTTTAAATAAGTAATTACCGATAATAATATATAAATAAAATTGATGTATAAGTTATAAATTAATTCTTTTTTTTATCTTAATCGAGCATACTACACTTAATTAAATAAAAGGACTCTTTTACGGATTTTATCGCGTTCATTTTACATATTTAAATTCCCGACGTTTAAAACACTTTCCAGCGGCCGTGGTCACGGATGTGTAAAGCAAACATTTAAAATAAAAATAAAATCTGTAAATCCTTTATAAATAATTAAAATTCCCAAATTACTTTACCATATTAAAAATTCTGTCTAGTTAATAAGATACTTTAACTAAAAGAACTTATCGTTTTAATTTATTAATTAAAAACCTAAGAATAACGTTGTCGACCAGATCCACAAAAGTTTTGAAATCCTCCAATGTGAATATGAAAAGTATGACGAAGAAAGGATAGTTAATAAAATTGTTCAATAGGAGGAGTTTAATAATCCTAAACTGTTCAAAATAAAATAACTTTGTTACTAAAAACGTTCAATTCACGATACATTACTCAAATTCTTTTGTGAAACGGAACAAAAATATTAAAATGGGCTCAACGCTCTGAAGAATCAACAACTAATCCGTTGTCCAAATTAAAGACCATACCGTCCATTTCATTTCAATTTTTTAGTAAAATCCTCAATGCGTTGCATACAATTAGCACGCTTTGAATTATTGCCGCGTCCCTTATCATTGTATTTATACTTTTTTGCATAAAAAAATGTTTAAATTAATTATAGTAACTATTAAACCGATATTAGGCAAATAGGTAGTCACCTTTTTGTCTAGAACCGACTGGGGATGTACCGTTGCTTTGTCTATATCTGCCCCAATATGTATAAGCTCGGAATCACGTCTGTGTTCCGGTTTGAAGAAACCCAGAAGTGTCCCGTCTCGTGTTGGCAAACAGGCTCGTAGTGTTTAACAATACAGTTTTTTTTGCGGTCATTTCAATTACCGAATAATGTCTTGCTTGACTCGTTTCTCCATTTAATTAAAAATAATGAATTATGTTACGCCTGAGCACCGAAAATATAAACCTAAGTTTTCCTTTGCGAAAGTAAGAAAATTACTTACTTAGTAGTGTGACCGCGACCAATAATCAAACCACTGAATTACCTGCAAAGAAAAATAATAGTTTAGCTATAATTTCTGATCCTTTAATTCTTTGTATTAAGCTTATATAATAATTGTTTTAAAGATACTCTATACATTTATTTATTTCATCATCATCATCATCATCATCATCATCAGCCTTTGATAGTCCACTGCTGGATATAGGCCACCCCTAATACACCCCTATCCATTAGGTGATTTTTGGACCGTATCCCACCACGCTGGTCCAATGCGGGTTGGTGGGTGGACCGACTTTTTACATGCCCATCCGACGCATGGATCATCTTACTTTTCAGACAAATGGGTGATCGGCCCAAATTGCCCTAATCAACTAGGAAACAACAATGAAAATTTGTTGAGTCCCCGCAGAATTCGAACCCACGACCTCCGGATTCTAAAGCACACGCCTATACCACTGGGCTACGGAGGATATCTATTTATTAACCTTTATTTAACGGAAAGGTTTTTTTAATTATAATTTATTTTTTGATGTCTAACAACTGCATTTCCTTCTAAATATACATCTCATATTTGACTAAATAGGTAATGAAAATGTAATCTGAAATGTCGCTTAAGCGTATTACTCTTGCACTCTTGACTCTGTTTTCTAAATTATAGGTTTTTATGGCTTCGAAATTTATCGCTTTAAATATTCAATGGATAAGATTGTAGACGAACGAATTTCATCATAATCAGCCCGTGTCAGTCCACTGCTTGACATAGGCCTCCGCTGATGCAAGCTACCGCTTCCGATTCTCGGCTATTCTCATCCAGCGCACCCAAAGGTATTTGTTTAAAAAAATACAGTGATATTATTTAAAGCGATGCTGTATATGTATATTTAATTTATAACAACCCAACAGCTTCATTATGAAATTCAAAATAGGCATTAAAACCAAATATCCACCATAATCAAAAGCAAACAGAATTGAGTAGCTGCACCCGCTGTTGGAACATTTCCATAAATAACGAAATTTCCACAACCGGAAACGTATTACGTCGTACAAGTCTGGATCACTCAAAGATGCCTCGGTTAATCCATCATACTGGATTTCGCATTTCCGTCTGCACCACGGGAAATGCTTGTGCAAATCTTAAGTGCTCTCTATATTTTCGAAAGTTGAATCTTAGCCGGCTTGCAGACTTGCATTAGCCTAACCGACCAGTGAGATCGCTGCTTAGGGTACGTCCCGACTGTCGACGTGCTGTACTTACGATACTTGTAATTTATATTGCATTCTAGGAAGTTGAAGCCTGTAATTTTATGATAATGGTAGAACTTATATTATTATCGCATAATTAGGAATGGTAAAGGTTTAAACCACCTAATGTAAAACTAACGTGTCAAATAATATTATTTTGGTAAGTAGTAAGTAAAGCAATCGTTGAATTTATACTAATAACAATTTTGTCTTTCTGGGGAGCTTAATACATTGTTCGATAAAGGTTTCACGGGTCAAATATTGTCTTTTAAATGAAATTTTATTGGAAAGTTATAAATTTTCATACAAATTTAACCATAAAATTGATAAATTTAAATTACACTTAGGTATAATTCTTACCTGGCTGTAATTTTAACTAAACTTGAAAATCAAATGTAATGGCATCTACTATTAGGAGGTCCGATTTAAATTTCGCTCACAGCCGACTCACATGTCTTCCTCGATGCGGCTTACCACAAAGTTCCGTCACAGCCTATATTCAGTTTATTTGATTCGAACGCCGTATCAAAGTAATGAATCCTTGAAGCCTTTAGGTCTAATACTGGTTATTACAACATTAAATAATATTTATTATCACAAAGGTTTTATTCCCTCCATATAAATCCTGTAAAATGGCAAGATTAACTGGGATCAAATCGAGTATTTGGTAAAGGCAGAGACGGTTGTTTTTAATTGAATCAGAGCTTTGACTACTTCGCGTCAATATTTTCTAGTTGGTTGAGAGATTGACAGTAAAAGAACTGGTGGGCTTCGTGCATAACAAGTAAATGCAAATATCGTGGGACCGTTCATGTCACAAAATTTGATAGGTTCAGACTTTAAGTTTTTTTAGGTTTATTTATCGATGTTAGTCTTAGAAGCTAAGAATCCTAACCAGCTTACTCCGTAGCAATCTGGTCATGGGTACATTGAAAGAGGCTAAAATAATACCTATGGAACATCTGATAAAGTTGAACCATCAAATTTGCATGAACGTCCCCAATTGGCTTTCTTCATTAAGGGTTTTGATGTCTCCACCACTGCAATGGAGTATTGACGAAGTCTGCTTATCATTTAAACACTGATTTTCATTTAGACCAAATCCAAAAGTTATCCAAGATTAATTTGCTTTTAAAACATTATAAATATAATATTGTCTTTAGCTTCACAATTAGCCCACCAGATACACCAGCATACTCCTATACTCCTCAAAAAAAATGGTTTCTTGTGGTAATGCGAAATCGATACAGGACGTGCATTCTTCCGATGGCCGTTTCGGATGCTTTAAGTTTAATGTTAAGCCGTTATCTGTGTTCGGAAGAATTATCTTTATTGGTTTAGATAAAACCGAATATTCTTCTTAATTCTTTTAGTATTTCTTTAATACAACTGTAGAGCTAATCTTACCATAATTGTGTTTCAAAAAACTAATGTTATCGTTAAATCATGCTAATGTGTTGATTTTTAGCTTCTCTTTTAAAAATTTGGCCTACTTTGTATGAACATATAATTAAGATGGATAGATCGTTTAAACATTAAAAACTTATTTTGGTATTCTCATTGAATCATTTAACCATAGTTTTTTTTTGTATTTACATAATGTTATTCGTATTAATCTATATTTTGAATAATCTTAAACAGTTTTTTTAATAAAATTTAATCATAACACCTGTACGTTAAATATTCCAAAGCCCCCCTGTGCGTACATGTAACTTACATAGAAATTAAGCCCGTGACTTGTGAAAGGATTTTGACAAACGAAAGCTGCCACAGAACTCCGCTACCTGAAACGAATTCATATTAGAAGTTTCAGCAAAGTTGTGCGTACCGCGGATGGGCTGCGGAATAAAGTACTGCTTTCTCTTCGTGTATTTATGACCCGCCCTCGAAGCTATTATCATAACGAAATGTGCCCGTATCTTATTTTCAAATGAATTTTTAAAATTGTGATGTGAAATTCTATTAGAACAAATGTTCAAAAATTATTTTTACTTAAACTTATATTTGTGTCTACTCATGCAAAACAATTTTCTCGGAGATATAATGTAGAATATAATAATCAAATTAACATAACGGAAAACTGGCACGAAACAGATATCTGTAACATGTTACACATCATCATCACTGTTAATAGTTATATCGAGTCAAATTAGACTTCGAATACATGTCGACAAAGTCCTACTAAAATCCTAAGCATCCTGATTGTTCGACAATTGTTCAGACAAACACCTCGCGAAATTTGAGATAAATTAATTAGAAAATTTAGGACTTTGTCTAAATTCTCCATATCGTTTTAGGTCGTGTACAACCTACATAAGCATTTACAAAAGCAATGTACAAAACTTTCTTAGTTTTCATTTAATCCATTTAATTTGAATTAGGGACAGACCATGAATCACTCGATATTATTGTTAATCGCTCTTAAATATCTTAAAAGGTACATCTATAATAATAGATTAACTAATTTTAAGTCGTATATAAGAAAGAGTCATAATATCTTACTACACTTTGGGTGACGATTCTTTATATTAAATACTTTTCCATTCATTTGGGAGTAAGCTTCCGTGAAATATTAAAAAAAAACACCTTTAGAAGTTACATCAACCTGATAAAAACGATAGTTACTAATGAATCGATGCAATAAACTTGACTAGCAAGTTAAAAAACTGGATTTCACGAAACCGACTTGTTATTGACCATGTTGAATACGAACGAATTCATAGATTGATATTAATTGATTGAATGCTAATTGAATGTGCAACGTGCATTGAGGGATTTTTACTCCAGATAATAAAATTGAAATGAAAATGGACGTGTATGGTCATTTTATTGTGGAACAATCGGATTAAGTTGTTGATTGGCTGCAGAGCGTTGAGCCTACTTTACATATTTTTTGTTCCGTTTCACAAAAGATATTTGAGTAATGTAATGTTTCGTGAATTCGACAACGTTTTTAGATAACAGTTATTTATTTTGCAGTATAGTTTAGGATTATTCAAACTTCCTCACTATGAACAATTGTTGTATTAACTATCCTTTTCATTCGTCATACTTTTCACATTCACATTGAGATTTCTTAAAACTTTGTTGTGGATTCTTGGGCGTCGACAACGTTATCTCTTTAGGTTTTTTAATTAATAAAATTAAAACGATAAGTTCTTTTAGTTAAAGTATCTTATTAACTACGAAGAATTTTAAATATGGTAAAGTAATTTGTGAATTTTAAAATTAATAACTTATAAAAGGACTTTTTACAGATTTTATGGCTATTTATTTTAAATGTTTGCTTTACACATCCGTGACCACGGCCGCTCGAAAGTGTTTTAAACGTCGGGAATTTAAATATATGAAAATAACACTGATAAAATCCTAAAAGTCCTTTATTTAATTAAGTGTAGATCGTTGCATAAAAAAGAATTAATTACTATACATCAATTTTATTTATATATTATTATCGGTAATTCTATTTAAAATTTTAGCTATAAGCATTTAAATCATTTTCGGTGAATAAATGACATCCTTCAAAGTTCCTTCATAAATTATTTAGTGCTGTTGTATATACACTTATATGTTATTACCGATGCACTATTGAATACATATTTCGTATCATTTAATCGAATTTAAATGTGCCTCGACTCGTTGTTACACATAGAAGTCATTAGACACGTTCCCAATTTCCTATCGGGATAGGTAACTTTCGCGATATTAGGGATCCGTGAAGTATTTCAATTAAACGGGCACAGAGGCGCCCTCTGTCGCGGGAATCCACACTAATGATGCCTTCGCTGAATATCGCTCACTTCAGGCATTTCGCGCACCTATTAAGGTGAATAACTTGTTTTGGTTGCTCTTATCGCTTTCAAATAGGCTAAGCTAACTTCAAAGTCAATTCGAAATCAGTACTTTAGTGCAATATCAGTGCAGTTCTTAATACGTAATATGTAATACGCTTTAGTTATCTTGATGCGTATGTTAATATGTAATTTTAAATATGATTTTGACCCTCTCTTTTTTACAACAAAATATTTTTTTATATCTTTTTTAATTGAATATATATTAAGTGTCTTATAGTCGGATTTTCTTTTAAAGCGCAGTATTTTAGTATTTTTAAACATTTTTTTACTATAATATCTATTTTTATACGTAAAATCTTAACTTGGCGAAAACAGCCAAGTGTTAATATTATATAAATTAATAGTGTGTTATTTCATCATCAGCCTGTGATAGTCCACTGCTGGACATAGGCCTCCCCTAATACACCTCCATCCATTAGGGGATTTTGGACCGTATCCCACCACGCTGGTCCAATGCGGGTTGGTGGGTGGACCGACTTTTTACATGGCCATCCGACGCATGTGTATTATATAAAGTTGTATTAAGAGAGAAATTATGATGCGATGAATGATTTGTTTGGGTTTTGGTCGAGTGATCACTACGTACGTGCGTCACTACATATATACGTGAAAAAGTTCTATAATCTGATATAAACCTAAGTCCTGACCAACCAACCAACTTTCTCACTATGACCTTTACAGGAACAAGTACAAACAACTAAACAAAAAGATTCAGATACATAAAGCAATTTGCTTTGTTTGATTTACATCGAACATTTATAAGAAATGCAAAGTTATTTTACATCAAACAAGAACTTGGAAGTAAAAGCTTATTTTAAGACTCGAGCTGATACTCGCTTGATAGCGTCACTCGGGACAAATACGGGGAAAAAGGGAAAAAGAAATATTCCCTACTGTCTGGAGAAATGTTCCCAGATATAGAATATAATGACGTCGTTTTGGAGGATGTAATAAGCTTTATTTCTGTCATTTCGCTGTCACATAACGTTTTCTTCGAAGTATCGGTATTAATTACAGTATTGTCAATGAACGCCAATTGGTACGTAAATAGAATAGGACAATATTTTCTGATTAATTATCGAGAGTAAAAGTAACACAGCAATGATAATATGGTTGCTTAAATTGCGTATGTTTTTATAGTGGCATCGCTAAAACCCCTCTGTATTTCACTTAATATTTATTAAGTTGTTTATGTTGGACTATCAACATAACACACAGCTTTATATGTCAGTTCACATCACTAATAAAAATTATATTAGTTCAACTTTCTTACCGATTATAGGTAATCAGATGCATGGGTAAATATAATGACAACAATTCAAAAACTAAATGACCTCAATATAGAAAACAATTTAAGATTTACAGGCAAAAGTATTGTAAGTGACTAATGATTAAAATTTAACTGATTCAGATATTTCTATAACAGGCACGTAAACAGTTTTTAATTTGGATTTAAAGTTTACGAAACTGTCACAGTAAATAACAAAACATGGTACTTTTTTAAATTGCGATATCAAAAATTTCCTACCTCAAGTACCTTCTGTAAGTGTAGCCTTCACTTTTAGCACAAAAAAATGTTAGTCACCTAGTTCCTGGGAACGGTAGCCTCCCGCGAACTCTATTTTAGATGAAGTTTGCCATAAACAAGAGCCTGAAAGCATAAGTTCATAGTTAACAATAAACTCCATTGTTAAGGCTTGGGCATAATATTCTTTATTGTTTAACCAAATTAGGCTAGGAGTTAATGGTAACAAAGTAACCCATACCAAAGAAGTGGCATCATATATTTTCTGTTATTAATTATGAACTGTCGCTAACTTGTCTATATCTGGGTGACAGATGACAACGCTATACTTTCGAAGCCGGTATCAATGTGCTACTATGATCATCACATTCCAAGAATGATTAGGCTGTACTATAATCGGATAAAACCTCTTCAATACGATGACTACGATTTCTTTAAACCAGAACCATACATAATTCTTTGACAAAATGATTGAGAACCACGACAGCTGAGAATACATAGTATTTGAGAATCAAACCAATACTATATTGAAGGGAACCGACTTTTGAAATCTTAGCACTGGGAATGTCTGCTATTGCACAATCTGTCACAATGACGGCTCGGTCGTTTCTCCTGGCACTGCGTCTAGATTATTCGATATACATCACTGTAATCCAAACATGAAGCCTCCCGCTCGGATGGGGTACTGAAAAATATTGCGCAAGATTGTATACTTTACTAGATAAAATATTTAAATATCAAGTAAACCGATTGCTCTGATGTCAATCTGCGTGTGTTGTACTGCTTTTAAATTTGCCCTAGTAAATCGTCTTTAGTGTTTTATAGCGGTAAGATAGGCCTGAAGGAATTTTGCATCAAGCGCAGGGAACAAATAGGTCATAGTTTGAAATATTATTCATTCTGATTGCTAATAGGCATTAAGGCCGATAATTCTATTGCGTAACGAACTAACAGTAAGTTATATGCATTAGATGGGCATGAAAGAACCAGTCTCAGTTGTCATAGCTACTTTTGGAATCTAATTAATGTAGCTGAAAATTGTTAATTATAAATTCAATCTAGAAGCCTATTCAATGAAAGCTTGGATAAAAAGCTAAAACGGAGAGAAAATGTGTAGTTATAGAATGTCCAACGTTTAACTTACCTTACCTTGACATGTTAATTTTCAAAACATTTAATCGAATTACTATAATTGTATTTTGTAAGAACCTAAAGTCGTGGGTCATCCTAGAAATCGAGACGTTCACACTTTGAATACTGTATAATTTCATAACCTATTGTCTTGACGTGTTATGTTACGAATTCTGTTAATTAAGTTGAATACTATAAAGTTGAAAATTATAAATAAATTGTATTAAGTATCGAACAGGCTGTTTTATTAATAATGTCCTCCTAGACGATTCCGACTACGGCGGCCGATCTGTATTAGAGATCAGTCAATTGCGCAGTAGATAATAAAGTGCACATACGTAGGCTAAAACACAGGTGCACTCCCTATTGCTTCACTATCAAATTCCTGCGTTGTTCTTAATAACAACAATGTAAAGTTGTTGAGTCCCCGCAGGATTTGAATCCGCGACCTCCGGTTTCTAAAGCGCAAGCCCATACCACAATTGTGATCACCACCATAATTGTCAGCTGTTTAAATATCGACCTAGTTTAAAAATAACACAAAAAAACTTAACTTAAATTTAGGACTTGTAAGTTACGTTTCGAGGGACATAACTTAAACCTCCACAAACAAATGTTGGTTCACACAGTGGAAAATAATCCTAACTTCTTTCGCTAAGTAAAGATCAAAACGATTGACTCACAAAGGCCCAGAGGGAATGGAAAGGTCAAATTCAGTTGACATTTGTAAGATACCTTTCAGACTTTACAAAAGTAAAGTGCCTATAGTAATAATGCCAATATTCAAGTGAAGTTGCTGGATTATTTATTATTTTATTTTAGTACATCTCATATTTCTTGAGGGAAAATGTATCCATTATAATTGTCATTTATCTACCGGTCTTTTTCAATGCTTATGTTAGGGACCATTTTGTTGTGTTATAAATAACGCATATTTTTATTAGCAAGTAGTTTTGATCGATTGATAAGTTGTTTTTATGAAATGAAAAACATAGTTACAGCAATAGGAATTGCTTAATACAGGGTGCTAAAATCAAAACTAACTTTTCCCAATCAAGGTACAATTTCAATACGACAAATTTATTATGAATACATGCGACAACAGTCAAATAGAAACGTTCAAGTGAGATAAATAAAACTAAATAAGCTTTGTAAATTAAATTCAACAGACCTTTAAAGACTTTATTATGCTTAAAACATTAATTTAGAATAATAACGTAAACTTTATTACTAATAAGTTAAGACTATACATTAAAGTCATGAACATATGTTTTCATACCATAGTATATCTACTTCATAACTTCCATAGTTATTTCAATAAAGAAAAAGTATTATATTTCACGTGCTCGCACTTCAGCCTTCACCGGGAAACTGCGAAGAAATACAAACTGAAAATAATTCAGTTAAATTCTATACGTTCGAGATGGCTTGTAACTTAATCATAACTTTGCCGGCCGTGGCAATAAGTTCGCTCTTTTATTGTATTAACAGTAGGTGGGATATCCTATTACTTTAAGTTGTAATATGTTATATTTATATCGGGTCGAAAAGATGTTTCTATAACGAGACATTTATATTACATTGTTGTCTATATTATTATCAAATATCTGAAAAATTGTACTTTTGTCCGTGTCGAATAAGCCTAATAACTGCCAGATCGATTTTAAATATTCTTTATTTATTACCGAGCTTTCATTTCAATGTGTAATTTTAGCCAACTTTTTTAATCGGAAAAAAAGAAAAATCTTTACGAATCTCTATTAAATTGATCTCCGTGTGTTTTAAATTAATTTTTCATCTCATTGGGATATATTTACTTATGTTAAAATTTTAAGTATTTGCCCACTGTGTCACGGCAGTAATAGTATAAGAGTTCTTCTCTACCGTGTTATTCTCGTAAAGAGGTGCTTACTACCAGGTTTTATGTCAAAAAGCCTCTAGAAATTAACTTTACTCCAAGAGTGAATAAAATTTCAACATAATAGACGATACACTGACTTTCTGTAAACACAGTAATAGTTATGCTAAACCAACCTGAATTTTCAAATTTAACGCAGTAAAAAACAAGATCGACTATAACTAGCCATGAAGTCTTACGAGACGACAATACATGCATATTAATCTGCAAGTTTGGAAATTTAAACTTCCGTTTTGTAACGCGGTTTTTTCAGGATATGGAGCCAGGTAACTTATAGATTTCATATAAAAGCAGCGTTTATTTTTACAGAATAAATATATTTATTCTGTTTAAAAAAATAATACTAGTCAAAATAACTTAAATAATAAAAAATATATCAAGCCTAACGTTAGTTTTTTATAATTTATTATATGTTTCATTGTCAACCTTAACTATAATTATGGCTGTTTAATGTTATAAAACAGTTAAAATTATACTTGTCAGAATAAACTGTTTTCTTATGTATCAAATCATCAAAGTAAATATAAAAACTACAAAGCCAACATATGTACTTTTGTAGCAATGTTGAAAATTAAGAAAATAGAAAGATACATCAATTTTTACATAAAAAAAACTTTGACGGTTATTCCAAACACATTGCGATACAGACATATCAACATCTAAGTCTGCCCGTGATCACAGATGCTAAAAAAAGGCCGGAGCATATATAACTCGTAAAATCTGTAAAAAGTCGATTTGATATGTATAATAATCGCGTAAATAAAATATATAATTATTGTTTAACAATTTATTACTGTATGCGCGTAAGAAACAGAAAGTATTATAAAGGAAATGTAAGACAAATCTATTACACACGGTTTTCTGCATCATCATCATCATCATCAGCCTGTGATAGTCCACTGCTGGACATAGGCCTCCCCTAATACACCCCTTTCCATTAGGGGGGTTTTGGACCGTATCCCACCACGCTGGTCCAATGCGGGTTGGTGGGTGGACCGACTTTTTACATGCCCATCCGACGCATGGATCATCTTACTTTTCAGACAATTGTGTGGTCGGCCCAAATAGCAACCAACTAGGAAACAACTATGAAAATTTGTTGACTCCTGCAGGATTCGAACCCACGACCACCGGTTTTACAGGCAACGCCTATACCACTAGCTACGAGGCGTTTTCTGCATTTCAATTGTATTCAATAACCCACAAAAACACTCCAGAGGCGCGGTCGATTTATGTTACCGAAGATTGCGATTAACCCGCCAGATATCGGAATTATTTGCGAGGGTGTTATTGAAAACGTATTGGGGCCAGTGGATGTTCAGGGTATACATTTGTGTAGACAGGAGCTCAGTCTTACGTTACAGAAGTTCTTCAAGCTTCTTTTGGTCGCAGTTCTAAATTTCTAATTCGAATATCTTTATTCATCACTAGTTGTCCGTTCACGGCTTCGCTTGTATTTTTTTATCTATTTTTGGAACGAACATTCCTAGGGTATAGCGATGCCTATGTTACTCGTAAGCTTTTTAGTAGTAAAAAAACATAATACTAATCGGTTTAGCAATTTTGAAGCCGATTCAAACAAAGAAAAAAACTAATATTTTCATTATTTTAATATTAGTATAGATAGAAGGGTTACATTTCACATTGACGGTGAACTAAAATGCAAAGAAGTTTTCTTGTCATGCAATACGTAAGTAAAATAAAAGCATTTTTAGATCATCCCTATCCGTCCTTCACGGTACCCGAGTTCCTATCACTTGATTGTCGCTCAACCACCAACAATTGATGTATTAAAACGTTAGGCGAACGACTTCACTTGTCGACGTCGCCAGACATTAATTCCTTTTTCTCTTTGGCATATTTATAGTAAAAAGCATTTGAAAACGGAACCTAATTAGTTTTATCGTAAAAAACTACGAAAAAAGAACCCCAATTGTATAGCGATATCTTTAAGAATACTAACCCGCAATGGACCAACGGTCTAAAAACCCCCTAATAAAGAAGGCGTGCATTAGGCCTATGTCCAGCAGTGGACTAACACAGGCTGATGATGATGAACTGTAAGAAAATGTTATTTAGATAACTAAGACGTTTAACGGTTATTGAAACATCACAAAATTTCCTCACAAAATGTTCATCCCTTAATATTTTATATATCAAAGCCTCGTAATATCCCAACCCTAGCGTGGAAAGCACAGAATGTGTCGTTAGCGTTCCCCTCGAGTACTGCAAATGTTACTTAAATACGGGAGAGTTATGATTTATCGCTGGGAGAGGCGAAAATTTCACTTTGAACCGATATATTCTTGTATTTTATCACTTGACCGTACGATACAAGATTCATTTTATAATAAAGTTTACTGTTTATGTGATAAACTATTAATTTGAGAGGTGTTTAATTATTTATTGTAGTTATTATATGTATCTTAAATAAACAAGGTAAAAATAAGCCTAGCAAGAAACTAAGAACAAAAATTATATGATTTACATAATTATTTACTCTTGCAAATTAAATTACAATATACTTTTTAGTTAGAGAAACTTCTTTTCTCTAGAAATGTGGAATATTATATGTCACTAAATAATTTATAGTAATGAACATTTTTTAATTTTTAATCTACATCGATTACAAAGTCATAGATTATTGAAAAATGTTTACACCTACTATAAAAATGTTCGGCATTATTGTTTATCGTACAACAGCATTTTCTTTTAGGCAACACATGTTAGATAGACGGCGGACCCGACTGCAAAATGAATATACGTATTTCGTTGCTTACTTGAAATAGTGTACCATAAAGTCATGAGATCAAAGGCTAAAAGCAAAATAATAGGAGACGTTAGGAAAGATTATAAAATTGAGCCAAACTACAGTTCTACATTTTAATCGTGATCTTAAAGTGAAGTAATTCAGATGTTTATTAAACATAAATAAATCTTGAACGTCATATTTTTTTATCATTAATTTTTTCGCGACTTATCCAAAAACAAATAAACACGAAATGCTGTCAACAACATCAACGTTGCTTTAATATTATATACATATAAAAGGTACAAACTAACTGTCAGATATCATTGCTTCAGTAAATCTTGTCACAGAATATTTCGCCCCTAGAGTTTTCTAGGTCTTTCGCGTCGCAAGTTTATCCCGCGAATAAAGACCCAGTCAATTTAGTACTTTCTAGCTGAAATTGCTCCAATATATCTGTTGTGCCCTTGAACTCTGAGACATGTGAAGATAGGTTGATATATTTTCCTTTTATCCTGTGACAGTCAAGTAATATAACGATTCACTTATCTTCTTTATTAGTTTATTGAAGTTATTTTTATAGTAAAAAGATATACAATGATAAAATAGTTATTTATATTATAGTTCAATAACAATTGTAAATAACTATTTTATCATTGTTATTCAACGGTTCTTATGTTTTTATGACAATTTCAAATACGAGCCGCTTCCGTGGTCTAGTGTTAAAACATTTGCTTTATAAACCAGAGGTAGTGGCTTCGAATCCAGCGGGGAAACAACCTTGTGTTATCGTTGTTCTCTGCTTGGTTTGGACAATTTCAGCTGATCACCCATTTGTCTGAATAGTAAAATGATTCATGCGTCGAATGGGCATGTAAAAAGTCGGTCCACCCATCAACTCGCTTGGACCAGCGTGGTTGGATGCTGTCCAAATACCCTCATAGCAGAGAAGGCGTGCATTGGAGGCCTATGTCCAGCAGTGGACTAACACAGGGCACAGATGATAATATTACAAGAGTTTATTTGCTTACCAAAAAAATTTCGTTTTTATTAACATGCATGAAGATTATTTCCTACATTATATAAGGCTTGTATTTGTTTAGTTTGTCGTTCACATTATAATATACCTTTCTTGGGTTTATTCTAGTATTTTAGTATATAGTATACCTGAAAATTCATAATTAACGTTCGGGCGCTAGTGTAAATTTGATTTGACGCGAAAATTTAAGTTTTGGACCAGGTGGCGTTAATTAAAGCACTAATTCATAGTTTAACCGTTGTCAAGTGCTAGGGTTAGTTATGACCTATAAACCTTAATCAAGTTTAGTGCATTTTAATTATATTTATCAGTCGGTTTACTTATATAATTAGAGTTTTTGTTTAAAATTTGTTTATAATATTAAAAGGTAGATACACAACACATTGGGGATTCAATGACTTATACATATCAAACACATATCAAACTACTGACCCTAGGACAGTTCTGATAAGACAGAGCAAAGACAATGTATTATATTAGCTATGTACTGTTACATTAACTCTTTTTAGGCTTTTTATTCAAGCATTACATTAGTAAAGTAGCTGTCATTTGTCTTTTATAAATTGTCCATGGTAGTTTTTTAAAAGATCAGAACTACTTTACTACTCCCGGCATAGTGGTTAGTGACCTTGACTGTTACGCCAGAGGGTGTGGGTTCGATTCCCACCACAGGAAAAATGTTGAGTGATGAATATAGTGTTTTTCTCGTATCTGGGTGTTTGTTTCTATATAATATGCGTTTATTTACAAAAGAAAATTAAATCTTTGTATTTATCAGTCATCTAGTTTTCAATGAACAAGCTTTGCTTAGCTTGGGACTAGGTGTTGTTTTGTTAATCGTCGGGAAAAACAATTATTATTTTAACTTACATGTACATTAAGCGCATGCCTTGTCAAGAGCATGCCTAGTTGCCTAAATTTTCATGAAAGAACAACGGAAATTTACTATCACCATCACCCTACGACTTACGAGGAGATCGTCGTCATGATTGGTCAAATAAAATGTTGTCCAGTCGAATACAACTACGGCGGCCGATCTATATTAGAGATCAGACAACTACGCAGGAGATAATATAGTGCACAAGTTTACGTGCAAACGCAGGCGCAATCTCTGTTCCTTTATACTCTCAAAGCCCGATGGGACGGATAACCGACACGACCGGAGAGAGTATGCCGTAGGACCGATTTTTACAAGCCCATCATAACTAATTGTGAAGCAGCGTTGTACGTATTGTTATAAGTCGACCCTCAATCGATGATTGTCGTCTCGGTGACAATTTATCAATACAAAAGTTTCATGTAAGACTCCACTTTGTTTACATCAATGTATTATTTTGGTTTTCTATAGTAGAGAGATTTAAAGAAACATTTTCTTAACAATTTAAACAAAAGATATAGCAAGATAAGAGTTGCTTGTATTGTACAAGTATCTAGTTTACAAGTCGTGTTGTTCAAAAGTTGCGACTTGCACATTTCCTAACTTCGAAGGAACATGGAAACGCCTGAGGCTCGAGCTGGTTTTTCCACTTCAGGTTATGTTTAACTTTGAGGAAAGGAATTTAATTCCTTACTCCTTACAAAATTAAATAAGAGAGTGTGTTATAGATAATATAGAAATGACTTACTGTTTTGAAATAGTTAACATTATGATTATTGCAACGCATATTTTTAGGCCGGTTGCAATATTAAGATAAATAATTCTGTAAATTCTCTGATATCTCAGTAAATTTGTGTTTTTATGCATGGTCTTGACAGACCGGTGTGACTTTCGTATGTCCACAATGCCCATTGACGCATGGATCGTCTTACTTTTCAGGCTATTGGGCAATAGGTACCAGTCGGATGAATGTCTCAACAAGAATACTACGACAACACAAGTTGCTTTCTCCACTCAAACGTCGTCCTTCAGTTTATAAAGCAACAATTATTTATTAGTAAGGAATCATTTCAAATTCGGGATACGGTCCAAACAATGGAAAGGGTGTATTAGTGAAGGCCTATGTCCCGCAGTGGACTATCAAAGGCTGATGATGCATGCAATCATTTCAAATTAAAAATTGAGAATAATATTAAAACAATTCAATGATACATCAATAAAACTGCACAGTAAACATGAATTGCATAACGAGAAGCAATTCAATATACGCAAAGTGGATAAACAACACAAAGTGACTAGATGGAGACAGTAATCGTGCACAATAAAAATAAGCGGAAGCAGAAATAGGAAGCGGATACTTTGACAAATGCACAGTGAATTGGCACGGAAGCGTTCCCGATAGCTTAATGTGAAAAATTGCCGCGCACCTGTACAATTGTTATACGTAGGGTAGTTCTAGATTCAAAACAAATGTATCGAGAGTTCACTTGGTAGAGCGAAATGTACGAATTGACGGTTGGCTGCGCGATCTTTGGAGATGTTTGCGAAGTTTCCTCGAAGCTTTTCATGAAAAAGCTTAGCCGGTGTTTTGTGGTATATAGCAGAAATATTTTTGACTTTATCCAACATTCTAATGTTCTCTATTCATTTACTAATACAAAGTAACTAGTGTCGTATTCGATTTTAAGGAAATGTTGACTTGAAGTCAGACACAGGTTTGGATCAAATAACTGGCTTATCATAAGCATTAATTTACGTATTTAAAATATGTACACGTATAGATTAGTTTCAAATTATCAATTGTATTAAAATTAATTGTTTTAATATACTGTATATCCCTTGAAAGATTTATTTGTTATTCGCACTCAAGAAGACCTAGTTTTTGTTTGTTCTTCTTCTTCTTTCAATAAGAATGGCTCCACCAAGTGTAGCTCGATGATTCTGCTAATGTCAATGTTAGGAAAAACAGGTAGTATATTTGAAATATGATCAGTTGTAGCAATACTTGAACGGCAGGAAGAGCTAAATTCATTTCATCGCCTGAGTGACCTATGACAAAAACAAAACATAAAGTTAGTAAATATATTTTTGTTTGTTCGTAGTATATGACTTGCAATATATTGCTTAGAAATCAGTTTTATTCTCATGACCTACCCAAAAAGGTTAATAAACATTGGTCAGTCTAATAAGTCTGTTCAGTTTATTTATAGACGGTTATTCCAAAAACCGTAAAAAGATTTAGAGACCATTAAAATTTTTCCCCAGCGAATTTTATACACAAACTATGTATCTAAATATTTCGCAGAATATTTCGTCGCAACTTATGCCTTTTGGCGCAATCCTGTTTTATACACCTATCGTGTCGCGTTATAAATTACATAAATGACCTTAAACAACATTGTTACCCGTTCGTGTATTACCTGAGAGTTTCCAGGAATTTTTACGGTACTACACACCCGTTCATAATGAAGTTTCAGATAGAGTGCGCGATGAATGGGTGTAATTTAGGCGCTGCCGCCTCCGCTAGAAGTTAATTTATAGTGCATTTAGATGATAACGTTGGAATATAGCTACAAAAAATAGATAATAACTCCAGTGCATGCCTAAATTACTACGATACTCTGTTTAAAGTATTGTTATTAAGGTGTAGTGAAATAATTAAGTTAACTTTATATTTGGCTCATTAGTTATGGGGTAGGACACATGCTTATTTTACTATTCCAATTAGTTCTTTATTTAGCCACAGCACAATGTTTATAAAAGGTTTTTACATCGATAATTGTACACTATGGACCCTAATTGGGCGCACTAAAACTAAATTCTATTCTTGTTTATTTACATTAAACCACGACTACTTAATTAATTTCTCTTCTCATATATATTTTTTAAATAATAACATATGATTCCAGTTCCTCAAATTATACACTAGAAATCTAATCGACAATTTTGCACGTAAAAACTAAATATTTATAGAACTATAAATACAATTAACAATAATCTATAGGATATACTATTCTGATTCTATAATTTTTCAAGGAGATTTTAGTGCTTCCATCTTATCATAATCTCTAGAGGGATATGTACAATTACAGTTAAAAAGGTCACTATAAGTAGCAGAATGTTCCAGATATTACAGCAGCCGAGGAATATAGTATTGTCAATAAAATTAGTTAACAGTAAGTTAAGACACACAGTAATGTCTCGGTTCGTTAGTGAAATTTAATAACGTACCTAGCGAAATTAAACAATGCGCTAACATCAGAAGCAAGTTGAATAAGCGAAATTTTACACCGAGCTGAATAATAAATCAGTTGAGTCCCAGTTGATATTTTAATGGAACCAAATGTTTGTGCCAACGGAAACTTTTCATTTAATCACTACGCATTAAGCTACTGAAAGCTTTATTAAACACTTTCACTAGAAGCATAAACATTTAACTTGCGTCAACGTTAAACGACGAGGTTCAAAACATTTTTTATGCGTTTTAATGAGTTTTTTTTAATCGTTTCATTAAAGATAGCTAATGATATTCAGTCTGTCGTCAAAACATCAGATACAGCTTTGCGAAAAGCGTTCGAAATGTCGCGTTAATTATTATATACAAATCTGTTCAAACGTTGTTTAGTTCGTTTATTATTTATCCTACTAGTCCTAAAATTAAAAACCAACAACAAAATATAAAATAATTTAATAAAACTGCAATATACTCTAAAAACACATTCTAGATCCAGTTTAATTAAATGTGCTAATTGGTTGTTAACGGTACTAAACGAAGCATAAAAGCTTAGATATGATGGAATCGATTAAAAAAATATACAATACATATTAGACACTATTAAGTAACCATTTTAATTCACCCGTTGAAGATATCTCGAATAATTATAATGAGCTTAATCTAAAACAACATAAAAGTCGAAACAATACCTGAAAATACTTTAAGAGAAAATATATGTCTTTACTCCAGCAGAAGCTTTCTATTGATTATAAAAATGAGTCCCACAAAGCACCTCAAGAGTAACAGGTGCTTTGCGGGAAAATTTAATTTCACTCACACAAAATCCCGGTAATAACATTTAATTTTCTTTCATTGTGGTCGTTAGATTAATAACATGTTTCTGACATGTTGTAATTTTTACCTGCTAGTGTTTAAATGAAACGTATTTAATTTTCAAGTAGTCTTTTTCTTTTGAGCACTTTATCTAGTTATTCTATGGCATAGTTACATTGGTTCTTGGAACCTGAATAAAAGTTATAGCTTGAGACACGTTATTATTTCTGTCGCCTTCCTCTTTCACAGTCATATGTGATCCTAATCTAATGGTATACTTCTAAAAATAGTGTTTACCTTTTACTTCATCTTCATATTCACCGTACATTTTTTCTAATCTAAATTATAAGTCAACTTTCCGTTTCACCATTGAATGCGTAGCCGATATATTTCTATATTTTCGTAATTAACTTACTTCTGACACAGTTCAGACCGCGCAATAATGATAAGCATTCTTCATTCTTCTTTGTCGTAAAAGATATCTAGAACTTTTATTTGCTAGAAAATTAATACATTACAAACAAGTAAGTTTCCATTCCTGAGAAATACAGCGAGTCATAAATCGATTCACTGCTCTAACATCAACAGGATTACGTTTTGTTTATCGACACTGGCAACGATACCCTTTAAACCGGAACGCTGCTTGGTGACAGAACGTTGAAACATCATCGAAAGTTGTCAACGAAGGAGTCTTGTACAGTGATTTTTATCATGAATGTTTTAGTGTTGTCTAGACAGTTTAACTTTTGTAATAACTGAAGGAAATTAAAACTTAAAGTAACTTACGTGTAACAAGAACGCTTAAAATACTTCAGAACACCATATTTGATTACCAATTAGCACTATACTTCCCAAATTATTATAAGTTTAATAACGATAACATCCTATTATATCAGTATTTTATTATGATATAAGTCCTATCACATACCTTTAACGGTGAAAATTCTCCCATCTCTTATAAACTTTAGTGTATTCTTAAAGTATTTAAGGCGAAGTCAAAATTAAACTTTAACATACACTTAACATAACAACGATACCAACTAATCGAGTAAATTGAACAAGTAATCAAATGTAACAACTTATTAAACATTTTATACACATGAATTTTATTTAACAACCAAAGATTTCAGGCGGAGCGGGATCCAATTATTATCTAATGATCGTGCATTGGGGAAATTTCGAGAAACGTCGTGATACCAACTCCCGGTTGGAAATCAATTACCCCCATACAAGGCGGAAGCGCAGCCCGTATTTGGCGTTGCATACTAATTATAACGTTTCAATATGGATATGTTGCCACTGGATGCGGCTTCGCGATAAAGTAAGACAGACAATGAAGTGAGGCAGATTGATGACTAATACTAATAATAACTAATATGAAAAATATAAATTTATAAGTATAAACGACCCACTTGGCGTAATTGTTAGTGACCCTGTTTCGTTTTCTTTTGTGTATTTTTCCGTGCCGGGTTCAATTCCCACTACGGGAAAAGTATTGTGTTATGTACATAGTGTATTTCTCGTGCTTGGGTGTTTGTATCTATATTATATGTATTTATTTAGAAAAAAAAGTAAGTCTATGTATTTATCAGTCATCTGGTTTCCATAGTATACGCTTTGTATAATAATTCGGAAATATTATATATTACTAGCGACCCGCCCCTGCTTGGCACGGGAGCTGTGGTGATTGAAAATATACCTACAATATTAAGCATGTGTTACATATAAACCTTCCTCTTCAATCACTCTATCTATTAAAAAAAGACCGCATCGAAGTCCGTTGCGTACTTTGAAAGATTTTAGCATACATAGGCATATAGGGCCAGAGATGTTTAACACTCTTTGTCACAAAAGTATTATTTAGTAAGAGCATTGCATTTTATAATTATTTCGTACAGCCTAAAAAGCGTTATTAATTTAATAACATTTGAATATTAACAACACTGTTGTTAATAAATTTAAGGATATTGTTGTTAATGGCATTATGACCAATCATTGCTTAGACATATCATAATATATTAAAGTCAGAAGTTAGATATTCTTTTTTTGAAACAATCTGTCATAGAAATATATTATAGTGTAGAGCTGTCAAATAAAACCCTCAGAAACAGTGCTGATGACTAATTTGACTAATTACTCCTTTAAGTTTAGGAGACCGGTTTTTCATAACGCAGAAGACAAACCTTACTTGAAGGTCCACCGTCGTTGTATGTTAACACCAAAGAAGCTTTTAAAAACAAATGCCTTGTCATTCTATTAATGTTTAATGGTTTATGTCCATCTTCTAAGAGGTACTATAGAGTATCTATAAAAAGCTGTTGTTCAGATATAACTTGGCTAGAATTCTCCTGAAGCGTCCTAAATTACAACCTAGTCAAGACCTATCTAGAGTCAACGTGTATCAGTTTCAAGTAATACTGCGCAGGGCAAGCTGCAAGTTGAATATTAGTAATATTAGCCAGTGCGATATTATGTGGGAAATATTAATTTTAAGCAAGTCCCCGGGCGGGCGCATCGTGTGCCGGGAACAGGGGAAAAATTAAGGCAATTTTCCAGGTCGCCTCGGGAAATGATTTATTCGAGCATTTCGTGTGTTATAACGGATTCCGTTTTGCACCTCTATTTTCGTGTTTGTTATGATTATTTATTATAATAGTACTTAGTGTTTACGTAAAAAATACTAATTATGAATTATGTTAGGTTTGATAACTCTAAATTATTTTCATTTTATTCGGGCCGATCCGATTCGAAAAACTTTAAGTTTAATTAATCAAATATAATGTTATAATTTAATTTATGTATTTTCGGTTGATAAATTTGTTATTTTCTGCTTCTTAGAGTTTCTCTATTAGTTAAAATTATTCTATGAAAGTAGCGTGAAAACATCAGCATTTTATGATTTACTAGTGACCCGCCCCTGCTTCGCACGGGAGCTATGCTGATAGAAAATACACCTAAAATATTAAGAATGTGTTATACATATAAACCTTCCTCTTCAATCCCTTTATCTATAAAAAAAACCGCATTGGAATCCATTTTATAGGGATATAGGGACAGAAAAAGTGACTTTGTTTTATATTATGTAGCGATAAAGAAAGCATAAACCAGAATTAATGTCTAAATAACTCGTAGTCGATATTCTGACTTGTGGCGTCTATAGATAATTAAATATTTTTAAGCGTATATAACATCAAACTATTTAATTATAAATAATATCAAAATAATTATTACATCCGAACGGATACGATGAAGTGTTTCACATTCTTTGAGAGCATTTCAGCTCGAGGAATTGGAAGCGTTATATTTCAAAGGAACTAGCGTACATTACAGTAGGAATTAGAATTCATATTATTTGATAGCTTTATTAAAATGCTGGACCGAAAATGTTATTGACTCGAAGATTCATAATTCAGAAAAAGTTTTGGACAATATCACATATACTAGCGATCGCCTGCTCGACATGGAGCTATGCTGATAGAATACACTAAAATATTAGACATATTATTTGATACATAAAATGTGGTGACCAAATGTTATTGACTCGAAGATTCATAATTCAGAAAAATGTTTATGGACATATATACACATAATAACTAGCGACTCGCCCCTGCTTCGCACGGGAGCTATGCTGATAGAAAATACAACTAAAATATTAAGACATATATACACATAATAACTAGCGACTCGCCCCTGCTTCGCACGGGAGCTATGCTTAGAGAAAATATACCTACAATACTTGTGATACATAAAAACCTTTCTCTTCAATCACTCTGTATATTAAAAAATCCGCATCGAAATCCGTTGCATAGTTTGAAAGATTTGAGCACTCATAGGGACAGAGAAAGCGACTTTGTTTTATACTATGTAGTGAAGGTCACTAAGCTCCGTAGATAAATATACGTAAACTCGTTAAAATTGGATTGTAATATATAATATTTGAATAACTAATAGGATTATGAATTATTTTTATGCAAGTATTTCAAAAGCCAATTCATATCGAACTGTTCGGATTTATTCGAATAAATTTTAGCTGCTTTATGATACGAGTCTTTTACACAAAGTTTTTGTACAGATTGTGAAAAATGGATGGTTATTTTCAATTAAATTTTTCTATAAAGCTCTCTTAGAAAATATGACAATAGTAAAAACATGGCCGATTGAAATAATTTATTTTTTATGGTCAAGTATGAGGTTGCTGGTTATTTAATACAATTTGTATGATTTTTAAAAAAAAATTGACGATAATACTAAAAACAACAAAGTTAATATATGTCTGGGATAATAAATATTTGGAACAAGCCTCATAAACCCAGGGTATGTTCGATTTCGTTAAGAAACAGTATTTTCGATATTTCCTTAAAAGTTACTGCTATGCTAAGTTCACCCACCAACCCGCATTTGACCAGCGTGGTGGGATACGGTCCAAAAACCCCCGAATGGAGAAGGTGAGCATTAGAGGAGGCGTATGTCCAGCAGTGGACTAACACAGGCAGATGATGATGATGATGTCCAACAGCGGACTGACAAAGGCTGATTATGTGATGGGTCGATATATTAAAAAGCGGCTCTTAAGAAGATCAATTCGATAGCAAGTCAATACGAGAACAATCAAAATATGATTAAATTTGCATCAATAAAATAATAACCAATTCATCTTTATTCTTCCTCTCGACCCAAACTGAAACAAAAGTTTAATGCACTTATACGTTTACGTACCGAGGGGATAAATTAAAAAGCACTCAGCCCTAGGAAAAAAGTATGGTTTGATACGGCAATGAATTTATTTCAGTAGTTACGCGAGTCCGAATTTTCAGCGAGCACCCGGGATTACAGTACCCATTAACTCTTTTCAGTCACTTAGCGGACTGCTTAGGGTTGTCGCAAAACGAATAAATAATAATTTATTAAAATTGTATGACTCAAATTACATCTCATGGGTCCATAAAGAATGTAAAACTATCATCAGAAGAAGAAATTTAAGAATCTTAAGAAGAAATTCGTTTGTAAAACAAATATTTGTTCAATCCTAGAAAAATTAATTCTGAAAATTTTAAAAATAACACCGTTAGAGCTGTGGACGAATTGTAATAAACAATAAAGACGAAATAGAGAATAGTTGAAAGCCATTGCTAGAATTATCTTAGTTATTATGATAATTCTAAATCAAAATAGTAAGTCCAAAAAAAGGTGTTTGGATTATCAAAGTTAAAATTATATTATCACTCAATAGCCGAGGAAGTAAATCGTTTAATTGGATTTAAACAGTGCACTTTATTTCAAAGAAAATGATTCGTTTATTAATAAAAAAAAAGATAATTCACGTTCAATCATCGATAATTGTGCCTAATTGTGATTTGACAACCATTAATAATTAATTGTCGAATATAAATCACTAAACCTACGTTATAAACCTCTGTTTCTTCTACAAAAGCAAAAGACTAAAGTTGTTGTAACACTTATTTACAACATTAAAAATATTTATTGAATGACTGTTCCGTTTGTAATCCATTTAATTATTTTGTGAATCAACATTTGTATAAATTTATTTATTACGGCTGCACTATTACAGTACTTAAAAACATTTACTTTAAACTGAACGTGACAACCCTACACCGCTCGTATATTATCCGGGAATTTCCACACGTCGCTCTACTCGGATTTAAGTTAAATTGAGTGTTTTGTAAATTTTTTTTCAGCCCCCCGGGCAACGTGCAGCGTTACGTCGTTTCCGGCGAACTTTCGAACTACACTTTCCGATTGCTGAAGCTCATTCCGTACTTCCGGTCAAAGCTGGATGCAAATAAAGTCCCTCTGTAAACAAAATGGCTGACATGCGTGAAACGCTTTTAATAAAAGTCCACCCTTTGACGATGGCAATGTGATATCTCTTTATTCGATTGTGTTGAAAACGAAAAATTAGTTTGTACATTCCCGCGAAGCAGAAGTTTCCACGTACGTATTTTAGTTGGGATGTAAAGCTAGCCTTTTTCCGTTTCGGTGTTTTACAACTTTTATGAAATGTTTTGCAATATTTGCAGTTTACAACTTCAGCGAGATGCATTTTCGCTGTTTGCATATGTTCCACATGACGGTATTTGGTGTGTAATTGAATTGTTTATATGCTATATTGTTTTGTTTTAGAAAATAGCAAGGAAACAAATTGTAACTCGAATTTTAAATCTACAGTTAGGTCTTCGATTTTAATCATATATATTTCAGACGCTGTTTGGAATTAAAGAAGCAAGGTTCATTATCGGGAGCGTTTTTGTTTTATGACTTTATGTAACGCTCTGTAATCGTAGACAAAGTTCGATTATTATATTTTTGCTTAAGGCTTTTATTAGCAATTATAAACACCCAAAAAATTACCACTAGTTTAAAAATGTACACTTTTTTTATCATTTTTAGTGAAAATTTCTTGTCATATATTCAAATGTATATAAATTTTATTTACAGAATCTTAATCAACAGATAATTATTGCAGTTATTTTGTTAACAAGGGATTTGCGACTGCAGCATATAAACGATCTCTTCATTTCTCGGTCCTGAGGACATTTTTTACAAAGTAGTAAGGACTTTCATCACAATAATCTTAACTATATGATGTTAATTTTTTGGGGTGTAAAAAAAGGTAACTTTAACTCCACGTGCACACCCTGATGAATACCGAACAAGACTCTTGCGAAGCACCCACCAACTCGCATGAGACCAGCGTGGTGGGTTACGGTCTAAAACCCCCGATGAACAGGGCGTGCATCAAGGGAGGTCTATGTCCAGCAGTGGACTATCACAAGCTGATAATGATGAACGATATAATGTGAAATACTGCACATTTATTAATTTTACTGAATAAACTAATATAAACCCACATAACAACACCCATAGGACTCTCAAATAAGACAACTTTGAGTCCCGTATATCATCCGAGCGCTTTCACTTCCTAAAACAGCCAGCTTGTAATTACTCTGCGCACATTTGACGATTATTCATGTGCCGGGTCCCGTTCCTGCACGTCTAGCGGGAACCACACACGAAATACAAAGAAATATAAATTCCCTCGCAACGGATGTAATGCAAACAGGCTAAGTTAATTTTGCATGAATTCGCAATATCGCGTAGTGAAATACGCGAGCTATTTCTTTGCACGCGAACAAAGAGATTGTGTTGCGGTTGTTTTGTGTGTTCCTTGAAGGAACAGTTTTCATTATTGTTGTCTAAATGTGTTTTTGTGGTAATAGAGTTATATTAGTTATCGCTATAACAGCTGTGTTACTTAAAACGAGAAGAAGTTTCACCCGCGACGTAATCCGCTTAAAGTACAAAGTTAAACAGTAATACAAATATTTTTAAGTGATATTGTTTATGTCTCTTCTTATAAATATACTAAAAGAATGTTTTATTACGGACCTGATGTACAAAAAAAAATCATCCGTTTTACAATATAATCAAGTAATGAAAACTATTTATGTATTTATTTAACACAAATACAAATAGACTTGTTAAATATTAGCTTTCATTCACTAATATAATATTAAATACAGTATACAAAAAAAGTTCTTATTATTTGTAGTAATTAAGTCCATAAGCAATAATAGTTGTATCTAAATAGACGTTAAAACCGCCTCCGTGGACAAGCGGTATTGCGTTATAAACCGGAGGTCGTGGGTTCGAATCCACGGGGACACCAACTTCGTGTTATCGTTGTTTTTTGATCGATTAGGACATTAGGGCAGATCACCCAATTGTCTGAAAAGTATAAGATCCATGCGTCGGATGGTCAAGTAAAAGTCGACACAGTCATCAACCAGCATTGGACCAGCGTGGTGGGATAAGGTCCAAAAACCCCCTAATGGAGAAGGCGTGCGTTGGGGGAGGGCTTTGTCCAGCAGTGGACTAGCACAGGCTGATGATGATATTTAAAATACACCCAGATTAAGGCAAAAATGTTAGAGTGTCAGGCATTATCTTGTGAACTATATTCAGTATGAAATATATAAAAATAAAACAATACTATTTTCTAACACATTCGATTTGACTTTTCGTGTATGCGTAACAATCCTTTACCAAATAGTGTTTTATTTGAAGCAAACAGCAAGCCTTGAAATGTGAGAAAATCTACGGCTTTCGCAAATCCGACGTCCAAAGAAAAAACAATCCTTTCGTGGAAACAAAAAAAAAGCTCTCACCTCTTCTATCGCACGTTGCGTACATACGAAACTGTGATTATTTTATGAGGCCCCACGATAAATATTCCCGAGCGACGTACGAAATTCAAAGCTTCGTAAGTTGAAACTATATTGACATTTTCTGCTATTGGCCACGTATTTGTACAAATTTATTATTTTATGAAAATAAAATAAAACGGAAAGAGAAAGCAATCAGGGATAAATGTATAGAAAGATTTTATTGTTTATAAAATACTATATGCTAATACACTATGCTAATATACTGGGCTCCTATAATCCTCCTAATCCTCTGGCTATATTGCCCTTCAAACCGGAACACAGTAGTGTTTTCACATTATTGCTTCGCGGCTGAAATAGGCAACGTGGTGGTTCCAGCCCAGACGGCCCCCTGTAAAAAGGGGACCTTACCTTACTGTACCTTCAAAAATTAAAAATTAAAAGTTTTTTTAGATAAAAAGTACATACGTGTGCTTTACACATCAATAGAAGTTCTAAAAAGCGGTAAAGTGACTGATGTAGATATTAATTTGAAGATAAATTAGGCAAAACGATGTACCATCACGAGTATTGACAAATTTATCGGAAATATTTTACGCTTTTATGGCTAAATTCATTAAGCGTATACTACTAAGTTGAAACAGCGAATATAAGACAACTTATTTTAGTAATACCAAAACAAACTACAAAATTCTCAGTCCTAACAAATTTTCAGTCCTTTTTTTATTTATTTATGGAAGAAAAATCTGTCAATGTTTATTTCAATAAATTAATACTGTGCCATTTATATTTCCGATGTAAAAAAAAAAAACAGATGAAAAACATAGCAAGGGGTGACTTCGAAGGCTGGAGCAATAAATATTCCGCATTCAATTAAGTGGAGGGAAGATAGAGGGAGTTGTCGCGTTGCATTAATGTATTTTCCAACGGACCGGAGAGAAATATTGCTAATGAGGGCCGAACTAGCGCTTTTTTCCAAGTTTTTTCTTTCGCCAAAGACTGCGAACGCCATCAAGATACAAATGCGTTTTCTTTCCTTTTTGCCGTGCCGGGAAATGGGAAAGAATAATTTAGTCCCGCGGAATGATAACATGAACGGTTAAGTAATACGTAAATTAATTAATGATGCTGCTACCTGCTAGTTAGTTAACGTGAATTTTCTCGTAAAAATATCGTCGTATAGTGTATTCCGGGAAAAGTAACACTTTCTGTTGCTGCCGTGTGGCTAAAATAAACTATAGTTGTACTTAAAATGTGATCAAAGTAAACCGCAGATACAAACCGTTGTTGTATGACGACAATCGCTAAGCCATTAACATCTCGGTGACAAGGCGTCAAAAAGAACGCAGCTGTATGACTCGTTTAGGTTGTTATGGATTGCCAAATGTTTACACACAAATACATCGAAAAATTCAAAATCATATTTAATACAGCCTTTGTTATTATGTTGGGTCGAGCTTATTTGGTAAAAGTCATAGGATCGACTTCCATTCCATCCAGATTTTACGCCAGGACTAGTATTTGATTCTGGTACTAGCTACTGTATTTGTGACTGACTTTTTACATGCCTTTCCGACGCGTGTGAAGTGTCAGTTTGTACTAATAAAATGCTTGCTTTGAAACGATTTCCTTGTGATATAAAACCGGTATTTTGTTAGTGTTATTTCGTTATACGTACCTACAACAAAATTAATTTTATTTTTTTTGTATGTCTGTTTGTTCTTCCTAAGCTCTTAAATGAAATTTATTTTGCATTATATCTAATTCAATCCACGGCTCTGACCGTGTTGTTAGTAGATTTTTGTAATGAATTTTATGGGGTACAAATATTATTCTTAGCTTGGCTTTTGTTATTAACTAAGCATAATATTGCACTACTAGGAAGTTATCGGTTGGTTGTTTTTGAGCGTATTCTTAACATAATTCTAAAATAAGTAATATAAGTATACTTCAAAATTGACGTATTAATAAACATAAATCATCCGACACTTTCGCGTAACATGAAATCGTGCCAATTTTGAATTCTAATTATTAAAACGCCCGCCCCAATAAATTTCCCCTTTCCGGCATACAAAGCGCCCTCCCTCACATTTAATTCCTTAATTAACCTCTACATTCGCTGAAGCTTCAAATGCACCGAGTGCGTTCAAACATCAGCAATTTTGCAGGATCAAATGACGGGAATTCGTTAGGCGTTTTATTTTATTCTTTTCGGTAAATAGAGACAGTGGAACCGAATCTAGTTAATATACTATTCCACATGGACTAAAGGAGTTTACCTAACGATAAATGCTACGACCTGTCCATAAGGAATGCAGCTAAGAAACCATAAATCCGCTCACCACTTTGAAACATGGAAACTTACATCTCTTTAACACGCGACTAAAAAAAAAACACTGGCGACGGTGCCCTTCAAACCAGAAGACAGTAAAGTTCGTGCACACTACGGCTATGGAGACGGTTATAGATGCCCAGGCGGTTTCCTGTAAAGACCTATCTCTACGGTTTAAAAACTATTAGCATAGAAAATTAAAACATCTTTACGTATTATCCCATCATCCTATGCTATATTTGATTCTTTTAACGATCATCAAAATAAAAAAAAGTATTAATTTGGCATGAAAATGATTAAAAATACAAAAATATTGTCAGTTCGATAGCTTTTACCCATCGAAAATGGCAATTCGATTCCGACAACATCAAAAGAATTGTTTTTTGTGTGTGTTTAAATGTTGTAAGGTTATTTTGACATTTAGTAAAATTATTTTATGCAAGAAAATTACAATTTGCACTAACTGCCGTATTAATTTGGAAAAAATCTATTCCTCTTTCATCTGTCACACTTCTCCATTGTGCCTTCAAGCTTTGAAACTCCTTTCAGTTCGTTCCACTTAAATATCGCAATTATTAAGCACTCTTTCTTATTATGAATGAAGCAAATGAAGTAGAATGACTCCCTCGCAGTAAACGCCGCTGTTATTCCGTGTTAACGATCTTAAAAACTCGATTACTAAGCAAACTTTGATTATAAACGATAACGCATTTAACGAGGTCTCCCGTAGGTATTAAAATGGCAAATGAAAGGGGATAAGTGAGTTGGAAAACTTGGTAAAGAGATATAATATAATCAGTGGTCGTATGAGAAGCTTAATGAATATTACATAAAAAGGTTTCATTTGGAGCTTACCAAATTAAAATCAGTTTGTTAACGAATGATAATAATAAAACATTGAGTAGATATCTAAATAAAGCACGATTAGTTTTATCTCAGTTCAACTTAAGACCATCACTTTTTATTATTTTGTATACGTAGGGTAGCAAGTTTGTTAAATTAAATTTTAAATATTTATTGCAGAAATAATTTATTGACAATGCGCTATTCTCACCCACAAAGCTGGTTCTCTTAGGTAACCTACAACATTTAATAATGCTTCCCGTAAGGAAGTATATGCGACATGGAATATATATATATTTGCTAGCGGTACATAAATGTATATACGTAAACTACCGTTATTCATTATACGTACTTCAAGCATTCCTTTATATTTATTAGCATTCATTTAAATTACTTCTATTTCCCCCTCTTACTAACATATTATTCCCTTCCATCCACATATATCAAAGACGTTCTATAAAGATCGTGAAAATAGCGAAAATAAACAAATTTTAGCTGAAAAAAGACTATGTTTCAAGTCAAAATTCATTCGATCGCATTATTACGTTTCATTCCCGCGTTTCTGTAGTTGTCGAATACATTGCGCACTCGGTAATTAAGCAACTAGACAACACAAGGCAGCGTCAGGTGAAAAATGTTGCGAAAAACGCCGCCTCGCCCATTCGCAATCAATCACACGACTTGATTGTTCCCACTCCATTGTTTTCGTGTCGTTTATATTTCTTTTTTATTTCGCAACGTGTACACGACATTATGATAGTTATGTGTAATAAATTATCTCGCTTCCGGTCGTCAGCTGACGACGTTGTGACGGTTCGCGACTGGCTTAATTTGGTGCTGAATATATATTGATTGCGACTATCGTTGGGGTTATTTTGTCTTTTATTAACATAAAAATTATGATAAGTCTGTTCATTTGCTAATGAAATTGTTATGCCAGGTATGATCTGAAATATGAGTAAAGACAGGAACAAAATAGCGAAAACCTTCGGCGGAATGTCTTGTCGTCATGGATGTATGACGGCGGAAAATAATTCTCGTTAAGAATTATTCAGTTTAACTGTACTATTATGCATATAAAGATTTCGTAACACAATTGACTAAGAAAAATCAGGTTTTTAAAGTTTTGATGAAAAGATATATATTTATGCACGACAAATTTTTAGCAAAATCTCGGTATATACATCCACAAACATACCAGCCGGCCAGCCAAAATAATGTAAACAATAAATTAGAAACGGTATAAGACAAAGATTTCATTTATATTTACTATTTACTTTTAAAATTACGGCAGATAAATTATATTTAACTAAAGCAAAGTCGACAAAGATACAAAAACAACACTCCGTTGCATCAATTTGCTATGTAAATACTTCTTGGCCGCTGAAGAAAAACTGTGATCCTGTTCAGAAGTTGTCGCATTTAAATGGGTCTGACGTTGAATAGAAGCTAACCTTAACTTGTAATTAACGAACTGACTCGAGTTTTCAGCTCGGTATCCCGGCTACTAAGTCGCCGGAACACAAACGGCGAAACAGAAAAATTTCATTTCGCCAAGGGCAAGGAAGCTTTCGAATTAAAAGCGATAAGGGAGAGCGTTTTCCGTATTTAATACTGGAATTTTCGAGATTATCTGATGTCCTTTAAAACAATCTAGAGCGGACGGCAAACACGATTATTGAAGGTCCTTTTAAGGGCAATTTTAATTATGTGGAACCTATCAATTGTATGAATGAATTTAAGGACATCGACGGATTACATCGCAGTTATCACATGTAAAATTATATTTTAACCACCGACGTTTCACACACGTTTCAGAGGTCATCCTTTCTCGGCCAAAACCGTCACTATATGAATATCTTTTTTCGAATATTTTTATTCAATATAAAAGCTTACACTTGCTTATTCATTGTCAAACACACTACTACCGGTTCGGAAAAGAACGCAGCAGACCTGAGAAGAACCGGGAAAGAAACTCAGCGGGCTATTTTTTATGTCATCTTTTAAAAATAACAAACAATTTGAAGGCATAACATGGTATGTAATATTGAGACAATATCCGAAGCGAGCATTCCATTACCAGGCTCTGTTATCATTTAAAATTCATTACTATCGTAATAACCTTTAACACATAAACGTTCTTGACTACCTTTTTAAATTTATTAATAGTTAATTTCTGAACGTATACTGGGATTTGTTGTAAAAACTTATACATTGTCCCATAAAATATTCGCAGTCTAGTTGCTGGAAGAAATAAATTATCTTTGTTCCTGGTATCTACGTCATGCATCACAATGTCTTAGAAAATCATGCCTATTTTTGGCACTAACAGTTAAATATCATTTAGTTTAGCATTAGTCAGTCAATTGGCGCGTGTAACAATTGATTGACTAAGGATTGTTTAAAAGTGTACGTAATAAGCTAAATAAAGGATAGAAATCACGTAAACAAACAAACAAACAGTAATGGCGCGAGATGCAAACGCGATCTGATTGGTGGATCGCCGCCATGTTGGATTTTGACGCAATATTTAACCAATCAGAGAGCTGAACGTTTTGGCGGAAATTGTATTTGACATTAGAATTTAATTTATATAATGTCTTGTGTGGCTGTAGTATAGACTAAATATTTGAAACTTGTACCTATTATCTCGTGAGTTTTGATTGAATTCGAAATGTCAGTTGCTCGAATGATGTTTTAGCCTCAAAGATCTATTAATACCGATAATGAGCGGTAAATAGGCGGTGGATTTCCGTTAATGACAAGGTCGGTAATATGAATAGTTGAATGTTTCTCCATATAAATTCGATTAGAGTCACGGATTTCATTGATAGATAAATGTGATGAATGATGAAAAAATTACAATTTCTTTAATATTTACAATTTTTAATATATTTCAGTTATATATTTTTTATTTTAATGTATGTCTAAAGCAAACATCTGTTAGGCATAGGTTATTAACTTTATGAAATAGAATTGCATAAATTAATAATTATGTTTTATTTTTAATCGTTCATATATCATTTGAATTACAAAATGTAATGCTGCAAGTGAACGATAGACATTGAAATCTATTTTGATTTATTAAAAGCTATGAGAAACAAATTTAAAATGTATACTGTTAGGAAAAATTGTGTCACAATATTTAAAGTGAAGTGATGCAGCTAAATTGAGCTAACTATTCAAAGACGTACAGTTTTTAAGGCGGGTAAAGTTTATAAACAGTTATAATTAATAAACAAATAAAAACATTTAACGTCTAATAATTAAATTAACATTTAAATAGAATTTTAACGACTATGTTGACTGTAAACTTACCCTTCAAAAAGATATCCTACTTGAATCCATCTTTATATTAAAAAGTTAATTTAAGTTGTACGTCCAAGGAGAAATACGACTCTATCCCAACATAATAGAGTTTATATTGCTAATTACACACTAAAGTATATTAAGCTGACGAGACAATTTCTCAAACTTGTATTCAATTTTCATAAGAATAAACGTCAATAGCAGGGTATAAGACAATGTCTTTAACTTACGTGAATGAAGCTTAAACGAGAATTTTTAACGAAGATTTCAATTTTTTAATAAGTTTTCGCTGGCTTTATAATAAATAATATTGTTAGAAAAACATATTTGAAGATGGTAAGGTTACATTTTGTTCAACTAGCAAAAAATAGTCAATAGCACAGACTGAAATATTTTTATAATAGATTATTAATTTGATAAACTTGGTCATATTGATTATGTATCGAATAAAATTTGCAAAACTAAAAGTTGAAAGTTAGATGTTATTGAGACAAAGAAGAAGTAAATTATTTTGTAAGAACTGTTTTGGTAAAAATTTACAAAGACATTGGTTTACGAATCGCCGAATTGTAGATTCGTCCTCTATTCAAATGGTATTAGCCCTGGGTCTAGATCGGCGGTCATTGCTTTGAATTCTTGGAGTAAACTGAATATGTGCCGATTACCAAATAGAATAAAAAGTAAGATAATCAATGCTTCAGAAGGGCATGTAAAAATCTGGAAAACGGCTACCTCCACAAGGTCACCAGGCCAAATGCTTAAAAACTGTCGTTCAAGTAAAACGGGATGTTTTCTATATGGAGAACAAAAATTATAAAGAACTTTATACTACTTTATACTACCTAGAGGAACGTACGTAAATTAAATAAAATATGTACAACGAAAAATTTGTACATCAAAATTTCTTTTAACCTCATGTGTTCGTATTTGTACGAAGATCGTTGAATGTACCTTCGTCGTCAGGTTTTTTTCTTTTATACCTCCTAAAAAAGATTTTTTTATTACATTTTCATCATTTCACACTATCCGCGATGCATCCGTCTTTGCGTCACCATGCTATCTTCGAAACACGTATTTGAAAATCACTCTTTATCTCGTACGTCACACTTTTACCATATTTCAAGGCGGTAAACGAGATTGTTAATAGCGTGAAGACATTTGTATGTGTCAAAAAAGCTGACAGATGTAAAATTTTGTTCAGAAACTTTGATTGGACGTGTCATTGTCACACGTCAAGAAGTGTATTTATTTCATACTGTCTTTTAGGCAGGATTCAAGATTCTGTACCTGGAACAAAAAAAATATTTTCTTTAATACATAAATCTGGTATTAGTATTTACCTCCGTAGCCTTGTGGTATGGGCGTGTGCTTTAGAAACCGGAGGTCGTGGGTTCGAATCCTGCGGGATCTATTTGGTTAGGGCGATTTGGGCCGATCACCCAATTGTCTGAATAGTAAGATGATCCATGCGTCGGGTGGCTATGTAAAAAGTAGGTCCACCCACCAACCCGCATTGGACCTGTGTGGTAGGATGCGGTCCAAAATCTCCTAATGGAAAGGGGTGTATTAGGGGAGGCCTATGTCTAGCAGTGGACTATCACAGGCTTATAATGATAAATCTGGTATTAAACTTACAGTGACTGCAATAATATCACTGGTCACTGACATGATGGCATATGGTTTTATGCGCGCAACGTTTAGTTTCTACTTAAAGGAAGTGAATAAAGAGAAAATGAATAATGAGAAAAAAATTAAATGATATAAAGCGTTGTATAATAGCCCAAATCAGGAGGCACATACGACAATAACTCAACTTTCCACTTAAATTTTAGACGGTTAGTAATTAATTTATACAAAATACACTAGTTTATCCTGCGACTAAGACCGCTGGAAAGTGTATAAAACGTTATGATTAATAAATAATATGATTAAATATACATAAAAATATGCGTTAAAATAATTATATTTCATAATGCTATACTTGATTCATATTATCTTCGTTCAAAAAAACAAAATATTCTTCATAAACATTTGACATCTATTATAACTAATTTCAAATGGTTTAGCGCAGCGTCACCCAACTGACGTGATTGATTTCCCTTCCATTTCAGGCGAGTATGAATGTCAGGACACCGAAGAGTGAATTTAAAAATCCGACCGAATTATCCGTTAAAAGCCACCTTCACAAAATCCCAAAGGACATCCTGAAGGGACAAAAGTCGGGCCATTACGGGAGGCCGTGACGGGAGTGAATTTTTAATGGCCCCACGGGAATTTTAATTACAAACAATAATATAGTACAAATACTGTTTTATTTATCGACCTTTTGGAAAAGGTTGAATTGTTGTTCGGTACGAATAAATCTGTTATTTTGCGCAGTGCAGTAGCGTGAAATCATTACTGGTTTGTAAGACTTTGAATCAAGTGAAATAACTGGGATAATAAGACAACGTGTGTACTGTGATCGACTAAACTTTGGCCATTTTTAAACTGAATTTTGTAAACAAAGCGGTTTGTTATCATCAGGCTTTTGTTGTAATTAATGAAAGCCAAAAAGTCAATAAATATTAATTTAATTCAGGCTTTGAGCACCTATGAATGTCAACAATTTAGCAATTAATTTTAAATGATGCTAATAAAACGATTACTTCGACTGGTTGCATACATCTGGATTAGTGCGGATACTAACTACATCATGATTATCGTCATCATCATCAGCCTGTGATAGTCCACTGCTGGACACAGGCCTCCCCTAATACACCCCTATCCATTAAAGGGTTTGTAATAAAAGTAGATAATATATAATAAATCAGTAGTATTTATATGGATAGCTTTTTTTGTATATAAATAGATATACAAAGTTCTTTACATATTATATAAGGTTTTTTTCGATTGGAAAAATGTCAAACCGCTAGCCTTCGACCCGATGCATAATAAAATGTAATACCTCAGTACAAAAGTCCCCGGTGCCGCATCAGGTTGTAAAACTTTGACGCAGTTGCACTACCAATCTGTATTCATGAGGTCCCAGTAAACAGAAATCCTATCAGACGGTGCAGAGTTAAGATTTTCTTTAGCGCACAGATCATAATTTATACCTGTGAATTTAAATGGAACGCGAAAATTTACAGCGGAATGGAGCACCCCGTGAAGTTGGCAAGAGTTAAATTATTTAAGCAACAGAGTTCTGAAGTATCTGGGGATTATTCAAATGTGTTGTTAATGAATCATTTGAAATTTTACAAAAGGTAAATATAACGGTGTGTGCTGGATGAGTATAGCCGAAGGTCGGAAGCGGTGGCGTGCATAAGGGGAGGCCTATGTACAGCAAACTGATGATGATGACGAAATATAAAAATTCTTTCACGTATCTTGCAGAATGAAAAAGTTAATTCCAGCACAATAATAATAAATTCCTTTATTCCCTCCTCCTTACGGGATTTTTCAAATTAGAAACTCTCACAATACATTTAAAACTTCCAGGTGAGAATTCCTCTCGCGCGGCCCTTAGATAATTCTCAACTTTCGCGTCCGCTTCGTTAAGCCCATCACAGTAGCGTAAACTCCGCGGATACTAAACGAATTAAAAAAATAAAGAGCCGTCGAAACAACCGTTAATTACGAGGGCGAAGGGAATTGATCAAGAATATTAACTCCGTGAAAATACAAGCGTCAAGGAAAAAACTCAGCCGAATGAAGGAACAAATGGCTCGGAGTGAGAAATAATTAGTCTTCCGCCGAAATGCGCGGGAAGACTCCAAGATGGCTGAGCGGTATAATTTGTAAACAATATCGCGTAGTGTCGACTCCCTAAACGTGAAACCCGATGTGACAGTAAGAGGGATAGATGGTGACAAATCTTTTGGGAGACGCGGTAATATTTCTGTATTATTTTTGCTTTAAGAAGACGGATGGGCGAAATCCTATCACATTCGGTCCCCGTCTCGGTCTTTTATTAAACGTCAAATGTTTCAACGTAACTCGATATTTGTCTTTGCGTTTTTATATATATATTGCGTTTGGTGTTTTAATTCTAGTTTTCTTACACGATTATTAGTTTGTGTTTGATTTACTTCAATAGTCTGTCAATTCAGGCACATGAATACTTTTTATGCTAAAATTTACCAGCGGTCTTTTTTGCCTGAACCTTATTCTATACTGAATATTTTTTTTGAGATATTGCATTTATATTGAAAGAAAGACCAGGATAAAAAAGAAAAGAAAATTTTCGGTAGTTTGTGCAAGTGCTATAAAAGAAAACATTAGAGTGGTTTAGTTAATAATAATACCAAAATAACCAGCATAAACGATGAGATAATAAAAATATGCCAAATGAACAACGAGGGAATACCCAAACAGCAGACACCAACACAAGTTAGAATCATCATCGTCAGCCTGTGTCTTCAGCTGGGCATAGGGCTCCCCTAATGCACGCCTTCTCGCATTAGCGGGTTTTGGACAGTATCCCACCATGCTGGTCCAATGTGGGTTGAGGTGTAAAGATAGATAGAATCAGTTATACATATAACTTTAATAATTTCTGTTTCTTTACGAGATAGAATAAGCCGAACATTCTGTAAAATATTCTTCCATTTAAAAATACCTGCTATATTCCAACCTATCTTATTTACTGCCTTCAAAGTCAAAAATAAAGCCCCTTTTACAATCGCAATATTAGCACAAATATCAATCCCGCTTACGGTGACTTTAGGGAATGAACTTTACGAGACTTTACACAGGAGCACTCCCACCGCGATTCCTTAAACGTATCCTTTCGGGAGCGTTTAAAAACGATTTGCGCGAAGGATAAATATTTGTCATCGATTCCAATCCCTATGTATTGCGGTTGATATTTTCCCCAAATACTTATTTAACTTGGTGTATGAAGCGTGTGTTTGTAAGGAAGCTCTGGAAATTGAGTATTTCGAAAGACGGAGGTATTCAAACGGTCGGATGGACTTTTAGTAGTATGTCGTTTTAGTTATTTGTGACTCGCAAATACAGTTAGCATTTGAAATATTTATAAACATAATCTTTCAATTTTAAGTTGGTGCCCTATACTTACGACTTCAGATGTGCTCGAGAGCATACTAAAATATTTAGGAGACAACAAATGTTACTAGGAAAAGAAATTATGAATTTATATTACTGCTGTTATTAAATGAACTCGAAATGATCCTTGAAATCGTCATTTTCATGATACACGTGATTAAACATCACTCTTTGGTTACCGTTTGACTTATCCGTAAACTTTGACTGAAAAAATATTTTGACATACAAATCATCTATTTGTTTCTTCGGTTAAAAACTTATATTATTTGAAACTTAACACGTTAAACTAAAGAAAACAACACAATTTGCTAACTCAAAAGGCATCATTTGATAACAAGTCGTAACTCCTCCGCATTTCCGTCAACAGATACTCAAGTAGAGTCGTCATGACCCGCGATTCGAAACAAGCAATTATAACAGCTATTTCAACAAAAATAGCGTTTAAAACGCTGTCACCGTTGTTTTAACAGCTTATAGAGTGACATTGGTTTGATGACTCCATCGTCTTTATATGGTAACATCGCCATTTTTGAAATATCAATATATCGCCTCTATTAACATTACGCGGTTATCTGCTTAATTTATGTGTCGCATTACTTTATCCGTTGATGGAAGTTAATCTTGTTTTATGGACATAATTGCGCTTTATATAAAACTACTGGCAACACCTATTTCGAGAGAACGCACGATTAAGAATTTTGGCAATACTCATAATATTATTGAAATGGTGGAATACCTATATAAAGTCTAAATGTGTAATGAATAGGCTATAAAGACTGCGAAGCTGTTTGAACATGAAAATAACACAATACTACCTTTTGACACATGTATATTTATAAGGTTAAAGCGAATTAGTGTAAAATGTAATAAATACCTTTTTTTTTAAATTTATGCCGTAGCAAAAGCTAGGCGTAAATTTAAAAAATCACAGCAAAAACTAAGCATATAAATCCGCGTCAAGCAATGTATATGTTAAATAATTTTCATGTTCAATCATCATTTATAATTCCTCTCTTATTTGATATTGCATAACATTTCTTGTACGTGAAATATACCTAAGTTAAAGAAAAATGGAATAAATGTAAAAAATGTGACCAATGTAATATAGTATATATTTATCAATTTTTAGCAAGAAGTCAATCACTAAGCGAAAATCACTTACATAATAAGAAACGTATATTTTGTTACCATGGGCAACACAAAACTATCTTCACCTGGACTTAATTGACATATTCATAACAACTCAATAAATATATATTTAATATACCTTTACAACCATCATCAGGCTGTGTCAGTCTGCTGCTGTGTACATAGGCCTCCCCTAATGTGACGCCTTCTCTATTAGGGTTTTAGTATAACTTAAAGAACGCATAATATAGACATAACTGCCTCCGGAAGTCGTGGGTTCGAATCTTGCGGGGAATCAACAAATTTTCATTGTTGTTTCCCAGTTGGTTAGGGCAATTTGGGCCGATCACGCAATTGCCTGAATAATAAGATGACCCATGCGTCGGATGGGCATGTAAAAACTCGGTTCACCCAACAACCCGCATTGCACCAGCGTGGTGGGGTACGGTCCAAAACCAATAATGGATAGGGGTGTATTAGGGAAGGCCTATGTTCAGCAGTGGACTGTCAAAGGCTGATGATAATGAATATTGACATACGACCAAACAAGAAATTTTCTATTTCTAGTGACTACAATTCACTACTTAACATTTTAAATGTTTCTATAATTAAAGGAAATGTCAGTGTAATAACCCACGCCATAGCAACGGCCTCAAAGTCAAGATCACGTGATATTTCTATTTTTGTACTCGACGAGTATCGTAAGCCATTCGCGGCGAATTTTTTTGCGCTAACAATCTGATTTGGTAAAAACTCTAAGCGGGCGTTTATAAATTAGACGCGCATTTGTCTAAGTAGAGATAAAATCCACTCGGCGCAGGAAAAACCACCAGGAAATTGTTTTATAGCATTCGTTATTACTGCAGTGATAAGTTTTAGAGTTTTTGCTTCTTATCCACTTTAATGAAGTTCAAAATGTTATTTTCGTCAACATATCTAAAGTGGTTTTAAAACTTGACATGCTTGAGTTAGGTAGGCCTTACTTTCTTTAAAAATATTACGTGTTAAAATATAAGGTCGTTGTATGCCTACCGTTAGCCAGCTCACTTCTTCTTGATGCTGATCTGGCACTTTGTTGAAGTAGCATCGTTTTAACCGTTTAAAAGCGTACATATACAAGCAACACTGTATGGACTTAATATTTGAATTTGGGCGTATCCATCAACATCACCACCATCAGCCTGTGATAGTCCACTGCTGGACATTGGCCTCCCCTAATACACCCCCGTCCATTAAGGGGGTTTGGACCGTATCCCACTACGCTGGTCCAATGCGGGTTGGTGGGTGATACTTCGGCTACATACTTTGTCGATTTGTTCATCCCTTATTACATAATTTTTAATTAAGTTAATAACGTAATGTAAATTTCAGACTAAATTTTCGAGTAATTGTAAAACTGACTGCTTTCATTTGTAATTGTATTTATATTTTATTATTATTTTTGTCCCGTATTTTCTTTTGCTATAATGACTGTATCTCTAATAGTCTGAAATATATGTTTTGAATTGATAATTCTTCTTCTATTACTTTATGGTGTGGAGTATTTTTTATTAGTTTACAATCATATATTATTTGTCTTGTTTATAGTTCTCGATCAGTTACATTGTGTTCTTATACTTTTATGCAGAACACATTCATTTAGTATTGTAAATTAATTAAAGGAGTATTTTGTTATTGGTGTACATCGATGCAATTTCATATAGTTGAACTATGACCGCATTTATATGATTACGGTAAGGCTTACTCGGTTAACTCGTACCGTACAAGCCGTTTGAGTATTCTGCTGTTTTAGCTAATCCGTTATTTAGTTTCTACCTTTGCTCCAAAAATATATAGTCGATGTAAGCCGTAAATCACCCACCAACCTCAATGGATAGGGGTGTATTAGGGGAGGCCTATGTCCAGCAGTGGACTGTCACAGGCTGATGATGATGAAGCAGTAAGTCTAGTCGATGAAAGTGAACAACAAAGGGACGTAATATTTATTAAATATATGTCACCAATATGTCAATTAGCAGGCGACAATTAAATAACTAAAACAACGCCACTTCGTTTGAAATCAAAAGACCCGTGGGTAGCCGGAAGGGATCTCTAGTGTACTACAAGCCTGTGCTTATTGTATCTATACATCGATGTATATCAATATTAGCCACGTGTAAACCACTCGAAACCGTGGTCCAATTTGTTTACAATACCGCCTTGGACCTTGGGCCACTGGCCTCACGAATACTTTCTCGTCCCCGGCCCAGATTCGAACCGAGACACTTTCGCTTCGACCCTATTAAAGCGACCTTGCCGACGGTCGTTTGGTAAACTTGCGTAACGGCGTCTAACGGTCCAAAAAGTGGGTTGCGATGGCATTATTACCGGTTTTTACGAGTTTCTGTTATGTCGCCCCGATAAAAGTCGCAAAAATATGAATAGGTGCTATACGCAATTGAATATTAACCAATTTATTTATCAGAAGAGGGCATGGATTTCGTAATCGTAATTGAAATATCGTTTTGATTGATACTGAACTTATAATAAAAAATAATTTGTTGGTAAAGTTTTTATTTTAAATTTATAAATGAAAATATTTATAGAATACTGTCAAAATAATATTAAGTTGGAAGTTATATACAGTTACTCAATATATCAATGTCATCAATCAGTTCGTGAATAGGTATTTGGTAAAATTTTAAAGATTTTACTGGTGAAATCAATTATGTGTTACTTGATACAACTTTAAAAGAGTCCATTGTACATTATGACTGATTAACACAATATATATATTTAATAAATAGAGACTAGAAGCATACTCATTGCTTGAAATCGATTATTTGGTCAGGTTGGCAACGGACCGTCAAAACGAAAGCCATACGCATGACTGTATCGTAGCGTCAAGATGACTTAAATATCTTAATTGGCCCAAATATTCATTGACACAACCGAGTTCGATGGAATATAAGTACTACAAACAGGGGATTTGTTAGAAAAACTATGGAATAAATTCGGATAAATAGCGCATTCTATAACTTAGCCGATTTAGTCTCGGAATAGAAAGGAGAAAGTTGCGTCCTAAATCTAGTGTTCCTAAAATTGTATTGTCACCTAGAAGTCAATCACTGGGTAACAGACGATTAATAACGACATTGTATATCCGACAACACTTCGTTGCTACTAGTTATTTTGTATACATTTATTTCGAGTATGCATAGGCTAAACGACATACTTGTATATTGATTTTATGTTATCCATATATATGTAAGTATAAAAGATATAACATTTTCGACTCTTATCATTTTATACCAAACCAATTCGAGTAATTGACCTATCTTTGTTAACGTTATTACGTAATTCAATAAAGCGTTATTCTTATACCTTTTTCGGTCCATTCGTCTCGTGGCCTTCGCAAATTAATTTCGTATCGCTCGCACGTGATTTAATTATCAAAGCTAATGGATTGATTCAGATGCTGGTATCCTACTTCGACGGTATGATGACAATGATCGACGACTGTGAAAATTAAATGATCGATTTTCAACGAGCTTAAATTATTATTGTATTTTTGCAATCAGACGTGGATCGGGTTATTTTAAAACCTTCGAGGGTATGAATGGTGCGAGGAAGATGAAATGTAACCTATCATAATCATCATCATAATCATCATCACAAACAGCCTTTAGCGGACCACTGGACATAAGCTTTTTTTGACGAACGTCAAGACGGCCGATCTTGTGGACGCCAATTAAACTGTGTTGCTTATAACTGCCACGCTGATCAGGCGGATTGGCAATTGACTAATTGCACTTGTACTGCGGATCTGTCTTATTCCCACTGTGAGGCAGATTCGCTGTCAAGTGGGCGGTTGGGTCGTCACAACCCTACGCCAGGATGTAATGTTACGGATTTAACTTATATTCGAAATAATAAGTTATCGATTTGAATTTAACAATTAAATAAACCTGCACTTACACCAGTAGTATTTTTTGTTTCAATCGATTCCGAATTAATTGCTAAAAAAATATTGGAAAATAATTGACGATTTGACGTTTTAGACACATTCACAATAATGTTATAAGTGTATTAAATAGTTGTTATAAACTTTTGTAATAAAATTCTCTCTTTTATATTGATCAATGCATTTAAACTTTTGATATAATTATTTCTGCTAATAGATAACGCTTTAGGTAATAATTATATTTCTAAGTAAATTAAATAGTAAATTTTATATAAGACGGTTTTAACCTATATATAAAATATATATTAAAGTTAATTAAGACGTTAAGTACCTATAATAGTACATTAAATATTCTCTTGCTTTCTTATAATTAACCTCCGTCTTACTTATATTTTCGTCACTGAAGTCCGTAAATTTTCTTGTCACTCAATTGAAATGAAATGTCGGATCGACATAATAAAATTGTTGTTGATATTGTTAAAACTCCTAACAATGAATAAAACTTTAAAAGCAAAAACAGAGGAATCAATTTTGGTAACAAGATAAAAGTTTTTGTCTGTATTTCTTCAGTTCCTTCGGTTCATTGAGACATCAACTTAGTTTTTATTCTAGATATCACCTTTATAGCTTCATGAGTTTAAAGTTGGAACAATTTTATTAAGTCTACATACAATAACAACTTGAAAAATGGTTCAATAGCATATCGTGTTTGTAAGTTAAAAAATACAAAGAATTTTTTTGATACTTCCTACATTTCACCGTTGTGCCCTTTATTGAAACTTAATCTACGTATATATCGAATTTCATCAAAATCAGTTCAGTCGTTTAGACAGTAATGAGACAGATGGACGGACCGATGGACAGACATATGAACATAGTTATTTTCGCATTTATATTATTATATTGTATGGATATAGACGGGAGTTTAAATGCTACTACTACTACTAACATTAAATGAATTTCAGCTTAGTCTCTATGCCTCAACATCATTTAAAGGCTTTGAAACGTAAATAAAAAAGCTAAAAATAATTGTCATTAAATCCATTAAAGTAATTTTAAAATGAAATCATCATTAAAGTGAAAGCGACGATCCTAAATAATCTATCTATATATATAAAAAAGGTAAAAATAAATGTCATTAATCCCATTAAAGTAATTTTAATATAATACATCGTTAAAGCGACGATTCTATATAATATTTGATATTATTAAAATGGTACTAAAATATAAGATCCTTCCACAATCAATGAACACATCTCTGTAGGTGTTAATCTATCACATTGCCCCTAAAGCGCCCAAAACAACTCAGGTGAATCTATTAAGCCCTCAGTGGATATCGATAACATAATGGATTAATGTCGCTAGTGCGGTCCGGGTCATCGATACGCATTTAACATACCGATAAAGGACTTATCGATAACTAACTTTGAGAGATAATCGACAGTTTGGACACTGAACGACCAAGTGACCTCCAATTTGATTGCTTCTAATTTTGATTTTGTTTTTGATCCTACATCTATTAAATTTTGTTGTGAAAAGCACTTTATTTATGTTGATCGAAATAAAAAGAACTATCAAACCCCGCATTAGTCTCCTTTAATAATAATAACAACAAAGTAAAAGTAACTATTATTTTAAATTACACAACAATAACAACTATTTATTAAAAAAGCAGCATCTAGTAACAGTAGGAAAATACAAAAAAACCTATTGTGGCTTAACTCGAGCGAGCCGTTGAATTAAGAAACATGTCTTAACAATGTTATTAAAATTACCGGTGTAATAATAACTACATGAATCAAACACATTATTGAACAACAATTCGATTTACCTCGTTAAATTGACAACCAACTTATTAATTATCAATATAAACAGGCGATAATCGTACCAAAGTAACAAAACCTCCCAAATCCCTAACAATCCCAACATTCAACGTCTTACGTAATCCCCCTAGCGGGGGTCCCTCCATATTGAATCTAAACTAGTAATATTATCACAAACTTCCACTATGAATAACTGTAACCTGAAACTTGCTCCGAACTGGGCCCTCGACCGTTTGCGATTTAGATTTATAAACGGATAGGGCTGCGCTTGATTGCGCAACTTTCAAGCGCGCCGCCGACACTTACGTGGCGGTTTTGGCAGCCCTTAATAAGGAGCTGTTCAGACTGTTGGGCTAGTATTACTCCCATTGAATGACAAATTTTATATAAAATTTAAAATCAATTGTTTTAATTATATCAATGATCAAGAATAATGTATCAATCGAATCGAATAAGCAAATTATGAAGGAAAAATGTTAATTATATTTTTGAGGCGTACTTATTAAATATCTGATTAGTTAGTATTTATATTACAATGTTTCATTATTTTTAATAACGGTAAAGAAATACTAACTCTCACCAAAAACATCATTACATCTATTCTATATTTTATACAGAACTTATACACTCTTTTATATCCCTTTAAAAAATAAGTTAGCAGATGTCTTGTAGTAAGTATTGACGCGTTTATATTGTAGTATAAGTAATCGTAAAAACATTAAATCACTATAAGATTCAATCACAACAAGACCGACTCGGACAACATTAATTGCGATCTTCAATTAATAATCATAATATCGTATAAACGGATAATGTAACGTGTGAAGCCGCCTTTAAAACCGGCACGTAATAAAGATGCCGTAATTATTTAGATAAGGCGGCGCAGTATCTTAATAACCAAGTTGTCATCATAACGCTGAAATACTAGTATTAGCGGCTTCCAGTTATTTCGGGTAACGACACAGGTTATAAATAACAGATAGTCCATTACAGAAACTGTTTAGATAGTTAAATCCTTGCTGATGTTATAAACGCCATAGTAAAATGATGGTTTTACTATCTTTTGATATATGGAGTAAGTTTTTGAAAGGTTTTAGGTATTAGTGTCAAAATAGTGGTTAATGTTGGACCAGCGTGGTGGGATACGGTCCATAAACCCCGTAATGGAATAGGCGTGTAGTAGGGGAGGCCTATGTCCAGCAGTGGACTAACACAGGCTGATTGATGATGAATTGTAAAGTCAACATTTTGGTGCTATAGATATTTGTCTGGCTTACTTTACTCTGCGATGTATAAACAACGAGAAAATAAAAAAAATGCACATGCTAGCTCATATCATATAACTTAATAAAAGCTGCAGTTCTTTGGACGACTAGGCGTAACGGAGGCTTGTGTCGTACTATTGGGCCCCGTTTTACAAACGAGATAACAAGGGTCAAGACAATCAATCAAGACAATCGAAGGTCAATCTGATCACACGATTATTAAAAAAAACACATACCCTCTGTATCGGACGAACATGAGTATTGGTCCAGGATGAGAACTTTCAAATGTACTGAAGTCAAATCCATGTCGCGTTAGTCTGACCTCCTGCAGCCATTCTGCATTATTTATTGAATAACTAATTGACTTAATGACAAGTTGTGAAATAAAAAAAAAGAACTTTTCAAGATTAATGCTTTGCAGAGAAAACACACACATACAAACTTTATATATACCACATTAGTACAGCTTAACGCAATCGCAGTAAATATTCAAAGCATTCAAGCGTTACAATCATAAGTGATCAAGTCACAGACGTATTAGAAGTATGAAACTTTCAAAACATCAGCCATAAAAGATTGAATCGAGCGATTGTGCTCGCGTATAATAAAAGACGAGAACGCATTATCAGCTAAATGGATGAGATTTCTAGACGTTGGCGGGAAACTTGCACAGATTGTTGTAAATATGTTCTTTGCCGATTTCAATTTGTACAATCGAAATCGAATTACGCTCCCGGATTGGAAAATAAATACGCTTTCTTTGGTTCGGTAATGTTGTTTGCCGAGTTTTTGTTTGAGATTTTTTTTCTTGTCGATAAATTAATTTTTGTTCTCCCATTTTGGGTGATCGCGTTAATTATTATATAAGTAAGTTTTGTAAAATATTTGATACTCTGGTTGGTGTTTGTGAAGGTCAAAAAGATCTTCAACTTTGAATATATAGATAAAGTTTAGTTTAAGAGTCGCTCTTTCAAAATTATTTCAGTTTTTTATAATAATACATCAAAGCTGTTAACACCAAAATACTAAGCATGTTCTTCTATTCCTTAAGATACAAAAAAATTAGTAACATTTGGTATAAATCGTATTATGATTTAGTAACGCTACCTACCAACGCAGAAAACGTCACCTGACTAAAATAGTTCAAAATAGTTACCATAATATACGTCATGTACATGAGAATAACAAAGAAATTCTAATTTTTTTTTTTGGCACAGAATTGAAGATACATGTCAAACTATTCTTTAAAATTATGCAGTGCCTTTACAGTGACGCTACTTTTCACTTAAAAGCAAAGTTGAAATATCAAACTTTAAACCGTCTCAAACAATCAGCCAGCAATAACACGCCTAAATAGAGCCGGCTAGAAGTCACTCAAATCGAGTATGGTCACACACACTAATGAAAATCGTGAAACATTACACTACTTTAGCGTGTAAATGTTGGTTATTAACAAGGGTTGGCACCATTAGTGTTGCAGCCCGTCCCCGTTACTCCTGACGCCTAGCTAGTGAAACGGGACACTCCATTTTCCGGGAACGTATAACGATCATCGGATAATCTCGCTTTGCTGTTGTCACGAGATATCAATGAGTACGCTTATGTTGTATTTAGCTCGTAATGACGTTAAAAGGTTGCCTTATAAATATATTTGATAATCATAAAAATATATGAAAGTAACAAGGGGAGTATTGGCGTTAAGATGGTTCATTCCGATCATCGCGTAGTGATTGATGTTTTTCGGCGGCCTTATTAGCTAGGTTTTATTTGGTTTATAATATTGCCTTTTATAGCTATGATTATTTCTTGATAACACGACAATTCTTTACTTAAAACTGTTTGTTAATTTAGTATTTTTGAAACGGCATTGCTGACAATCAATAAGCAAGTATGTATTTCTATGTTGAATATATATAAATTTCAATTTACCAGCCATTAAGTGACCCAAACACAGATCTTTCTACATACTAAATTCCTTTTCAGTTAACTAAACTAAGTTTTAATTATATGAGTGTTCTGTCAAAACTAAATAGTTTGATCTTTATTTCGATGTGTTATCTACATTCCATATATAAGTTATAATGATAACTTAACTAGTACGGCAATGTAGGTGCGGTGTTCCTTAATGAGTGGCAAAATCTAAGCTATTACGCTAATCACTTGCTAAGTTAGCGACATTTACTATATCGCAGCGATCTATCAGGACGGGAAGGTTCAAGTTTGTGTGAACTACCTATTTTGAGTACTTAATTTAATTTGAAGTTTTCGTAAATATTTATCGTATGTAGTCTTGATATAAAACCATTAATTATCCTTTATATTATGTAATAGTTTGACATTGATCAAGAAATATTGTTAACAACATGATTAATTTAAGTACTCAATGTATAATAGCTGTCATAAATATAAATTTATAGGTTAGTAATAAATTATTTGTTTACAATTCCAATAATAAAGTCCTAATTCATTCTTACATCATTGTATATATATAAATAACGAAAATTGTAAATCAGTACACAACACAACAGTTCAAGAAACACGTTACATTGTCAAAAGGAAGACTCAGACCGACAGAATGCTCCATAAATTTAAACGCAAGCAATAACTTGCTAAAATTCTTTCCGGTCTAAATACGATTTCTCTGTAATAGTGGCGGCACAGAAAGACTTCTGGGACAAAGGCCTCGAAGCCGGACACTTAAGGACGTCTGAAATATTGCGGCATTTATTACGTAGAGGGAGCAAAGGAAAATTTCCGACACAAACTACAATGAAAACTTGAATGTTACAATTTCTGCTGCGGTCGTGTTTCGGTGATTCACTTTGTTTTACTTTTATATCCTGGTTGTATTGTTTCTTGAATTTATCCTATATTTCTACGAATAACACATATTATTGAATAAAATTGTATGGTGTTTCGTTTTTATTTCAAAGTACGGATTTCTGGTCACGACACATAATCGAGTTACTTAATTTTGGGCATAACCTGAAAAATAGCTCAATGTCCTTAATTGTATTTTAAACTATTTAAGTTGTCAAGTTGTAAGTGCTTCTGGCATCGATTTATGTTTTGTTTGCAACTCTTAGGAGTTTACTTTTTTAATATAATAAGTGAGGTTGACAAAAAGGTAAGTTGAGATTAATAATATCATGCTTGCTTCGTCAAATCAGGCTCATGTGAATAGGTAAGGCATAGACAAATGTTAATTTACAATCAATTAGAAATGATTCCTGAATAAATAAAATATATCATTATTATATCTAAAACAATTTATAAGAAACATGTAAAAGAAGTGTCCAATTATGAGAAATCTTAAAAAGCATTTATCTTTTTAAAGGCCTTACCTTGGAAATTAAATCTTACAAATAAAAGACCTAAACTGAAAGAAAGAAAATGATATAAGGACTGTAACGTGTTCCCTAGCACAGACTTTTCCCCTGAAAAGCCTTTTAAAGGCTCTATAAAGATTGCAGATAGAAAAATCAAGTTAGATTATCGTCGATCCTGGAGTGGATTTTCATCGAATTCGCCATTTTTAAAACTACTTTCCATGCATTAGCGATGGAAAGTCGTCCCCGGTCCTTGCCTCTCTCCTGCATTCGAGTTTAATTGCATTTCTTTTGAATTTAACATTGGAATATGATTCTGGCAAGCATTCAGATTTATTTTCTGTGAAATATTTATGTTAAAAATAATGCTTTATCACTAATATTATAAACGTTGCGTTTGTTTTAATAAAATTTTGATTAACTTCACATAGCTCGTAATCGTGTAAAGCAGTTTGACAAAGATATGTGTGAAAACTACTTACTGGTGGTAGGTCCCTTTTTTTAGGGTCCGTCTGGGTTGGTACCACTAAGATGCCTTTTTCTACCGCAAAGCAGTAGTGTGAAAATTTTACTGCGTTCCGGTTTGAAGCTTACCGTAGAAAAAAATCCGTGGCGTGGGCTTAGGTCTCCTTATAAGTCGCCGTAAAGCACAAACCTAAGTCACCTGCATCGACCGACTTTTTGGACATTTGCAAACTCCATTTCCTACGAGCTCGACCCACATTTCGATATATATGTGAGTGTAGAAATTCTAGTATCAACATAATATCTATGCAAAATTTAACATAAAACACTGTTTAATTAAAATATTTCGACCTGTCTCCATTTTTGTTTATGATCTTGAACGTTAACGTACGTTCCCGAGAGTGTAATTAGAAAATGGTTGACATATCACGGCACAAATCTTTGCCAAAAGTGTGAACTTTGCGAAAGTTGTATTCTCATATTTTTGGGGACAAGTTCTCACCCGCATTGTTCTCCATTGATGATTTCTCGAGCGTGTCCCGTCACTCTAATTACAAGAAAGCTTTGTCCAAATTGCTATAACTCTAAAAGCCACTATCAAAGAAGACTTTTTATTTACCGACAGGTTTCCATAGTTCAGTTGAGAGATAGAACTGTAATTATGGTAATAAAAGCTTAGCATCTTAATCTTATATTGAAATTATTGTTTTTTGCGAACATTTTCAAAACTACCCCACTAGTGGTATGTTTTACAGGGGACCGTCTGTGTTGGTACCACCCTGGTGCCTAATTCTGCCGCAAAGCAGTAGTGTGAAAACACTGCTGTGTTCTGGTTTAAAGGACACAGTAGCCAGCGTGTTTATTGGGTAAACGAGACTCTACACCCTATGTCTAACGGTAGGCAGCGCGTTGGTGATACCACTAGTATTGCCGATATCTATGGGCGTCGGTGATCACTTCCCATCAGGTGGCTCGACTGTTCCTCTGCTTGCGTAGGCAATAAAAGATATACTTTCGATCATATAAGAGTGTGTAGTCTGCCGACACTAAGTTTCACTACACATTTAAAATTTATATTTAAAAATAAATAATCGAATAAAATAACGAAACAACAGCGCTTATATAGAAGTTTAGAGCGCTTTATAGTTTGATACTGGTCATACACATAACACAATAGTGACTCGAGTGAGTTAGATAGTTTTAAACAGAACACTACTTAGCGATATTTGCTGAACATTAGCATATTGTACAATGTTTCTAACTGTTCATTATTAACTGATGTCGTGAACAATGGAATAACTTTATCTCATGGTTCCTGTTAGAGTGCGATTGCATTAAAACTTTATGCTGTGAGTACAAAGAAAGAACTTTTTAAATATGTACGATTAAAGAGTGCATCAAAAGTATGCATTTTCCTTTAAAGGATTAAGAGGAATTTTAATAGAAGTTAAACTTGTCCTGAGACGGTGTTACGAATTAGAGTTTTATTATATTTATAACTAGAGAGTTGCAAAAAATATGTTGATGAGTAAATGTATCGGTGATCAAAGTTAAAAGCAGAGAGACGACCTAACATTACGACTATAGTATATTCCTGAGATCGGAATGTACAACCGCCTCTGTAGCCCAGTAGTATGATCTTGCGCTTTAGAAACCGGAGGTCGTGGGTTCGAATCCTGCGTGGTCTAAGTTTGTTCCCACGTTGGTTTGGGAACACGGGCTGATCACCCGATTGCCTGTGAAGTTAGATGATCCATGCTTCAGATAGGCATGTAAAAAGTCGGTTCTGCGCGTTATTTTTTTTATTTCACTCAGCTTTCTTCAATTTAATTATATTCTATCAAAGAGAACAAAAATGTGACTCATATTGCATCAAACTTCTATAGTGCCAAAGTAGATCCGAAATTCACTCAATAATCATAACGCGAAATTTGACTAACACGAAAGCCATATATTTCAACACCTTTACATTTTACTCAAAACAATTCCAGATTTAACTCAATTCTAATACAGTACTAATATTGCCTTTGTTACTCCGCTTACCTTTACAAGCTTAATCACTAACATCCAAGGTTCAACAGATGTTACAAGCAGCGGAAACGGTAACTAAGAAATAATCCCGCATTAAGATCCAGGTCATCCTTCCATAATGACGGGTCCCGAACTTAATAATCATACCGATAAAAACTAACTGGTAACGCGTACAGTTAAAGGAGTCCGTGCAACGACTGCCAGATTCCCCCAAGGTTGTATCTTGTGCCCGCAATTATTTTGGCCCGTGCCTGTAGCGTCTGGATCACGACCCTAATAAAGGATATCGCTATTGGTGGCATCAGTGTTTTCTTTATTTAATACTGGCTGTTGCACGCTTTCTCTGTGTGCTCCTGAAAATATAACGACTTAGTTCGTTTATTTTGTTTGCTACAATGTTTCATCCAAGTAAATTTCGTAATTTTGTGTAATGAATATTCATCCTTTCTTAAAAAAATTAACTTAAATTAAAATTTCATAACAACCCTTAACCTAGCAGTTATAGGACTATATTCCATTACTAACTATTTAGGTACCTTTAATATATGAAATTGGCTGAAAAGGATGAATCGAAATTAAAAAAAAACTCGTACCATTACCCGCTGTATGATGCGATAAACTTATAATGGTATCTCCATTAGTATTGAGTAATATTACTTCTTTTTGTTAAGCCGTGGTTATTATTAGTTTCATGAAATTGATCATTAGTAATTTTAAAATAATTCTCAAACTGTTGTCCCTTTTCACCCTTACTCTTTCCATATAATTGTACTTTTTTGCCTTCATTTACAGATAACAAACGACCAAGGAAAAGCTTAAATGAAAATCAAAACAATAATACACAAAAGGGAATGGATTGCCCAAAATAGTATGTAAATCCGCCTCGCGAGTCGATTTCCAAACTGTACAGGGTGTTCATTTCGGTCGTCAGATTCCCTATCCAAGTCACGTCACACCACGCGTTGTTAGAACCAGCTTAAGCCGTGCAAAACAATTCGCTTTGAATAAACACCCTAGTACAAGCGTTAGGAAAAACTAGCGATGGGATTGGACGCGACTGTACTAAAGCCCCCCATAATGAAGTCCGGATCAGTTACAGGGTGTATCGTAATAGGGTGTATTCCTTTACCGGTTGCGTGCCTTGCCTTTATACGGGCTGCTTAAGATTCCGTTGTGGTTTAATGGAAATCAGATTGAATGTTAACGCGGAAATCTAGTAATTTTGTTACTATTGTTGTATGTATGTATACTAGGTTATCAACTATATACGGGGGAAAATAATTAAGGTGTATTTAACAATTTCTCCTGAGTTATGAAGAGTAATTTATGCTATAATATTATACAGGCAATTCCTTAATTTAATGCTTATCGTTATATCAAGGGATTGCCGTTTAAAATGTGATAAAATTGTACTTATATTATAATAAAATTTTTAATTATATTGTTTTCCAAATAACCGTACTGTTAGACTTCATTTAATGTATGTGTTTAGCTGTTAATTTTCGTACAGTTCGTTTTTTCTATCAACAAATAGAAATTTGACATAAACGTTGGTACCGTGATCAATTAAGTCAACGTTATAATAAGTGTTTTATAGAAATAAAAGCGTTTCGATTTAAAGTACGTCTGATGAAAGTGTTACCTAACTTAGTATATTAATAATTGCCTTACATTCAACTCAATTAACTACGAATCTAGAGTTTCCCGTTTTAAAGCAGAACCATTAGTAAAAATATAAGCGCCTAATAACTACAGAAGTGCTATAGTAGTAAAAATCCAAGCACCAATATAACTACAGAAGAGTTGATTTAAAATATAAACGATAACATTCTAGAATGTTTAATTAAAAAGGAAAAATAATCAAATCTTCTATTTTTAAAAGTATTTCATTTGCAAATTGAAGCTTAAACACAAACAATTGCGATTACTTGAAATAGATACAAATCCAGTCGGGTTGGACGACCCCGGATATGGTCTAATCGGTGGTCACGCTAAAATATTAAAACAATGGCTGGCATGTAAAACATGTTGTACAAAAAAGGACCACTAAAAACATGGCGGTTTCGTGAATCACTTCTGATACGATCACATATTTGACTTGTTTCATTTTAAAATTTATACGCGAGCTCGTTTTATTATGAGGTAATGTAAAGTATTAAGAGTACAAAACGTTTCTGCGTTATAATTATTCTTTTACAACTTAAACATGCTAATATTACAAATTGAAATTATAATTTAATAATTCAAATACCTTGTGAACTTTAAAGGGTAATAAAAAAAGTGTTAAGAAAAATTATTTCAGTAATGTTACGACGTTTAATTATGTCAATACCAAATTAGGCATGAAATTTAAGTAAACAAAGACTAATGGAGCCAAAACTTAACAAATAATTACCAAAGAAAGATTTTTTTTACATATAAAACACAAGGGCTAAGGTTTCCTGTTAACTATTCCTAGTCATATATTATAATAATGTCTAAACTTCCAAATCTAGGATCTAAAGATTCCATTCTAAAGTTCCCAATCTAGGATCTGTCTCAATTTTTTTTAGTATTAGACGCATAATACAACATTCACAGTTACCAGAGTAACTACATTAAAAACCAATGAACTAAATACATGTTTGTAAACAGTTTTTTGGTTTTTAATATAACATACACCATTATATACATCACAAGGCATTATTTGATTAAACAGACAAACCGTTCGGCGTATTGGGCCGTCGTATGCTCCCAAAACAATCATATAAGGGGCACTATATTCGGAGGCGTGCATATTACATGAAGCATTGTGCGCGCCTTGAATAGAAATCATTAAATTAGTCCTGACCTTCGTCATACAAGATATAAGACAGAAGACAAAGGGACCCAGAGCAGTATCCGAAGAATATTTGAATAATTGAACGATAACAATCTTAGGATTTCTTATATTAATTGTAAGGAGACGATAATAATATGATTAAAGCGTAAACCTGTTTAAGTCTTTAGAGGATGTTAAAGACTGAGCGGCGAAGGATCCTAAATTGAATTATAGTTTTTTATACATATTTCGAGAATATATTTTGTCTTTTATCAAGTTTAGTTTCAATCATGCTAAATCCTGTTTATAATTAAACTAAACGCCTCAGTAACCTTGATAGTATTTGGATGGGATTCATTGAAACGAAGTCTGATTAAGATCATGCAACTAACAAATTTTAAATAAGATTCTAGTTAAGTTAGAGCAGATAAACATGATCACAATTGTCTGAAAGTAAAATGATACAGCGTCGGATGCAGTAAAAGTTGGTCCAGCCTACGCATATTGACCAGGATGTGTGATACGGTGCAAAACCACTATGAATTATTAAGGGTGTCATAAGCTGCCATGTCCAAGTGGATATTATTTTAAAGAGTGAATTGAATAATTGCAATGTGAAATTACGTATTTGCGCAAATCCGGACAGAATTTTATAAAGTAAAGACGCTATAAAATGATTCGCGTGTTATTTTATGGAGATTAGAGATTATTGAAAACCATAAAGAATATGTAATATATTTAGAAATGATGCAGAGATTGAGGATTGCTTGAAATTACAGACCAGATTAAAATTATTTTAATGTCTTTTGACGATCCGATAGCAGACGAGCATCAGGCACTGAGAAACTGGTACGCGCTACATTACATTATGATAAGTATCAGCAACGGATCTAAACGATCGTGAGACTAAACGGTGTTATAATCGATTAAGATCAGTCGATGGATATTAATTTTTACGGTTAGACTCGTTAGTGACGTTAAGATTTTCATGAGCATTTTAGATTATGGCTACATTTAACGCTCAATTTATTTAAAGGAACACATTGATTAAATTTCCTACTTAATGTACATTTTTCTTAATTTTTCCAACAACTTTAAAATGATAATTAGTTTTAATAATATTTAGCGTGTCTATTTGTTGCAGGATAATGTGATTTTTTAATTTAGAAAAAACTATATTTAAAATTGAAGCATCGATTGATTTAGTTAGACTTGAATTTTTATGAGTTTTGAGTTATGTTAATCTAATGAGTTTTCAAGTTTATTAACATTATAGATAAAACCAACAATATTATATATTTATTGAATTGTAACTAATCATAATAATTATTCTTGGTACATAGTTAAGCAGTAATTGTAATATTCAATTTTAATATTAAATATTAAAGTTACAACTAAAGCAAACAAAATTACGAACGCATTGAAATTAATGCAATTAATTTTAAACGAAGTAAAATTTGATACTTTAGAACTCATAAAGATCTTTTCCAACTTCCATAAACCTGATAGGCAAACTACAAATAAAAGTTTATACGATTGCAAATGTACAACAAATCCATAACAAAATTAATGTAGCCTTTGTCTCAAGCCAACATTTTACATATTCAAAAGCCAGTGGACCGCGCAAAACTGTCTTCGACGACCCAACTCAGGCCGTCGTAAATTACGAACGCATTAACGAAACTTAATGCAATATATTTTAAACGGAACCCGGGTTAATAACTTGTTAACCTTCTTAAGGACAGTGCGACCCCATGTCTTGGAAATTTGAAGCGTTATTAGATCTTCTATGTATATTACCAACTATTTTCTCAGCTCTTCATTAACTGCTAGAGAAATATTACAATACTTTAGCTAAGATTAATATAAAAGACATCGTAACTATTTTATGAACTAAAATTCAAAATGATTGCCGCTGTTAATTGAAATATCAAATAATAGTAGTCATACTAATGCAAATTTTGAGCATTTAACTTAGTATTTATTTATATGTTATACAAAGAATTGCTTTTCATTATAATATATAGCATTTGTTTATTAGAATGAAATAAACTCTTAAAAAACAACGGACTGCACTACTATTTACATTAGATTACGTTCAAATTTATTGGAAAGCAAAGGCTCTATAATTCTCTATATTACCCATTATAATACTCACGTACCTCTACAACGTATGTATGATAAAATACTGCTTTAAACTAATTAAAGATATCCATCTAAGGAATCATATAAAAATGTTGGATTGGTCCGTAAGTTTGCCGTAGCTCAACGGGCTATGAAGCGCGCGATGCTTAGAATTTCTTTGTCGGATAAAATTCGTAACGAATTTATCATCATAAAGTCACTAACACGGCAGTTGGCTGGTCATATAGTTTGTAGAACGGATGGTAGGCCAATAAGGTTCTGGAGTGAATGCTGCGTTTGGGAATATGGAGCGTTGTTTGGTCCCCGACCAGGTGGAATGCCGATCTCCGCGCAGTAGCTGGTGCAAGTTGCCAGTGAGTAGCAAGGGATCGGTCGTCTTAGTGTTCATTGAAAATGGCCTATGTCCAAAAGTAGACGGATAAAGGCTGCAAATGATAATGAGATAGTAAAAAAATAAACTTATCTGATGAAAAAATATTTCAAGAATAATTCCGGTAAGGTAATCCAATATAACTTTTTATTTTCATATACTCGTCAATCGGAATTATTGCACGAGCCGTATGTAGCAAGCGATTTAAAAATGTACACATTTTCCATTTCGTATCGTGTCAAACGAAATATTTAGAGGCTCAATTTATCCGTCTGCCGATGATACGTCACGGATTAATATCATAAACATCAACGCCGCCGATAAAAGCCGTCAAACGAAAAACTAACTTTGGATATGAATGTAGAAATAGTAACGTATTATTCAATTACTAGTTTCATGGGAATAAAATGTTTGACATCAAATCTTGGGGTATTATTGAGAATACAAAGTCTTTAATTTGCCGGGGACTGACTGATGGACTCTTACGATGACACTTTTGCCGCTAAACAGCATGGTAAAAGCACTACTGTGTTCTGGTTTAAAGGCGCAGCTATCGGTAATACAAGAAAATATAAAAGTGGATTTCTCCATCAAATCCTGGTCCTGATCCTGGTCTTTGACAAACAATGAGCTTCATAATTATAACGCTAAGGTCCTCAGGCACATTAGACTATGGCAGCTAATCTGTATAGAATTAATAAACAATAAGGTAAAATTTAAAAAGGAACCATAATCATATTTGGCATTAAGCACTATGTGCTAGGGTCTCCGCAAATTTTTATGAATATGTTACACAAAGTTATCACAAATTATATATACATATATATATTTTATATATTATATATAAACATCCTTATTACGTTTAAGCACCGTGCCATAGAAACTTCTATTTACAAGTTACAAAAACATATTAGGAGTTATTAAATAAAAGGACTTTTTACGGATAATATCGCGTTTCCAGATCTTAACATAGATCCCGCTTCAGCACTGGCAACAAGCCGCATGACATCTCAGTCTACCCCGTGACCACGGTAGCTGGAAAGTGTTCAAAACGTCGTGAAATTAAACATGTAAAATAAACGAGATATAATACGTAAAAAGTCCTTTCATTCAATAATGTGGAGTATTCGCGTAAACTAGAATAAATTATATTAGGATTTGACAAAAATTAGCCACAAACTCTTCACAATTTCCTGAGCTATAGCACGACAAAATGTCCTTCAACTATACGAGATAGAAGACTAATAGTTTTGTTTGACTACAAACTAGGTTGCATGTCTGTTGCCCTTGGAAGGTCAAATTGCGGCCTTGTCGGCTAGCATGCGGGTCGTATCTGTCCCCTAGTCAAATGGATGTCAAATGGTCGGTTAGTCGAGTTACGACTTTACATTATTAAATAGTGATACACAATTTTTAATTAGTAATTTTAGCAAACAGATCGTATTGAATCTGACAGAGGTTCTAGTTTAAATAAAGTTATCTAAATACCTAAGGTATTTTGATTTAATACGAAATATTTTTTATTAAAGTTATCGACACATTGCTCTGTTGTATATTAAAGAAAACTAATAAAAGGAACAACATGTTTTAAATACAACTCTTTCTCAATGTATTATGACTTGAACTGTGTATATAAGAAAAATAATCTAACAAAGTATAAAAGTACATTAAAGTGAAACATATTTACAGTTTAAAGCACTTAATTGTTATTTTTTTATTGTTTTGTAGTGATTAGGTAGTGCCGTTAAAAGATTTTCGTTAGACACCGAAGCAGGAAGTGAAGTTAATACAAAATTTAATTCCTGAATAACTTATTGCTTTATGAGTCACGCAGTAAAATGATGGAAGCAGCGACTTAATGCCCACATTACGGCCGTTTTAGTATTCTTTTTAATAGTTTTCAATATCATTTAAATAGCTGTTATTATAGATATAAGACTTAAGCTTCATAAAAGCGTAATAAAACTTTCACTTTAACTTCATATATTAAATGAACTCTTTTTGTCTAATAAAGCGACAAGACCAACACAACGTATTATTTATAAGTAAGCTATAATCCATGTTCATATATAATACTGCCTGAATCTTTACAGATATCCAACCCATCTTCTAAAACACGTCAGACTTACGCCCTTCAAACCGGAATAACAAATATACCGACAGCTGCATAAAACGTTAAATATGTATGGCTATAGCTGTCTTTAAACCAAAAATCGGTGATGTTTCGGCTCTAAAATAATTTTAACTTCTTAGTATAAACTTCGCTACAACTTATAACTATTTACTTTCTGCGGTAAACATTCGTAAAAATGCTACTTTCTAAACATTGCGGACAACAAAACGTTTGTAAGTTACCACGAGATAATCGTAACAATTCCCCGAATCCTGAAACTTTGCTCACTTGGATGATCATCGGGAAAGTTTGGAATTTATTTGGGGGCCCCTACAGGAGTCCACTCGGCAGCAGAGGTCCCGTGGCGAGGCTACAAATCAAAAGTGCCGAAACTGGCCCTGTCCACCCTAAGAGATAAGGCCCCCGAGGTGAGTCGGGGAGATTTTCTTTCGGTATAAGATATGGTACAAGTGAACGGCGGTTGTAATGTTAACTAAGATGTGCAAGTATGATTGAAGTTTTAGCGAAAATACTTATGTTCTTGACATAGATTCAATCTATATTTAGGCTTAAGTAAAAGATTCATTTCTTTTCTTGCCTATGCAGGCAGACGAGCAGTCGGGCAACCTGATGGGAAGTGGTCACTGACACCTATAGACATCGGCGATACTATTGGCATTAACAACGCGCTGCCTACCGTGAGACATAGGGTGTTAAGTCTCGTTTACCCAGTAGATACGCTAGCTATGATGTTCTTCAAAGAAATAGGCATTAATGTATAGAGGCAATATATTTATAAATTTGTACAGAACAATTGACGTATGTACTTTACGAATTCATAATACTTTCAATAGATAATTTTGAATAAAATTAAGTAATGAATGTTGGCATTATAATAATAGAATTATCACTGGAGATCGATTCCGTACTGCTAAATATTTTCAATGGTAATACTGTACGTCCGCTTCTGATAATATTGTAATTCACTTATGAAACACGAAGAAGTATTAAAATGCTGATTGTTCACTATTACTTAACATTTGTTTGAGTAACATTAAGAATCATATTTTTGTTACACATTGGTTAGATATTTAATGATTTACTGATATCAATACGTATATGTTTTATTACTATCAGGATACTGCGGGAGTCAACAAGTTTTCACTGTTGTTTCCTAGTCGGTTAGAGCGATGCGGGCTTATCACCCGACTGTTTGTAAAGTAAAATCCGATGGGCATGTAAAAAGTGGGTACTGCGCCATATTTTCTCCAGTCATGTCGGTTATCCGTCCATCGGACCATGAGAGTGACGGAATAGACTACCCTTGTGCATTATAATATCTCCTGCGCAGTTGGCTGATCTGTAATGTAGACCGGCCGCCGTAGTCGAGTCGACTAGGAGGACAGTATTATTATTGCTACCGTCAAAATTTTGTTATAAATAAATCCTAATCCGCGTTATTCCAAGAATTGGCCCACACGGTATGTTTTCCTTGTTCTTATAATAGTTTTTTCCCATTTCCTTTGTTCGATGTCGGCGAAGACGAGTCAGAAAAATAACAGAATGTAGGTGAGAGGGGAGAAGTGACGCGAAAAAGGTCACTTTGGGTGTTTTTCTTTAGAAACGTCAGAGATTAAATGTTAAATGACGCGTTTAGGTGTCATCTCATTCCGTTTTTTTTTCCACTAATTTACGGATTTTTCGCGTTACTTATATATATTTATTTATGACGTTTAGGACTCTTTCCAGCATCTATTTCCATCATGGATGCTGGAAAGAATCCGAAGTGGATTTCAAATGACGAGATGTTAAGTAAGTATTTTTATTAAAGTCTATTTAAATTTTGTATATGATTTTTCAACAAACGCTAAATCAAAGTTGGATCGCGTGTTATTCAATTAGTCCTAATGTCTATAATAGTATATAGAATGGAAACTCTCGATTGAAACGATTTCCAGACCAAATTAATTAACTTTTGGCTATTTCAAACTTTTTTATGTACTATTTCTGGATCTGAATGTGAAAATCTGTAAGTAAAAAGCCGTGGTTTCCGATCAAGTAGGGACTATTTATCTTTTCATTGCTATTCTGTTGAACATCTTACTTTATAGGCAATGCCGGCTGATTATCTATCCGCTTGTTAGCTAAAATTATCCACGCAACAAATGAGTATGGAAAAGTCGTCATAGTAATAAAAATGTCACTTGATGGACGTAAAACGGAACCGTAGTCTATTGCGGGGACTCAACAAATTTTCATTGTTGTTTCCTAGTTGGTTAGGGCAATTTGGGCTGATCACCCAATTGTCTGAAAAGTAAGATGATCCATGCGTCGGATGGGCATGTAAAAAGTCGGCCCACCCACCATTCCGCATCGGACCATCGTGGGATGCGGTCCATAAACCCCCCAATAGAGAAGAGAAAGCCTGAAAAATGTCCAGCAGTGGACTTACACAGGCTGATGATGATGACGATGATTAACATAGAAACTTATTGTATCTCAGTTCCTTCATATCGAACCTGAAGAATTTTTTAAATCTGCTTACGAAGTTATCGACAAATCTTTCAGATTAGATATGCTCTCGCGTGATGTAATCGCTTTGCATTACACGTGATGACGTCATAGCGTCGGTTTTGCGGATTGCCTATAAAGTTTTATCGAGGCACAACCCGTTGTATAGTGTCGTTGTGGAGTTATCTAGCGTCTGGATTACTAAAGTGCGTGCTTACGTCATAGTACCAGACTGAAAGTCTACGTACAATATTGCTATGATGGTATCACGTCGAACGTTTCTTAGTAATATTGATTTGGTTTGATTCTCTTGTAAGCGAAGGACGCTAGTTGATTATAAATGTAACTTTTTACCTTATTTTAAACATTAAAATCTAGCGCTGCTCGTAAAGAATCGTGTTTTTTCTGGATTCTAAAATGGCTAAGCCAAACAAAAATCACTTTAAAGGTGGAAGGTTTAACTGCAGAATAATAGTACTATATCAGTACTAGTACTATCTGGTTTAACCAAATTAAATTTGTCTTTACAAACAAACAGGTTCAAAGTTCTATTAAAACACAATAAATCTGCTCTATCTTATATTTTTCCCTCAACACCGCTTGCTACAAGATAATATGCGATAGAGATACGCGAAAAAACATGGTTCAAATCTCAGGGTCAAACGTTCAGCTAGACGTGACGAGGTGAACGACCTTACTATTGTAATGGGCTAATTAATATGGCACAAGCCGTGCTCCGAGTTCAATGGACGATTTCGAAGGCTTCCGCGCCACGAACGGTCGTGACGTGTTACTGAAAATTAAAATCGGAGAAAATCTTTTTTCAGGAAGCGTTTATTCATAAATCCTTTATTATTGAACGCATCCTGAAGTAGATAGTGGAAGTAATGAAATGATTAGTCTCTGACGCCGATCGCTTCCTTGGCGTAATGCTATTGGCTCTCGTTTTACAAACTAGAGGTCATGGGTTCGAATTTTGTGGTATGGCTGTCATCTATTTCGTAAGGATAGTATAAACGGATGAACCAGTTATGAGAAGTAAAATTAATCGATGCATCGGATGCGACTTGAAAAACAGTCGATCTCACGGTCAATCAATTCAATAATTAAATTAAAATAAACCCTTTCACTGTGGAGGTTATATGACATTTTCTCTGCATAAAAATTGTTATTCAGATAAACTTTGATGAATTAGAACCTGACCCTGTGATAACTTGGGAAAAATGTCGAAGCGAGAAGCATAATGATGACTTTTAATAGATTATTTTATTAAATTCCTTCACGTTTATTTAAAATGCGAATAAAAATGTATGAAACGAGTTTCGAGTTCATGGACACGGGCCAGACGTGAGTTTAAATACAAGTGCACGCTCAATAATACGTACAATTGGATACATCTGCAATCGGAAGTATTTATTGGTATACAAAAAATAATTAATACCAATTTATTTAATTACATGTTATTGAATTCACGTTAAATCTAAATAGTGAACTATATTTTGTAATAGTTAATAACTGTTCACCTTTGCATCTCCCCTATCCTATATTAGCGAAATGCTATATCTAAATAAATCTATTCAGTGTTCTGAAAAGCGAAAAATTTTAGATTACGCAAAATAACTATTAATATTATATCGGGAAAAGACATAATTTTCTTTAAAGAATAAAAATCATGTAAGGTACATGATGGATGGACAGTCCACTAAGTAGAGACGCGGTAGATCTGATCAACATTCTATCTTTATGAAAAACGACAAATGGCCACTGAACATGATGAACTTTAAACATGTGTTTTATTCCGAAATGTTTTACCGGTGGTAGGTCCCTGTTTAGGAGACCGTCTGGGCGAAACATCAGTGACTATTTCTGCTCGCGAAGCAGTAGGTGTAAAACTACTGTGTTCCGATTTGAAAGGGCACCATGTAGCGTATTTACTGGGTAAACAGAGACTTAACATCCTATGTCTCACGGTAGGCAGCGCGTTGGCGATACCACTGGTATTGCTAATGCCTATGGGTGGATGATCACTTCATCAGGTTGCCACTGATCGTCTGCCTGCGATGCCATAAAAAAATAAAAAATGTGAAACAGTTGCTTTAATAGAATAAACTTTGAAAACTATTAAACCCTCTACACCTTGGCACTTTACGCAAGTTCAATAAGGAAAGTAACCCGGTGGTTCCTATTTCCGCCACAAAGCAGTAGTGTGCTTCGGGCGTTACTAAATCGGAGCCAAATTCGATTAGAAATTTATACAAAAAACTAACATATAATTCCACGAGCCACGAAAATATGGTTGTTATTAACCGACCGTCACTTAGGTATTTGGGTCACAAAGAAAGTAAGACACGCATATGACACCAAGATTAGACAAATTTGGTATTTCTTATATTGAAGAAACAGTGAGTAGGACTGTATTCCATTACCTTTCCATAAGGCAGCGCTTACCATCAACCCATTCTAATCGGTAAAAATGCTGCACCAAATTTGATCGGCTGCAGCACTTAGTGCAAATGCTCTATACACCCTTACGTACGGGTTGTTTAGTCTGTTTTGTGATTACGCTGGCCGTGCGCCCTTCAAACTGGAATACTGTAGCGCATACATATTGATCAGCTTCAGAAATATACACTGCAGAGGTTTCCTGTCGGTACCCGTATAACGTGGCGTAACTTCAATAATATAACATAAATATCGACACGGGTAAACAAGCGGACAATGCTTCGAGCGGAAACCCGTCACGGCCGCAAGTTCGTCGCCCCGCTGAGGTCACGGCACGAAGCGATCGGGAAATTTCCGCGTCGCGCGCTCATTGGATATTTGCGAATGGCCAAAACTACACGAATATGTGTTAGAGGCAAGTCGACATCATCAGCCTGTGTTAGTCCACAGCTGGACATAGGCCTCCCTTAATGCGCCTTCTCCATCAGCGGGTTTTTGGACCGTATCCCATGACGCTGGTCCAATGCGGGTTGGTTGGTGGACCTACGTCTTACATGCCCATCCGATGCACGGATCATCCTACTTTTTAGACTATTGCGTGATCGGCTCATTTGTCCTAACTAAACAGAAAAAATAATAACACAAATTTGTTTTCCCGCGGGCTTCGAACTGACGACCTCTGGTTTATAAAGCAAGGGCCAATACCGCTAGACCACGGATGCGGTTAGAGTTATAGATAAATAAGATAATGTATCAGGTGTCATTTAATTATATGACCAGAATGCTAAATAGAGCAGAGCAAAGTGTATAGAAAGTTATAAGTTGATAACTAAATATAAATTTTGCCTATTTAACGTACTAAACCTAACATTATATATTACGATTAGATAAAATAATTATTTAAAAAAAAATTCTATTAATTGAGTATTATTTGAGTAGTATGATTTCAGTTAAAGATTATTTACTTCGACGAAATTTTTATTCGCACGCTGCCAAGAACGGAGGTTGTCTCCCAATCTATTTATATCAAAATATAAACTAAACTTCTACTAATTTCTTTCGACATCAAAATGTATTAACTTTAATTTAAAGAATGTATAAAAAAGAATTAAAATACATATCTATTTTAATACCATATCCATGTAAACATGTAAATAAACATGAAATCTATGCAAACTTATTTATTACACTTATTTCTAATGCAGTAACAATTTCAAGGGTTCTTATTGGAGAAATACCACTACAGTCAATCGCCGCAACATTATCAAGCAATAACAGAGGCGAACGTTTCGACGTCATTATAGTTTGACGTAAGACTTTGGTCACGTATCTTACATGCCTTTTGTATAATGCATCGACATCGATTTCCAGTTTTAATGTAAACAACCTTAAAGAATTTTCCTTGATTATCTCAAAGAGAAACTTACAAACATTCATTATATCTTAAAGGGTGGAAAATACTGCCAGGCCCCGCAATAAAAACAGTCGGGTTAAAGGTTAAAGGAATGCAGAATGTGACAAGGGGACTTAAAGTGAACCGGTAAGTGTTTAGAGTGTTTCAGCACTGAAAGAGCACTCAGTGTGTTTTCTCATCCGGTGGTCAGGGCGCCTTTTAATCTTTTAGTGTCTCTGCGTCACGTTAAGTTCCTCTTTTGAAGCGTAGTTTTAATAGCACTTTTAAGTTAGTGGTTTGAGCGGCGTTAAGCGAGACTAAGACTGTTCAATTATATTATATTAACTAATATATTGCTAAAATATGAAACCGAATATTGCGAGAGGAATCGTTAATCAATTAAGTTTCGAACAGAGACGAACATCACTTAATGTTGATACGGCCTGATGAACACAAATCCTCTTGCTACCCTTACTTATGAGATATTTCGCTTGTTTTATCCTGTAATTACATTGGCTATGGAAGCTCTCAGACTAAAATACTGCTTTGTTTACATACTATTTCTTAACGTCAGTAATATTCAATGCGGTGGTGCATTCCTCTGTCGGTATTTGGCAAAAGGTGGCCTTCCTAAAAAAATATTAAATAAATAACAATACAGGAGGCGTTTTGCTCTCAATGTGCTATGTTCCGACGTTTCAGGACTGAACCAAATAAAAATAAAACAAGTTTAGTAAGTTTTGTTTCTAAGAAAGGTTTCATGTAGCCATAGTCTGAAAGCACTGGCATATTCCTGTCTGAATATCACCATAACCAGTATAATTACTAGCTAAACGAGATGTAACATCGCACGTTGTCCACTGTTTTACTACTCCAGTGTCCCATATTCGCTGATCATTGCGAAACGCCCAGTCAGCGGATCGGAACCCGCTGCGGCGAGTCAACGATGCAAAATTCCTACCGGCCATATGTTCACGGCTCGTGTTTCGTAAGCCGTTTCGTGAGAATCGCGAGCGATATTCCGATATCGGGTTGTCGTTGCCATGTGACACGTCTAGAATGTTCTGAAATAGGTATCCTTACTAAGACTTAGATGAATAATGACGCTTTCTAACTAGTTCACCATCATCATCAGCCTGTGATAGTCCACTGCTGGACATAGGCATCCCCTAACACACCCCTATCCATCAGGGGGTTATGGATTGTATTCCACCACGCTGGTCCAATGCGGGTTACAGGTGGACCGACTTTTTACATGCCCATCCGACGCATGGATCATCTTACTTTTCAGACAATTGGGTGATCGGCCCAAATTGCCCTAACTACCTAGGAAACAACAATGAAAATTTGTTGAGTCTTCGCAGGATTCGAACCCACGAACTCCGCTTTCTAAAGCGCACGCCTTTACCACTAGGCTACGGAGGCAGTTGTTTAGCCAAACTATAGTTCGGCCAAATTAAACTAAGAATTGATGTGACTAAGTAACTTTGCAATGAAGCGGTGATGTATGGTGCCTTTTTTTAATAAACTGTCACTTAGTAATCGAAAATTAGTCGATAAGAACGCTAGAGGCTATGACGAGACTTATTTGCAAGGGGTTACTATGTGTACATAACTTCCGAACCTAAACTGGTCCAATATACATTCATAGTTATAGATCGCCCGACATCAGTCACAATAAGATCATTGCTCATTAAAATACAGGATGCTTCTTTTTGATCATCATCGTCATCAGCCTGCGTTAGTCCACTGGTGGACATAGGCCTCCCCTAATGCACTGCCTCCTCCATAGGAGGTATTTGGACCGTATCTGACCATGCTGGTCCAATACGGGTGCTAGGTTTTTATGAACTTTAATAAAGTGAAATAATTTCCCATGTATATAACGAGAAAGTAATCAAGTTGTGTATTATTAATACTCGCCAATTCTGATTATCGTGACAGTTGGGCTGTCAATAAGATGACAGTCAGCTTTGGATTATTATTAATACACTTTGAATTTTTATAAATAATATGCAATAAGTTAAAATATATGCAGTATCATTAAAGTTCAAGAATAACAATCAAACAACCACATATTCCGACTATCTTTCACATTTATTATATTAATAGTACAACACAGACAGACAAAGCTCAAGATTTTAATACATAGCGATAAGTAATATTAACATCTCGTTTATACGACCGTCTGCATTGACTCTTGAAGTTCGTACCGTGTTTAAACGTTGAACCAATAAAACACCGAGGAGTCAACGCTCCCAATAAAGACGAACATGCATCTTGACGCATCCGATGCGTGTGGCGACGGTTCACGATAGTAAAACTTTAAACACAGACCAAAACCAACCTTATCTTCATCGAACACGATATAATTTCGAACTGATAGAATATACTGCAGCCAAACTTAGTAAAGCAATTCAATCAACCGATTGTTAAATGGACGACCTTAAGACTTTAGGTATAAGAGTGATTGTATAATAACAGGTTTTGAAAGCAGCAAATATAACTTTGTCTGGACTCTTTGAAGTGGCTTAGTAAGGCCACATGGCAAGCCGACGGCGTTAAGTAGGTTATGAAAAGTGAAAGGTTGTGTAACATTATAGCGCTTTTTAATCCGGCCGCGTTCGCCTCAACCAGTTCGTAGCGGATGGGGGCTTATGGGTAACCAGTTCGATTACGTGTAGAGTTATGCGCCGATTGGTCTTATTTAAAGCTATAATGACCGTTTTCGGAAGACGTTGATGCTGTTACGTTTGATGTTTCGATTCGTTTTAATTAACATCGGGATATTAATAGAGTTTCGTTCGTTTTGGAATGTGTTCAGTTTTTCCTATTAATAAGCTCGACGAGACGTTTCACAGAAATGGTAGAGTTATGTATTTAATTCTAGATATCTCAATATGGACATTCGTATTGCTATTGATTGTAGAAAAAGATTTTTTAGCCTTTATTTTAAAGTAACGACGAGACGGGCACTAGAAAGTGTTGACTTCACTAGTCAAAATAAACGCAGCGTAAGACACCATAAGTTCCATTGGCGTCTTAGGACATTATATATACACATATGCAAATAGTTTACCTATAATTAATCTTAGGGCGTCTCTAAGCCGGAACACAGTAGTGTTCCCATTGTATTACTTTGCGTTAGAAGACTTGATACTTCCTTTGTAAAAAGAGGTCCTACCATCTTTGCAATCCTTTGTTCTTTAGCTTAATTTGTTAGTAATCGTGGATTTAATAACAATAGTATGTACTTTTAGCGAACATGATGATTATGACTGTTATTAGAAAACCTCTCTTAATAATTTAGGTAATCATACACTTCGAAATATCCAAAAATCGGTATTCACTCATAAATACCTTATTAAAATGGCGAGCGTCGAATCGGCGAATAACTGTGGACAGACATAAAAAACGGAATCAACAAAATTAATGGTTACGACGATGTAAGCAATTTACGCGGTTAATTAAATGCGCTTGTTCAAGGGAATCGCTGACCGACATCGAAAATTCGCTTGTTAACGTCTTCGATCGAGCGTACACAGTTTTAATTAAAGTGGGGCACACATAAAGGCGCGTATAAGTTGGGCGAGCGTGAAAATATTTCCAGAGAGGTGCGTATACCTTAGGCGAGCGTTTAAAAATAAATAAAAGGCCTGTAAATTAGGCGATCGTTGATATATAAACGAAAAGATACGTACACCTTACACACCGGGCTCTTAGCATTTACAATCAGAGCGTATTGTTTAAACATAAAGTTAATAATTTAAACGTTTGAGATATTGTACTAGTATCGCACCATAATAATGTAGTAACGCAAAGAAAAATAGCTTATAAGCAACTTCTTTTTGCATCAATGCCTTAACATGTTCGTTGCTATTAATCAAACAACTGCACTCCGAATGCTGGTCGAATATCACAATATAGGCTTGATTAGGTATACGCATCTTAAATGTTAAAATAGCCAGCTCAATATTACTATTCGGTTTTTGATAGGGCTCCACTATTTTACATTATTTTGTATTATTATTATAGTTAGTATTTTAAATCAGAATAAAGTTATGCTTAAAATAATAATTCTATTAAAAACTATTGGTTATTATTATTTTGAAATCTAGAGAAATAGTAAATATTTAGAGAAAAGTAGAAAATCTAGCGCAATTATGCCCTAACAGCGGACAATTCAATTTACTATTACTATTTATCGCTATCAATTGTTCGCATTAAAAAGGCCAGTTTACGAAAAAAGTAAAAACAACATCTTTATTAAAGATTGAATATCATAAACTACATGCAAACTCAAGCACAAGCGAAGACGTAAAGTAAAATACAGCTATTACTGCATTTTAACTATATTTTATCTGTAATCAACAACAAACGCGCCAAACCACGTTTGACGTTTCGAATTTTTCCCGCCAATTAGCGGCTCCGCTCGGTAAATTGGTTAAATCATAAGCGATTGAGAAACAACACAATGCACGTTAATTCACATCCGGTCACAGAACGGTTTACGTATATTGAATCTTTAATGGATTGCTTCACTTCCGCTTGTCAGGCGAACGGCCTATTAATGAACCGCTAATAACCAAATAGGTACATGGCAGCAGTAAATCGGAATGCGCATAAATATTCCCTTACTTGATATTTAGTTTTAATCATGATTATTACTAATGTTCATTCATACTTCCTAGTAATATCAAAAATATAAAAATTTGTATAGATGTTTATTTGTTACTCTTTAACGCCAAAAATATTATATATAGATATTTTTACTTATATTATTACAGGTAGGTCTTCTTTCTACAGTGGACCGTCTGGGTTGGTACCACCGCGGTTCCTTTTTCTACCGCAAAGCAGTAGTGTGAAAACACTACTGCTATTTACTGGGTTAACGAGACATAAAATCCTTTGTCTTATGGTAGGCAAAGCGTTGGTGATACCTCTAGTATTGCCGATGTCAATGGGCGTTGGTGACCACTTTCCATGAGGTGGCCCGACTGCTCGTCTGCCTGTGTAGTCAATAAAAAATAATATGTATCGATAGATATAAACTTAACAAAAATACTGCATCAGTCAATCAAAAACAATTATTTAAAGTGTCTATTTGTCAAAAAATCTGTTATCAGCGACCTACTTGGAATGACACCGCTATTCCACGTGTCCATATTTATTGTAATATATATAATAGTATGTAACACAGAAATATTGGCACCGTGGTGCTGCTCCCGTAGTTAGATTTCTGATAGCCAGATAACTAAGGTAACAGACTGCAAATTTTCATTTTCAATACTGGGTGAATTGGATGGGAGACCAAGTGACAATTATCACGCAAAGTTGTATCAGAGCATCGAAGGAATGGTTAACTTTATAGAATTGATTCTTCAATAAGGTTAAGTAAATAAGCTACGTGGTGCTCCAGAATATTAAAATTTACGGATGGGTGTGATAAAACATAGATTCGCCTGAAAAACTTTGTACATTTTGTTTTAAAAAAACCATTTTGGAACTGTCATCGTTACACCAAACAACGATGTCGAAGCATGTTAAACTTTTAACAAGCGCTTTTGGATATTCCTTTAAATTTTTATGTCTCATATATATGATAATTTGGTTTTATATTTTTTAAAACAAGAATTAATATCTGTTTTAGTAACTCTCAAAAATGCATTCATAGCTTTTCTGAATTTTTCATCATCATCGAAAACAGCGTTTAGCAGTCCACAGCTGGACATAGGCCTTTTTAGTGAACGTCAAAGCGACCGATCTTGTTGGCGTCCATGTAAAACAACTGACTAATTGCATTTGTACTGCGAATCTATTTTACGCACACTGTAAGGCAGATCCGCCGTCAAGTGGGCGGTAGGGTCGTCACAACCCTACGCCAGATCACACGCGGCTACGTATGAGTTTTTAAGAGTATTTTAATGAATGTATTTCTTATTACTATAAAATAAACTTGCTATTAATCTTTACTCTCTCCTTTAAAAACCAATTATAAAACTAATTCTAGCGATGCATAGTAACATACTTAAACGTCAGACATATCAGTCTTATTTCTCATATAAAAATGCGTTGAAGGCCTATGGCAACTATATATTATCATACCTATAAACATTGCTCAGTGATGACCCTCGATGACCAATCAGGATGCGATAAGAGTGATGCATTGACTTTGATTTCTTCTTGTTGTGCATTAATTAGATCTACTATATATGTTTGCAAAGTTGTATACTATTATAAATACTATGGATTTAAATATTCTAAGACGTCTCCGTCGTATTGAAATAATATGAATATGATCTATTGAGGTTATTTATAATTTGTATCAAACACTTTACGCGGTAAAGACTGATAATAATAATAATAATAATAAAGCTTTATTTTATCCCTCATACATTTGACAGTGACAAAATTTTATTTGATTTATTAGTTTAGTTAGTATTACTTACATCTAATTAAATTATGTTAGTGTTAATTTATGTAAGGGCCCTTAAGCAGTAAAGCCTCCTCCAAACCACTTTAACTAGATATGTCTTGAGCCAGTCGTGCCCATAGTGTTCCATGTACTTCCTCTATGTCGTCGATAAATATTTCGACGGGTCTGCCCCTTTTTTTTATTATATTTGGGATGCCAATTACTAACTCTTTGGAACCATCTGTTGTCTTTTATTCATTATCAATGACCTGCCCACTTTCACTTTAATTTCATTATTTCTTTGAGAATGTCTCTTGATTTGGCTGTCTCTTATAGCAGTATTTTTAGTTTTGTCTTTTAGTTTTAAATTCAGATAAGGTATCTGAAAATTTCTATTGCCACTGACAGGTTTTTATTTTTTAATTTGTGAATTTTCAATGTCCAGGTTTGCATGCATAAGTAAGACAGGTGTGCAAGCAATTTGGAATGCTCTGTTTTAATTTAGTAGACATGGGTCCTTTAAATACTACTTTCAGAGCCCAATATTTGTTCCAGTGGCCTTTATTCTACGCTCAATTTACCTATCTGTACTAAATTTGAACGATGTAAGTTGACCAAGATAAACATATTCTTCTACGTATTGGATTGGTGTTGATCTCAATAATATTTGCGTCTTGTCTCTATTTGTCAAACTTTTGTTTTGTCTAGATTAATAGATTGCCCAACCTGTTCACTATTTCATCGAAGAGATTCTAGCATGTATTCTAGTTGTCCTGCGTTTTCAGAAAAAAGGACTATATCATCGGCAATTCTGAGATGTGATAGGTAAGTGCCATTTATATTTATACCAAAATTTTCTCAATGAATTTTCCTAAAAATAGATTCTACGATGGCTATAAACAATTTGGGTGAAATCGGATCTCCTTGTTTTACGCCACGTCCTACGTGAAATGTTGGTCCTTTCGTTTCGAGGCGCACCCGTGTTGTACTATTTGAATAGATTTTCTTAAGAAGTTCTATATAATCATATGCAATTCCTTGGTCATTTAAGGCGCACCATATAGAGTTATGACCTATTGTGTCAAACGCTTTCGAATATTCAACAAATGTTATATAAATCGGTAAGTCGTACTCTGTATATTTTTCTATAATCAATTTTAATGTATGTATGTGATCAATTGTGTAGTATTTTTTCATAAAACCCGCCTGTTCTATTGGCTGATTTTTGTCAATTTGTTTGGATATGCGTCTTAGAAGGGTCATCAAATACTTATAATGACAGGGTACTAGGTTGTTATTAATTTGGTCTCCTTTTTTATATAATAAGACAATTTCTGTGCATGTCCATGCTTCTCGTAGTACCTTTTTAAATAAGATATTATTAAATAGAGCTGTGATTGCCTTTAAAAGCTTTTCCTTACCTGTCTTTATCATTTCGTTCGACACGCCATCTGGACCTGGACTTTTGCCTGATTTTAATTGATCTATTGATAGCTTGACTTCATTTTCCATGATCGGTGGCACTGGATCTAAGTTGCATGTCGTATTATAAACGACTGTTTCAGACTCAAAAGTTGCAGTGTAGAGTTCCTTGTAAAAGTTTGTTGCTATCATGATGAGATCGCGTCTGTGTGTGACAATCGATTCTAATATTTATTTTTGCGCTAGCCCGACTTTACAAAACATTGGTGTAAAAGTCTATTTGAATTATCTACTAGAAGTGTAAGATGATCCATGCGTCGGATGGGCATACCGGTTTTTAGGACTACTTTTTACCCTTATAGGACGTTTGGTCAAATTTAACAATAACTAAGTGACATCAATTCACTGACAACAGTTTACCGACATATTAAGAATATATTCTCTCAAATAAATGTTGACTTAGGAAATCGATATGAGAGAGTAGCTTTAATCAATAGCATAATTATCTCTCTCGTAAACACATCCTGTAATGATTTGTGTTATTGTAACATATGAACTAACCATCATCTCATCTCATCTCATCACCATTGGTACTCGCGTCAATATACCAAAAACATTTATTCGCTGTAAGATATCACCAACGAAAGGTGAATAAACAAAGCCTACGCGGCAAGCGGGCACCAAATAGCGCAATGCCACCAAAATAGGGGGATAAAAGAGGCTATAGCAAAACATCTGGCTCTCTGAGGCACCACACAAGTGGGATCGATCGGAATTCAATAAAATTAAACATTCAGGAAGCGTACGAGGGGATCGGTGGATGTGTGGCCGTGTGATGGGCGATAGCGTTTCGGTTGGTGTAGATCGCAACATTACAAAGTCTTACCTTATTACAATGTAATGAATTTATTATTTCATCTTAAACTAAACCTTTAGAACTATCCCTCTTGCACAATTACTGGCTAAAACGAGTGCAAGGAAATTCAAAGGCAAAATTAGGTACAAACTTTGGCAAAAATCCATATACAGATATTATTTAGATACAGAAGATATGTTTAATTTTTTCTATCTATTAAAGAATCGAATTGATCATATTACTGATCATATTAAATAGGAAGTTTTTGTGTAGCAATAATAATATTTTCTATAGCTAAAATTAAACGAAATGGACACGCGGATTAAGAAAAGTCCAAGTTTTTTCAATACGCGAATAATACTCGTGCTAAAAAGAAATTAAACGTAAAGAGTTTAATTATAATATAACTATGAAATCAGTTGCTTTTTGTAGTAACTAATAAAAGTTTCGTTCCGCTTCCACGTGTTGCTGGCACCGCTTGGAAATAATCCACCGGCCGCGTTTCCACTTACGGTTAATATGTTTATTTACTGTGTTGGTCTTTCTTGATGTAGAGGCGTGAAACTCTTATGCGATGGATGGAAGATTTATTGGTTTCACCTAGGGTCGCCTGGCCTTATGCGATTAGGATTTTTCTATTTTATAAATATATGTAGTAATAGACACGACGAGAATAAAGGAAATTAAGATATCTTATTGGAATTTCTAAACTACTTATATAAATCTCAAAAAAATACGTAAACCTTTTTGAGAAAATCAGATAAAAACCCATACAAAACAATAACAAATAACAGATTATAACTATGAATTAGAATAGAATTTAAGCTGTGTTTAATCATGTATTCGAAAAAGGATCGAATTATTTTTGGAAGAAGCGAAGAAAGTTTTAAAGTTCTTTAGTATTCATAAAATCTTAAATTAAGCGCAGTAATATCAACTGGAAATTCAAATAACTGACATCAGTTACATGATCTAAACTCAATTTGTTTTTAAATTTAACATAAGTCATCATCTTTACCAATAGCGTTAGTAGTCCACTGCTGGACATAGGCCTCCCCTAATACTCCACGCCTTCTCCGTTTAGGGGGTTTTTAAGACAATGGTCCTTTCTATAAATTCAGAATATTATAAAGAGGGAAGATTTGTTAATTTGTTTCAGATCACGGCTCCAAAACTAATGAACCGATTCGATATATTTAACTTTTAAAAATCTATATTATATTTGAGTTAAAAGAATTGTCTGCACTATCGGTCAATTTCGAATATATACTTCCTGTTATTTTCCAACCTCTACATACTTGATGGATCCAGTAATGGTTAGCGTAAACTAAAAAAGGAACTTTTTGAGGTACACAGTCTAACTTTTATTCTAAGAAATCCATTCCAAAAATCTTTGAATTACACGGACAGAGCCTTGGACGGACTGTGATTAGTAAATAAAACGTAGTTATATAATAAAAATATAACATAACATTGACTTCAACTGAAACGCGACCAACTCGTTTAATAAAATTGAAACCTAGATGTTAGGTCAGCGCTTTTTATTCTAGACTTGTAAGTATTCAACGTTCGCGTACACAATTTGTGCGGCCACGACTCACATGCGGGGAATCCTGACATTTCCTAAGAAGCTTTTGTACGAAAATGGAAGCGGTTATTGCGCTCCTGGTATGAGCGACCGTATATTTATAGGAATTCAGTTATTTTCTTTTATTTCTGGCTGCACATTGCCGAGAGCAATTGTGAGCGTCGCATATTACTTTCTGGTGGAATCTAGTGAGAGATCTTTCGTACGCTGACAGCTTTTTAATATGATGTTTTTATTAAATTTTGAAGATTTCAACGTACCCTAGATAAAGTACGATCATATTGAGAATGATAAATTTTTAAGAAGGCTTTGTAGGATTTTATCGCCAGTAAGGATGTTAATAGTTAGTTGATTTTAATATTGGCTTTATTTGTGTTATGTTGCTGTTTATGTTATGTTGTCAAGTTAGAAGGTGTATTGAAAAATGTCATTACACTGGAGATACGTCTGCTTTAAATTACTTCAATATATAATTTTCTTAAGGATTAACAGAGTTGTTCGATAGATGGTCATCAATATGATTGAATACTTTTTAAGATAAAACTTTAATAATTATTTATAATAGTCATCCGTACCTAGTTCCATCAGGCTTTATGATTTTTTTTTAATTTAAGCCTTTATCTACACGCTAGTCGTAGACCTAATCTAAAGTATTAAAACTATAAGCTCTGCCCTTAAACATGTAGAGCAGCAATCTCTTACCGACGTTTACCCAAAGATTGCTTTAGCTAAGCCCTTCAAACATGAATTTATAAGTTTTTCCATACTGGCCCTTTGCAGCCAAAATTTAAATATGTACGCATCAACTATGTGACGGTACTTCTCTGGAAAGCTCACTCAGAATCTCAGTTACTAAAGTTCAGGAAAAAAATAAAAAGTATCTGTAATAATAATTGCAATGAACGGCCAACAATAGTGTTATCCTCAATGTAAACCACACTCAACCGCGAACAATACAATAAATTCAATACGGCAAAGCAACAATTCTCGTTACATAACGCAAAAACGCCATTACATGACACAAAGAGCCCATTACGGCCGCAGCGATATTGACCGCGCGAATTCGACGTATCATCCTTTGGATTTGGCAATTTGTATTCAGGGCGTTGCCAGTTGGGGGCCTGCAGGTGATCTGCCCCCATTCGAGAGGGAATTTCCCCTGGGAATGGCGTCGTTGCATTATTGCTGAAAGCTGCACCGTATTCGGGAATCGCATAATGGGCCCGTATATCACGTAGATACCGGCCCCGGCTAGGCAGGTAGGGTCTATTTAGATTTTATTTCAACACTTTACAGAGTGAATTTTAGTTGGTTTAAAGTGGCTTTTGTAAAGGTGTATAACTAGAATACCTACCTTGTTTATATAATGTATTTTTTAAGTGAGATTGTTTTATATTAAGATATGATACGATTATATCATTATTTACTAATACGAATAGTACACATTAATTAACTAAAAAGTCTCTCAGGGATTATATCGCTTTTTACATTTCACTTTACATTCAAACGCCCAGATAGCCCATACAAAAACCACGACCGCTGCAACGTGCTTAAAACGTCGGCCGTTGAAATATAAATTTAAATGGAAATAAACGTAACCAAATTCGCAGAAGTTCTTTTATTCGATAATATCTCAAAATTTATAATTAAACAGTGAACATTTTTGTAATTTATAGAAAATAAAGCGTATTTTTTCGTAAACTTTAATAGCTTAATAAAAGCACGTAAAATACGTAATGCTGTTTGATACATAATTACAAGTTGCGTAAAAGAAAAACAAAGCGCCATAAATAAGGTATATAACTCTTATATCATATATCTGAAGATATTATAGAGAGCATTACTCTAAAACAACTTGGACGATAACCAAGCTAATGTTTAAATTAGCAAATTCGCTGTGATGGGCCAAAATCCCAAACTTCCGGTGTAAGTTTGACTCCGGCTTGGCGCAACTTCCGGCGGCGTCTTGTTTGATGTCTGCACTAATGGATTCCTATCAATGCGGTGTAAGACAAACCGCAGGGGCGGATATTACTTGTATGTAGATGATAGGGCCCCTAGGCTGGCCTTCGGGAACTTGCAAGAGGTAAGGAAACTTTAGATTCATTAAGATTGGATGCGGTAATTCACTTTGATGTTTAAAAGATTTATATTATTTGCGAGTTATTTGTTGAATATACCGTTAGCAATTACTAAATTAAAGCGATAAAAAAAACGAGAAATGCGTGGCAAAACCTTTCTTGTTATACACAGAATTTAATTGTTATATTGGTTATAAGACCAAAACAAAGTTTCGCAAAGGTTTATTAAATGGAACAATAATTTCAATAATAATATATAGCTCTTAACGCGAATACTATTGATATACAATTTAATAAAAGTGTTCACTGATTTTACCGCGTTAATAATGTTTAAAAACGCTATAAGTAATATATATTTACATCACATCACCCGCTCGTCGGGTACTTCGTGGCCCCACAACCGGATGAGCGGGACTTACTAATCTCAAGCCGACTAAGTGCTTTCGAAGGAGCTGTAATTCGCGTGCTACGAAATGCAGCGCCGTAACGCGTCTAGCTATAAAGCGCTTGTTCCGCTCAGGGGCTTATTGCCGCGCCAAATGAAGAATTAATTTCGTTAATGCGAACTTCAACGTGAAATTACACCTCCGCTCAAAGTAATAACATGTTTTGAAGTAGGGGTTTTACTGAAAGTGAAAAATATCCTTTTGCTTTGTAATAATATATATAGGTAAAATTTTATTTATAAATCTGATAGATATAAACCACGTGGTAAGGGACGCCCTGCGGCAAGATGGAGTGACGACATACGCAAAGTGGCCGGTGTGGGCTGGATGAGAACAGCCGGAGACCGGAAGCGGTGGCGTGCTTTAGGGGAGGCCTATTCAGCAGTGGGCTGACACATGCTGATGATGATGATAAACTATCATAGTATTTATTGATGACATGAATAAGTTCCCAATGCATCGGGTATTTGGCACACACAAACCTCATATATAGCCGTAAACATAAGAAGACTGGCTATTTATTAGCTAACTTACCATGTAAGTTAATTGTTTTTTATTTCCAATAGTTTCTATTGTTTAAGGAATTCAATAAAACTACTAAAAGGCTGATGAGTTTATGCAATACTTCTTTAACAAAGTGATATTTTAAGCATAACTTTTGACCGACTTCCAACCGTATAAAACCATTTTGAGCAATATAAGCCGGTGACAACGTGCACTCTGCAAACTGACGAGAAACTACTCCGCGGTTTCCGCCATTGCATTTTAAAACTATAATATCTTTTAAGGTATGTATTTCATCAAAATATCATGTACAACACGTTGTATCCATATAGAAAGAACAAAGGAGTGATATTATATAAATAAGTTGCCTAATTGCGCCTTTAGTGGTCTGCGTAATTAGACGATTTCTTTACGAAGACATATTTGGTTGCCTACCTGTCGAATCTTGACTAATACGGAATAAATAAATTTTTGACGTTCCGGCTTTTTTAACACTATATACATTATGAAGTGAAAAGAGGTAAGACAATCAGAGTCATATTAAGAAAATATCATAGCTACAAACTTCTGTCAAATTACAGATCATTTATATACAGACTCACCCATAACAATGAACTGCACTAAACATATAAAGTATGGAATCAATGTTACAAAAGCTTTCACGTAAGTGACTCGTCCTTCATGAAGCGTTCCCGAATATATGAATCACAATCAAGACGTCAATGATAAAGCGAACTTTGATGTCATGGGCAAAACATCAGTTCAATATTTTTTTAAGTTCTATAATACTTATTTTCCAGCAACTAGACAGCGATGAAAAACTAAATCTTTTATTGGACAATGTATTCGCTTTTACAAAAAAATCAATTAGAAAACGTTCATAGTTTAACCATTAATAAATTTAAAAAAGTTATAAAGAAACAACTGCCTCCGTAGCCTAGTGGTACGGGCGTGTGCCTTAGAAACCGGAGGTCGTGGGTTCCAATCCTGCGAGGACTCAACAAATTTGGGCCGATCACCCAATTGTCTGAAAAGGAAGCTGATCCATGCGTCGAATGGGCATGTAAAAGTCGGTCCACCACCAACCATTGACCAGCGTGGGGGATGTCAAACCTAATGAATAGGAGTGTATTAGGGGAGGCCAGCAGTGAACTATCATAGGCAGATGTTGATCATGATGATGATGATAAAGAAAGGTTTGTGTTAAAGGTTATTACAATGTAAATTACTTTTTAAATGATAACACAATCTAGTAATGGAATTCACGCGCCAGGTTTTTTTTAAATGATACAAAATTTGTACACTTGAATTGTATAAATAAAATTGTGTAATAAAACATATGTTTTTTTATTGTATCAATCACATCCACCCACCGACCCGCATTGGACCAGCGTGGTGGTGGTCAAACCCTAATAGATCAGGTGGATATCAGGAGGCTAGACACAGTGGACATGAGGTGAAGATCAATCACATTGTAAAAGATGACAATAAATTAGTCCGTTGAGTTTCTTTCGTTGTTTTCTTCTTAGGTCAGATATATCCTTTTCCTAATCGGCATTCACGAAAATCGATAAGTAAGTGCTTCTATGTTGAAATAAAGATATTTGAACTTGTAACTTTAGCTTTTGTATACTCTTAGTAATATGACAAATAACTTTAAAAATGTAAACCACATAAATGAATGGAATTTGTTCTGAAATGCCGAAAGAATAACGGTATTAATTACAATGCCACCAATTTATTTCGAAGGTACCTTTTTAATTATCTGAACTATTAATACAAAAGTTATCATTTGTACATAACAGATCTTTTTCAAGTACCGACGAATTATTTTTGGCAACAGAAATTTTATTATTATAAATATATGTGCCTTTGCTTAAAATAAATGCAATGTTATGAATTTATTAAAAACCTTCCGCTAAAATGAAACACAACTGGTACAAGGTCGGATCAACGAAAATGCTTTTTCAATCATTTCCAACTCGTTTTTATTATATTGTACATTTATTTAAGCTCCACTGTTTCGTAACGATAAATGGATCAAACGATTGTTTTGTTTGAAAACCTATTTTCCGATTTAAAATTGTTTTAATTTAAATAAAATGCAAGTACTCGTAAAGCCATAATCGAAATGAAATTGGATATTAAATTTAGTTTATAATTTTTAAATTTTAATAAAAATTGTGCGTGGTTTGAATAAAAATAATAATTTCGAGGCTAAAACCATAGTAAAATCTTTTAGCTAGTCTAGCAGTTGACATTCTGCAAGGTTGTATGCTATCTCCGCATATGTAAGTATTATTCAATTATAAAAATTATGTTTTTTAATAGTGGAAAACACTAGAATTTTTTTAATATTGGCTAGAACGACAATTGGCTGCCTCCGTAGCCTAGTGGTATAGGCGTGTGCCTTAGAAACTGGAGGTCGTGGGTTCGAATCCTGCGGGACTCAACAAATTTTCATTGTTGTTTCCTAGTTGGTTAGGGCATTTGGGCCGATCACCCAATTGTCTGAAATGTAAGATGATCCATGCGTCGGATAGGCACGTAAAAAGTCGGTCCACCCACACACCCGCATTGGACCGGCGTGGTGGGATACGGTCCAAAAGCCCCTAATGGATGGAGGTGTATTAGGGGAGGCCTATGTCCAGCAGTGGACTATCACAGGCTGATGATGACAACGACAAGACTAGCAGGGTGTTCACCAGAAGGTAGTTGGTACGCCTTGCCCAAAAGAAAAGTACACCACAATTCAGCCCACCGCCCTGAAATATGAGACTATCTCATTTACCCAGAAATTAATCTGGCTACGGTGCCCTTAAAACTGAACAGTATTCTCCACACTGCTGATTTGCGACGGAAATAGGCACCGCGGTGACACTACCGCAGACAATACCTTACAAAAAAGAGACCTACCACATATATTTTTATTATTATTTCACTCTGATGCTTTGTGCAAGATTAGGCTTAATAGAGGTTCGCTTTTTTAGTCGATAACTGGTAAATCTAACAAAAACTATCAATAACTAATGAGATTGAGGTAATATATGGATATGGAAAGGATCACTTAAATTGCTCAACTTACGCGTGTAAAGTATACCTTAAACTTTACTTCAGTCTAGATTATGTCAGGATTTAAACGCTTAACAAGAGATATATTTATATTACAAACTGCAGAACAGTTTTCCTATTTAATTATAACATTCGCCTTACTCAAAATGGAAAAACTAATAACTTGAATCAGTTTAATTAAAAATCCGTGTTTAAATCTACGCTCTTTACAATAATTAAACTATAGGTTTGAGTGCTTCGCAAACACCTGTTCGCGAGAGTTGAATTCCGGAGTTTTTCCCGGAAAATACGCATTGCACAAGCGAGAGAGAAAACGCTGGAAGGGGAGGGCGACGTCTGGTAGGCGACAGTTTAGACAAAAGAATGTCTAGCCAGCGCTTTCCCACCTTAAGTAATTATCACCAGGGTTAAAAGTAATTTGATTTATGTTCATATAGTTTAAAATGTTTCACCGTTGTTGTACTTTTAATTTAATACACTGTTACATATTTGCTGTTATATTTTATGTAACGTGCAGACATCCATCGTCACACATGAGCAAAGGATAAATAAGAATTGATGTCAATATTGTAACGCATAACAATGAAAAGCGTCATTTGAATGGCGTTGTTATTGAATTGTCGTTTTTTGATTGACATCTCGGTGATAATACACCAATAAGAAGGCTAGACATATGGCGAACTTCGTCGCTATGGCGTATATCGTTTACAATTCTGTATTTTCTTTAGCCATGGTACAGATTATTGTTTGAAGGGCCTTAGCTACCGTGTCTTTGTTCAGTTACACAATGACACTATGCATTTGTAGTCTTATTGGGCAGCAATAATTTTAAGAGAGAAATAGTCTCTTATACAACTCTAATTTAACATAACCTAACATATTGTTGATGTTTTTACTTAATGGATTAAAAGTCATTAACCAAATACTTTAATATTCCTTAAGCTCTTTACTAAGAACCTTAGATTGATTGCTAGATGACTTAGAAATCCAAAACACTAGCTATATATTATTATACGTATAGTTTATACGTGCATAAAATTTTGTATAGCCAAAACTTATGGATTTAGATTTTGCCTATTTTAGGTATATGAAAAGTTCCATTAGGAATATTATGTTTTAAGTATGAAATCACTTGACTTCATGTTATTTACTCATCTTATTTTACATGGGGCGATACCTACGCAGTATGTCAGGCTTGTCACTGACCTTTATGTTACCCACTAATCCATATTTTTGTGATATTTTCGAATATTTACCAAAATCTTCAGAAATATTTAAGCGGAAGCAAGGTCTCGCTCAATATCCACTTTGTGACAGCTTACATTAACGAAATTAGGGTTCGCTCCAAAAAAAGTGCCTTTAAATATTAGCGCTGCACTCTAGCGTCGGATAAAAGGAATTCCGTAGCAACGCCTGCATTTAGTTAAAATATTGAAGCAGCGAGCTCGTGTGCCCCGACTTACAGCGGGAGCGGAAGCGATTAAGATACCGCGGATCTATCTTAGCTAGCTGAATCGTAAATAGGGCTGTTCTCGTATGCGAATCAATAAATGTATACTTGCATACTAAAAGGCGAAAGGTTAGATGTTTATTGAAATTAAAAAACACGATTTTAAACCTTTATTTTATTCTTATAGACAGTAAGTTTTTACGCAACAACACTGCCTACTACTCTTAGTTTAATGAATTGTAAGTAAGTGGGGAAATAGAAAACGTCTAAATGAACCGTCACAATTAAACTGCAATGTAGATGACTCATAGTAACTAGTTGGTAGTAAACACTACAGAGCGTATGAGTAAATTTCTTAAACAAAATCGTCGCTTTACAAATCTGGGGTCGTAGGTTTAAGTTCTGCAGAAAAACAATTTTGTGTTATTGATTGGCTAGAAAAAGGTACATATTTCTTTAAGTTATATATACATCCGATCCATAAACTGCCTCCGTGGCCTAGCAGTATTGGCACTTACTTTATAAACCGGAGGTCGTGGGTGCGAATCCCGCGAGGAAACAACTTCATGCTATCGTTGTTTTCTGGTTGGTTAGGAATATTTGGGCCGATCACCCAATTATCTGAAAAGTAAGATAATCCATGCGTCGGATGGGCATGTAAAAAGTAGCTCCAGTCCCGTTTACACTCGCGATATGACGCGGTCATCTCCCGAGCAATGTTCTGGTTACTTAATAACATAATGTGTTTGCTGTGTTTGCAAGTTTAACTCATTTATCGTCACAGTTTTCATTATGTCGGTTGCGGTTAATACAAACTCATACTAGTTTAAAGTTTGGGTAACAAAATTAAGGAGAAATTTGACCAGGTTAATTTTTAAGTCATAACGTAATTTATATTATGTTTGTAATAAATTGATGTTTAAATTGAATATGAATAGTTAAATTTAACGACAACGTTTATATAATTTTATATAAGACGTTTCCTATATCTTGTATATAAATTATTAGAAATGAATTATATAATTTTATTTAGCAAATCAAATTGCAGTGTTACATAATAACATAGGTAGGAATATATTGGTATATAAGTAATGGTGATAGTTTTAAAACCTTTTGTAGACCGCATTAGCATGCTTTGTTCGCAAACGCTGAGACAAATTACCGGAGCGAGTGAAAGGTTTATACCGTTTACACTAGAGCAATTCCTAACGCGGTCATACAAAAGTGTTTTATATCACTCTACTTATGTCCAATGTATCTCTTACCCAATGGTATTTATTTAATACTTGCTGTTTTAAAAGTAGTCTAAGTTACTCCCAGTTACATCAGCTATCTTCCAGTGAAACTCCCGTCAAATTGCCCCAGCAATATCATGGATTAGCCAGACCAAGCACACAGACAGACGGACAAACAGACAACAGTTTAAAAATGTTAGTTCGTTTTTGTATCGGTTTTATATCACAATGTAATCATTATTATATTAAAACGGTTATTTTGATGTTACAAACACTAGTAAATCCAATTTTATTTATTTCTATAAATATATTATGCCAAAACGCTGACAGTGGCAACCCAGTCCTGACTTCGTTAACAGTCAAGGAAGCGTTAGGTCATCATAAGGTGCAGCTTATTGCCGTTTGCCCCTTTTAAACTGATCAAATTAAGGGATATTGTTTCCGGCGTAATTTTGCCCGGGACCCGTCTCCCGAAGGATAATTCAACGAGATGAAATGCAATGGCGGAACGGAAAATGTTATTGTGCTTTGCGAAATTAAAGTTGGAGACGATTTTCCGCTTTGTTAGCGGACGACTGAAATTGGAGTATTTGTCAAGGGTTGAGCGTGATAAGTAAACGGGAGAAATTATTGTTCATGTTGTTGCAAGGTTTGCAACTATGTTTACATTTTGATTATTATATAATATATTATAAATAAGGATTTTGATTAGGTTATTTTAAAGATATCGCTTTTAGCGAAAAGGACGGGCAACACGAGAAGAAGATTTTAAGTTTATATAAGAGGCGAACTCAAAGGCAGTGGTAAGTGGTAATTAATATTAATAGAAATTGAAAATTTTGTGACATTTTGTTTACAACTCCGTTTGGTACAAAGTTTATACGAAAAAATATAAAATTTCAAGTAAAAACAAACGAAACGAAAAAATAATTAAGAAGTTGCCTCTGTGACAAATGAACGAATGTTGCACTGAAAAGTATGAGTTGGACAACACACAGGATCATTAACAATTGTTTTTGGATTAAGAGGTTGGGGCCCAAAATCCCCGAAAATTGGCTAAGTTATTATTACTTAACTGTACCATTTTAAACTTATAACACGAGAATGTTAAAAATAATAACAAAAAGCAAAATAATCTAAATTTTCGAACCAATACAAGACGAAAAAGGCAGCATTCAAGTTATTCAATATAAGCACGTAAGTATCGTGAAAGCAAACAGAAGTTCCTGAACACCGAAGGCCGCTTTGAACTGATGTGATTGTATGGTAATAATCAAACCCCGTTCCGTTACCTGACTGACTGTTACTGAAAGCCGCGTTTATTAGTTATGTTTAATGTAAAGGGCACGTAAAAGTTGTCCCACCAATAACCCACATTGGTGCATTGGACCTGTGTGGTGGGATACGGTCAAAAACCCCCTTATGATGAAGGCGTGCATCAAAATAACACAGGCTGATGATGATGATGATCTAATGTAATGGAATGAATCCTGTTGGTATTAGTCGGAAACGAAATTGTATGATCATCAAATATTATATTTGATGATGACGACAATTATGATAATATTTATAGGTCTCAGTTCTACTTCCGTAAAACAAAAGGATTAAGATTACTAATTGAATCTTTTTGTCAGAGCTAAAAGATAATTTTAAAAACAAAAAGCTAAACAATCTCACTCATACCGTCAGATAAATAGCGTTCTAATCGATAAATTGTCACTGAGATGTCAATAACTGAGCTACCATTAACTAGCAACACCTACGTTGCCTTCACATACATTGGACATTGGTGATTATATAAGCAGAACGTTCACGTAACGGTAAGTAATACGCCCTGCACATAAGAAAAACAACGTTAAACGCCATAAAATCGCTGATTTACCCAGTAACGCTGCCTACGGTGCCCTTCAAACCGGAAGACTCTACTAATAGTAGTAGTGACACTACCGATTTGCGGCGGTATTTGGCTCTAGAATACTTTAAAGGCACTCAGCAACTTTGGCCGCCTTCCAGATAATGAGATATCACGTTAACATTACGTAGATAGCCCATCCGTCCCACGTAACTGGCCGTAGAACTTTAACCAACTAATTAAGAGCCACTCAGGAGTTCCAACTTCGATGCACAGACGCCCCACTTAGATGCAGTTTGACAAATTGGTGGGGGCACTCGCTTGCAAGTTGCTCCTTGTTACCGTTTAATTTGTGGTACCGGCATACGGGTTTTCCTTGAAGACTTTTTGCTTTAAAGATATATAGCAGTGATGTTTAGCCAATTCTGCCGTCGATTTACACACGATAGTGAAAGAATGGATATTTTTTTATATCTATTAAGTAACGAGAAAAGTAGGACGTCAATTATTATAAGCGATAAAAACGCAGCGGACAATGTATTAAGTAAGTTTTAACACAACTTTTCAGTAGAACTTATATTTTGCTAATCAGTACATCAGTGAACATTACATTCATCATGTTCTCAGAATACAATTTTTTTCTTATTGGTTTAAAACCAAACCCTCAAAAATATTTTGACCTGATTGTAAATGGTACGAGAGGAAATTCAACGTAAGATGTCAAACACGCTAGACGTCCTAAAACGTAGCATGTTACGTCTCGATAGTCAATATATTCGTTGCTTACGGAGCCCTTCAAACCGGAATACAATAGTGTTTTTATGCTACTGCTTTACGGTAGAAAAAGGCAGAGAGGTAGTACTTCCCCGGACGGTCCCTCCGACCTCAAACCTAATGATAGTTAAGTTATAATCTAAAAGTATCAGGCATACTTTCCAAATATTCTAATAGCATCTCTGCAATTAACTAAAAAATATTATTTATTTTGTCATTAAATGAAGCTAGATTCTAAATTCTATAAAAAAGGCAAAAATACGTTTGTGATATAATAACTCCGCTTAATTAATTACCTAGAAAACGACCTAACAATTATTACATCATTAGTTTATAAACAATTTTAATTATCGCTTCAAAGTATTTCAACCCAGGAGAGGCCAGTTAATTGCAATTAATTTAATTAATTTCTAAACAGTAAGTTTACTTACGTTACGTAAGTTTTAAGTCAAGCTGCGGCAAAGTTTCTTTATTTGCTGGATATTTACGACGGAAGGTGTCACGAATTAAGGTTAGGAGAATTGCCACCCGCTGTTCGCCTAGTGATCAGTGCGTGTGCTTAGAAACCGGAGCTCGTGGGTTCCAATCATGCGGGATTCAACAATTTTTTATTGTTGTTTCCTAGTTGGTTAGTAAGACGATGATGAATGTAAAAAGTCGGTCATCCGCATTGAACCAGCGTGGTGGGATACGGTCCATAAACCCCTTGATAGAGGAGGCAACCATTAGGGGAGGCCTGTGTCCAGCAGTGGACTGATAATGATTAGCCTCGTTTTTTTTTACCTTAAGACAACGCATGAACACTGAAGGTAACGAAACCAAGTTATTAAAGACTTTACCGACACATCAATCGAAAATGGAACAATAATTACTCGCTTATAAAGGTGAATTAATTAAAAACGGCAATAAACATCCACGTCGCGGAATTATATCACTTATAGCGCAGGTTTTAAAGGTTACTTTTCCTTCGTATCGCTTTTGTGGCACTTTACACCGCAACTCAATCGCTTACGTAAACTAAGGATCTGCCCGTGACACGAACTGTTCGAAGCTTTGTTCGCGTTACGTGACATAATGTTTTATAACGAACACAAGGCCCTATAAGTAATTACGTAAACTGAGACTGGGCAAATGTCTGTATTCATTTATTCGTATTACGTCGGTGTTTTATTGAATGCCTTCGTAGCTTGGTAAAGACTTGTGCTTTAGAAACGGAGGTCGTGGGTTTGAATACTGCGGGGACTACTCAACAACTATTATTGTTGTTTTCTTGTTGGTTAGGGCAATGCAGACTCGTAATTATGTCAACTGAGTATAGGCTAATAACTATATTCATTTATTCGTATGCGTCGATTAATGTAATTAAGCAAAAGAAACAGATTTGTTTATATATTATGCTAAATAGAATAGTACGTAGTGCAATTTATATTAAGACATAATAGTTATAAATTATATGTAATATTCAAATTGAAATATGTTTATTCAATATAGAAGTTTACAATTGCTTATTAACTGCCTCCGTGGTCTAGTAGTATAGGTGTGTGCTTTAGAAATCGGAGGTCGTGGGTTTGAAACCTGCGGGGGGACTCAACAAATTTTCATTGTTGTTTCCCAGTTGGTTAGGGCAACTTGGGCCGATCACCCAATTGTCTGAAAAGTAAGATGATCCATGCGTCGGATGGGCATGTAAAAGTCGTCCACCACCAACCCCGCTTTGGACCAGCGTGGTGAATACGGTCCAAACCCCTAATGGATAGGGTGTATAAGGGAGGCCCATGTCCAGCAGTGGACTAAAACAGGCTAATGATGTATGTATGTATGTAATGAATTGCTTATTGATGGTCAAACACATCATCTGTATAACGATCAATCGATATGAAATTTTAAAAATGTTTGCAGGATCCAAGCTTGGTAGTTATTCTCGTCAATTAAAGATGCCAAATAATAGCAATATACAATATAACTATCATTGGAAAAAATATATCAGCTTTAATTATTTTATCGAAGCATAAGTTTGAAAACCTCCAACATAAAACTGAAACTAACGTAAAAGTAATTAAAATACATTTTCATTGATTTGTTTAGTTTGCAAAAACAACGAAAATTATCAACGTTTAACTTTGTTTAAAGGTCATTGGAAAACACCTGTTCGATGAAACTTCGAAAGTAACTACACAGACGTGGGAAATCCTTTGTGAATTTTCCAATCGGCTGATCGCATCTGCTTGTTCGGAGCTTGCCTTTCAATATGTTCGGAGAATATAATACGAATATGATTATTACATTTTGAATTAGATTAACTTCTTGTAACGGAAATTGAATTACATTAGAAGTGAATGCACGGCGTAAAGATTTGTAAGCGAATATCAATTTTACAGCCCGTTTTATAAGAAAAAAATATTATCGAAAGCTTTTAACGCTATTGTTGGTATTAACTTGTTGAATGTTATAAGAATTAATATAGAAAATTTTGATTATAAATAAACTTGCCGAAATTTCTTTAACCGACGATATTAGAACCAAATTTTACAAAGAAACAAAACCCAGACAGTTAAAGCTCACAAGCCCTATTTCTAGGCTGCAGAGAGATGAACTACTGTGGGACCATCTTGGCTTGAAATTCCGACCCCTGTCACTTCCTCGATATATTTCCAGGTTATAAGTTTTATTTTTCTAAAAAAACCTAGATATAAAAGTTACTACGAGCATCCTCTATTCAAGTAATATATGCCTTTAAGTTACCTTACCAGCCTGTGTGGAGCTTGCGCTATTTGCCTTTTTGGGGTTAAAATAATGTAGATTGTCCACCCATCAAATATACTGTTTAGGCAACGAAAAAGTTAACAGTAAACTAATAAGACATATGTATATTGAACATTAAATTTTATTTCAATTGTAAATAATGATTTCGCTTTGCAACTTTTAGTGGAACCTTTCGACACTAATACATACGATATGAACCTGTCAAATAAAATAAATTCTAATTTAATATAAACACATTTGATAAAAATAATAAATAAAAATTATTCAATAAAATCAGTCAATAATAATAGCCTTTATTGAACTGTTTGAGTATCTCAATGTCATTTTGTAAAATGCGAATTTCGCAAAGCTTTGCTGAACGTGATTTTTTGCTTCAGTACATTAAATGTTATAAACGAGCGAAGGTGCGTAGCCCTTATCTGTTACACAACACTTGCTCCTTCCCCAGCATCCGATATTCAGAGAAAAATGGCTGAATAAAATGAAAAGAAACTTCCTTTCGCCTCACACTCCGACACCACAAGGGACTGTAGGTCGACCCAACGAGTAATTCTGACAAATTCACCTTTTGCCTTGCGCTAAACGCAATTTGTCGTTCGAAGAGAAAATAAAATAACCCTGTCACAAACAACAATTTAATTTACTATTTTCGTACTAAAAAATACTATTTTTTAATATTTTAAAATTAAAAATATAATTTTATATCTTATATCTTCTTTATGTTATTCCTTATATCTTTTATATTTACTTCGTCATATCTAATCTTCCTTCGGAGATTATGATCCCGAAGTTATTTCAACCTTGTTTTGGATACGGCTATCATAAAAAAATAGATTTTAAAACTAGTTTATATTAAAAGACAATTTATTTAAACAAAAACGTTTAGAATAACTCTCATCATCTAACTTATTATTAAAAACATTAAATCAACGTGAAATCTTAGTATCCTGTTAGACTACAAAATATTCTCATTTGATTGTTAATTATTTTAAAACATTTCTTGGACAAAAACCTTTTAAATGAGAGGAAACACGATAATCAATCTACGCTTGATTAACTTCTATTTAATAAATCCAATAAGTACATATCAAACATTTCTGTTACATAAAAATATCTGCGTGTACTTATTTTTGCAAGTACATTAGTAATGCAACATATTTAGATTGAATCAAAATTACGATTTAATTACATAACACATGAAGTGTAGCACACGAAAAGGGTATCTCAATGCCTTAATGCGAATTGAATTATCATAAATGAGCACTCGGAGAAAATACATTTGCAAAAACATCCGACTCCCCAACGGAAACATTGTAATTAATTATATTGTGTGCCATTTTAATATTACGTTAAAGTAAATTACAGATAATTTTATTGAATTATATAAAAGTGGTCTTGTCAAAAAGAGAGATGTTAAATTCTACGACGATACCTATTTCTTTTGCAAATTACATTAATGTTATCTGGTTTGAAGGAAAGTAGAAGGATCTGGAAGCAGTATAGTAAACGACACTACTCCCAAAGCAGATAGCTCATCTGATATGCAAGAAAGTTAAATATTCAGTGTATGTCTATTTATTTTACGAACAAAATAATATTCAATATTGTATGTAACCGAATTATCTCAATTTTCAGGCAATTGGGTGATCGGCGCGTTAGCCCTAGGCAACCAGTAAACAACAGTAATACAAACCTCGTAGGATTGGAACAGATGACTTCTGGCTCATAAAGCTATGGCCAACATTAGGCAATAGAGGCAAGTAAATACTAAAATGATTTTAAAAAAGTGTCTCACCGATTTTTTTATTTAAAATAATCCTTTGAGCCGCAATTTGACACATGAAACATGCTCAATTTTACCATCCCTACGATTGCTTCATTCATATTCGCATACATTTGGTTATGACCTTTTCATCAACGTTTTGCGCGTGCCCAAAACATACTTCTTCTTTACGCGAGAATCGCTTGTGAAAATTCTGCATGTATTTCTATTGATATTCAAATACGCTTAATGGAAACCCGTTTGAACTAAAAAAAACATGTTTTTGGCGACACGTGAGTATGAAAAAATCGATATATCTTCTGAAAAATACAAACACAAGGACGTATACAAAACATTTATTTACTTAATATTTTATGATTAAAATCACTAAACACGATAACAATAACCTTATGATAGTTTATACCGACACATATTATAACATAGCGAATATAAAATAAATATATCGGTATTATATGTGATAGTAGTGTTTCGATATACTTTTGCGTGGTCTGATCCGTCAGCCCTTGCTTTATAAACCAGAAGTCGTGGGTTCAAATCCCGCGAGGAAACAACGTTGTGTTATCGTTGTTTTCTGGTCGGCGTAGGACAATTTGGGCTGATCGCCCAAAAGTCTGAAAAGTAAGATGATCCGTGCATCAGATGGGCATGTAATAAGTGTGTCCACCCACCAAACCGTAATGGATCAGCGTGGTGGGATACGGCCCAAAAACCCTTTAATAAAAAAGGCGTGCATTAGGGGAAGCCTATTTCCAGTAGTGGACTAACACTGACGATGAATGCATAGCGATAGAGAACAATAATCTTATGTTAAAGCTGCTACGCGACAATGGAATCTAATGGATGCTAATGTTTAATATGCTAATGTTTAGCTTAGTTATAGTCTTTGCGACAGTTAACAATACATAAAGATACAGCTTGTAAACTTGTTTGGTTAAGGAACCATACACTAAACCTGCAATAATGCTACATAGTCAAAGTCAAAGTCAAATATCTTTATTCAAGTACACTTTCTCATTGATTGTCAAATAATCTACCACTGGTTCGGAAATGGAAGCCTCTGACCTGAGAAGAACCGGCGTAAGAACCTCAGCAGGACTTTTCTTTTCCTTTTCTTCAATAAATTTTACAAAACTTTACATAAAACCATACATTTTAATAGTTTGAAACATCCTGGTGCGAACATTTCATTACCAGAGTGTGTTATCTATCCAGTAGTCATTACAACAATAATATCCTTTAACACACAAACGTTCCTTTACAACTTTTTAAATTGAATTACAGATAAAAGCTGAACGTTTTCTAGTATTTTATTGTAGTACAATTAGTATAATAGAATTAAAAAAATATACATAAAAAATCATTCTATTAAATATCTTGTCATTCGTTCAACTGTTCATATACCACTTCTACATTTTGTATAATGCGATTTTTACAAATCTGCGTTCAACGCGATTTTTTGCTTCAGTACATCAAATGTAATAACCGAGCCAAGGTGCGTTGCTCTTATCTGTTACGCAACACTTGCTCCTCCCCCAGCATCCGATATTCAGAGAAAAATGGCTGAATAAAATGAAGAGAATTAGAGAATTTCTTCCTCTTATATCACACTCCGACACCGCAAGGGACAGCCGAATCGGTCGACCCGACGCGTAATTCTAACAAATTCACCTTTAGCCTTATACTAAACAACATTTGTCCTTTGACGTACATAAAGTCACTTTTGCAGGTCTTTGTACAGTTGAAAAGGTAACTATTCTGTATTTAGTGTAAGCAAACAGTTTTATAAATAGATATTTATCAATATTTGTACGTGGAACTTGTGTTTTTGCCTGATAAAATATTTCAAAGACTAATATTAATAAATACATTACCTTTTTTATTCAATAGACATTAAAAAAAAATCTTGTCACATTACATTTGTTTTTATTTTAACTTAAGTGCGTATTACATATACGCACAAAATATTATTAGATTTTTTTGTTTTTAGTTATTATTTAAATAACTAAAAATAGTACTAACTTTTGAATAAAACCGTATCAATGCTGTGTCATCTAATATGGTAAATCTAACAGAGTAATACTCTAATGCTGCTTATTAATGTTGAATATATAAACTGCTGGTACTTAAATAAATAAATAACAAGTTTATTATTTGACTTGCCTTTAGTATTGTTAAATCACATCACCTTTAATTGATAATCATAACAGAATTTAACCCATTTTATACGTATCAAAGAGATGTTATGATTCAATTATTCAATTTACGACGTGGATCGCTCGAAAAAGGGTATTAAATACGTTAATGCGAATCGAATTATCATGAATGAGCGCTCCGGGGAAGTACATTTGCGGAAACATCCAATGTCCCAACGAAAACATTGAAATTAATTATGTTTAAATTAATTGTAATGTAAATTAATATTACGTTCATGTTCATCTTTATTAAAATGGATATTGTAAAAGGTTGCATGTTAACCAGTGTGGCGGTTAGCGCTATTTAGCGGAATATTTTTGCCGCAGACACAGTGATATTAATCGGTAAAAAGTTTACTAAGTAAAGGAACACTTAAGTGTTTAAGTACAGTACAAGAATGTAACGTATTTTCTGTTCCCCTACATTTATCAAATAGCATTTTATTCATTTTTTTGTAAGAATTAGCTAATCTTATCGAATTTTCTGGAGTGGAGACCGAAGCTCGGCAAACGTACTATAGGACGCCCTGCGGCAAGATGGATTCGCAAAGTAGACGAAGATTGGAAGCAGTGGCGTTCATTAGGGAGCCTATGTCCAGTACCGGACTGACAAAGACTAAAAATGATGATGATTATATCGTAATAAAAATAGCGACGAGTTAGAGCACTAATATGCTTATACAAATAAGAATATGTTTACTAATGTAAAATAAAGAGATAGTTTAATGGTTAACAATATTAACATTTTTAGAATAAAACAATAACGACATAGTTGTAGTAACTGACAAATTACTTTGTAACAGATTTCAAGTTTATGCCGCTGCACTCGCAAGATCAATACTATCTCGTTTCTTAATTAAATATCTTCAAACGCGAAAAACCTTAATATGAAGTTGGAAGTCGTACACAACGAAATATGCCGAGGCGCAGAACAACAACAAACAATCCAAAGACAAACAAGTCGGAGGGGACGAAGGAAAGTCCGTATCTCGAATAACGAAGGCCTCCCAACTTTTAATGGGAAAAAAACAACTATTAACAAACAGTGACTTGGAACGAAATCGTACTACGAAAACTTGATCGGATTATTACTTTTATATGGTTCCTAGAAGTTTCAACTTACACTTTGAAAGTGATTTCATCGCTTTGGCATTTTTATAGTGTTTTAAAATTGCCAGCCTGTGATAGTCCACTGCTGGACATAGGCCTCCCGTCCAATCTTCGGCTATTCTCATCCAGCCTACACCAGCCACCCTGGTAATATCGTCACTACATGTTGCCGCAGGATGGCTTATTATACGTTTGCCGAGCCTCGGTCTCCACTTCAGAACTTTCTTAACTCAGTAAAATGATCCCGTTTTTAATGAACAATATTTGGCATAGTCTTCGGCAAAACCAATATCCTCAGCAGTTTTATTAATATTATCTAAGGAGTTCAAGGGGAAGTCGGTGGATGCAGGTGGCGCAGGATCAGAAGGAGAAGTGGGTGAACGGTATTACTGTAACTTAAACAGAAATTTGAATTATTGATTTTTTTTATATTGGCGGGATCAGGAACGTTTTAAAAAACTGTCTCCTATTTCTAATGTATTAAATTTCAAATAATGGCTACTACCCTACTATTAGGTAGAACGATACATTTAGATAATATTAATAGTACTGAAACACAACTTTTCGGTCTTCCTTACACAGGCTGATTTTGTGTTGCATTAGTATACAACAGAAATATCAGCCTTAGAGTAGTGCTAAGAGACCTAAATAGATCTAATCTCCTAATATATAAAAAGGTTAATCATTTCCACTTTCAAACGTGCAAAAACATATAATTAACCAATCGTATCGAAATTAAAACGACACGCACACCCGATTCGTGTATAATCGATTTCCTTTAACAATAAAATAGCAGAATTTAACAAAGGCGCATGATTAACAGACTCACCCGGGTCCCTTTGACCGCGGACCCCAAGTCGAGTCAATACACGAGTTTTACCGGGAAAGGCATTAATTCGGGACAAACAAAATGTCAAATGTCGGATTTATCTGGTGCGGGTTCTCATGCAGCAATCGGTTTGAACAAAACATATCGCATGCTTAAAAACTTGTGAGAAAATAAAATATGAAGTGTACAATGAGAAAATACAACTTTAATAATACATTAACATTAGGTTTATTATTGGTTTATGTTTTTTTAGCACAATATATATTTAAGTATTAATTTAGAATTACTAATCACAGCTATTTTATTGGTATGTAAATGGAGACTAATTATCTATGTACAGAACAAACTGAAAAATTTACCCTTTAACAATTTCGAGGAGTAACCGCACAGTGCCTATTTCTGCAGCAAATCAGTAGTGTGTAAACGCTACTGTCTTCCGGTTTAAAGGGCGCCGTTGCCGCGTAATTCCTAGTTAACGAGTACATAACAACTCCTTTCACAGGACGGTGACGGCTAGTCTGTGGCGACTAACGCTGCTTTTCAAGCGGTAGGGCCTTATGTCTTATCGCTTTAACTAATAAAAAAAAGGAATTTAAGTTCATTTTATGAAATGCCTAATCACTACATTATATATACAAATGAAATGTATGAGTGATAGGTGTAATGATGGTTGTAACAGATTTTTTCTACTTCTATTATCAGCCTGTGTTAGTCCACAGCTGGACATGGGCCTCCCCCACTGCAAGCCCTCTCCATCAGGGGGCCCCTGGACCGCATCTCACCACGCTGGTCCAGTGCGGTTTGGTGGGTGGACCGACTTTTTACATGCCCATCCCACGCATGGATCATCTTACTGTTCAGACAATTAGACGATCGGCCCAAATTACCCTAACCAACTAGGAAACAACAATGAAAATTTTACGACCTGGGTACGGACGCAGTTCTATTATAATATAGAATATACATATAGATTTAATATATACATATCATTTGTAGATCAAAGAGCCAAATGACAACGGAATAATGTCCCGTATAGAAACTTTAGACGAACTAATGACTTCGTTATTATTTCTCGAACAGTTTAAAGCGAAAACAATCCAAATTAAGATAAAATCCATTTAAGCGAAACGGCAATGGGATTTCCCTTTGAGCGACTTTGTTCATAATTTCTTTCGCAGAAAGCAATTTGCTAGGAAATACACTACGATAAACTTTATACTTGACGCTTTTAAACTGTAGATTGATATTAACGATGTTAAACAGAGTAATGTTTGTATTCTTTTATTTTGTAAATTGTTTTGGTTTACAGAAAATTTCATTTAGACGTTTATAGTGTCGCAGCCTTTGCTAAGATGTTTTCCCCTTTTCTTAATTTTAATTTTGGATGGTCGTAAAATTTAATATTATGTGCAAATTGGACACTATCGCTTACGCTTTGTGTTCCTATTACAAATATTCTTCTTTTTATTATTACAGTTACATAATTCTTAAACCGTAAATTGAAATTTATAAAAATGGTGTTTCTCATTCGAGTAAAATGGAAAAAAAAATTTGCACCTATAGTGAAAGATTATTTAAAAACATTTTCACTACATAGTATTAAATATGTGCGCTTAAATTTTTAAAACTACACAACGGATTTTGATCCGGTTTTTTTAATAGATAACTAAAAAAAAAACAATGATACAATAGGAAGGTTTATGCATCATACATGTAGATAAATATGTGTTCTCAGCATAGCACCCGTGCGAAGCAGGGCGGGTCGCTAGTTTTATTATAAACAAGATCATTACTGTTGATATAAGAACAATAAGGTGAGTAGAATGTGGTAGTGGTGAGATTTAACATCCTATGTCTAACGTAGGCAGCGCATTGGGGATACCTCTGATATTGCCGATGCCCATTGGCGTTGGTGACCACTTACCATCGGGTGGCTTGAAAGCTCCGCTGCCTTTGTTGACAAATAAAAAAGTGAGGTTTTAAAGCTTTTTATGATTGAAAATTTGCAATTCACGCGGGCTAAAGTAACTCCAACATTCGTAAATAATTCACTATGCCGATTTAATAAGGCACATTATAGATTTAATGCGAATGTCACGATCGGATAAGAGTTGAAATGCAAATCGAGCTTAAAGGTTATAAAATATAAATATATCTCATAAATTTAAAACGTAATTCGTTTTCTAGCTGGTACGTGCTCTTTTATATTATTTTTATTGTGTTTAAAAGAGCGTGTAAGTTGAAGATTACATCCCAAGCGATGGTTTTTGAATTTAGGGCTAATGTAACTTTGTTTCGTTTGATACAAAAAAACTCGTCGCAACAAAATATATGAATTTAGTGTTCGGTGGTAAAGATAAGCTCTCACACGCCATCTTTTTACAATACAATCATTAATAATCGCGTAATTTTGGCCTATTTTATATTTGTTGTTAAAGAAATATTTTAAGAGTAATAGTGCCTGTAAGCCGAAGGTCAGCACTACGATAAGGTCTACGACCTTACGGGGGGGGGGGAGGGGGGGGGGGAGGGGGGCAATGAATCTATCCTACTCCTGAATGTTTAAGAAAACCAGGTTTTAGAATTAGGAAATAACTTTCAGTCAAACTTTGTTGACGCTTAAAGAAACCATACGAAAAGTCCATAGTCCGATCAACTTTTCGTAGTACGATTTCGTTCCAAGTCACTGTTTGTTAATAGTTGTTTTTTTCCCATTAAAAGTTCGGAGGCCTTCGTTATTCGAGATACGGACTTTCCTTCGTCCCCTCTGACTTGTTTGTCTTTGGATTGTTTGTCGTTGTTCTGCGCCTCGGCATATTTCGTTGTTTACGACTTCCAACTTCATATTAAGGTTTTTCGCGTTTGAAGATATTTAATTAAGAAACGAGATTGTATTGATTCACAAGGGCGGACTGCGTATTTGAGGCGCAAATTTTTAAATTTGTAACAAAGTGATCTGTTGCGTATTGCTATTATGGCATTATTATTCTATAATTACATTCTAAACACTTAACCTTATATGATTACAACGCAATGTACGTTGATTGTTTAATCACAGCTATTTATATGTACGTAGGACAATAGTTGAAACTTATAAAACAATTCATATCAAAAATATAGAAACATCATTGAAACCTTACTTCATTCTATATACAAAACTCTCAACATGTGATATTATTTCGCGTTTACTAGGCAGTATATCCTTCAAACCGGACAACGAACTGCATCATGTCCACATGCATGTATCATTTTAATATGCTTCACAATTTCCATTTTAATGAACACAATAGAAATTAATTAACAACGAACTCGAATGTAAAATTAAATTGCATTACGATTAATTTGAACATAATTAATTTCAATGTTTTCGTTGGGACATCGGATGTTTTCCCAAATGTATTCCCTCGGAGCGCTCATTCATGATAATTCAATTCGCATTAACGTATTTAATACCCCTTTTTCGAGCGAGCCACGTCGTATATTGAGTAATTGAATCATAACATCTCTTTGATATACTTACTGCATACTAATGTAGGAATACTCTAACGCAACTTTAATAACACAAAGTTACAAATAAGGTACATAACTTAGGCTATTTCAAAAGATATTATTTGAATTAAAAAAAAAAAATTCGCGTAATGTAAACGTTCTTTCAAACTCAATGAGACATGACAATCAAATAATAATGGTAACATGTCAAGGATATTCTTCTAAAAGTTAAAAATATTTCATTACCATCATCGGCAAGAATTAAATATTGTAATAATTGAATACATAACACTAATATTGATTTGTACAGCCGTATATTAACACGATTACACTTTTGTTATCTTCCACACGTTAGTTACCTTTACAATCGCATCAAGACATGCAAAAGTTACTTTATGTATGTCAAAGGACAAATTTCGTTTTGAGTAAAAGGCAAAAGGTGAATTTGTCAGAATTAGGCGTTGGTTCGACCGACTCGACTCTTGTCCCTTGCGGTGTCGGAGTGTGAGGCGAGAGGTAGTATCTGTTCATTTTATTCAGCCATTTTTCTCTGAATATCGGATGCTGAGGGAGGAGCAAGTGTTGTGTAACAGATAAGGAGCTACGCACCTTCGCCCGTTTATTATATTTAATGTCCTGAAGCAAAAACTCACGTTCAGCAATGATTTGTAAAAATGCTTTATTACAAAACGACAGAGAGCTATTCCAACAATCAATCAGTCAATTTTAGAGTTATATATAGGTAAACAATTCAAAATAGTCTACTATTATTAATTAATAGCCTGATAGACAAAGGTTTAAAAAATGTTGCTAGCCATATTATAATTCAAAGATTAAGACGACACGATTTCATTTAAATGAATTAAATAAAAAACGTCATCATCTTTGACATGATAGTAAATTTTTATTTACGATAACAGTAAAGGAGATTAAAAGAAAAGCAATTGATATTGCATTGTTGTTTCTTTGTTTTCATTTGTTTTCGTTCTGATGGTCCTGCGTCAATTCTGGTTAATGACCAGGATCATCTATCAGCAGTGGATTATCACAGGCTGATGATGATGACGATGATGAAGTGAACCTAAAACTTATCAACAGTAGGTAATTTATTTCCTTAGTATAAGAGTAATAAGGAAATAAATTACTGTTGAAAAGTTTCAATTCATACATCTTTGTAAAGGAATTGTCCTTTTATAAAACATACAAAACGCCATAATCCGACATAAAAACTTTTTTTAACCTCACCACCGATACATTCATATTCGCATAAATAAAAGCGACGACCTTATTTTCAATACATTGAGTGTATCCGAATCGTGTTTTTTCCACATGTATCGCTTGTAGAAATACTGCATGTACTTCGATTGATATTCAAATACACCTAATGGAAACTCGTTTACATGTCAGAGTGTATGTAGAGTGGCACAAAAACCTGGAATGGGGTTGAAACTTTCCAGTTCGGGGTCGAGGTCTCCTGACGGTAAAAGACAAAAAGACGCGCTTGTGGGACGAAAACATTTTGTGATTTTTAGTATGATAACTTTAAACATATTTGACGACTATTGTACACCTAAAATTGTTCTAGTTAAGTCTTAATTTTATTGCCAAAGGTAATACAAAAAAGGTCTCGCTATGTTGCTTTTGCCGGTTCTTCTCGGATCAGAGAAGCTTTTTTTATTTTAATTACTACAATTAATATACAATTATCACTTCAAAGTAAAAAAATGACATTATATAAACGACATTACATCCACGCCTACATTACATAAATAAGAAATAGTCCAATATAGGTGTGAAAGACTATATATCGAGAAAGGGTCACTCCGAAAATTTAAAAAAAAAACAAAGAAAAGTATTTATTGCCTTACTTATAAATTATTGCCTACTCTTTTCTAACTGAACTATTTTTCGTTAATGTCGTTTAAGAATTAGCCAAAGCAGTACAGCTCTTAACATTTGTTAAAATAATCATCGGACGTGTATAAACTGTTGTACTTTTAAATATTTCTTATCCCCTTTTCAGATTTGCTTAGCGACTACACACACTATATGCGCGTACCCTCGAATATGTAGTCATCTAAAATCCTAAATAAGTGATAAAGATATTAGCAAACGAATAAAAGATATACTTCATCAAAAATGTACACAAAACACGTTTAAATGTACAGTACATACCGCACTTGCTCTTGTGCGTACAAGAATTTCAATAGTATAAACGTCTGTCCTTAGAACTTAGACAATGCGAGGCCGCGACATTAGCAATTGATGGAATCCCTAGAATTTCAATGCCTCACAGCGAGATGCCCTGAATATTTAGAGCATTAGCTTTGTTCATGTAAGCAGTATGGATATGAGTATGTCTTTTGTGCGTATGTTTTATGCTTCATAGTGATGGATTAAGCTTTATTCGATGTAGATAACTGAATGAATGTTAGTAAAATAATTCAGCTTTATTTTAGGATAGTTACTGTTTTTAAGCCTTATTATACTTGGAATAAATGCAGGCAAAGTAATCTTTAGCATCGAAACGTCGTCTTGGCCGGTTGGCATTTAGCGATCGTCTCTCGGTGACTAATCATTGAATAAGAATGCTAGATGTATGCATAATCTGTTTACATCTATTTCAAGACTTCTATGGTTAAACTATACATAGTAACGTTTGTAGTAAAAATTTGTCTCTTGTTTACTTTTAAGTAATAAGACGAATGCGACAACTCGTTTTATCGATAGTAAGACATTCCCAAAAAGTAAAGCAAAAGACGCTTTAAAATGGACTCACAGACTCTTTTACATATAAATTGGTACAAATTAACTGGCTTATGCTCTTCAATCAAAAAAACGTAGTGATTCGATACTACTGTTTTGGGGCACGAATAGGGTAGTGTAATATTATTTAGTGTAATTTATTAGTAGTTATTTTTCTACAAAAAATGAACTGAGTAAGACTGTTTAAAATAGTTTTCTAAGCATCATCATCATCATCAGCCTGTAATAGTCCACTGCTGGACATAGGCCTCCCTAATCACCCTATCCATTAGAGGGTTTTGGACCGTATCCTACCACGCTGGTCCAATGCGGGTTGGTGGGTGGACCGACTTTTACATTCCCATCCGACGCATGGATCATCTTACTTTTCAGACAATTGGGTGATCGGCCCAAATTGTCCTAATCAACTAGGAAACAACAATGAAAATTTGTTGAGTTCCCGCAGGATTCAACCCCACGACCTCCGGTTTCTAAGCCACACGCCTATACCACTGGGCTACGGAGGCAGTAACGGAGTTTTCTAAGCTGTTTTATGTAAAATAAATAATTTTGTTTTTCAATAAATAATAATACACAATTACAGATATCTGTATTATAAAAATTATATAAGGATCTAGCACGTTTTACAAATAAAATATCTTGTACAGAATAATAGACTTGTTATAACTTTAAATTGGTGACTTCTAATTAATTTCTTACGAACATTTTTTTTTCAAATATCATTATAACTTATTGCTGTAATTAGGGTTCAAGTTTAACTTTTAAATAATTTAAGAATTACGTCTTACTTTCTCTAGTACATAAAGTTCGACTTTAATATTTATGTTTATTACAGTTAGCGAGCTTTCAAGCTTTCTTTAATAGAAAATAGGGTGATTGTCATAAATATTTAGCACTTGGTATTATTTAATTTTTACCAGTATTTTATTTTATTCGTTAATATATGTTCTTAGAATCGGTATTAATTTAACCAAACATTTAAACAGGGTGACAGGCATACGACATTTAAATCCTAAAGGATAAACTGCTTTTGACAGATAATTTTTTTTACTTCCCACGATTTATTACCGACTTACTTTTCACGTATCACGTTTATATAGTAGGCTCATAAGGCCCTGACTATTTAACATTAACAGTAACATAATATTACAAGTACATACACACGCATTCGAACCCACGACCTACTGTTTTAAAAGTACCATTAGGCCGCGAAGCGGCACTGACAATCGTAAACCTTTTTCTGTAGCTGATAGCCTCTAAAGATACGTGAATAGTTCTAAATAAAATCTATCTCCAATATAAAAAAGCTAATGTGATATGTGACCCGCAAGCAAAACTTTGACACTCGATCTTTCAAATCATGGTGTACAAGTAAAATAATCGTTTTAAAGTTAAATTAAAGAGATTTTAAATTATTACAACGAAAATATTTAACGCACTGTATCTTCGTACATCCAATATTTAATGTATATTGTAGATTTTAGTAACAAACGTAAAGTTATTTGTCAAACCTTACAATCTAAAAAATCAACTTTGAATTCAATATAAGTAAAGTTACCTGAAATATACTTCCAATGTAGTAGGAACCATACCTGTAAACAAATGAAAAATAATAAGAACAAAAATATTGCGGTTGTTAAAAGGCACACATTTTAATAACTATTTAAAAAGTGGCGTAGTATCTGTGTAAAAAATATATATGAAAAATTCAACAAATAATTCAAAACAATTGACCAAGATGTAGATAACCCAACGTCTAACATACAACTGCATAAATTAAATTTAAAACATAATTTACCATACTCTCAAAATATTTAACACAATAGAAATTATTTTATAAAAATTGGCCTCCGTAGCTTAAAGATAAAAGGATTGGAAGCCTACCTTTGAAGAAATTGTGAAAACGGCTAGGTAAAAGAAACATCTAAGTAAATAATCAAATAATATAACATAGATAAAGCTATTGATTAACAAGAACTCTAAATCAAACTAACCAGAGGTCTGACCATTTCTCAGCAACTAATTCGGAACAAATGACCGATCACAGGAATTTTAATCGCCCAACATGGGTGCTAGTTTACCCTCTGTATTTCAATGTCACTGCAAAACGGAAAACAATTAAATACACGTCGCTTTCGGATCTTTGAATACTTAGAAGTTTACAACAGTCATCATCATCATTATCATCAGCCTTGTGTTAGTCCACTGCTGGACATAGTTCCTAATGATCGCTGTCTGCATTTAGGGGGTTTTTTTGACCGTAATTCACCATCGTCCAATGCGGCTTGGTGGGTGGACGCAATTTTTACATGCCCATCCGACGCTTGGATCATCTTACTTTAATGTAATCGGCGCAAATTGCCCAAACCAACTAGGACACAACACTGAACGATTGTTCAGACTCCCAGGATTCGAACCCACGACCTGCGGTTTCTTAAGTACAAGCCCAAACCACTAGCTTGCTATTAATTGCTTTTAATTTGCTTTTCTCTCACTTTGCATAAAATATTATAAATTTTATCAACCTTTGACATTTGAGCAAGTTATATAATCTTTAAATCATAAATCAAGCTAACGCAACTCGTTGTAAGGTTAATACATTGGAAATTGCATCTATAAGTTAAAATTATAAACAAGTTCATAACATCGCTACATAGTAATATTTTAAAAATGCAAATGAATTATACAAATGTTGTTTTAGACAGAAATTAAAAAACGGAAAAAAAAGTATTGACACTTTCTGTGACAATTCGACTTGAGAAATTATTATTCTAAACTCCATTTCGCAAAGAAACTGTGCTACATACAAACAAAACATGAAAAACTATTAAACATCGTAAATCACAGTAACTTCGGTATTATTTTTGAGAAGCCAACATCGAATAATGAACGCCGCAGGAGGTTATATCCTCTAAATAAATTATGTTGCTAACAAGTATTCTAGAGTTTTGCTAAGATAAAGGCAACTGCCTCCGTAGCCTAGTGGTGCTTTAGAAATCGGAGATCGTGGGTTCAAATCCTGCGGGAACTCAACAAATTTCAATTGTTGTTTTCTGGTTGGTTAGGGCAATTTGGGCCGATCACCCAACCGTCTGGAAAATAAGATGATCCATGCGTCGGATGGGCATGTAAAAAGTCGGTCCACTTAATAACTCGCATTGGACTAGCGTGGTGGGATACGGTCCAAACCCCCTAATGGATAGGGGTGTGTTAGGGGAGGCCTATGTCGAGCAGTGGACTATCACAGGCTGATGACGTAAAAACAAATATACTCGTATAACACGATTATATTGCTAACAAGTATTCTAGACTTTTGCTAAGTTGAAAGCAAATATAATCGTGTTATACTTTTAAGTATATTTGCTTTCACCTTACCTCAAAAAAGAAAACCTAAAAATCAAAAGCAATAACAAGGTAATATTTCAGACGTTACATTGGCCTAATCTAGAAATAGAGAATAGGAAATCAACGTAGTTTCCATCATACGTCTACGTTAATATTAGAAAAGGGGCCGATAACAGGAATATCAAATGTCTACATTCATATGCATGAGTCCTTCTTAGAAATGATAAGGATTGTGAGAGATCGTAAGCCGAGAAATTTTCTGATTTTTGGAGGCATAAATCACAAGTTATTTAAAGGTTGAAGGAATAAAATATAAGATATAAATCAGTCTGGTATTTTAGTGTTTATTTACTTATTTGGATTTTGAACTGTGAGTAGAATACAAATTATATAGTATGTTGTTGTTGCCATGTGGACTCAGGTATTTACGAAGAAATACACTATTTGCATTAACTTATTATATTGGACAGGGTTACGATGTACAACTGTTGTTATCTCTATGACATTTATATTCTACCGCCCTTTATATGCGATTTAATAGGATATCAATGACAGTTGCTAAGATATGTCTTCAAGAAAAGTATGTTAGAATTATTTCAGCGGGCTTTAATTTTTTCATAGATGATGCCTTAAGTGATATACTTTTCAAAATTTTCATTATTTCTTCAAGGCAAAACAAGATTATATAGAATATTACTCCTGTATATTCTGCAAACTCCTTTAGCGTCAACTTAAGGCAGACCTGTCGATCTCAATACAGGGAATTACTTCACTTTTCAATTGAAAGTCCAAACAAACATTACCGCTACCGAATTTATCATTCGCAAACAATCAGGACGATTTAAACTTTGAACCACCGACGTTATCCCACGATCGGGTCCCGTTTAGTATCAGCGGAGCTTAAATACAGCCGAATGTTAAATCATTATCCCCAAAACTAATTCGTTGCAACGTACCCATTACGTCGGGATTACGGCCAACGATTCGGCGGAATGTTTAATTGTTTGGTGGTAAAGGGTAAACAAGATAGCTGGGTTACCTACGAACGTAAACCTGTTGGAGATAATCTATGGACGTTTCGGGCCGCTACGTGCTTTAATTATGTTTTCGATCAACTTGATTGTGATACATAAAATTTGCTGAGCCGTTTAAGAATACGTGCAAAGCGTTACGTTTGAAAAACGGTCTGTTGCGTAATTTGACCGCAACTTCGTCGGATTTATGGTAAAATGCTTGAACGTAAGGTACGCAAGGCATTGCAAAACAGGAATATTTGTTTCATTTGTTAAATACATCCTCATCATCACCAGCTTGTTTTAGTCCACAGCTGGGCATAGGTCTCCCCTTATGCACACCTTTGGACCGTATCCATCACTTTTTAATATATTACTAAATTCCCATAAGAAACGCACCGTAATTTGTGACAAATCCGCTTACCGCGCTGTGACATGGGAGTTTAACTTGTTTTTGGCCAGTAATTACGACTGCTACGGTATCCTACAAACTGGAAGGCAATGCTTTGTACTCACAGCAGTGTTTAAACACTTATGCTCAATGCTTTACGGCACAATAAGCCACCTTGGCATCACTACTACTATTTGCCGTTATTTTAACTAACATAACAAGACTATCGCGTTTTTGTAACGGAAAAAAATAAAATTTTCCCATTAAGTCTTCCACTCTACTAGCTTCATTTTACCACAGTAACATCACCTAACTGATAATGATAAAACGTGCACCCCATCCAAATCGCGGTCCCATCTAACCCTTTCAGCGCCCGGGGCGCACCAACTGGTCATGGAGGTGGGTCGCTTCATTAATTTTAACAAGCAATGCTAATTTCACCTCTGATGTCGGATGTCGGAAGCGGTAAGCTTTTTTTATGTCTCCGTTCCATCCGCACGTATAGGGTTAATGGCACTCCTCGTCCGCCGGTAGTTAGGGCCCTTTTGTAGATGACTTTCTAGTGTTTTAATTCAAAACGAGGAAATTTCGACTCCACTCGGTTGCGGAGTTGCGAAACGTACGAAGAGAGATTAATACTGCGCAGATTTTGTTATATATTGCTTGTAATGCCATAGAAAAATCTGGAAGATCTATAGAGTCGGTCGGTCAAGTATAAGTTTTCTTCGATAATTTAAAACCCCGTACTAAGAGTTAGATATTAAAGAATTTATGCTCGTTTTGTATAAGTAGTAATAAAATGATAACCGCTTCTCATTTAATAACTATAATCGTTGAGACGGTTTTTAAAGAAAAATTATAAACGATGCATTTCACACAAGTAACACCGCCGTTCACCTGGTAAGTATCCAATATACATATACGAAATGCAGCGTAAAATGCCACAAGTCCGCTCCCTGCCTCAGGACAACAATGAAACAAACCTTTATATCAGCAATTGCACTTGCGTCCCATATTTCAAACCGGAACGCATAACTTATTTCCAGTATTACGACGGAAATAAACACCTTATTCACAAATTGCCGTCTAAAAACAGAATAACACCATAAACACAATATAAGGATAGGGAAAACGTCGCTTCAGGATAGGTGTGCTGATGAGCGCAGGATAACACGTGAATCGACCTGTCGCTTTTAATAATACCGCGCCTTTTACCTTAAGCCGTGACACAAATGCGGTAGCGGATGTGACTTCAGATTTACATAAATCATTAGTAAACTCCTTATGTCACTTCAATAAAATCTATTAGTACTTTTTACTATAATGTACATAAAACTTAGCTTTGATTTGGATGTACGCGTGCTTGATGATAATGTTTTTATCATTACAATAAATAGGAAAGATACGAGCGAGAAGAAGAGAAGTTTAAAATTCATCATCATCATCATCCTATGTCAGTCCACTGCTGGACATAGGCCTCCCCAAATGCACGCTTTCTGCATTTAGAGGGTTTTTTGAACCGTATCCCACCACGCTGGTCCAATGCGGGTTGGGGGGTGGGGCAACTTTTTACATGCGTATCCGAGGCACGGATCAACTTACTTTTCAGACTTTACTTTTCAGGATGATCGGCCAAAATTGCCCCAACAAACTAAGAAACAACAATGAAAATTTGTAGTAGTCCCCGCGGGATTCAAAGCCACGACCTCCGGTTTCTAAAGCACACGCCCATACCACTAGGCTACGGAGGCAGTCCGGGATAAAGGTATCTACTACTAAGAATAAAATTTCAGCTATCATTCTAATCTAATCTTCTGTATAATATTCTTTAAACGCTGCAGTCCACCATTTAAAGCATAACGTGATCCGCTCGACCCGCGTCTACTCAACGCCACCCTTCCTTCTATATCAATCAATATCAATAATGAAATCCAAGTGCGCCGCCAAAGCGATAAATCAATTTTTTTCTTCCGCGTCCTAATCTTGTTTCGATTCCGCTTGTAGTCGCGACGGGGCGATATGAAATTGAATTAAGGGCCCTTTTTATCTATGTCATGTATGTTTACTTCAGTAATGTATTGCCCCACGTGCCCCGCTAGAATGGCCATTTTCTTTGTGCGACATAATGTACTGCACTTCCTATTCGATGTACTGCAGAGTAAGTACGCTAGTTACACTCACCTATTTGCTGCTATGACAATGTATACAAATAGTTATAAAGGTATTGAATGTATTATAACTCTTTTGAATATATAAATAGCCAAAGTTCGAAGTTGAAATTAAAGTTTTAGATTATTTTCTTTCGTTAACTTATTATATATGTTACAATTACGTATACATAATGTATTCTGTAAAAAAATAAGTACACATTTGTTGCAGAATGCAAGTTAATCGTAACATGCTAGCAATTTATTAACGTATGTAAACACATGTATATATATATTTTCAACTAACACAAGCTTCGTAATTAGGTCTTACCCATTTAGTATAAGACCAGTAAGTCATTCGGAGATAATAAAATAGACGCGAGACAACTAGACGTCCTAGACTAGAGTACTAGGATTGCGCTATATCCGAAGATAGCAATGCACCTTCTTTACGAGGACGTATACCGCCTTCACCGTAAAATCTTTTACAATCACTTAAAAGATAGCGAATAAGCTTCGTAGCAGTAATGAAGGCGTAAACTTGACTTAGGATCGACTGCTTTGGTAGTCATTCCATTTGTAACAACATCGGTATTTTTATTTTAAACTCTTAGCGTACTAATTACAATGATAAATCAAACAGTGATAAACTAAGTGACCTATTTTAAAACTCATTTGTCCCTTCTATACGGACGATATAAGTAAAATATTAAAAGGCAGTTAAATTTGTTCGATTATGAACTAATTGCAATATTATCACATATTATAAGAGATGTATTCTAAAGGTTCGCACAGTATAGTCTATGTATGTCGTAATATCTTGCCTACTTATTAAAATTAAAGTCTCATGTTTTTCATTCCACAGGTTTCGGGTCAAGAAATACAGCTGTGCTACCTATTTTAGTAGTGTATAAACACAACTGTATCCCATAATGAGAGTGTTAAACGAAATTTTGTAATTTTTTTCTTTTATTGACTGCGCAGGCAGATGAGCACTTGTGTCACTTGATGGAAAGTGATCACCGATGCCCATGGACATTGACAATACCAGTTGTATCACCAACGCGCTGCCTACTGTGACACATAGGATGTTAACTGGCTACGGTGCCCTTCAAACCGGAACCCAGTAGTGTTTTCACACTACTGCTTTGCGGCAGATATAGACACCGAGATGGTACCAACCCTGACGATTTAATGTAACGCTGTGTTTCTCATGGGCGGATTGTATCACCTTTCACCGGATAGACGTCCTGCTCGTTTTGTCGCTTCTAACACTATAGAAAAAGCTTTCAAATAGGACTTTCCTAATCTACTTAGTTGACATTTTTTTTGGATTTAAGTAAAATCATTTTTAAAAAACCGATTAATTTTTAGACAACGAAACATTACTTTTAATTTCATCTACATAAAGTGAGAGATTTTTCCCCTGCCGTCACCAAGAACTGGGCTTATCTTACCTACTTCTTCTCTTCCTTGCGTCAACCTGAAAAATATTACACATCTCCCAGAATTAAAGTAAGCGCTAATATAAAAGAGGGACGTGTTCAGTTATTAGATTATGAGAATCTTTACCTCGTGCTGACGAGATGACAAGATAAATCCGAGAAAACTCGAGCGAGGAGGAAATTGCCAGGACCATAAAACATTCGCGCATAAAGCAATTATGGGACGATGCACGTAACTTAATAAGCATGGGAGGCGACGTTCAATTACGTAGTGACGTGGCATATTTGTCGATAAACTTCTGTATAATATATATCTTATTTTATGTGATCACACTTGTATCGATATAGTGATGCTGAAAATCGGTGACTAATCGACGATAAGTACATGTTACGCGGCAAAATTTTTTTTGGATAAATTAGAGATCACATAGAAAATATATATATATTGTATTGTTATTAAATATAAGAGTCGAGGAAAAAAGTTGTGAAGAAAAAAATAAAAAAGCGAGGTTTCTTTTAAAAAGTGATATAAATATTTAAATCAGGTTATTTTTGAAAATAACACAAATGTTAAAACTCATAAAACTTTTTATTTCAAATATTATATTCGTAACAAAAAAATATTTTAAAAACCAACAAAATAGTTAACATTAAAATTATTACCAAAGGACAGTATTAACAAACAGAAGTTCAAACTTATAAAGAAAACCAAAAAGTAAAAATCTGCAATAGCATTGTGCGATCTTTTATTACTAAAAATCTTAAACTTTACCACTTACCTGACCTAATGTCGCAATAAAATATATTCGCGCCGTAAAACATTGAAACATATAATAAAAGAGAACGTTGATGACATTTAAAGACCTGAATACAAGTTGAAGAAAAATGTTTTCCTCGTACTCTGTTTTTTATGGTACGTAGGCAGACGAGGAGTTGGGTCACCTGATGGGAAGTGGTCACCGTCGTTCATAGACATTGGCAATACTAGTGGTACCGCCAACATAGGGTGTTAAGTCTTGTTGACCCAGTAAATACGCTGGCTACGGTGCCCTTCAAACCGGAACACTGCAGTGTTTTCACACTGCTGCTTCGCGGCAGAAATGGGCACCGCGGTGGTACCCACCCAGACGGTCTCCTGTAAAAAGGGGACCTACCACCGGTACCACCCTCGAAAGCTTGTTCAAACTTTATTATAAGAGAAGGGTTTATTTGCAAAATTAGCGGATAAACGAAGTGCTGTCCGAATAATAATTAAAAAGTTAAAGAGGAAAGATTTGTATTTTTTGATGTATGTTTGTAATTCTGATTTAAAAAACGTCTTTCAACATTAGAAAGGTCTGTTCATTTTGAGTAACACGGCTACGTTTTCGAAAAACAGTTTAAAAAATATAAAAATAATACGGGCATAGTAGTGGACGGAACGTTAGTTTAAAATAAATTCGCTCGCCATTTATAGCTATTGTTAAAAGTATGTTGATTGGTAATCTTACTAATTTTGATTGAAGCAATATTATAGAAAAGCCTAGAAAACTATATATTAGTTTTCTAGGCTTTTCACAAAAAAACGACCTAAACATTACTCGCTAGCACGTACAACCCTATTCAGCACTATCCATACTATTTGTAGGTATATGATTAGGTTCGGCGTGTCACATTAAATGAGAAAGTCGCCTTCTGATTTCACTATTCACGCGATGAATCGACCAATTTGGACCACGACCTTTGCGATTGTACCAGAACTTTCGTGACGTGTAAGATTGACCGACCAACTACGTGTGTCAAACGGAAATACGCAACAAATATATATCCGATTTGTATTAAACGCAAACGAAATTACGTGACCGAGCATATTTGACATTAAACACGCATATAAGAGAACAAATTAAGCCATTTCTCATTGGTATATATTTTAATGACCCGTATTATTGCGTTGCGCGAGACAATAAACTTACGATAAAAACTTCAGAGGTATAGAATTTACAGTTATTCTGGAACATAAAAAGTTACCTTCATCTCAATTTAACAGTAAAATTGCAATATTTTCTCAATAACAATTAACCCGTTTATCATTCAAAAATAAAAAAATATTTGTATTAATGACTAGGCTTGATTCAGACGCTTTTTAAAGGATATATATTTTTGCTGTATTCTTCGGGTTCTTTAAGCAACTTAAGACTAAAGAAAACCAGTAAGAAGATAAAATAAACTATAAAAAATTTCATTAGCAAATCACCATCGAGACTAAGACCAAGGTTAGTTAAGATCAATAGCTCAGTGCCAGTCATCTAGCTTCCTTCACAAGTGGTGTAACCGGTTAATGTAAGCGATCGTGTCAAGTGTTAAGCTTGACGTACTTAAAGCTATCCGACGACATAAATCACGGTCAAAGCTGTCTCAAAGCTGGACATTAGCCTGGATGTGAGAAGCAATAGTATTCCCTAAGCGACCGCTTTAAGACACTACTAATTGCAACGTTAATTACTGATATAAACCGAGCTTATATACGACGTGTAACGAAGATTAAATTGTTATATATGCTTTTCGTGTTAACTTCGCAAACACCTTCTTAATACCGATTCTTCATTCAATTTAAGCTCTAATAGAAAATTTTACATACCTTTTTGGTTTTATATAGATAAGTACAACTGCAACGAGGATCCTTATCTACCCTATTTTCACGCCTCTGAGACTAGAACCCTGAGAGATTTGTATATGAAGATGACAGATGCCCTCAGATTTGGTGCTGGAGAAAAACGCTCTTTAAATCGTAGGCAGAATTTAGGCAAACACATACATCCTTAATGAGTCACAAACCGGATAGTGCTGATCCATCTTCTCGTTCATTGGGCACGTCTCAAGACGCGGTAACGACTCCATTGAGCGTCTTATTCTCCAAGGTATAGTTGTTAAAGTACCAGACCACGTGGAAGGCCGAAGCAAGAACTCCCCAAAATTTCGAGGGACCGAGAAAGATAGCGAGGAACAGTACGTTGTAATGTTGACCACGACAACTCTTTAAAGACTGCTGCGACTGAGAAGAAATACAACTATTTTCGTTTTAAATTAAGCAGCTGCTAGGTTACTTTCAAGTGCTGATAATAAATTACTTCCTCACGCCTTGGCCTTAAATGTTACTTTGGTTCTTTTAAGAACTTGTACAAAACGACTGGTATTGGAGTAGTATATCTTGTCATGCAGTTGAAAATATAAAAAAACTCATATACAATCCGAGACTTGTAGTATTGTAGTAAAATAATTAATAATAATCGTTTATTTCTCTCTATAGTCTTACACCTTTTAAGAAATATATTTGTAGGAAAAAATTGAAAATTGGTAAGTTATTAAAATCATTGACTCTCTTAGAAAAAGCAGGGATAAAAGAAAATCCAACTTAAAAACTAAATAAGGAAGAAGATGTCGTTATATAAGGATACTTTTTATCAATCTTTCAAAAACGCAAAACTTATAAACAAGCCAAAAGAAGAGCGGCTTTGTCAGGTTTAAGCTTGCAAGGGGGAACAAGTGATATAAATTTTGAGAGAAACATCTGAATAATTTTTTTTGGAAAAACCCTAGCATAATTTTATTTGGTTTATTGTGTCATAAATTTTATATTCTACACTTTGGAGTTATTAATGCAACACAATACACGACGTATCCGACTATTAACATATCTATCTAACAAAGAGACGAAAACTTTTCTTCGAAGGATTCAAACCTATGCCCTCCTCTATGTAAACCAAGGGCTAATACCGCTAGACTGCAAAGGCTCCTCACTACAATAGCATATAGACAATGTAATTAATTTTATCAAGAAATAAATACATACATGAACATTAAGTGAACTCTCCGGAATTAAACAACGATACAATTAATATATACCATAATATCGTATATTACAACACGGGTAAACAGACATAATCTCAATACTTGTATTAAAACGATGAAAAAAATATAAGAAATTACCTTTTCAAGCTAAATTAAATGGCCAAGAGGCACAAAGGAAAACCAATCTAAACGTGCATTAGTAAGGTCTTTTATTGAACGGACTCAATGTGGATGATCAGGGATCAAAAGAAATAGACAATACAGGGGCCATATTTCGATCACGCGTGGAGCTCTTCCACTAAGTATATTAACCGCTTTTATTGCCCTCGTAAAACCCGTACTCACACCCCTTACCAACCCCTCAAGACACCCACTAGCCGGAAGGCATGTACTGAATATGTTACCTAACTTTACTCACTATAAAACGTACACTTAAGCTTGAAATTTTAGTATTAATCTCATCCTTTACTTAAAACTGCTTCATATAAATTTAACCTCTTGTGATTGTACGCAGGGCAGGTCTTTTACCTGATTAATATCATATTAAATCATACGATATTAATGATCATGAGTTGCACTAGTAACGGTGCCGTTTAAACCGGAAAACAGTATTGCCTTTACATCATAGAAGTTTCGGCGTTGGTATACAGCGATGCCTTACTTATATATCGCTTCCTATCAATTATCCGTAAATTTGAAAACCCTGAAGTCCTTTTTTTTATTTTTTTTACCGTGGGGAAATGCCTACGGTAAAAAAAATAAAAAACCCGTCATACGCCTACCCGTCCTTGCGGGGGCAAGACGGGCTATGTCGGACTCGCACCGACTAAAACCACCAAGTTGTTTCTTCTTGACGCCTTAGAGATGGGGTCACAGGAACTCTTTCGCAATCTTCTGCGATCCCACTAGCGCTGGCCGCCGAAGCAGCCCCATCTTGGCCCTACGATCATCTGCCTCGCTCTGGGCGCATCGAAACTAGCGGGCCCTTTGTCTCGGCCCCTGTGGTTAGGTAACAAACTCCTCCGAATCTGCTACTCAGGGGCCATGGAAGCCAGGAGTTCCTAGCCCACGCAGGGACGAGACTCCCAGCCTCCAGCGGCAGCCAAGATTTTAAGCTCTGAAGTTCTATAACAACTTTCAATGCAGTTTGGAGATTAGCCTATATTTTTTTAACTAAAACAACCAGGCGACAACGATACCTCAAAGTTATTTCCTCACAGAATCGAACCTCAACTAAGCAGATGTGTTTGTTTATAAGTATACTAGGGACCCGTCTCCGCTTCGCACGGGAGCTATGCTGATAGAAAATATACCTAATAATTTTAAGCATGTGTTATACATATAAACCTTCCTCTTCAATCACTCTATCTATTAAAAAACCGCATCAAAACCCGTTGCGTAGTTAGAAGATTTAAGCATACATAGGGATATAGGGAAAGAGAAAAAGACTTTGTTTTATATTTTGTACTATGCAGTGCTAACTATACACAAGCAAAAGCCTATTAATGAGCAGTTTCCTTCTCACGTTTATGAATTCGATGAGTTATGATATTAAATGGAAGATAACAGCTCACCCGTAATTAAAGATAACCGCCGGGTACTTGAAACTTTGCCGAGTACCCGACCTAATTATCAGATAGTACATGGCCCCTCATTAGCGGTAACGCTCTTCACTTTATAAGATTGCTCTATGTTAAGTTAGAGGGCGTTTACCAAAGAAAACAATCTGGAAAAGTGCTCGGTGTTTGCGCGTAGAGAATATGATATCCCTAAAACGTATCGAATTTGTATATGGGAACACAAAAAACATCGAATATTATATTAAAATAAGTTTCTAATAATACACAAACGTACAACAAAACTATAAAGAATAGCTAATGGACTTGTAATAGTCCAAATTAATGTAACAGTTCCAATACTTCAAACTATATTGACAGCCACTGCCTCATCGTGTCCTGAAATCTAATTACACTACAAACATGTGAAATCGTGTATTCAAGTCTTCTCCATTAGGGTTTTTGGACCGTGTCCCACAATACTGGTCCAATTGGGTTGGTGGGCTGACCTACTTTTTACATGCCCGTCTCGACGCATGGATCGTCTTACTTTTCAGACAATTGTGTGATCGGCCCAAATAGTAATGATCAATCAGAAAACAACGATAACACAAAGTTGTTTCCCCGCGGGATTCGAACCAACTCGAACGTACCACCGCGTACTGCCTTTTTCTGCCTTAGAGCAATAGTGTGTATTTGAAAATAAAGGCTCTAAAACTATGCAATTAGTCGTTAAAAAGCATTGCATGTGATAAGGCAAAACTAACCATTTGTTAGTTCATAATATATTACTTATCATTGTAAGAATAAAAGATATGAAAATAAAATTTACATACACCAATTAAACCCCATATATTTATAGAGTTCAGATGCTTAGAAACAGGTTACCCCCAACCTCCTAATGGATAGACCATCACAGGCTGATGATCATCATGATGAACCATGTTTAAATACTTATCAGGATCTTTTAGTAGTTGACAAAACTTCTGAGACGAAACATGAGTATGTCGCACCGAATCGGGTTAGAAATGAAAAGTATAACGTGTTCAAACGTAGCTCTTAAAAAATACAGCACCCAATATCCGATCGCGTGTTGGCTTAATAAATGACTAGAGGTACGCCTTCATGATATACTGCCTTCTTTTACGATGGTCATAAAGGTATTAGATCTATCGACTCTAGTGCCTAGCTCAGCCCTAAGTGCTACGTCACTGATGGCTTCCGAAAAGTTTCTCCTAAATACGACAAGTGACCGGCGAGGTCACAAGAAGATTTTTTTTTACCGGTCCCCCCCTTCAGCTTGATATTTCACAGCCAAAATCTATTATAGAGAAATTTGCTTATACTTCATAAAAATATGAAGTATGAGTGCCAAAAGAAAAAGACGTACAAAATACATGGTCTGGTGGTCTGGTACAATCAATTTAAATAGTTACGGAGAGCATTTACAATGAAATAGGACTCGAATCGTTGAGGCAACAAACCGTGAAACATGCTACTATTCAAATTATATGCTAAAAATTATAAACGTAATTCCTTATGGTTATTATATTGAACGTAATATTTTTTTTTTGTTATTACGTGATGTTTTTGACTAATTATCTGTCAACATAGCTTAATAACTTACTTAATAACTCAAAACAATACTACATTTAAGTATCTTAGGCTTGTTCAATAAACTATTTCTGCTTAAATATCTATGCAGGCGTAAACTTTGTTCTTTTTGACTAACAGTTTTATAAATATGAATTATTAATACATTCATAAAAATCCATGTGATATGTGATGGTTCTTTTATACAACGTAAGCTTCATAGAACTCTTTTCCAGTAACTAATATCTAGGAGCCTGCATTCCCTATCAGCACTAAAGATTCTGACATAGACCATTAAGTTTTCAGCCATAAAAGCCACCGTGGTCCCTTTGTGGCGATCAACGCTACATCTAAGACCATTTTACGTCCCCATTATATCGTAATAGCGGTCGTCATCACGTAAGTTCCCGGGTTCATACCTCAATTTTAGTTTGTACATGATAATAAACAACAGCACATTCGCTGCTTCCACGAAATAATATTTGCGACTTTCATAAAAGTAGAGTTGTCCATAATAATATCATAAATGAGAGTAACTCTGTCTGTCTGTCCGTCTTTGCCATCTAAACTACTAAACTGATTTGGATGAAATTTGGCAAATGCTAAGAATAGATTCTAAGAATGGACATAGGCTATTAATTATTGCAATAAAAGTGGTTCAAAGAGTTGAAATAGGGGACGAAAATGTATATAGAAATGTTGAACATAAAACGATGAAATTTTGAGTTCAGATGAGAGTCATAATTGGTTCTTTCTAGCAATTTTATAGTTTCAAACTGTACAGGGATGAACTAAGCTATAACCATGTAACTTTGTGTCTAATAGTAGACAAATACAATGAAAACACCTTATTTATATTATTATAAAGTATGATTGAGTATACCTCGCGGCCATTCTACCTATTTCATGAGGACGAGGTCGCGGTAATAGCTAGTACGAAATAAATTATATAAGTCAATTATTTCGTACGATACTGTTTGCTATTGAATTCTCAAGTTTTTCTTATAGAATTAAATTAATGTTACAGATTTTACTGCATTAAATTTTAGTGAAGCATCTTAATGTGTGTAAAACTTTGGGTGTAAGATCAAAATTTAAGCGATCCGTAAAAATTATTTCATTAAATATATCTATTTTATGTCTATGAAAGTAAACATTATTTAAATTTATTTTGCCAATATTAAATTTAAAACTGAACGAGCGCGTCCTTTGAACAGACATATAGAGAAGAATTAAAATTTTAGTGACCGTTAAAAATTTTTAGTGATACTAAAATATCTAGATGTGCACGTAAAAATATATCCATATAAAATCGCGCAATCCAATTATTTTTTTATGCAAGACTTCAACATTAGATAATTTTAGTATTTGTCTTACTTATTTCAAAGGAGAAAATATATAAGGCTATATAAACGACTTTATAACGTCATATAATATGTTTCATATTTTTAAACACATCATCACATCACATCCTCAGCCTTTGTTAGTCCCCTGCTGGACATAGGCCTCCCCTAATACACCCCTATGCATGAGGGGGTTTGGACCGTATCCCACCACGCTGGTCCAATGCGGGTTGGTGCGTGGACCGACTTTTTACATGCCCATCCGACGCATGGATCATCTTACTTTTCAGACAATTGGGTGATCGGCCCAAATTGCCCTAACCAACTAGGAAACAAAAATGAAAATTTGTTACGTCCCCGCAGGATTCGAACCCACGACCTCCGGTTTCTAAAGCACACGCCCATACCACTAGGCTACGGAGGCAGCAGCAAAAAATGTTTTTAATTGTGAATGTGCCACTGCTATGAGTCAAAGCATAGCAATTCAAACAATGTATCCATTTTTATCTTGTTTAAAATTTTCTCTTGCAAGGTCAAACAATTGCACTGCCTCCGTAGCCTATTGTGGGCGTGTGCTTTAGTGTGTCGTGCGGAGACTCAACAAATTTTATTGTTGTTTCCTAGTTGACTAGGCATAGTCGATCATGAAGTCAGTGATTGACCAGCGTGGTGAGATACGTTCCAGAAACCCCCTAATAGAGATGGCGTGTAGTAGGGGAAGCCTATGTCCGGCAGTGGACTAACACTGGCTGATGATGATGATAATGAGTTATGATTATTCGGAACGGACTAATACGATAAGCAAATTACAGGAAATCAACATCAAAAACTTTTTTAAATATTAAAATATTTATAAAAAGTTTTTGCGATTATAATTATCAAACCCCAAAGTATCCATAGAAATATTCTCTGATCTATAAAGTAGAATGAAAAATAGAACAAAAGGTATGACAATTTTTTCTTCCAATTATACAAAAACCACACATGTTCAAGTATATAATTGACGTATTTTATCACGTTTAAATTTTCCCAAGATTTAAGATTCGTAAAATCCGTATACTTTATTATTAAATTTAAAGTTTGATTCTGCACCACTCAGCGTTTCAACCAAGAAGCATATTTGTATCATCTACATCACTTACAGCGATGGAACGGTCTATGGAAAATTCTGTAAAACAGAGTATCCGCTTCGCATAAAACTCCCCCTAGAATATGACAATATCCCACTGGGGTTTTACTCCCAATTCAATAAGCCCCAGCACGCGTTATCCCCGATAAAACACGTCCGTTAAGGGACGTCTTGTTTGATGACACGACCCGACAAACAGATTCGCAAACAGTGGACGGATGGAATGGAAAAATACGGGAATAAAAATGTCGGTCATACTTGCGTGGATGTATCGTTACTTGATGTGATGGAGTAGCATATTTTATGTATGTAAAAGGTTTTACATTGCTTGCTTAGGTATATATAGCTTAGTAACATTTTGCTGGTTTAGTTTATAAAATTAAGTTAACTCAGAGCTTTATCGGTAAAAGGATTTGTTGTTTTAAACATCGGAAGTTTTTCGGGCTGGGGAGGAAACTTCACCGTGCCTTATTGTTACAAAAGTAGTGTATACTAGCTGTTTAAATAGTTTAAATGGCACGGTCACTGTTTTATTGCTGGATTTACAAGATTCTTATATCTTAGTAATAATGGCGGATAATCGCAACCTTACGTTTATATTGTAGCGTAAAATAGCAATGATGAGTTTGAATAAAGTGTTAAATTAATTATAAACTCGGTATATTATAAGCTTAACTCATAACTTCAAAATGTTCTGAGCGATCCATAAACGACTTTTTATACTTAATACATACAGTTATTACACAATCGCACAACATAAACGTAAGCATAAATTTGGATTGAAAACTTGTAGCGATGCGCAAACGTTCGTGACACTTTTAGTTATATTATATCCATGTTACTGTATTAAATTTATTATTCCATAAAATTTGTTATATCATGGACTGTAAATGAAATCCGCACCCCACTTTAAAATCCCTTGGGCGTGTAAGCTGTGGTAAAATGGATATTTAACTAGATTTTACATACTCCACTGGTCTTATTTTCGTAATTAAAGGCTTTACGGCCTCTTGTAGTGGTAATTCTCGTCTTACATCGCTTTATTGTTTAATTACTACGCTGAGAGCACTCCGCCACTGTGTGATAATTATTATGAGCAAGTACGAGGCAATAAAGTGAATGCTTTAATTTTTTTGCTTGTGCTTCTTAGCGTTGTCATACGTACATTTTTGTTTCTTTTAATTACCAATAGCGAACGAGGTTAAAGTAACTTGAGGTGTTTTTTGAATTATTCCAACCTTACTACCACTGTCGTAAAATAATAAATAAAATAACCATCTAATTGCCATTAAGTAGCCCCAAATAAAACTGAAACTAAAGTCAAGAATTTCTGTTGTTTACGCGAATACTATACAAAACGATAATTTTTTGTAAGTGATTTTCTCGCGTTTAATTAGTTACAATTATTTTAAATTACACCCGACCCTTCAAACCCTTCCAAGAGTCCATGGTTACTAGACAAGCCGTAAACATAAAGATTTTAATGCTTGTAAGTTTACATTATAATAAAAAGCATATTTGAATATATAATAATAGATTAGCTTCAATAGTGTTATAGTTATATAGTTTCGGACTGGTTGGCGTTAGGTCAGTCGCCTTGTAATAATTGTCGTACGAAGTAAACGCAAATAAATAGACCCTACATACGAGATAGTATGCCATTTTGTTACTGAGTAATATAAGCAGAAAACTGTATCACTAAGTCCGTAGAATACAAGTTAAAGTTATAATAAAATAACGTTCATTATAACAGATAGCAAACAAAAACCTAAATACGACATGAATAATACTTATTTACATCGAAAGGGGTAAATCTAACATAAAAGAGCGAAAACTTTTGTATAACAAGCGCCGAACTAGCCTCAAACTTTGTTAGGTTCGACCTTTGTGCAAGTATGAACATATTTTAGAACAATACTCGGGCAAGTCTTAACTTGAAAATAAATTTTCTCTTAGGTATCGCGATGTGAACTATCTATATAGTTATATATATATGACTTTTTTAGTTTATCTATATAAACTGAAAAAGTTTATATGTTTTAAAATATACGATATCAATGCATTTACCTATTTCTTGCCAATATTTTTGTGTTAAACGAAGAAGTTTAAGCATAAGGATTTCTGAAGTGAGTTGGCAGAACCTGAAAGTTCCGTATAATAGTCATCAGGTTTCCTATAAAATTGTCTGTTATTTCCAGCTAAAAATATAGCAGTTACACATATTAAAATATATAATAACATTGATTATTAATATCTTTAACGTGGGTTTGTCTGATCAATTGTACTAAATGTGTCAATGACAGTAAGTGCCACATTCTATTCTGCTGAGAAAAGCTCACTTAATAGGTTATAAATAATTTACTCTCATTATATTTTATTAACGATTACTTAACAATACTACGCAATTCTTATCTGTATCACAAGGATATTTCACAGTGGATTGATACTTGCTTTGAGAAAAGTTTAAAATGTTTAGAACCCTATCTATTTTGAAAGGCGATCCTTTCCTTATAGTAAATTGAGCTGACGTAACGTAACCCTCTAAAACCGAACTTTGCTCGTAGCCAAAGCACGTATGCTACGCTGCTACGCCGTAGCACTTCGGAACTACTTCACCGGTTTACGGCTATCACGGGGTCCTCTAAATTCTTCGCAGGTTCGCTAGGAGTCGTAAAATTTACGAGATTAAGATACGAGCCAGGGTGCAACAATGATGCAGACGAATTACCATTTCATGATTGGATTCCGTTGAAGGTTGCATGCGAACAAAGTATGGTGTACTTTGTAAAGTTAAGGAAGCTAAGACGTAGATAGTAGTAACGTGATAGAGGATTGCGATTTTATACTTTAGAAAATCGTGTCAGTTACAAAGTATATAAGTAACAAAACGAACAAAAGCTCACAGAGATTTTATTTTATTTGGAAAACAAACAGCTTTTAATACAATAAAAACGAATATACATTTGCCAGGTATAAACAAGCTAGTAACATGTTTTCACATTTAAATATCTAAGAATAGACGCCGTGAGAACAGACACTTATCTAAATGTATATAAAGGTAACATCAAAAGAAAAAAAATAGCAAACAATCCAGCAGAATTTTAACAAATAATCAAATGAATTTAAGCTACAGTTTCAAACCAATGTCTAGTCATTGTTTTTTTTATAGTAGATATATGTGAATTAAAGATATCAAAGTCATGTTTTTCTGAGTATTTGTTAATTAAGGTAGAAGCACGACAGAAAAATGAATTTTTTCTATAATTCGTTGTATGAAGAGGTATGTAAAAAATTGGATGCTTTCGTCGATATACTTTTTAATATGAACCAAATATATTGCACATTTCTGAGTATTACTTTGGCTTACGAGTTGAGCATTGTAAAAATGTTAAACTCAAATTTCATACTTAAAACACAATATGTGTAAATACACTCTATTTTATCAGTTCTATCAGTCATTGGGGTTAACAATTATGTATTTATAACAAAGCGAATATAATTTCTTATATCTACATTTACGTACGTAAAACCGCATAAGAATGACAAATATTAAGCTCCAAAACTGTGTATTTTATACACACAACCGGCCATAAAAGTGTTTTCAAACAAAAACAGGTACGTAAAACCGCTTAAATCGATACCTTAAACCTACTGACTTGAACACCTACAAACGAAATAAATATTTAATGTTTATACAAAACACTCGGCATAAAACAGTAAGATCGCTGCAAAGAGCACTTTCTCAAAGTCAGATAAAATTCAAATAAAATCTCCCACCCAACCGTTTAGTGACCTTTTATCTTTCTACGTGAAGGTGTGGAGCTTTTAGATAAACTGTTCTTAAGTTTATTTGCATTCGTCAACTTTCTTTAAGAAAAGACCAGTCGTTCTTTAAGTACCTCTAATGCATCCTTGAGCGCCATTTTCTTAAGAAAGTACTTACTTAAGGTGACACAATGCATTTGCACAAATGCTTTTGCAAGTCTTTTTGTTTGCTTTTTACTCCATAATAAACGGGTCGTAAGTACTTACTTAACATAAAAAGAGTTATTCTCCTTTTAAGTAAACTAACAAAACTATCAATAAGCCAACAACGTAGCGGTGGTTATGTTTTTAACTTCATCATCATCAGCCTGTGATAGTCCACTGCTGGACATAGGCCCCCCTACCACACCACCTTCCATTAGGAGTTTTGGACCGTATCCACCACGCTGGTCCAATGCGGGTTGGCGGGTGGACCGACTTTTACATGCCCATCCGACGCATGGATCATCTAACTTTCAGACAATCGGGTGATCGGCCCAAATTGCCCTAACAAACTAGGGAAACAACAATGAAAATTTGTTTAGTTCCGCAGGATTCGAACCCACGACCTCCGGTTTCTAAGACACACGCCTATTTCACTAGGCTACGGAGGCAGTTTTAACTTACTATAATATTTTTTTCTTCATTAAATCAGGAAAGTTAAGATAAAAGCTAACTTCTACCACTCAATAATAGAGAAATAGAGGTACAACGATAAAAATGTTAAACGTTATGTGACCAAAAGAAAATATTACAAACCTAAGTATATACTTTAAAACATTTTTTCCTATTTTCCTTTATATTGATTTAGCTATATTTAATTGGACAAGATCTACAGATGATTCGGTACTTGTTTATACATAAAAGCTTTTGTAGTTCAATAAAAACGCCCTTTAATTGATTTCATTTCTAATCAAAACAAATCACTACGAAGAAAACATTCTTAATCCTTTTAATTTTTCAAACAATTATTAAAGTAATAGATTTCTTTGTCGATTACCAAAACAAACGTTTTAAATAAGCCCTCGGCATTGTTAAAAACGTATTACCTCTTTGAACAAACGTAACGTAAAGGAACATTTCAAAAGTCCTTATTTATATTTAATAAAGAAGAAACGAATTCGAAATAAAAGAGGTTGTTTCGCGTGAAACTGAAAGCAATTACATTAAAGCGAGGAAAAACGGGGCGCAGGCAAAGAGATGTGTTCTTAAAATAAGTTCTTAAGTCGATTAGAAAGAAAGTATGATTTAGGCAAATAAACTTGACTCTAATTGAAATTTTTCATATCAATTTTAGTATGTATATAGATCTGTTGTTAGCTAAAGTGCAAAACGTGTTTTAATATCAGCTGTCAAATACAGCCGCACTATTTCCAGTAGATATATAAAGAAAGACCTTGGTTGCTTCCAGAAGCTAAAATTGGTTCAGGTGTGATAAGATGTTTGCAAGGAAATTTGAAAAATATTATTGCTTAAAAAGTTATACCGCAATACAGAGTTATAGCAAGGATCAATATTAAAATCGGAATCAGAGCGAGATATCAATAAAAGTGGCTGTAAACGTCCTATCATCCTGCTTCACATAACGCGCAACTGGTTATATAATATTACCCACCAACCCGCATTGGACCAGCGTGCTGGGATACGGTCCGAAACCCCCCAATGGATAGGGGATTATTAGGGGAGGCCTATGTCCAGCAGTGGACTATCACTAGCTGATGATGATGACGATGATGGTTATATAATGACTGAGAAAATAGCTAAGACTGACACTGACAATTACCAAGGCAAATAGAATGTAGGATTTATGAAATTAACCTAGACCATAACAACTAAGTGGCGCGGTATGTATGACGTTGTTATTAATTACGGATTTTCATTTCATTTCATTTTTAATTTCTTAAGAGAGAAATTAGTATATATTACTGAAGCATAACACAGCTTTCTAGAAAAAATAAGGAATTAAAATGTAGTTATTTACTTTTACAGAAAGTTTCTCTTGTTATTTAGGTGTAGTAAGCTCCTTTTAGGAATGAAAATGCCTGTGTTAGGAGACTACGCTCTTCCATAGCTAATGAATTCAATTCAATATTATGAGTAATGTTTATTATAGGTATGTGAACACGTAAAAAAAATATTCCCAAACAAAATAGTTCAAAACAAACAAATATTTCCTTTTCAAAATATTCAAATAAATTATCGCTCATTAACTAAAATACTAGAGTCAATTCGTATATAAAACGCTAGACGTATGTCACTATTCCGTTACTATAGTTACACCGTTAATGCCACAACTTATTTGGTTAACATATAGGTAATATGACCCATTGGGCGCAGTGATTAGTGACCTTAGCTGTCGGGCCAAAGGGTAAGTTCCATTCCACCACGGAAAAATTTTGTATAAAAATAAAAATATTGTGTGTGTTCTTGTGCCTGAGTGTATATCTATTTATCAGTTATATAGTTTCCATATCACAAGCTTTGCTTACTTTGGGGGCTGGATGTTGTTGTGTTGTTCGTCCGGAAATATTCTTATTATAGGTAAAAACACTTATACGTACAAAGAATAATAAACTCTACTCAAATGATATTACGTTACATTTTACCTTCACACTGCGGTCAGATTTTACTTTACCATTTCATTTTCAGTGCCGTCACGTATAAAACAAACGCTAGTTTTGATTAAAGTCCGGCACGAGTTAACTTCGGGCATTTAGAACGTTCTCGACCGTCGGACTTTTCTCATAATGTGACATATTTGACGTGGGATAATGTAATGTGGACGCCGGACCGAAAAAAGTTTAGAAGATGGACCTATTCTTGATAAAAATAAGTGTCAGCGTATCATTAACGGTGAAACTTTAAATTTGAAGGTCAGAATGTCAAATATACAACAATTATTAAACTTTCGGTCCGACCGTATCAATATATTGACAACTATCTCTGTTAAAATATATATAATCTAATCAATCTATCATATATATCTATCTCCGTTGCCTAATGGTGTGTTTACGCTTTGGAAAATGATAGTTACGGGTTCGAGACCTGGAAGCACCTTTTTCTTGTTGATTTCTAGTCGGTAAGAACTAAGGCGGGCCTATCAACAAAACAACTGTTAAGTACGATGGTCTATGAGTACGATACTACGAGTATTATATGGTAGCAAAAACCAACATTGTCACGTAACGATATAAAAAATAAATGTTCAAAGATATTTCAGCCGTCCAAATTTAAAGCCGTTAAACAACTTCAAAAAATCTAGAAAAAACAAAATTTAAAAACTCCACCATGCTATAGAATAAACTAGAAATAACTTATAAATAAGTAACCGCATGATAACTTACAAACATGAAAATTGTTTCCGTAAACAAATCGAACATATACTTGTAATCAAATTTCACACAAATTATTCCCGACAAATTCAACAGACGTAAAACCAAAAGCGTCTCAAACACAATTAGTAACGATTATCACAGAATCGATTCACAATCAGGATTACGACATTAAATCGATTAGTAATCAGTTAGCGACGGTTTAGACACGCGATAAACGTATGAATACACGTGTTAGTGGGTTACGTCAAGTAATATAAACTGCATGGTATGCTCTGCAGCATACGCATGCCGGAAATCACACGAAGTGTTACGTTACAAGGACCGACGTGTCGTCCTACGGTTTTTGCATCATGGTGTTGTTATTATTCAAAAAATATATTACACAGGTTAAAAAGAACTTGAATATGCATTATAGCTCCGCCAATTTGGACACAATTAGCAAATGTAAGCAAATATAACCATCATCAGCCTAATGGACATAGGCTTCTTCTAATAAACGCCTTCTCCATTAGGGAGTATTTGGACTGCATTCCACCACCCTTGTCTAATGTGGGTTGGTGGGTGGACCGACTTTTTTACATGTCCATCCGACGCATGGATGGTCTTACTTTTCAGACAATTGTGTGATCGGCCCAAATTGTCCTAACCGACAATAAAACAACGATAACACAAATTATTTTACCCATGGATTCGAACACACGACTTTCGCTTTGTAAAGCAAGGGCCAATACCACTAGGTCACGGAGGCGGTCTTATATACAAATTGTACAGGTTAAAAATAACTTGATTATGCATTTTAGCTTCGCCAACTCAGAAATTGAGTTAGTGTAAATAAATCTTATATCAAACACTAATGGGACCAGAAGTGAACGCGTTGTTACACCAATAAGAGCCCGCATTTTGGCGCCAAATTTTTGATATTAGAATTTGTTTACGCATTATTTATTAAATATTTACGCTAGCTGAATAACAAATTATCTTAATGATTTTTGAAGTTTATCTGTTACAGATCAAAGAACATTTATTTAAGTTCTAATTTATTTTACAACATAAGTTCAAATTCCAATATTCAATAAAGATGCATTTTTGTTACTTGTTGATTGTCAAGTACAAAGCAAACGGTTAAGAAAAGGAAACCTTTGTACTGACAATAACTGGCGTAAGAAACTGAGCGAGAAAAATTTTATTTTTTGTCGCAAAAAGTATTCTTGTAAGAGAAATAAATACATCAATACATTTTTATGTCTTTTAAAAATGTTTTGTATTTACCCCATATAAAGTAAGTTATATTGTTACATTTTAATGTATGTTTTTTGTATCTATGTTTTGAGCATTGCAAAAATTAATACAGATTTAAATTCTTATTTTTAATATAACAGAGAAAATTATTAATACACGTGTATTTACAGATAAAATAAAAAAAATAAAACAATGTACTTGAAATTCTATTTAACTTAAAGTAATCTAACTTTTTTTGTACTTTGAATTTGCGGCAAAATTCAATTGGCAACCAATAATAACTTTCATTTGGAAAGCTCAAAAATTATCAATTCACTTACACCAAATCCCGCAAGATTTTTGATCGAAAATAGGCATAAATCTTCATTCTAACAACACACAATTGTTGTTCAACAAAATTCGTTCGTTACAAAACCCGTCAATTAAGAACATACAATGTAACAACTTTTTTTGCGACTGACAGCATAAAAAATTTAGTTACACAACTCGTTGGGGTGTGAAGCCTAGTGTCAGTACATATCGCGGAGTTCGGCGTGCGCGTATTTCAATTTCGTGAAACGATGTCAATAACACTCCTCCATATTTCCATGCCCAATATGTTCACTCGATTGTTTCTCTTATATAGCGCAACAATACGCCTATTGAGTAGTGAATATTATTAAGTGTCCATATCAGGTTATCTTGATCGGTCGATTTAATTTTTTCAATTAATAACGAAGCTACTTTGTTTATAATTTTATTTGATTGAATATAAAATATCTATATTTGCTCAACCCATCTTTTGATTGCATAGTATACCATACATTTAAGATATTTACTGTATTTAATTTCCGTTGCCTGTAAATAAATCAAATGTTGCCTGTATGTAATGTACTTTTAAATTGAAATATTATATCTTCATTGCAGAGACTGTGGAGGTAAGTTCCTACGAAGCGAAAGTCATTGAAACGGAGCAAATACAGACTTAAATATCACGTTACGGACTGCTAATTAACTATGCAGGATAACACATTAGTAAATCATATATAAAATCATTAAACACGTTATTAACAATGAACTTATCTTCATTACGCGTATGAACGCTGGTGCTCCCAAGAATATGTACTATCACTTACAATATTACTTTAGCATATTAGTGAACACAATGATTTGCACAAATGCACAAGCTCAACTGACATTCTGATTATCACAAGTCAGTTAATTACAACAATAGCCTATTTCTATGGGTTAAGATTTTAACTATCATCAACATAATTTTAGGCCAAATAAGCTATGAATTTGATGTAAATAACGCAGTCAATTGTAGCACCACGTGGGTGAAACCGCAGGGCGAAACTATTATTTGTATAACTACAAAAGTCGCATTCTCAATCGAAATACACATCATCTAACGTTGACCTTCAGAATAGCTCCTTCAATCTTTCCATGAATGCCGCATCGAAACCCGATACGAATCTTCGTGGCGTATCTTCGAAAACAATGTCCGATAGAAAAACTAATACAAAAAACACACACACCAAGTGTTATTGACACAGCGTTTAGTTCCGCCGACGCAGCGAGTGCGGCCTTTGACCGGCGGTACTTATTTTCCATCGAACACTGTGGCAATACTGGATTATAGCTAAGCCAAGTTAAGTTCTAAAAATTAGGTAAGCAAAGTTTGATATCGGCAAGATTTTTAGTTTATAATAACTCTTATTGGGCTAAAGTTAACACGTAAAGTATAAGGTTTAACGACTGGTAATAATAACCTATAACGGCCGTATTAGCTCAGTGACCAGAACTTAGACCTTAGATGAGGTTGTAAGGTCCCTTTGTACAGGGGTCGTCTGGGTATCATGTTGCCTATTTCTGCCGCAAAGTGCGAAAACACTACTGTGTTCCGTTTTGAAAGGCACCGTTGACAGAGTATTTACTGAACGAGACTTTATATGAAATGTCTCACGGTAGGCCGCGCGTCGGTCATTCCCTGGGTATTGCCAATATCCATGGACGTTGAAGACCTCTTTACATTAGGTGGCCCGACAGTTCAACGTTCAACTGCTTTCATTTAAAATGCCTCTACATTAAAACTCCATTGCTATAACCACTGGCATTCTACGACGTAAAATTACATCTTTATGCGTGACCATTAATGAAAACAGCGTAAGAGTAAATCAACGTTAATATCAATGAAATAAAATAGTGATAAACATCGCAAATTTCAATGACCCACATTTAGGCCGTATACTAAATTATTATTTCCTATTTCTTTTTATAGAGGAATTACAATGATTTTTTTTTATTATTCCTAATTATTAGATCTTAAATATGTATTTATTGTATTATTACTTAGCGTATTTCCTCATACGACAACTCAATTTTCGTTGCGTTAAGTTTCAAAGAAACTACAAAAGAATCGTACCATTTTTTCCTCATCTTTCCGTTCAATGAACGTAACTCAATATAAAATAAGCTAATGATCTATTTAGTCACATGTTCAGACAAAAACGCTAACAATATGAGGCAATGACCGAAAAACAAAGCTAACCATACTGATTGTGGGAACCTGTTTATTTCCTTAACAAAATGATGTATTATTTCTGCTACCAAGCGAAAATCGACCTTATGCTGTAAGCATAAAAACTCTTTTATCTTAGAATTGACTTTAGCCGGAAACGCTTCGAATATTCCTAAGACATACATGCCCCCAACTTAGAATTGTTTATTCATGGGATTTATGGAAAATCTCAGTTACCAGACTCGCGGGTGCTTGTTTTTCCATGTCATGAGGTAAACTCATCGGGTTTGATATTAAAGGATGGATAATTTAACGCAAGGATTAGGTTTCTGTTACGAAAAGCAGATGTACTTAACAATATAGTCCAAAGCAATTGAGGTACAACAGACTCTTGTGGAGTCCAAAATACCAGTACCATACCATTACAATACAAACGTACAATACTATTGAATAATTTTATAATATACTAGCCCTCGCGCGGGACTTCGACTGCCGGCTAATATAAAAAATAATACTTTTGTAAAAAAGCTACATTAGCTATATATTCTAGTAAAAGTCACATCCAAATCGGATAAGCTATTTCAGAGATTAGCAAGAAGATACCGAGAGGCAGAATAAAAATTAAAAAATGTTATATGTATCGGTTAAACATCACAATGTAGTCATTTAAATACTCCAGCTTTATTTATTTGTATAGACTACTAGATTTTACAACAGGTTTCAAGTTTTATGAATTATCAATGTACCAGAACAAACGTCACAAGATAGTCAACTTTTCAAGGAATTTTGTCTGGGTAAGTACTAACGCGGATCCTCTGTCGCAAATCCGTATCATAAATACTAGGCTACATCGCTCTTCAAACCGGAAGACAGTAGTTCGATTTAAAGGGCACCACAGCTAGCGTAATAACTAATAAACTAAAGAAAACATCCAATATTCAGGATGGAGGGCGGATTTGAGAAAGCTTACACTACTTTTCTTCTGGGCAGGGCATATCCATTACCATCTGATGGAAGTTCTGCTCATCTTGTCGATTTAATCAATAAAAAACTATATTGGAAAAGCTTATAAAGTGCCTTCCCGTTATAAGATCTTTCAGGTCTGCAAATTCATTATGAAGATATAACATAAAGCGTAATTCGATACAACATATTGCGATTATGTTCCGTTATTAATAGTATGCCTTATTTTTACGACAGGCCGCCACTTTGCGCGGAAAAAGGCTATCCTTCAATTTATTTCGGTCCCTCGGGGTGGGGAGTCCTTGATTTCGCCGTATAAATTAGGATAGACTTGTGGCCCCTTTTTAATCAACGTCGACGAAAGAAGGTTTATTATAATTTAATGATAATACATTTTAGTACGTACCAGGACGTTAAAAGCGATTGCGCTTTTTTTGATAACACGGCTTTTCTTATACCAAAAAATAATGAGATTCGAGAAAAAAACAGTAAAAAAATCAATGTAATTTTACAATTCTTTAACTTCTAATAAGGATTTAAACAAATTAAGAAAGAAAAGTAAAAATATTTGTATCAAACGTATCTAAAAGTGTAAATGAAATTATTTAACAACACTTTAAGCATGTTCACGTCACACACACACGACACACCCTAAATGTACATCAATCGTTATGAAAAAAACAGTGGCGTATTCTCACCACCTCTTTTAGGGGAGTTTATATTATTTTTATACGCTTGTGCGCTCTTCGATAAAATTAAAAGAACACTTTATAGAACAGTTAGTGCAACTTAAATGAAAGTAGTTCAGATATTTAATTGTTACGCGGAACCTAAAAACAAATTATGTCCCTTATATCAGAGAAAGCATATTGTTTATCATCAAGTGACTATCCTGTTGCATAGCTTCAAATTAAATGGGTCAGAATAGTACTAAAATCTAATACACAGAACAATACTTTCCCTTTCACACTCGTCCAATTTGCTCATCATCATCATCATCATCATCTTCTTCATCAGTCTCCGATAGTCCAATGCTGGACATAGGCCTCTCCTAATACACCCCTATCCATTAAGGGGTTTGGACCGTATCCTACCACGCTGGTCCAATGCAGGTTGGTGGGTGGACTGACTTTTCACATGCCCATGCGACGCATGGATCATCTTACTTTTCAGACAATAGGGGGATCGGCCCAAATTGCCCTAACCAACTAGGGAAACAACAATTAAAATTTGTTGAGTCCTCGTATGATTCGAACCCACGATCTCCGGTTTCTAAAGCACACGCCCATACCACTAGGCTACGGAGGCAGTTACAATTTGCTCGGTTTTCGCAATAACGACCTACGCACAGACTCAGAGAACATTACGAACACGTCGAATAAATAATTTGCAAGGAATTCGAGACGTATACGCAGTAAGCACGCCAACGCGATAAAGCATCCCCCAGGGTGTGATCCGCGGCACATCCGCCAAAAGCTACCCCCATTACGTCAAATTAATGGGCGATACCTGAAACGGGCGATGCCTCTGTTAATATTCATTAATCGACAAGAATTCTGCGCGTTATTGTTCGACGATTTTGGAGCAAGTTGGTGAACAGCAACTTGCTCCAAAATCTAGGCGATGTTTTCACATTAAACGGATTGTACATTCCAATTTTTTAAGGTTGAACTTGAAAGTTTTCGAGATTGTAGTTTCGTAGTTAAAGAGTAAACATATATATTTTTTATTGCCACGAAAACAGACGGGCAGTCGGGCCACCTGGTGAAAAGTAGTCACCGATGCCCATAGACTTGAGATGTTACGACTCCTTTACCCAGTAAATACGTTGAGTACTAAGGCACCCTTCAAAGCGGAACACAATATGGTTCACATACAACCGCTTTGCGGCAGTGTTAGGCACCGTTACAATCGTCCCTGTATAAGGGGACTTACCACCTCCATTAAACGGTAATATGATAACAATTCCGTGTTCAAAAGCGTTTATAGTGAAAATTATGTAACTTTTATTCGCGTATGTACGCATTATTATTTTAAATTTCTATTAATTGACGAAAGACATGCGCATGACGAGCAAAGCATGGAATACGGACTCTATCCGACCCCATAATCTCACTGGCTACGCGCCCTTTAAACAGAAATACTATAAAGTTTTTACTCTACAACTTTCCGGCAGAAATAGGCATCACTATAGTAAACCTAATGCTCTTTAACAGAGGAAGTACCTTGAATAACGATTTAATTCATGTAAATAAATTTAAAAAGTTGTAAACTCACTTATATGAAACGCATTAAGTGTATTAAACGTACAATTGTATTATTCAAGCCCTTTTTAGTAATATTGCTAAGGAAATTACTTTCTAAGGAAGTATAATAAAAAATAAATTGTGTATAAAAAACATTGCGCAAGTGTTATTTGTTAAAGCAAACAGTTCTCCTTTATAGAAATACGCTTTTACTGCCATATTCTGAAAGCTACGCTTTTACGCTTTAATAGCCTCAAAATAAGCGTATTGTAAAATGTGAACCGGTTAAAATGTAAGCAGTAAAATTACAAATTTATATACCCGTTGAAGTGAATCACCACGGGAAACTTATAAGTTTTCAGCATTTGTATAATAAATATTCTTACTGTTATTCTTCCATAATACTAGTTTTCATAATCAGCTTGTATTAGTCCACTGCTGGACATAGACCTCCCATTATGCATGCCTGCTTCATTATTTCCGTTTTTGGAACTCATTCTATCACGCTGGTCCAATGCGGGTTAGTGGGTGCACCGATTTTTTCATGCCCATACGACCATCTCTTTTCAGACAATTTGGTGATCGGACTAAATTGTCCTAACCAACTAGGAAAAAACAATGAAAAAGTCGTAAAGAACCCACGACCAGTTTCTATAGCACACGCCCTTACCACTAAGGAGACAGTTTATTTTTTTCATGGATTATAACTACATAAAGCATAATCTTTACCTTGATAAATCTGTATTAAATTAATACTTTTCTAGCAGTTTAGCTAATTTGACGCCAACTTAACTGTCATTTCACCTTAAGCACCTATTATAATCTTCTTACACACTCCGTAGTGTCGTAGTGTCTCCATATTCTGGGCAACGAAAGCACAGAAAAATTGGAAACTGATTTTAACTATGTTTACAATACGCGAAAGTGTGCCTAAAATTTTTAATAATGAGTACATAATATATTAATATAATATTTAAAAAAAAATAACATACGTATATTTATTTTTTATCAAATCAAGCCCAACCAAAACAAATCAAACCCAAGCATAATACCACTGCTGGCTGTAAAGATAAAACCAGTTCATTTTGCATAACTCGGAGTACAGACTAAAATAATTAATTACAATTAAGATCTGAAACCCCGCTTCAGCCCTGGCAACAAGACGCATGACATCTCAGTCTACCCCGTGACCACGGCGCTGGAAAGTGTTCAGAAACGTCGGAATTTAAAATGTAAAATAAACGCGATAAAATCCGTAATCATTTTATTTAATAATTTACGAAAAACATCCATTGCTACATAAGCCGTAAATAGCATAAATTATTGAGGGATGCTACATTCTCTATGTGTTACGAAAACGTTACTTTTCTTAGGCCTAGATATGATGGCAAAACATTTTAGTGAATGTATCGAGTGATAGATTTGTGTGTAGACTGATATGATTTAAGAATAGCTCCCTTCGACTTATATTTGTAGGTTAGAATTGATAAAACTGCAATTTCACTTGTAAACATTTATTATGACATTTATACTGATAGAAAATATACCTACATGTTTTATACATATAAACCTTCCTCTTCAATCACTCTATCTATTAAAAAAACCGCATCGTAATCCGTTGCGTAGTTTGAAAGATTTAAGCATACATAGGGATATAAGGTCTGAGAAAGCGACTTTGTTTTATAGTATGTAGTGATGTAACAACTACTGGATAAAAACATCCAGTAGTTATGCAGGAAATAGATAAAACAGTCTTCTTTTTGGAGTACTTCTTTATAGAACTATCAGTACTTTGCCACTCTGGTGACATATAACGATCGGAGATTGGTTATTGCGGTCATATAAAAGGTAGTTTAGATTATAAATAAATATACTCAACATTTTGTTGTTAGCCGTAGGACGTACATATTTTTTTATAAATAATCATACAATCTGTAATCGTTTATAATAACGCCACCTACCGCAATTATCGCGACAAGTCTACCGATAATTACCTAAAATTGCAAGGAGAAGGTCAAGTCACGTATCTACATTCTATTGCTATGTATTATATAGTTCCGAAACCTTAAGGGATTGTGATTAACTTTTGACCCTAACTATGGTTATTCAAAGCACAAAAATATCATTTAGAGATTGCAAAGTTGGCGTAATAGATTAATTATATTTATTATTATATTACTATTACGCGAACTTTGCAGTTCTTACGTAGTTCTTTGAAAATATTATAAGATTATTAGACTAAATACTAACCTCGTTTCAACCATCTGTGAGCTAGTGATTTAAAGCAGTTTAGAGTTGGATGATTCAGATGCAAAACTTGCGTGGACACCTGTGCAAGCGAGCGTGTTTAAGTTTTAATGTTTAGTATACATTATGCTCTTCCCCGTCGCTTCACTTACAACAACTCATGATGCCTTAGTACTTGGTAGGTCGGTTTAAAGTTGTTTTCTGTACCAGAGTCAATGAGACCTCTAAGTATATCCCATAGCAATAAAGTTGTCTTACATCCAGCGTTCTTTTTGATCAATTATCACCGATATATTAAAACCTTTGGATAATCGAATAATAACAATGCCTTACGTGGACGCTATTATGTTAGCATATCTACAATATTCTCTGTTAAAACAAACATACTAAAAATCCGTTATCGGTATTCCAAATTGAAATAGATAACCCTATTTCAATTTGGAATATTTATTTAAACTTTTGCGCTAACTGTACATAGGCGGACTTAATGTCAAAGGCATTTTCTGCCAGTCAACCTTGGGGTGATGCAGAGATAAAAAAAGTAGGGAGGTGCAAATATCTGTAAGTTAGAAAAAGAGAAAGTAATTTAAATATATACTAATAAATAAATTATATAATATATATATATATATATATATATATATATATGTGTATATATATCCACATACATATATAAATGTTTACATTTAAGCATTTGAGATATTAAATATATTTTACATAAATAAATAAATATATATATATTGAATAAAATAACTTTTTACGGATTTTAGTTTCGAACACTTTCCAGCTGCCGTTGTCACGGGGTAGACTGAGATGTCATGCGTCTTGTTGCCAGGGCAGAAGCGGGGTTCCCAGATCTTAATTGTAATTAATTATTTTGAATCTGTTCTCCGACCTATGCAAAATGAACTTATTTTTATCATCACAGCTGGCAGTGGTATTATTAACCAAATTTATGGATGCGCGGGCGCGTGGTCACTCAAGTTTCGTCAGCCAATTTTGATTGGACCAACTAGCTCGAGTGACGGCGATATGGTAGATCCTATTTAAGGACCAGAAGCGAGGATGCGGTTCGAAGGACCATTTGCGTAATCCGGCTTGGACAACGTGGTTATGAAGCCGGATTGGAAATGCGATGAAAGGATGGATAAATACCTCGTCCGATGGCGGCACAGCTGCAAGCGTCGTCCTAGATGCGGTTGGGGTTCGCGGTAAACGTAAAACTATTATATTAGAACGGAGCGTTGGCCATTCGCGTCGCGTGACTTTACGAAATATGATGCGCTGCGTACGAACTCCGGAAGAACTGCTTGGGTTTTCATTTTCATCTATCACTTGAACAAGACTAATAATCTCAATATTTTTATTGTTTATTTCGAAGTCTAAACTCATTGACTATGTTATGCGAAATCAAACTTAAATAAGCTACTCAAAGAATTCACATATCGCGTTATTGCGACATTAAATAAATGAATTAAGCTTTCGGTAATGTGGTCATAACATATGAGAGTTACTTTGTCCGATTGTAATTTCTAGACCGTTCAAAAAACAACGGGTCATCTTCTTACATACCAAGTGTAACCTAAACAATATCGTAGCATAACATAATACACTAGACAACAATAACCATTGCAACACGAATCTTCAGATACTCGACCGGACGTGGCCGATAGTATAAAACAATAGGGAACAAAGGGGCGTCGTGACGCACGCGCTTCGCCACTCCAATTAATACATAATTAACTAGCGCATTATTACGAACTTAAATCACGACATACCTACGTGAGAATCGATGGTACGCATGACTAAATCTCGTAGTTCTTATAGTTCTCCCAAATAAGAATTAGTTCTCCCGATTAAGTATAGAGCATAATTCTAAAATATTCTTCTTAAGACATAGAAGTTAGAAGATTGTAATTCTTGCCATGTTATCCACCTGGCCCAGACCGTATCTCAAATAGAACTCTAAAATACTTGCCAGGCCCTATTGTCCGTGTATTGGTCAACATTTTCAATATTTTACTATCAATTTGTACTTTTCCTGATGCCTGGAAAGAAGCCATCGTCATCGGTATTCCCAAGCCGAAGAAACCCTCTAACCTACCCACGAGTTATCGTCCAATTAGCTTGCTCAATTGCTTGGGCAAGCTATATGAACGCATTATTCTCTTCCGGTAGAAAGACCACGCCTTCTCCAATAACCTCATCCCAGACAAGCAATTCGGTTTTCGTCCGAAGCACGCGTGTCCTGACCAAATTTATCACCTGACGGAGTTCATTCTGGACGGCCTTTATCAACCGAACCCCGTATCAAAGGGGCCGTCTTCTTCGATGTCGCAAAGGCATTTGACAAAGTCTGGCACACCGGCTTGATTTACAAGCTCACTCTCAAAGTGCCGGATAGGCTGGTTCACATCATCCAAGCCTACTTGTCGAATCGCTCTTTTCGGTACCGAGTCGAGGGCACCCTGTCCACGAGCCGTCGGCGCTCCGGTCCGTAAACCGATCGTCGACGATCCTTAGGAGACATAAACTAATGCTTAACTCACGTACTCACGCGTGGGCCACCTAGTTCGTGGGGAAGGAGCTTCTCGAACTCTATGTTAGATGTAGCTTACTAAAGACATGAGTCTGGAAGCATAACTTCAAGAATAAAAAAGCCATGTTATGATTGGTTTAATGCTTCTCAATAACTCATGAAAATAAAACATTGTTGGATAGCCTCTGATAGTATAATCTTCTTTAAATCTATACTTGTAAATTTTACATTATCATGATACATGTCATTTTCTTTTCCATTCTGCTTTACAAAACACACGTTTATATTTTTTCGATTGTAATGTACCATTGGCAAAATATTGCATTACAATGATCAAACAATCAAAATTTGACATAAAAACAAATTTTATCCGGTTAAATACTGTGTGTAACCCTACCTATTTGACAATCAATAATCGAGCGTAATACTTATATATTAAATAACAATATATTTAAATCTAAAATTGTGGCCAAATTTCGTACACCTCAAGTTTGTTTAGTAGACATTTTTTAACTTTTTTTCATTAATTCTCTTTCTGCAATATGTCGCTTATCAATAGCAATAAATATTTAAGTTTATGAGAATATTCGTTACCTCCAAAAAGGCAAACCTTTTGTCATTATAATTTCAGCTCATATTCTTATATACTGAAGTTTTTAGACTAACCTACTTAAAACAGATTTATTACTTTCTAGACATCGATATTGCTAAATACCAAAGCGTTTGTAAATTTTTTATCGCCCCAATTAAGAAACTCCACCCCTTCTAACCTTGACTACTGCATAACATTAAATGCTTACGAAGATAAAAATACGCATTCTTAATTACACAATGATGTTAAAATAAAACTATATCGTTCTATAAATAAACAACAAGAAAGTGAATGGCCGACGGGCTTCGAACGAGTTACGCAAATACAGGCGCCTAAAGCGACTTGAAATATGTTAATTACCCAACTGTATAAGTATATTGTGTCTTTAGTTAAGCCAATTTAAAAGAAACAATCTACATAAAAAAGTAAGGTATCATCATCATCATCAGCGTGTGTAAGTCTACAGCTGGACAAAGGCCTCCCCTAATGCACACCTTCTACATAAGGGGGTTTCTGGACCGTATCCCACCGCGCTGGACCAATGCGGGTTAGTGGTTGGACCTACTTTTTTCATACCCATCCGACGCATGGATCATCTTACTTTTCAGACAATTTCGTGATCAGCCCAAATTGCCCTAACCAACTAGGAAAGAACAATAAAAACTTGTCGAGTCCCCGCAGGATTCAAACTCACGACCTCCGGTTTCTAAATCAGACGCCCTCACCACTAGGTTATGGAGGCAGAAAATAACGCCAAAATACAAATTCTAGTCTTTTAATGAACATATTACCCACAAACCATTTTCCAATCAACATAATTCATGTTACGTTCATAATACGAAAACTCAATCCATCTGTAGACTACATAAAGTGAATTAAGGCCAAACTTTATTTACTAACAGAATCCATTCAGTTCACTGACACACGGTCAAACAAAACAGACGCGCCGCCTGAATGGGAGACTTGGCCACGAGCCAGAAATGTCGTTACTACGATCTGTCAACCGGCTATCTTTATTCTAACAGATCACTAGCTGTGACACACGGACGCTAAGGATATAAACTTTTTTAAAGGGACAAATTGATAACGAATCTATCATATCTATATGTCTTATATAAATATGATCGTTGGTCACAAAAACAATCGTTTTAAAAGTTAATAGGTATTAGTTGTTGTCATTCTTCATGAGGGGGTTTTGCCATAGTTGCCACGCTTGGCGTGCGGGTTGGCAACCGCAGTCCCTTCAGATCCTTGGCGGCTGATGGGGGAGGCCTATGTCCAGCAGTGGACTTTCATAGGCTGATATGATGATGATGATGATGATGAGGTATTAGCTTTAAAGTTGTAATTACATCATGTCTATATTTTAAAGTACAAAAACCGCGGTAGGCAAGCATAAAATGCATTGGGAAAACCTATTGTAACTGTTGTTACAATAGCAATTGCAAGAAATGTATAAAAGATTTCAGCTTCGCACTAACTACTTTTTTGAATTACGTTAGACATTTCAAATAAAACGATGCGTTTACCAAGATGTTCACTTGGTAACAAGTAATACAATTTTGAGTAATAAATGCAGCCTTGAACACCACCAAAATGCCTTTAGAATGTTGGCTCGTGATACAAAAGAAAAAAAAAGAACATAAAATCTATGTATATAATGTGACTCATGATTGCATTAACTGCATAAGCCAATGTGTTGTTCTAATTGAAACACTAATATTGGCACAATTATGCTTTGGACCGAAATAGGTTCTTATATCCAAGCTAGATTAGATGCGGAATCTATATAAACATAGGTTGATGCTAAACATTTACACAGAAAAGTAATATTCGCACAATTATGCATTAAACAGAAATAGGTAGCAACAGGAACAGAAATATCCGAATAGATGTGAAATCTATTTAAACAAAAGTTAATGCAATCTTGATTGTTAAGTGTCTGCGGCTGGTTGCTATGGTTACGGTTCATTAGTCGGGATGCTTAAGGTCATGGCATGATTACAGTATGAGTCAATATTGGACACTGTATACATGGAATATATTTTTAATTGTATTAAATATACGTATTTTATGCATTTGTGTATTTAAAGAATTTTGTCGAAAAAATTTACAGATTTTCTAATAAGAAATATGGTTTATAATTGGCAATAGTATAACAACCACAAATGTTTTAGTACATTCAAGTAAAAAATATTTTATATTTATTAATTTCAAAGGCAACAGTCACATCGATACGGTCAGAAGCAAATTGATTGAATAAAAGACAAGGACATGTATCGAAACAATGACAATATTGTATTAATTAAAAGTGCTTACTTTTTACCAAAAGTGGTTCGATGACCTGCTTCATAAATATTCGCTGAACAGAAATATATTTTGCAAAGGCGAATAAATAATTCAGTGAACAACAACATAACGCTGAACATTATCAAAAACAATACGGTTTGGGACAATAGTTAAATAATAAGAAATCTTCATTAACGTCATCATCATCATCAGTCTGTGTTAGTCCACTGCTGGACATAGGCCTCCCCTAATGCACACTATCTTCATTGGGGTTTTGAACCTAATCCCATCATGCTGGTCCAATGCGGTTGGTGGGTGGACCGACGCATGGATTATCTTAATTTTCAGACAATTTTGTGATCGGCCTAAATTCCCCTAACCAACTAGGAAACAACAAGGAAAATTTGTTGAATCCCCACAGGATTCGAACCCACATCGACATCCGGTTTCTAAAGCACACGCCCTTACCACTAGGCTACGGAAGCAGTAATAAGAAATAATCTTCTGAAAAAGATACAGTCTACCTTTCTCTGTACACGTTGCCCTTAAATGTTTACGGCAAAATTTAAGTAATAAAATGTTTTTTTCATTAAAGAGCGAAAAACATGCGTTCTTTCCTAATAAATTTCGCATTATGTTGTTAGTCATATAAAAACCTGATGACTCTGCTTCTGGTATTTTTAACGGAATATCGTGTTTACATTATCCTTTTACTCAAACATGGTGTGATTATTGGAGCTTAGCGCAGTTTTAAGCGTTTGGATTATTAAGAGTTTTACAATGGACTTTGACATAAGGAATTCAGTAATGTGATTACATTTTAGTTTAGTCATAATAACACGATTCGCTGTCATTAAAATTGTTGTCAATCATTTGACTACGAATCTTTACAAAGAAATAAAATTTTGTGTCTGTTTGTAACATTAGTATAACCGTCTTTAAATGATTACATTGCGATATATATATATATTTGTCTGTCTGTTTATTATAGCTAATTTCTGGAATGGTTGGTCCGATTTTGACTGGACTTTTACTGGAAGATAGATAATATAACTGGGAGTAACATAGACTAATTATTATACTAGTTAAAAAAATAAGTTACCAGGCGAACGAAGCCGCTGCCAACAGCTAGACTTCGTTAAGAATGCTGAGGAGAGCATTGAGGGCTATGGATTACATTGTTTATAAGTAATATTTATGTAATTTTAAACAGGACGAGCTAAGACATCACTTCTATATACATAAACATCGGATATATGACGCACTCCGTACTTAGTCTGTCTGACTCATATCGGATGACCTAATTAATCGGAATAACAAGCTCTTTATGCTCCATCATTAAGCTCTGTTTCGACGCCGTTCTAATTATAAGATGTCGCGTAATAATAAGATGTCTAAAAGAGGAAACACCGACTATAATATTTATAAAAACCTAAGCTAAAAAGTAATCAGATCTATTACTATTTACTGCATGGTAAAATACATTGCTACAAGGGCTTGATATCAAGGGCTCTGCAAATACTACATATATCGTATTTAATAAATGAAAAAAAAAAACAAGAATAAACTTGTTAAGATTTGCTAACTCTTCGTATCATATACATAGCTCGTAATGACATGCTTTTTAATAACATCCAAAATAAATTCATCAATAATATAATTAGTATTTTCACTATTTAATTTAACGGTCCTAGATACTTAATAATCACACATGTGTTAAGAAAAACTCGTAGATAACTTAGTTACTCTTATAAAAATAGTAACAGGAAAAGAAAAAGTTCATTCTTATTTGATAAATGTATGTAATATCCTAACCTTGTTGCTTGTAATGGCCAGGTATCACTATTGTCGGTGAAAATAAGGTCCGACTGTGAGCGGAATAATAAGAAAGCGGAAAAGGTTATCTTTTATAAAAGTTGTTGAGGCTTTGAATAATAAAAACAACTAATGCTGACTGACAGGGTACATGTTATTTTAATAAGAAGACTAGATATTAGACATATTAAAGAAAAAACTTCTCAGATAGCCTAGTGTAGGCTGTGTTTAGAAACCAGTCGTGGTTCGAATCCTGAGGAATGAAATTTCATTTGTTTCCTAGTTGATTAGAGACAATTTGGAGCTGATACCAATTGTTGAAAATAAGATGATCCATGCGTCGGATGTGTGTGAAAAGTCGGTCACACCAACCGCATTGACCAGCTAGTGTGGATAGATCCAACTCCCAATGGATGGAGTGTATTAGAGGCCTATGTCAGCAGTGGACTATCACAGGCTGATGATGAAGTAGATTTGACTACAGCAGCCAACCTATATTAGACATCAGCCAACTACGAAGCACATCAAATAACACAAAAGCAAACACAGGTGCACATCCTCTTTCCTTGTACTCTCATAGCCCAGTGGGACGAATAACCGACACGAAAGGAGGGATCAGGCGCAGGACTGCCTTTTACACGCCAATCTGAAACCATCTTGTTTTACAGGCAGTCGGGTGATCGGCCCGCTTTATACTAACCAACTAGAAAACAATTTCGGATAATTGTTGACTACCCTTAAAATTCACCCTTCGATTTCTAAAACGCAAGCCCTTAACACCGGGAATAGTTACGGAGGTAGTAATTCGTTATATGATCAATACACGTACAAATGCTAAGGTTTTTACGGTTTTTGTGGATTTTTTCATATTTATATATTCCACCCGCTTACACTGTGCACCGGACTTTTCCTGTTTACCCCTGCCTGTTGGGTAAAAGTCCCCAGTCATGGCACTCTATCACATCTCACCTAACGGCCTGTCGACGCTAACTGTGTAATTTTTTCCAGGGACACTGTACGTGTGCTGCAAGAGCCACACGGAAGCGATAGTGTGATTATCAAATTATATGTACATTAACTTATATTGTGACATTATTCAGAATGCACGGTAACGTACTTGTATTCCAAAGAGCAAAAATCCAAAAAGAAGTCTCTCCTGATTCAAATGAGACATGATATTTTTGTAAACAATATAATGGCGTTAAAAGTAACGCTTTGTCATTGGCGAAATATTACTTAGCAGTCGTCAGTCGACCTATCAACATGCAATACGTTTGACGCCGTGACGTCGCTATAGATCAAACAGATATATGTTCAAAGACATTGCATCCCATAATAATATAGCTAATAAACGACTAATATACAACGAGAATTGCACTGTAATTTTTTTTAAATATTTATTACTAGAACTATTGTGCCCGTGAATTTTCCCGCGATAAAAAGTAAGTATCTTTTAACTTTTGTTACATTTCAACGGCGACTTCGTTTATGTAGTATGTTAAACGATTTGATACACTTTGCTCCGCTCCAATTTGTCTTAGCGTTTAGTTGATTTATGGTCTTAAACATCTTAAAATGGCTATAGGACATAAAAAAGAAATTTAAAATTCTGACCGTTGTTACATTATATTATCGCGATTCGAATAAACTAACAAACTCTTTGATTTTATATTATTAGAACAGATTTTTAATTAGATAACCTTTGATAAAAAATTTATTAGATAACTTTCTTTGCTACTTTACTTCAGAGTGTGAAACGTTAACTGCTATATAATATAAGCCGCTTATGACTTGGACGGATAACACAGGATTTGTTGCGTAAATTATTTCACTATGTAGGTTACATAGATGTATCTGCTGTAATAATGCAATAAGCTCTGCGTGCCCTTTCTTGATAGATACATTTATATGAATTTCGTATAGTATATTTGATATCACATAAATAAATTTAAATTTTATTTCACTCGAACTTACTGAAAGATTTTATAGTAATTCAATTATCAAATTATTAACAGTAAATCACTTTTCAATTTTGTTTTGTTTTGGACTATAAATAAAAATTTATAGAACATATTATCAAAAACTCATAAAAACTATTGTTTTTAAACAAACATTCATAATTTCTTATTGTAATTGTAATTTAAAGTATAATATAAATATTTTATCATTAAAATTTTAATTACGTATTTTTGGCTTTAACGTTTTACTTGTATATAATTATTCTTACACATCAACTATATACTTATATTAATAAGCAACCATCTGATGTATTGATTATTGTAAACTAAATTTAATATACAAAAGAAATTACGTCTACTGTAAATCTCTTCAAGGAGTTCACGACGAACTTTAGCGTTATTAATTCGTCCTCATTCCGACATGTGGACATCGTTTAAGGACTCAATTGCGGTGCATTGACCGCAGATTTATTTATACTGTAAACTCTATTTATATCCAACGTATAAAGTTATAAAATACAGTTAGATTTATCATAGAATTCGCTTAAAAATAAATTAAAGTAAATATAACTGCTGCTAGGTCTATAAAACAGACTGCGATTTGTATTATATTTCTTAGTTTCCGTAAATTTTTACGAAGGTATATTAAATTTTATTATTAAATTGTTATCTATATAAGATATCATATTAATTATATTTCAATCTAAAATGGCATCCTTGACAAGACATGATCAAAAATATTGTTTCTATAACAGAAAGAAACTTTATCTTTAAGAACCTTGTTATAGACAATATAACTATTAAATTTTGGAAAACAATACTTTAGAATGACAGAATTAAAATTTATTTAATCAAAATAGCAACTGAGTCTATTAAAATAATTTAATATTACCTCTTAACTGGATAAATAATACACCGCCAATGTCAGTTAATTCATACCTGAAACAAGGTTTAATAAATTTATTAAATCTTTATATTAATAAAAATATTAACGTTAAACGTAGAAATTCCGTAATAACCATTTTACTTAACAGAGACATATGATTAGATTTACGAGAGAAAGCGCAACTCAATAACCATACAAGCAAAGCCATTCACACGTAGTCAGCTTCTACAATTGTGGAATTGACGATCATTCTTCATAGATGCAAATGCGCCTCTCTGCGTAGCCTAGTGGTGAGGGCGTGTGCTTTAGAAACCAGAAGTCGTGGGTTCGAATCCTGTGGGGACTCAACAAATTTTCATTGTTGTTTTCTAGTTGATTAGGGCAATTTGGGCCGGTCACCCAATTATCTGAAAAGTAAGATGATCTGTGCGTCGGATGGGCATGTAAAAAGTCGGTCCACCCACCAACCCGCATTGGACCAGCGTGGTACGATACGGTCCAGGACCCCCTATTAAAGAAGGCGTGCATTAGGGGAGGCCTATATCCAGCAGTGGACATGAGATACAGACATGACGTAAAATCAAATGCATGTCCATCAAATGTACTCGAACATCCGCATTTTGCACACGCTATTTCAAGCGCTACCGCTAACTGCGTACTCACTCTTACAGAACGGCGTAAATAGATCAGACGCTAATGTGCAATAACCTACGCAATTTTATGCTATTCCCGTACGGTGTTTATCATTGCCGAAAAAAGGAGCAGCCACTAGATAATCAATTCAAAAGAGAAACGTCTTAAATGACATAATATAGTACGAGCAAAAACCAACTTTTATCCAACGTAATAACGTACTATTCTAACTAAACCACTTCGAAATGGAAACGTCTTAATTAGTACAATAGCGTATAAGTAAAAACCAACTTATTACCAACGTAATAGAGTCAATAACGTATTATTCTAACTAAACCACTGCGAAAGAGAAGCGTTTTAACTGACAGAATAGTTTGCAAGTAAAAATCGACCTATATCCAAAGCTATAAAGTCTATAACGTATAAAATATAGCTGTACCACTTGAAATACGAAATGTCTTAACTGACAGAACAGTTACAACTAAAAATCGATTTATTTCCAATGTAATAAAGTCCATAACATGTTAATCTAGCATTTTATCGATTTGTAGTAGAAGGTGATAACTGATAAGTTGGTGTGGTAATTAAAAACGACCTTATCTCAAAGCAATAGGGTTAATTACGAGTTAAGACATATCGGTCACTTTACGTAAGTCAGAAGTGGGCTGGTAAGGTAACATTGCCGACACGGTTTCCTATTACGTTCAAGGCGAAATTCGACGTCATGGGGTCCATTAAATATTAGGTCATTTCGGCCGTTATCGGGGCCAACGTGTTGCCTCTCTGGGAATTTCGCAAGGTGTAGATACAACACTCAACATTTCAGCGCGTTAATGGCAAGAGCTAAGAAATTACTTCAACGTAAGAAGTTAATAGAAAGAAAAGTTATATACTGGGGAATTTCTTTAAGTGACGAGACTTGAAGTATGTCCACTTAATACTACCCGAACAGTTGGGATCATAAGATACGTAGCGCAACACAAAACTCGCTTTTGGGTTACATGAGATTTCTGTTGATTCTGTTAATGTTGATTTATGATGATTAAATGAGACGAAAACAATGAAACCCTGAAAACCAGAATATGGTAGAATTTGCAAATTTCAATTCAATATTTAATAAACTAGAACAAGACATTGATTTATTGTGTACCGGTATCTCGTTTGCAAAGGAAACTATCGCTGCCGACTTTTTCTTAACTGTTTAAGCGTTTCTTATTTACTTTTTATTTCATTTTTATAATGTAAATATTAAATATTTTTATGTTAAAGTTTTACGGATATAAGTAGCGTTAGGTTATTTGATCTTAGTTTTGTATATATTTTATTATATCGGTGTCAAACCTACATAGACTACGTTAAGCCGGTACATATATTTTGCATTTGTTATACGTTCTTTTACACATATAATTGTTATAAAGCATGTTTGCAATCATCCTTAAAATTAAAATAAATAAATAAAACAACAATGGGTCCTGTTTGGAACCCATTATTGTTGTATTTCAGTATTATAAACAAGGGACGAACCATATATGCATATTATCATCATCATCAGCCTCTGATAGTCCACTGCTGGTCATAGGCATCCCCTAATACACCCCTATCCATTAGGGGGTTTAGACCGTACCCCACCACGCTGGTCTAATGCGGGTTGGTAGGTGGACCGACTTTTTACATGCCCATCCGACGCATGGATCATCTTACTTTTCAGACAATTGGGTAATCGGCCCAAATTGTCCTAACCAACTAGGAAACAACAATGAAAATTTGTTGAGTTCCCGCAAAATTCGAACCCACGACCTCCGGTTTTTAAAGCACACGCCCATACCACTAGGCTACGGAGGCAATCCATATATGCATATGTCCTACCCTTAAAAACCTTTAAAACTTATTTACTTTTATACTAAATGCAATACAAACGCGATCTTGTTACGGAGATAGTGATTTGCACGTAAACCACTTCATTTATCACCATCGAGTGTCAAAGTGCGTATAATTAAGCGAGCCGTAACTGCAATTCAACAACAATTTAAAAAACGTTCTAATTAAATTAAATGTAAACAATAAACAAATAACAAAGCAAATAGCTATTCGCTAAACCACACGAATTCGCTCCCAACATGTTCCATTACGGGTCACGCTCGTCGAATGTATACGCACGTCTGGCGCTAGAGGTCGTAATAAAAATTGCATTAGTCGAGAAGTGCATTCCATTAAGCGGAACGAGCAATCTGTTTCCAGAAACGTCCAGAGACTAAACCGACAAGCGGCATGGATGCTGGATACTCTACAATAACAACACGTAACAAGATAGGGAATAACCTGCAATCATATTACTGATCGTTATTGACGCAGCCTGCTTTGATGACGTAATAATGAATAACGCCATCAATTTGGACAAAATGTATTGTATACATTTGCCTAAAGTATCTCTTAATTTGATTAATTAATACATATTCACTGCCTCCGTAGCCTAGTGGTATGGGCGTGTGCTTTAGAAACCGGAGGTGGTGGGTTCGAATCCTGCAGGGACTCAACGAATTTTCATTGTTGTTTTCTAGTTGGTTAGGACAATTTGGACTGATCACCAAATTGTTTCAAAGAAAGATGATCCATGCGTCAGATGGGCATGTAAAAAGTCGGTCCACCAACCCGCATTGGACCAGCGTGGTCGGATACGGTCCAAAACCCCTAATGGATAGGGGCGTATCAGGGGAGGCCTATGTCCAGCAGTGGACTATCATAGGCTGATGATGTATGATGTAGGAATCGATTCTCCCCTTGGTTATCAAAAGCCATTACTACTACACGATTCAGAAAAAAAATTTTATACATCAATAAACTAAATACGTTTTGATTGATTCATGATTAGTCAAGCTTATAGTGTCCCACAGCTGGGCATAGACCTCAATGCGTTCCATTCATATAAATCTATATTTATGTCGGTCAATATAAGTATAGACTTGAAATAAAATTTTGATCTGGAGTAACGAGCCAAATCGCATAAACAAAAAGGAAACACACAACAAGGTCGGTTCCGAGAAAAGGCGGTCGTCGGGTTATTGGCATCTAACCTTCAGCTTTCAGGAGGTTATCCGCGATATTTATAAAACTATTCAAAACAGTTGAGCCGTATTTAAATCTAACGCGATCGGAATATGCCGTGATGACGCAATTGCGAACATGACTTCGAACAAAGGGGACATCTACATTCAAGAGGCAATTCGATTTGACTTACATAACATAGATATATAAAGGCCGGTGGTAGGTCCCCTTTTACAGGGGACCGTCTGGGTGGGTACCACCACGCTGCCTATTTCTACCGCAAAGCAGTAGTGTGAAAACACTACTGTGTTTCGTTTTGAGGGGCACCGTAGCGACTGATACTACTGGTATTGACAATGTCTATGGGCGTGGGTGACCACTTTCCATCAGGTGGCCCGACTGCTCGTCTGCCTGCGTAGGCAATAAAAAAAAAGGCGTATTAATACTTTAATACTTTTTGCTAAATTTATAAATGCATCGATTTTTTTTTATGGCATACGAAGGCCGATGAGCAGTCGGGCCGTCGATCTACATTAACACAGACATGAATGAGTATTTATCAATTATGCGTTTAACTTACAAGAATAATATATTCACTTTATGCGTATTTTTTGTCTGCCCGTGATCATGAATGCTAGAAAGTCCGAAACTTCGGGAACGAAATATTCTAAAAAACTATATTTAATAAAAGTTTCAATTAACTAATTACAATTTGTTTTCAGTGCTAAATTTACTGAATTACCTTTGCAGGTTTTCGAGATCTGGCATTTTTCTTATTATCTATCATCATCATCATCATAAACAGTCCACTGCTGGACATTTTTTAAAGAACGCAAGACTATTGTGCCAACTTGCTACTTGCTGCCAACTTGAGCCAATTACTGTACGGGGATTGCCATCCCACCTGATCGAGGGTCGACCAAGACTCCATTTTCATAAACGTGGCCTTCACTCTAGAACCTTATTGGCCATCCGTTATTCGGACCACGTGACTGGCCCACTGCCTCTTCAACGAGCTCATCCTTAGCCCTATGTCGGTAACTTTGGTTCTTTGCCGGATGAATTTGTTACGAGTTTTATCCGACAAAAGACTCCAAGCATAGCGCGTTTCACAGCACGTTGAGCTGCCGGCAAACTGGTAGACCAGTCTGATAGTCAGAGGCCACGATTCTGCCCCATAGGTCATCACGGGGAATACGCATTGGTTAAAGACTTTCGTCTTTAAACTCTGCGGTATTCCTGACGTGAGAATATGTTAAAGGTTTCTAAATGCTGCCCAGCCTAAATGTATCAATTATCTATATAAATGAATAAAATTGAATTGTCTGTTTGTAACATCAAAATAACTCCTTTTAAATAATTCTATTGTGATATATATAACGAAACAGTTTTTTTTAAGTTTTGGTCTGTCTGTTTGTTCTGGCTAATCTCTGAAAGAGCTTCAATTTGAACCAGACTGCACTGAAAGATATGATGTAACTGGGATTAGTCTAGGTAACCTTTTTTTCATCTGAAACAAACTTTTGTTAGACATCGAAGTCGCGGGCAATAACTGGGATGAAATAAAAGCACCCAAAATTTTCAGTGATTACAAATTGATAAATTATATTAAAGTGTGTCAAAATTAGATAAAATTATATTAATAAAGCACAATATTTTGACCATTTTCTTGAAACGTCTAGTTTCTAAAACCGTAAAGTAAACGGTTAAAGTTAGAAGTCAAAAGTTTGTTAAAACTTTGAATAAAATAATTTGACTTTAATCAAACTTTAAAAATGTTATGTCATTATCGAAACCTTTAAAAAGACGTTTGTAAATGAAACTTATTTAATCTTAAACTTAGTAACAACCTATTAAACCATAAAATGAGCCGTTAAAGAAAAACAAGATATTTTTTAAACTGCTAGGTAAAATTAAGTTTAATCAACTTTAAAAAGTGATCTTATTAAACCATTGAACTTTAAGTTTACGTTAAAACCAAATTTAAAGCTAAAACTTGTAGAGACGTCATAAATATCCAATATAATAAAACAATCTTCAATTTAACAGGTATATTATTTTGAATCTTGTTTTTAGATTGAAACTGTGTTTAAATTCATATTTATTGGAATTCAAAACCAAATTTGCAGTGAGTTAAGGAATGACGGCGAATTTGTGTCGAAAGCGTTAGGAAATGTTTAATCTAACCAGGCGAACGGACCTTGAGTAGAAGAAATAGGTTAGTTTATATATGTATGTCCTTCAAGTTTATTACAAATACGGCGGCCGACCTTGATCAAAGATCAGCCAATTGCGCAGGATATTATAATGCACAAACTTACGTGCAAACAGAAGAGCACTCCCTATTCCTTTATACTCTTACTAGATACCTGTCACTGCTTCGCAGAGAGCTATGCTAATAGAAAACATACTTACAATAAGCATGTTTTATACATATAAACCTTTCTCTTTATCTATAAAAAAAACCGCATCGAAATTCGTTGCATAGTTTGAAAGATGTAAGCATTCATAGGGATATAAGGACTGACAAAGCGACTTTGTTTTATACTTTGTAGTGGTAGCCCGATGGGACGGATGACCGATACGAATGGAGAGAGTTAAGGCGCAGGACCCACTTTTTACATGTCCAATTAACGCATGAATCATTTAAATTACTTTACACAAAATCGGTCGATCAGCCCACATTGCCTAACCAACAAGGAAACAACAATGAATGTTATTCTACACATAAATGTTGACCGCCTCCGTGGTCTAGTGGTATTGAATACCGCGGGAAACAACTTTGGGTTATCGCTGTTTTGTGGTTGGATACGACAATTTGTGCCGATTACCCAATTGTCTGAAAAGTATGACGATCCATGTGCCATGTAGGCATATAAGAAATCGGTCCACCCACCAACCCGTTTTGCACCAACGTGAAGGATAAAGTCCAAATACCTCCAATTGAAGAAGGTGTACATTAGGAGAGGCCTATGTCCAGTAGTGCACTAAAACAGGCTGATGATAAATGATTTATAGATATCGATGAAGGTAAAGTAGTTAAAAGCGAACAAAATATTATTTATTCCATCAAAGACAATAGCTGCAGCACTTACCAGTATAGATACGTTAACGTTTTAATTACGATGCACGAACAGTTGCCACGGTGGTGTATAATTAACTAAAATCAACCGCACTTAGCCACCCACGCTGCAAAGCTATTTGGGTCAATCTCGATACACTGCGTGATCGTGTTTTAATTATAGACGTAATGTACATTTACTATTTTCGAACATAATAATACTGACCTAAAATAGAAGTTTCTGGAAGTTTTCAACGACACGAGACGGTGTTATAAATAGGTTTGCTTGGAACAAGTTAATGTTAGAAGCTATTTCATGTACCTAAAAGTTATCTTATTCAGTGATTATATTAGGAATTATTATAAGTTAATGCTTGTGGATAGGAACGTCTGTAAAAAACATTATCTCTGAGACACTGTTATTACGTTTTACAGCAATCACTCTTTACAATCATGTGCAGACGAAGGAATAATCTTAACTGGTACAACTTATTCAAATAAGACTCAAAATTGATCTCATAACAGACAAAATTTTTAAAAAGTAAAAGGTTCGAAACTTTTTCTAATAACCAGTTGTGAACATTAGTCATAAAAACACACATCTGAAAGTTTAAAAGTTCTTCCGTAAATTTTAAAAACATTCATGTGCATATTGTCTTTATTTTAAAACACCAATAAAAAGAGAGAGAAAACCAAAAAAAATATGAACAACAAAACAATTTATTCTTGAAAAAAATAAAGATATTCTACACACCAAAAACGCAGAACCTACATTTTAAATCGAGACAGTCTCATCATGTTCATACATAAACCTCATATTACCGATGAATATGAACATAGAACTTCTACATAATGCGCACAGTTCAAGCCGAAATACAGTCATTACTATACTTTTAACTAAAACAATGACGTCATAGACTCACCAACTAACCTACGCCAATAGCTAGAATGACAAAAACAAAATCAAAACGCACGATCTTTCGATGCAACAAAACGACGCACGCGTATGACCCTACCACAATAAAAACTGCATGAAACCATCCGGGCTAAAATTATAATGTCGATGCACCCGACTGTATCGGCGACCTCTTCAACGAACGCGTAAAAATAAACCTTAAGAAAATTACATTTAAACTCATTTTCCAATAACCTATTAGCCATACTAAAGTCGTTTCAGAACGGGAACACGATACCCATTCAATACCTGCATCGCCGAAGAAGGTGACAACGTGTACGACGCGTGACACAATTCCGATCTCTATACCACTAGACATAATGGACAAATTGGAATGTTCCTATTGGAATGCGAGCGAACGAATTGTCGGAGTCTGGATAATGCTCCGTATTAGTTGTCAAGATTTTTCAAATTTCAACTTAAACACGCTAACATAAAGATTAATATCGGTTGAGCTCTCAGTTGTTGTTAAAACCGAATCAGCTTAAGAGTCAAATTTGTAGTTCTTGCATTTTGACTCTTGCACTGTGGGTAATAAAGGTATTTTTTCAACGGTCGTGCTAGTGGAAATGTCAGGGCGCGTGTCGTGACATTGCATTGCAGGCAGTGCGAACGACTCCCAGACGACAACGGCCAGACAAGGGCAGCGGGCACTTGCTGATGTAGGGGGCAACGCGTACGCTTGAACCGCATTCGATGTACCGGAGTATATAGATGACGCGCGTTCAATCGATGCATATTTACGATAAACAATGTTATTTGTGAACGAAATACTTTAACTAAACTATTTTTGAACGTATCTTTATACGTTGTTGTTGTTAATAAATGCTGATTCGGTCGATTTTTTTATTTGGTTGTTTTGAGATATAACCAAACATTTTCTGTTGCTTATGTGAATACATAATGAATGAACAATATTAAAAAATCCTTACATTTTGATGTAGCTGTTGTCATTGATGATTTAAATATAAAACTGTAACAACCAAATTATAAAATTGAAAACAAGAACGAACTTCATTTTATTTATTAATGAGAAGTAGTATATGAAAAAAATTATGACAAAATTAAATTATCTTAATTCCCAGGAAATCGCATCACGTCGTCCTATATGAGTAGGAAACAGCAAAACAATTTACTCCTATATATTATCTACGTGATAATGTTCAAAAGCGATTGATCATCCCATAAGGTATAATTGTTACTGAAATTTTAAATCGAAAATAAACGCAATAACAACTGAAATAAAAATTTACTGTTATGATATTATATTTAATAACAAATAAAATTAAATATAAATTTAACGTTATCTTCTATACAAATCAACTCGTATCCTATTATATATCTATATAGCAAATATTAAATATTATGATATAAGTAGTAAAGCATTTATTAACCATAATCGTAACTTATTTGACGTATTTCAATGTAAGTATTCATATAGCGACCCGCTTAGCGCAGTAGTAAATGACCCTGACAGTTGCGCCAAAGGATGTAGGTTCGATTCCCACCACGGGAAAAATATGGTGTGATGAACGCAATGGTATTCTCGTGTCTGCGTGTTTGTATCCATATTATATGTATTTCTTCATACAGAAAAGTTAGCCTATGAATATATCATCTAGCTTAGCTTAGTTTGGGACTAGATGATGTTGAGTTATTCCCGGAATGTTATTATTTAACCTAATGCAATACAAGACAACAGTTCAGCCATTTAATTAGTTATAACAAGTTATCATAAGCAGAGCCGCTTCAAAGACAAACTCGCGGATGAACCCGGCGTTAACACTTGAAGTCGTTGAGGACTCAACCGCGTGGCAAGTTGCCAACTTCTCGGTAGTCGACGAGCACTGTCACTTTAGATTTCGCCGTTTTAAACATTATTATCAAGTAACTGCGCTTAGTAGGATAAACATTTCGTATGGATTATTGTTTGTAGAAAATACGTCTCAGTTTATTTTAATGTATAAATTGGTCGTATTACAATGTTCCTTCCCATACTCCTCCCGAAACGATTCGATCGAGTCTTATGAATTTTTTATGCATGTTCAATAAGTCTGAGAATCGCCTACTATCTATTTTAACCCTATATGATAAGGAATGTCCACTCCGAATTTTTTGTTTAAATTTTTGAATAATTAATTTTAATATTTTATTATAATGGGGAAATGAAAATACAAACTACCCTAAATTTTCAATTTTGCTATAACCAATTTCCTTTTTTAAATAATATTAATAGTTTTATAATTTTTTATCCCGCTCGACAACATCATTTATTATCACTCGGTGAGTTATCCCCCAGTTATCTAGTTATATAATTTTTTTTACATGGCAAAACACCGTTTTCCGAGTCAGCTCGTGTTTTTATTGGTATGAAATGTAGTATGTATAAAACAATCGATTTTTTTCTGTTATGTACGAGATCGATTAACCGACCGATCGACCCGGCCAAGATAACATTGACACTCTTTTTCCATCTTGACTCTTAACTTCTTTACTAGGCTTCTCCAACCTGTTTGGAGCTAATTCTACTACCAGCAACACTAAAATCTATGTATGCTTCAATTAATTGACAAATTAACTGTTTATTAATTGTATTACCATAAAAGGATGTGAGAATTATTTTTCAGGAGAACCAAGACGTCTGTTGTTCATGTAAATCTGAATCGATTAGGAGCTGACCCCATTATAACTTAGTAAAATGGCTGGATGAAAGACTCACTTACGAAGTATTTATTCATAAAGTATAAATTTTTGGAGGTCGTAAGTTTTACAGAGGGCTGTTTGGGGTGGTACCACTGCGGTGCCTATTTTTGCAAAGCAGAAGTGTGTTAGATACTACAGTGTTCCGGTTTAAAGGGCACGGTCGTAAGCGTATTTACTGGGTAAACGAGACTTTACATCCTAAGTCAGCGCATTGGTGATACCACTAGTATTGCCGATGTCCATGTGCGACCACCTCTATCAGGTACCTCCTCGTCTACCTTCATCAGCAATGAAATGAAAATATTGTTCAACCTTGCAGAAGGAACTGCGGAAAGCAATAACTTTAAATTTACAGTACGACTTATTGTTACCGCAGAAAAAATACATATTTCAGCGGGCCATGAATCCGAGAACATGAGGGCACATAAAAATTTACAAGGCCCAGATAAATTTTGGACCGAAGCCAGGGTTCATTAAAGCCTGCAGCGTTGTGATGAATGGTGTTGGATTAATGCACGAAACGCGTGAATTACGGCGACAGAACAAGCACTGAAACTGAAATTATCACCTCTGCTTATGGCGGCCGAGGCGTGAAGGTTTATGTGGAAATTTTCAGTGATATAGTACTTTTAAATGCAAATCGATATGTTTTATTACTATGTACTGTTTACTACGGGAAAAGTTTTAATAATGAAACTGTCTGGTTAATAGATGGCTTGTTAGTTGGTCATCATCATCAGCCAGTGTTAGTCCACTACTGGACATAGGCCTCCTCTAATGCACGCCTACATTAGACGGTTTTTGGCCCGTGTTAGTTTGTAATGTTTGAAACTAAAAAAATGGACAAGTGCAACTTATCAAATTTTGAATAAATTGTGGTATGAGTAATGCGATCGCCTTTGTCGCAATTAGAGCTTGACATTAAAATTTGTTTACGTAAATATGATCTCCCATTTGGCTGGTATATAGTAAGTCGTATTAGAATGATATAAACGACTCACTGTACCATACATATATTACATTACTATTATATATTTTTTATTTGTTTGATTTATGATATCATATATGTCAAAAGATTATTGACAATCTTTCATTAATCTTCTTATGGCGTAGCGAACAATTGGTAAACAAATAGATTTTGTTGAGTGAATTTTTAATTAGTTAGTTTGGTAAGTTTTAGCTTTTTTTAGGTTATGTTTAACTTTCCTTAACGGGTATATTTAAACTCGCTGTGGCTACATGTAAGTACGGAGCATTCAGAACGTAAGCTCCAATAAATTAGATAAGCTCAAGTACACTGCTACAATTTAAGCTGTTACCTAAGTGCGATCTAGCGTGTTAGGGACAAATTTCATAAATGCTAATAACATTCCAGCAACAATCCCAACGCCAGGGTGAAACAAAGAGCGGACTGCAATGCACTAACCGCACTCCCAGCGGCCTCACCGCACAATCGGATGATCATGCCGACGTTTGCATATTAATAGCTTAATCTCGCATCTGACCGTTCTATTGTCGAGCGAACCTTTATTTGGTCTCCCCTGGAGCTAGGCCCCTCTGCTGCTGGAATAAGATAACACTAAAGCTTTAATGAATTGATGAACGATGAAGCGATTTTACAGTCACTATTTTTTTAAGTTTTCTTGTGTTTATCTTGTCTTCTTGTTTTAAACTACATTAACAATATACTATACATGTATACTTATATTATAAGGAGAATATTTGTATGTCTCAATTAAATTAAAAAGCAACTAGACCGATTTCCAAAATGTCTTTCAGCATAATCATAATCAGTCCTTATTGATTTACTGCTGGATATAGGCCTTTTTGATGAATGAAGACCAAGACGGCGATCCCCTGCTACTCGCTTCCAACCCGGACAGGCTACTACACGGAGATCGGCATCCCCCTAGTCGAAGGACGACCAAGACTCAATCTTCCCGAACGCAGCCTCCAATCCAGAAAGTTATTGGCCCATAGACCATCAACTCTTCTGACTGAATGACCGGTCCACTGCCACTTTAGTGAGCTTACCCTTTACAGTATGTCGGTGACTTTAATTCTTATAGTACTTTAGTTATCACAGAGTAAAAAAGGCCACAAACAATGCAATAAAAAATAAAAAATCCTTTGAATTATTTACTAAAATCAACTCAATGTGTAAAAAAAATGGCCATAAAATGTCTTTGATTCACATGGAAATATCATAACTTATGCTAAAATAATTATTTCTATTGTTTACGCGATTACTATACACATTAAATCAATTGTTTAACGGATTTTTCGCATAAGTTATATATTATTATAGAACTACTCCGAAACTTCGGGAATAAATATATATAACTGACGCCAAAATTCCGTAAAACAGTGAATTATGCTAATATGTTAAAGTACAAGTATAATAGTAATAAAAATATAACTTTCATTATAAAATATTCTATCCATAATAAATAGATGTTTGCACTCTCTGATTACGTAAAGATGTCGAAAAGGTTGACGACTACACTATTTATGATAAAGCTTTATTGTATCTTTATTTTACCTCTTGGATTAAGGTTTTCCGCTATCAATAAATTGGGTATAAGCAAGTTATTGGCGGCCATATTGCTTGGTACGATTTTCCGTATCCGGAAGAGGAAATGGGACCACTTGGTATAAAACACATAATTTGCGACCGTCATCGTTAGTAACAATGAAGTAAAACGTTATTTGCGGTATATTGTGTAACCTTCCCCGTGGTTTCTTTTATAAAACTTGCTAAACATCATGTTTTTCTTCTACTTTTATTAATCGGTAATTTAAAAAACTGTAATAAAATATAATTTATATTGTCATTCGTTTCCTTACTAATAGAAACCTTACCGAAACAAAGACAATTGCCTAAGGGTCGTAAGCTTAAAATTCAAACCAAATGACTGTTTCGGAAACATGTCAATAATCAAACATCACCAACGTTAAAACACTATTAGACTTCAAAATGAGCCATGTTTACATACTTTTTTGATCATACTTAGTTACAATATACAACGAGTGTTTGATTCCTAATCAAATTCGGCTTCAAAATGGTTCCAAGTTTTCGTTTACACATGTAAATACATTTGTACACCGACCTGCTTCGTTGTACGCGGCATGTATCGGTCTCCGAGGCGTTAGAACGCGTGTGCGATGCGCAAACTGACAGTTCAAACACGTTTGCCGGACTTATTAGGGCGGCGCTAAAGTGTTAGTGCACAGGCCGTTCATTCACATCTGTCCGCGGGTACGTTGAGTACAAACGGAACGGTAACAGCCATGTTCAATTTTGGTAGGAGTCTGTTTGGGAGGTCCGAGAAGTGACTGAAGGTCAAGGACGGAGAATAAGGCTTGAAACGATGTGAATTCTGTGAGCCGTATCAATACAGTTGCGTAGTACGTAGTTCGTTGCTTTACCTACTGACTCACTATGATATTATATCAATGAGAACGCTGGAATTAGGACAGCATTCTTTTGACTTAGATTACAATGTTTACATGGCTTTAATATCATAATTCGTTTTGCTTTATTTATTTACGATGCAGCCAAATATGATCCGTCAAGAATCGAGTAAAATATGGGCTAGAAACAAGATAAGCAGTCTACGAATCAGATTTTCATACGTATTGCACCTTTCGAGTGAGGCTTCACTTTAGTTTATTATGACATTTAGTTTAGTATTAGTTCATTATGTTGATCGCATATTTACTTTAGAAGGTTAGCTCAAAGTGCAATTTAAATTCCATTCCTTGAGTATTGGAAAGTGTTGAAAACGTCGGGAGTTAAATATAATAGATATGTAATATCATATTTGTGTATATAGTCGGCACTGTGAAGTGCACATTTTAAATGCTATTATTTTACTAATCACAATGTTTATATCTGTGGTATAACAAATGTATAATAAAAATATATACAGGAAACAAATTTATCCAGAACAGAATAATTTTCGGTTGCTAGTTGTAAACAAAAATACGCAATATGATGATATCCACACACTCTGAAACCCAAGACATTAGAATTGCTGCGAAATAACACGTAACGCTCTGGTACAATTGAGAAGCTTTAAGCGGTAAAGAGATTTTGTAAAAAATAATTCATTCAAGAGTATTATAATAAAGCTTTTCAAAGATATTTTAAATCAAATAACTTTTAATGTTATAACAATTGAAGTATAATTCTTGTTATTGTTTGCTATTATTTGCTTTTTTTATATTAACTTAACCAGCGACCCCCTCCTCCTTCGCGCGGGAGAAATATGCTGATAGAAAATATAACTACAATATTAAGCATTAATATAAACCTTCCTCTTTTATCACTCTATCTAGTAAAAAAACCACATCGAAATCTGTTGCGTAGTTTGAAAGATTTCAGCATACATAGAGATATAGGGACAGAGAAAGTGACTTTATATATTTTTGAATCAAAGTACCTACTATTTAAAATCCATTCATATCAAAATTCTGTTAAACTTTGAATCGTTTTAAAACAATGCTCGATAAAAACATAATGTAATCTTTGCTCTTTCTTTGTCACTTAAAATAATACTGTATTATAACTTCGTAAAATAAATCTGCCATGACACTATAACAAAGGAATGAATTTCTTTACAGAAAAAATCTCATGGAAAATTTACATAACAAAGTAGAATTTTTAAAGTATTTTTAATAGGAGGAAAAGCGCATTTTTAGGCAAAACAAGCAAATGTTTACTTTTGATTACAGATTTTTCTGATGACAATGACATGTCGTCTACTTTAGTTAAAAAAAATGAACTATAAAAAACTTGTTAACACTGGATAAACATGACGTTTACATATAAAATAATAAGTCAATTCTTTATTGACGTATGCATACATACATGTAAGTAATATTTAAAGACCTATATATTAAGAATACTTTTGATAACGTCTTATTAATTGGTTCAAGACAGGCTCTCAAAAACTATGTCACAGCGCCGCTCACGTAACGCTCTTCATAAGCAACCATAAGAGAAAGAAGCGAGACACGCGTCTCTCTTGCTTGTGCGCAGTTGGCCTACTTAAGTGAAAGAATACAGAGAAACAGAAAAAGAGGGTCAATCCTTCTTTCTACCATACGAATGAATATTCACTTTACAGTCATTCTACCACTACAATGACGTTGTCTAAGTATAACATTCCTTACATTCACCTTTTAACCGATGATATCTTTACATGTAAATAAGCCTAGATCTTACGTTCCCTGCACGTTTGAAATAACTTATATTTGCATTAAACTAACTACTGTTGTATATAAATACAGACTTAAACGCAAGTAACATTTTAAACATTGTTTATGTTAAACTTAAACATGATTTTTTTTTTAAAATTATAACCTTAAAGCCCAACATTTTAAACTGTCATCCAATAATGTTATTTATTTATTATATCTTTTATCTGGATTAATACTACTTGTGAAGGACTCTTGTACACTTTTATCAAATATGGGTCAATATTTAGATGTTAATTAAGATAATAATATACGAATATGTATTAAAAACGGCTGAACTCACGTGTAATCGGTATTGGTTTCGGCTAGTTTCAGACCTATCGGAGGTCCTTCCACAGGACGAGTGGAATAAATCAGCCGTAGTACATATTTTAAGTTTTCTCCCAATAGTTTTAACTGTTTAATAATAATATTTGATTTAAAATTTGTCCGCTTCAGCGTATGATTTAGACCAACAGGTGCGAATACGTAACAGTTTGGCGAACGGTATGGCTCCTACAGCACTATTACGTTGTACGGCTTTTATTAACCCAAGATCTTTTTCTTTTGAACGAACATAGCATTTTTCGACCTAAAGTATTTTCTGACATTAATAGCCTCATTTACAGAATGCTTTTCTTACGTAAAAGATTTTTTTTGAATATTGTTAACACGTTAAAATTGTTTTATTGTTTTCGTTAACAATACATTACAAAAGATTAAATAGTGACAGTATTGTATTGAGGAAATCATTATATAACTGTAAAAATATTATTTAGGGTATTTTTTACAATTATAAAACGTTAAACAATTACATACGATAATAGTAGTTAAGTTTTTAACTAATGAATACAATTAAATGGATTAATCTCTTACAAAGATACTCTTATAAAATGACAAGAACAATATCGTAAATAATTGTGAATAACTTTAATTGAACAAAAAGCTGTGTAATTAAAGTAAATACAGCAGTAATTTATTTCGTTCCATAAAGGAAAAAGGGGCCTTTGATGGCCATTTCATCTCAATAACGACGTTAAGACTGAAAACAATCAGAGATAAAACCGAAGTGGGAGCTGAAATAATCACAAAGTCGTCAATTTGAAAGCGGCCCGCTGTTTGAAGTCTTTGATGCTCACACTTAATTAAGTTAATTGACTGCCGGCTACGTGAAATAGATTTTCAATGATTTTACAGAGTAAACAGCGATTCGAACCCAAGTCCGCTCATTCATTTGACAGATTAACGGAATATGGAAAAAAGTACACCTAAGTAATTTACTTTGCATTGGCCAAAGCCAGCGGTTAGGCTCGTGTATTAAAATAATTGTAAATTATAATGCATGCTGTTCCGGTTTCCGTTTCTCCCTCCTTACTATATTGTAAGTGTCAATACCATTCGGTAACGAAGATGAACGGTAAAGTTTTAACAAAATCCAGCTATAATTTATTGTTTTATCGAATAACAACCATCTTCACTCACAAACCTCTGTGTTGTACATTGAAAACGTGCGTACGATTTAGAGCACGTATTTACGAGCACCTTAACATTCTAAGCATAGAAAATAAATTAAAACATATGTTTGAGGGGGCGTTAAGAAAGACGCATTTTTCAAAATTTAATCATAGTATATATAACTTAGTCACGCAAAATATTTTGCAAATGATATAAAATAACAGTATATGACTAATTTTCACATATATACCACAAATGAAAATTCTCAATACTTTCGCTGATTACATTGTTAAACAAATACTACAATTACTAATTAAAATCAAGAAAATTAAGTAAAAAGCCAAACTTACAACACAAAATAATCCAAAGGAAATAAAGTGCAAGAATAACAAACGTCTCAAACAAAACGGTAACAGAGGATTATCTCCAAAAGCTGAAAGGACCATAACCGTTCCCTCTAATTGTTTTCCCTCCAATGGAGACGCTAAGTGTTCTCCATTTTTAATCAGCACTCGAAGGGGTTCGAGGACCAGGATTCGGTTTACTTCCGATTGCGTTTAAGATGCTTGACCCCATCTGTACCTGAAATCCTTTGATAGTGGTTATTGAGTGTTCAACACTGTAAATTGTAAAAATTTTGCCGCAAACGACAACACTACATTAAAGCTAATATTATGAAGAGGATCGATTTGGCCGTCTAGAAATCTGTATATCCTTAAAAAAATTACTCACTTTAAAAAGTAAACTAAAGTAAAATCTGTTGCTAGTATTAGATATAGGTTATTAAACCATTATAAACCATTTTTTACAACTTTTTATTCGCTTCAAAGTTTGCGAGGACGGCTTTTTATACAACTAGCAATCGCTTGTCTGCTATCACCGTATAATCACTCCATAATCTTTCAAGATTAATATGCAATACGGTCCTCGTATCTCATATAAAATAATTAGATCATATTTAAAATTACTTAAAATTTATATGTTTTATATAGATTTCTAACTAGCCAATGCATTAACGCTGTATTAAGTGATAATAAATAAAGTGCAGATGCGATATATTGAATTATTTTTTAAAAGATGTAACATTAAGATGGTCAGTACATTTACATCATGCTTTGCATTATCTTTCCATATCTCCTATCTAAGTCTCATTCGATCTAAACAGGAGACTAGTGAGACCAAATAGTATCAGACACTATTGGGGTTAATTTTGTAATAACTAACTTTCAGGGGAAATTATTACGATAACTGATTAGTGGCGGCTAGTACAACCCTAAATATCTAGAATATATAGTGCCTATTATAGACTGTCTACAAAAATTTAGCCGCAACATTGTTAACTCATACTCGGGAATAACAAAAGTTCTAATTAATATTAATTTAAACAGTTCAATATTTTTTTAAAGAGGTCATTGCAATGTCAATTGACCACTTCATAATATTTACTACGGAAAAGTATTACTAAAATTAAGAAATGCAATTTTCTCGGAATTAAACTCTGACTTAGAATATATCAAATATTAAAAAATTATAGCAGCTACGGTTTAGCAGTCTCTCATAAAAATAATCCTAAATAGAATAATGAACAAATTTATTTTAAATTTGTACCAAATCCACAAAGTGATACTTTTAAACGAAATTATTTTTCGTATACGTTTCGAGCTTTCAGGTTTTCGCGAGTGGCCCAATTAAAAAGCTGGCTTTGATGAGAGCTGGGAACATAATTAACGGAGTGGCCTTTATGCCTTTCTTCGACATACTACTATTCTTGATTTATTTAAAAATATACCGACAAATACATGTAAGCGTTGGAACACCAGAGCTGTTTATTATTATGACGTTTAAAATAATGAAATATATTTCAAAAGGGTTTTCAGAATTAAACTCCTTTTTTTTACTTCTTTTTTAATAAGGTGCGAATTTAAAATAAAAAAGTAACTAACAGCAATTCATAATACTACTTTGGTTACACCTTCGCTTTGGTTGTTTTTCTTTTGTTTGCAAGTGTATATAACAGTCTTTTCCTGAAGATTATAGGCGACACGGGTAGATAGTCTTACATCGATATTGAGAAAGATGATATATGCGTCTGACAGACATTAAGAACACTTGTTATAGAACGCTAACGCCAGTCCCTTAACTACAATAAAATCTAAATTATTAACCAAATGCAGTCTATCCTTCAAATTGTGGGTGTAAGGTGCCTGTCACTATGCACATAAACTGTTATTCACTTAATACTGTAGAGACTAAAAGCCGACCCCACGTTATATTAGCAAAATGGCTAAGAAGATATAAGAACGTTAAAACACTAAAATTTAACAATATGTAGCTGTGTCAAATACCTCTAAATATATGTCACGCAGACTTAGATGTAGAATCTAGCCTTGATATTGCAAACCCTAATATCTTATTCATTCATTTTATATAACATTTAAGTAGAACAAAGTTTATAAATACAAGACAGCAACATTTCTCTTAATATTTAATATTTAAGGTTACATAATTTAATTTAACTGGAAATCATGATAACAACAATTTCAACTTAAACAGCAACTAACGGATTTCTAAGAAATCAGCGTATTGGACTAAGTTGTCTAAGAAAATTAGATTACCAAAGACGAGATATCTCAGCTGTAGATTAGAGATTAAACAAATTATAGATGCCATACGTCTTGGTGTCAATCAAGTGGGGTTACATCCAGCGTCTGTTTAACGCAAAGTGTCGGTTGAATTTTAAGGATAACATCTGACCTCATATTTGGGTGGCAAACTTTGTGCAATAAGACTAAAAGGTTAAAGAAACATTGCTTAGGAATAAATAAGGTTGTCATTTCCTTGTTATAAAATCTAGACGAAGCAACGTGAAAAATAGGCTTATAAACAGTAATGATAATTTTTAGTGGTTTCAACTTTAGTAATTTCCAATATTTACATTTATTGATTTAGAGAAGCTTAAAACAGTCACGGGTTATAATGGCATTAATAAATCCAAGATGTATAATACTGCAAACAAATATATATTCAAATTCAAATATCTTTATTCAATATAGAAGTGTAACACTCGCTTATTATTTGTCAAGGACGCTACCACCGGTTCGGAATAGGACGCCTCCGACCTGAGAAGAACCGGCAAAAAAACTCTGCGGCCTATTTTGTCATCTTTTAAAATAATCAAATATATACATATAAATTTTCTTATGAGCTACATACAGTTCTATCATCGTATATTATACTTGAAAAAGCCTGGAGCGAGCATTCCATTACCAGGCTGTGTTATCATTTATAAATTCATTTATGTCATAATAACCTTTAACCCACTGCCTCCGTAGCCTAGTGAGTATGGGCGTGTGCTTTAGAAACCGGAGGTCGTGGGTTCGAATCCTTCGGGGTATCAACAAAGTTTCGTTGTTGTTTCCTAGTTGGTTAGGGCAATTTGGGCCGATCGACCAATTGGCTGAAAAGTAAGATGATCCATGTGTCGCATGTAAAAAGTCGCTCCACCCACCATCCCGCATTGGACCAGCGTGGTGGGATACGGTCCAAACCCTCAATGGATAGGGTGTATTAGGGGAGGCCTATGTCCAGCAGTGGACTAAAACAGGCTGATGATATGTATGATGTGATGTAACCTTTAACACATAAACGTTCCTTTACTACTTTTCTAAATTTATTAACAGTTAAATTCTGAACGTTTACTGGATTTTGTTGTAAATGCGTATACATTGTCCCATAAAAGATTTACTTATTCTTCGCAGTCTAGTTGCTGGGAGAATTAAATTATGTTTATTTCTAGTATTTATGTTATGTGCATCACAATGTCTACGAAAATCATTTCTATTTTTAAGCACATACATTAGGTTTTCGAAAATGTATTGAGAAGTAACGTTAGTATTTTAATATATTATAAAACCATTATCAATGTATTACCGCATTAGTATCTGTAAACTTAACTTATACTTTATATATATATATATATAATTGTGGAGCATTAAATAATAATCAACTTTACGTGCATTACGTTTTAAAACGTAATTTTTTTAAAAAGGCCCCGAAGTTGGAATTTTAGTGTCGCGATACTTTAAGTTCGGAAAATTCAATTAAAAAAAAAACACAACAAAGGATCATTACATAAGGCAATTTAATTTAATCAACTCTGTTTTTTTTTTTCTAATATTTTTGCAATTTAATGTTCGCAAATTATTTTGCAAAAGAAACAAATAATGGCAAATCAGGGTATACACAGCTTTTCACTGTATACCATATAATTTACTGCTATTAAAAAATCACGTATAAAATCCAAACAGCATAAGCCAAACGAAATAAAGTGCAAGAATAATAATCGTCTTAAAACAAAACGGTAACAGAGGATTATCTCCAAAAGCTGAAAGGACCATAACCGTTCCCACTAATTGTTTTCTCTCCAATGGAGACGCTAAGGGTTCTCCACTTTTAATCAGCACTCGAAGGGGTTCGAGGACCAGGATTCGGTTTATTTCGGATTGCGTTTAAGACGCTTTACCTCATCTGTGGCAGAAATCCCCTTTGATAATGGTGATTGAGTGTTCTTTACTGCAAATTATAAAAACTATGTCGCAAACGAAGCTCCATATTCAAGTTAATATTATGAAGAGGAACGATATATTAGCATTGAATAGGCTCCGAAACATTTTTACAATCCCTTGAAAGCTATTCGGTCCTTAAGAAACATAGGCTACTTTACCATCATCATCATTATCAGTCCACATCGCAACATAAATAACTTCAGCTAATTTACGTCACCGCTTACGATCTTCAGCTACTTTTAACCCCATGAAAATCTATTACAAAAAGTTCAAAATACCGACCACTTTGTAAGTATTACACAAAGATAATTAAGCCATCACAATCATCATTCTGTGTCAATCCACGTGTCAATATAGGCCTCCCCTAATGCTCGCCACCGCTTACGAACATCGGCTATTCTCATCCAGCCTACAATAGCCACTTTGCGAATGTCGTAACTCCATCTTGCCGCAGGGCGTCCTACTCTACGTTTTTTTTTTTATTGCATGCGCAGGCAGACGAGCAGTCGGGGCCACCTGATAGTGTTTTCACACCACTGCTTTGCGGTAGAAATAGGCACCGTGGTGGTACCAACCCAGACGATCCCTGGTAAAAAGGGGACCTACCACGTTTGCGTCGGCCTCCACTCTAGAACTCTCCGGCTCCAGCGGTTGTCACTTCTACGGCTTAAATAACCAGCCCACTGCCACTTCAGCCCACTATTCCAGTGGGCTATATCGATGACTGTGGTTCCCTGAGATGAAACCATCGTTATTTATTATTTATTCGCTTTTTCTTCTTTTTCCTACCAAGTTTTCAAAGTCACCGCGGTCGGATTTTAATACAACTGAACAACTTGTTTGTATACTAATATTGAATATCAATTACTGGTTACCTTTATAGATATGTGCATACAATAACTATGATTCTGGCATCTTATTTGATTCAGTTACTTTAAGTTTTATGATTTGACATGTTTTATTCTAAATTTTTAACTGGCCAATGCATTAGCGCTGTATTTAGTTACTTTCTTCAACATATGGATGATGTTTATTCAGAATTATAAAAAAACGTATAAAACAGGCAGGATAATGACATTGTACATAGCATTTCGTATTGTATTATATTTCTATATCACTTGTTTTCTATCTGAGCCTATTGGGATCTAGATATGTTAAAGAATTGGTTAAACAAACAAAAAGGGCCACTTTTCGGGGACTTGCAAGTCGTCGTTAATGTCTTTCAAACACTTCAATATTTCCCAGGAAAAAGTATTACTAAGGATTAAGAAAAAGGTTTTTAATTTGAATTAAACTCCAAGACTAAGAATATATCAAAAAATACAAAAATTCAACTTGGTCCGTCTGTTAAAAAAATAACTTGGGAGACCGAATAACCAAATTTAAAATCTGTTTAAAATCCCAAAGTAAAAAGTAACTTTAAATGGTTCATTTTTTATTAATGTTCCGAGCTTTTCAGGGTTTTGGAAGCGAATTATAAAGCTGGTATTGATGAGGCTTGAAACATAATTAACGGAGGGCTTCTCCTTTCTTCGACATACTGCTATTCCTTGGATTCATGTTACTGACTGACATATATTTTGTGTTGGAACAAAAGAGCTGTTTATTTTTAATTAATTGAAAAATTAAATATATTTTTAAAAAACATTGAACTTTTGAATACGGGTGGGTAATTTAGGAAAGAAAAATAACTTTACAGCAAATAGAGTGGGTAAAATACTTAAATGAATTTAAACTAATTTCAAAAATATTCTAGCCTTTTACCTTGGCTAAGACGAAACCCTAAACTTTTATCAATTAATTTTATCGAACATCTAATTTGAAACGAACTTTATAAGACAGATACATATTTTATGCCACAGCCCCTAATTTAACTTGGAAATCATAATGAGAACAAATTCCAAGGACAGTAGCAAAGGATTTCAAACAAGTTTTCTAACAAATTGGATTATTAAAGACGATATCCCATCTTAGGACTGAGATTAAACAAATTATGGACGCCATACGTCCTTGGGTCAATTGGGGAAAACTCCGGCCTGTTAAACGTAAAAAGTGTCTGTTGAATCGTTCTTTGTTCTAAAATAGGTCATTCTTCAAGTTTTAAACCCGACTTCATTTGGATGGTATTTTTATACTTATGGGTTAACTTACCATAATTGGAGTAGAAGTGTCCGGTATTTGTTTTTGGTTAGTACTTAGACGCACAAAGCTTCAAAATAGGGTTTTAAATTTTAACGATCGTTTGCAGTGATCTTTCATCTTTACTGCAATGAATTCTAACGTTAATTTTCTTTTAAGACGCTTGAATTTTCGGGTTTTAAAGATGAAAGGTTAAATTGAGTCAGAGTAGGATAAACAAATTACTTGTTTTTATAATATACTATAGAAAAGTTTTCCGTTAATACATTTATTAGTATTTTGATATATCAAATAAAGTTGGCTTTACATAACCCAAGATTTAACATTTAACAATAAATTAGTAACCGCCTCCAGCCTAGTGGTATGGACGTGGGGCTTTAGAAACCGGAGGTCGGGTTGAATTTGCGGGGACACAACAAATTTTCATTGTTGTTTCCTAGGTTGGTTAGGCAATTTTGGGCCGATCACCCAAAGTTGGTTCGGAAAAAGTAAGATGATCCAGCGTTCGGATGGGTGTGTAAAGTCGGTCCACCCAACCCGCAATTGGACCAGCGTGGTACGGTCCAACCCCTCAATGGAAAGGGGTGTATTAGGGAGGCCAATTCTAGCAGTGGACTATCAAAGGCTGATGATGCATGATGCATGATGCAATAAATTAGTATGAGAGAATTAAATTCTGAAATCATTATTAACGCTTGATTTGGTTCCGACATTACGGGCATTAAATTTGTTTAATTTTACCCTTTATATATAATAGTAAAAGATCATTTTAAAATAATCAACACTTCATTACGCTCCGCCCATTACGCGCTTTAGTTTTAAAACCCACGAACAATTCAGCAAAATGATTTGGACCGCTTGCGGTCGCCATTTTGGCTATTCAAGAACGGTTTAAAAATAAAACGAAATGGCGGGAAACTCATCATTCCTTTTCCGAATTTGATAAGAATTGTGGATCGTCCGGCACAGGGTTGCGTTTTTCCGGCGTTTATTATTTTTCTTTTCTTTTGTTTATTTTATTTTCGATAGGTCCGTAATGCAACCAATTATGGCGGTGTTTGACATTTTCGTGGGTATTATTGTACCGGAATTCTAAGCCAGTTTTCGGGTAATTTTTAGGTAAATGTGACTAAATGTGTGTGGGCTCGGGAAAGAAAACTTTATTTAAATTTTATTTCAAGTAAATTTTTTCATTAATTCATTTTTATTAGTAATAATATAAAGTTCAATAGATATTACGATTTTATAATAAAAGTTGTAATTGAAACATAATTCAATTAATGTATCTCTTTCAAAGACACATAAAAGCAAAAAATGATATTCTCAATATCTGGAATAATTTTATTGAACAAATGGCAAGGAAAAGTAAATACAACAGTTATTTATTGCGTTCCCATAAAGAAAAAAGGGTCCTTTGATGGCCATTTCATCTTCAATAACGACGTTAAGAACCGAAAACAATAGAGATAAAAACCAAGTAGGAGCCAAATAACCCCAAAAGTCGCAAGGAAAGCGGCATGTTGTTTAAGTCTTTGATGCTCAACAAATTTTGTTAATTGACTGCCGGCTAGGAAAAGATTTTCAGTGATTTTACCCGGGTAAAGGCGATTCGACGCCGAGTCCGGTTTCTTTATAATTTATTTTAATTTCCCACGCTAGGGTTAGGGCTTTGGTATTTAAAATAATCCCTAATTATTAAATTATTATTCTGGTATCCAAAATTTTGTTTTCTAAACCATTTTTTCCAAAAATGGTGTCGGTTTGTCATTTCGTCCGGAAGGAATTTCCCAGCTTTAGGAACTGGTGGTTGGAAAGCGGCCAATACGATTAGCTACAAAAGTTGGACGTTTTATATCCTGGATACTTTTGAGCATGGAAAAAAACAAAATTGAATATTTAAAGGACGATAAAAAAATAATTACTTTGGAGTAAGTTTTTGCAATTTTTTAAAATATAACTAATATGTAAGATAGTGAAGGAAACCATTTTAGTTAATTAAATAAAATTTTATTATTTGAGAGCAATGAGGGAAAACACATGAAAAATTTAGGACTTAACCGATACTACCATTAAAACAATCATGTATCATTACCATCGACCAAAAAAGTAGTGTTTGTTTTTTAAAGCGTTTAAATTTCAAAAAAATAACAAAACCAAGAAAATTTAGCCAAAACCCAAATGTTTTAACACTGATCTTAAGAAAATAAAGTGCAAAAATAACATTAAAAACAAATACTACAAATTACTAATTAAAAAATAATTAAAATCAAGGAAATTATAAAAACCGAACTTTTAAAAACAGAATAATCCAAACGAAATAAAGTGCAAGAATAACAAACGTCTTAAACAAAAACGGTAAAGAGGATTATCTCCAAAAGTTGAAAGGACCATAACCGTTCCCTCCAATTGTTTTCCCTCCAATGGAGACGGCTAAGTGTTTCCACTTTAATTAGCACCAAGGGGTTCGAGGACCAGGATTCGGTTTAACTCAATTTGCTTCGTTTACCCCCATCTGTGCCAGAAATCCCTTTTGATAAAGGGATTGGGTGTTTCTTCACGGTAATTTCTTAAAAACTCAAGCCGCAAACGAAGCAACCGATTTAAGCTTAATATTATAAAGAGGAACGATTTGATCGTCTTGAATAGGCAACTGTTTTATTTTATTAAAGAGGTCAATGAATGACAATGGCCCTTCCCAATATTTACTACGGAAAGTTTAATTAAATTAATTAATGAAGTCTTAGAATTTATCAAATGTTAATAAATAATTAGAACAGAAGTTTAGCAAAGTTCTCATAAAATAATCCTAAATGGAATAATAAATTTTATTTTAAATTTGATCCAAACCAAAAGTGATACTTTTAAACGGAAATTATTTTTCGTATACGTTTGGCTTTGGTTTTCGGGCGGAGTGGCCCAATTAAAAAGCTGGGCTTTGATAGAGCTGGGAAATAATTAACGGAGTGGCCTTTTATGCCTTTTTTCTTGACAATTACCTTAATTTATTTAAAAAATACCGATAAATACATGTCCACTTTAAACTATTTATTATGGATGACGCTTTAAATTCATCATCATCATTATCATCAATCAGCCCAAAAGTCCACTGCTGGACAAGGGCCCCAAGCCGCCAAAAGTACGATCCTGGCCACCTGCATCCACCGACCGCCCGGCAAAATTTGCACAGGTCGTCACCCATCTGTGGGCATAAGGGGTGTCCCACACTGCGATGGCCAGTACGAGGCTGCCACCGAGAAAACCTTTTTCCCCACTTTTCGGATTAGAGCTAAAATGGCTGGCCCATTGCCATTTTTAGCTTGCTAACTTTTGGAGATATTGGTCAATTCCGTTCTGGTTGGGATTCTGGAAGCACTTATCACGCAGAGAAATTCCGAGCATGGCTCCAATAGCTCCGCTTGAGGAACTTGGAGTTTCATACGGGCCAGCAAGCGGAAAGACCCGTCTCAGTTCCGTAAGTTCACTGGCAACACGCACTGGTTGAAGACCCAGTTTTTGGACATTGAGGGAACGGACAAGAGGATACGTCTGCTTCCCCGGGTGCCCCAACCGAGTTGGGATTGTCGATTGACCCTCGCGTCGAAGTTGGACCTTCCTAACCGGACCATTGTCCCAGGTAAATAACCGGGGTCAACAACCTGAGCACAGCGTTCCAATAACCACCAAAGGAGGCATGACATGAGCGTTAGACTTGACTTTCGTCTTTCCATATTCATCCCAAGGTCCACGGTTGGGAAACACTGTTGAGGTTCCCCAGTGACCCGCCATCAACGACTATGTCGTCAGCAAATCTTAAGGTGGGGAATGCCACGATGAGTTACCTGTCCTTTCCAAGCCCAAAAGTTTAAGGTCTTCAAACCCAGGGTAAAGAGTTTCGGGATATAACATCACCCTGTCTTACAATTCCCTTCGGAACTGAATAGGCTTTCGTACTACTGGATTGGTAGTCGGGGGACACGGCTTTTAGGAAAAACCACGCACCTCGAATTACCACCCGTCAATTTCAAACCGTTGAAGGCCCGCACAGCCCAAATTTTCGAAGAATCAAAGGCTTTCATAGTCCCCAAAACGCCAACATAAAAAGGCAAATTATAATTTCAAGCCCTTCTGGAAATCTGGCCGCAGCGTAAATATGGATCAATGGTACAAAAAGTTTTTTAGAATCCATTGTTGAGTGGCTGGAAGTTGTCAGTTCAAAAAGCGAGACGATTTAAGATGACCTCGAGAACAGAACATAAAACACGGCTCAGAAGGAAATTGGTTCATAGTTTTCAAGAGGCTCTTATCGCCCTTCTTGAAAAAATAACCAATAAGATTCTGCTCCACGCTTCGGGTAATTTTGGCCTTGTGGACGAAATTAAAGAGCCTCTGGACCAACAACCGGTTCTCCACCCGTTGGAAGGCTCTGCTGTAATTCCGTCCTCACCCAGGTGCTTTGCCGTTCTTGCTGGTCGAGAGCCATTCGTATTTGGGCCCAGACTGACGTCCGGGAATCTTCGAAGTTGTGCCAGCTGAGTTTTAACCTTCGGTCGTCACCGCTATAGTGCGGCCCACGACGATGTGAATGACCGTCCAAGAACCCTCCTCCCCAACTCATAAGACCTCCGGCCTACAGGGAGATGACGGCCCCATTATCGGTCTTCAACGCAACTGACTTTTGCCTGATAGGACAGACTTCGAGTGACTTTTGAACCTTGGTTCCGTTCTATTGTTTTAATACGAGATGTATTCACATGCAAGTCCTGGGCCGCAATACTTGGAGATCTGTCTTTGCCCAATAATTACTTACGAAGACCGCAACTGTAGCCCATTCTTCCGGGTCTTGTATCCAGAATTAAGAGGGATCAGAGAGTTTTTGGTTCCAGTTTTGCGGGTGTGTTTTATAAAAACCCAGAACCCACACCATGAAACCAGTTCCACAGCCGTGTTAAACGTCCACAGGTTGCACTTGTTCAGGGTTTAAGCCATGGGCATCTTTGAAAGGGAACAAGACAGAAAGGCGGGACTTTTCAGAGAGATCTTTCCAGCCGATGTTAAAGATTCAAGTTTTCTTACCAGTCGGTGATCAATGCCGGTTTTAAAACCATGCAACCCTTAAGAGACATCATTGAATATTTTTGGGTTTGGTCGTCCAAATAAAGTCAATCTCGTTTTTTACGGAACCATCGGGAATTATCCAGGTTATTTTTGGGGCCTTTTTTTGAAGAAGGAGTTATGAACATACAGTCCCTTCCCCTCCATAAAGTCAGCCAGCTGTTGCCCCTTGGGTTCCGGTTTCACCCAAATGCTTAAAATGATGAAATATATTTAAAGGGGTTTGGGAATTGAACTTAGGAAATAAAGGTGGAATTAAAAAAAAAAAAAGTTAACAAACAATGTAAATTAACAGGAAATTAATAATACCTAACGAATCCTTCACTTTGTTTTTTTTTTCTTTTGTTTGCAAGGTATAAGGGTCCTTTCCTTGAAGATTATAGGCGACACGGGGATAGTCTTACATCGATAATGAGAAAGATGATATATGCTTTAAGACATTAAGTACACTTTGAAAGGAACGCCACCAGTCCCTTTTACAATAAAATTAAATTTAACCTAATGCAGTCTACCTCAAATTGTAGAGAAAGGGCCCGTCATTATACATAAACTGTAAAAAGCCGACCCCACGTTATATTAGGCAAAATGGTTAAGAAGATAAAACGTTAAAAACTTAAATTTTAAAATATGAGTAAACCAAATAATTTTAAATATATGTTCAGCAGAATTAGATGTAGAACAGGCCTTGATATTTAAAACCCTTAATATTTTTTATTAATTTTTATAAATTTAAGTAAAAACAAAGTTAATAAATACAAGATGGCAAAATTTCTCTTATTAAAATTTAATATGTAAGCTTTACATAATTTTAATTTAACTGGAAAACCAAGGATAAACAACGATTTCAACTTTAGGATAGTAAATGTTTAAGGAAATTCAAATTAAATAAGTTGTTCAAGAAAATTAATTACCAAAGACGAGATATCTCAGCTGTAGATTGGAGATTTAAAATTATAGATGCCAAGTCTTGGTTAACCAGGGATTAATCCAGCGTCTGTTAAACGAAAAGTGTCAGTTGAATTTTAAGGATAACACCTGACCTCATATTTGGATGGCAATCTTTGTGCAATAAGACTAAAAGGTTAAGAAACATTGCTTGGGAATAAATAAGTTGGTCATTTATTGATTTAGATAAGCTAAAACAGTCACGGGTTATAATGGCATTAATAAATCCGAGATATATATAACGATACTGCAAACAAATCAGTGCTCGTCGAATACTAGTTTATGTAATATTGTTGAGGCGATTCAATATATAAAAGCATTATCAATGTATTACTGCATTAATATCTGTTAACTTAACTTATACTTTTTATATATATAATTATGGAGCATTAAATAATAATCAACACTTCATTACGCCCTATTACGTGCATTACGTTTTAAAACGTAATTTTTTTAAAAAGTTAATAGGCCCCGATGTTGGAATTTTAGTGTCGCGATACTTTAAGTATGGAAAATTTAATAAAAAGGAAAAAACCAACAAAGGATCATTACATAAGTCAATTTAATTTAATCAACTCTGTTTGTTTTCTAATATTTTTGTAATTTAATGTTAGCTAATTATTTTGCCAAAGAAATAAATAATGGCAAATTAGTGTATACACAGCCTTTCACTGTATACCACATAATTTACTGCTATTAAAAAATCACGTATAAAAACCAAACAGCTTAAGCCAAACGAAATAAAGTGCAAGAATAATAATCGTCTTAAAACAAAACGGTAACAGAGGATTATCTCCAAAAGCTGAAACGACCATAACCGTTCCCACTAATTGTTTTCTCTCCAATGGAGACGCTAAGGGTTCTCCACTTTTAATCAGCACTCTAAGGGGTTCGAGGACCAGGATTCGGTTTATTTCGGATTGCGTTTAAGACGCTTTACCCCATCTGTGCCAGAAATCCCCTTTGATAATGGCGATTGAGTGTACTTCACTGCAAATTATAAAAACTATGTCGCAAACGAAGCTCCATATTCAAGTTAATATTATGAAGAGGAACGATATATTAGTATTGAATAGGCTCCGAAACCAATACATCAATTTGAAATATTTTTACAATCCCTTGAAAGCTATTCGGTCCTTAAGAAACATAGGCTACTTTACCATCATCATCATAATTAGTCCACATCGCAACATAAATAACTTCACCTAATTTACGTCACCGCTTCCAATCTCTTCAGCTACTTTTAACCCCATGAGAATCTATTACAAAAAGTTAAAAATACCGACCGGTTTGTAAGTATTAGACAAAGATAAATAAGCCATTATAATCATCATTCTGTGTCAATCCACGTGTCAATATAGGCCTCCCCTAATGCCCGCCACCGCTTACGATCATCAGCTATTCTCATCCAGCCTACAACAGCTACTTTGCGAATGTCGTTACTCCATCTAGCCGCAGGGCGTCCTACTCTACTTTTTTTTTTATTGCATACGCAGGCAGACGAGCAGTCGGGGCCACCTGATAGTGTTTTCACACCACTGCTTTGCGGTAGAAATAGGCACCGTGGTGGTACCAACCCAGACGATCCCTGGTAAAAAGGGGACCTACCACGTTTGCCTCGGCCTCCACTCTAGAACTCTCCGGCTCCAGCGGTTGTCACTTCTACGGCTTAAATAACCAGCCCACTGCCACTTCAGCCCACTATTCCAGTGGGCTATATCGATGAATGTGGTTCCCTGAGATTATACCATTGTTTTTTATTATTTATTTGCTTTTTCTTCTTTTGCCTACCAAGTTTTCAAAGTCACCGTGGTCGGATTTTAATACAACTGAACAACTTGTTTGTATACTAATATTGAATATCAATTACTGGTTACCTTTATAGATATGTACATACAATAACTATGATTCTGGCATCTTATTTGATACAGTTACTTTAAGTTTTATGATTTGACATGTTTTGTTCTAGATTTTTAACTGGCCAATGCATTAGCGCTGTATTTAGTTACTTTCTTCACCATGTGGAAAATATTTATTTAGAATTATAAAAAACATATAAAACAGGCAGGATAATGACATAGTACATTGCATTTCGCATAGTAATATCTTTCTATATCACCTGTTTTCTATCTGAGCCTATTGGGATCTAGATATGTTAATAGAATAAGTTACAACAAACAGTAAAAGGCACTTTTCGGGGATCATTGCATATTGCGTCGTTAATATCTTGTAACGGCAATTCAAACACTTCAATATTACTACGGAAAAGTATTACTTGGATTAAGAAAAGCAGTTTTAATTGAATTAAACCCAGACTAAGAATATATCAAAAATACAAAATTGAACTTCAGTCAACAGTCTGTTAAAAAAATAATCCGCGGAGACCGAATAACTAAATTTAAAATCTGTGTCAAATCCGCAAAGTAAAAAGTAACTTTTAAACGAAATCATTTTTCGTATACGTTCCGAGCTTTCAGGTTTTCGCGAGTAGCGCAAATTATAAAGCTGGATTGATGAGAGCTTGGAACATAATTAACGGAGTGGCCTTTATGCCTTTCTTTGACATACTACTATTCTTAATTCATGTAACAATGTACTGACTGACATATATTTGTGTTGGAGCAAAAGAGCTGTTTATTTTTATTACATAAAAAAATTAAATATATTTAAAAAAAAACATTGAACTTTTGGAATACGGTAGGTAATTTAGGAAAGACAAGCATAACTAACAGCAAATAGAGTGGTGCTAAATACTTCAAAATGTATCTTAAACTAATATCAATAAATATTCTAACCTTGAAATTACTGACTAAGACGCTTTTAATGATAAAAGCAAACCCTAAACTTTTATCAATTAATTTTATCGAACATCTAATCGAAGCGAACTTATAAGACAGATACATATTTTACGCTACAACCCCCTTATTTAATTTCACTGAAATTATAATAAGAACAAATTCTATTTAGACAGTAGCAAACGGATTTCAAACAAGTTTTCTAAGCAAATCAGATTACTAAGCACGAGACATCACATCTGTAGATTCGAGATTAAACAAATTATAGACGCCATACGTCTTGGCGTCAATTAAGTGGGATTAAATCATGCGTCTGTTAAACGTAAAGTGTCTGTTGAATCGTTCTTAATCTAAAAATAGGTCATTCTTCAAGTTTTTATATCTGACTTCTATTTGGATGGCTATTTTATACTTAAGGATTGATCATACCATAATTGGAGTGGAAGTGTCCGTGGTGTTTGTTTTGTTAGTACTAGACGTATCACAGCCCAAAATAGGGTTTTCAACTTTAATGATCGTTTGCAGTGATCTTTCATCTTTACTGCAATGATTTCCAACGTTAATTTTCTTTTTGAGACGCTTGAATTTTCGGGTTTTAATAGTTGCAGCGTTAACACTATGAGTCAGAAGAAGGATTAACAAATACTTGTTCTATAATATACTATAGAACAAGTATTCGTTAATCCTACTTATTAGTATTTGATATATCAAATAGTTGCTTACATAACCTAAGATTTAACATTTAACAATAAATTAGTAACTGCCTCCGTAGCCTAGTGGTATGGACGTGTGCTTTAGAAACCGGAGGTCGTGGGTTCGAATCCTGCGGGGACACAACTAATTTTCATTGTTGTTTCCTAGTTGGTTAGGGCAATTTGGGCCGATCACCCAGTTATCTGAAAAGTAAGATGATCCATGAGTCGGATGGGCATGTAAAAAGTCGGTCCACCCACCAACCCGCATTGGACCAGCGTGGTGGGATACGGTCCAAACCCCCCCAATGGAAAGGGGTGTATTAGGGGAGGCCTATGTCCAGCAGTGGACTATCAAAGGCTGATGATGCATGATGCATGATGCAATAAATTAGTATGAGAGAATTAAATTCTGAAATCATTATTAACGCTTCAATATGATCGACATTACGGCATTAATATTTGTTTAATTTTACTCAAACTTTTATATATAATATTAAAGATCATTTAATAATAATCAACACTTGATTACGCTCCGCATTACGCGCTTTACGTTTTAAAACGCCACGAACAATTCAGCAAATGATTTGGACCGCGTTGCGTCGCCATTTGCATATTCGTTAACGGTTTAAAAAATAAAACGAATGGCGGAAAACTCATCATTCCGTTTCTGAATTTGCATACAGAATTGTGATCGTCCGGCATGCAGGTTGCGTTTTTCGCGCGTTTATTATTTTTTCTTTCTTTTGTTTATTTTCCATTTTCGATAGGTCTGTGCAATGCAACGTAATTATGGCGGGTGAATTGAGCATTTTCGTGGCATTATTGTACCGGAATTCTAAGCCAGTTTTCGGGTCATTTTTAGGTAAATGTGACTAAATTGTGTGTGTGTGCTCGGGAAAGAAAACTTTACTAAATTTTATATTCAAGTAATTTTTTCATTAATTCATTTTATTAGTAATAATATAAAGTTCAATAGATACGTAAAATTTTTATAATAAAAGTTGTAATTGAAGACTACAATTCAATTAATGTATCTCTTTCAAAGACACATAAAAAGACAAAAATGATATTCTCAATACCTGTGAATAACTTTTATTTAACAAATGCAGTGTTATTAAAGTAAATACAACAGTTATATATTGCGTTCTATAAAGGAAAAAGGGCCCTTTGATGGCCATTTCATCTCAATAACGACGTTGAGACCGAAAACAATCAGAGATAAAACCGAAGTGGGGGCTAAAATAATCCCAAAGTCGTCAATTTGAAAGCGGCATGCTGTTTGAAGTCTTTGATGCTCACACCTAATTAAGTTAATTGACTGCCGGCTACGTGAAATAGATTTTCAGTGATTTCACTGGGTAAATGGCGATTCGACGCCGAGTCCGGGCATTCATGTAATTTATTTTACACTGGCCCACGTCAGCGGTTAGGCTTGAATATTTAAATAATCCCTAATTATTACACATAATATTCTGGTATCCAAATTTGCCTCCTAACCATTTTTTCAAGGTATTTTCATCTCGGTTTCTCGTTTGCCCGAAGGATTCCAGCTTTAGAACTGCGGTTGGACAAGCAAGTGCCAATACGATTAGGCCACGAAGTTGGACGTTTTATATCTCGATACTTTTAACATGGAAAATTAAATAAAAAAAAATATTTATAGGACGATAAAAAAATAATTACTTTAAGTACGTTTTTTGCAATTTTTTATTTAAATATAATCATATCATAAGTGAGATAGTGAAGGAAACACATGAAAATTCTTAAGACTTAACTATATACTACCATTAAACAATCATGTATCATTACCATCGACCAAACAAACGTAGTGTTTGTTATTTTTGTAGTGTGTTTAATTACAAAAAAAAATAAGCAAAATCAACAAAATTTAGCTCAAAACCCAACTGTTTAACACTGATCTTAACGAAATAAAGTGCAAAAATAACATTATTAAACAAATACTATAATTACTTATATAAAAATAATTAAAATCAAGATAATTAAGTGCAAGAATAACAAACGTCTTAAACAAAACGGTAACAGAGGATTATCTCCAAAAGCTGAAAGGACCATAACCGTTCCCTCTAATTGTTTTCCCTCCAATGGAGACGCTAAGTGTTCTCCACTTTTAATTAGCACTCAAGGGGTTCGAGGACCAGGATTCGGTTTACTTCCAATTGCGTTTAAGACGCTTGACCCCATCTGTGCCAGAAATCCCTTTGATAAAGGCGATTGCGTGTTCTTCACTGTAATTCTAAAAACTCAGCCGCAAACGAAGCACCGTATTTAAGCTAATATTATAAAGAGGAACGATTTGATCGTCTTGAATGGGCAACTGTTTAATATTTTATAAAAGAGTTCCTTGCAATGACAATGGGCCTCTTCACAATATTTACTACGGAAAAGTATTAATAAAATTAATAAATTAAGTCTTAGAACATATCAAATGTTAATAAATAATAGCAGCTATGGTTTAGCAGGTCTCTCATAAAAATAATCCTAAATAGAATAATGAATAAATTTATTTTAAATTTGATCCAAATCCACAAAGTGATACTTTTAAACGAAATTATTTTTCGTATACGTTTCGAGCTTTCAGGTTTTCGCGAGTGGCCCAATTAAAAAGCTGGCTTTGATGAGAGCTGGGAACATAATAAACGGAGTGGCCTTTATGCCTTTTTTCGACATACTACTACTCTTAATTTATTTAAAAATATACCGATAAATACATGTCAGCGTTGGAACACCTTAACTATTTATTATGATGACGCTTAAATTCATCATCATCATTATCATCATATCAGCCTATGAAAGTCCACTGCTGGACATAGGCCTCCAAGCCGCCAAGAAGTACGATCCTGCGCCACCTGCATCCACCGACTGCCCGCACACTTGCACAGGTCGTCACTCGAGTTCGTGGTAGGCTCATGAGCCATCGCAGTGTGGGACGACCCCACACTGCGATGGCCAGTACGAGGCTGCCACTCGAGAAACTTTTTCCCCATCGGTTATCGGCTCTACGAGCTAAATGGCCACCCATTGCCATTTTAGCTCGCTAACTTTGCGAGATATGTCGGTCACCATCGTTCTGCTGCGGATGTCTGTATTACGCACTTATCACGCAGAGAAATTCCTGAGCATAGCCTGCTCCATAGCTCGTTGAGTAACTTGGAGCTTCCTTATATGGCCGGCAGTGTAAGGCCACGTCTCAGTTCCGTAGGTCATCACTGGCAACACGCACTGGTTGAAGACCTTAGTTTTTAGACATTGAGGGATATCTGGACAAGAGGATACGTCTAAGCTTCCCGAAAGCTGCCCATCCGAGTTGGATTCGTCGATTGACCTCTGCGTCGAAGTTGGACTTAACTAACTGGACTACTTGTCCCAGGTAAATATATTGGCTCAACAACTTGAGCACAGCGTCTCTAGCGTAGGCATGACATGAGCGTTAGACTTGACTTACGTCTTCTCCATATTCATCCTGAAGGTCCACGTGTTGGGAAACACTGTTGAGGTCCTCAGTGACTCCGCCATCATGACTATGTCGTCGGCAAATCTAAGGTGGTTGATGTACTCGCCATCGATGTTTATACCTCATCCTTTCCAATCCAAAAGTTTAAATGCGTCTTCCAATGCAGCGGTAAAGAGTTTCGCGGATATAACATCACCCTGTCTTACACCCTTCTGCAATTGAATAGGCTTCGTACTACTGGATTGTAGTCGGACTGGTTTACTGTACAAACACATCAGCACTCGATATACCGACTGTCAATTTGGCAAATGCCCAAATTTCGACAGAATCAGGAGCTTTGCAAGCCCACAAACGCAAGCATAAAGGCAAATTATACTCCTCAGTCTTCTGTGATAATCTGCCGCAGCGTAAATATGTGGTCTATGGTACTAAAGCCTTTTCGGAATCCAGTTTGTTCGGGTGGCTGGAAGTCGTCTAGGCTGGAAGCGAGACGATTCAAGATGACTCTCGAGAACAGAACATACACGCGGCTCAGAAGGGAAATCGGTCTATGATTTTCAAGAGGCTCTTATCGCCTGTCTTGAAAACAACACCCTAAGCTTCAAGTTGGTCGAGAGCCATTCGTATTTCGCTCAGACTGACGTCCGGGATATTCTTCAAAGTTGTGCCAGCTGAGCTTTGCTCTTCGGTTGTCACCGCTATAGAAGGGCCCGACGACGATGTGTACGACTGTCCATAGAACTCTCAATCTCACTCAAGACCTCCGGCTACTGGAGATGACGGCCCATTATCGGTCTTCAACTTAGTCAACTGACTTTGCCCGATAGACAGATCTCTGGCGAGGACTTTAGAACCTTGGTTCCGTTCTATTGCTTCTTTAATACGAGATGTATTAAAGTTACGCAAGTCCCGCCGCATATACTTGGAGATCTGTCTATTAAGCTGCCTATAATCTGACTTATCAGAAGACCGCACTGTAGCCGCATCTTCCGTCTTGTATACAGAATGTTAAGAGTGGCATCAGAGAGTTTTTGGGTTCCAGTTTTGCGGTGTGTTTTATAAAACCTAGAACCCACACCATGAACAGTCTCCACGAGCTCAGTGTTAATATCGTCCACAGTGTTGCACTTCTCTAGGGTTTGGATGCCATTGCTAAGTTCGAGCTGAGCCATGGGCAACTTGAATATGGCCACGAGACAGACGAAGCGTGGACTTTATCAGACGAGATCTTTCCAGCCTGATGTTAAGATTCAATGAGCCTCTTACCAGTCGGTGATCCCTGCCGGTTTTAAACCATGCAATCACAGAGACATCATTGAATATTTGGCGTTTGGTCGTCATGATAAAGTCAATCTCGATTTTTACGGAACCATCGGGAATTATCCAGGTCTACTTTCTGAGGCTGCTTTTTAAAGAAGGAGTTCATGATATATAGTCCTTCCCTCTCCATAAAGTCAGCCAGCTGTTGCCCCCTTGGGTTCCGTTGCTCTACTCCAATGCTTAAAATGATGAAATATATTTCAAAGGGGTTTCAGAATTGAACTTTAGGAATAAGGTGCGAATTTAAAATAAAAAAGTTAACAAACAAAGTAACTAACAGCAATTTCTAATACCTAACGATCTTCACTTTGGTTTTTTTTTCTTTTGTTTGCAAGTGTATATAATAGTCTTTTCCTGAAGATTATGGGCGACACGGGTAGATAGTCTTACATCGATAATGAGAAAGATGATATATGCGTCTGACAGACATTAAGAACACTTGTTATATAACGCTAACGCCAGTCCCTTAACTACTATAAAATCTAAATTATTAACCAAATGCAGTCTATCCTTTAAATTGTGGGTGTAAGTTGCCTGTCACTATGCACTTAAACTGTTATTCACTCGATACTGTAGAGACTAAAAGCCGACCCCACGTTATATTAGCAAGTTGCCTAAGAAGATATAAGACCGTTAAAACAGTTAAATTTAACAATATGTAGCTGTGTCAAATACCTCTAAATATATGTCACGCAGACTTAGATGTAGAATCTAGCCTTGATATTGCAAACCCTAATATTTAATTCATTAATTTTGTATAACATTTAAGTAAAACAAAGTTAATAAATACAAGACAGCAACATTTCTCTAACTAAATATTTAATATGTTATTTAATATACAGCTTACGTTATTTAATTTCACTGGAAATCATGATAACAACCAATTCTATTTCGACAGTAACAAACGGATTACTAAGAAATCGGCGTACTGGAATAAGTTGTCTAAGCAAATTAGATTACCAAAGACGAGATATCTGATCTGTAGATTTGAGATTGAACAAGTTATAGACGCCATACGTCTTGGCGTCAATTAAATGGATTAAATCCTGCGTCTGTTGAATCGACCTTATTCCAAAAATAGGTCATCCTTCAAGTGTTAACATCTGACCTCTACTTGGATGGCTATTTCAAACTTTAGGATTAATCATACCATAATTGGTGTAGAAGTTTCCATGACATTTGTTTTTTTTTAATAACTATACGTAACACAGTTTAAAACAAGCGTTTAAACTATAATGATAATTTTCAGAGGTCTTTCTTCTTACTGCAATAAATTCCAATTTTTATTTTCTTGTCGAAACGCTTGACATTTTCGGGCATAATAAATCATCATCATCATCATAATCAGCATCTGCCTGTTTTAGTCCACTGCTACACACAGGCCTCCCTTACTGCACGCCTTTTTCTTTTAGGGTGTTTTTAGACCGTATCCCACCACGCTGGTCCAATGCGGATTGGCGCACGGATCATCTTACTTTTCAGACAACTGGGATCGGCCCGAATTGCCCTAAACAACTAGGTTCACTCATCGCACTAGGCTACGTAGGCGGTTAATAAGTTCAAGATCTATAATAGTTAATAAAACAAATTGATCTTTCAAATGTAAAGAGATAATGTTGATATGAGTGGTGATAGTTTTAAAACACTTTTGTCATGACCGCATTGCGAAGTTGCTTTGTTGCCAAACGCTGAGACAAATTACCGGAGCGAGTGAAAGGTTTTATACCGTTTCACTATTCAGCAATTCGCTAACCGGTCTACAAAAGTGTTTTAAAACTATCACCACATACTCTATATCACCTAATATCTCCTTACTTACTTGTTTACTTTACCTAGATGTAACATTCATTAACATACTGTTATAAAACAATTCAATATATAAAATCATCATAAATACATTACCAAATTAATATTTGTTTAATTTCGCTTACAATTTTTTAGTTTATAATAATACGGAGCATTAAATAATAATCATCACTTCATTACGCGCATTACGTTTTAAAACGCCACGAACAATTCAGCAAATGATTTGGACCGCGTTGCGTCGCCATTTGCATATTCGTTAACGGTTTAAAAAATAAAACGAATGGCGGGAAACTCGTCATTCCGTTTCCGAATTTGCATACAGAATTGTGATCGTCCGGCATGCAGGTTGCGTTTTTCGCGCGTTTATTATTTTTTCTTTCTTTTGTGTTTATTTTCCATTTTCGATAGGTCCGTGCAATGCACCGTAATTATGGCGGGTGAATTGAGCATTTTCGTGGCATTATTGCACCGGAATTCTGCGCCAGTTTTCGGGTCAGTTTTTTAGGCAAATGTGAGTAAATTGTGTGGGTGAATAGTCTCGTGAACAGAGGGGAGAGACTTCCTTTTAGATGCTTTATACATTTTAGATGATTTATAAAGCACTAGTGTCCACCCCGGCTTTGCACGCGTAGGTATATCTTTCAACATTATGGTATAACGCTGGTCCAATGCGGATTGCTGGGCGGATCGACTTTACATGCTTATCCGACGGATCATCTTACTTTTGAGACAATTAGGTGATTGGCCTAATTTGCCCTAACTAACTAGGAAACAACAATTAAAATGTGCTGAGTCCCCGCAGTATTCGAACTCACGATCTCCGTTTTCTAAAGCACAAGGCTGCGGAGGCATCAGAACTTTATAATATTTGGATTTTATAATTTTATAGATGGTTTCATACTTGACGCGGCGCATACAATTAAACACATTTTATGGCAAATTCTTTACTCCATGTTTTAGTGGTTTTTTTTAATTATTTTTCAATATTAAATACAGACTATATTACTTAAAGATAGAGTAGCTTTCAAATGGTAAAACAATTTTTTTTGATTTGGTTCAGAACTCATTTGGTTAATGTATACAATGGCGTACGAAAATACAAATTTTCGTCTATTTAACGATCTTCTATAATATTTGTAGGCATGTAAAAAGTCGGTCCACTCACTAACCCGCATTGGACCAGTGTGGTGGGATACGGTCCGAAACCCCCTAATGGCTAGGGGTGTATTAGGGGAGGCCTATGGCCAGCAGTGGACTATCACAGGCTGATGATGTATGTATGTATCCTAATAGTTGTGCTTATAATTTTACAGCTGTAATAATGCATCAAATTGAACTTATTCCAAGATACATTTAAGATACATTCCGCTTTTACAGGGGGCCGTCTCGGTCGGTACCATGGCCTTTTACTGCCGTAAAGCAGAAATGTGAAATCACTACTGCGTTCCGGTGTGAAGGGCACACGACAGTAAACGAGACTTTACAACTTATGTCTCACGGGAGGCAGCGTGTTGGATACCTCGGTATTGCCTATGGGCGTCGGTGACCACTTTCCATCAGGTAGCCTGCTTGCTCTTCTGCCTTCGTAGCCAATTAAGGAAAACATAATAGTCAAGTATTCGAACCTAATCACTTGATCGTTAAGCCTTTTTCTATACAGTGCTAACTTTGACACCCTCCATCATATAGCGAAATGTTATGTTTATTTGGTTTTAACGTCCGTTTAAACGTTTCTCGGCTTATCCTTAGATGTTGGTAACTAGTAAGTAGTTAGAGAAGTTACAAGGCAATCCAGAAGGCAAATATAAAACATTTATCTACATAAATAAAGAAGTAAGACTAGATTTAACATAGCTGTATTAGTATGGAATGAGCTTATCGTGTTTTTATTGGAAAGTGTAAAGTTTTTGAAAACAGTAATTGTACTGTCATTACAAGTTGTTAATGCATGTTATTTGAATAAATGTTCATAACATATACTAAAAGAAACTCTTAACATCTTGGCTATTCATATAATATCAATCAGATAAATATCTAGAACAAAATATTAAAAAATGTTTAAAATAAAAGCAAAACGGACGTTAATGCTTTTCGTTTTTAAAACATCATGTTAAAAATATGCAAATGGAACCAGCCTTGGGTCCACGAAAATTCATTAATATAAAAAAAAAATACCTCTTTGCATAAGATATAGGAGAAATTAGACGATGTTAAAAATACAAACGTTAACCCTCTAGTTTAAATCAATTTGATAAGAATCTAACAGCCAATATTAATTTGAAGAGATATCAAATAATATTCCTATTAATATATATCATTTACTTACTAAATATTATTAGTAAAATATAACATTCACTTACCTAAATAATATTAGTAATTAATAATTCAACAAAGATATTACACGAACTATTTAACTTTATTAATTATTACAAAGCATTGTTTAACTCGCAGCCATATTTACTTAAGCGGACAATAACGCCTCTTACATTACAAAGTGTACTATCTAAAAAAAGCCAGTGTTGTTACCTATATACTAAAATAATAAGAAATAGTGAACATTGCAACATTGTAGTGTAATGTTGACACTTTTTATAAAACACGTTTCGAGTTTACAAATGTTACGAAACTTTCCTTTCAATAAATCATCATTTATTTTCAACCCTCTTGTTGCTAACGGAAACGCTGACGTGATAATATGAAAGAGTAAAGAACTTAATTTGTTTCAAAATGAAAATAGATTGTGTTCAGTATGTTTCCAAAAAACATAAAATAAAAGACGGTCACTATAAGCAGAATGAATTAATGACCAATATTTAAGCATTTCTCTTTGATCATCATTGATTTATTAGTAAAGAGCCTCCGTGGCCTAGCGGTATTAACCCTTGCTTTATAAATCGGAGGTCGTGGGTTCGAATACAGCGGGGACTCAACAATTTTTCATTGTTGTTTCCTAGTTGTACAGGGCAATTTGAGCCGATCACCCGATTGTCTAAAAAATAAGATTCACGAGTCCGATAGGTTTGTCGATGGCCAGCGTGGAGGGATACAGTCCAAAAACCCCTAAATAAAAGAAAGGCGTGCTTTATGGGAGGCCTATGTCCAGCAGTGGACTAACACAGGCTAATGATGACGACGAAGTCAGTAATTGTTTAAAAAGAAAAAAACTCATACAAAACACTAACCTGCTATAAAATGCGACGAAGCGTTACAAACGATCGATGTTACGAAAACAATACAGATGTTCGAATTCACTCTTAAAAAAAAAACTAAAACCGCACAGATAACAATAACAAAAACCGAAAAATCCCGCCACTAGAGCACAAACAAACACGAACACGCAAATTAATTCAGTTTCCGAACGCTGCTGGTCGAAAATCGAACAATTAAAAGAAAAAAAACGCAAAAACGCTATTCCAATTTCGAACTGGACACCACCGACGCGAACTCCGCAGGGTTCAGTGTGGCGCGGGCCGGCGGTGCGGACGCGCGTTCTCCCGCCCGTTCGGTTGCACTGAACCGAACGCGGCGATAACCGGCCGATTACGCCTAGGGAGGTGACATTGTTTACGCGACCTATCGATAATCGTAAGCTTACTTCGATATGAATTATTCACATACGAGAATAAATTTTAAATGTTTATCCTCTATTCGTTACAAATACGTCCTAAATATATGAAAAAAATATATAAAATATCAATTCCTTATCATATGATGTTATGAGGTAGAGGAGCAAAAAATTTTGACTAAGTTAAATATATTCACTCAGGCGGCACTTTATTCCTAACGTTCTTTGTTTTCCCAACATAAGCCATCGAGCAACAACATATATCCAGCTTATGTATAATATAAATAAATTGATAGAATCTACTCTATCTCTATGATTAAAATCGTCATCGACGAAATATCAATTGATTTTCGTTAAAGAACACTCACAAAACTATTATTTCAATGCTTCATACGTATAACTAGCGCTCTGGTTGAACTATTACGCTTAGGCAGGACTGGAATACCCATTTATTATCAAGTACTCGGTCGTAAGTCAACGACACGAAACTTATTCAATTTATAGGAACTATTATCATGTTTATATTAGCATCCGCTCGGTAAATGTTTAAGATATATAATTCAATACTAGCGTCAACTTTGAATATTGATGATAAGAGTAAAAGCATAACAGTGTAAACTCCTATTTAATAAAAGAACTATATGTACAAGACCTTAAAGATAATTGTGTCATACAATTATTTTTATTTTAAACTAGCGACCCGCCCCTGTTCCTCACGGGAGCTATGTTGATAGAAAATTGATCTACAATATAAGCATGTGTTATACATCTAAACCTTTCTCTTCAATCACTGTATTTATTGAGAAACACTGCATTGGAATCCGTTGCGTAATTTGAAAGATTTAAGCATGTGTTTAAAGCATATGCGGACAAAGAAAGCTACTTTGTTTTATACTATGTAGTGATTTGACATTTATTTAAAGCATACAGCACCAAATAAAAGTAATAAATAATGGTTTGGCTAAGCTAACAGCGTAAGCGCCGAACGAGTAATCTTAACTGATTTTTAAGGTATATAAAAATAAATATACTAGTAAAGGAAGAACATTTTAAACCATGTATAAAAAATAATTTGTTTTGGTGTAATAGTTAAAAGCATGTTATAATTATTTTATAGATCTGTTTTAAAAAATGCATTGGGATACACTTTAAGCGTTATACTCAAGTTAAAATATGTAAAAAAAGGTTATATAATTATTTTTCCTTAAATTTATGTTATATAATTATTTTTAATGAAATACTTAAATGTTATACGTTTCTAGTAGCTTTCGTCTGATTTCGAATTGATATCATCGAAACCCTCTTTGCAAATTTCATAAGAAACCAAACTATTTCTATAGAATGATTTATTCAAAGACAAACAGAGCATTGAAAATGATATTAAATGTTGAATTGATTTATTATAGATGACCGCCCCCGGGGTCAAGTAGCGCTTCAACCATATTGATTCCTAGCAACTTGAGAACTAAATGGCTTCAAATACCACATTGAATATTATTATTAAACATTCCAGATTCATTAGTTTTGTAGTTTTTAAATTCAACATTATTTAAATAATATAATTTTTAAATGTTGTCGATACAAACAAACATCGATATTATTTGAGAGCAAGTCACCACACTAATGTAATAGACGTTACATTTGACGTGTTACAGCCGTTTTCTAACATGCATATTGCATTTTATATCGATTTGAAGTTACGTTAAGCTTGTTTTTTCTTGTGTAAGAAATTTCTGTATTATTTGAGATGCAATTTGGGTAAATTATGATTTTTATATCGTATATTGTTTTTTTATCTTATAGTAACTGCTATATTATTATTAAAAAGTTACTTATCAATGTCAGCCCTTTTAAAATATGGGGCCTGCAGCTTAAGATACGCAGCAATAGGAAATCGAAGTGACTTGAATTAATTAATTAGCCAATATTCAACTTGAGTTATGTATCTTTATATAGTTTAATAGAACTAACTGAGTAATGGTTAACGACATAAATATTCCTACCAATTTAACAATAAGAAAACGACCATAGTAAGGGCGACGTATAAAACACTGATAGAGTAAAAATAATAAGAAAACTGCATACAACCTTGAAAACGCTTGACAGCAATTTTTTTCAAATATATTAAAGATATAACACTAGCGACCCGCCCCGGCTTTGCACGGGAGCTATGTTGATAGAGAATATACTTACAATATTAAGCATGTGCTATATATATAAACCTTACTCTTCAATCTGTCTATCTATTTAAAAAACCGTATCGAAATCCGTTGCGTAGTTTGAAAGATTTAAGCATACATAGGGATATAAAGCGACTTTGTTTTATACTATGTAGTGATTAATAAGCTACGTAAACTTTTGAAATATTATGATATCTAAATCACAATACCTACATACTAAAAGTGACCGTTAAATAAACCGAGCCACGTGAGTGACTGCAGTTATGAAACAGCGCTATACGGCAATTGTGCAATACGGCATAAATGCGTTCCCACGCGTTGCAACGGAACGCATCGAGGCGTATGACACAATCGAGTTTTGTGCAAGCGATTTTGCACCTTATGACTTGGTGAATATTATTGGGCAATGAAGGAGTAACTGCCTCCGTAGCCTAGTGGTAAGGGCGTGTGCTTTAGAACCGTAGGTCGGGGGTTCGAATCGTGCGAGGAATCAACAATTTTTATTGTTGTTTCCTAGTTGGTTAGGGCAATTTGGGCCGATCACCCAATTGTCTGAAAAGTAAGATGATCCATGCGTCAGATGTAAAAAGTCGGTCCATCCACCAACCCGCATTGGACCAGCGTGGTGGGATACGGGATGCCTATGTCCAGCAGTGGACTAACACAGGCTGATGATGATGAAAGAGTAATTCTTTCACTTAGCCATTTAGTTGGCGCCTGACCTCCACAACCCAAAGAGTAAATTGTATTCTCAAGATGTATTAGTAGTCAGTAAATATGAAGGCACTGACTTCTCATAACGGCTGCCAAAGATGGTCTTGACAAACCGGGACCGACTTTTTTCAAGCCCATCCGACGCATGAATCAAGTCACTTTTCAGACAATTGGGCGATCGGTCCATCATTTCCTAATCAACCAGAAAACAACGCTAACAATTATATTGCTGTCCGGCATACGGTAGGGACAGAGTGGAGCTGGAACTCGAAATCAAAATTAAAATTACCGCATCAAATTTGGAAACATTATAAAAATAAGAAAATTAGTCAAGCCTTCATTAAATTTAGCACAAAGATCATGCAAAGTGTAAATAATAAGAATAGAGATTAAGGATTTGGAACACATATCGTAAAAATATGTTGTAACCATATCATAGCATTTAAGTGTAATAGGTTAGAGTAGAATAGAAGTATAGACATAAGATAATAATGTAAAATAGTATTGTAAAACATAGAATAGGAAATTAAAATATTTGTAAAGAGTGGTGGCTTGGAGTAAAGTACCCTTGAGAATGTGTAACAAAAAATGTAAATAAAAATTGTAACAAAGAAAAGCAAAATAAAAATCGTAAAATAAGTAACAAAAATAAGATTGTAACAAACAGTAAAACTATAATATGTAAATAAAATAAAAAGATAAATGTACAAAAGAACACGTACAGATAAAGAACAAAAAAGAGCTCATAAGGACCCTGATTAACTACGTTAGGGAAAACACGAATAAAAAAAAAAAAAAAAAAAAAAAAAAACAATTATATTGCGTAAAATAGTATCGGACATTTTCATCGTTAAATACATTCGCAGCTATAGTATTAGTAGGATTATGTATTTATTAAAATTCAGTTCCAGCTAGACATAATAATGTTTTAGTTCGAACAACAAACAGTCTTTGAATATATAAATAATCAAATTTTAGCAGCGATGTGTTTACATTGTATTGATATTTTCAATAAACCTTAGGCTTCAGGTCATACAATTCTTACCTCTGAAAGCGCGAAAGGGCTGGTGTTACTAGGGTCTCATAAAAAATCGGCCACAACGCGGTTTTTGAGTTAATCCGATAAGCTATCGCGTCTGGCCGCCTTTGCAGTATTTATGTGCGCCTGGTGATTTATGTGGAGGCCCATGGTGCGTTCACGGTACCGTTTTCAAAAGAAATAATCCCTTTTATATCTTCTAGGTGAAATCGCCTGCATGTTACTTAGTAACGAGTTGCGATAGAAATATATGGTTTGTAAAATTATATCTAAATTTATTTATAATAACTGTAACTATGACTGCCTCCGTAGCCTAGTGGTATAGGCGTGTGCTTCAGAAACCGGAGGTCGTGGGTTCGAATCCTGCGGGACTCACAAATTTTCATGTTGTTTCCTAGTTGGTTAGGGCACGATTGGGTTGGTTGGGCCGATCGCCCAATTGTCTGAAAAGTCAGATGATCCATGCGTCGGAGGGGCATGTAAAAAGCCGGTTCAACCACCAACCCACATTGTACCAGCGTGGTGGGGTACGGTCCAAAGCCCCCTAATAAATAGGGGTGTGTTAGGGGAGGCCTATTTCCAGCAGTGGACTAACAAAGGCTGATGATGAATGAATGAATGAATTGTAACTAATAACTATACAAATAATTGAATATTCTAAAACGGACACTTCGTGTGCAACATAAAAATGTACGTTTTTAATGACACAAACGTTTTACAATGTGATTTATAAACTATACATATGAGAAAACAACATTTAAAACTGGGTGTAGCTTTTCTCTTTAACTTTTTTTTTCTTTAAAAAAAACTAATAATATTTTTTTCCTATTGACACTTCGATAAAGCCGCGCGCATCTACCACTTTCATTTATACTACATTGTGAACTTTTCAGCTCTATTATTATTTTTTAACCATGACCTGAACTCATAGCTCTTACGATGGTATTCATTGTAAGCTAATGATTTTGTAAGCGAATAAAGTTCTCAATTGACATATTGTTTTTGCTATTGAAACTACTTGACGCGTCCGTGGATTTCCAATACATTGAACTTTTATGCCTCCTAGTGTCATCCCATTTGCAGGCAATCCGTACTTACTCTATCCGCGATGAATCCCAATCGTTTCGCAACACGATGAACTGAATACGATATCCTTAATTAACATTTAGCTGGAAATCAAAAGGCGATCATTTAACACCCACTCGATGCGATGCGTCATTAACTGAGAATACACCGCGGCCCTGCTTGCGTGAATTATTTATATACATGATTAATTCTTTTGTTTACGCGAATACCGCAAATTGAATAAAAGGACTGTTTACGGATTTTATCGCATTTACACTACATTTTTGATTCCCAACGTTATTTTTTTACGGCCAAATTAGATCGGGAAAGAGAACATAACCTATCACAGTTGACTAATAAAACCATATGTTCATAGTAATAACACAATTCTAAAGACAGAACTGGCTGAATACGCCCGCTTTGGATGCGTCTAGGAGGCTGCAAGGGCCGGGCTGCAGGAGGTAGGTGTGCCCTATCCCCCACGACTCGGTGGGGCCGCACCACTGAGGGTTGGGGTCCGTGGAAGGAGGCAACATTGGGCTTGGTGTCGTCGATTTCTCCTCCTTCCGCAGCCGACACGGTGCTAGCGGCGGGGCCCAATACTGAGGCCATCGCTGTGGGCTGCGAGTCTTGTCCATGCGTGGGCTGGGATCTCCTAGCTCCCATGGACCCTGAGTGACAGACTCAAGGGAGTGCCGACGCGCCCAAAGTCAGGCAAATGGTTGTAGGGCCGAGATGGGGCTGCTTCGGTAGCTAGCCCTGGTAGGATCGCAAAAGATTGTTAAAGAGCTCCTGTAACCCCATCTCTAAGACGCCAAGAAGGAACAACGTAGTGGTTTTAGTCAGTGCGAGTCTGACGTAACCCGTCTTTGGCCCCGCGATGACGGGTATGTGTACACATTTCCCCTCAGAAAAAAAAGGATTTGAACCTGTGTCTTCCAGTACTTAAGGCGGAAGCCCTACACTTAGCTACGTAGGATGTTAAACATCCTTAAAGAGTTGAAATAATACTAATATCTTAGATAGAAAAATTCTGAAGATTTATGATCAATCCCGAAACACAGTAAATCACGAAATGTTTTTTCGTAGTAAAAATAGAATCGAAACCAATATAATACTAAAAAGCAACATTACAAACGGACACAGCAACTTTATTCGTGTATATGCATTTGAACAAGGCAAGCGAAGTTTAACTATAATCTATTTGCCCTATGATAAAACATGGCTTGACGCCGATGAAAGTGTATGAACATTTAATAAGGAGGATGAAAATTAAAATATGTACGAGCATGCATTCTGCTCAAAGTCTTTAGCTTGTAAACTTGTGCTTGTATAGTCCCAAGCTGAGTATAGCTAGTAGAGTAGGTCCTCACAAGCTTGTGATTTTTTAAGCCGTAATTGTCTTTGTATCTTAAATATCTATTAAACACTTATTCAGACTTGTTAAATTAAATTGTACCACATGACAGTTACTACTTACCATTAAAAAAACCAAAATTGCAGTACTGGGATAGGAGAAACGACGTAACTTATTGAAAAAAACCTGTACTCCGAATTGAATACCACCCTCTTTTAGGAAATCGATCAAAATACAGAAGAATCTTTGATTCACTTGTTTTATAAGACAGTTTGCAGATAAAGCCCAACACGCGCCTCCGGCCACAAAAGCCTCTGCCTTGCCTCGCAACAATTGCGTTTAGAAACCCATTTTGCGTTGGTAAAGCTCATGGCCGCAGCTATTTGCAGTGTAATTTTCATGCGAGCCCGTATTACCGGGATTAACTATTAGAACGCTAGTTAGCCATCCCAAGTGGTTTCCTATTCTATTAGTGGATGTTTCTATGCGGGAAACGGCCACAGATTAATATTTGAGTGGCTAGACACTGTGTTTATTTACTATTTACGATTGTACTTTAATCATTTTGGGTTCAAATATATTTGTTTATGTTTATTAATTGACTGTTTTTAATGGGCCGTCAACATTTGAAGTTTTGAAGGTGTTCCAAAGGTTTACGATTTGGTATTGATGAATATTATAAACGAATAATAAATAGGGTGATAATGGAATGTTGCTCTGTTATTGAACTGTACGGCAGTTACGGGCATGTCATTTTGTTACGAAAATTTAGTGTTTTTTTTGCATCCGGTAGGCAGAACTTTTGTCTTTAAATGTCACCTACTAGGGTACATAATGAAACATAGTTAAGTTATATCAAACGGATATTAAGCTCGTAAAGTAAATTTATTAAGAATATAATGGGGTAAAGTTAAAACATCGGATGTAATAAAAGATCTATTGAAAAGCTTAATAAAATAACTCCCCAAGATTTTATTAACTTCCGAGGGAAGAGAATGTTGCAAAGATGTTTTATTCTTTTTCTAATAATTTACGATAAACCGGGAGCCTTTTGTAATTACAAAGCGATTTATTATAATACTTTTAGCATTATAAATTTTTGTTCGTAGAAGAGAAAATTCATAATTTTCCACTAGGTGATCGTCGAGCTTGTCTCATTGCTTTACTAAAACATTTTAAGATAAATAAAGATAACTTAATAGCATGTTAATTAAAACGTGCATGGCGGAATTTGTCAAAATGCAAATATTTTTAATAATTTCAGTTATTATTTCAGTAAGTAATTCAAATACAATCGTAGGTTCAATAGACGTAAGTTTATTTGCAATATATAAAATACTAATATGCCTACCTTTACACTTTATGGTACATGGACATAGTGACAAAAGTAGATAAAATAACCCGCAGAGTCTATTGATGTAGGTAAAAATGTGAAACAAGACATTATGTCATAAGACAAACATCCAATTAAGCTGGTGAAATTGTTCTGGGGTTTTCTATTTCATAAATGCGACATAGAAATTAGTTACTGATATGTTGTTTTCAATTACAAAGCTTAATTTTAACGTACACTTTCGTAAACATTTCAACACAGAATAGTGTTCATAGAATACCAGCTGTTAACCGCGACTTCGTCCGCGCGGAATAGGAGAATGTCCGCGAAGTGTATTTAAATATACTGTATATATATTATACATATATAATTGTTGTTTTCTAGTATATTCCTATCATGATACACAATGTTTTATGGCTTTTGCTTCGACGAAGACGAATTTTCATATGGAACTTCATCCCTTATTTTTAACCCTTTAAAGCACTTTAATTGCAATAATTTACAGCCTATGTCCTTTCTTGGAATTTGTTCTGATTATGTAACAAACTCCATTGAATTAGGTTTTATGATTTAGACGGTAAAGACGGACAGACAGACAGAGTTTCTCTTTAATAATATTATTATGGATTACTTTGAGGAACCTAAATTTAATATCATATTTCAATTTGGCTAGAACTTAAAACTTTACCAGTATAGAGCCTTCCTAAACCTTTGTCAAGATGTAACAACTTTAAAAGATATCCTTTGCTTAATATTAGACACGTTATCTTGTCTTGCACCAACTCGGTCCCCAGCTTAAGTCGATCCCGTCCAAAATGTTTTCATTAAACTTTCTTAATTTTCCACGACCCTCCCTTTGTTTTCCTTTCATCGAAGCCCATGAGGTCGCCCCGAAGAAATGGATTATAATTTATTTCCATCCGCGGAAATGGATTTTTCGTGAGCCCTGTTTATGTATGCAGATTTGGCTATATTTAGTTGAAATATTATTTGACAAACTTAAATTTGTTATTTGAATAAGTTATTTACTAGAGTTTTATTTATTTATATTCATTTACCTCACTTTTTAAATCTTCATTTTTTTATTTTTTTTATTTTAAAGTTTGAGACTATCTAGGGTCCAAGACTAAAGAAATAAGTCTTCAAGTAAATGTAACTCGAACAGGGTATTCGCATCTGCATCCGTTAATGGATTTATTTCAATTAAATTAGACATCCACATCACCATTAATAAATGCGAAATTTTATCCACTACAGATTCGCGGAAGTCAAAAATCTCGCTTCCGCAACCACCCTGATTTGATAAATCGTCAGAATTTAAATTTGACACTCCATATTGTGTTTTTACGTCTCTACAATTTTAACAATAAACATATATACTTTTTTTAGAAAACTAATAGTGTCTATAAAACATTCCAGTTTTAAGTGCTTATAGTATGTCTATTTATTTAGTTGTTAGTGGTTGATTTATATAAACTATTTTATTTATTCCCGTATTATTCTTACATATTGTTCATTCTCAATTTTCTTCAATACAGAAGTGTTAATATTGTAAACAAACAAATATTTAGTGCGACAAACGCTCCCATGAGGCTAGGGAGCCTTCTTGAATCTCCTCAAGCAATTTGTCAGCGCCAGTGATTGATTTAGTTTGCCGAGTTTCTCGCCAATTGGCTTACATTTGACGTTTCCACCAGGAATCTCTGCTTATTTAGTGGCAAACTACTGAAGTAACCATCTAAAGATAGTCAATTATAAATTTAGTATTTAATAAGTTTTGCTATGTAAATTTATTTAAAGGAAATGAAAATTTACTGGAACGATCATCGCGAGCTAAAAAACAAACGTTTAAAACATATAATTAATTTAATTCTGCCTATTACTGTCTATACTTTGCTATTAATAGAATTTGATCGATTGAAACGTCATTCATTATTTGATATTCTTTGGGCTATTTAAAAAAATTAGTTGTAAATTAAAATAAAATAGAAGCAATTTTATGAAAAAATACTAAAACAACAGTTGTAACACAAGACGGTTTAAATCTTTTCAATATTTGATATGCGCAATGACAAACAAGCGAGCAACTATAGTATTTCAGAAACGTCGTATCTTTTAGATGCTTTTTTTACTTTGACCATTATAAAAAAATACGATCCACTCTAACGAGAAAGCAAAGTTTAACGTTATACAGTTAGTAATGTGATCAAGATGCCTTCAAACATTAATTAATTTTAATATTTTAACAGAATTTAACAACAAATCATTATAATCGTATTAAAAACTGTAACTTCTTTTGAATAGCATTTTTAGTATGAACATTTTAAAAAAATTCTCAAAGAGATTTTCGTTTCTACAATCTTTAATGGATTATTTCTATTTAATAAAATTCATATATGATTTGATTTTTAAGAAGTTTGTAGTGATAAATTTATAGTCGAAATTTAAATTTACGCGTAAAGGAATGGACATCTATAGAACAAAAATAACAAATATTTTGTTTCATGACAGGTTTAGTATGAAATTTAGAACTAAATAAAATTACTGAGACGCAGAATAATCACTGTGGACTGTATAAACCAATGTGTGACAATAATTATCAAAACTTGAAATCAAAAGAGAGAATTAATTGACAAGTACAAACAATATTTAACATTATAACCATTAAACTTATGAAGAATAAGTTAACTAGCAAAAATATCCATTTTAACATTTTAACTCAACTTAAAAACGTTTTTGTTTTCAACGCTTTACTAATAATTAGTCCATTAATTTCATTAACAATCTTATAACCGGTTCATATCACAGAGCACTAAGTTCTTCAACTATCTGTTTAATCCTTCCTTCCGAGGACAATGCAGCATTAACTTGGCCATAAAATCTCTAACACGACCACCGTCACAATAAATCATGCCGGCAACTGAATGTCGCGCGATAAATTCCGCTTTTATTTTTCTTAAATTACCCCAATCGCGCTGCGGAGGGCGAATTTCATTTTTTTTTTTGGGGAAAATTTATTTACTGCCTTGTTATCACCGGCCAGCCACCGTGGAGAATAGACTTGTAATTCCTCTTTTATAACGGGGAGAGGTTCGTAATGGATTCTTGCACCATTAAATTTAGTTCAGACTAAATTTGCCTCCGTAGCCTAGTGGTATAGGCGTGTGGCTTAGAAACCGGAGATCGTGGGATCGAATCCCGCGGGGTCTCAACAAATTTTCATTGTTGTTTCCTAGTTGGTTAGGGCAATTTGGGCCGATCACCCAATTGTCTAAAAAGTAAGATGATCAATGCGTCGGATGGGCATGTAAAAAGTCGGTCCACCCACTAACCCGCATTGGACCAGCGTGGTGGGATACGGTCCAAAAACCCTCTAATGGATAGGGGTGTATTAGGGGAGGCCTATGTCCAGCAGTGGACTATCAAAGGCTGATGATGATGATGATGATGATGAAATTTAATGGTGTCTCTATGGGGGTTTAACAGCTAATTATAGCTGCAACAAATCTGGACCAAACACTATTTAAAAAACTTGTTACCGTCATGACGATATGGCGTGGAATATTGTAATTGGCAGAGTGGCACGAACGTCAATCGCAAAAAGTAAGAGCACTTTTTTACCACAATACGTATTTGTATATGTATACAATAAGTCTATGCTCTGACTGTTTCTATTATACCCCAATATGGGGATTAATAGTAATTTGTCGCAGTGATGGGGCTATTTACCGAGAGTAATCAATACCAGTGGAATAATAGAATCTGGACGGCTTGTGAAGTTATAGTGGTACAGAGGAACCACATCTTGAACGCCAAAGACATAGCTAAGAGATTAGTAGACGAGCAACGAAGTGAACGGGAAAGTCGGCATTTCGTCATTCGATTCACATATTCTCTACGATGGAAACTGTAGTCTCTACATCCAAATGTTGTGTTGCGGGTCGGTGTTAGTTGGGAGATTTAGTGTTGTCATCGATATCTCTCCCTTCCACAGTCAAGAGCAGGGAGACGTCTTCAATGAAGCCTGAATGACCTCGTCTTTTATGGCTCGACCCCGACATAGCCCGTCTTAGTTCCTGAGAGTAAAGGTGTGCATAGACATTTTTGCTACAAAAACATGCGTTTATTCATCATTGGCCTTCTTAAACCCTCCAAGTAAAGAAACAACAAGAAATTAGTTAGTTTAACTCTTAAATTTTTGTAATAATATCTCTCTCTCGTCTTGTAAAGCCGTTCCCAATTACCATCCATAACGAACGAGGCAATGAATCTGTCCGTCCATAACAGCTTAATTTTGCAAATACCGTTCGTGTATATCATCCCGAATTAGAAACACCTGTTGCAGAACGATTTCAGGGCAGATGTGGCCATTTTGTTTATGCGAAAGGTATTCAGAGATATGTAAAAAAAGTGTATCTTCAAATTTATCGATTTTTCTACGTTTTAGATTAAAAATCAAAAAATATAGTAATTGTTTTTATTTTGTGTACGTATAACATCAATAGGTTAGCCGTAAATGATCGATCAGTCTTAGTCAGGCCACTGGCTATTCATAAAACTATTTTAGAAATATGTTAATTAAAAGTTACATATAAACTGAGAAGTTAAAATAATTTCTGTATTTATTTAGCTTGAATAAATCAAGAATAAAATAGTTGTAAAAGTAAATCTAATGAAGACTCGTTACAAAAGATTAGACTATCACACTAAATTCTTGTTAGAAGCAATCTTGACGTTTAACAAAACAAACTACCGTATAAGTAATAGTAACATCAAACGGCGTCTTCGAATTCTCAGAACACAATGGGAGACGAGATTGCACAAATTACATTTGCAGTTCAACAAAACGTGAAAAGAAAATTGCTATGCGGTGTACACTTGACGGGGTGGTTACTTAAAAAACAACCTTATGGTCTTATTTTTAAGTTTACTTTAGAGTATTGCGTTTGTATCGTGTTGTTTTGAGGAAACGGAAAACGGATCGTCCCCTTAAGATATTGCGAAAGCCTTTTGAAGTGTTGACTGGGCTAATTCTACGGCGGCGTCGAAATTTGAAAACGGCACTCCCATTGCTGCTAGTGAGTTGTTTACCCTTCGTTTAATAAAACTACTTTTCTCATTTCGTTCTAGCAACACTGTCCTTTTACAAACAGTCTGTGGTTCGAATGCGAGGAACTTTGTCTTTGTCATTGTTGTTTTCTTATTAAGCCAATTCGGTCATCGGTGAAGTCGGTTCTGGTAGTCGAGACCATCTTTAACAATCGATATAAGACTTCAGTGCCTTTTAAATTACACCCACCTAGTTTAATAAACGAATGCAGTTGCACCGTTTGCAAAAAACCTTTTTTTTAAATCTGTTACTGAGGCTACTGGTGTGTCAAAGTCAAAGTCAAAATCATTTATTCAATTTAGGCTCTACTGAGCACTTATAAACGTCAAAAATTATCCATTTACCACCGGTTCACAAACTCAGACCCGTCCAGAGAAGAACCGGCAAGAAACTCTGCGGTCTAGTATTTACAAAATTTGACTAATACATTTTTTTTTAAGTCACCAGGGGATTTGCAAGCGCAGAATATAAACTATTTCTACAAATCTTGGTCCTCAATATAATCTACAATAGAATAGTAGGCTTTTTCTAAAAAGCGTTGTTTTGACAACTTTACGAAAGCTAGTGCTCAATTCGATTTCTGCGCGGCCTAATATCTTTTTTAGCAAACATGTGAATATTTTGACGCGCGTACATAATATTTTCAAATATGTATAGGAGTTAACATTTCAGTTTTATTAAAAACAGTACGTAAAGATTCCCGTGAACCCAGATTGTAGATGTAGATGTCAGGGGATAGAGAAAGGGAATTAGCTACTACTTTACACATTTTATTACTACTTTATAAACCTTGAAGCGATCATGATCTTCAAACTAAGTGAATAAAAAATAATAAAGTTCATACATTCTAATGATGTTTAATAGGTTTAATATTAAAACAACAAAAGAACTTATTTAAACTTCAATTAATAGCCAAATTCTTGACGAATTAATTTATTTTTGTTCCCTGTATTTATGCCCAGTCTATTACGTTGTCCATCTTTCTATTTTCTACACATTCATTCAATAAAATATGTTTTAAAACCCAATATGCATACATATATAAAAAAACTGTACGGAAAAAGTTGACCTCAACGCGATTCATCCCTTTAAGGGTCCATTTGAAGGTGGTGGAATGAAACCATACAGAATGTATTGGTCCTTAAAGGTCTCGAACATTGAAGATAAAAGATCAGAGACAAGAGTTCGAATGGGCTGACAATCATCAAACTTTGGTCGTTTAATTGTTTAATTTTAATATATTTTTTAAACGTAAGCCTGAACATGACATGGCGGGAAAATGTATGCCTTATTTTTTGTATTTTGTTTTGTTAATGAAGATTTGTTTTTCAATAACCTTCTTTACTTAGACTATTTTACATAAGTAACCTTAATAACCTAATTAAATAAGACTTGGAATTTATGTTAACTATGTAATCTATAGCATCAAATTAATTCATGTATATTGTACGTAAAACGTACCTTTTCAGTAGATAAACGCCGTTACTGCAATCCTGAAACGAATATTTTTTCTATGAGCATAATAATTTCAAGCTTTCAAATGAATAATTACACCGAAAAATAAAACTATATCACTAATTTATTGCGTTAAGTTACATTTCTATAACCAATCACATAGTTTAAGAAAGTTAAAGTAACAGAGATGTAAAATTGAATTTACTCTCCTAATTTAGAATCCTTTAAAGCATTCGAGTCCAAAAACAGGCATGGTCATAGAATGGGAACAGTTCCAAAATCTTAAGTAAAAATTAAAATCTTATAAAAACTATGACCGATTTCCAAGTCCATACGCTCCGAATTAAGCACCTTTTTATTTGAAAATCTATATATAATTTTATTTAATTACTAGGTGGTGCCTGCGACTTCATCCTTCGATTTTCTTTATCCTAATATTATCCAGAGCAAACAGACGGACCAAAATAAAAAAAAAATGTTTTATAAATATAATTTGATTATATTTTTGTAATTATTTAAAACGAGTTATTTTATATTACACCCAGACGGTGTCCTGTAAAAAGGTGACCTACCACCAGTAAATATATTTATAGTATTATAACACCTAAATGGTTAGGGCAAGTTGGGCCGATCACCCAATTGTCTGAAAAGTAAGCATGCGTCGGATGGGCATGTAAAAACTCGGTCCACCCACCAACCCGCATTGGACCAGCGTGGTGGGATACGGTCCAAAACCCCCAAATGGATTGGGGTGTATTAGGGGAGGCTTATGTCCAGCAGTGGACTATCACAGGTTGATAATGATGATGATGATGATCATGAATTGTATAGGTATAAGCCAAGTCAAACACAAGCTAAAAAATCAACAAACGTAGATACAAAGCTATCATTCCGTCAACTGGTTTACTTAATGTCCATGGGATTTAATGCAATACCAAGTCTCTGCCATAAAGAGATCGCATTAGGGGTCATTTATCAGGGTGACAGTTCATCCCTCTCGACTCTTAAGAGACTATGACGGATGCCGCGTTCAGGTGGAAAACCGTTTCAGAGTTAACCGCCCTTTAAGGGATGAAAGATCGTTAGGGGACGAATGTATTTATATCCAATCGTTTACAGGTTACAGGATTATGTGTAATGTTAATGATTATTCCTTGCTATGGTATATCTTTGAAGTATGAAACCAATTTTACGGTTATGTTACCGTTTCTTTAAAGTAAAACTAGAGATGTGTTGACAATTTGGCATAGTAGTTTTGAATTTTAGTTAAATATAAAGACCTGTAGAGGTACTAATAGATCTGCGTAAAACTTAACCAGTACAGTCAGGCGATATTAGAAAAGAAACGAGGAATACCATTAACAATAACATAAAAATTTGTTATTAAGAGAAATTAGTTAAGATAAATGTCTTTTATATTCGTTTTATATTTCATGTGATGTTTAAACTATATTTTTCTTCATTGCGGCACATTTATTAATAGAAGAGCCAAGTTAAAAGAGCAGTTCAGGTAGACCCGAACAAGACATGAAATTTACGGTGTTAATACGAGTTTAACGGTAACCAAGTACTCCATCGCTATAATCAACCTCTACGCAAAGTTCAGCCAATGCCATCGCAAATGGAATTTGACTTAAGGCTTTCATCATCATCATTATTAGCTCCTAACAGTCTACTGCAAAACAAGGCCTTTTCAATGAACGCCAAGTCGGCCAATCTCTTGCTACTCGCTGCCAACTTACAAATGGCCATCCCACCTGGTCGGGGGCCGACCAACACTCCTTTCTCCTAAACCTTAGACTTTGCTGACGTAAACTCCACGCCTTATATGGCTCTATTGAGGTATTATATATTTGCGAGTTTGCATCACTTCTTATTATATTAGCTGATTATTCCAGCATAGGAGTCTGCTACAGGATACTGTACGGTATAGAAATTGTTGTCGGCTTCCGTAGCCTATTTTTATAACCGTTCGCTTTAGAAACCGGAGGTCGTGGGTTCGAATCCTCGTAACTAGGGCTATTTGGGTCGATCACCCAATTGTCTGAAAAGTAAAATGATCCATGTGTCGGATGGGCATGTAAAAAGTCAGTCCAACCCGCATTAGACCAGCGTGGTGGGACACGGTCTAAAACCCCCTAATGATAAGGGTGTATAAGAGGCCTATTTCCAGCAGTGGATTATCACAGGCTGATGATGAATGATGAATGTTCTGCATGTATTTCGCTTATTTACTTTATGTCGATACCGTGAATAATTTAGTGTGAGCAGAGTTATAAATGTAGGAAATAAAAGGATGCTAGTCATCCGGTATTCCCTCGGCCGCGGCGTGCCACATGTTTATTTCGAACTCGGCACTTTTACGAGAGTTTTACGAGCGGGACGGGAACGCTGTTAATGCTAACTTATTGAACGCGATCGATCGGTTGTTTTACGAGTGAATGAATTTACGGAAATTGAGACGTCCATACGCGACGGCCGTATTACGTGTGTCGGATACGGGAATGATGCACGGGATTGATTCACGTAGTGACCGAATGGCAATCTGCCTTTTCGTTCACTTCACTCGGATCGAGATGTCAGGGAGTGAATGATTTCGGAGCAATGTATCGATTGCTAACTACGGGTAAAATTTTAATGGTAGCTGGTATGAAACCAATAGTAAGCCGATTTAATGTAACGAAAGTATGCATTCGTGAAACAATCGAATGATTTTGGAGTATGGAGATTAAACATAAATTTATTTAATAAACGATATGGCATAATGGTTTATATATAGTTGGATCCGTTGTAAATAAAAGTATTTAGCCTCACATCACAACACATTTTCTGTTAATGCGAATATAGAAAAAAATATTAATATATTAATATTTTATATTAATATATTAATATTTTTTTAATATATTAATATTTTAATATTAATATATTTATATTTTTTTCTATTAAAACACATGGCCCTTATGTACGTACTAATACGACAATTGGACTATGTCTTCTTTGCCTAGAATGAATTGAGTCACCTTCTTGTTAAATATGATATCATTGTTTACAATATACGCCTTATGTAAATAGTTATTTGTTAGTAGTCAGGTCATTTAATGATTCCGACGATTTGAACTAACAGTATTCTTTAGTGCGTATGTTTTTTGGTTGCCCATCTGAGGAATAGTTTAACTTTTTTTCCCATCCATTTGGTTGATCGGGACCTACTTCTAAATTATGAGAAACAATGATTAATAATTGATTGTTAACAGTGTTAATACCGAACAATGTTAATAATCAATAACAATAGTAATTAAAAACAAAATTTAAATACACGATTTGAACACACAAACCACGAACTCCACAAGAGAAATGTAGAAGAAAAACCGATGGAAACATTAATATATAAATAATTAATTACTTTTTCATTGAATAAACATACTAACGAATTTTATCGCGTTCATTTACATAAACCATGATAAATATCACATCCATTAATAACACTATATTTATTACGAACTTACTCAAAAATTATAACGATTATGTAACAAAAGATCTTGTTACTGATTGAATATACCAGCAAAGCATGACTTACTAATATACCGACTCTTAGATCATTAAAACGCAATTTTCATCTGTAATCCGATAGGCGTAAAGCCGATAATGGCATCCGCAAATCCTGTTATGAATTAACAAAGGACGACAAGTTTTTTACGCGTTTAAGCGCGTAATTTCCATTTTCGCCACCAATGGGGAACATTATCCTGTAGACGTTTCAAAGGGAATGCTGTGTCACTGGAGTCTCCCGCGATTTTATAAGGCTTCGAATGCTTACTTGCATGACCAGGTAAATGTGAATTTATGCTCTGTTTTTTCTCAGTTTATATTTAATAAACTGTTTTATGGATTCAATTGTGTTTGATCACTTTACAAATATTTTAGAAATATTTAAGGTTTTTTAACGTTATTAAACTTTTCCGCTATTTCAAATATTATTTTCAAATGCGATTGCGAAGTTTCATCACTAATTTTAAAAAAAAATAATAGAAATTAGTTGCAAATAATTGTATAGCGCTAGTCTAAATTCATTCAAGGTTTTAATTGTTAAAGTTATATACAAGTTTAAAGCCAAATATAATATGTTAGACGTTCGTGTCTTGGAAGAAAGTGTAACGAATTTCGTAATGTGACGATTTGTCTGTGAGGTAACTCTCACGGGCCCAAGAAAAATGTAGCTTCTTGTTACATCTGATACGCTCACAAAGCCGTTAATTGTAAATCAAAATGGTGTGTGTCACAAAACTGGTGAAAAATAACAAACCAAGTCACTGAAGATAAAACTAAATAGCGAAATTTATTATTTACCTTTCGACTCCAGCTACCCGGTGATACACCAAGTGCGACGGTACAATTTTTCTCCGCCCGCCCTCCGTATATCAAGAAAGTTACAAAAGAAAATAAATCGTCTTTAGGCAATAAAACGATACATTTTACGCGAGACTTGTGTTTAAGTATCTCTCTTTTGATTAATGTGCCACGGAGGCTTGGGGGGAGTGCTCTATTGACGACTTTCGCTGTACCCTAAATTTGGGACCCCCGGGATCATTTCTCTGTTCGGTATGTAATGAAAGGGAACGATTCGAATAACATTTACTCAGGTTGAAGAATCCCATTAATATTTTGAATGTGAAAGTATGGCAGAATGTGTTGATGTACGCTTGTTAAAATTTAACGGAAAAGCTACTGGATAATGGATTTTTCTTTAAACTTTACGAACACAGCTTAGTCATCAGATTTAAAAACTATAAATTACAAAGATATAAAGTGAGTTATTCAAATATTGTGTTTTAATACTTTTAAAGCTTACTAAAGTTTGTTAAGAATCTATATATTTTTGCCTCACAAGTACATAATGAATAATCATCATTATTACTAAGTACTATCATTACACAGGTTAAAACAACGTGCACGCTGTATCTTAGGCAAATTTATTCAATTTGTCAGATTTCTGTGCCCTTCCTGCATATATAGGCCACCCATAAGAAGCCTTCATTCATCATCATCATCATCATCAGCCTTTAATAGTCCACTGCTGGATATAGGCCTCCCCTAATACACCCCTATCCATTAGGAGGTTTTGGACCGTATCCCACCACGCTGGTCCAATGCGGGTTGGTGGGTGAAGCCTTCATTTGTGATGACTATTTAATTTCATAGTAACCACGATCTTTGGCGGCATAGTAATATTACTGCCTGCATTCTGCTCAATAGTAGTAGTAAGTAGTAGTGGGTAGGATAATAGAACAATTATTCAAAGCCTATCAAGCAATTTTGCACATACAAACGAAATATCTCTTTTACATTGGATTGAAATTCAAATCCAAAGCACGTAATTCAATCAGCAGATAAGACCTATATATTTCCTTGGCGATCTAAAAACTCGAGTTCGTTTTAACAATAGCATACAGTGTAATTGTATTCTTTATTAGGACACTTAAAGTGAATACGATAATATTATATAATAGTAGTATAACGACTGCTTTCATAAACATTTTATTTTTCTAGGTACTCCGCATATTTTAAGTACCATTAACGCAGCAAGTCATTCTGTATGGAACGGGTAAAAATAATAAATACAAAGGTTTTTTATAAGGGTTGGAGAATTCTTTATATCTTTGACTTTATTTAATTTTTACCTTTTGTCCATATTATTGTTTATTATTGAATGAAAACGAAACATTTTACTACTTAGTTAATTATTTTAAAACCGAGCGGATCAATCTTAATAATTTTTTTTACTAGCTTAATAATTTGTCTTCATATGACAATAATTTATATATGCCATATAAAAGCCTAAAAACTAAGTGAAAATAATGTTCATGATGGCTTAAAATCGTGCTGAATTCCAACATAAGTAGAAAGGCAGGAAAAATTGCTCAAACAGATTTAAGTATAGATAATTTTTGGATGTATATATATCAATATCTATTTGTATGGTTACGTTACAACATTGTATACATGAATATAAATAAAGCATACTTTTCTTTTGTATATTATCAGCGTATTAAACACTGTTAATATATAATTAATTCTTCTGTCTTCGCGAATACTACACATTATTGGTCGCGAGGTAAACAGAGTACCCGGGTTAGACAGTCTACTCCGTGACCACGACCGCTGGAAAGAGTTCGAAACGTCGCGATTTTAAAGTGTAAAATAAACTCGATAAAATCCGTAAAAGTACTTTTATTCAATGCTGTAAATATATTTAAGGCAATAACACCTGATGACAATAAACATAACATTTCCATTTATTTATGTTTTCTATTACATAATTAAAAGCCCAGATTCTCCAGCTGTTTAATTTTAAGCTGCTAGCAATCAAGTAACTCTGTAAGTCTAGATTACCGCAATGATTATCGGATTCCTAGAGCGCTAATTCCTAGGTTGTGAAGCGCTTTATCGTTATACGTCAATTGTTGCTCGCCTAAGTCCTTCGAGCCGCTCACTTCTGGTGTCCCGTGTCTGTCGTTTCGACATCGGGGCCAAAATCTTCCTTTCCTTGTCTTGCCGGTATAATGCACCGCAATCCGGCGATTACGAGAATCGAGCCGATTGGGCAATCGATCCCGTCAATGGTGGGGTCGTTCGTTTGACAGGACAATGTTTTGCTCTTTCGCTTGTTGTTTAAGTGCTGCTTACTATTGGTTAAAAGATTTTTAAATATTGAAACGATATTATAGATACACAATGCTTGCATAGACCATTTATCATATCAGAAAAACCGTTATAGTGCTTTCCTAAATCAAAATATCATTTGATTAGGAAAAGCCTCTTTACTTTTCTAACTCTGAAAAGATCTTTAAAAAATACCCTAGTACGTGCAATTTTAACTAGAAAATCAAACTTACCAATATTATTAAGTGTTCAGGCTTCTAGTTATGCGATGACTTAAAATTAAGTTCATTTAAATTTTAAAGAAAAAAGTGCAGTGAAAAATTAATTTATACGCTTCATACTATTGTAAACAAAATGCTCTTTTATTACATCTAATAGCATCGGTGACATGTCAGATAGTCAAGGAGATATATTCCCAAGATCCAGAATACCTTAGGTCCACCTAATAACTTTAGGTCATCACGAAGGCTTCACGTAAATAGGGAGAAAGCCCAGCAGTAATGCCACCCAAAGGGCATATTTATGGTTTTGACAAAATTGGTCTATTGTTTATGCTATTGAAATTATTTATGAAACCTTTCCGTTGTCTACACGCAATAAATAAACATTTTAACAGCGTATTTTATAGACCTGAAAGGAAACGGGACTATTTTAAAATCCAAACTAGTTAATTTTGTACATAATTATTTACATATACTTTAATGTTGTCATCAAGATTATTTATTATTATTGCAATTTTAAAAGAGTAAAACCTTTATTTTTAATTAATATAACACAAAAGTTACACATTAAGTAATTAATTAGTAAATTGCAGTTACTATGCTTTAAGGATTATACATTTATAAAAAATTATTAAGAAGCATTAAGATTTAATTGTTAGTATATCATCATTAGCCCGTGTTAGTCCACTGCTGGACATAGGCCTTCCCTTATGAACGCCTCCTCCATTATGGGGTTTTTGGACCCTATCCCACCACGCTGGTCCAATGCGGGTTGGTAGGCGGACCGACTTTTTAAATGCCCATCCAACGCATAGAACTTTCCAGACAATCGGCCCAAATTGTCCTAACTGTTCTATTCTAAAGTTTATTAGAATAATCATTTTAAATCTAGTAACTTAAACCTGTCATAAAATTGTATTTATCAGTACTATTATTATTTTAATGAAAATATCTGTATTCGTTTTCTTTAAATATATTTTAAGGAGTAAGATTATTCGAGTTCTTTTTAAAGATGTACCATTGATGTGATTTATTTTTAACTGAACCAACTTTTAGATATTATATATGCTCTCGTAAAAGATGTTTTCCGGCCCAATGCACAAGGGAACATTTGCACTTTGATATTTAATCAGATGGAAACGGAGATGTCGTCCTTTTACACTATACAAAGACAATTCTGAATAGGTACAAGATGGAATCTTGTGCACTGAATCAAATAGCCTTCCATGTATATCTTTGACATTTCGATACTAAAAACAAGTAAAATTTTAAACGAAAAATGTGACCGACTTGAAACAGTATGAGCATAATAACTAGTTTAGTGACTTGTATAGAACCATTTTGTGCAATATAAGATTTTCGAAATGCATATATTTTATATAAGCTACGCTATATTACCATATATGAGCTTTGAATCTGCCTTATTGAAATTTTTAACAATGCTTTGCATAAAATGTTTAACGCGGGCTATTCCTCAAACAAAGACATATGCACTCGCGGACTTTATTATAGACCTTTTGAACAATTACATTTACATGTAACATACTTTAGGTCTAACTTTTATGGTTTCGGTAACGTTTACAATTTAATCGCATGAGGTTATGGTTTTTGGGGCTATGTATCACAAAATTATTTTTAAAAAATGTGTCCAAATTAAAAGCTAATACCTATCGTAACAAAACAATTACAAAATCGTAGCACAAGGAGCGGAACAACGAGGTAACATATAAAGTCAAAGTCAAAGTCAAAATCATTTATTCAATTTAGGCTCTACTGAGCACTTATGAACGTCAAAAATATCCATTCGACTCCAGCTACCCGGTGATACACCAAGTGCGACGGTACAATTTTTCTCCGCCCGCCCTCCGTATATCAAGAAAGTTACAAAAGAAAATAAATCGTCTTTAGGCAATAAAACGATACATTTTACGCGAGACTTGTGTTTAAGTATCTCTCTTTTGATTAATGTGCTACGGAGGCTTGGGGGGAGTGCTCTATTGACGACTTTCGCTGTACCCTAAATTTGGGACCCCCGGGATCATTTCTCTGTTCGGTATGTAATGAAAGGGAACGATTCGAATAACATTTACTCAGGTTGAAGAATCCCATTAATATTTTGAATGTGAAAGTATGGCAGAATGTATTGATGTACGCTTGTTAAAATTTAATGGAAAAGCTACTGGATGAAGGATTTTTTTTTATACTTTACGAACACAGCTTAGTCATCAGATTTAAAAACTATAAATTACAAAGATATAAAGTGAGTTATTCAAATATTGTGTTTTAATACTTTTAAAGCTTACTAAAGTTTGTTAAGAATCTATATATTTTTGCCTCACAAGTACATAATGAATAATCATCATTGTTACTAAGTACCATCATACCACAGGTTAAAATGATGTGCACGCTGTATCTTAGGCGAATTTTTTCAATTTGTCAGATTTCTGTGCCCTTCCTGCATATATAGGCCACCCATAAGAAGCCTACATTCATCATCATCATCATCATCAGCCTTTGATAGTCCACAGCTGGACATAGGCCTCCCCTAATACACCCCTATCCATTAGGGGGTTTTTGGACCGTATCCCACCACGCTGGTCCAATGCGGGTTGGTGGGTGGACCGACTTTTTACATGCCCATCCGATGCATGGATCATCTTACTTTTCAGACAAATGGGTGATCGGCCCAAATTGCCCTAACCAACTAGGAAACAACAATGAAAATTTGTTGAGTCCCCGCAGGATTCGAACCCACGACCTCCGGATTCTAGAGCACACGCCTATACCACTAGGCTACGGAGGCAGTTTTTGCACATAACAAACGAAATATCCCTTTTACATCGGTTGTAATTCAAATCCAACGCACATAATTCAATCAGCAGATAAGACCTATATATTTCCTTGGCGATCTAAAAAATCGAGTACGTTATAGCAATAGCATACAGTGTAATTGTATTCTTTATAAGGACACTTGAAGTGAATACGATAATATTATATAATAGTAGTATAACGACTACTTTTATAAACATTTTATATTTTCCTAGGTACTCCGCATATTTTAAGTACCATTAACGCAGCAAGTCATTCTGTATGGAACGGGTAAAAAAATAAAACACAAGGTTTCAATAAGGGTTGGAGAATTCTTTATATTTTCAACTTTATTTCATTTTTACCTTTTTTGTCTATATTATTTTTAATTATTAAATGAAAACGGAAACATTTTACTACTTAGTTAATAATTTAAAACCTTCGAGCGGATCAATCATAATAATTTTATTTTACTAGCTTAATAATTTGTCTTCATATGAAAATAATATGCCATATAAAAGCCTAAACACAAAGTGAAAATAATGTTCATGATGGCTTAGAATCGTGCTGAATTCCAACGCAAGTAGCAAAGACGGGAAAAATTGCTCAAACAGATTTAAGCATAAATAATTTTTGGGATGTATATATATCAATATCTATTTGTATGGTTACGTTACAACATTGTATACATGAATATAAATAAAGCATACTTTTCTTTTGTATATTATCAGCGTATTAAACACTACTGCCTTTGTAGCCTAGTGGTATGGGCGTGTCTTTAGAAACCGGAGGTCGTGGTTCGATTCTGCGGGGACTCAACAAATTATCATTGTTGTTTCCTAGTTGGTTAGGCAATTTGGGCCGATCACCCAATTGTCTGAAAAGTAATATGATCCATGCGTCGGATGGCATGTAAAAAGTCGTCCACCCACCAACCCGCATTGGACCAGCGTGGTGGGATATGGTCCAAAACCCCTAATGGATAGGGTGTATTAGGAGGCTGTCCAGCAGTGGACTATACAGGCTGATGAGATGAGATGAGATGAGGATGATATTAAACACTGTTAATATATAATTAATTCTTTTGTCTACGCGAATATTACATTATTGGTCACGAGGTAAACAGTCTACCAGGTTGACGGTCTACTCCGTGACCACGACCGCTGGAAAGAGTTCGAAACGTCGCGAATTTAAAGTGTAAAATAAACTCAATAAAATCCGAAAAAGTCCTTTTATTCAATGCTGTTAATATATTTAAGACATTAACACCCGATGACAATACCATTGGCATTAAGGCTGCCTTAGTAAACATAACATTTCCATTTATTGACGTTTTCTATAACATAATTAAAAGCCAGCTGCTCCAGCTGTTTAATTTTAAGCTACTAGCAATCAAGTAACTCTGTAAGTCTAGATTACCGCAATGATTATCGGATTCCTAGAGCGCTAATTCCTAGGTTGTGAAAGCGCTTTATCGTTATACGTCAATTGTTGCTCGCCTAAGTCCTTCGGCCGCTCACTTCTGGTGTCCCGTGTCGGTCGTTTCGACATCGGGGCCAAGTACTTCCTTTCCTTAGTCTTGCCGGTATAATGCACCGCAATCCGGCGATTACGAGTCGGCCGATTGGGCAAGCGATCCCGTCAATGGTGGGGTCGTTCGCGTTTGACAGGATAATGTTATTGCTCTTTCGCTTGTTGTTTAAGTGCTGCTTACTATTAGTTAAAAGATTTTTTAAATATTGAAACGATATTATAGATACACAATGCTTGCATAGACCATTTATCATATCAGAAAAACCGTTATGTGCTTTCCTAATCAAAATATCATTTTGATTAGGAAAGCACATAACGGTTTTTCTACGAAAATACGAAAAAAATCTTTAAAAAAATTAACCCTAGTACCTGCAATTTTAACTAGAAAATCAAACTTACCAATATTATTAAGTGTTCAGGCTTCTAGTTATGCGATGACTTAAAATTAAGTTCATTTAAATTTTAAAGAAAAAAGTGCAGTGAAAAATTAATTTATACGCTTCATACTATTGTAAACAAAATGCTCTTTTATTACATCTAATAGCATCGGTGACATGTCAGATAGTCAAGGAGATATATTCCCAAGATCCAGAATACCTTAGGTCCACCTAATAACTTTAGGTCATCACGAAGGCTTCACGTAAATAGGGAGAAAGCCCAGCAGTAATGCCACCCAAAGGGCACATATTTATGGTTTTGACAAAATTGGTCTATTGTTTATGCTATTGAAATTATTTATGAAACCTTTCCGTTGTCTACACGCAATAAATAAACATTTTAACAGCGTATTTTATAGACCTGAAAGGAAACGGGACTATTTTAAAATCCAAACTAGTTAATTTTGTACATAATTATTTACATATACTTTAATGTTGTCATCAAGATTATTTATTATTATTGCAATTTTAAAAGTGTAAAACCTTTATTTTTAATTAATATAACACAAAAGTTACACATTAAGTAATTAATTAGTAAATTGCAGTTACTATGCTTTAAGGATTATACATTTATAAAAAATTATTAAGAAGCATTAAGATTTAATTGTTAGTATATCATCATTAGCCCGTGTTAGTCCACTGCTGGACATAGGCCTTCCCTTATGAACGCCTCCTCCATTATGGGGTTTTTGGACCCTATCCCACCACGCTGGTCCAATGCGTGTTGGTAGGTGGACCGACTTTTTAAATGCCCATCCAACGCATAGAACTTTCCAGACAATCGGCCCAAATTGTCCTAACTGTTCTATTCTAAAGTTTATTAGAATAATCATTTTAAATCTAGTAACGTAAACCTGTCATAAAATTGTATTTATCAGTACTATTATTATTTCAATGAAAATATCTGTATTCTTTTACTTTAAATACATTTTAAGGAGTAAGATTATTCGAGTTCTTTTTAAAGATGTACCATTGATGTGATTTATTTTTAGCTGAACCAACTTTTATATATTATATATGCTCCTGTAAAGATGTTTTCCGGCCCAATGCACAAGGGAACATTTGCACTTTGATATTTAATCAGATGGAAACGGAGATGTCGTCCTTTTACACTATACAAAGACAATTCTGAATAGGTACAAGATGGAATCTTGTGCACTGAATCAAATAGCCTTCCATATATATCTTTGACATTTGGATACTAAAAACAAGTAAAATTTTAAACGAAAAATGTGACCGACTTGAAACAGTATGAGCATAATAACTAGTTTAGTGACTTGTATATAACCATTTTGTGCAATACAAGATTTTTGTTATACAAGCTGACGCTATATTACCATATATGAGCTTTGAATATGCCTTATTGAAATTTTTAACAATGCTTTGCATAAAATGTTTATCGCAGGCTATTCCTCAAACAAAGACATATGCACTCGGACTTTATTATAGACCTTTTGAACAAGTACATTTAATAAACTATACTTTAGGTCTAACTTTTACGGTTTCGGTAACGTTTGCAATTTAATCGCATGAGGTTATGGTTTTTGGGGCTAGTATCACAAAATTATTTTAAAAAGTGTCCAAATTAAAAGCTAATACCTATCGTAACAAAACAATTACAAAATCGTAGCACGAGGAGCGGAACAACGAGGTAACACATAAAGTCAAAATCATTTATTCAATTTAGGCTCTGCTGAGCACTTATGAACGTCAAAAATTATCCATTTCCACGTTTATAAGCGCAGAATATAAACTATTTGTGTGGAAATAGTTTATATTCCGCGCTTGTGGTCTTGGTCTTATTGGTCTTGGTCCTCAATATAATTTATAACAGAATAGTAAGCTTTTTCTATAAGCGTTGTTTTGACAACTTTACGAAAGCTCGAATAATTTAGTTGCGTTTGACAGGCATTTAATTTATTATACATTCTTATACTATTATACATGAAAGATTTTTGGTTCGGGTCAGTCTAAATCTGGGTAGTTCAAGGGCTCAATTCGACCTGCTGGCCTAATATCTTTTTACAAACATATGAATATTTTGAGCGCGTACATAATATTTTCAAATATGTATAGAGAGGATAAAGTTAAAATTTCAGTTTTATTAAAAACATTACGTAAAGATACCCGTGGACCCAGATTGCCCTAACAGCTTGTTTTTGTAGAATAAATATTGTTCAACGCCAAATCCTCATAATAATCCAAAAGGACAACTGGACAGCTTCACTACAGAGCAAGTCATTTATATGACCAGAAAAAAAGGTCCCAAAATTGCCTTGAGAACACTCATCTGCACAAGGAAGTCGATGACAGGTTTCACGTAAGAAGCATAGAATATAAGACCAAACCGTGTACAACTGTAATCACTTTAACTATTGATCAAAATGTCATAGTCCACAAGTCAAGGCCTTGGAAAAATAGACAGAAGATTCCAATAGAATGCAGGATCCTCAATGCCCGTTAGAACATGAGAGACTAACTTTATACCAGCATTTACTGTTGATCTACCTCTGGTAAAGCCAAATTGGTGATCACTTAAAATATCATGTTTGTAAAAGTGTACTAACAGTTGTTCTAACATAAGTTTTTCGAAAATTTTACTAAGTGCTGGCAGTACAGAGATTGGTCTATAATTTTCAATATTAACTGTACAACCCGACTTAAAGACTGGTACTATTTTACTGAATTTCATTAGCTGTGGGAATCTACAGGTACTTATATATGCATTATATATTATGGCCAATATGAGGGATATATCTTGAATTAATAAATTTATTGCCCATGTTGATAAACTCCACAAGTCTTCTGTTTTCTTTTTATTTATTTTATTAAATATCTTCACTATATCTATAGGGCTAACATTACAAAAATTTAAATCAGGGAAACATCGTCTATCCAATTGTTTTAGGTGTGATAAGGCTGAATCAGAACTAGAATTTAAGTGTTTTGTAGTTTGATGAGCTATGTTATGCGTAAAGTAATTTTGGAACTCATTAGCTACCTGAGCCTTTTCCTTAACACTTTTACCCTGTATATAAAAAAAACAATACGCTCCGTTTTAAATTCTAATTCTTCTTTAATATAAACTGCGATTCTTTCTTTACTATGAATGTTATATTATTTATGAAACAATATATAATTTTTTGCATTAAATATCATGCATTAATAAATTGAAAAAACAATCCATGTGTGAGAATCCGCCAAAATAGTTATTTACAAGTTATATTTAAAAAATGCTCAATTTTTTTTTTATAATCCAACCTTGCCATTATTCAAGTGACTACTTGATTTCGATATTTCTACGATTCCGATTAACATGTGAAATCCTGAAATGTGATAATCGCAGGTCCTTTTTAATGTCCTCCTAAACGGTCCGTAATCCCGTTTTATGGGGCCCATTTGAATTAATCCGAATCTATTAAGGAGGCGTAAATACTAAAGTTTATAACGCTCTTAACGAAATGCAATCAATTGTTTGGGGTACATGTTAGTAAGTTCAATTTGATTCGATTTATTTCGATGACTTAAACTGATACTTTGTGATAAAGTCTTTAAAGAAATATGGATTTACTTTATGCATATATTTATAATCATCATCATTATCAGCCTGTGTCAGTCCACCTCGTACACGCCACCGGTTCCGATCTTCGGCTACTATCAACCAGCCCACGTCGGCCGCTTTGCGATGTCGTCACTACATCTTGCCTCAGAGAATCCTACATTACATTTGCCAAGCCTCGGTCTTCACTTTAGGACTTTCCGTCTTCAGCGGTCGTCAGTTCTACGGCTTATGCCACCGGCCCACTGCCACTTCAGCTTACTAATCCTGTGAGCTATGTCGGTGACTCTGGTTTTCTGGCGGAGTACATCATTTACATACTTATTACCAAATAAATGTAATTTATTACATTACATAATTTTTATGTAATGTAATAAATTACATTTATGCACTTGTAAAAATACACCTAGTATATTAGTATATTCTACTTTGAGTATTACCTTTCTGACCTAATAAAGGGATTTTCACTTCAAACCAGACCTGTTTTTGAATGTGGCGGAGAAATATTTTGAGTAATTAAACTTTTCTTGTTTAATTGAAAGCAAAAAAATTAATAATTTTACTTTTTTGCGTTAAGTGCGCTTCACGCATTAAATACTAATTGGTCGAAGTAATAAAAGAAACAGATAATAATAATAAACTTAAAAGAAGCGAAAGCGTTAATTTTTCAAAATTAAATGTACAATTATTTACGATGTTAAACTCACGAAATTTTCACTATTTTATGAGGGTTTTCACTCCATTTCATAGCGGAACACATTAAAAGCTTTTAAAGCAATAACGTTATTCATACCGAACTTTTTGTGTGAATGCTCTTTTCACTATGTGACTGCTGTTTGCATTTAGAATGTATGTTATAATGACAACTTGAATAACTGCTTTAAATTTAACAAGTTGAAGTTCTTCTTCTATTAAGTATCTGTTACGTTCAACTTTCTTTATTAGTAAGGGATTTTTAACTAATTAGATATGTCAAACCTATCGGAGCTATACATACAACATAAAATACAAATTACATACATACTAAAAATACAAACAGAAAATAAAGGTAAACGTTACAGGTTGCAGTTCAGTTTTTTAGTATTTTAAAAAATAATATAAGATAACATTGGAATTTTTAGTTTTTTATCTTGCTAAGTCAGTAATGTATTGCAAAATAAATTGTCTTATAAGTAAAGATTATGTCGATGGCCCAAAATAAAACTCTACGCTTACTCTTATTTCTTTCTAATCCGTTTTTAGGAAAAAGATTTTGAACGTCAAATAGTTTGAGAGCTATCGTAAATAATAATGTAATAATGCTTTCCTAATAAAGCATCTTAAACAATAATTTTTTGTGAGAGAAACAAATAAAGGCGATAATATCCATAAAATTGCTTTATTCAAAATTAAATCAGTTTGATAATCTCACAACCGTGTTCAATTCTCGCGAATAAAGCGGTTACATTAGCTCAAAACGGGAACGTACATCGAAAAAGCACTCTTTAGTACTTTGATGTCGGTTTACTTAACTCTCACAGTGCGCGGGACTTATTAGCATATGAAATGTTATTAAGTAATCACGAATTCATTTCATTCATCTGTTTTCATTTGTTGGAGCGTTTCATTTAGTTAAGTCTCTTTAGAAATCAATTAATATAGATCATCATCGACAACCAGAATGGTCAACTGGCAGAAATGAAATGCATTATAACATAACAAAGTGAAATTTATAGCCCTCCAAACCGGAACTCGGCAATATTGTTGTTTAAACTTTTTCACACAATACACAATAGTACAAAGGCGGACTTAGAACTAATGGCACTCTGGACCAGTCATCCTTTGGGTAGTGGCGCAAATCTAAGGTAGATTTAAACTACCTTTTACGATAAAAGATAATTCTAAATTTGGCTATTAATAATTATTATCGCCCATCTTGAGTGAAATGGATGGATTAAATTTAACCAAAAAACTTTTTGAACCTATAAAATGTAACCATTTCCTTCATAAGAAATTAAAGAATACAATATGAACAAATTATACGCCAAATATATTTTCACGAGCATACACTGACCTAATTGTACAAAGAAAATTTAATTAAATTTTACGATTTTCATTCCATGTGCTGTTCTCGATTAGTATTTACACGAAAGTTGATTAAGCATATTCTTTTTTAAGTTAACACAAAATAATTTTGAAAAATTAACAAACAATTTTATCTTTTTAATACATTCTACGTACATCATCAGCCTGTTTCTGTCCACCCAATGCACGCCGTCTCCATTAGGGAGTTTTTGGACCGTATTCCACCACGCTGGTCCAATGCCGTCCGAATTACAAGCCCATCCGACGCATGGATCATCTTAGATTTTTTAAACAATTCGATGATCGGCCCAAATTGCCCAAAACAACTAGGAAACAACAATGAAAATTTGTTGAGTCTCCGCAGGGTTCGAACCCACGACCTCCGGTTTCTACCACTAGGGTACCACCTTAAGTAAAACGATTAAATAAATGCATAGGCAACAATAATGACTTCTTTTAAATATTTTATTTGGTTAAATTATTGTAATTATTTCTATCAAAACAAGCCAGCGTAAAATAGGAATGCAAAAGTTCTAAGTCTTTTATCGCTGAAGTTGCCAGTTATTTTTAATCTATAACAAACTTAAAGGTTCATATGAAAAAACAATAATTGTAATTAATGTGTGATTCGTCCAGAAAGTATAATTACATAATAATAAAAACTAAAACTGTTGAAAATACACAACATATTATGCTCTCGGTAAATCCTTAATTTCTGTAAAATAAAAAAATGGACACTTTGTAATTTTTTACCATTTAGCAACACAACCAAAATAAAATGTTTGAACGTAAATTAAAAACAAACACACGTACATCATTCAATATTTGAATCATTCGAAAAAATATGTATAACTTTGAATGACTATTTGCATTGTGCTTTAACGAAAAAAGCCCATCCAAATCAAACATTAATCAGGGCGTAATCGAAACTTAATCATGCATGATATATATTATGAAAAACAAATAAAACTGGATTTATGTTAGTTAACATATAAAAAATAAACAACCAACGTAAATTGAAAATTGGAACGGAAGTGCGAAATCGTATGTAAACTGAAATGCCACGATTCGATCAATCATCGTTATCGAATGAATCTGCATTAACGAAGAACGATTGATCGAATGACCGAATGTTGAAATTTTTTAGTTCGCATCGACTCTTCCTGTCGCTCCGCGAGTGGTTAATGGACTAAACGAATTTTCATTTCTACTGCGATCGGAGACGGACGTATTGACGATTTATGCATGCTGTTACGCGAACGCATATATGAATTTTGTGATCGAGTTACCTCGATTGTAATGTAATTCGTTTAAGTTTTAATAAAATTCAATCATTCATATTGGCTACAATTTTACACGATACCTCCAACACTAATGTACCTTGACTATGATTTAAATTATATCAGAAATCATTATCATGGATCAGATATACGTCAGATAATATTTAATTTTGCGATGTATCACTAATAACATCAGATTTCTTTTGTCAAGTTTTTAGACTTTATTATAAAAATTTTGTATTACTTCGAGCTCAGAATATAAAGTGTCAAGTTAATAAGTTTGAATTATAATACTGATACATTATTAAATTTAAGCACGCGTGTCTGCTAAATTAGGAACCGACAACTTTTACCCTTTGCCTCAACTCTAGCATCTACGTCTTTATTATAGATTAAAATTGAACTTAACGGGCTCCATAAAAAGTGATTACAAACCCTTCAACATTGAAAAGTGGACTGTTGTAAATTTAGATTTAGAAATAATGTAAGGTAACAGGAGTTTAAAAACTTTTCTAGGTGCCCGTTAATGGAAGTAGACTATCGGTAGCCTAGAATTAATTACCGTTTTAGTTATTTCTGACCACTTCTATGATACTAACTATGATGTTTTAAGGCACATATTATTATTGCAATAAAGTGTGATTCTAGAAGACAGACGCGTTAAGAGACCAGGATTTCTTACCATTTTTAATAAATATATAGTTAGAACATTTCCATATTACCGCAAAAACTGTTTTTTGTAAAAAAATAATTATGGCCTCAAGGTCCTAGGGTCAATTACTTGTAGGAAAAAGAAATTTTAGTATTAATATCTTATAATAACTTGGTATTACCTCCAAAGCCGCACAGAATGGCATTCTTATACGACTGCACATTCCGTCTTAAGAACAATCGTCAAATATTTTCGTGTCTAAGCTAAGCCGCTGGCATATACTGGTTTATATCCTAAGCTGATGTTTTATTCAGCGCTACAATAACAAGTACTCCAAATAAGTTGAAATTACGATACGGTATTTAACTGTTTGGTATATTTGAATAGGTTTCATCGTCATTACGTCGAGAAATCATCGTCACCTTGTTCGTCCTTGAGTTAACTCAGTCTGACCGAGCTATTGAACGGGTCTGTTTGATCGGTACTTATTATAATTTAAGTATGGTATTTTAAAGGTCACTATAAATTTTTAAATGAGTTCAAAATAATAAAGTTTATAAAAAGTGTCGTACGATCCTCGTGTAAGAGACTGACAATACTTTACAATTGTCAGACAATTCTGTATTAATCGAAGTCTAATTACTAAATTGTGTAATTAATTATAAAAATAATAAATTCATTTCTAAATTAAAAAAGCGTTATCAACTCGCACGCACCGGTTTATAATACTAAGGTTTTATAAGATAAAAGAAAAATTAACATATGATTCCATACACAAAATTTACAAATATTGATAAGCTCAAATGGCTGAGGAAGCCGTAATATTTAAATATGAAACATGGCAGAGACAAAAGAAAGTTTCGAGCATTACAGCTGTGCGTAAAACGGTATTATTCAATCTGAGTTCGCCCACGATACGTTGTAAGTTATTCCGCTATTCGAAGTGATTACTACTTTTTTCGTACTTTTCTAATAAAATAACCTAAAAATGTAAACAAAATGCGCGTTGGCGGGGTAATTCTTTTAAACATTTTCTATCGTACGTAATATACGCACGAACAATGCGCGTGGAGAATAAGTGGAGGTCAAACAGTTTAATTCAGCAATTTTAGAACTTAATAATTAGTTAAAGGGTGTGGAAACAAATTAATGACTTCGTTACAAGTAAATTGCGATTCGACCTACGAAAACGTTCATACTAACACAAAAAAGAGCAGTAATCCAAAGTAATAAGTTAATTGGACTTTTTTCAGCACTATTTTTTGTCTATGCAAAGTATCCTTTATTAGTATCCGAGTTTACATTTTCCACAAATCAAAATAGAAGTAGCATGCACGATATAGATTAAAAACAAATACAGGCACATATATTTTTATCAATAAAAAATGCATAAATTTTCTATGTCTGTTTGAGAAGAGCGAACTGTACACATTTTTCGCAGAAAATATACAAATAAAACATAAATCAGGGCGTAATGAAAACGTAATCATGCGTGATATATATTATGAAAAATAAATAAAACTATAAACATGAAAAAATAAATATCCAACGCGAATTGGACAACGGAACGGAAGTGCGAAATGGTATGTACATTGGAGTGCCACGATTCGATCAATCATCGTTATCGAATGAATCTGCATTAACGAACGAACGAACTAACGAATAAAGAACGAATGGTGGATAATTTAGTTCACATCGACTCTTCCAATCGCTCCGCGAACCGTTAATCGACTAAACGAATTTTCATTTCGACTGCGATCGGAGACGGACGTGTATTGACGATTTATGCATACGTTTACCAATTGTGTGATCGAATTACCTGAATGGTATTGTAATTCGTTTTAAGTTTCATTAAAAAAATATCAGTTATGTTTGCAACCCCTATTAAAAGCAACATTTTTGTAACTGTTTTATAATAAATTATATCAACTTTGAATAGAATAGGTATATGCAACGTAGGCGCCTTCACAGATTTAATCACAAATTATGATACTTCTTTAATTAGTTTTCAGTTATTTGACCATCGGCAGCAGCAAACATCAGTTTTTTTTTTATTTAAAGCTACAACGTAAAGCTGTTCAAATCTTCATGCAAAATGGAACTCGATATTAATTACGTATTTTTTAATGAGTGGGTCGTATGTCATCTTACCATTATAGTTTAACATTAGACTCTTAAAACTGCCTTAGCAGCCTAGTGGTATGAGCGTGTGCTTTAAAAACCAGAGGTCGCGGGTTCGAATCGCGCGGCGACTCAACAAATTTTCATTGTTGTTTCCTAGTTGGTTAGAGCAATTTTTTGATCACTCTATTGTCTGAAAAATAAGGTGACTCATCCATGCGTCGGATGGGCATGTAAAGAGTTGGTCCACCCACCAACCCGCATTGGATCAGCGTGGTAGGATACGGTACAAAAACCCCTTAATGGATAGGGGCGTATAAGGGCCTATCACAGGCTGATGATGTATGTGTATGTATAAGATTCTTTACATGAAGTTCAGATCTCATTTGGGCCTTGTATAAACGATTAAATGGAATTAATTTTTCAACGAAGTCAACCTTACCGTAAGTTCGGTAAAGGGCTTCAAAGACTTAGTAAAATTTGAGCAGAAACCATATAATACCTTCACATTTACTTTTAAGCCGCACTGAGTAGTGTATTCACACGACCGTACATTTCGTATCAAGAATAATCGTCATACATTTTCGTGCCTAAGCCACGCCATTCCCATATGGCGGTACATATACTAAGCCGATGTTTTATTCAGTGATACAGAAACAAGTGCTCCTAAAATATAGAAATTACGATACGGGAATTTTCTGTTTCTTATATTTGAATAAGTTATTCGTCGTTGTGTACTTGTAGATTTGAGTTTACTCAGGCTGAAAGGGCTTCTGAACGGATATGGTTTGTATTTGTCATACCGTGAATACAATACTCTTTACTGGTTGAAAAAAACCCTTACGTTTATGAAAGTTTACGAAAATAAGTTAGTAGATATTGGGATTCGGGGGGACTGGTGTAAAATCTCTACTTGAACTTTACCGAGCTTTTGAACGCAAGATGAGACCGCATAACAATTTTATTTGGCTTAAAATTAAACCTTTGAAATAATCTGTTATAATGGTTACGTAGACGCAAAGTGTATAAACACTTAGTAATTAATGTTACAGCTTATATACTTAATGGAAAGTAATAGTAATTTGCCTACAAGAAATGCACAAACCAACCCGCTCGCCTCACTGAGGTATCTGATGTTCCGACCCGTTAACCTACGGGGTGTCGCAAGCTACGGAACCATTCAAACCGGAAGACTTATACACGGTTACGATTTGTGGTAGAAAGTGGTACGAAACGGTGTTCTGTCCTACCACTTTAACAAATATAAATTAATCATTAAAATTTTCGGACAAAGTAATTTCTAAGCAAAGAATAGTAATTAATATGCAGAAATAAGGCCGGGGAGCGTTAATATTTGGAAATTAAATATGGCAAAAGCATAAGAAAGTTTTCAGCCTTACGTTTTCTACAGAAAAACGGTTTTTATATTCAAAGTGAGTACGCCCACGGTACGTTCTACACTATTCCGTAATTTAAAGGAATTACTTCTTAACGAGTTATGTCTATATTAAATAAACTTAAACACACTGCCTCCGTAGCTTAGTGATATGGGCGTGTGCTTTAGAAATCAGAGGTCGTGGGTTCGCATCCTGCGGGGATTCAACAAATTTTCATTGTTGTTGCCTAGTTGCTAAGGGCAATTTGGGCCAATCACCTAAATGTCTGAAAAGTAATATGATCCATGCGTCGGATAGGCATGTAAAAAGTAGGTCCACCCACCAACCCGCATTGGGCCAGCGTGGTGGGATACGGTCCAGAACCTCCTAATGGATAGGGGTGTATTAGCGGAGGCCTATGTCCAGCAGTGGACTACCACATAATGATGAAACAAACTTAAGACTATTAACAAAATGTGTGATAAATGGAGAATTCTTCTAAAATGTGTTAGTGTGTATTTAAATATTGTCTTTTAATGTTGTAATAATCAATAAAAAAGTTTAATGTTTCCATATTGAATAAAGATATTTGTCTTTAACTTTAAATTTATTATATGGCATTCGTGTATTAGTATACTATTTGACATACATAGAATATTATGATAGATAAAATCACTCAATAATTTTTAAAGCAATCAGTCGATGGGTTTCAATGATAATAGAATTATTCATTCATTCCACATCTAATTGATTTGGCGCCATTTTGACCAATGATTTAATTGTTTTTTATTACCATTGTTACAAAGCGGTAGTTATTAATTGGTTTGAAATTTATTTCTTAAACAGATTACAATGAAATTATTTTAATCCACCAGACATTAACACTATTCCCACCATTATCAGACATAAAAATATGTAAATAATAATAAATATACCAATTACTATGGAAAAGTTAATATTAAATTTAAAATATTTTATTATATATAAATAAAAATAAATTTGAAAAAATACCTTTCGTGATAATTTGTTCGTCCGTTTTATCATTCTGTATAGGATAATAATAATACAAGACATAGATGTATAGAGATAATATTTGATTTATATAGACTTAATATTGTTATATATACCAATATTTTCCGTTTTAATACACAAATTAGAGGTTAGAATGCATTAAATTCACAAACTAATGTGAATGTAATTAATGAAATATTTTCTAATTTCTTAATACGTTTATTAATTGAAAATATATAAAAAAGGGACAAACCGCCACGAGAGTGGAGTACTACATCGCATCTGTAAAAAGTTACGCTTTAACACACAAAAAATATAGAATTCATCGATTCTAGTACTAAATTATTACAAATATCAATAAAAAGCGTTCAAAGGCACTTACAGTGTGAGTAAATACCAACATTCGAGAGATACAAAACGAAGATTTGCTTATTCAAATATACGAAACAGAAAATTCTCGTATTCCAGCACGCGCGTGCTCAATTTCTATTTATTTAGACAATTTTTTTGTAGCGCTGAGTAAAACATCAGCTCAAGAAAGATACCAACATATGCAATCGACATGATTTAGACACGAGAATCGAGCGACGAACTATTCACGATTATCCTAAGCATAAAGACTCATGATGCGTAAATATTGTTTTTTTTAAATATTTAGTGCCTTTGGAGTTTATGAATAATTTTGATTATTACATCATACGTATATCATCAGCCTGTGATAGTCCACTGCTGGACATAGGCCTCCCCTAATGCACCCCTTTCCTTAAGGGGTTTTGGATCGTATCCCACTACGCTGGTCCGATGCGGGTTGGTGGGTGGACCGACTTTTTACATGCCCGTCCATCGTGGATCATCTTACTTATCAGACAATTGGGCGATTGGCCCAAATTGCCCTAACAACTCATTCATTCATTCATCATCAGCCTTTGATAGTCCACTGCTGGACATAGGCCTCTAATGCACCTCATCCATTAGAGGGTTTTTGGACCATATCCACCACGCTGGTCCAACGCGGGTTGGTGGTGTGACCGACTTTACATGCCCATCCGACGCATGGATCATCTTACTTATCAGACAATTGGGCGATTGGCCCAAATTGCCCTAACCAACTAGAAAACAACAATGAAAATTTGTCAAATCCCCGCAGGATTCGAACCCACGACCTCCGGTTTCTAACGCACACGCCCATACCACTAGGCTATGGAGGCAGTTATTTTATATATTAAAAGAAATCAATAAGGAATTTTAACTTTATGATATAAATTTTGTTTAAAGGTGCGGAGGGACCCATGGGGAAATCGTAGTTTATATGGTCTCTTCATCACCATAATCAGCCCCTATCATTCTACTGCTGGGCATAGGCCTTATTCTATGAACGCCAAGACGGCCGATCACCTGCTACTTGCTGATAAATTGAACCGGCATTGGTTTATCGTATTTGAAATCACCAAAAAGTGTAATGTCATAATCTAATACGCTAGAACGCCTATAGTAAAGCTAATTCTGAATTGAAGTGAACAAAGTTATGCATGGCAACGATTCATTTATTAGTATTTAATAGATTAACTAGATTTAACTGTGCTTTATTAACATATAAGTGCATTGTAAAATACATCGCAAAACTTTTTTCACGACTTGTTTGTTTGTTTTCCCCACAGTTTTTTCTGGTAGTTTTCTAGGCATTTGCAATTAAGGATCAAAAGCAGGCAGACGAGCAGTCGGTTACATCTGATGGGAAGTGGTCACCAACGCCCATAGACATCGGCAATACGGTGCCCTTCAAACCGGAACACAGTAGTGTTTTCATACTACTGCTTTGCGGCAGAAATAGGCACTGTGGTAACTTCAACCTAACCGGTCCCCTGTAAAAAGGTGACCTACCACCAGTAAAATTTTATAATTACGGAATTACATGTTTGGAACTTATTCTAAAAAATTGTTAATCGATTAAAAATTTCATAGCACTTCCCATTGGAAATACTTGAAATTGCCTTGATGTATATGTTCCTATATATGTTCTACGAAATATGATACACTTTTTCTCTGACCCGTCAAATTTCTCTTTCCCATAGGGGTTTCCTATAATATACTATCATAACCAAAGTTTTTTTTCGTGAAGATATTTGAAGCGGACAATTTTACTTGGCACATTTTCTTTTAGTAAGCAGCTTTTTTACGTGGCACACGAAATTGAAATGATTCCTACGTAAATGAAGCTATTTTTTTGAGCGCATTATACCTCTATTCGTTTAGCAGATTTTCGGCTTCGTTACTCTATTAAGAGACTATGCTCTTATAAGAGACATGATTATCGCGCCTAAAATGTTGAAGATGTTTATATTGATAAGAAAATAAAAATAAAAGACCAATAACATTTCTCGTTTTTATGCATGCATTACTAAAAATTTATTAAGACTAAGGGTGAAGCGAAAACTGCCTCCGTAGTCTAGGGGTAAGGGCGTGTGCTTTAGAAACTGGAGGTCATAGGTTCGAATCCTGCGGGGACTCAACAAATTTTCATTGTTGTTTTCTAGTTGGTTAGGGCAATTTGGGTGGATCACCAAATTGTCTGATAAGTAAGATCCATGCGTCGGATGGGCATGTAAAAAGTCGGTCCACTCACCAACCCGCATTGGAACAGCGTGGTGGGATACGGTCCAAAACCCCTTAATGGATAGGGGTGTATTAGGGGAGGCCTATGTCCAACAGCGGACTGTTACAGGCTGATCATGATGAATGGTGACGCTGTTAACTAATTGTCTTTATTTCGATATTTTTAATAATGACTTTTAAGAACTTTTACAGCGTCAAGGTTTAGACACAGACTTAGTTCAAATTTGTCTACTTTTGTACATTAATTTGTGACTCCAAAGTTTATGAATATATGTATTATTATTTTCTTTTGGCCTATGGAATAAATAACATGATAACAACAATGAGATGTGGATTTGAATGGTTCTTTAAGATGTTTTAAATTGGTTATGTAGATTATGCTAAATACGGAAGTTAATTTATAATTTTGATATTATTTATGCGACTTAACTTTTTTTTAAATATATGCAACGTGATAATAAAGAAAGGTATTTATAACTTTAAATATTCCGAGAACTGTCTTGTTTCTAAGAATATAATATCGAAACGGTATTATTTTGTATTCGTAATTCGATTTTACGCAAGCAATTATTACCTGTAATAGCATAAAATGAACGCATTGTCTCCTTTTCATTCACAGAGTTCAATGACACGAGAATTATTCCTTAGCATAATTATTATTCATTCACTCACAATGGCGAATCATTCAGTCGTTTATTCGATATTATTAAATATGATACTGTTCGATAATTTTAAAGCGATTTAATTGATAAAATCACTCGCTGAATTATAAAGCAATTACTCGATCGATTCCGATATAAACCGAGTTATTAACTCGTTCCAATAACGAATTGAATGAGCACTATTTCGACCAATAATTGAATGGGATTTCATTACGTTTGTTCCGCCGCGGTTGTTTTTAACCGCATTGAAATATATTTTATTCATACTTAATAACATATTATGATAAGCTTAATATTTTAACCGTATTTTCAGTTAAAAAATCAGAAAATACAAAGTGTAACATTTACATAAACATTTTTTTAAACAGAATAAAAAGTTATTCGCAAATATTCAAGAATCTAAAAATTTAAATTAATTAGTTTGAGTTAATCAAAATCATAATTTTTGAAATATTATATTTGAAAAGTGGATTAGCTTTAGAATATCAGGTTTTGACCTCATAATCTTGGTGACATTATGGTGGTCTATTAAATGGTCCTAATAAATAAGAGTGTGAAGAAATATTTAGTTTCCCCACATCGGCGCCAACTTGTGCACTAAATCTTATTTCACGCGCAAATGACTTATTAAAGGATATTAGTTCATTCTACACAACAGACGAATTTAATTATCAAACCGAAGCTAAAAATAATTTGCATTAGAAATAGGCATCGTGGTTGCACCAACCCAGACGGTCCCCTGTAAAAACGGGAGCAACCACGACTAAAAAATGAATAACATCTATTTCAAGTCTAAATTAAGTAAAGTACATTAACTCATCTGAACGGATTTCTATCAGTCGAACCATTCAAACAGATAGGTAACGGATTTGTCACCATTTATCGCTGGTATTTGTAACGTTTCGAACATTCTGGAATAGAGGAGAGTATTTCGAGAGGCGACATTGAGTGCTAGTGAGGCGATACTAAACCCCTTGACAAGGTGCAGCAGTGCTTAAACAGTCGAAACTGGCTTTTATCACTACATAGTATAAAACAAAATCGCTTTCTCTGTCTCTATGTATGCTTCAATCTTTAAAAATACACAACGGATTTTGATGAGGATTTTTAATTGGTAAAGTGATTGAAGAGGAAGGTTTATATGTATAACACATGCATAGTATTGTAGAGAAACGCTGTTAAATGTATATGTTACCGGCTAATCCCGATTTCAGGACAAACTAGTGTGGCCTAGGCTCAACTAGTTCTTCCTATACGCGATAGGATTAACCAGTATAGCCTAGTCCAAACCAATTTGACCTTAGCCTGATAGAATAGACCAGTTTAGACTTGGCCAAACTGGTTGATCCTAATAAAATTAAACATTTTCTTTTAGTTGTTAAAAGCTTAAAAAATAAAATCCACGTATGAAACTTTTTCGTATATTTTCTTATCACTATATTACTGGCGAAAAAGGCAATGACAGAGTTATTGTTGTTCCAGCGCGTTATAAAGCTGGAAAAATCGATATTCGCGTCATAGATACGAACCCAGGACATTTTATCGGTGCGATAACGACCAACTATTTGTCCGTAGAATGTCGAGAGCCTTTCGCGGCTGATGTTAACAACTTCGCTGTCATCATATAGTTTCAGATTTACTGGTAGTTGCTATTTTTGGTAGAGTTTTAAAAGATATTTTCTAGATTTACGGTAAGATTTTCCTTATTGTATAGTAGCTTTAAATGGCAATGTAGTTCAAGCCCTTGATTGTTTTAAGCATTTTAGTTTATTTTTCAGGCACCGGACTACAATGATCTTATATAAAAATTAGCCGCCGATGTCGAGGATATTTTTATCGTTATGGAACAATATTTTCATTGTAATGTGTTTCTTTAAAAATATTTTCATAACATTTGCTTACATAAATTTTTTTGATTGCATAAAATGACAAGACCCTCGGAATGTTTAAATGATATTAAGCCTTTAAAAACATCACCAAGAGAACCACAAGTCTGCGACCCGGGAACTAACGACATGACATATATATTCTATTAATTACAGCATCTACAATGCCCTTTAAACCGGAACACAGCAATATTTACTATTAGTGTTCTCTAATCTGTCTCTTATGAAAAAAGGATCTAGTTTAAGTATCGCCACTGTTAGAAAAATTTATAATTGATAATCATTACCACCGCCTCCGTGGCCTAGCGGTATTGGCCCTTGCTTTATAAATCTAAGGTTGTGATTTCGGAAGCCGTGGGAAAACAATTTTCTGGTTTTTACTTACTACTTTGTTTTCTGGTTGGTTAGGACAATTTGGGCCGATCGCCCAAATAACTGAAAACTAAGATGATCCATGCGTCGGATGGTCATGTAAATAGTGTTCACCAACCAACCTGCATTGGACCAGCGTGGTGGGATACGGCAAAAAAGCCCAATGGAGGAAGCGTTCATTAGGGGAGGCCTATGTCCAGCGGCGGACTAACACAAGCTGATGATGATAATGATAATCATTAGAGAAATATATAAACAAATACATTTTATGTAAATTTATTGCTGGCAGTCCAGAACATTGGTTCCATTAATTATTAGTCTGTGTCCAATCATTGTGAATTCTCCTGGGTTTTGCGGGTCGATAGAGTGATTTGTGAAAGTGTATTATAATAAATAGAAATGTGCCGTGCGTAGAGGGAAATTGCATGGTTAGTTGTTCAGACATTGATAGTGTTGACTGCATCGGTTTAATAAAGATGAGTGATATTTTGTATGAACTGTTGGTTGGAAAAATAAGTCAGTATTTGTTAGGTAAGTATAAACGTTGCCTTAATAAAAGACTTATGTAGGTGAGTCTCTGATCGAAGCCATTGTTATTGAAGCAAAAATCATTGAATAAAACGAATATTACTGCCATTTTTAATAATATACTTCGATCTTTGGCGCCTTTCTAACGATCTTGGCCACAGAGGAGACTTACTACGTTATTAGTTACGTATACACACAACGGTCAGAGAGTTGTAGTACATTTTTTTTCTTTTTTTACGGATGACTCACGTTGGTGGAGTTAACCGCTACAACCGTCGGGAGTTGGACTGCAACTTTAAGTGCACAGATTCACCTCTATTCTGTGCTTAGCCGAGGGACCCCTGAAGGGGACCCGGCTCGGGCTGCCACTTTTTATCCCGTAAGCGGGCTTGATCGAGGGTGCCCAAGAGGGCCGAGCCTCGCTCGATCAGCCGCTGGTCAGGTCCATGCCATGCCTCGTTAGCAACATTTATCGAGGGCGCCCGGTGGCCGAGCCTCGCTCGATAATTTGCTTTTAGGACTTATTAGTGGAAGGTGCATTTACCGCCCTATCTGATTGGTGAGAATCGGCCTGGTACGTGCCGATATCTGTTGTACGGTGTAGTAGTTTATCCTCGACGGCGAGGACAAGTTGTGTTGCGTAATGAGTTTAAACGTGCTGCACGATTGTAGTCTCATCGTCAGGATCCGTTATCGCGTTTCGCGCCTTCGATGGACGTCGTTTTAGCGAGTGAAATTGTTGGTTCGTAAGCGGCGGCGCTCCGAACCAGATCGTTTGGTGTTGCGAAAGCCGAGTCGAAATATCGGATAGATGCTTGTTTTATATATTGTTTGATAGTGGGCAATTTCAGATGCAGGTCAGGTCAGTGCGCAGGTAATCAGGCGCACCGTGGCCCCTGCGCATGAATCTGTTTTGGGACTTGAAGCTTGTCATGTGTGATTGCTTTGCATGTGCAAAGACGGGACTGGTATATGTTAAAATTGGACGTATGACTGTCTTGTATAACAACACCTTATTGCTGTAGAGATAACTTGCTTCTAGGATTTATTAGTGAAATACTCGACCTAAGACGTAGGTCGTTCTGTTTTTGACCCGCGTTATGTGCGGGCCAAATGTCAAGGATTTGTTTAAGATTACCCCGAGGTATTTGGTCTGTTTGACCCAAGGGATAGGGCAATCTAGAGTCGGACATTGGAAGGAAGGCACGGATCTCGTCGCGTGAACAAAATGGCCGCGCTTTTGAAAGATTTATTTCTATTCTCCATTTCCGAAACCATTCCCCTAGGATATTGGCCGCGGATTGGACCTTTGACTAACAGGATAGGACATCTACTGGTTGAGTATATGCGGTGTCGTCTGCGAATAAGGCGGTGTCTACAAGACGGTGTTGTGGGATGTCGTTAGTGATAAGGTGAAAAGGATTGGTCCTAATACGGAGCCTTGGGGTACGCCGGCACGGACCGGTCGAGGTAGTGATTTGGTTCCCTCTACGCGGTATCAGAACGTTCGATTCCTGAGGAAGTCTCGTATGATGAGTACGAGATGGTCTGGCACGCCGAGCTTATATAACTTGTATATAAGCCCTTCAGTGCCATACTTTATCGAACGCCTCGCCACGTCGAAAAGCGCTCCGTGTGATGGCCTCGTATTAGCTGACTTTAATTTTCTCCCGTGATGCGGTGAATTTGGTGAGTGCAAGAGTGTTTGGCTCGAAAGCCGAATTGAATAGGGTGGAGCTCCTTTAGATTTCATAAAATCTAATAAGCGGGCTTGGACAAGTCGTTCATATATTTTTCCGAAACCCTTTAGGAGGCTAATGGGACGATAAGAACTGGGAAGTGCGGGTGGTTTGCCGGGTTTGAGGAACCTTATAACTTCAGCGTCCTTCCAAGTGTTTGGGAAAATACCTGGAAAGAGCTGCGTTATAAATTAGGACTAGGATGTTAATTATATGTTCCGTAGGATTTTAATGACGCGGTTGTTTATTCCGTCGGTGCCGGGGCTTTCGAGGTTTGAGATTTTTGATAATCGACTTGACTTCGCTTCCGGTCACCGGTGAAGTTACATCGCGGGAGGAAGTGAGTCAACCGCTCGACTCGCTTCCACCGTTTGGCGGTGAGTGGCGTCGATCGGTTGAGTGCTTGAGCGTGCATGTGCCTCGAGGCTGTCGGCTGACATTCGGCTATTTCTTCATCGAGAAACGCTAGAGGAGCATCAGGAGGTTAGGATGGGATAAAGGCGGCATCGGAGGGGTTCCGACTCCGCCTTTAGGCTTTTGGGAAGTTGCCAGAAGGCTTGATGGGATGGGTGCATGTTGTTAGATCTGTATCCCACCGATCGTTCCTGAATTCAGCTATGCGCGTCTTGGACTGATGTTCAAGGGCGCGCAACTGTCCGGTTCCGTTCGTTGATAACCAATCGTAGGCACGAATCGCAGCCCTCTTGCGTCGTAAGAGGTCCTATCGTCGTTTGGCAAGGCCCAGCGGGGTTTTCCTCCACCGGGACTTGCTTCGAGGAGCCTGACAACACTTTGGACATGTCTTGTGAGCGCATGAGCAGCGAGATTCGCGTCATTAGCACGTGCAGGACTTTAGGAAATGGCATCTAGGTGCGGTGAGCAGTGCTGTCTAGCTGACATTTCAGTTTGCGCCAGTCAATTATCGAGGATGACTGGGCGATGATCGGAGGTTGATCTTCTATGACCTCTATACCCTCAAAAGTGAGATTGACATTTTTAGGAGGGCAATATCAGCACATCCGATCTGTGGCCTACCGTGTGCGGGTAGTGCGTTGTTCAAGCGGAGCAACGATACTGAAGTTAAGTAGTTCAGATAGTGCATCTGGTGCTGCAGCTCGCGAGTTGATTGTGTAACTGTACCATCGGGTGTGCTTCTATTGAAGTCGCCTGCCAGAATGACGGCGCTCCTAGGGAGAATAGCGTCTCGAAGTCTGATTGAGTTATCTCGGAAGAGCTTCCATGGTAAGTAGACCGAGGCTATGGTGATTGGTGCGTGTCCTGTCATGGCTAACCTACAGACCGAGGTTCTAAGGCGTTAGCGTCGACGGCGTGTCGATTGCTACACAGTGCAGGCTTTTTATAATAAATGAGCGTGCCGCCGTGAAGCGCCGGCCCGATCATTTCTTATGATATTATAGTTAGGATTTTCGATCTCCTCTTCCTGGGCTTTAGGAACGTCTCCTGCACCAGTAGAATGTCGACGTCGTTTTCGCGTAGAAATTTTGAGATTTCGGTCTTTTATCCGCGAGACCGTTTGCGTTGAAAATGAAATGTTAACTGCGCGTGGCTTTAGACGGCCCGGCCGTTTCTATTATTTAGTATGGGCGTACTATTCATTAACGTCCCGTAATTAAGTCGACTAATTGCCTATACTTACGAAGTATGGCAAGACGGCTCCGAAATTTCCGACGACGGCGTCGAATTTGCGGTAAGACGATCGAGCCTGCGAAGTCGATCTGTCCGGCTATGTTTCCAAGTTGCTGCCATTGCTATGGCTAGCAAGCATGGGCGCTACGTGAGCGCTTGGTTTTGTGCGGCATACGCGGGGCGCTCGGCGCTACCTGCGGTTGTTGTTGTTGCCACGCGGGCATTTGAGGCTGCGCGGAGCGCTTGTTGTGGTTTGCCACGCCGGAATAGGTCGGAGGGCGGGAAGGAAGTAGGGGAGGCACCTGGGCGCCTTGGGACGGATGAAGGTGGTGGTGGTTTGCGCTTGGGTGCCTTGGGCAGCCAGATAATTACGTGTGGCCAGCGCTTTGGCAGTTAACGCATGCCGGCGGTTCTGTACATGGTGGTGAGTACTTCCTATCTCGGGGTCTAGGGCAATCAGAGTGCCATGGTCACAAGGCATTTGAGCAGCGAGGGCGTGCGTGACAGTTACGGGCCGAGTGCCCGTACATTTGGCAGTTATGACACTGCGAGGAAGGCCATTTGAGTGTGGCGCGTGGAAAGTGATGCGACTCATGTCGCATATGTGGTGTAGATCGTACAACTTTTTGCCCTCGGTGGAGCGTTCTAAGGTCAGAAGGACCACATTAAAAGGCTTTTAGTTTTCGGATGGGTTAGGGCGGAAGGAAGCCGAGTAAATTGGGATGTTTTGTCCTTAATGAAATTATAGATGTCCTTCTGTGGGCATCTCCTTCGGCAGTCCTTTGACGATCTGTCTGAAGTACGCGCCTTCCGGGAGCGCGGTGGTGGTAACAGTCGTTCTTTAAAAGATACGGACGTAACTTGACGGTGTGCGTCACTGTTTTCCAGTTGCAATTTAATGCCCTGGCTCGAGTCTATTGCTGTGAATTTATATTTATTGGACAAGCGCGGACCGTAGTCCCGCCTCATTTTCCTTGACCGAATATAGATCGGCGGAGGTTTCTTATCCCAGGTGGGATTGATGGTGGCTAGAGGCAGCCGGAGGTTGCTGTGAAGCGCGGATGATGTTTGCTGTGAAGCAGCAGCGGTTGCCTTGATGAGGCCGATGTTGTTGGCCGAGGCGGCCTGAATGGGTTGCCGTGAGGCGGCTTTTGACTCTGTGGCCGATGTTGATGGCCCTTAGGGGCCGATAGCTCTTCCGCCGACGCCTTTGGCGCCTTAGGTGGCCGGGTTGGTGATGTAGCAGGGGAGGCCCTGCGCGAACTAACCGGCAGGAACCCTCCTGCGTCTTCGTCCTCGGTGACCGGACGGGATTGATCCAGCTCCATTTCGGAGTCGGAGTTATTGGGTGATGTGAGCGGGGATAGGGTGTCCGAATGGATGGTTGGACACTTTTCCGACGCGGGTGTGGTTGCTCGCTGTGAGCATGGTGTGCGCTTATAGTGTATTTGGCCCCCTTGCGCGGTGAGGGCCTCGCGGATGGCACGTACTGTGTCCGCCGGCGGACGATTTTTTAGGTCCTCGAAGTCGAGGCCTAGGTCACTTAGGGTGACTGAATCCATGCTATGATTTTATTTATTTAAAATGTTAAAATTACACGTAAGCACCCTCGGTGAAGCTGGGGTTTGTGTCCCTACCTTGTAAGTATCAGCCGTTTCTAGATATATATACGTCTTATAATCTTCTCTCTCTCTCTCTCTCTCTCTCTCTTCCTAGCTATGAATCCCACATGGTTGCAGGGGTCAGCTTTCTTGTTTTCTCCTCCAATTCTGTATATACGTAATATATACGTCTTATAATCAAAGTTCCATAAACCAACGACCTTTCACTGATTCTTCACAACTTAAAGAATTATTACTTATTTTTAAGGAGACATACTAAATACTTGCACATGTCTGCTGTCTTCGAGATTCACGAGTTTACACTGTTCATTTTATTTCAGATACTGCTATAAACTTATAGTAATAATAATCTAATCCCCTTCCCTTTAACATTTAGGTGATACAGAATATTTAGGACATTCGAAATAAGATATTCCAGTTACCGAAACTAAGTTAGTCATAGCAAATAGCGCAAGAACGTGTTACAGTCTATGCAAGCTTGTTAATCTGCAGTCGGTAATAGCATTGGCACGAACAAAACATAGTTTTCAAGCTGTTTTGAAGCTTATTATGGGTGCCAGATAAAATATAAATGTACAAATCTAAGCAGTAAATTGGGTAGCAATAAGTTTATTCTGATTTAAATAAGGTTCTACGAGTATTATAGCTTCAAAGTAGTGTTTCATAATATAGGGATTAAATTTTAAAACATATTTTAAAACTTGAAATTAATGCTATAGCATGTTATCCTCAACTTTTTTAATTTTAAGATTAAGGTTTTAAACACATTTATAGAAATTTTGGACACTTAAATTTATTGTAAAATTGGTAAGAGAAACCTGGTAAATGATATGTTACTGGCTAATCCTGATTTCAGGAACCAGGTGGGTTTAGGGCCAACTAGTTCTTCCAACCGGCGATAGGGTTTCAACCAGATAGCCTAGTCCCAAACTAATTTGTTCTTAGCCTGATAATGAATTTAATTCTTGGGCCAAACTAAGGATCCCTAATAAAAAAAACTTTTAGTTATTCAAAGTTAAAAAAAAACCTTCTATGAACCCCTTTTCAAATTTCTTATCACCGTAATAATGAAAAAGGCAAGACAGAGTTTATTGTTGTTCCAGCGTTATGGCTGGAAACCGGATATTCGCGCTAGATACGAACCCAGGAATTTTATCGGGCATAACCCAAACCATTTGTCCGTAGAATGGTTCGAGGTTTCCAGGTTGAGGTTAACAACTTCCCAAGCCATCAATAGTTTTAGAATTGGAGTTGCTATTTTGGTGTTTTTAAAAGATATTTTCTAGATTTCGAAGAATTTTCTTATTGATAGCAGTTTTAAATGGCAATGTAGTCAAGCCCTTTAATTATTTTAAATTTTACAATTTTTCCCACCCTTCAATGATCCATTTAAAAGATTAGCCGCACGAGGATATTTTTATCGTTATGGGAAACAATATTTTATTGTAATGTGTTTTTTAAAATATTTTACAACATTGGCTTAAATAAAATTTTTTTTGATTGCATAAATGACAAGTCTGCGACCCGGGAACCAATTGACAGGCATATAAGTCTATTAATTCCAATTCAATGCCCTTTAAACCGGAAACAGCAAATAACCCATTAGTGCTTTTACGGCAGAAATAAGCAGCCCCATGGTGTTCCCCTTTAATCTGTTCTTTGGGAAAAAAGGATCTAGTTTTAAGACGCCACTGTTAGAAAAAAATTTAAATTGATAATCATTACCACTTGCCTGTGGAAGGGTTATTCCCTTGCTTTATAAAATCTAAGGTTGGATTTCCGGGCCGGGGAAAACAATTTTTCTGGTTTTTACTTACTACTTTGTTTTCTGGTTTAATAGGACAACTGGGGCCGATCGCCCAAATAACTGAAAACCAAGATGGGATCCGCGTCGGATGGTCCGGGTAAAAGTGTTCACCAAACCAACCCGATTGGACCAGCGTGGTACGGCAAAAAGCCCTTAATGGACAAAGCGTTCATTAGAGGCCTATGTCCACGTCGGCCTAAACATGTGATGATGATGATAATCATTAGTGAAAATATATAAGCAAAATACATTTTAATGTAAATTTTGGGTTAGCAGCCCAGAAATTTGGATCCAAATTATTAGTTCGTGCCCAATCAAAAAATTCTCCTTTTTGGGGTTCGATAGAGTGATTTGTGAAAGTGTATTAATAAATAAATGTGCCGTGATGGGGGAGATTGGATGGTTAGTTGTTCGAATTGGGATAGGTTGACTGATGGTTTAATAAAGATGAGTGATATTTTGTATGAACTGTTGGTTGGAAAAATAAGTGAGTATTTGTTACGTAAGTATAAACGTTGCGTTAATAAAAGACTTATGTAGGTGAGTCTCTGATCGAAGCCATTTTTTATTGAAGCAAAAATCATTGAAAAAAACGAATATTACTTCCTTTTTTAATATTATACTTCGATCTTTGACGATCTTAGCCACAGAGGAGACTTACTACGTTTTTAGTTACGTATACACACAACGGTCAGATAGTTGTAAGTATCAGCCGTTTCTAGATATATATACGTCTTATAATCAAAGTTCCATAAACTAACGACCTTTCACTGATTCTTCTACAACTTTTAAGAAGAGATACTAAATACTTTGCACATGTCGAAACCACAGCTGTCTTCGAGATTCACGAGTTTACACTGTTCATTTTACTTCAGATACTGCTATGATCTAATAGTAATAATAACTTAATCCCCTTCCCCTTTAACATTTAGGTGATACAGAATATTTAGGACATTCGAAATAAGATATTCCAGTTACCCAAACTAAGTTAGTCATAGCAAATAGCGCAAGAACGTGTTACAGTCGATGCAGCTGTTAACTCCAGTCGGCACATATCATTGGCACGAACAAAACATAGTTTTCGAGCTGTTTTGAAGCTATTATGGGTGTCAGATAAAAATATAAATGTACAAATCGAAGCCGTAAATTTGGGTAGCTATAAGTTTTTTGTGATTTAAATTAGATTCTACGAGTATTATAGCTTCAAAGTAGTGTTTGCTAATATAAGGGATTAAATTTTAAAAGATATTTGTAAAACTGGAAATTAATGCTAGTATGCACTTGTTATCCTCAACTTCTTTTTTTAATTTTATGATTGTAAAAGGTTTTATAGCACATTTTATAGCAAATTTTTGACACTTTAAATTTATTGTAAAAATTTCTTATATGTTATAGATATTGTACCTTTGTAATACCAAGATATTTTTTTCATGCTGGTACATCAGTTATTAAATTATTCGTTACATATAAAATACAAATATTTTCTCTTTACATTGATGTCAAAAAATATTATTACCTATATTATTATAGTTTGTTAACACTTGTAAAATCTCCATCATTTTATTGAATCTACAATTTCAAGAGACCAATATTTGTATTCACTTATTCCTTAAACTGTAATAGTTCTACCGTAGTTCAATATTGAGCTTTCGAAATTAAAAAATCTTATTAATGAAGTTTTAAACAGTCCGACTGACAATATTATAACTTTTTTTAGAATAAATACGTTTATTTAATTATAAGAGAAAGGAAATATTTTACCGAAGAAAATAAACACAATCATTTCATTTTAAGTACACTAAGCGTGTACACGCGTTTTATGTAAAGCTCTTGGTTAAAAAAAATATTTAATTAAATAACTGCTAATATATAATAAATAGTTATTATTTATTCTGATTTAAAAATGGCAGGGAACCAACTGTAATGCTTCCCGTATTACAGCGGTGTCTGTTTCTGCCTCAAAACGGTAGTGTGCAAACATTATTAGCTGTCTATACCCTCGATTATTTTAATTTAACACATTTATTAAGCTCTCACATGATATAATAGTCAAGTTACCCCGGTTTCCGAAAAACAAAGCTCGCGTTCCAACACGGAAGTATTGTCCCGAGTACAAAGAATCCCCCACTTATCAGGGCTTATGTAATGATATGCAAACAGTAGACAACGTGCCCCTATTCTGGGACGACTTGTTTTACGTGTAAGTGCGAAAAACTAGGTTACATTTCTTTCGCTTCCCGTTCCTTGGGTATTAAATTATTTATTTACTATGTTGCTACGAACACAAAGTGTGCAGTTTAGTTTACAAGTTAATATTTATTGCCTATGTAGCCTAGCAGTTTGCAATTCATACAAAACATTAGGGGGTTTTAAGACCGTATCCCACCACGCTGGTCTATTGCTGGTTGATAGATGGACGAACTTTTTATATGCCCGTCCTACGCATGGATCACCTTACACTTCAGACAATTGAGCGATCGTCCTAACCAACCAGAAAACAATCATCATCATCATTAGCAGCGTTTCCAATGCTAGGCCTTTTTTCAATAAACGCCAAGACGGCCGATCCCCTGCTACTCGCTGCCAACTTGAACCGGCTACTGCATGGAGATCGGCATCTCACCTGGTCGTACAGTGGTTATTAAACATAAATAATTTCCCTAGACAGTCCTCTAATAAAACATAAACTTAAGATAGGTGACAAATGACAAATTACAACGAACATGACATGTAACAAATAGGTCATAAATCGAAATGAATTAATTACATTTCATTTAAAAAAGATATTACTGTATTCGCTTCTTTCACGCGGGCTACAAACTTTTAAGCTATAATTGTAGTATGTTTATGAAATCTAACGTCACAGGTAAAAGCAAATATTTTATAATTTGCTACTGGTTAAGAAGAATTAGTATCATTATAGTGTAGAAATGGAATGCGGAAAGTGCAAAGTATGCGGTCTAAAAATTTCAAGTTGGTAGGAAAAGAGCGATTGCGTAACAAAATACTCTTGTATTTAACCATAACTTCGGCTAACTAGGTTTGGTTTACGAAAACTGAGTTTTAGAATAAATAAACAAAGATTGAATATATGTTTACTATATTAAAAATCATTTTTAATATTTTATAAATAAAAATATATTTAAATAAAAATATATTCTTCTGTTAATCGATACACGTTTGCTTATATAATCTTTTATGCTACACAAATAATATCAGAAATTGATGTAAAATTTTAATTCCATAGCAAAATGACGTTTTCCTATGGACATCTCTATCAAAACTTACCAGCTAGGAAGCTTGACGTGTCGCTTCTCCGTGGCTATACGGCTAATTCTAATATTGCTCCCGTATCGTGCCGTTTTACCTATTTAAGTGAAGAATCAAATAGTCTCAGTAGCAAATCTCCCACTTCAGTTTTATTTAATAAAAAGGTAAAATATCCATGATATAGGATGTAAATACGAGGCAAGTTATAGAATAAGCCACTCGTATTAACAACGCGGTGGCTTAAGGGCGCTCGGGCCACTCCCTCATAATGAGGCAACCGAGAAACCGCTTGCGATGTTATATATTTAAACACAGCAAGCGCCTGAGCACAGTCGTGGTAGAATCGCCAAGTGCATTACGTACTGCACTTGAATTTAATTATCTTTGTATCTTTTTACATTTATTTATAAAAACTGTTTAACTACGAAAGTAAAATGCATGTTATAATATATTATGTTTGCATTGTTAAATAAATAGTCGTAAATAATTAAATGATGCGGTGTACAGTAGATATGTCTGGTTGTAATTCTAATAATAATATTAATTGAACATATGAACTTGATGGGACAGTTGTATTGGTGATTTTAGATTTAGAATAATACTTAGCTTTCCATAATGTTAAAGTATATCGCGATATTAAAAATTACGGCTACATTGCAGTTTTTAATAATATAACATTACTACATAGTAAAAACAAAGCTTTTCCGTCCCTATATCCCTATGTATACTATAATTTTACCAAGCAAAAGATTTTGATGCGAATAGATGGAGTGATGAAGAGGATACAAGTTCATATGTATAACACGTGCGTAATATTGTAGGTATATTTTCTATCACTATATAATAATAATAGTTATTACACAGTGTATATTATGTTTTAATTATGTATACATTACGTAAGTAAAACAAGCATTTCATTTAAGATGTAAGTTTTGTAAATGCTTTTTGACACGACTGTACTAGCGCAGGCAGTTAGCTGCATAAGTCATCGAGCTTGTTAACGTGTGCTATCTCGAATTTCCTACATATTTTACAAAGTATATAAAATCTATATAAAGTACAGAGTGAGATATTAAAGGCATAAAGCCTCACCGTCCTTAAGAAAGCTACTTGGACTCCTTGGCCAGGGTACTGGTCCCTTGCCTCCTTAGAGCAAGTACCAACAATCAGAGTTCGAACCCTTATAAGAAATATATTGTAATAATTATTACAGTCGACTGTCAAATGCGTAGTTAGCTTAATCGGTTAAAAACGTCGGTGTCACCAAATTAACTGACATCTCGTCCATCTATCAAATGCAGTTAGAGAAAACTAGGTTTATTAAAAAAAAATGTGATCAGGGAACGGGGTGTATAAGGGGGATTAAATTATATGTATAATATGTTACCTTGTTCTTAACTTTATTTTTATATAGGGTACAACAGCCTCGCATTGTATTTCAGCGAAAACTAGTTTAGCCGTAGGTTAGGCCTTCGCAAAGGTATATTTTTATTTTATGCACAAATTACACTCAAGTGACCATAAAGGAAATCAAAAAAACTGTTCACATTTTAAAGCAAATAAAAGTGAAAAACATTCCAAATAACCTTCAAAATATTTGTTAATGCACAAATTATATTGTGCAATATTACACAATATTACGTCTTCAACAAAAACGATATTTCCAAATTCAAAATATTCAACAAATATTAGATAGTAATATATAAATATTAATATCAATATTGCATTAATAATATCACTTTCAAAATTCAAAACGTCCGAGCGTTGTTCCGAAGTGGACGGCGTGCATAAAACGGGCCGACGGGCCTGCCTCAACGCGGCGCAGATAGGGCAAGGGCATCGCCACTCCGGGAGTGCAACATGGCCGCAGATCAAACAAATGTAGACGAGACACTTTTCATAATATATAATTTGATTATGTATTTTAATGGACCAGCGTGGTGGGATACGGTCCAAAGACCCCCCATTGTCTGTGTGTCTAGCAGTGGACTAGTACAGGCTGATGATAATGTATTTAATATAGTTATGACAAATATATTTTGATCATAAGAACGATGTTTGTTTATTATCATCTTTATATCAACAATGGAGTTCATTGTAAAACATGGGCTCATGGGAAAGTGTCCAAGAAGTTCGATCCTATGCCGCCTGCTTCCACTGACGCTCTACACATTTGCACAGGTTTTTTGTTGATTTTTAATATTCATTTGTTTATTATATTATATTTAAATGTATTTTCAAGTAGTTTTAAGCCCGCATTTCTAATCGTGTCATAATAATAATTTATAATAAAGATATTTACACCTTATATATATATATATATATGAAGGTAGAAGATGTTTGCGTTACACGCTAAATAAGAACGCAGATGGCAGACATATTGTACATATATGACAATTTTCATTATTTTAAATAATTTTTATTTTATCATTACGGTAATCACACATTTTATTGTTTACCTCTAAATTTTATCTTCCAAATACGACAGAGAGCTCCATTCTGTTTGAATAAAACTTAAGTATCACATCAAACAGTTAAGAATGACGTCAGAAAAACAAATACGTGGTCATCGATTTGGCCTAATTACTATTGATCTTGTTATAGGATGGAGAAAGTGGCTTTGATTCCGGTTATCTTTAAATTCGATGAATGCAAAACGATGAACAGTGTTTCGTACATAAACAGTTCTTGTATATTTACAATGGCAGTGTAAGTATATTTGTATTGTTTACTATTATAATTTAAGAAAAATATAGCCAAATATACAATCATTAGTCATCAAATTTCCAGACTGTATGGTAGATACGTGAAGATTAACTTAGATAACAAAGTCTTATAACTTAATATCACAATATACACGACTTAGCTTTATAGTACATTGGTACAACTTGTATAAAAAATGAATAGGCAATTTTAATCGTAAACATTACGTTTATGTTTAAAAAACACAGTAGCACTGCTGGTATAAATCAAAAGCACAATGCTTTAAAAAAGCGCTAATGCACGAGTTGTTCTTTATGCAGCCGTTTACTTTGCTTGCATAAATTAAAACATTTTTAAATAATGTTACCAGCGTTCTTTGAAATATACTAGATTTAACACACATTATAATTTGTTCTCTAATTATGTTTCTTTTGAATGAGTGCATAGAATATGCGAGAATATTTTTATTTTCCTGTATATTTACTTCAATAAATAAGTTGTTTCTACCTTTTCAAAATAGTGTCATAGTTACTAAAAACTTTTTAATCATTAACATTTTCGGTTAAACAGCGGGGCTGTTAAAGATCATTTGTAGTTTAAAGTTTATCACCTAAATATTCAATAGGAAACTGTTGTAAGGAGTTAAATGACGCAATATTGATTCTATATAAGACATAAAAAAATTAAATTATTCACATATGAACAACAAGCTTTGAATCAACAACATGACTTATAAAATAACAATAAAAATAAATGTCAGAAATGATATGGACAATATTCAACATCAATTATAAAAAAGAAATCGAACGATATCAATCGATTAGTTTCCTCCGAGATGCTCCGTAAATCAAGGCAGAGTATCCATCCGTCGCATACTCTATGCGAATCTTGACCCCGGAGCGTGACCAGTCCGCGATCATTGCCACTGAGCTCAATTGGACGAGTCCGCACCAACGTTGCATAGATACCGCATACTGCATACGATCGTGGGAGTAATGTATTGCCTATACGCGAAGAATGTTTTATCGGCCGGCATACTAATATATAGTTATTGTTGTATATTGTACGCTTACTAGTACAGCATATAATAGGAAAAGACAATGCAGTGGGCTTTATCTATAGAAATGAATAAAATTGAAGTGACTGTTTGTGAAAATAAAATAACCGTTTTTAAGTGATTACCCTGTGGAATGCCCTGATTTTGATGGTTTTAGTTAACCACGAACGAAGCCCCGCACAAGCTAGTGATTAGATAGTTGGAGTTTTACATAGATTGAGCGTAGTGTGATTGAATAAAAACGACTACGATAACTAAAACTTCATTAGCTAGTATTACCTGCGAAGACGGTAACTAAACAGATTATTTAATGAGTAGCCTTTATTAAATACAACGATCTATTGCTACATTGATCAGCTTAGCGTGTAAACTAGTTCGATAAAATCTAAATTCTTTATATTTTAATAGCTAAGCAATATCTTTAATTTAATTTTATCATCATTTTAGCTTAGATTAATACTAGGTTTACTAACGAATTAGATTTTTTTTACAGATCTGCATTGAACTTCTGAACTGATTGGGATATTGGCGCATCCCTAAATAACTTTTAATGATAGTATTGCATACGGGTATTGACTTTTTAAGTACATCCGACACGTGATTTTTTGCTTAATAGACAAATAGGTAAACTACCGATTTGCCCTATGCAGGATTCACTCATGTGTCATCCTTATGCAAAGCAAGGCATAAAAACATTATGTATCAGTGGCAATCAATTAACGCAATTATCTATTAAATTAAACAGAGGTCTTAGTACTCTTATTCAGTAAAATTTTTACTTTGATAACTGTATTAAAAGCGGGCTCCCTTATACTCAAAAGATTTTCATCAAGGTTTTATATAAAGTAAAAAGCAAGTGATTAAAAGCCACTTTAGGTTATCTGCAATTGTAAAATTTGCAGAAATAGTTAGCAACTTAACTCAACATTCTCTCTACCGTCTGCTGCTTTTGCGACACCCATTACTATCCACTTATGTTAAGACAAAAGCAAAACACATTCATCCTTATCAAACTGATGCAGGATTTCGATTAGCTCCCAGTATTCAGACTCGATTCGTCACTGTCACAATATCCATTATTCTTTTCTTTTAAAAGTGAACTAGATCCAGTAGAGACGTTTCAAAGTCTTCAACGCGAAGCCTAGGAATAAGTGTAATCCATCTCACGAATGCAGTATTGTTTTTATTCAAGTTATTTAATTGCAATATATCACCCGTATATACTAGATACTGGAGTCACTTGGAGCTTTTGTGATTAATGAACGCCGAGCGAAACTTGGCGTACGTAGGTATGTGAGAAACATTCGGTATTCTTCGTAAATTGCATTTGTTTGGAACTGTTCAACATATGTGTTGTACAACTTTTAGCGCAAGGGCTGTCTCGAATATTTCTTGATGTGGTAATGTTTTAAAGAAATTCAGATTTTTATATTTTACTTATTGTTATTTTTTGCAAATACATTATTGATACTTGGATGTTAAATGAACGACGAATACAGAATTTATTAATATAATTATAGCTAGACTAGTCTGTCGTGCGACCGCTATCTAAACGTGAAATATCCCTTAAAAGCCGTAATAAATACTAAGTGTCTACAGATTTTACTGCATTGAATTACTTTACAATTAGAGAAAATTATATGGTCACAGGCCCGACCGTAAAACTGTATCATTTACCATGCAAAGTAATCGCGTAAGCAACAGATAGTATTCATTAAACGTTGGTTTAAATTATAAGCGTTTCTTTGGTATCAATTCAATCTTAGAATGGATCTAGTCTATCCACTTCTTCCTCGGTTGCAAAATAATTAATAATCTATTTATTTATCCAGCCAAACACAATCGCATAAACGTAAAGATGACCCGAATACCGCGCTGTTTCTATTTCAGTCACAAAGAGCCGCGTAACACTATCACAATAGGTGCTGAATGCTTGCAAACAACAAAGAGAAGGTAATTTATGTTTCATAAAGTGTGCACTCGCCGCTAAGAAAAATGTCGACGGAAGAAAACGTGAGTCTCATAATCGCAGTTATTACTCGAGTGATATGATGGAACATGTGGCAGTGGATTCCTCGTCTGCGAGGACTAGTAATAGCAGTGAAAATATTAGTTGCAGCGCCCAAAGACAACTGCGTTCCGGTTTGAAGGGCGCTGTAGAAAGGTTATTGAGTAAACAAGACGCACATAACTGTATTAATGGTTTAGCAGGACCTACCAAAACGACGAGGAGATTTGTTGTATTCTTACTTATCTCTATTGACAGAGCGTTCTTACAATAAAAAGCCGATCCAAAAAGGGTTCGTACTAAGTTCGTTATTGTTAGTCAATATTTTTTATAAGGAGCTTACAAGATTAATGATAAAAAATAACAAGTATGACTGACGTTATGATGATGACTAAATGACAAACGGTATTTGTATAAATGCAAATAACCAATATTTAAGTTAATATTTTACTACTATTTGGATTTAAACAGTTACTTCAGCGTTTAGGCCTTGACTTTAGGTTGACAGGAGCTCCAGGAAATTTAGACAAATAAGAGGGAAGTAGCAGAAAAATGGGGAAATTTATCTTTATCTGAAATAGACGTCGATGCCAGAGTTATGGATTCTATTTAGCACAATAATATAAAAGAACAAGCTGTATGGATAAATGGATTTTTGTAACTTTCACACGACAACTTTAAAACTGTTTGCAATTAATTTTCATATAGATATACATTTCGTTTACTTTACGGTGGAGTTCATTAGTATATTTAAAAACTCCGTGATCAAATTCGCAAACAGGAAGTATAATTGAAGTATTATACATATCTGTAAATACTTGTTACATATGCACCTTAACATATTTGAAAGGAAACTCAAATTAATAAAGTACAAAAGATGGAAATTGAAAAGTCGTACACACAGTTAGTTACAGAAACCCTTCAAAGGATTGCAGCAATACTGAGACCAGCCTTTCGGAAGCCACTTAAGGATGTTCGCCAATAGATGGCGCTGAGTTAAGTCACGTACAACTTGCAAAGCGAAATGACGCAGAAAAGTAGTGCGACTGGTATATTGACTGTACTGGATAGATAAATGAATGCAAAAGAGCCTTTTTAGGTTTGTTTCAGAGAGGTTTTTAAATTTACATATCGACTTCTATCTACGTTTCTTGACATTTAATTAAAATGGCACTAAAAATATGGTTACGACAATCGAGAGCAAATTTTTAAATAGGATATTATTAGGCCTACAGTTATTGTTAATTTGTAACATATTTTTAAGCTTTTCCTATATTTCACAAACGTTCTTCCAGTTGAAATACACTTTTAAGTAATAAAACCAATGAAATATCATCCATATATACATAATATATATATATATATATATATATATATACACATATTATATATAAATGAAATATCATCCATATGTACGTAACATACATCGGATGTTATGTTTTTAAGACGATTTCGATTAACGAACCGATTTATATACTCATAAACATAATCGATTAGCATACGTTATAAAAATCATAACTTACGTATTTAAAAATCAGTGTTATTTTACAATTATGTGATGAAAATATTTCTACCTTAAAGCTTTTAAACAATACCGATACCTTTAGCCGTAAGGATATCGAGTATAAGAGCCTTGTTTGCACACTCCTTTATAATGCTTTATTCACTTTGTTCTGACGAATTAGTTTTGCTTTACTTCACTCCCTTTCATTTCCCGACCCATTTCGCTCCTTACAAGTCCAATAGAAGTTTGAATTATTCATCGCGAGGACGAATCAAGTGTTCTGCGGCGTGATTGTTTCTTAGATTCGTTCGTTTCAGTTTGTATTGGAAAATTAATTTCGTAACGTTCAAGTTATTTAAATACTTAGACTTAAATTTGTACATGGATTTTTCTGGAATATTATGCTTATATAATATTATATATTGTACATACTGTAATATTTTCCGTTGGACCGATTTAGGTAATCTATTATTAAGCTTTATGGGTGGTCTTCTTTAAGTTAATTACTGTACGATTAGTATTTTTGAGTGATAAATAAATTAAGTATTAAAATACTACTTACGATGTACTTTAATAGAAATATATAAATTATTATGATATTCTAATTTATTATTATAAAGAAATATTGACGAAATACTACAGTGTCTAAAAACGTCTTTAGTGTGGTCGACTTTTTTAAAATTATAAAACTATATTTATGCAACGTTGTATGAGCATATTTTTTTTTAAATTTTGAATTTTAAAAAACAAAATACAAACTCTTCTAAAAACTTAAATACATCATAAATGAAAACTTAAATACATCATAAATGAGAAATAGTCCAAAAAATCTCTTATAATCATAATCTTAATAACAAGAAAATATCTTTTCGCGAGCAAAAGGACCAAGTGAATATGTTGCTCTAATGTAAGTTATATGAAATGCACACATTAAGATTGAAACCGCGTACAAATTAATCTCTTTTAATGGCATTAAGCTTTATAGAAAATGTTACATCTATTTTTTTTCAATGATACAACGACTAAAAGATACACGAATTAAGAATGCAGTGCAATTAGCTTTCTAAAATATCTATAGGTACAACAAACACGTTTTTCCGTAGACTTATAACATAAAAAATAAAAGCGTTTTCCTTTTATATGTAAGTAAAATCGATTATAAAACATTAAAAAACGAGTTTAATTTCACGAGTTTGATATTTCATAAAACAAGTAAAGTACGCCAAACGACGACATCGCATAAAACAAGGAGAAAATAGTGAAAAAATTAAGAAAAATAAAATAGCAATGAAAAATAAACAAAGAAATTAAAAGGGTTTTTTTTTTTTTTTTACTAGACAGTAATTAAGTAACTGGTATTAAAGTTGTTGTTAGCCGGCTGTTACTCAGTGATTGACATCTCGGTGACACTTCATCAATATCAGAGCTAGATGTGTGACGTCACTTACGTTGCCATGGGTTACGGTTTTACATGTATTCCTTGCCCAAATTGGCTAAACTATTAAGTCTTCTGTTACCCGCGACTTCGTCCGCGTGGATTGTACGAAAGTCTGTGAGGTGTAATAAAAAATGCTATATAGTAATATAAACGAGGTGACAGAATTGTATGTGTCTATAATTAGACACAAAGTTTATTTTTTGTTATTTATCTTTGACGTTGACGAATTTCCACATTGACTTTCAACCCCAGGTTCATCCCCGTACAGATTTAAACCACAAAATTGATTAAAAATAAACACTTATAATTGGTTTTAAGTATCTAGACACAAAAATTAATGGTTTTATGTTTAACGGAGATGATTTCCTCATAAACTTTCATCCTCTATTTCAACCCTTTCGACCACTTTTGTCGCAATAATTAATAGGCTTTGTCCTTTCTTTAAATCTATTCTAAGTAAGTACCAAATTTCATCGAAATCGATTAAGACGGACAGACGGACAGAGTTATTATCGTATTTACTAACTACTAATACTAATATTATATGGAATTATGGATATACAACTTTCAAGTTACTGATCGTTTCGTGGTTCTGTTGTTAGAAAATGCAAAGTGCGCTTGCCAATTGTTCAATAATAAATCTCAACTGCCGCCCACGTGCGAAATTGCACTGTTTCCTGTTCGACGAGTATTTGACAAACAAGGTATGTGGCTAGTGATAGCGATTTATAAAGCGGAGCGATTCGGTAGCAAAAATGTTTGTAATACAAGCAATAAAACTATATCAAATAAATGAAAAATACAGAATTATAAGATAGGGCAAACATTGCTCTTTAAAGTATTTGTTTTAGTATCGATAAACATGGTAAAAAGTAATTAAACTAAATTCTGTACTAATTGTGTTTGTTATTATATAATATATACAATCAGACTAATGAGGCAGGCTCATACATTTTTAAAGAAATCAAACATTAGTATCATTCATGCTTTATTAATACAATTGAACTTATATAACCCTAATGGGCCTCTCGCTAACAGACTGACCACACCTTTATTGGGGTTGCGCAAGTAACGTTTGAAACTTGCTTCTAATTATTATGGTTTCTTACTGATTACGAAATGCTACTTTTCGACATAAATATAAGGTAAGGCTTCAACACGTCCGGGCGTTTTTGTCCTTAAAAGCAATTAAAAGTTTGTTGGTAGTCATTTCGTTTTATATAACGGTTTATGGATCTTGATATATAAATCTGTGTTTCCAAGCTTATGTATGAAAAGAACTGTTATTTTTTTTTCTTTTGCATTACGTAAACTGCATTATTACTTCAACAAGAAATGTTTAAAAAAAAATCTAGAGAGTAAAAAAATGTAGAGTTTTTACTTAGTTACATCGACAAGGATCGACATTTTTGTCTAAAATTTGATTACAATTTATGTAAAAGTTTCAACCGAATCATTTCTAAAAGACTAGTAAAATAAATTAAACGCAGCTTGGATTCTTTACCTTGCAACCCAATTTCACCTACAATTGCCAATTGTACCTGTAACGCAAAAAAATATTATAATAAGTCAAAATATAAACAGTTCATATCAAAGTGAGCCGATTTAATAATATACACTTAATTACAATCACCAATTGGAACTTTTTGATAACATTACAAAGAAAAAAACTAGGTCACCAAAAAAAAAAACATTACTGTTAAAATATAAAACATTATATTCATAAGATATTCCAAATTTAAAAATATACTAAAGAATGAACTTATAAAACAACAATATAATGATAACATTGTTTTTATACGAATGACAAGCGAAACTCTTACCTTAGAGTTTTACAAATATTCACTCACCGTACAATTTTTTTAATTTTTGGCCCTGTTGGTCAAGTAATTCTTAATCAGACAAAACGATCATTATGCTTGAATGTAGCATATTGTAAAGCACAATTTCTAAATTGTTCCCTAAGTTTCAGACACTTTCCAGCATCCATAATCATGGTCCGGTCATCGTAAAATCGATTACAGCTAACTGCAGTCCTTTGTCGCCGATACGAAATCTGGTACAATAACAGATTGGAAGCTGGTTTTGCATAGCATTGCACAAGAACTGGTACAGGGCGCTTAGGTCTTGCGCAATCAGGGGAAACAAAAGTTGCCCCGCGGTCGTTCTTAGAATGGACCGCTTAGAAGTGAGAGTGGTCCTGCGGACGTAATAACTTCACTTCCGTGTACGGTTAGTGTTAAACGGTACGCAACGTATATATCTTAAAGATATATAACATCAAGTTGCAGAAACATATAAGACGAAAACTGCATTAATATTAAAATTGATGAATTAACGTGATCTAAACTAATTAGGTTAAAAATGAGATAGTTAAAAAACATTAGAGATGACTTAACTAAGATGAATACAAATTATTTAATATCACGGTGCAAGGAACGGGTGCAGATCATCCTATTTGCTTAAATATCACCTTATGTAATAATATCACCTTATTAAGAAAATGACACGTCGAGGCTTATTTGATATACCTGTTAAAAACTTTAAGGCAACAAACGATTTATGGCTTCCGCCACACACAGTTATTACTCATTTACCAAACTGGTAAATGACCTACCAAATTGATTATATTGCTAAAGGCCAATGTTTAGGTTATTTTTAATTATATTTGCTTTTGCACATTAAAATATACAAAGGCGGGTAAATGCCTTACCGACAGCCAATCTTAGGAGGATGTTATGAAAAATAAAATTTTTACTGATGTTGGTAGCTAAACATATTTTTATTAAAATTTGAGATCTACCTCGGATTTTTTTAGCATACAGCGTGAACTATACTCATAAATATATACAACGCAAGTTACTAAATTTTAGTACCGTCATGTAGTAGCCTACATTACAGTCGTTACGTGATTTATTTCAAGAAAGTTACCTTGTAACAAATACCTAGGCAGTCTGTCGGTGGAGAACGGTCTAAGGTCACATTTAAAGTCTGTCTATTTAAAAACGTTGCGTTATCGGGGCACATAATGTTTACGACGGAAACGTATCCGGTCGCCGTTCCAAGCCGTAACGCTTGAGGCTGTAATAGCGTCATAAGCGGAGCGATTTCAGTTAACAGATAATTAAGACGTTTTTTGAAGAGTGAGCGAGAAATAATTAGCAAAATTAAAGGTATATATGCCTACTATGTGTTAACAGGTTGATAGTGACTATTTGAAATAAGTTTGGTAATCTATAATAATTATTTGACATTATTGGTTAAAAGGACTTTTAACGGATTTTATGGCACTAATTTTACATTTTGTCATTTTAAACACTTTACGGCGCCCGCCGACACGGGACCGAATACGATAGGCCACGGCTGCTGGAGAATGTAAAGTAAACGGGGTTAATTCCTTTGAAAGTCTTTTTGTACTATAATATGTAGTACTGTGATAAACAAAACAATTATTTATGCATGACTTAACGTTTGCGTCGGTACAAATCCTGCGTGGTAACATATGTTGAATTAATAACTTAGTTTGATTTGGAAAATATAGACTGATCTGATTAATTCAAATTAATGCGTCAAATGAGCAAGAAAGTAGTGGATCCTAGTTGTGAAAGAAATCTTCGTAGCTCGTTGAAGGATTTGTGCTCTCGAATGAACTGGTATTTTATCCACCAAATAACATCTACCACTGCATGCTAAGTTGGATCGTTGGTAAAAGCATTTTCTGCTTTTAGCAACTAATCAGTTGTCAAAAATAAACGAAGAGCTTAAATAGGAGACGTTAGATAGACCTTAGCTAATCTTAGATCTTACAACAGTCGTATTGCTATATTTGCCACTATTAGTTTACACTTAAAGGGCTTCATAATGAAGAAATAACAAAATATCAAATGCTTTGCTTTTACAATGAGCAAAGATGGTCTTAAACTTGGAAATTTTTTAGAGGCCAACTCCTAAAAACACTAAATCGCTGATTTTTTTCACTTTTCGTTAATCGCTTCCGCTCCCGCGACCGCTTATCGCATATCTTTTACATAACGACTGCTCGTTAAAGAGTTATACACGCCCAAATTGATATTGGCTTTCGTCACCCGAGGTCATTTATTGCGAAAATCGAAATTTCAATGTCGTTACGTTTTTAATGGGACCGGTTATATAGATTCCTTGATTGATTCCGTGTTCAGATATTGATTTAAAAATTATCAGCTTTTGACGTCGACATAGTCCGCTTAGCAAATTGATTTAATAACACTATGTTTTCTTTTAAAAAAATCATAATAAGCTGCAATTTATATAGTATTGTGATAGAAGAGAAGCTTAATAATTTTAAAATTTCATAATATTCAATTTCGTAAGTTTCTTATTGAATGCGTAACAAATCCATTTCATTGACTATTATTATCTATCATTTATATACAGATATATGTATCATTGCAATACACAACACAAGGTCAAAGGTTTAGTAATATATATGTTAATCCTCATATATCATAAACACAATGACACAAGATCAGATAAGACTAGTAATGCACTTGGCAATGCTTCAAAGTAATACGATATAAGCATCCGACGACCTCTTCGTAAACAAGGGGTATTAAGTTCAATAGTTTCTATAAAAAAATGTATTTTCTATGTATCATATAGATATAAATAAAGGTCAAACTTAAAGTGTAAAAATCATAAAAAAATTTATTATATTACCCGATGATCAATAGGCTTGAAAAGCATTAAATAAATCTAACTAAGTATATACATAAAGGTTAAATATGAACAATTTTTTAAGTCTAGTACAAGAAGAACGTAAGAACATCAATAAAAAAATAAACTAACGATCGAATGAGCTACTTAATATCCAATCAAACTAATATACATAAACACGAAAGTTTGTCTAAATGTTTGTTGTTCAAAAGTAAAACACACCGGAAATTTTTGTCATGATACGTTACAGTAATATATCTCATGTAATAAATCATTTCACATAAGAGAAACAAGTACTAATTTAAATATTTAACTTACGCGAGCAAAGCCGAGGTTAGAATCTAATGTAAAATCACTCAATCACACATAATCGCCACCTTCAACCATTCTGAATCAACGTGCAATCAAATTCATATTAAATGCCTAAATCTATTAGTGGCTATTTGTCAAAAGTAAGCGTGCTCATTTACAAGTTCCACTTGACAGCTGTGACACTTATAGCTTTTTAATGCGCGTATAAAATTACTCGCCTTAAGGGACACCTTTTTATACCTACTGTTATGTATAGCAAGAAAACGAAAATCAAGAGCATAATCATTGTAAGGTTTTGTAAGACATTTGTAACGTGGTTTTTCGTTAAATTTTTCATTGAATATGTTGTAAAACGTCCGCTAAAGGGAACGTGGGTTAGGAGGTGGTAGGTTCCCTTTTTAGGGATCGTCTGGAGCGGTACCACCGCGGTTTCTATTTCTGCCTCAAAGCGGTGGTGTTAATATACTACAGTGTTTCGGTACGGGCGCCCTAGTCAGCGTATTTACTAGATAAACGAGACGTAACATCCTATGACTGTCGTAAGGCAGCACGTTGGTGAAGGTGGCCTGCATATGCCAGTAGAAAAAAAAAAAAAAAAAAAAAAAAAGTTAATGACCAGTCAATATCATCAGCCTGCATTAGTCCACTGCTCATATAACCTAATGCATGCCTTCTCACTGCATAATGACCGGTGCTCCGAGACAAAGTAAGTCTATTTGTACAATTCCGCTATTCACAAGTTCGTATTATTGCATATAATATGCATAACGTCAATAGATAAACATCGGTCGCTTCCTCAATACGTTATCTTCTGCCTTCGTAGACGCTCTGAGTCACACCAGACAGGACTTGGCGACAATGCGATGCATGTAAATGGCATTATATTATGTTGCGCAACATAATTTATGTTTATGGCTGTCAGTGACCGTTCGCAAGGTTTTTAGACACGTGGAGTCACTTTTAAATGTTACATTTTATTATATCATACTAGCAACCCACCCCTGCTTCGTACGGGAGCTATGCTGAGAGAAAATATACCTAAAATATTAAGCATGTGTTATACATATAAACCTTCCTCTGCCATCACTCTATCTATTAAAATAAACTTCAGCGAAATCCGTTGAGTAGCTTGAAAGATTTAAGCATACATAAGTATATGGGGACAGAGAAAGCGACTTTGTTTTATACTATGTAATGACTAGCAGTTTCCCATTAGATCAAGTGAAAATATATATATAACAAAAAATCAGTAAAACTTTTCAGTATCTTTTTAGAATATTTTTAGATTGGGAAATTTTTTAAGTTTTAACTTTTTAACAGCCTGGTTTTAAAGCTAGCTAAAGTATTTGCCCTTGTATTCAACTTAATGTCATGGGTTCAATTGGTTCAATGGTTCTATCGTCGTGGCATAAGTAAACATTATCCAGGAATTTCACAAACGAATAATCAAACAATTTATTTAGAACGCGCATGGTCTGTGGCGTAGAAAAATTATAGATCAAACTTCAATCATCAGTGATTAATTAAAATTTAAATACCCGCCAAAAACGCGTGCGTCATGTCTGTGTTATCTGTGCAAAGCTGTCACAAGCCAAAGGGTCATCACACTCAATCAGCGGTTAATTTAAACTGCGCCAGCACAAGGCACGTCATAGCCCATTATGCGCATTGTATACACGTTGCGTCACCGCGAGGAAAAGGAAACGGTTACGGACTGACAGATGGCAATTTATAGCACAGATAAACTATGACATTTTCAGGGCTGTGAAACGCAATGCCACACGCATTATTGAATAAATATAAAAAGAAATAGTTTTATTTTCTTTCTGAAAAGCGTGATTTTCATGAGTTATGGAAAATTTTATAAAAAGCGTAAGGTGTTTTATAAATGGTATCTTTCACGGTCGCGCTTTTACCATTTTCGAAGATCTATGTATGTTAAATCGATATGTATATATTTTTACTACGCAGGTTTTTTTAGCTACGCAGGTAGACGAGCATTCGGGCCACCTAATTGAAAATGGTCATCGACGACCATAGACAGAAATAGGCACCGCGGGGGAACCGCTCCAGAAGGCCCCCTGTAAAAAGGGGACCTACCACTATGATATGCTAAGACATAACTTTTGTTTATGACTATATTCTTTAATAATACTGATATTGCATCATCTATGTAAGTTTTATCGCCATTTGGAACCTATTATAAAGTTTTTTGTCAGCCTTCTCAAAATCCTTTTCAATTAATTAAAATAAATGATTAAATCGGTATCATATAAGATAAATAGTTCCAACAAGATTTTGCCTCAGAACAATATCGAGAGTTGGCTATGGCATTAATAATAAAAAAAATTCCTCTCAATGAAAATAGGATTCCGTTTGATCTTGACACAGTGTTAGTGATATCAGCAGCTTCTACAGAATCGCAACCTGATTTCGATACTTCAAACCAATTTTGCACTATAAACACATTGCTCTTTATACCGGCCAGTTTGAAAATGTAGTTTTAAATAAACAAATAATTTCAAACCTGATTATTTTCGGTCAAGGGCTCATTACAGGCACACATTAGGTGTGCATAAATTAATAACCATGTAACTATTGATGAAGGGCAATTTTCCCAATAGACTAGGTTATTATTTTTATCAAGGTTTGATTCCGTCGGGGGGACAATTTTGCGCTATCGCTGTTTTCTGGTTCCTTAGAACTGATGATCCGTACGTTGGACGGGCATGTAAAATTCGATTTCAGTTGACAGGACCATCTTAGGCAGTCGTTACAGGACGTCAGTGCTTTTAAATATACTGTCAATTAATCCATAGGAGGTTTTTGGATCCCATCACGCTGGTCCAATGTGGGTTGGTGAAAAACCCCTATGGTGAAGGCGGTGCATTAGGGGAGGCCTATGCCCAGCAGTGGACTAACACTGGCTGATGATGATGATGATGATGATGATGATGACAAGTAATCCATTTATTTAATGCAGTTTACCGTTTTAATTTTACCGGTCAGATGCCAGTCGTCTAGCGTGAATATTGTAATATTATACAATATTCATGAAAATCTGAATGGATAAGAACCTCAATCCAAAATACTTTTATAAAGGCCGTGTCTAAACACAAGAGGCAAGAGCTCATTACTAAATATGTAATGATTTGTCTAAGAATATTATTTTTAGCACTAAATTTCATTCACTGAAATCCCTGATAATAAAAGGAATAAAAACATATTCCAGACGTGTTCTTTGATTCAAAAGTGTATTACATTTCGTTAGGTTATTTTTCTTAACCTTTAGTGCTCAAACTTTTATTCTCAGAAAATATAAGGTCACGTTTCTAAGTCATGGCGGTATTATTAGGCCCATTACCCGAGTGATTTCTGTACGTGATTCGTAGTCGATATTAAAGAAAAACTATTAGATGGCGTGGGCGTTCGGATATTTCTTCAAGAAAATTTTGTTATCATGTTATTTTTCCCCGAAGGTTGGATACATTAATAAAGTTTAATATGCCTGTCATATATGTAATATAAATATGGTGCTTTTTAATAAACAAAATGTGAAGGTTCTAGTACCTAATCAAAATATATATATTGTTTTTATTAAATGGCTTTTATCATAATAATCTCTAGATGTTTAAACATTAACATAAACATAAGCGTTGTATATGCAATAATTATAAAATATAACGAAACATTACTTTTACGACTTTTTGGTGGTGCTGGTTTGATTTTTGTTTAATAATTAACCTGAAAAACAAAAAAATTACACTACAGAGACACAAAACCAACTTTACCCCCACCCCAAGTTATAACAGTATAATTATGTAACACCCTATAACAAGTATCAAAACAGACATTGTACAATGTAATGTCCTAACAACCTTTCTCAAATATGATGATAATCGATAATACATTGATTCGAGAATAATTATTTAATCACCTTATCAATAATCAAAACTATCATAAATCATAGAATAAAATGTCTTAAGACGTACGAACCATTTATCCGATCAAACATTGATTCTACTCCGCTCGCACTTGATTAAGCCGACTGACCTCTCCACTGCGAAGTTCAAACGTTCCCTGCCCGACAGTTGATATAGCATTCACTAACGAGGCACCGGATCGTATCACAATGGACGCAATTCGCAATCCTATACTCTGAATATCCGCACTTGCCTTGAGCACATACGCGGTCACCACGCGTCAGGAGACTGTCCAAATTCATAATTTTGTTTCAAAATGCTCTTTTTATCTTCTGCTACCAAGTCCATCCCTCTCAAAAGTTTGGCTAAACGTAAACTGTCTTCCCCACCATGGTGGAATTCTGAATGTACAGAGGCCTGTAAGAGACGCTCCGAGGCAGAAGTAACTTTACGCTCATGACATGACGATGGAAAATTACACCAACTATCAAAAGTAGTGCAAAGACCACTAGAATTCTAGCAGACACGAAAAGATCCGGTGGCTCCGTTTTGTGAGCAACTTTTCCTATTACTCCCCATCTAAAGTTGACCAGCATTAGACACTATCGTAGCTCTGTCTGCAGTCCTGTTATTTTATCTACTGATCCATCTTCGACGAACAGTTCTTCCAATTAGCTCCTCCATTGTCCCTCATTAGAAGAGCTTTTGCCTCCCATTTTAACACTTAAGACAAATAACCCTTTGAGGCCCCTTTCTGGGGAAGAACTTATTGGTTCTCGAGGGTCTTACAGACTCATCCCCAGGTATTGATGGGATCCCTATTCCTTCATAAGTAATAGCAGCACTCTGCAAAACAGGTTTTCTTATCCATCCTAAATAATATTTTTCTAACTGGTACTGTTCTGAAGAGGAGAACCCAGGTAATCATACCCATCTAAAACCCGGAAAGGCTAACTGACCCGTCCAGCTATCGCCCGATAGCTCTATCATGTACAATGGCTAAGGTGATAGAACATTTGATAAAGAATCCTTGGAATGGATAGTCGAGCAAAACAACACATTAGCTAAATCCCAATTGGCTTTCGCAAAGGTTTTAGTACTATTGACAGCCTTAGCAATTAGTGACTGACATACGCATTGCCTTCTTGAAAGTAAGTCTTTGGTAGGAGTATTTTAGATGTTTCTTCGGCATATGCAATGTACTTCTTCCAGTACTAGGCAGAAATGCTCCAGCTGAGTATTCCTGTGAAGATTGTAATATAATCTTTAATCTCTTAAGCCCTAGATCCGATCCATTGTTTTCCTAACTTTATATCTTCCTCGAGACAGATATGGAAAGGGCTGCCCCGCTCAGTGCTTAGTCCACTGCTTTCAGTATTTACACATGGATCAGAGCTTTCAGTAAATTCTTTTGTCAAATCTTCAATTTGCCGATGACGGCTTTATGTATTCTGTTAAAAAATTGAGGGCTTCTTCCCGTCTTAATTTAGCTATTAGATATCTCCATGAATGGCTTGATAACCATGGACTAGGCCTTCTATTAGTAAAGCAATGTTGTTGTATTTTTGCGTGCCAGATCCCGCCGGATGTTCCAATCTTCTGGGCAACAAAAATTTGCTGTGGTGGACAAGTTAATTTCTAGGTGTTGTATTAGACTGAGATTAATGGTATTCAATATATTAACCATGTAATTAAAAATGAGAAAAACATGAACAATTGGTTCTTTATCTGGCACTTGGTGGGGCTGTCACCCTATACCCAGAAACTCATGTACAATGCCCTGGTGCGTAGCCATTTTGACTATGGAGTTTCTACTGGAACCCTGTAATAAATCTGCCTTTACAATCCTTTGACAAAATCCAATATAAATGCCTTAGAATATAGTGGGCTATGAAATCCACCTATAAATGTTTCAGGTGGAGTGTGGAGAAGCTCCATTGTACTTAGAAGACAATTTTTATCTGACCGATTCCTATTCAAGTAATTCAATCTTTTATCACCCTCTTATTTCTAGGCTGCACAGTTTATCCAATTTTATCTCTTCAAATAAATACTCCCATAAAGATTACCCTTGCCTGTTAAAAGTTTTGTCACTTATCTTCATCTGCCTTGTCCTATATTTCAGTGTCAAAGTTTTCTCTATGAAACACCTTTTGATGCACTTATTTTTAAACCTCAAATTCTTCTGGATATTGGTATTGATAAAACTCCTGTTTTGAAATATCCAGTTAATCAATTTCATTTCACAACATTGGCCTGATTTTGATCATGTACACTGATGCTTCAAAGTTGTCTGAGCAGAGTTGTGTCGTGCTGCTTTGGATACCCAAGTACAAAGTGATATTAAATTATAAATTCTCTGAAACATCAGTATTTTCAGGTGAATCCATAGCTGTACTGGAAGCCTGACATTTATTGAGTCCCACAAATTTAAAAACTCTGTTATTCTCACTGATTCTAAGAGTTGCCACACTATTGCATCTAATCAATTTAAGTCCAAACATAAGTTTCCACATATTGAAAATTAAGAAGTCCTCTTACGGTGTCATACTAAAGATATTCAGGTAGTTCTGGCCTGGATTCCAGGGCACAGTGGCATTCATGGCAATGAGGCTGTAGACTTCTATGCCAAAGATGCAGCAAAAACAGGATGCATGGACCACTACAGATTGTATTCAAATGATTTACTGCCATTAGCAAGTCAGCGCCTCTTCTCATCTTGGAACAAATATTGCTTAATGCTAGTGCTTCTAAAGGGAAGTTCTATGCTGATATCCAGCCCCATATTCCTACTCGTCCTTGGTTCTGCAACTTCAAAAATCTGCACAAACAAAGTACCAGTATCATCTGCAGATTAAGACTAGGACATGCATGTACCCTGTTCATCTTGTAAAGCTACATAAAAGACACCTCCTCTGTGAATGTGGACTAGATGAAGGAACACTGACCACATATTTTTCAATTGTCCCAGACAGACCTCTCTCTCTATGACCTGCTCCCTCCCAAATTCCATGTCCCACTAATTTAAAAACTTATTATCCTATGTTGATTCCCCATTTGTTCATATTTTTGTTCCTACATTAATCATAATAACATTAAACTTTAGTTTGTTTGTCTCTAACCAACTAACCCTGTGTTTATTGTGTGTCTCTTTTGTTTTAGATACATCAACAGAAACTATTGTGGTGGATTATCTCCGCCCATAATCAATTCTTAGTTGTTAACTGTGACCTTGTTCATTTACGAAGCCTGTTACATATAGCAGAGTCTAATCGAAAACTTGACGTTGGCGAAATCTACAAGGAAACGCCATTAAGCCAAAGAACTGAACTGAACTCATTATAGAAAAAATATAAAAAGAAATAGTTTTATTTTCTCGCCGAAAAGCGTGATTTTCGTGAGTTATGGAAAATTAAAAAAAAAGCGTAAGGTGTTCTATACATGGTATCTTTTACGGTCGCGCTTTCGCCATTTTCGAAGATCTATGTACGTTAAATTGATAAATATATATTTTTATTGGCTACGCAGGTAGACGAGCATTCGGGCCACCTGATTGAAAATGGTCATCGACGCCCATAGACAGAAATAGGCACCGCGGTGGAACCGCTTCAGACCGCCCCCTGTAAAAAGGGGACCTACTACCATGATATGCTAGGACATAACTTTTGTTTATGACTATATTCTTTTATAATACTGATTTTGCATCATATATATAAGTTTTATCGCCATTTGAAACCTAAATATTAATATTAATTATAAAGTTTTTTGTCAGCCTTGTAAAAAACCTTTTCAATTAATTAAAATCAATTATTAAATCGGTATCATATGAGATAAATAGTTCCAACAAGGTTTTGCCTCAGAACAATATCGAGAGTTGGCTATGGCATTAATAATAAAAAAATTTCCTCTCAATGAAAATAGGATTCCGTTTGGTCTTGACACAGTGTTAGTAATATCAGCAGCTTCTACAGAATCGCAACCTGATTTCGATACCAATTTTGCACTATAAACACATTGCTCTTTATACCGGCCTGTTTCAAAATGTAGTTTTAAATAAACAAATAATTTCAAACCTGATTATTTTCGGTCAAGGGCTCATTACAGGCACACATTAGGTGTGCATAAATTAATAACCATGTAACTATTGATGAAGGGCAATTTTCCCAATAGACTAGGTTATTATTTTTATCAAGGTTTGATTCCGTCGGGGGGACAATTTTGCGCTATCGCTGTTTTCTGGTTCCTTAGAACTATGATGATGATGTTGATGACAACTAATCCATTTATTTAATGCAGTTTGAACTGCCTCCGTAGCCTAGTGGTAAGGGCGTGTGCTCTAGAAACCGGAGGTCGTGGGTTCGAATCCTGCGGGGACTCAACAAATTTTCATTGTTGTTACCTAGTTGGTTAGGGCAATTAGGGCCGATCACCCAATTGTCTGAAAATTAAGATGATCCATGCGTCGGAGGGGCATGTAAAAAGTCGGTCCACCCACCAACCCGTAGTGGGATACGGTCCAAAAACCCCCTAATGGATAGGGGTGTACTAGGGGAGGCCTATGTCCAGCAGTGGACTACCACAGGCTGATGATGTATGTATGTATGTATGTATGTAATGCAGTTTACCGTTTTAATTTTACCGGTCAGATGCCAGTCGTCTAGCGTGAATATTGTAATATTATACAATATTCTGGAAAATCTGAATGGATTAGAACCCAAACCAAAAATACTTTTTAAAAAGGCCGTGTCTAAACACAAGAGGCAAAAGTTCATTACTAAATATGTAATGATTTATCCAAGAGTATTATTTTTAGCACTAAATTCCATTCACTGAAATCCCTGATAATAAAAGGAATGAAAAACATATACCAGACTTGTTCTTTGATTCAAAAGTGTATTACATTTCGTTAGGTTATTTTTCTTAACCTTTAGTGCTTAAACTTTTATTCTCAGAAAATATAAGGTCACGTTTCTAAGTCATGGCGGTATTATTAGGCCCATTACCCGAGTGATTTCTGTACGTGATTCGTAGTCGATATTAAAGAAAAACTATTAGATGGCGTGGGCGTTCGGATATTTCTTCAAGAAAATTTTGTTATCATGTTATTTTTCCCCGAAGGTTGGATAAATTAATAAAGTTTAATATGCCTGTCACATATGTAATATACATATGGTTCTCATAATAAACAAAATGTAAAGGTTCTAGTACTTAATCAAAATATATATTTTTTTTTATTTTTATTAAATGGCTTTTAACATAATAATCTCTAGATGTTTAAACATTAACATCAACATAAGCGTTATATATGCAATAATTATAAAATATAATGAAACATTACTTTTACGACTTTCTGGTGGTGCTGTATTGATTTTTATTTAGCAATTAACCTGAAAAACAAAAAAATTACACTACAGAGACGCAAAACAAACTTTACCCCCACCCCAAGTTATAACAGTATAATTATCTAACATCCTATAACAAGTATCAAAACAGACATTGTACAATGTGATGTCCTTACAACGTTTCTCAAATATGATGGAGATATTCGATAACACATTGATTCGAGCATAATTATTTAATCACCTTATCCAATAATCAAAACTAACATAAATCATAGAATAAAATGTCTCAAGATTTACCGAACCATTTATCCGATCAAACATTGATTCTACTCCGCTCGCACTTGATTAAGCCGACTGACCTCTCGACTGCGAAGTTCAAACGTTCCCTGGCCGACAGTTGATATAGCATTCACTAACGAGGCACCGGATCGTATCACAATGGACGCAATTCGCAAATCCTATACTCTGAATATCCGCACTTGCCTTGAGCACATACGCGGTTACCACGCGTCAGTGAGTATAGAGACTTTCGTAAACAAATTTAGGATTTTGTTTAAAAAATTACCTTTGTTTCGATGTTAGTTCCATGTTGATGATGGTTATATTCCCACGTGAAATTCATTTTCGTTGGTTATATTATTGTTAATTTTGCGTTTCAGAACCCAAGTCCTGATTGCACTATAATATAATTACTATAGTTGCTTACAATATAAAACATTTAATAGAAACGGAAAAAGTGTGGGTAAATTAAAATTAAGGTACATGGTTGGATATTAGACTCTATTAGACCTCTGCCTCCGTAGCCTAGTGGTATGGACGTGTGCTTTAGAAACCGGAGGTCGTGGGTTCGAATCCGGGGACACAATAAATTTTCATAATTGTTTCCTAGTTGGTAAGGAGCAATTTGGGCCGATCACCCAGTTGTCTGAAAAGTAAGATGATCCATGCGTCGGATGGGCATGTAAAAGTCGGTCCACCCACCAACCGCATTGGCCCACGTGGTGGGATACGGTCCAACCCCCTCATAGAAAGGGGTTTATTAGGGAGGCCTATGTCCAGCAGTGGACTATCAAAGGCTGATGATGCAAACACTCTGTTTTATTGGAGTCACTATTAGTAATGCAAGTGATACACCAGTAGACGGAAAAAAGTGGAGGCAACTTAACAAAGAAAGATGCTAGGATAAGGATTAGAAATTAGGAATAATAAACGTGTATTTGCTTAACACAATAAGTAGTATAAACACGTCCTAGCCGTTCATCTGATAGTATTTGACAACCATTGCCTTCGAAAAAAGGAACGTATGACGCCACATGTTCCTCAAGTTCACACCAAAGTACAGTATTGTTTTCCCACCACTTGCGGCAGTATTTGACACAGTAGCTACTTAATCTAGTTAACACGGAACTTGCATCATCTTTAAGTCAGTTAAATTACTGTTAAATAACGTCCCATTTGACATGTGGACACCGTACACAAGTCGAATGCAAATACTTGCCTCCAATACGAATATCCCGAACTTAACATATCCGACAAAGTCTAATAGAGCGGCATTCACAACACGGATTCCCATCCCGTCTGAATCCCGGGGGAGGCAAAGTTAGTCTAGACCGAGTGCTGAGATCCGGATTGCTACGGATTATGTTTATTAAAATGCAGTAGGAAGTATGCTGGATCAAAAATTGTATGATAACTCTGAAAAGATATTGAATGGCTTTAAACGAATCCTTATTTCTTGAATTAATTAAGACGAGAGAGTACAAAACTTTAAATTTTTCAGTAGGGTTTCTTTTCTATCTGAACTCTAGCGAAATGCTTTATGCTTCTTTATAAAGTGAGTTAGATTAGATGAGTTCATTATACTATATGTCATCTACAATGTGACTTTGACTCAGAACATATAAAGTGTCTTCTCCGCATCGGCATTTCAGGGACCATTTTTTCAATATTATCACTAACAACGTTAATCGTCAATTCACTTAGTCATCTTATTTAAAATATGCGTGACATAATATTTTAAATGACATAAAAAATATACACTTTAAGGATATTTCTTAAATACCTTCTCGTCATTACATTTTAAACATAACTTACTTACCGTCATTTCTAGTAACACTGAACACGCCATAGACCCAACTAAAACCTACAAATAGCAAAAAAACAGTTCAATTCCATGTTATTATTAACAAAACAATTTCTAAACCCTTTTGCAATAACATTAAACGTACAAAGTATACATAGCTCATCCGCCACATTACTTAGCGAGATAAAAACTCGAAAACGCCCCACGTCTGAGGTTAAACAGCGATATCATCGCAACGAGCAGTCAGTTGGTGCAGTGCCAAAGTGTATCGTATCTAGCTCGTGCAATATTTCATATCTTTAAATTGTATTTTTATTGCGGTTTATACGTACAACCATATTTCTTTTAACCTCATGTACTTCTGATTATACTTCATATAAGAATTGTATGCCCCCGTTTTGTGCAAGACCAAAAAACAAATTCCTTTAATAAAAATAACTTCACCCACCAACCCGCATTGGACCAGCGTGGTGGGATACGGTCCAAACCCCCTAATGGATAGGGGTGTATTAGGGGAGGCCTATGTCCAGCAGTGGACTAATATATGCTGATGATATGATGATATATGATAAGATAAAAATAACTTTTGACTATTGAGTACTTACATAAATGTATAATATTTAATGGTAAAAAATACGTAACCAGGAATTTCTGTGAACTATGTATGTGTATTCCTGTTTTGTTTTTTTTATAAAATAAGAGACGAGGAAATATTGTATCGCATAGATTTTAGTAGTAACACTACGAGCATAAAAACTTTTATGATAAATTGCTTTGGTATAAAGTTATTTTTATATTTATTTTTTACATCATACTATGATTAAAATTTTTTACGAAAGTCGGGCACTGAAACAACATTTAAGAGGAATATAATTTCAAAACTCTTCAGTTATATTAATAAATCTTTGTTTATGTTAAAAACGAAATAAACTATTTTCAAATGCCCTGTTTTTATAATCACCGTTTAATGTTACCTCTGCTAAGAGACAGGACTAAATTTCTTGCTTCCACTTCAATTATGATACTTGTTCCATACATACGACTCATTGCTAACATGCAATTACGATGCAAAAAGTAATTCACTCTCAATTTCTATAGGGAGTTTTTGCCCCGTGGTTACGCGATACGTATGATCGGAATACGCTTAGGTATGATACGTCTCCTTTAAATGCATCGCTATTGGATCATTACTGTTTTACCCTTTCATTTGTTTTTTAAACAAATATTGCTTTATCACGTATTGCATTATTTCAATGCACTCAATACGAACGCTAATTTTTAACACATGTGAGTTTAATTAGGTTTTATTTGATACCGTTGTCTTACCAATTTGAATTCATTCTGCAATTTATAACATTCAATATAATTCAATAACATATTAATAATAGTTTATTTGTCGGTAAAATATAATGATTTCCAAATACGTAAGCATACAAAAATATTGCATAATATTAGTATGCTTGTCTGATACGAATTGTTCGATAAGGTACATTTCTGATTGTTACAGGCCATGTAAAACTTTTTGAATTACAAAAATTGAGTACTACTTATTTATTGAGTATTTTATTACTAGTAATTATTGGGTTAATTTAAGAAAACTTATCATTCCTTTTAATAATACCACACATAGTTTGAAATTATCGTCTTAAATTCATTAAAAACTTATTGAAAGTGATTTTTTCACAGATTGCACTTTATTGTTTGACGAAATAATGTTTAGCACAGGTTTAAAGCAAATTCCCTACGAACAGGTTCTTGCTTGTCGTAGCGGTGGAGCTCAGTACCAACACCCTGGGCAGCCGCCGGGGAGCTATAGAACCTGCCTGCCGGCCTGTGGTATAAAGCCTGCTGCGGAGGAGGCTGCTCCAAGCCGGTTTAGTGTGGAGCGGACGTGGGAGGAGGAGATTCGGCATGGTGTCGTCGATTTTTCCTTCTGTCGCCGAAATAGTGCTAGCGGCATATAGGCCACCGCTTGTGGCTGGGAGAATTATCCTGCTGGTTTGGGATCTCCTGGCTCCCATAGCATTCTGGGTGGCTCGGGCTGATTCGGGGGAGTCTGCTGCCCAGATGTAGGGCCGAGACGGAGGGCGCGTGAGTTCCGACCCGCCCTGAGGTGTAATTGCCCATAGAGCCGGACCTAAGGCGCCAGGCAGTAGCAGATTTAGTCCGTGCGAGTCCGACGTAACTCCCGCGAGGAAAGGTATATGTAGGCATTTCCTCACGGTGAAAAAAGGCTGAAAGCAATCTAACTTGCGTGTGGACTCATTCTGGCTTTAGCCCATTAGCAACAGTTCTTACTGTTGAAATATCACCATTTTCCCCTCCGGATGTTTAACCTATAAGAATAACTTTGTTGCGCCAATTGAGTTTTATAAAAGACATTAAATGCGAAAATTATATCTCTAAAGTAAACTATACGTATAACTGCGAGCGATGTGAATTAAGTGAACAGCTAACAGGCAACCGCTTTACATGCCAACCGGTCCGCGATATGCGACGAGACCGCACGCACTGGGCTTGCGTAACATTGCCGTTGATGATTGACACACGGCAATCCCCATCGTCGCAATTGGTTAATCCATACTAATATCATAAATGCGAATGTGATTCTGTCCGTCTGTCTTTACCATATAAACTAATTGATTGATTTGATTAAATTTTGTGTACACTTCGAATAGATTCCAAGAGTAGAAATAGGCTATTAATTGTTTCAATAAAAGCGATGGAAAGGATGGAATTAGGGGATGAAATTTGTAATGAAGATTCGGCATTGTTAAACATAAGACGATTAAATTTCGTTTCAGGATACTGGTAACGAGCTATAGTAATGTTTTTTTTTTTTAGAAACGTGATACTTTTAAACTTTACGGATATAAACTAGTGGTTGAGATGGGGGATGAAAATTAATTTGGGGATATTTCACACAATGAAAACAGCTTATTTATATTATTATACAGTGTATTTGAATACTCCTTCTATTCCACGCGGGTAACCGCTAGTAAATGAATATTTTGAAATAGCCACACAGCGTCATGTAGCACCTAAATAAAATTGCTCATACTTTGAAACCAATGGTAAGAAAAATGCATAATTCAAAGTTTTTTTATTAAAATGGTGTAGAAACCAGACAACTTTTTTTCGGAATTTACGTCATAAGTCCCTATCACTTTGCTTATGGAGTAATAACAAAAGTTGTAACAGTTTTAGTTTTAGTTTATTTGATAAATTATAAGCTAAAAGTCTTATACATTTATATCTTTAAGATAGATGTGAATAATATAATCCTGCTAGAATAAAGTAGAATTAATCTTACTATTAATTAGAGCCAAATGTAATAAAAAGGAGTGTTGACCGCAGATGTACGCCACCACATCTTTATTGTTGGTTTATATAATCCATACTAACGAATTGATGTACATATATATTATACGTAAAGAGTACGTCTTAATTGAAAAACAAATAAATGTTTACAAAATTAAAACTAACTGATTTCTTTACAAATAATCTCATTGACAACTCATTAAATTTTATAACGTTTACTCTTAGCTTTCGATACCTTTTCCCTTATAAATACACTTTCTTTCTATATATTATAAGAAACCGTTACATTTTATCTTTAAATCTAATTAACAATCACCTTATATAATCTGGAACCGATCTTCTTTGATATAAATAATAATTTTATTATCTTTAATTGATGCTTCATTTTAAAACTCACCGAACGAAACAGCCGTGTGTCACATCTATCACACGTGTTCACTCTTATGACATATGCGAATTCGCTTTCTTCGTTGTCTCGTACGTGCGGCGAATTAGTTATCGATTGAGAAGTGCGTATCCTCTTGCAGATATACATTATAACTCCTTTTTTAGCTTAAAGTTTAAAACATTTATTGTTATATAAATACCCCTAATGGAGAAGGCGTGCATAAGGCCAATGTCCAGCAGTGGACCAAAATAAGCTGATGATGATGATGATTATTATATAAAATTTTGACAAATCATACAGTGACATGTTCAGTGCATAAGAATTTAAGATTATTACGATCGATATCCGGGATTACATTATCAATAACAATATTTAATTTATAACATTAAGATTATTCTATTATCACTGGTATTAAAGGGCCCTGAACTAAGCATAGCTTGTATCTCAAGACCCTAAAACATGTATATATTAATAAGTCAAAAGATAAGTTGGAAACAGTAAATTGACATAAGAAATGATTTATAATAAACAACTTATTGTGTGTGGAGGTATGTGTGTGTGATTTTAAATTTTAGTAAGATTGATATAAAATTTTCAGATTGTAATACTCTTCAAACCAAAATACACTAATATTTAAAATCCTTGCTTATAATCAATTACATTATGTGCGGCTTAAAGGTTTAAATATAACTTACATATTGAGCTTTTCATACTAGTGAAATATTAATTAAAATTTAATAGTTATTCGATGCAAACATACGAATAATTAATTATGCTAAACTTTAAACTAGTTTCAATACAGCGAGTAACCACTTTTCTTCAAGCAAATAATGTTTATAAAAGTCTATACATAGCTCACTTTCTTATCGCTAAGTGTAACAAGGAGGTGACAATTTATATCCAGTGAAACTCATTTAATGCGGCAGTGCTCATTTGTGGAATGAAGTTAACAACTGAAACTAGTTCTTAGCGAGTTGTTAAATACCATTTATATTGGTTACACTTTCTCTAGCTTCCGTTATACATCTTTCGATTTACCGCTCGCGTAAGAATATAAATAAAGTGTATAGAATAAATTTTCCATTACATATTTTCACTTTAAATATAATTATAATAATAATTTTAAACTAATATGTATTATCGAAGATTTCATTAGAAAAATATCAACAAGGTATGTGCTGTCACAACTTCTTTCTAAAAGTTTAAATAATATTTGCAAAAGTTCAATATCGTAAGCAAAAAAAGTCATGGGTTTTTCATTTTTATCTCGTTTCCGTCTTAAGAAATTTTCTATGCCTTAGTTAGAATCTAAGAAGATTCTCTCTCATAACATCATAACTCCTTTACCTAAAGGTATTGATAACTTAATAGCCTGCATTCGATAAATAGAAGATCATTTAAAGAGACTGATGATCTATATACACCTGTCAATTTTCGGACAACTAACATACTAACATACTAACATATTTTTTCTGACAGATAATTGCACACATTTACTTCATCAATAAGAATAACTTTACAAAATTCCCATCTTTAGTACTTGAACCTACTACATCATACATACATCTTCAGCCTGTAATAGTCCACTGCTCCCCCTAACACACCCCTACCCATCAGGGGGTTTTGGACCGTCTCCCATCACGCTGGTCAAATGCGGGTTGGTGGTAGACCGACTTTTTACATGCCCATCCGACGCATGGATCACCTTACTTTTCATACAATTGGGTGATCGGCCCAAATTGCTCTAACCAACTAGGAAACAACAATGAAAATTTGTTAAGTTCCTGCAGGATTCGAACCCACGACCTCCGGTTTCTAAAACAAACGCCCATACCATTAGGCTACGGAGGCAGTTACCTTTACCTTACTTGAACCTACTACCTCATATCAAAAAGATAGATCCTTACACCACTAAGTTGACGCGATATTTCAGTATTTGATAGAAAAATACCAGCGTGATAACAGCCAATGATACCAATCTAAATAGCGTGTTCACTATCCCGCAGTGCGATGTCCTTAACACGCTTATCACGCGACGTGTCACGTCACGGGTGCCTAAACGGGACAGACACGCGATACCGGCCTCAAATTGAATGATTGCTGCTCCATAGATAGCGGTAATTTCCAAGTACGCAGTAAAAACGTTTCAGTTTATCTTATTATTATGAACTTAATTCTGGTTTTCAGGAATAGAATAAAATCGATTCTCAATCATTGTGTTGAATAGTTCTTTTGTATATAACATTAACTAAAAATGTTTTAACAGTCGTAACAGAATTACAGTAATTCTTTTCGTTCATTAGGATTGCTTTGTTAGACGATGTAGTTGGACATCTTACACACATCATCAGCCTGTTAGTCTGGACATAGGGCTCCCCTAATGCACGCCTCCTACATTTGAGGATTTTTAGTCCGTACCCCACCACGCTGGTCCAATGCGGGTTGGTGGGTGGACTGACTTTTTACATGCCCATCCGACGCATCGATCATCTTACTTTTCAGACAATTGAGTGATCGGCCTAAATTGCCCCAACCAACTAGGAAACAACAATGAAAATTTGTCGAGTCCCCGCAGGATTCGAACCCACGACCTCCGGTTTTTAATGCACACGCCCTTACCACTAAGCTACGGAGGCAATCCTTGACATCATACTTAAATACAGTACAGCCCAAATTAATTTAATAGAGTTAAACAAAGTAAGCTATGGCAACGAAGGAGCGACATACATGTAGCGTTTGGGAATTGTCACTGAGATGTCAATCGCAAAGTAGCAGTTTGATAAATAAACTAATCGTTCGCCGCTCATCCTATATTGATATACTCTGGGTACTCACTTTTAAAAAGTTTTTGATAAATTTTCAGTGTAATTATTACGATTCGTACGTTAAATATATATTTTTTCATTATTGTTCTGTTTATTAAAGTTATATATTTTAAATGCAGTAAGTCTTGCCTTTAAAAGAATAGCTAGAAACGGGTTTTACGGAATTCCCTTAAGAAAGAGTGCGAGCACCAGCAGTAGCTGGTGCGCGCACTTCGCAACGTATTTCTTGCAATCTTATGCAATTAGGTACACAAGCTAAATTCTATTATGTATTTTAACATATCATTACCACGATAGCAAAATTAAATAAACACGTGGTATTTTGTACGATCTGCCCATTCTAGGTCAAAGCGCTTATCAAACAAATGCACTGTAGCCAAATTAAAGTCTTTCCGAGAACTAAATACGGACGGAATCCTTACAAGGATTCGAGTGCACCGAAAATAGTGGGTAATTGCATCGTTTACTTCGTCCTACATTCGACACCAATGTCATTCCGCTTTAATGCCGCTGTGATACTGAACTCGTTAGCTTTTTATGGTTCCGGACAAGTCTTGAAGCAATAAATCCTAGAATAATACCCTAATAACGCTTGTTATGTACTAATGGAGTGATTATTTACGAGACCCGCATTTGAGTTGTTGTTATGATTATTATTTGTCAAAATTGATTGCTTTAAAGGCCGTGTATTTTTATACCAATAACATTTAATCCGTCCATAGATGATTTGATTTTGTTATTTTTATAAATAAAACTGTAACATATTAATTACTATCTCCAGAGCACATTAAATACGTTTTGTATACAAAGAAGTAAATTGGAGTGTTTGCTTGCGATATTAAAAAAACCGTTTTAAATATATTATAATGTACTCAACCTCGCGAGAAATAACCGATACATATAACAAAACAACATTTTTTAAAATTTTCTGTCTGTTTGTTTCGGCTAATTTCGGAAATGCCTGGTCCGATTTGGAAGGGACTGTTAGGCAGTTACTTAGGCTAGATTTTTTCTATGTATTGAAATGCGGTCGTAGTCGCAGGCATCAGCTAAAATAGACCTAAAATTACTTAAACGATGCAATACATAGCAACAAAATTATGTCCTTTTCTTAAAAGTTATTATATTTCACTAGCCATTTAATATTGAAACATTTTGGTGGCTACTTATGTAGAAATATAATTGACCATGTTATATCTTGTTTAAGCTAGATTAATAAAAAAAAAATGATTACTTAATCTTCCTTCTATTCCATTTCGTCAAATTAAACTATTTACTTACTTCTAAAATTATGATAATTTGTCATTGGACCAGCTTTTAATCAAACCGTAACCAACAATGAAATATGACTTTCTTTTATTTTAACTGAGGTATTGTAAACTAAAATCATTGGTATAGTAACCGCTGTGACAGATAAGGTAACAAATGTTAATAGCATTTGAGTATCACAGTCCTCAAATCCCGCGAAAACTAGTGGCCAACATACCGAGCGACCTTGTTTCACCAGACTGATAAAACGCCGATTGCTTATGACTGACTCAACTCCAGTCAGTGGTACTTAGTCTTTTCTTATAAACAGGAAACCTATTCATCTACAATACTGCTTTCTTCTGTTATTTCTGTGTATAGCCATAATACCCTAAAAGATTGTTGCCCAACGGTACAAACCAATAAATTAAAAATTGTTTTAAAATAGACCATCGGTACTAGCTTAGTAAACCGGGGGTCGTGGGTTTGAATCCCGCGGGGAAACAACTTTTTGTTATCGTGTTTTCCGGTTAGTTAGGATAATTTGGGCTAATGACTCAATTGTCTGAAAAGAAGAAAGAATGCGTCGAATGGTCATGTAAAAGACGGTCCACTCACTAACCCGCATTAGACCAGCGTGGTGAGATACCGTCCAAAAACTCTCTAATGGAGCATACATTGGGAAAGGCCTATGTCCAGCAGTGGACTAACACAGGCTGATAATGCTGATGATGATTAAAAAAAGACCACAAAGTTATCTACATTTTTAGCACTCTGTTTTATAAAAAGAATACTAAACTTTATACTGTTTTGTTAAACAAAACTGACATAACCCATTACATCCGAAACAATGCGAGCATATTTACAAAACTCAAGATTTGATGATATCATACGGGTTCAGAGTTCGAGCGTGACTCGTTAAATACATTTTAATTGAACGCCGATGTTTGATAACACGTTCAACTGTTTGTTTGTGTCACAGTTGTATGCCCATTGTATTATTTTTGACGTGGGACAATGACGTTATTTGATATGTTATATTGTTCCGCCGTATCTGCATTATCTTTGGGGCACAAAAGATGTCCGTATGACAATGGGAATGTGCCGAAATGACACCGGCCCGTATGGTGTGTTTATAAACGCGGTTGTACGTTGGTCGTTAGTAAATATAACATAAGAATTTTGTACGTGTAACCATTTGTTGCAACAAATATTGTGCTTAACTTATAGCATACTTTAGTTTTCAGTGCAATTCTAAAGAGAATGTCACTGAAAACTAAAGCATGCGCTTTATTAATTACATAAGTATTTAGCAAATAAGATACGAAATAAATATTAATTAATTATAATTAATTACAAAATTTTAATGCCTAACTAGAACCAAAACTAGCACGCACTGCCGCTTAACCGTAATTATGACGAATATCGCCTATATTAATTTTTTATTACAAGTAAATAATTGACAATCGGCTAACTTAGCTCAATGATTTATAAAATGTAAAAATGATAAATACAAGGTCAAATGACAAAATACTTTTTGCCAAAACAATATTCAAAATTAAAAAAAAATAAATTCGAAATTTATTCGAAACACATTGAGATACATACATATTCCATCTCACTCTACCCGTGATCATCGACGCTGTGATCAATGTCGCAAATAAAATATAAAGTATCAACGCTTAAAATCCATACTAATGTGGATTTAATATTAACAAAATATTTCAGTTCTAAAACTTATTTGCCTTACCCAGCATACGTACATACATACGTCGCTTTCTCCTTCACTCTATCCCTTTGTATGCCTTAATCTTTAAAACTACGCAACGGATGTTGATGTGGTTTTTTTATATATTAAACATGGTTTAGAAATCTCAAAGAGAATTCCAAAAAGTAAAAATTATGACAACAACTACACATTTCTTATACTAAAACACATTGAAATGTAATGTATACGCCATTATTATACATATCAAATCCACTGATTTACGGATTGTTCGCGTTACTTAAATATATTTATTCTTATGATATTATGATGATATATCATAGAGATACAGACATATACCAACTTAGTCTGCCCGTGATCATGGATGCAGGAAAGAATCCGAAACGTCGGGAATAAATATATTTAAGTAACGCGAAAAATCCGTTAATTAGTGGATTTTATACACATTGAAATGGCTCACGTGGCCCCGACAACAGCCACGATGTCTCGTACGGACGAGTCGATGCAACTCAACACACTAACACTACTTCACAACTTACAAGGATCTCCCCGGCTATATTTTAGACCCGTCTTTTATACACGATCTCGGACAGACATAACGTCAATATTGAGACTTTTTTCTCTAAGTACCCACTTTAGAAATAGCATTCTGACTCATGCTTAATATGGTAGGTTTTTATTTATGGCATACGCAGTCAGACGAGCAGTCGGGCCTGTTAGGAAGTGGTCACCGACGCCCATGGACATTGGTAATACCAGTGATAACTAACGCGGTGCCTACCGTGAGACATAGGGTGTTAAGTCTCGTTTACCCAGTAAATACGCTGGCTACGGTGCCCTTCAAACCAGCAGTATTTTCACACTACTGCTTCGCGACAGAAATAGGCACCGCTGTGGCACCACCCAGACGGTCTCCTGTAAAAACCGGACCTACCACTGGCGTTTACGTAATTATATTAAGTATATTTGTACACGCTATGATGTTATCAGCATAGAACCCGTGCGAAGCAAGGGTGAATCGTTAGTACGTTTATAAAAGATAAGTTAAAGTAAATATACCTCTGATATTGGTAAAATCCGACAATGCCTATTTTTAGTCCTTATTTGTAAAACAGTAATTTCATCTTGGTCTCTTTTGAAACCTTTATAAGATTGCCCGTTCAAAATTACTATTGTAAATTCGTTCATTCAAAGCCTCGACGGTAAGCAGCAATAAATTTCGTACCGTTGGGATCGTTTTAATTAAAATACATTTCAGAAATACAAAAGATTGTACAGTCCAAAGTCTAGGTCTAGACCTTAATAAAATCTTAGTCTTTAGGACGAAAAGGGTCATTGAACTTTATTGTCCTTTCGAGTGACTTCGTTAGGTCGACGGTTTGTATTTTTTACAATTTTCCTTTAAAATAACCGTTAAATTTTGTGAGTAGTAATTTTTAATAAAATCGTGGTTTTAAACGAAGTGGTTTAAGTATAAAAGACCCATATATGACATTTTATAGATATAAAAATGCCAAAACGTAAAGCTTTGTTCTGATTAAATGCCGCAGTCAGAGTTTTCAGACCAACATGTTATAATTTTATATTAAACTTAATGTTTATATAAATTGCAGGCTTTCCTATCTCTGGTCTAAGTAAAGGTTAAAAATTTTTATAGTATTACCCTATTACCTACCCAATTATACACCAATAGATAACGTTACTTTAAGTTAAATTATTTTAGGTTATACCAAATTGTTTTCGACTTATGTTCAACGCTATGATGTAACCATATATTTTTTGCTATTTACATAAATATGTCTTGACAAAGATGCATCTGACACTGGATATACCAAACCAGTCATTTTGACTGGTGTTAGTAAGAAATTTACGTTAAAAAATATGGTATATATAGTGTTATAAAAACAAACATAATAAGCAACAACCCTCTCAATAAATCGATCTGGTTGAGGTCAGAATAATATAACCTTTAGATTTTTAAATTCGGACCTTCCAAGGCAAATGTACCCGCAATAATGTAATGCCTCTCTCGTAACTGATGTCTATAAAATTTTACGATTTCGATCTATGAAATAAACTTTTACGCTTGCTTTCGTTGCTTTTATATATCTACGGGGAGTAATTTAAGACGGGAGAAACAAAAACGATACCGTACTTCCTTTTATTGCAGAAATACGAATAATGTTCGATGATGATTTTTTTTCTAGATTTTATGTAATAAAAGTTCATCAATGCTGAATTGTTTCTACACTATATATTAAATAAGAATTAACTATATCCCTATTAATTATCAATATATATTTACTTATTTAGGAATTTAAGAACATACAAATTCTAAAAAATTCGTTAGCTATATCACTGCCTCCGTAGCCTAGTGGTATGGGCTGTGCTTTATAAACCGGAGGTCTGGGTTCCGAATCTGCGGGACGCAACAAATTTTCATTGTTATTTCCTAGTTGGTTAGGGCAATTTGGGCCGATCACCCAATTGTCTGAAAAGTAAGATGATCCATGCGTCGGATGGGCATGTAAAAAGTCGGTCCACCCACCAACCCGCATTGGACCAGCGTGGTGGGATACGGTCCAAACCCCCTAATGGATAGGGGTGTATTAGGGGAGGCCTATGTCCAGCAGTGGACTAAAACAGGCTGATGATGTATGTATGTGATGTAGCTATATCATAGAATATATTGTTATTTCCAATAGTTATTAACTTAATATGTAAAAAAGATTTTATATCGAACATATCTTCATTCGATTCCAAGACGCTGAACAGATCTTGGGACATTCCAAGTAAAATTTAAGGCCTGTTTCGAACGGTTCTGTTTCGAACGGCCCTAGGCTATATTACTGGCGTGGCGTGACGGAATTTACGAAGAATTCAACAAAAAACTATAGTAAAAAAAGTCAATGGTTCTTACTCCTTTTACGAAGTCAATAAAAATAAATCATAATAATCTAATTTTAAAAGGTATTTACTTTTTCAAGAAGTTCAATTAACTCTTGGCGTAGTGGTTAGTGATCCTGACTATTGCGCCAAAGGGTGTGGGTTCGATTCTCACCACGGGAAAAATTTAGTTTGATGAACGTAGTGATTTTCTCGTGTCTGGTTGTTTAAATCTATATTATATGAATTTATTTTCAAAACGAAAGTAAGTTTACGTATTTATCAGTCATCTAGTTCCCATATTACAAGCTTAGTTTGGGACTAAATTGTGTTGTGTTATCGTCCATAAATATTTATTATTCAATCAAACAGTTCTCTCATATAAAATAGGTGCAGAAACATTTAAAAAAATCTTAATAGTATTAAACTTTATTGCAACTATTATTTCATTTATAAAACAAAGGGTAAAACGACTTGGTGTTCCGACAAAACGTAGCCACAAACAGCACGTATATATATATATATATGTACTTATACTTTTCAGTTAACGTTGAACAATAAATCCCATTTAACGCAAACCGTCTGTTCTCGGAACACAATTTAAAAACAAGCGCGACTTGGGCAAAAAGGCAAAAGTGTTCTCGCGGTCACCTCGTTCTTATTCCGACCTAAAACGTACGTACATTGGACGAAAGTGTATTATATATATTAATTCGAACTGGTTTTGACCTGTGGCGTTGCTCGCGAATTACATTTAAAGCATTTATTGCCCGTTAATGATTTAAGTAACGCATAAACAAAGTTAATTTCGCCATTATAATGTTAGTGAGTTGGCCATCATTACAATTATTGTTATAAAATTGAACTCTTCATTATTAATACGTGCTCTTTAAACTCTTTTGTCTATTCATATCACATTCCATCTCTTGATTTGCTCCAGTATTATTACTGGCTTTTCAAATCGGAAGCGGTGGTGGGCATTAAAGGAGGCCATAGTCCAACAGTGGACCTACACAGGCTTGGGACAATGATGATTATGATTATTATGACTAGGGCGGCAATATAAATAGTGACTTTGAAAATGTCACTAATCCTGTAACAATGAACCGTTGACACATCACTAATATCGATAGTTAAGTAATAACTAATACGTACCGCAACAATGGTTTTAGGCAAAACCGCGTTACGCTAAGTAACATATAAATAATCAACGCAACTGAAAATGCACAAACAGCAATTTTGCCACACAAACACCCGTCGGTTTTGTGATAACGAGTTAGCGCTTCCGTTCCAGCGAACTTTATGACACAGTTATTACTAAATAATAATATCACTGCGGCGGCGTTTTATGCTATGTCATAACACATATCGTACATACCTACCAGGGCTCTAAATGTCATATGACAATATTAATTAATGTTATCTTTTATTTACTACGGACCGTAATAACAACGCAGCGCGTATTCAACCGAAAAACGGTAGTGTGTTAACACTAATATTTACATATACTAGCGACCCGCCCTTGCTACGCACGAGAGCTATGCTGATAGAAAATATACCTACAATATTAAGCATGTGTTATACATTAAACCATCCTCTATCTGTTTAAAAAACCGCATCGAAATCCGTTAGATAGAAAGATTTAAGCATAAATGAAATACAAGTTTGTTTTATACTATGTAGTGATATTACATGTATTATTATCCTTATAATTATTATTCAAAAATAAATTTTATCTCATTTATTACAATTTTTTCTTTGTATATTTCTAATTTTTGCAACTAACGTAGTCACAGGACAAACACAGCTACTTCGACTGTAGTTTTAAATAATACTACTAACTGAACCTTACCTCCGTAGCCTAGTGGTATAGGCGTGTGGCTTAGAAACCGGAGGTCGTGGGTTCGAATCCTGCGGGGACTCAACAAATTTTCATTGTTGTTTCCTAGTTGGTTAGGGCAATTCGGGCCGATCACCCAATTGTCTGAAAAGTAAGATGATCCATGCGTCGGATGGGCATGTAAAAAGTCGCATTGGACCAGCGTGGTGGGATACGGTCCAAAACCCTCTAATGGATAGGGGTGTATTAGGGGAGGCCTATGTCTAGCAGTGGACTATCACAGGCTGATGATGATGATGATGAACTGAACCGTAAACAAAACATATACATAAAATACATGCAAAAATATATCATAAATCCATGTTACACTTGGCACACGGTGATAAATTTGATATTTATAAGATCCTTAAAGAATCCAAACTAAGTAAAGAAAGTTTTTAACGACTCGCACAGTTCACAGGCTCCTACAGGATAATAAAGAACTTAGATTAGAACTTCATCGTCAGGTACAAAATTGTTGGTTATAATCGTAGCCTCTCGTCCCATGGGAATGGTGGCAAACGGATTGAACGTCATAATACGGAAACGCAGAGCACAAACATTGTGTAGGAAGGGTTGATCGGTTTTAAAAAGGGCTTAATCCCTTAAAAGGGGATCCAATCTGACATCGAAATTACAATCCATTGTTATTTTATATAAACCAGTCCGAAAACGTACATGCTTTAAGTAAATCTCTTTTTGATATCTTTTTGTATTCGTATTTAAGATTGGCTATGGAAAAATTAAATATTGCATAATACCGTATCCGTCTTTATATGAGGCTAATAACAACGTGATTTAAAGAAAAAAACTGTATAATAAATCGTAAAATCACAATTCAAAACAAACATTTTAGGCAAAGTATTATTTAAAACAAGAAATAGTAAGTATTATATAACAATTAAAATTATTTACAATATTTGATGTTTCTTAGAATCATACATTCCTATTAAACCTAAAATAGTAGTTAACAGTTAGTATTTTCGGTTACAATAGCACAAGGAAAAAATACGGTACAACATGAAATTCTTTTCTATACTTCGTGTCCTTATTGACGTTTTAGATCTATATTGAATGTATACCAATAAAAACTAATCCTGTTTAACGATTATTAAGAAAATACGAAATAGTTTGAATAATTTTAACAGTATAAATGCTGTAAAAATATTATGTAAGTACTCTTTAAGAAGAACCACAAAGCTATACTTTTGGCGTAGTGTTGTTAAAATTGCAGCACCAAGGGGTATGGATTCGATTTCTACCACAGATAAAATATAAAAATGAATGTAGTGTTTTTTTTTTTGTAATTGGTCGTTTGTGTCTATTTATTTACAAATCAAAAGTATGTTAGTGTTTATGTCTGTCATAAAGTTTCTACAGTACTAAACTAGACTCAATTTTGCTTAGTTAGTAGGGACTAGACTAGACTAGTTTCTGAAGTACAAAAAGGGAGTCATAGTTTCTACAACAGTGGTGACGAGGCCCGCCACTGCGACACCTCAATTTGCGACATGAAGTACTCAACATTGCGAAGTCTCCAAACTCACATGCTTATCAGCCTTTGTGGCCGGGTATCGAACGATGCTTCGGGTTTGAACCCGTTACATGAATTAACCTCTGCGCTATCGGCCCCCCATACCGACTGCGCAGCCGTAGGGAACGATTTAAAGCTCTGTCCCCATCACTATTCTCCTGTGTAGAAACGGACCCCCGGTTGGAACTGTTTGGTCGGCCTATATACGTTAAACGATGAGAAAACTTCGCTTGCGTGTTTCAAGACTTCGACGGGCAAAAAAAAAAGAGATCGGAACGACCATGGTTTTTTGCAACAGTTTGAGAGTTAGCCTTTGTTCGTATTGTTGTTAACGTGAATGTTATTAATATATTCAATAGGTGTAAGTTAGACCATAAAGTATTGTGTAAAAATGGATAAAGTGAGATTTAAAAATAGATTTCTGATGATTTTTACAAATAAAGGAAAAAATCTGGAACGGTATGTAATTTTGCTCTTCTTATCTACTACTTATTATTTAAAATTGTCTCAATCATAATTTTAATATCACCTTATGTCATAACTAAAATAAGATATACAATTATTAGTTCCAATTATCCTTTTAATGTTTTTATAGTGTGTTCAATAAATTTATATTTTATACGGGACTTGTACACACTAGTAAATTTAAATTCATACTTAAGTTGTTGCAATTAATGTACATATTTTAAATAAATACAATCACAGCATTAAAACACCAAATACCATGCATGTAGTCAAACTAACAAAATATTTCAGTAATTTGTATTGTTTAGTTTCAATTATAAAGCAATCTCCGTTCAGTGATTGACTAGCTTCCAGTATTTAAAATAGAAATCCAATAGCAAATTTTGTCTCTGCCTGAATCGGGGCTTGGATTGTTGCGCCGCTTCAGTACAACGAGCACAAAAGACACAGGACCCTTTGAGAGCTTAAAGCTGTTGCCATTCGCAAAAAAAAAACACCGTAGAGCTTACCAAAGCTGACTAAAACCGGTTGCTAGCAAAGAATCTGTCACAGGTCTGTTTTGCTTTTGTTAACTTCATAGAGTAATCAATAACAATAACTTTTTTTATTATTGCAAGGAGTCATAATTAATTTGTATTGGATTTAGGGGCAAATGTGCAATATTTAGTTTTACCGGTGGTAGGTCCCCTTAAAAAGGGGACCGTCTGGGTGGGTAACATCCAATGCCTACTTCTACCGCAAACCAGTAGTGTGAAAACACAACTGTTTTCCGTTTTGAAGGGCACCGTAGACAGCGTATTTACTGGGAAACGAGACTTAACATCCTTACTCTCACGGTAGGTAGCGCGTTGATTGTCAATGTCTACGGGCGTCGGTGACCACTTACCATCAGGTGGCCCGACTGCTGGTCGAATGATAGGTGTCCTCTTTTCGTATGTCAGGCGTTATTCCTTTTTATCTTCCATGACTCTTTATACTGCCTCCGTAGCCTAGTGGTAAGGGTGTGCTATAGAAACCGGAGGTCGTGGTTTCCTAGTGGGTAAGGGCAATTTGGGCCGATCACCCAATTGTCGATACGGTCCAAAAACCTCCTAATGGATAGAGGTGTATTAGGGGACGCCTATGTCCAGCAGTGGACTATCACAGGCTGATGATGGTGATGATCGTGACTCTTTATAACAGTATTTTATATTTAAAAAAATTAATCGATCAAACATACAACTAGAACTTTTTACTCTAGTGGTCTTGTACAATAAATTATTCCTGAATAATATTTGTCTATGTAATATTGTATATCTAAAGAAGTGCGACTACCGCAGAGCGGTTTCTTTAACCGTTCTCTGTGTTATCATTTCGCGTTATATTATTCAATTATAATTGTTGTCATGTACTGACGACAATATCGGTACAGATCGGAGATATTAGTGTTCAAGCGAGAACAATAACACTTACAACTATATATACTGTTACCAATACAAAAAACTCGAAATCCTTCTAACCTCATAAATACGAAAATAATTGCAAACGGTTATAAGGGTTTCTCCTTCACGCCGAAAAAATTTTATTGAATTTTATTGAAGCTATACAATAATATAGAATACCTATAAATTAACAAAAAATTAATAATTATTAATAAATAATTACACGAAATTTTAAATAAAAGTAGATAATGTATCATCACATAATATAAAATAAAGTCCACTTTGTCTGTCCCTATGTCCTAATATATGCTTAAATCTCTTAAAATACGCAACGTATTTTGATGCGGCTTATTTAATAAACACAGTAATTAAAGGTGAAGGTTTATATGTATACATAATATTGAAGAAAAACGTTGAAAAATTTATATTTGTTTTCAAACATTTTACAGATATCAGTATTACACCCGTGCGGAGCAGGTCGCTAGTAGAATAAATCTGCCCCATGGGAGCTATTCCGGCGTTTAACGAAAAAACCTTTGAGCTTACAAGTACGTAACTCTTAATCATATCACAGAAACTATTTATATCATAAAACAAAAAGAGGGAGTCGTATCTTCTACATCAGTGGTAACGAGGTTCGACATTGCGATACCTCAATGGTTGCGATGTTGAGGACTCACCCGTGCAAGTCGCCAACTCACAGAGGACACGACCTTGTGGCCGAGAATCGAACATTTGCTCTGAGGGATTTACCCATTGGCATGACAACCAGCCGACGCTAGTACGCTCTCCTATCGTCTGCGTGGCCTCGGGGCACGATTTGAAGCTCTGTACCCATCACTATCTACCTGTGTAGAAACGGACCCCCGAAAGCTGGTCACTCGATAGGTGTATATACGCGACGCGATGCGAAAACTTCGTTTGCGCGATTCAGGCCCAAACAGAAGTTTTGCAAAGAACGAAAAATATGGATTAGTGAATTTTGTTTCGTACAATTTAAAAGTTAGATTTTGTATACAAATTCAGGGTTACATTTGAAAAAAGTTTTAGATAAAAAGAATTATATTGTTTCATGTTTCTTTTTCTTTGTAATTTTTTTTCATATTAATTCTAAACATTTGTAGTATTAAAAACTAAATATGTTTTATAAGGAAACATGAAAGATTAATATGTTTTTGAAAAATACAAAAATAAATAGTAATTACAAACATTTAGAAAAAAAAATATTCGTGTTGACAAAAACCCTTAAAGTTATAATTAATTATAATGCAATATTTCGCTCAATATAAATAAATAAATTAAAAATTTTATATAAAAGTCACAGAAGAAGTTAGAAAATTTGTGTATAAATGAAAAAAGTAAACTATCCTTTAATCCCATTTCTTCATTTTTTAACACGGTTCACGAACATTTAAATGATACCAACTATTGGACTTTAATAACTTTGGTTCAATTAAAAAATTACAACATTACCTAAAATATTCTGACATTTCATAACTAAAAAAAAAAAAAATAATTCAAGTTTTACTGATTTTTACATGTTTTACAATTGCTACGTTACAAGTGATTGTCTATTCGTCAGCGAAGTGCATTCCACAATTTGTAATCGATATAAACAACATCCACAAAACAATCTGTATTATTGTAGCCATTTTTACAATATAAAACGAAGTTAATAAATTACGTTAATAAAAATATGGATAATGAGCTATGAATGTGTAGCCAAACATTAAAGACATTTTTATGTAAAGAAAGCAAAAGACAGCTATGTAATTTTTGAGGGATGACTGGATTGTCATCCCTAAGAAATAAAACGACCAACCAACCAAATCAATGACACACTATATACACCCGCGTTCCGGGCAGTTCTCACCGCCCCCAGCTACCGAATACACAGTCGCCAGACCGTCGGCGCCCCGGTCCTCATACTTATCGTCGACGATTCTTAGGAAACATAAACAAATGCCTAACTCACGTACCTTCCGTACGTGTGGCCTTCATATTTAGCAAAAAGTAACGTCGCATCATCTAGTTCGTGGGGACGGGAGCTTCCCGCGAACTCTGTGTTAGATGAAGCTTATCAAAGACAAGAAAGCGTAACTTACGGGTTATAAAAAGACCAACGTTGCCACTGTTTTGAAAAACAATAATAACGTTTATTCCATAATTTCAAGTATTAATAGTACTGATTAAATCAATACTAATATTTTTAAAAGGAAAAAATGTGTACGTGTAAGGAATAACCTCAAACGCTACTGAATCCATTTGATAAAATTTATTTTAATAATACCTACTTAAACCTACTCAAGGACATGTCTAAATCATATGCGATGCGGCGATTCGTAAAAAAGAAACCATCTACAAAATGTCAACACCAAAACGCTTTCTTAACTATATATTTAATATCTTATTTATTGAAAAAAAAATGTCTAACCAAGAAAATTTGCAACAGGTTTTAATAATCTTTAGAAATAAATTAAATTGGAGTTTCTGTATGTAACATTAAAATAATAGTTTTGAAATGATTACAACGGGATACATAGCCAATACATATAACAAAAGAACCTTTTTTTTTATTTTTGTCTGTGCCTGTCTGTCTGAATAGAACAAATATTCTGGCTTGCCTGTGCAAGTGCTAGTTCGATTTAACGGGACATCCGCTGGAAAAAGGCTGATGTTTTCTTCCAAAAAAATACAGATTTTAATTTACCACGGAACGAATTTGCGTGCAACAGCTACTGTTATATTTTAGAATTAACCGAAAGTTTGTAGGTTTATCAATAAATAAAACAAACGAACTCTAGTGTTATATATAGCAGTATTGCCGTTATAAAAATTTAACCGTCCTTTGAAGGTCCAAGCGTCCTTAGAACAGCTGACCTTCACCCAAAATGGGGTCGACAGGTTTAACAGGTAAACTAAGCTTAAGCAGCTGTCGTATGATCAACACACGAAATTAATACGTATTACGTAAATGTTAAAGGTCATTATCGCCTAATTTATGTGAGGACGTTTTATATATATATATATAATTTAAACTAGATTAATTGCAATTAACTACTTTTATGTGTTTATATTAATATTTATTGACGTGACAATAAACTTAAAACATCCATAGAATATAATATCCTTTTTTTGGGCATTTATATAACAATAGGCAAGTTATTAAAAGTTAAATTTATTAATCTCAATCGATCTTTGTGATATTGTACTATTAACGAATCGTTTTTTATGTTGGTTAGGGACCCTGTCCGTTGTGCCAGAAGTAGTGGGTTCGATTTCCACCGCGGAAAAAAATATTGTGCGATGAAAACAGTGTGTTGTATACTAATAATATATATTATTTATTTACGCAAGAATAGCAACATACATAGCTCAACATTTTATTAGTCTGGGACTGTCGTACTATGTTCATCCTTATCATCATCAGCCTGTTCTAGTCCTTCCCCGAAGTGAAGCACCCCTCCCCCAATAGGGGTTATTAGACCGTATCTCACCACGCTGGGCCAATGCCGGTTGGTGGGTGGACCGAGCTTTTTCATGCCCATCCGACGACTGAATCATCTTACTTTTCAGACAATTGGGTGATCGGCCTAAATTGTCGTAACCAACCAGAAAAGCACAATAATACAAAGTTGTTTCCCCGCGGGATTCAAACCTACGACTATATATTTCAGCATTTATAAAGTGAGGGCCAATACCGCAAGGCCACGGAGGCCGCAGTACCATGTTGTCATTATGAAATATTAATTCATTTTTATCACTTTGAATGTATTTAACCGTTTATAAAGCTACTTAAGCTTTACGTGGTTAAGTTGAAAAATATACAGCCAACTAAATCCGAGTTTACTGTTTCCACGAACTAGTGATGAATAATAATTAAAAGTTTACCTGTACCGAGCGGCGGTTGTTCATTTTTCGGGCGCTCGCTTTTAATAACGTTTATTTAAGATTAAGCCGAGTTTAAAATTTTAATTTTGAAAGTCGACCCAATTATTTATCTTGCACAAAAGTTAGATAAAACTTCATTAAAATTTAATTGCAATGATATTATATAAAGTATATGATATAATTTAACTGTTTATTGTTTTCAGTTCCAATTCAAATATCTTTATTCAACATAGGAGCGATACACTCACTTATTGATTGTCAAAAATCTACTACCTGTTCAAAAAAGGACACCTATATGACCTGGGAGGAACCGACAAAATATACTCAACGGGGATTTTTTGTCATCTTTACAATAAAATTAAAACAATAAACAAACAATTACGAGCATAAAATTATCATATTATTAAAAAAAGCCGAATGCAAAAACGCCGAAAGAAAAATTATTGTCATTTATTCATTTATTTCTAGGACAAACAACAGTAAACTGAAATAACATAATTTTATTAAAAAATTTTAAACTTAATAAGCTTACAGGCTTAACGTTTGCCACTGAGACACAAAGCTACAATAAAGATGGCACAAATTACAGAAAAGCTTTTTCAAGAATTTACAAAAATATTTAAAAAAATATATGATACATTGATAATGATGATACAAACTTTTAATTGATGTTACAATAACTACTTGAAATATATTTGAATAATTATACCATACGTTCTCAAACAAAAAAGATGAAATAAATGTATACATTAACTTACGAAAACGGAGTGGCATCGTTGCTATGATGTATCTATTGTACCGAGATGTCAATCGTTGAGTGATCCTCCTCCATGCGTCGCGTTCCTCTTTGCTGCGGATCATGCCCTCCATGACTCTATGGTAGTGTGCAATGCCTTAAAGACTCCCATTCAAAGCATTCGTTGATATGGGTCACTTTGTTTATACTTCATCATTATCATCATCATCAGCCTGTTATAGTCCACTGCTGGACATAGGCCTCCCCTAACACACCCCTATCCATTAAGGGGTTTTTTGTTTACACTTATTTGAAGTTGGATTTGGCTCAACTATAATGTCTAGACCTGATATGATCATAGTATGGTAATTGTTTATTAATAGTTAGCGCTGAGTTTCTTTCGTCGGTTCTTCTCAGGTCGGAGGCGTCCTATTCCGAACCGGTGGTAGCGTCCTTGACAATCAATAAGCGAGTGTTACACTTCTATATTGAATAAAGATATTTGAATTTGAATTTGAAAGTCCAACTATAATAGGCGTCACATATTAACTATTAGCTAACTTGTTTGCGTCTTTTTTCTTCTAATTTATAATCTTGCTTTACATTGACATACCTCGCAGAATTATGCATTTTGCTTTAAAGCCTGCAACAGGACAGTTATAAATATAATTTGCTGCACGATGTCAGGTGGTACAACAAACTAAATTAAATTTATAATAATAAATCTGCCGTTTTGATAAAGCATGGAAAACATAGTATATTTTTTACATCAATATATATAATATAACCAACTGATATAAGGAGTGTAACCCATACCAACGGAATAGCGACATACCTTGAGTATTCTTGATGACTTATCGTCTTAGAGATGTTAGTTACGGAACGTCAATCTATTAATGTTTTATATTAACGTACTTGTATTTGTTTCCATAAATTTTGTGTTTTATTTGCCTCTATTAATGATGGAATTCATGTTTTAATAGAAGTTGTTTAATATAAGGAAGAAGGCAACCCCGAGCATGTGCCTTTCCTTATAAGTCATAACTGCTGTTCAAACATCGTGGAAACTAATAAATTGCCGGTCTTTTAGGAAAGATTAGGCACACGTCTTAATGGATCTATTCTATGTTAATTTAATAACAAAAAAGGAGTCATATTTTCTACAGCAGTGGTGTCGAGGGGCTTCATACCCTCATTCATTGACTGGACTCGAAAGACCCATTTATTGGTTGCATATTCGCTTGCGCGTATAGGACTGAGACTGGCCTCTTTGGGCCGGATTCGGTATCATAAGCCACTTTGTGCCTAGACCGGGAATGAGACATAGCGTAAACCCACAAAACCGCTATTAGAGAGTGGGTAAGAATTAAGGCAGCTCTTATCCCACCATTGACTGCTCCCCTGTGTAGAAACGGACCCCCGTTTGATAGGTCGCGCGCCCCACATATATAGTCAGGCTGCGCGAAAACTTCGTTAGCGTGATTCAGGACCACAGGGTGACCATGATATTGCAAATATATGGACTGTCCTATTAAAATAGGATAAAGGTGAATAAATTACACCGTTTCGAATAAATTTCTAGCTATATATTGAATGTAAAATTAAAGTGAGATTAAAAGAAGCTAAGGCTCAACGATAATGCTAAATAAAGATGGGAAGAAAAAGAAGAAATGGCAGCAATGACAAACATTTTAATGTAGTAGCATATAAGATCAAAAGTAATAATGGAGTATAGTGAAGGTATATTTTCGGTCTATTAGTTTTGTCTGTATATGGACAACGTACATAATCCTGTTTGCGAATACCTACGACGTGGTAACCGAGTCGTTTGACGCTTTATCAACGTTATTAGATTACTCGTGACTTGAAGTGCGCAGATGTGATGGAAGCTATTCGATGTACTTCACTTTTAATCATAACGAGTTATAGCAAACACTCCGTAAAATATACAAAATCAACCCAAGCCCTTAAATAAAGTAAAATCTTTGAAATTTAAAAATATTTAAAGGTAAACTTAATAGCATCAATATATGACAAGATTTTATTTACTTAATAAGTCCTACATATAAACAAACTGACAATTGCTTCATCTTTAAACGCACAAGCCTGAATGAACTCAAAATCTTTAATCAAATATAAACCTCTCACTATAACTACAGTTCACGCGGAATTGGAGTAAACAAAGTAACCCAAAGCAACGTGGCCGCATTGTAATTTGTTCATTTAGGATCTTACGCTTCTAGACTCATGTCTTTAGTAAGCTCCATCTAGCACAGAGTTTCCGGGAAGCTACCGTCCCCACATACTACACCGTGTGTGCTGGTCGACACTTTTTGCCAAAAGTGAAGGGCACAGGTACAAAAGGTAGGAAGGAGTTAGACATTCCTTAGTGTCTCCCAAGGATGATGATCGGTTTGCGGACCGGGACGCCGTCGAGTCATCGTGATATGTTTTTGTTACAACTCGACTGTTTCCCGACGATTGACATATTGGTGACTATTGATCAACTAAATGCTAGATTTCATCCGTCAATTCCTAGTCTGATTTTGCTTAGCGATAAATAAAGCTAAACGGCTGCCATAGGCAAACTTTTTTTTGCCATAGGTTTTGACATAAAATTTTCGTCACATAAACAACTTATCGAACTCGGCTTAAAAGAGTTTCTTCGAAATAAAAGTTGAATAAGTGACGACATTGAGTTATTTATACGGTTGTGTTTCTCAAGAGACAAAAAATAATAAATCTTGTTTCTTATCACTTTGAATGTTCTTGTTCCTTTGTTTCGTCTATTGTCTGTTCGCATACCTAGAAATCTATTTTCATCGAAACGCGTAAAGGTATCGAGTTTAAATAAGAATTGAGATCCTTTCAAATTGTGAAAACTTAAAATATTATTATGTTCAAATCAATTTGTTTAGGAAATGTCTTAAAAATCACTCACGCCTAAGACTCATTTAACAATATTTTACAACACACAGTCCCTATAGAATAGACATTCTATATTGTCGCTTATTGTTATGATTAGTTACTTTATTATTTTTGGAAGCAGAAATCTTTTCCAAAGTACACAATTTGTAATTGTAAATATGAATTTTATAATAGCTAAACTTTACAAAAAGTGCCAAAGAAAAGAATCCGTTGAAAGTTTTTAAAGCAAGTGTTCGGCGACCGCTAACTTTCCACCTTATGGCTTTTGTATTACAGATTATATTAACTCAGCTTAAACCTTTGGACAGTGTTTCTCAAATTGGCACAAGTTTTTATAGAATTATAGCTCTGAGTAACGTAAATAAAAAATGTCTTAACGTCCTTATTGGTCCGAAAGCTGGGTTAATGAGTAAACTAATAAGACTTCAAAGAGTATATGTTTGTAACCATTTTGCGCAATAAAGCCGCGGAAATGCAGTAACGGATCTATCTCTCTTATTTCTTTTGAGATAATTATTTAATCAAAATATCAAGTATGACACGTTTTATGTACATAGAATTAAGAATTTTTTTAATGCATTAACATTTACGTTGACTTAAAACTTTATTACAATTTGTAACAATCTTTTACATTGAAATGGCTATTGTGACTTAATTATATACAATTTAAAGAAGTACAATTACGTAAAAAAACAGCTAATACCTATTATTAAAAAAATAACAAAACCGGAGCACTACGAGCGGAGCGACGAGGTAACAAAACAAACATATTTAAATATAAATGGGAATTAAATAATTATTTGCTAAAAATAAGTTTTAGGACCATCTTCAGAATATACATTAATGGGAATACTCGAGGTTAATCGCAGAACGCTAAATCGTAAGCGATGTCCTACACATTTCGAAGCATGTACTACAATGGAATTGCGTATGGAGAAAAAAACAACGATGAATGAAATGTGGTCCGGATTTAGTAAGAAAAAGTTCCGCATCGCCGTATTGAATTGTTTGTTTATGCCATATTTATTTATGTTGTTTTATTGTGTTATATGCCAATTTCGTACCAGTGTATACTTGAATAATAGTAACATTGCTGTGCATTTTAAGTTTTTAAAAATGACGCGCTAGGTATTAAGGTGTTTAGTTTATTTGTGATGGGTGATTTTTTCGAAATGACAAAATGAAAAGGTCGTTTATAATGTTAAATAAAGTAATAATAAGAAACATACAAGGTGTACGTTGAAGCAGTAATAAAAGACGTACAAGATGAATGTTTTTTTATTATTTATTTATTTATCATTTCTGTAAATTGTCACCATTTTATAGAAAATATATAATTATATCTGTTTGTACTATATACTTATCGAAAAATAATATCATAATACAAACTACGTACTAAATTGGGTGAAAAATAACTTATGGTTAATAAATCATGAAGATAATTTTGACATTCTTTTTTCATCAAACCTCCCCCTATCTTTTTAGTATATAGCATTAGTATTTTAAAATGGATTCTGTTGATTTTTATCGTAACGGACCCCTATAATCCAATGAAATGTTTGGAATGTAATCGTGGATGCGGCGGAGAAAGTGCCTTTGGTTGGTCCATACGACTCCTCGGTTCAATTTGTTTTCAAATGAATTTAATATATATTAGATCTTTATATATTATTCTTAAGCCAATTAAGAGGTGGACGAAACAAAGCGTCACCTTAAACCCTTATGGCACTATTGGTGCATTCTCATTGGTGAAATGTCGCCCCGATCGATCCCCACGAGATGTCTAACCAATGAGAGACCTCCGAGTTTTGGTGCAAATTGACATTAGACCTTGTTTATGTAAATACTATCTCATAATAAATTGGGCCATAGACTACTAATTAATTAAAAGTTACATTTAAATAAATAAAAAAAATGTAGTGAAATTTACGTTTGACTACCAAAAATGTCAAATAGTAAATGAATACATAAAACAGTACAAATATATGTTCGCTGAGTAATTGATTTTGAATTTGAATTTTAAATACAAAATTAGCAGATCTTGGCCATATTTAAAAATCTGATCGTAAGGCGTCACTTTCTTCCTATAAGTATTCAGATTTACACCAAATCACCACATTTTCAATATTAACAGATAAGCGTATATTGTCCTTACCAAACGGGAAAGAACAACTCAGAGATGTTTCGCCGCAGGATTAGAACTAAGATCCTTTGCTATGTAAAACAAGCGGGAATACAACACAGAGGCGGTTTAAAGATTGTCTTAGATTTAAAGCCAACACTAAAGGTTAGGTCACTTTGGGAGATGGCAGGTCCACAGGTTTGACAACGGGCCGTATGGGGCAGTAGCACCGCGGTGTCTATTCCCGCCGCAAAGCTGTAGTGTGTAAAATAGTACTGTGTTCAGATTTCGAGGGTATGGTAGCCAGCGTATTTACTGGTAAACGAGACGTAACATCATATATCTCACGTAGGCAGCGCATTGGTGATACCCCTGTTATTGCCGCTTTCCATGGGCCTCGGTTACCGCTTCCCATCAGGTGTACTGAATGCTCGTCTGCTTGTGTCGGCAATAAATAATTTTAAAAAATATGCGTCATTGCAAGAACATATATATGTTTTTATTTATCATAACTATCCATAGTTAATAATTACTTCAGTTATTATTTTTGTTATCAATTAATATTTCACTAAGTATTTACCAAAATCCAGATACCGTTGTAATTATTGAAAAGGACCGCCCTTTTGTTGGAACAAACCTGAAACAAAATAAAGGCGGTTACTATCAAATATATGAATAAAAAAATTATAATTCTAGATTCATTTTATGCCCGATGTCAGTAATGTAAACGTTCAACATTTGAGCCAAAGATAAACTTCTCTCTGAAATTACAAAAAAGCGTCAACTATAACCGCCAAAGAATCTCTCGTTTTAATTCTATGAACATTCATAATGTAATACAAATATTTTTACACTGGAACGAAGAACAAAACCCGGTTAAAGCTCAACAAAAAACCGGACGTGACTATTTAAATCATTAAGGGATTAAAAAGTTTGCCGTTAAAATCCGATGCATGCAGCTTCGTACGTGCGTGTTTCACAGTATTTTTTGAGCATAAGCGACGTGGAGTGTTGTAAAGCTTTTATTTGGGATTATTCGAGAACCGCGCGGATGTGTTACAATGCGCAGACAAAAGAAAACGGATGAAATAAAAGAGAAAATGCTTGCGTGCAGCGGAAAAAACGCATTTACATTGCATTGGAACGCGCCAAACTGAAGAGGGAAATCCAGTGGTTTTGTATTTGTGCCAAAGACAAAAAAGAATCTTTACATTTAGATGAATAGATTTGGCCTAATAGGTCCTTGCTACTATATATTACGTCAAAATTCTAAACATTACTTATCAACCAACCATTTTCCTTAGATCACTGAAATGCATTAAAACATATTAAAGAGATTATTTACTGGTGATCAGATTGTCATCGTTATTACATAGTTTATTGTCAAGCGTATTCTTTTATCATCATCGTTATCATCATAATCATCAGCAGCAGCCTTTGTTAGTCCACAGCTGGAAATAGACCTCCCCTAATTCACCTCGCCTTCTCCACATTTAGGTGGATTTTGGATCTAATCCACCACGTTGATCTAATGCGAGTTGGTGGGTAGATATTCTTTCATATATATGTGATTTTTCAGCCGGTACTGAATTAGTATTCCTGAGAATAAAAACAGATTTTGTTGTCAACACAACGATTTCGCTGTAACCGGCAAGTTCCTTTCGAAAGAAATCTCGACAGAACAGGATTGGAAATGACAGTGACAGTTGTACAAATGTCCATAATAAATCGGACCTATCAGTCAGCTCCTTGTAAATTAACGATCTTGTTATGAAACAGTCTGCACCCTTAACTTATCGTAGTCGGAAACGATTCGGAAATCAACCAGCGATGAGTTACGACACTTTGATTTCTTTAAACTTTAAAGTTAAATTTAAACTTTGGGACTTGCTCTTTATGATTAAATTATGCATACGCGCGACTTTGTCTTGCGTGGTACAGCAATGTGCATTTGAATATAATGTATAGTTATGTATATGTGGTGTAGTAATTGTCTATAATTAGATACAAACTTTCATCGTTTTATCTTCAATAATGAGGGATTTCCATACTGACTTTCATGCCTAATTTGTACTTCTAGTTCGTCACCGAATAGTTAAATAATTGCTCGAACAAACGTTTTTGGCTTAGTGTTAAAGATTTTTACACAGAGTTTCAGGTTTTTTTCTTAACTAATAACGAATTTCCATACAAACTTTTATCTCCCATTTCAAACACTTTTCTTCTCTTTAAATAATAGGTAGCCTTTGTGCTTTCATCAAAATCGGTTCAGTGGTTACCAGAGTTATGATTGCATTTATGGTATTAGTATGGATAATAATGTTATTAGCAATGGAGTCATATAAGACAGAAATTATATAAATAATTTAATTCTTGCTATCGAAGTGGCGGAAATTACTGACTAACAATAAGTGAAAGCGACCTCATACGAACGACCTCATTCCGTTTCTATAGACTACAATGTTAATGAAAATCGGTAAGACTCATCTTCAAAAGCATTACAGCATAAAACTACATTATCTCAAAATAATTTATAAATAATGGACTACTGATGGGTAATTGGATTAGGTTAAAAACAAAGCAAAACTCCGTACAAACAATGTTAACACGACGAATTCAAGTTTACAGCTGAGTAAGCACTTGCATCGGGTTGTAAATTAATTTTCATACGAGCCCAAAGCAACGCAGCGAGTAAAAAGTAAAGGAAGAGGACTAAAGCTCTCATAAAGTGGGTAATGCGAAGAGCATAATATACAAAAGAGTATTAATTAATAAAGCTACAGGTGAAGAGCTCGCATACAGAAGTGCTTGTGGAATAACTCTAATTATATAATTTTATGACATTAAATTGATAATGTAAGTAATGTTCCAGTTGTAACATCAACCTGGTTTTAAATTGAATATTATTATTTAAATTAAATATACGACACTTTGTTTTTAGAAGAGCTAATTGTAGATACTACTCATAATTTAAGAAAAACTCGAATATTTAATGATTGAATTTGAACAAACATAGAACAGCTTTAGAAGATTATATGGAATAATATCCATACCCACTAAACACACTGTCTGAAATATTAGACGAAACGCATTGAACAATTGGAGTTTAATTATCTTTATTTTTTCACACCTTTAATATTATTCTAATTTTCAAAGAGATTTATCTCTGCTCTAATCAATAACGATTGAATTCATAAAGGCCATAGTCAATGTTATGTATCTGAAATAGGCCTAAGTTATATTATCAAGTACTACCATAAATATTTAAAATTACTATTCTTCCTCATCATCATAATCAGCCTGTGTTAGACTACTGCTGGACATAGGCCTCCCCTAATGCACTTCTCCATCAGGGGGTTTTCGGATCGTATCCCACCATTTTACATGCCCATCCGACGCATGGATCTTCTTACTTTTCAGACAATTGGGTAATCGTCCAAAATTGTCCCAACAAACCAAAAACAACGAGAACTCATGACCTCCGTTTCCGGTCCGTTTATAAGCAAAGTGCTCAATACCCCTAGGCCACGAAGGCGGTTTGGTCTTCCAGCAACCTGTATACCATGCCCTAGTTAAGCATAGAGATATAGAATCTATCTGTATAGCGTAAATAAAATGTTAAACTTTATAAGCGCCAAAATATCATGCCTCCATATTTGTTAAACATCGCGTGGGGAGTGAACATGGCAGTGACTTATCAATAAGACCACATTCACTACTAGTGCCATCGGTTTTTCGACATTAAACTTGGAGTACATAAATTTACTAAATTTTTATATCGACCCATTACTATGACGAAAAAATCTCGAATAGCACACAAATAACATAGGCTAAAAGTAAGTGTTACCAAGACATACGAAGTACACCGTTCTACGGTCGACTATTATACCACATACCCTCGGCTACTAAGGAGCCTGCGGTGGGCATCATAAATAGTCCGACATTAACCCTCATTTCACTTAACCCATTTTGCGATACGCTAATAACATTAAATACTGTAGGAAAATATTCGCCAACCGCCCTCACGATTCGCAAGTTGAGTGCTAGTAAGCTGTGTTCCGTAATTGAAATGGGTTTCACTGAGATTCCATTTACCTTTGCCGTTTTACAAGCATCGCTCTTCGAGTACACCAATTAAGGCACCGAATGCATTAAACCGTCCATTTGAACTCCTGTTATTAAAAGTTATACGCTTATTGGTAACGGTACGATTAGTACCATAAGGATGCAACGATGTTTCAATAAATTTATGCTTAAGTAGAGGATGAACATAATGTACCCTAGAATTATCTTTTGTGACATTGCAAAATTGTAATTCAAACATGACTATATTATCAATCCTGTAGCCTAGTAATATTGTTTTTAAAACCAGTTTGTGTTGCTGAGGTTTTCCGGTTGTTCAGAGCACTATAAGCTATTTGTTCAAAGAATAATAACATTCAAGATTCGGATTTGCTTGTAAAAGGTCGGTGACGACTGTCAATATCAGCTTTGGAAGTCGTTCCAGCCAGAAAGTCCTACAAATTTACTGACTTATAATTCAGGTATAGAATTTAGATTATCCTTTAAGTAGTAAGAGGCTATGAGGCTTATAGATTTGTTAAAATTACTGAGCAAGAGAATCTGAAAAAATTAAATGCCAATCCTATCTCTTTTTGCCATATTTAAATGCTAATCGAATAATTTAATTCTTGTTGAGACAATGTCTATTGAAAGCAAAACCTTATTATACAGCAATCAGCATCAAAAATCCATCAAGATGTTTGAAACAATAACGAAAGAATAGCACAAAGCGTTAACCAATTAACAATGAAACGGTGTAATTTAGTTCGATCCCCCCATAAAGCGAACAGAAGTTGTAATTCAAAGGAAAGGGGATATAAATCAACTGATTCTTAGAGCTGTGAGCATTATCTGCCAAATTGAAAGTCTGTATTCCTCGTGATTTATAAGGTGCCCTTCCGAAATGGGTTTAAATCCTTGAAAGGAGATACGTCGGGATAACGTTTTATGTATTCGAGAAGGTTTCTCAATTTATCTATTCAAAATTTGAGCAAAACAGAATTCTTAATCCTCCTAATATTAATTCTTAATAAATCGTAAACAATTTTGGTTTTAACCCACGTTAGCACTGTCTTCCGGTTCGAAGTTTGTTAGAAATTTTTAATGCAGTTTTGTTTAATGTTTGACATGATAAAAATACTTATACGAGTATCTTTAGGCTTAGATTCGAAAGGAACTAAACTTTAATAAATAAATAAATATCTTGGGTTGTCGTCCCAACACATCACCATCACCATCTTGTCACGAACTAAGCAAAGTGAGTGACAAATACATAGACTTAATTTTTTTTGCAAAAATAATACAAACAATATTATATAGATACGAACACCTAGACACGAGACCAAAGCAGCACGTCTATCACACAATATTTTTCCCGTTGTGGGAATCAAACCTACACCATCTGGCGCAATAGTCAGGGTCACTAACCAATACGCAGGGGCGGGTCGTCGTTAACAATGTGAAATTCAGAAACAAGGCGCTAGGAATGGTCACTGAGTGATTACGGAGATTTATTGAGGGCATTTGTCTTTTGGTTAAGGGCTAAAGAAAAATCTTATTATTAATACTTTGTGCAAAGACAGAGTGAGAGCTAATTCGTCTGTCTATATAACTTATGTGATAAAATATTTCATTCTAAAGGCAGATATGTAGTACTTTATATTTGTTAAATAAACTATATCATCTTATAACATTGTCATACGTAAGATGGCTTTTATTTTGCTGAACTTTAGCTAATCATGACATAATAGAATACATTAGAAGTCAAGGAAACTTTATAAGTCAGTCTGCTATATACATGTACAGCCTAATATTTTTGATAATCCGACATTTTGAAATTATTTAAGTCATAATTAGTATTAAATTATGAATCAAAAATTTGTTTTTAAGATTATGTCGTACCGACCATGTTAAAAAAAGCAAAGATATTAAACATAATCAAAAGAAATTTAAAAAAGAATTTCAGTTATACCTAAAATGCTACTGAAATACAAAAGGAACTGTTAATTTCAGATAATCAACTGAACTTCAGTAACAATAGTTAATCCGCAAGCACAGGGTTTCAGTCCGAAACTCTCCTTATTAACGTCTTAAATTAGTTTTAATGAAAAAGAGACAATGCAGTTTCAGTTACTCGCAACTCGTATTTTGTTTATACGTTTTAGTTCTTCTAATGAAATGTCAGCAACTTGCCATCTGGCATCGTTGTATTTTGATTGTATTTTATTACAATGCGTAACTTATGCGCAATTCACTTGGAAATCGTTATTTTGATAGATCATGTCAAGACGTACGTTCATATGCGATTAACATCATTAATAACCATATGAACGTATTTGACTCCGATCCTATGGGTTACATCGTTTTCGTACGTTCCTCTCATAGTGGGCCGACTGGCTATAAACCACTGAGGTATCTATTTCGGCCGCAGAGAAATGGTAATTTTTTAGGCACCGAAGCTATCGTAGTTAATGAATAAATAAGACTTAATATTCCACGTTGTCTTGTGGCGTCTTACGTAGCATTTCTTATAAGCCGGCTGTTACATACCCATAGATTATCTTCGATTCTCATTTCAAAAATATTAAGCTTTTCAGACTTGTGTAAACATAATTGGTCCGATACATGAAGGTATAATCTATTCAATACGAAAGAAACATGATAAAAATTAAATTCTGCGTTAGAATAAAAATGGCGAATCGAATAAAAATGTAAAAACCGAAATAGAATTTCTCATAACGAAACAGGAACTGGGAGGAGATGTGTGAAAAGTTTCAATTTCATATTTTTGCTATTATTTTTGGGCGAAAGAACGCTCGCGAAAAAATCCGCTTTCGTTTCGGATTTTTTCACGGGAACTTTTTGGAACATTAACATGTTCAAAATGAATGCTGTTTTCGATGATGGTCTATTTTATAAAAAATCAATTGAGAGTTAGTGCAAACATAATTGGTCCGATATTACAGTGATGTAAGAAGTAATTTGATTTAAGAAATACTCACGTTTTTTGAAACTAATGGTAATCATGTTTTTAAATCAATTCGTTTGTTTGTGGATTTTGCGCTCAAATTTATAAGCTAGTGCTTACACAGAAAAAATCAGTTTCTACTTATTAATAATCCAGTAACTTAAAATATATCAAATAATACGAATGTTTGACGATTAAAGTAACATCATCAGTTAAACTGTAAAAAGTTTAAAATCCGTTAATTCTGACATTAAAATCTGCACTAGCAAATATTGAATAACTTAACCATCTGCGGTGGAACAACTTAAGCCATGTCCGATCAGTACGTTATCACTGAGGCATTAAATACGTTATAAAACGACTCTTGGTCGTATTCCAAAACGAATAGAGTTCAACTTCGCGATTCAGTTTGTGAAATATGGCTCCAGGATTTTATTTCAACAAAGCGAGTGAATTCATTTGGGAAGTCGCCGTATTGTTGCAGTGTCGGATCCTATCTGGGTGAGTTTATTTGACGGCTATTCAGAACAACGCAGTTTGGGGTCTTCAAATTTTAAAATGTTTATTGATACTATCCTTGTCATTCGTATAATGGATATCTTTAGTGGTTTCAATTTGATTAGCTTCTGGTCTGAACTATAATATAGATATAGTAATAAAAGATTTTCCTTTGTAATTTTTCAGAAAAGTTAGTATTTATAGTGTTCTCTCAAATATCTCAGTACCTATATATTTGTAAATTACTCAATGACATTATTAATTTTGGCATTTGACACTAAACAATAAAGTTTCATATTAATAGAGATCACAAAATCACTCATTTAATACGATAATTCATTGACAGTTCGGGTGTCGTATTGCAATAAATATTCCAGTTTATCCAAAGCAAAATAATTTCCCAAATGTTTGAATTGTGTAACATATATAATGTTCAGATATTATTTTTATGTCCATCCTAAAATATACTATTAATTATCCTTGACAAAATGATGATCAGAACGAGAATCTCACGAACTATTATATTTTCGAGTTTACCTATTAGCAGAGACATAATATTAAAACATATTCTTACAAGCAAACTGATCTCCGGTCAGCACTGGGTGTAGTTTAATCCAAAACAAATAATATGTCAACAATACGCAGACAGCCGACGGCTAAATCCACAGTTAAATTTCGTATAACGAGTTAGTCATGTTTATTCCACTGGACATTTCATTCGGGAGAAGGCATTTAAAATCCAGGCTTCATCTGCAAATGTCCGCAGTTTTAAATTACAGTGACGTGAGATTTACCTTTTGATAACAATACATATAAGATTAAGCAAAATGTAGTCAATAATGTTAAAAATACCCACCAACCCGCACTGGACCAGCGTGGTAGGATACGGTCCAAACCCCTAATGTATAGGGGTGTATTAGGGGAGCCCTATGTCCAGCAGTGGACTATCACAGGCTGATGACGTAAAGTTAAATATAAAAATATTGTAGCACAAAGCATGAAAATTCAAACTTTAACAACAAAAGCGCACTAACTCTATCAAAAGTAATACACGACGGTGTCAAATAGATAAATAGACAAAATAGACAAATTTTGTTTATTATCATTTATGAATTCACAAATGATTACAATTAGTAGAGAAAACGAAAATCATAATAATATACAAGAGATAAGTGATAAAATGAGCTTAGACCAATGTAACGCGATATAAAAACAAACGTTCTTAATCACATCCAACTATTTTAAGACACAAAACAATGGGAAGTAAATTTACCAGCGAGATTCGAAACAAACACCTTGCAAAATAGTCTATATAATAATTTAGATTCGACAATTTACGAACGTAACGTTTTATACATAAGTTTCTGAATGTGTAATTTAAGGACACAAAAGCTTTTGTTAGTTGAAAAAATTACATAATTCAGTGCAATAAGGTCATTTGTTTTTATTTAATTTTTTACAATAAAACGTATTTTCAAATAAATAGTGTAATTAAAGTTTCTAAGAGGATACATATCGCAAAAAAGGAAATCATCTTTTTAACAGCCAACACAAAAGTTAGCAATCAAAGCGAGTGTAAAAAGCATTGGTGTTGCCAACTTCTGTAGTCGTCTTTGTTTCTACTGTAATATCGTAAATTAACTTATTCTTAAAAGCCAGTACTTATTCACTATTAAGTTTATTTATATGCAGTTGTTAGTTTCGTTCTTTTTTAAGTTCTTTGTGGTTATTAAGGACCAAAGAGTTCCTCATTGTTTAAACTTGAAGCTTTTGTTCTCTTAAAAACTCCATCAGTGTATGATATACCTATTTATTTTTATACGATGAATTGTGTCATCAATTATCGCTTTGTCGTCATCTTAACATGTTATTAGTTTAAAGGGCCGTTACTCTTAATATTTCTAGTGCAAGAAACTTCATGACGCATTTATAACACTGATATTGGACCAACAGATTAATAATTAATAAAGAGAATGAAATATTACCAAACCGTTAAAAATTTAATGACCATTAGATGTCCCCTGACAAGGCACTTGCTTATAAACGCTCGTGAACACATCACCTAAATTGCAATTTACCCTCATAATATTATGGCTTTACGCCAGGAACACAATGGATATCAGACGGATTATCTTTGGTGTCTGTGCAGACTCTTGACATACCAAAAAATATTGTAGTCAGATTAGCTGCACGCTAACTGTCATAATACTTTAAAAAACCTCAGCTACGAAAAAACTTTAAGCAATTTTTCACTTGAACTTTTAAACCAAAATTTAGGTAAAGTTTTTAAAAAATGTTCTTTTAATAGTCATAGATATATGAAACAATTATAAATGTATGTACTACACACAATACGTAAGATACAATAATGTCAAATTTTGTAGAAAAAAAAGTTTTTGGTAGAGCATCTATGTATCGCTAAAATGCTTAAGCAGGTTCTTTGGAAAACTAAGTTTTGTCTATTCTAATCTATCTTGGAACTTATCTATATTAGATTATGCATGTAGAATTGGTCCATAAATCTTATTTTGTTTAATAATGTGTAAAGAGGCTCAGTGGCATATTCCGCGTTTAATTTTGTCACGACAGATCTTCTATCATCATTTCAGCAAACAAGAGTCTTAACATTTAGTAAACTGCATATAACCCTCACGTAAAAACAACGCTCGTAATTTACTGATAAAATTATAAAAGAATAATATAAAGTAACGCTTTGATACACTACAAATACTTAACTAAGCTCACATCTTTGGAGCGTATCCCTAACATTCGCACAGAACACCATGTAATTGAGGGGATCGGACGAGATGCCCCGCCAATCAAATGAACGATACATCTTCAATCCCTTTCCCACTCCGAATGATTGAAAAGCCCTTGTTATGATCCCACTCTTTGATCCGGCGTAATCGAATGAGCGCCCTTAATTAATATTTGCTTCTCGAACAAATTCAAGCAGTTACTAATTTAATGTGCAATGATCATGTTGTGTTCTTACTAAATAAACTATAATATATGAACCTACTCATTAATTTTTAAAATATTACCGAGAGGCGGGGCACTACCGACATAAAGAGCCGAATTTTATAAAAAAAATTAAAGTTTATAAAATCCTATTTTAAAATTAAATTTAAATCATGTAGAATTATAAATCTTTTAATGTATTAAGAGCATTAAAATATGTCATACTAATAAGTATATATCGCATTATTTTCAACTCTTAACAGCGCTTCATACAGGCAATTCTTAAATTAATTATTTATGTTACTTTTGATTTAGCTTTACCTTAAAAAAAAAACGATTAATTAACGTCTCCTTAGCAAATAAAGGCACCAAAGGCAAGCAATTAACACCTCTATTTGCTCTCCGCCACACGGTCACAAAGTCTCGCTTCGGCATCGATTCAGCCGAAACTCCTTTCGTTTCAGAACGGCAGTCACGTAACTATACAAACGAAAGTGTTGTTTGCAGTCGGGACCAAATAGTCCCTTTGTGAGGGCTGTTTATCGCAATTCAGGTACTCGTCAAGGAGGCCAAGGAACTGAAGGTACAGCGAGATAAGAAAGTGTTACGTAATGAAGGATCGTAACGTGATTGTGCCTTGTATAAACGTGCGTATACAATTTGTGAAGAAAATATTATGTGATATGACCACAAAATACTCTAATAACTCATAGTCCATTTATGTATATTTATTCTTAACGTTGTGAAAGTTCGCTGACGTACATACATTCATGATAGTATATTGTCTATCAAGTGTGATCAACATCACATTATTATTCTTATAAAATCAACTGTCTTCCCAAAAAGGTTTGATTTTCAGCCACTTGTAGCCACCATACGACTATTGACAATTTTATTTCTTAATGTTCCTTTTTCACAACACGCTCGTCGAGTACGTTCGCACCTTAAGGCATGAGAGATCCCTTGTACCGAAAATAAACTTGGGCGAACTTCATTCGGCGTACGAATGGTCGAATGGACCGCTTAGACAAGTATAAATGAAATTGGAAACGTTTAGGGGTTCTCGTCAAACGACAAATGGAACTTTACGTTATACCTTGCTCGTATTTTTATTAGGTCAATGGGTTCCCGAATTTCGCTCAAAAAGTGATGTCGTAATTTTTTTTGAATACGTTTCCAACATATTTTTAATTCGAGAAGATGTTTTACATAAATACGTAAGTATTCCTAAATTGTAAGTTATACTTGTGCTTCAAAACTTGAACAACAATATTTTTGACAGATTTATTTCCTAAGAAATCTTCATTGCAAAAGCCTTAGAGTTAGAAGGGTAGTGGTTGGTACAAATGCCCATTATAAATAGGACCTATAAGCCAGTTCCTTTCGAATTAACGTTCTTGTAATGAAACAGGCTACCTTTACTTATCCCAGTTCGAAACGATACAGAAATAAACCGCCGATAAGTTACAAGCGTTTGATTTCTTTTAACTTTAGTGTAATATTTCAACTTCGAGACTGACCTCTTTACATTTAATTCTGGTTAAATAGTTATAAGAACCTAACAAGTCATATATGTTAATAATATTAAGATGGCGTGTCATTGATATTTAACGCCGAGATACCATTGACTGACGAGCAATCTGTTAATAGCAAAGTCATACGGGCGACGCTTTTTCCTTGCTATGATGCTATTATATGGACTACAATATTTCTATTAGTAGCTTACCTTTTTAGCAATATTGTGATAACATTTTACGCTTAAGAGTTATTTATTAACTAGTTTCTGCCCGCAATTTCGTCTTACTTTAACAGTTACTTGAGGAATAGCACGGATTTCCCGCTCATTCCGCGAAGGCAGAAGCAATCCCAAAAAGAAAGATTTTTTTATTCCACTACTTTTTTTGTGGCGAAAAAATAAAAACACAAAAAAATTCAAAAATGGTATCTACAGATTCCAAAGGTCAGAGTATTTAAGTAAACAACCAAAATTATTACCAATAATCAGATTCCAGAGCTATTATCACTCTCGGTAGATATCATCATTTGAGGCATGGATGCATAAACACTACCTCAAAAGTTTACATAAACTATCGGTGCTCATAGAAGTTATATATATAGAATAATGAACTTCTACTGGAAAACTGGATTAGGTTAAAGAACAAAGCAAAACTCCATACAAACAATGTTAACCCGACGAAATCAAGTTTACAGCTGAGTAAGCGTCGGGTTGTAATTCAATTTCCATACGAGCGCAAAGCAACGCAGCGAGTAAAAAGTAAAGGAAGAGGACTAAAACTCTCATAAAGTGGGTAATGCGAAGAGCATAATATAACAAAAGAGTATTAATTAAAATAGAGAAGTGCTTGTGCAATAACTCTAATTATATAATTTTATGACATTAAATTAATAATGTAAGTAATGATCCAGTTGTGACGTCAACCTTGTTTTAAATTGAATATTATTATTTAAAGAAAATATACGACACTTTCGTTTTTAGAAGAGCTAATAGTAGATACTACTCATAATTTTAAAAAACTCGAGTTTTTGATAAAATTTTAACCAAACAAAAAATTGCTTTAGAAGCTTTTAAGGAATAATAATATCCATACTCACTAAATACACTGTCTGAAATATTAAACAATACGCATAGAACAGTTGGGACCTTTATTTATATTACCAAAAATATTATTCTAATTTTTGAAGAGATTTATCTCTGCTCCAATCAATAACGAGTGAATTTATAAAGGCCCATAGTCAATGTTCAGGAAGGTACAAGCATAAATATTTAAAATTACTATTTTTCCTCATCATCATCATTAGCCCGTGTTATTCCACTGCTAGGGGGTTTTTGCACCGTATCCCACCACGCTGGATCAATGCGCGTTGGTGGGTGGGCCGACTCTTTACATGCCCATCCGACGCATGGATCATCTTACTTTTGGCCCGAATTGTTCGAACCAAACAAAAACTACGAGAACCCAAGACCTTCGGTTTATAAAGCGAACGCCAATACCCCTAGGCCACGGAGGATGTTCGGTCTTCCTGCAATCTTTATACCTGGCTCTAGATAAAATATAAAATCTCACGTCGATTTTATTGGCACCAAAATGTCATGCCTGTGTATTTACTAAACATCGCGTGGGGAGTGAACATGGTAGTGATCTACCAATAAGACCACATTCACTACTTTTAAATAAATTTAAAGTAAATATAAATGTTAAATACATTAAAAGAAGGTTTTTATTCCGACCAATTGCTAAAGGCAAAATAAAACTCTCGAAGAGCACCCAAACATGCGCTAGCAGTAAATGTTAAGATGATTTACGAAGTACACCGTTCTCCGGTCAACTATTATACCACATACCCTCGGTTCGTAAGGAGCCTGCGGTAGGCATCATAAATAGTCCGACATTAACCCTCACTTCACTTAACCCATTTCACGATACGCTAATAACATTAAATGTTGTAGCAAAATATTTGCCAACCGCTCTCACGATTGGCAAGTTGCAGCTAACTAGCACTAGTTAGCTGTGTTCCGTAATTCAAATGATTCAGTGAGATCCCATTTACCTTTGCCGTTTTACAAGCATCGCTCTTCAAGTACACCAATTAAGGCACCGAATGCATTAAACCGTCCATTCGAACTTCTGCTATTAAAAGTTATACGCTTATTGGTAACGGTACGATTAGTACCATAAGGATGCAACGATGTTTCAATTAATTTATGCTTAAGTAGTGGATGAACATAATGTACCCTAGAATTATCTTTTGTGACATTGCAAAATTGTAATTCAAACATGACTATATTATCAATCCTGTCGCCTAGTAATATTGTTATTGAAACCAGTTTGTGTTTCTGTGGTTTTTTGGTTGTTCAGAGCACTATAAGCTATTTGTTTAAAGAATAATAACATCCAAGATTCGGATTTGCTTATAAAGGTCGGTCCTCACTGTCAATATCGGCTTTGGAAGTTGTTACAGCCTGGTATAGCATTTAGGTTATCCTTTAAGTAGTAATTGGCTATTAGGCTTATTGATTTGTTAAAATTGCTGAGTAAGAGAATCTGGTAAATTAAATGCCAATCCTATCTCTTTTGCTATATTGAATTGCTAATCGAATAATTGAATTCTTGTTGAGACAATGTCCATTGAAAGCAAAACCTTATTATACAGCAATCAGCATCAAAAATCCATCAAAATTTTTTGAAACAATAACGAAAGAATAGCACAAAGCGTTAACAAATTAACAATGAAACGGTGTAATTTAGTTTGATCCCCCCATAAAGCGAACAGTTGTAATTCAAAGGAGAGGGGATATAAATCAGCTGATTCTTAGAGCTGAGAGCATTATCTGCCAAATTGAAAGTCTGTATTCCTCGTGATTTATAAGGTGCCCTTCCGAAATGGGTTTAAATCCTTGAAAGGAGATACGTCGGGATAACGTTTTTATGTATTCGAGAAGGTTTCTGAATCTATCTATTTAAAATGTAAGCAAAAGTAGAATTCCTAATCCCCCTAATATAAATTCTGAATAAATCGCATCGTTTAACGCACGTTTCTACTAATGTCTTCCGTTTAGAAGTCAGTTTCACCATCTTGTCCCAAACTAAGCAAAGAATATACTATGGCAACTAGATAAGTGACAAATACATAGGCCTAATTTTTTTTGAAAAAAAAAATACATACAATATTACATAGTATTTTTCTCGTGGTGGGAATCAAACCCACACCCTCTGGCACATTAGTCAGTGTCACTAACCACTACGCCACGCGGTTCGTTGTTAATAATGTGAAATTCAGAAAAAAGGCGCTAGGAATGGTCACTGAGTGATTACGGAGATTTATTGAGGGCATTTGTCTTTTGGCTAAGGGCGTGAAATGAAAAGAAAAATCTTATTATTAATACTTTGTGCAGAGGCAGAGTGAGAACTATTTTTTCTGTCTATGTAACTTTTTGAATAAAATATTTCATTCTAAAGACAGAGATGTAGCAGTAAACCATATCATTATATATCATTGTCATACGTAAGATGGCTTTTATTTTGCTGAACTATAGCTAAGCCTGACAGACTAGAATACTTAAGTTAAGTTAAGATTTTACAATCGTGCTTTATATCAAGAAAACTTTATACCCAAGTCCCGTCTGCTATATACATGTACAGCCTAATATTTATAATAATCCTACTTTTAAGTCAGGGATAATTCTAATCAGTAATTATGAAACAAAAATTTGTCTTTAAGAATATATATTACAGACCATGTGAAAAAAACACAGATTTTAAACATAATCAAAAGAAAGTTAAAAAAGAATTTCGGTCTTACCTAAAATGCTAATAAAATACAAAAGGAATTGAGTTTTTAATTACTCGCAGAAAGAGATCCAAACTTAGTGAAACTTCGCGTAGCAAATTTAGTTTTAATCCGGAAACAAAGAACCCCACGGGGGTGTTGTCACTTCCTGCGTAATATATTCCCTAGCCACTCCGTATCCCTTTTTTAACGCTTCATGTTCTTGTTATAGAAAACTCGGACAATGTGCAGTTGTGTAGTTCATCGTAACGTTATATCATGTAATTACAGTTTATATTTACTATAGTAACTTATAAATTGTGTTTTAATTTAATGGTCGAATTGTGCCCGCAACTTTCACTCTGGCAATCGTTTATTTCACTTGATTCATTCAGACGTCCATACGAACGTATTTCATCCGATTTGGTGTCTATTTCTACCGCAGAGAAATGTTTGAATGTTGTTGAAAACTTGACGGGCACCGTAGCTAGCGTAGTTATTAGACGAGGCGTAATATTTCATGTTGTCATTGTTATAAGAATTGCTGAATTGAATTGGCATTCTACATACGGTAATGGAACAACATTACCGTTAAGAGAAACGTCCTGCTCAGCGTGTAACTTCATCAAAAATATTAAGATTCGTCAGACTTATGTGCAAACATAATTGGTCCGATATAAAAAGGTATAGACAAAAATAATCTATTCAATACAAAAGAAACATGATAAAAATTAAATTCTGCGTTAGAATAAAAATGGCGAATAGAATAAAAATTTAAAAACCTAAATAGAATTTCTCATAACGAAACAGGAACTTTTCACACATCTCCCATGTGTGAAAAGTTTCGATTTCATATCTTTTGCTACTGTTTTGGGCGAAAGAACAATTGCTTTCGTTTCGGATTTCTTCACGGGAGCTTTTTTGAACATTAACATGTTCAATATAAATGCTATTTTCGATGATGATCTATTTCATAAAAATTTAATTGATAGTTAGTGTAAACATAATTGGTCTGATATTACAGTAAAGTAAGAAGTAATAATAAAAGTAATATGTTTTAAAAAATACTCACGCGTTTATTGAAACTAATGGTAATCATGTTGTTGTCTCAATTTGTTTGTTCCTGGATTTTTTTCGCTCAAATTTATAAGCTAGTGCTTATACAGAAAAAATCAGTTTCTACTAATTAATAACCAGTAACTTCTAAATATATATCAAATAATACGAATGTTTAATGATTAAAGGTACTTAAAATGAAATTATTAGTTAGTTTTACACTATCAGTCAAACTGAAAACGTTTAAAACCCGTTAATTCTGACATTAAAATCTGCACTAGCAAACATTGAATAACTTAACCATCTGCAGCGGAACAACTTAAGCCATGTCCGATCAGTATGTTGTCACTGAGGCATTAAATAAGTTTTTAAAACGACTCTTGGTCGGATTCCAAAACGAATAGAGTTCAACTTCGCGATTCAGTTTGTGAAATAGAGCTCCAGGATTTTATTTCAACAAAGCGAGTGAATTCATTTGCAAAGTCGCCGTATTGTTACAGTGTCGGATCCTATATGGGTGAGTTTATTTGATGGCAGTTCGAAACAACGCATTTTGGGCTTCTGAAATTTCAAAACGTTCATTAATACTATCTTTGTTATTGGTATTACTTGAGACTTGTTAGTCACTGACTAATCTGGTCGATTGTTTTAGTGGTTTTAATTTGATAATTATTTCTTTTATTTACGCGATTATACATATCAAATCCACTTATTTACGGATTTTTCGCGTTATATACCAACTTAGTCTGCCCGTGATCATGGATGCTGAAAAGAATCCGAAACGTCGGGAATAAATATATTTAAGTAACGCGAAAAATCCGTAAATAAGTGGATTTGGTTTTAATTTGATTAGCTTTTGGTCTGAACTATAATATAGATATAGCTAAAAAGATTTTTTTTCGTATTTTTGCTGGAAAGTTAGTATTCAACGTGTTCTCTTAAATATCTCAGTACCAATACATTTGTAAATTACACAATGACATTATTAATAAAGTTTCATATAAAAGGATTTTACGAGATCACTCATTTAACTCGTTTTACCGAAGCAAAATTATTTCTTACGATATCTATAGAATGTTTTAAGATTTATTTTATTTCTTCAATTGTTTCAATTGTGAAACTTTTATGTCCATCCTTAAATATACTATTAATTACTCTTGACAAAATGATGATTAGAACGTCCTTCAATTCAATCAAAATCTCACGAACTATTATATTTTCGAGTTTATCAATTAGCAGAAAAATAATAATAAAAACATATTCTTACAAGCAAACTGCTCTCCCGTTGGCACTGGGTGTAGTTTAATACCAAAACAAAAAATATGTCAACAATACGCAGACAGCCGACGGCTAAATCCATAGTTAAATTTCGTATAACGAGTTAGTCATGTTTATCCCACTGGACATCTCATTCGGGAGAAGTCATTCAAAACCTGGGTTTCATCTCTAAATGCCCGCAGTTTTAAATTACAATGACGTAAGATTTACCTTTTGATAATAATACATATATGACTAAGTAAAATAGCCGATAAAGTTAAATAAAAAAATTGTAGCATAAACCATAAAAAATTTAAACACAGAAAAAAAAATGTTTATTATTATTTATGAATATACAAATGATTACGCCTAGTAGAGAAAACAAAGATCACAAAGATCTTTGTTTTCTTTGTTTGTATTAGTAATGTATTAGAGATAAGTGATGAAATGAGAGCTTAAAACAATGTAACGCGATATTAAAATACAAACGTCCTTAATCACATCGAACTCTAATGGGACCAAAAACAACAGGAAGTAATTAACCTACGAATTTTAAAACAAACACCTTGGAAAATAGTCTTTTTTATAATTCAGATTCCACAATTTACGAACGTTATAGTTTATATATAAATATTTTCTGAATGTGTAATTTAAGGACGCGCAAAAGCTTATGTTAGTTGAAAGAATTAATTTATTTATTTTTAACATGTTACATGTCTTTTTTAATAAATGAATTTCAAATAAATAGTTTATTAAAGTTTTTAAGTACATACATATTACAAAAAAGGAAATCAATTTCTTTAACAGCCAACACAAAAGTTAGCAATTAAAGCGAGTGTAAAAACCATTGGTGTTGCCAACTTTTGTAGTCGTCTTTGTTTCTACTGTAATATCGTACATTAACTTGGAGTTAAGAGCCAGTACTTATTTAGTATTACATTTACTTATATGCAGTTATAACCTCCTAATGGATAGGGGTGTGTTAGGGTGTATGTCCAACAGTGGACTATTACAGGCTGATGATGTATACGCAGTTAATTATTTCTTTTATTTATGCGATTATTATACATACATATATATATATATATAATATATATTATATATATTATATATATATATAATATATATATATATATATATATATATATATACGTTTGTATATATATAACTTTATGAGCGCGTTTAATTAATATTTGCTTCTTGAAGAAATTCAAGCATAAGTAGTTTTAATGTGCAATGATCAAGTTGTGTTCTTACTAAAGCAGTTTCAATAAATAAATTAATAAAAAATATTACCGAGAGATGTGGCACTACCAAATAAAGAGCCTAATTACAAAAGCACAAAAAACTATATAATCTTAACAATGATTAAATTTGAACCATATAGAATTTTAAATATCTTATATGTTCAAAAATATGGCATACTAATAGGCATATAAACATCGAATTATTATCAACCCTTCAAAGCGTTCATACAGGCAAACTGTTTTATATCACTTTAAGTATTTCCTAAAACATAAGGAACGATTAATTAACGTCTCCTTAGCAAATAAAGGCACCAAAGGCAAGCAATCAACACCTCTATTTGCTCTCCGCCACACGGTCGCAAAGTCTCGCTTCGGCATCGATTCAGCCAGAAACTCCTTTCGTTTCAGAACGGCAGTCACGTAACTATACAAACGAAAGTGTTGTTTGCAGTCGGGAGCAAATAGTCCCTTTGTGAGGGCCCGTTTATCGCAATTCAGGTACTCGTCAAGGAGGCCGAGGATCTGAAGGTACAGCGAGATAAGAAAGTGTTACGTAATGAAGGACCGTGCCGTGATTGTGCCTTGTATAAACGTGCGTACACAATGCGTGCAGAAAATAATATGTAATATGACCACGAAATAATTAAATAATCCTTAGTCTATTTTTGTATATTTATTTTTAACGTTCTGAACGTTTGCTTGAGCACATACATCCATGTTAGTATATTCTCTATCACGAGTGATCAACAAGTGTGTTAACATCACATTATTATTCTTATAAAATTACCTTGTCCTAAAAAGATTTGATTGTCAGCCACTTGCAGCTACCATATGACAAATTTATTCGTGAATGTTCCTTTTCACAACACGCTCGGCGAGTACGTTCGCATCTAAAGGGATGAGGGATTCCTTGTACCGAAAATAAACTTGGGCGGACTTCATTCGACGTACGAAGGGTCGAATGGACCGCTTAGACAAGTATAAATGAAATTGGAAACGTTTAGGGGTTCTCGTCAAACGACGAATGGAACTTTACTTTATACCTTGTTCGTTTTCTGATTCGGTCAATGGGTTCACGACTTTAGCTCAAAAAGTGATGTCGTCATCTCTACTGTATATGTTTTCAATATATTTTTAATTTGAGAAGATGTTCTAAATAAATACGTAAGTATTCCTAAATTATAAATAATACGAGTGCTTCAAAAGTTGAACAACAACATTTTTGTTTTCTTGAACGGACAAATTAATTTGAAATAAGAAATCTCCACAGTAAAAGCCTTTGAGTTAGAACGACAGTGGTACAATTGCCCATAATAAATCGGACCTATGAGCCAGTTCCTTTCTAATTAACGATCTTGTAATGAAACGGGCTACATTCACTTATCGCAGTCTAAAACGATTCAGAAATAAACCGCCAATAAGTTAAAATCGTTTGATTTCGCATTAGCGTTATATTTCAACTTCGGCACTTACCTCTTTACATTTCATTCTAGTTAAATTGACACAAGAGCCCAATAAGCCGATAAGATTAAGGGTCTTGTGTTATAGATAAATAAAACCGAGATACCAATGACTGACGAGCAATCTATCAACAGCGAAGTCGAACGGGTGACGTCTTTCCCTTGCTATGGACTATATTATTTATATTAGTACCTTGTTTAGCTGTATTGTGATGGCATTTTATTTTCACGAGTAGTTAATAACTTGTTTCTTCCAGCGACTTTGTCCTTCTTAAATAGTTACTTGAGGAATAACGTGGATTTCCCGCTTGTTCCGCTAAGGCAGAAGCAAATCTCAAAAGTAAAGATTTTTTATATTCCACTATACTTTCGGTGGAGATAAATAAAAACACAAAAAATTTCAAAAATGGTATCCACGGGTTCCAAAAGTCAGAGTATTTAAGTAAACAATCAAAATTATTACCAGATACCAGAGTTATCATCACTTTCACATATGACTACAGAAAACTACACTACCTCAAAAGTTTACAAAAATACTGGTGCTCATAGAAGTTATTAATAATGGACTACTAATGGAAAACTGGATTAGGTAAAAAAACAAACACAAACTCGGCACAAACAATGTTAACGCGATGAAATCAAGTTCACAGTTGAGTAAGCGCTTGCATCGGCTGTAATTTAATTTTCATACGAGCACAAAGCAACGCAGCAAGTGAAAAGTAAAAGGAAGAGGACTAAAGCTCTCATAAAGCGAAGAGCATAATATAACAAAAGAGTATTATTTAGACTGGCTACAGGTGAAGTGCTCGTGTCGGTTACCTTGTGAAATAACTTTAATTATATAGTTTCAGACAACATTTTTAATGTAAGTTGAGTTCAACTTGTAACATCAATCTGGTTATTAAATTGAATTACATAATTTAAATAAGCACACTTTGAGTAGAGCTTTTAAACATACGCTAATAGTAAATGTTTACAGGATATGTAAAGAACAGTATTGTAGCCGACTATTATACCACATATCCTCAGCTCCAGGATTGGAGCTTGCGGTGGGCATCATAAATAGTCCGACATTAACCCTCACTTCACTTAACCTTTTTTACGATACGCCAATAGCATTAAATGTTGTAGAAAAATATTCGCCAACCGCCCTCACGATTCGCAAGTTGAGTTCTAGTTAGCTGTGTTCCGTAATTCAAATGGGTTTCACTGAGATCCCATTTACCTTTGCCGTTTTACAAGCATCGCTCTTCGAGTACACCAATTAAGGTACCGAATGCATTAAACCGTTCATTCGAACTCCTGATATTAAAAGTTATACGCTTATCGGTAACGTTACGAATAGTACCATCTTTGATTATGCAATTATGTGTAATTCAATAGATTTATGCTTAAGTGGTTTATTGGTTTCGTGGCATATTTTATCCCAGTATCATCTTTTATAGCACCTTAATGACCTAGTGGTATTGAATCTTTCATTCCAAACCTGAACCAATGGCCGAACCCAATATGAGTTTATCAACTATTTGCCTGAAGAATAAAATGAGATCCGAGGTTGGTATTACATGTATAAAGTCGGTGCTGGTTACCGATGCCCATGTAGAGGTTTTACCAATGATGTAACGCCTCTACCCAGTAAATGTGCTGGATACGGTGCCCTTTAAACCGGAACACAATAGTATTTTACACACTACTGCTTTGCGGCAGAAAAAGGCACCGTGATAGTACCGCCTCAGATGGCCCCGTAATAGGGACCTACCACCTAACATAATGATATAAATCTGATTCTTCTGAGCTGTGAGCATTATCAGCCAAATTTAAAGTCTGTATTCGTCGTGATTTAAAAAATCCCTTCCGAAATGGGTTTAAATCCTTGAAAAGTAAGTAAAGGAAGATATTATAGATAGTCAGGATAACGTTCTTATTTATTTGAGAAGGTTTCTAAAATTTATCTACTTACAGAAATGCATACTGTAATCCTCCTAAAACTGTAGAAGAGAAACTTTATAAGTATGGGTGCTTTTATAAAATTTTATTATGTAAGATGGACAATAATTTAGCTCATACTTTACAATCGTCGTAAATATCTTTGTTTTAACGCACGTTTGCATAATGTCTTCCGTTTTGAATTCAGTTAGAATGTTTTTTTTTAATGTAGTTTTGTTTAATATGTAACATCATAAAAAATAATTATACCAGTATCTTTAGGCTTAGATTGGAGAAAAGTAAAGCCTAATAATGTGAAATTTAGAAAAAAGGCGCAGGGAACAGTCGCTGAGTGATTACGGATTATTATTGAGGGCATTTGTCTTCTGGCTAAGGGCGTAAAATGAAATGGAAGATTTTATTATTAATACTTGTGCAAAGGCAGAGTGAGAGCTAATTTGTCTGTCTATATACCTCGTTTGATAAAATATTTCGTTCTGAAGACAGATATGTAGTAATTTAAATTTATTAAGTAAACCATATTGGCTTATAGCGAATTCATACGTAAGACGACATTTATTTCGTTGAACTTTAGCTAATGCTGACAAAATGGAATACTTAAGTTAAGTTTTTACAATAGTGCTTTAAAACAAGAAAACTATAAAATAAACTAAATATACAGCCTTGTATTTTCAATTATTTATACGTCGAAATATTCTATTTTAATTTTGAACTTATTTTATTAATACTAGTTATGAAAAGGAAAATTTGTGTTTAAGAATATATGATACCGACCGATATTTAATTCGCATGATTAAATCAAAGATTTCAAATGCAACTAAAACAAAGTTAAAAAGCATTTCAGTTGTACTTAAAATACCATTGAAACAAAAAAGGAACTACATTTTTAATTATTTGCAGATAGGATTCCCAACTTAGTGAAACTTCGTGCAGCAAATTTAGTTTTAATCCGGGAACAAAGAACCCCACGGGGGTGTTGTCAGTTCCTGCGTACTATATTCCCTTGCAACTTCGTAACCTTTTTTAAACGTTTTCCATTCTTCCTGTAAAAGAAGCTAGGGCAATGCGTTATTTAGCTTATTTTTAGTTAGTAAATGTGTGTAAATGTAATTGGGAATGGCTTATGGTTAGTATTAAATTTGAAATTATTAAATTGTGCCACTAGCTTTTACTCTGCAATTCGTCCATTTTGATTAACGATACAAACGATACATTGTTTTTATAGATTCCTTTTTTATTTGGGACCAACTGGGTTAAAACAACTGCCGCGTCTATTTTTACCTTAAAGCCTATGTTAACTTACAGTAACTGTACTTTCATATTGAAAAGTTTAAAGGGAAGCGTCGTTACTAGATAGAAAAGACAAAAGATACCATATTGTCTTGTTGTGTCTCACGCAGCATTTCTTTTGAGCAGGGTTATGCATCACATTGACCATCAGGTCATCATGCCGCTTGTTAAAGACCATAGTTGGTGACGAACATAGATGGTCTTATATGTAAAGGTAAACATAAAGATTATCTATTCAACACGAAAGTAACCTGATAAAAACGAAATGGTGCAACTGCATAAAAACGGCGAATAGAATAAAAATTTGAAAAACAGAAATAGAATTTTTAGTTACGAAACAGGAACTGGGAGATGTGTGAAAAGTTTCAATTTCATATTTTTTGCTACTATTTTTTGGCGAAAGAACGCTCGCGAAAAAATTGCTTCCGATCCGGATTTTTTCACGCCGACTTCGGAATATTTACATGTTCAATATGATTCCGGTTTCTGGTTATAGTCTATTTTATAAAAATACAATTGAAAGAATTCAATCAGTGACAATTCAAGCTGATATTACATACAATAATAAAACAGTATGTACTTATTAAGATACAAGTTGTGTTTATTTTAATCTATACTGTTTATATTATTCATTTAAATTGTTTGAATCAGGAGCTTCAACACTCAAGTCTAGACTAAGACTAATTTCTTAAAGGGTATCTTAAGAGAGTTATATGTTTTGCGTATTAATTACGAATATTCGATGATGGAAGGTATTTAAAATATTAGTTTTTAATATATGGTTAGCTCTACAAAATCAGTCAAACAGTAAAACATGTCAAAATCCGTTAATTACATTAAAAACTGCGCTCGCAAAATTTGAATAGCTTAACCATCTGTAGCGGAACAACTTGAGCCATGTCTGATCAGTATGTTTCACTGAGGCATTAAATCCGTTATAAAACGACTCTTGGCTGTATTCCAAAGGAATAGAGTTCAACTTCATTTTGTAAAATATATCTCCAGGGTTTTATTTCAACAAAGCGAGTGAATTCATTTCGGAAGTCGCCGTATTGTTACAGTGTCCGATCCTATCCGGGTGAGTTTATTTGATTCAGAACAACTCACGTTGGGCTTTTGAAAGAGAAAATTTTTATATAGTATCTTTGTCTATGGTACCTGTTGCTTGTCTTGTAAGTCACTGACTAAGGATCCTTCGTAAGGGTACTCCGTCCGTTGCCGATATTTTTTAATTTTTTTTATGGCACCTCCAGGTTTGAAATATTATATGAAGTTTTGGATTTATTATTATTTCTTTAGATTTATATTTATTTTTTATTATATATTAAATCTAACATAAAGACCTTTTACCCCTATAGTTATTAAATTAACAAAAAAAAAAAATTCTACCTAATAGCTTTCTCATTTGTTTCTAAGTCTAGCTTTAATCTCGAAACTAAAGGATAGCAATAATACGCAGTCAGCCAACGGACAAATCCACCGGCAAATTTCGTATAACCATTAAATCATGTTTATTCGACTGGACATTTTGATTCGGGAGAAGGAATTTTAAACGCCATATGTCGTAAATTTTAGCTATAGATGGAGCAGGACGGTTTAAGTTTAGGTTTATTGACTACATTTAATAAGAATTACTATTTAAATGTAGTCAATAAAGTCCTGAAAAAATGGTTCCTGCAAAAAGCACGGAAACTTAAAAGTTCCGCCACTTAAACGCAGCGACTTACAAAAAATAAGCCACGACTATTACCAATCTCTCTCTCTCTCTCTCTCTCTCTCTTCCTACCCAGCATCCCACATGGTGGTGGGGTCAGCTTTCCTTATACTTTTTCTCCACTCCGCCCTATCTTCGACATCCTCCTTAGAAACTTCGCATTGCACCATGTCTTTGGCTACTACATCTTTCCATCTTATTTTGGGTCTGCCTCTTGGCCTTCGACCGGGGATGGAAAGCTGCAGTGCCAAATTACCGACGTAGTCAGGTGGCCTCCTCATCACGTGGCCATACCATCGCAGCCTACTCTCCTGCAGCTTATCGGCGATGTCACGTACGCCTAGGCTTCCTCGCACATACTCGTTGCGGATTTTGTCTAACCTCGTAACGCCGCACATCCACCTCAGTATTTTCATTTCGGAAACTTGAATGGTATGTACGTTTCTTTGAGTTACTGCCCATATCTCGCTGCCATACATAAGAACTGGTCTAATCATGGTCATGTACACTAAGCCCTTTAGTCTGACTGGCATTCTTCTATCACTGATGCTTCCACGACATAAGAGCATCTTCCAACTCAGAGCGACTCTCTGTGCAGATCGCCACATCGTCAGCATACATAAAAATCCACCTAGCTGAACTTTGCGCTGTCTCTGTGAGCGAATCCAAGACTAAGCAGAACAGAAGAGGGCTTAGGACCGGGCCTTGATGAACTTTTTTTATTTTAAATTTTTTATTTTAATATAAAGGATTTTTAAAATTTACAAATGATTGCAATTAGTGAATAAAACTAATATCTTAATAGTGGATTAGAAATAAGTGATAAAACAAGTGCTAATGTAAATCCATTATAATCAAGAAGTGTTGAAAATCATATCTTATTGAAAATGGACATAAACCAACTCGAAGTAATTGTCTAGCGCGTTTCGAACCAAAGGCATTGGAAAAGTGTTTATAGATTAGATTCAACAATGTAAGAACTTTATAATATATATTTCAGATACGTAATTATCAGTTGCATGTTTCTTTTAAAAACGCACAAAAGTTTACGTACGTCAAGAATTTCGGATATGAGCTATTGCATTGATGATGAATACAAATACACATGCTAATATTTTTCATAAACAATCAAATGGACAAATAAATTGTGCAGTTGATGTTTAAGTAAGATACAACTTAGAAAAATGAAAACAGTCTTCTATTAGTCAACGCAAAAGTTAGCAACTAAAGCAAATGCAGAAAACATTGGTGTCGCCAACTTTAGTAGTCGTCTTTGTTTCTAATGTAATATCGTAAATTATCTTGGTCTTAAAGGCCAGCATTAATGAACGACTATATGTTCTATTAAATTTATGTACTATATGCAGATATTAATGCTGATTATAATGTGCTTTTGCTTTTTAACTAAATGGTTCCTCGGTAGTTCACGACAGCTTTAGTACTTTTAAAAAATGTATTAATTTTTGTTACACAAATTAATTTTGATAAAGTGACGACTGTCGTCAATTGCCAATTCGTCGTCATCAAAACATGTAAATTATTAGTTTGTTGGGCTATTACTCTTATAATTTTCACCAATGAACACTTCATAATTCTTTTATATCTCTTACAATCAAAACAGCATTTGATATTCGGTGACATGACACTAACTTACAAACACTCGTAAATACTAACCTCAATTGCTATTCACCCTCATAACGCCAGCAACACCTATTCGAAAAATGTTATAGTCAGATTCTGTGCACACTGTATCTTTTATAATACATTTTAAAACACTAGATAAGCGTGTATCAATAATCATTATAACTTCTAAAACCACAGCTTAAATAGTTTTTTTAAAAGGTTGTTGATTTGAAATTGAAAAGAGAAATTAAAAAAGCAATAATTATCTTAACAATATCATATTTACTACACACCCTAGCATGATTTTTAAAACGTCCAAATATCGCTGGTATTGTTTTGCGGGTACTTCGAAAAATAATGGCGCATCTACCCCAAGAGTACTAATTCAGGTGAAAATTGTAAAATAATAAATTAGATTATTTATTTTTGAAAACAGTTTGAAGAAGTAATGCACAAACCTTACAATGTGTAATAATGTAGAATGAGCCCTAATGACATCCTATGCCTTTATATCTTCGATCATCACTTGAGCATACTACAGTATTAACATTTAGTAAACTGCATATAGCCTAATAATTTACGGATAATATTCCTTAAGAATAGTAAGTACACATCATCACATCATCATCAGCCATACACTCCTATCTATTAGAGGGTTTTGGACCGTATTCCACCACACTGGTCCAATGCGGGTTGGTGGGTGGACCGACTTTTACATGCCTTTACATACAGTGCCCTGGCCTTCTTCTGCGGATAGCCAGGGCGATGTAGGCCTCCCTGTCTCTTTCCGTGGCTTCTTTCCGGGCTATCATGTCCTCCAAACGCAATGACGGTGCTCCACGACCTTTCGTGCTCTAACATCCTGCGCATTACGGCAAAACGAAAAGTCATGTCCACGTCACTACGCAGCTCTCGGCGTTACTCAACCCAGGCTGCTCCTCCAGCGCGTGCTGGGCCGTCTCTTCTCTTGTCGCACATACGCCACGGTGGTGGCACTTCTCTGTAGGCTCCCTACCGGCCACGTGGCAGGTACCTCCCGAAACAGCCGTGTCCCGAGATAACCTGCGTCGCGCGGAATGTTAGGAGCCGTGTCCTCTTTCCAGCCCCCACTTTAATTTACGGGGTAGATTAATTTTGTTCAATAATGTATAGTATTCGCGTGAACAAAGGAAATAATTACATCATTAAGTATTTCAAGGAATCAATTAAATATTTGTTGAAGTCCAGGGAATGTTTCAAAGGTCAATAAATATAACAATGCTAGGATTTAAATAAAAATAATAACGTATTTTTGCCTTTGACACGGCGTCATTTTGAAATCGCATTAAGAAAAAGATAATAATTTATATCTTCCTACCTACATATTTGTCGTCAGGAAATAAAATCTATCAGATAATTGCTCACATTAAATTCCCGAACGCAACCTTATCATTAGACATTTGACATCCATCTGATATTTGATCCATCCATGATGCAGTAAAAAGTCTTTCGGGTAAGGTAGTTTCTATATGAATATAATGACATTATATTTGAAAGTTCCCTAATTTATGGTATGTTTACTCTATGTGATTCTTGCAAATAGATGGTGTTGTTAAAATTTCACGTCATCAAATTTAAAACATGAACATTATTAATATTCAGGATGTTACTATAACTATTTTGACCACTAAAAACTTCATGATTTCAAAATGATTAACAAGTGGAGAGAATAATCATTGATTTAAATATGCATTTTTATCAAATTTTAAACAATCAACTGAGCATTACATATGACATGACACTTACTTACAAACGCTCGTGAACACGACACCTAAATTGTAATTCACCTCCATAATATTTTGGCATTTCGCCAGCAACACAATGGTTATCAGTCGGATTACCTTGGATTTCTGAGCAGACTCGTGACATGCCATAAAATATTGTAGTCAGTTATTTTTTTGTTATGGGTAAACGTATAGCGGGAAACTTTATAACAAGAAATTTTTACTTACATTATGTTCTTCATCATCATCATCATCATCATCATCATCATCATCATCATCAGCCTGCGATAGTCCACTGCTGGACATAGGCCTCCCCTAATACACCACCTTCCATTAGGGAGTTTTGGACCGTATCCCACCACGCTGGTCCAATGCGGGTTGGTGGGTGGTCCGACTTTTACATGCATTCCGACGCATGGATCATCTTACTTTTCAGACAATTGGGTGATCGTGCCCAACACAACAACAATGAAAATTTGATGAGTCCCCGCAGGATTCGAACTCACGACCTCCGGTTTCTAAGGCACAGCCTATACCACTAGGCTACGGCGGCAGTTATGTTCTTCAGGTAATTTTAATACCCTAATGGTTTCGTCAGTTACACATATAGTTTATTTCACGGTATGGTGTTGTCAATTTTATTCTGTAGAAACGAATAATTTTGAGCGCAGAAAAAATGTATTCGCCAAATTAAACATAAAAGCAAATCAATGACACTAAAATAAATAACTACCATAAATGTGATTGTTAGGGTTTGTGCGTATGACTTTCTACTACATTTCTATAGCAATCAATTGTGTATAAACCTAACCAAATGCGTTAATTGATAGTACGAATCAATATCTCAGACGGTGGCTTTATGGAATCTTACACATTTCAGTCGATCACGACTTATCATTTATCATTAATTAAACGCACGACAAAGCCTTAAATAAAGTAAACTGCTAATATCCACCAACATTTAAACAACATTCTGACCTTACGAATACTTCCATTATTTGATAATACGATAGAATAACGCCTCAATACACATACAAGTACTCAACTGAACACACATCTTTAAAGCGTATCATTACATTGCACAAACACCATGTAATTGACAGGATTGGACCAGACGCCTTGTCTGTTGGAATGAACTATGCGTCTTCAATCCCTTTCCCACTCCAAATGATTGAAAAGCCCTTGTTATGAACCTACTCTTTGATCCCACGTAATCGAATGAGCGCGTATAATTAAGATTTGCTTGTTGAACAATTTCGGCATAAGATGTTACCCATTAAATGTGTAAAGAGATAATGTTCTGTTTTTACTAAAACAAACCATGTTGTGATTAACGTTCAATACACAACCGTGGTACGTAGCCCTGTCGACAAAGTATCGAATTTTGTAACAAAAAATAAGTCAAATTATAACTATCTTGTACAAACGAAAAAGTATAAATTTTATCAATATAAAGGCATTTAAAAATCTCAAAATTTTTAGCCCTTCACAGCGTTCATACAGGCAAAGGCCTAATTAAACAGTTTTTTTAAACTCTATGTATTTCCGAACTTCGAACAAACTTCCGAATTAACGTCTCCTTGGCAAATAAAAGGCACCAAAGGCAAGCAATCAACACCTCTATTTGCTCTTTACCACACGGTCGCAAAGTCTCGCGTCGGCTTCGATTCAGCCAAAACTCCTTTCGCTTCAGAACAGCAGTCACGTAACTATACAAACGAAAGTGTTGTTTGCAGTCGGGAGCAAATAGTCCCTTTGTGAGGACCCGTTTATCGCAATTTAGATGTTCGTCATGGAGGCCGAGGATCCTAAGGCACAGTGAGATAAGAAAGTGTAACGTAATGAAAGACCACGACGTGATTGTTCCTTGAACAAAGGTGCGTATACAATTATATAAGTTACATTATATACACTTTTCTATTTCATATCTATTCACATGTCCATCAATCACTTTTCGCACTGATCGCTCTTCGTCCACCGCTTATTACGCTTATATACAAACAACAAAGTAATACCGATGAAATCATATACTTCGCTTTCAGAAATCGTAGTTAGAAGAGCTCTATTATTTGTAAACCCATTATTTTCGCGCGTGTTTACAATAATTAATTCTTTTGTTTACTACACATTATTGAATAAAAGTACTTTTTTAGGGATTTTAGCGCGTTTATTTTTACATATTTAAATTCTGACGTTTCGAACACTTTTCGGGTAGACCGAGATGTCATGCGTCTTGTTGCCAGTGCTGAAAATAAACGTAAAAAAATAAACTATATTCAATAAAATGTCTACAATGTTATATTCGCTTATTAGCAGAGAATGCAACTGCATGTATACTACGTCGCGTGCTTCATCATCATCATATTATCCTTATACTCTGAAAAATAAAGGGTTTCCCCTTGACCAACCTGTAGAGATTAACCTAAACCCTCTGGTCGAACTATGGCTCTATAACTATGGCAGTACAACTATTGATAAATTTCATGTAAGAATGTTCAATTTTCATTACATGTTCGGCGAGTACGTCCGCATCTTAACGGATGAGAGATCCCTTGTACCGAAAATAAACTCGGGCGGACTTCATTCGACGTACGAAGGGTCGAATGGACCGCTTAGACAAGTATAAATGAAATTGGAAACGTTTACAGGTTCTTGTCAAACGACAAATGGAACTTTACTTTATACGTTGTTCGTTTTTTGATTCGGTCAATAGGTTTTCGATTTTAGCTCACAAAGTGATCTTGTTACACGGGATTTTCTGTATCTGTTTTTAACAGGTAAAAATATATTTTAAATTCATACAGATATTTCCCATTTTGCGTATTCATGAATAGTAAATACAAACTAAACTGACCGATAACACTATCTAGTCTCAGAACAATCAAATTTTTCCTAGTGCAATTAGATACTAGTGAACCGTAACATGTTGTACTATCAAAGTTAAAGTTTTGGTGACTATTAAACAAACGCCTTCTTGATAAAAAGAAGGGCACATTTGTAAAGTAGGTCATCGATACAAGTATAAGCATATCTCAAACAACTCGGCATATTACACACGTGCAAACTCATAAAGAATAAAACATATGCGACTTAACTAAAATTTACATCAAAAACAAACCATGGAACAATATACTGCTTTCGTGTAACACAGTTAGAGGGAATTTATAATGGCGGTCCAAGGTTTGAAGCCTGAAACGTTCCGGTCACTGCGCGCAAAAAGCTCCAGTGTGAATTGTGAATGAATGCACTCCTCCCTATTCACGAGACATGTGCACAGTGCACTGCGGGATATTCAGAAAGTTTTGGTTCAAACGTGGCGTGTAATTCGCATTTAATTACATGAATGCATTACGTAATTTTTATTTAACAGCAAAATATAATTCAGGACATTGTCAGTACACATACATATTATTAATATAAATTTATTATGGGTATTATTTCTCAAAATGTTATAAAATACTTTTTTTAGTTATACTCATCGTTGATAATTTAATTCGACGGATTTCATTATGTTCTTATTACTTTATTATTGCTTTTAATTTTCTCTTGAAGTTTTAATAACAACATGGACGCTAATGTTGTTGTAACATTTAAATTTTTTAACAACTTTATATGTAACATTTTTTGTGAAGGACAGCTAAATCTAATTGCCATTGATGTTGTATGATCGAGTCCTATCCCGACATTTGATTACCAACCATAATCAACATTTACAGTTTCTGTTGTCATTTTGTGTAGCATAGATTTTGAGTTTCTGAACACGTAATTCTTATACTGAAACATGTGGAGTTTTAACAAAAAATATGACCGACTTCTAAAAGCGTATAACTAATTTACGCAATATAAGCAGGAAACACCGTGCTCTCCGTACGAAATGGCGTCGCGTTTTCTGCCACCTAATTTTAAATCTCTGATAACTTTTAAGGTATTCATTTCATCAAATTGTCGTCTACGAAACGTTTAATGAAGATGAAGTAGAGAACTTTTTATATGCAATAACTTCATGTGAACTTAAACTGCATTACATACTTTATGCCTGTATTTGACAGTTTTGGCAACGTTTGTTATTAAAATTTTCATTTCTCAAATATCTATCATTCAAAAAAAGAATGAACAAACTAGGAGCTCTAGGATCGGAGGAACGAGGAAACATATATATATATATAAGAAAAAAAAATCATAAGCTCCGAGTTGAGTACCTCCTTTTGGGAAGACGGTCAAATATTATAGAGAGAAACGATAGATTATATCTTGAAGGTACATTGTTATTAAGAATAAACTTAAATCAACCTAAAAAATAAAGTTGTAAAATTAAAGATTCTCATATGTTTATCAATGATATCCGACTAATACTAATTTCAACATTAAGATATACCTAATATAAATCTAAATAAGAAATCTTTAATAATTATACATAATGAGGTAAATTTTTATTCACAAGAAATATGTTGAACTTCAACAACAGCGTGGTTAATATTAGTCACTAAGTATTCTCGATTTCATCTACTTCAGGAATCTCTCAGAGCTAGACATTAATCTAATGATTTAGTATGTGTTTCTCACTGTGCTGACTACAGAGTTGTACGTTAATGAGCTAAATCCATATTCATGGCAAACTTGACAAATGTACGACAAGATTTGTAATTATTTATTAATATTATAATTAATGAGGGTTTTGTAGTATTTATTGATAAGAAGAGTATTTCAAATATGCTATTTACTAAGGTATATAAAAGACTTACGATAACTTATCTTTTTACTCGAGTTTATAAATGTATTGTTTCAATATTATTATAAAACTCTTAGCTACCTTGCGCACTTATTGGTTTTGGCTCGTGGTTATAAAGATTTAACTGAATTGAGATCTATTAAAAAAATAATCACGAAAATAAAATTGCTTATCAAAGGCATCTCTTGTTAAACGTAAAATTTAATTATAATCCCAAATATTTTACAACATTAAGCACTTTAACTGTGAAATGCTCAACAATAAATAATCCAAGTCAACTCATAACTTGATAAGTTTAATTTCAACTTGCAACTCCAAACGGCATACGTTCACGCTATTAACTTAACTGCGTTAAGTATAAACTTAAGTAAGCTCGCATTCCACCTGGCTCAGTTTAAACTTCGATTCGCTGTTAAAGGGCTCTCGGAGCTGAGTTTGATGTAGCAACACAAATATAAAAGCTATTTGCAAACGCCATTTCGCTTGGTAAACTGTTATACATGTAACTGAGCTAATTAACGCTACAAATATTTGGTACGGAAGCCAAATAAGATGTGCGGTATTTGTAAACAAATATTAATAAGGCGTTTATTTATTTTTTTGAAAAATGCAGTTAGGAATGTCATACTTTGTATGAATAGATGTTTATTAGTTTAAAACGGTTTTGTATGTTTTTTTTATAACATTTAAAGTTCTTTTTCATAATCTTTATTGTAGCCATGGAGATCTATAAACCGCAACACAAGATCGTCACTATGAACAAAATACACAACTTTTTATGTCATTCATCTTTAGGTCATTCTTAAACAAATGTAAGAAGATGGTTTATTATTATTTTTTTTTATTGTATACGCTAGCAGACCATCAGTCAGGCCACCTGATGGAAAGTGGTCACCGACGGCCATAGACATTGGCAATACTGGTATCACCAATGCGCTGCCCACCGTGAGACATAGGATGTTGTCTCGTTTACCAGTAAATACGGTGGTGACGTTGCCTTTCAAACCGGAACAAACTACTGTTTTCACACTACTGCTTCGCGATAGAAATAGGCACCGCGATGGTACCCACCCGGACGGTACCCTGTAAAATATAGCCGCCTACCATTATAGCCGCAAGGCTGTAAAATTCTCACATTACTTTTAGTAAGGTAAATCTACTAAGTATATACATCTATAAAGTAAAGTAATTTTACACCTTAAATATGCCCAAAGTATTATTACGTTCGAGTCAACGAGTAACTTGTCATAACTTTAAATGAAGCAAATAATTATAAGAGTAAGTTAAAAAACTAATAATTTGGATTATAAGACCAATTACAAATTTTCCACGCAAAGCGGTCAGAATGTCACGGGAACACAACTCCCAAAGTCAAGTGATCATTCTGCAATTTGGCGAATGGTTAATTTATCACCGACACACGAATGCATTTAAGTTTAGCGCGGCTTTATTGGCCCATTAAAAGGCTGCAGCGCTCGTATTTCAGATAAGGTCGTGGCCAATCGTTATTGGGATTTATACGATGGCACTTTCCCTCGTGCAGCTTGTTTTGTTATAGCCAACGAGTGCCAAGCACTTGGCAATGGTTTTTCAATGAAGTTAGCTAAAATTAAGCTGTGCTTACGCTCGATTATCTACTTTTCTTTTCGAGCTATTAAAAGATTAAGCTTCCCAGTTTATTGTGAGTTATTGATTCCTTTTTATAGTAGTTGGTTTGTTTATATACTGCTTATGCATTGTCTTGTTTAACTTTTATACGAACTGACACTGTATAACATTAAACAAGTTTTGAATATGCCTTACAGATGTTTTTTATTTATTGTTAAAATTAAAATGGTTATTGTGACTTATTTTCAAAACAGGTTTTATTGTAGACTAAGTGAAAAAGTACGGTTATGTCGAACAAATTTGAAGTCTACCTATTAAGGTTGAACCAGAGTTTGGTATTTAATCGCACGTGGTTGTTATTTTGACGCCGTAATTTTTTTAATTTCTTAAATATCTAATAAACTACTCATGACAAAACTATTTGAAAAAATGAGACCTAATGACAGTTAATAATTTATTCTATGATTTAAAAAAAAAATATTTCTCAAAAGGAGAAAGAGCTCAGAGAGTCAGAGCTCTAGGAGCGGAGCAACGTGGTAACATATACATATATATATACACACAGGCTGATGATGATGATATATATATATATATGTAAAATAAGATTACTCTTTTTTACATATATATATACGCTCCGAATAGAGTACCTCCTTCGTGAAATGAAGCTTGTAACTATAAAGAACGAACGTAAAAATTTTTCGATATAAGCCAAATTTGCGTCCCGTCACCATTTTTAACTGCCTCCGTAGTCTAGTGGTATGGACGTGTGCTTTAGAAACCGGAGGTCGTGGGTTCGAATCCCGCGGGGACACAATAAATTTTCATTATTGTTTCCTAGTTGGTTAGGGCAATTTGGGCCGATCACCCAGTTGTCTGAAAAGTAAGATGATCCATGCGTCGGATGGGCATGTAAAAAGTCGGTCCACCCACCAACCCGCATTGGACCAGCGTGGTGGGATACGCTCCAAACACCCCATAGAAAGGGGTTTATTAGGGGAGGCCTATGTCCAGCAGTGGACTATCAAAGGCTGATGATGCATGATGCATGATGCACCATTTTTAATTAAAAACCACTAATATAAATAACGAAACAACGACAAGTAATAACTCATTCAAAATTCTTACATTTTCACACAAAGATACGTGGGAGAGTTCGTTCTGTTGGCTGAAAGCACTATGAATGTCTCGTGAATAGGGAACGGTAGTCGTTCATACACGCTTCACGCCGGAGCTTTTTGGGCGCGTTGACCGGAAAGTGGTTTCAGTTGTGGGCTTCAGTTTCCTAATCTTGGGCCAAGTTCAGGAAGTTTGTATTAAGTAGATTGGATGCTTCTTGTATGTTTTGTTTTCTATTTTCTTGTGTTACTTACAATAGATTTCTAACGAGTTTGTGCAGTTTATTTTATTAAATCTAACGTAAAATACCGTATTCGTATGTCCCGGATTAGTTAGTAGTTAAACCAAAATAATTTTTTGAAAAGTGAGATAGATGAACAATTTTGTTATTTAAGGAATACTTGTTGTTTTTAAGCAAATTCGGTCGTTATGTAATCAATAATCGTGTTGCTGTTATTGTAGTGGACTATACTCTTCCGCGCTCAGATTTTTATTGCAGATTTCTAATTTGATTGTTAATAATGGGTTCACTGATTTTTCTCTTATTTAGTTTGAATATTATATGACATTATTAACATTTATTAGAGGACTAAAAAATAAAAAAAATATTATCATTAGTCAACTTATATGTATTAAATTATTTATAAATTATATATATTTATAAATTATATATATATTGAATTATTTATAACAACTTATATATATTAAATTAATTAAACCATCTTAGGAAGCTAATTTATTTTATAATAAATTCGCTTCCTTAGATGGTTTAATTACCAACACAGTTACATGTATAACAGTTTACCGAGCGACATGGCGTATGCAAATAGCTTTTATATTTATGCTGCTTCATCAAACTCAACTCCGAGAGCCCTTTAACAGCGAATCGAAGTTTAAACTGAGCAAGGTGAAATGCGAGCTTACTTAAGTTTATACTTAACGCAGTTAAGTTAATAGCGTGAAGGTATACCGTTTGGGGGCTGCTGTTTTAATTTAAACTTATTAAGTTATGAGTTGAGGTCCGTAATCAATTGTTGAACATAACCAGCTCCATATGCTCAATATTGTAAAATGATAGTATTTAATTATAAATTGAAAAAGGTTTTCAATATCAGTTACATGTCATAAGACTTTTGTATTCCTTGCTTTATGAATCCGATGTATTTAATGGAATGAAGCGATAAGAAGCGACAGGACGGTGAAGTGACGGTAATTGGTACCTCCTGTATGTAAGAAATGCGCCGTAGACACCACCAAGCCTCGTTTACACAGTTACTTTATTTGATACGGACCTTTATAATAGTTTATATTCTGCGCTTGCAAATTCCCTGGTAACTTAAAAAAAAATGTATTGGTCAAATTTTGTAAATACTAATATTTTAAAAAAAAGGCCGCAGAGTTTCTTGCCGGTTCTTCTCTGGACGGGTCTGAGTTTGTGAACTGGTGGTAAATGGATAATTTTTGACGTTCATAGGTGCTCAGTAGAGCCTAAATTGAATAAATGATTTTGACTTTGACTTTGACTTTAAACCGTGACAAACAGATGCATTTACACACCACACAGAATAAGAACTACATTGAGAACTGCCTACTCTACTCAAGAGTTCTCTACATAGGCCAAATAAGAGATGAAGTTTAAAATTTAATTTAATTTGAAAGATGAAATATAAACAAGTCCAATGTTAAACGAACGTGTTATTAATGGCAATCGCCATGATCAATTCCTTTCATTGAGAATTAAGTAAGTGACATAAGCTAACTTATACTTACGTACATTGCGTTTCTAAATTTTACAAAATTTAAAATAAAAGTTTTGAAACGAGATGAAAGTCGTTTTATAGCTGTCTATTCTTCATCTTGTGGTTGTTTAAAAGATAATTAATATTTTTTAATTTTATTCTAGTAATAAATGTAGCTTATGCTTCTAAATAATAGTATAGCACATCAATGGCAGAACTATTATAAAAATCATTCCAATAGTTTTTGAATCTATTCATTTCATACGAACGGAAATAAATACAAATCTTTTCTCGTTAAGTAAATTTAGAAACATATATAGTACTCGCTTAATAGTAAGAATTGAAAAGAAGTAAGCAAATACATACATAAACAAACGCAAGTACATACAGAAGACAGAACATTGCAGTGCATTTAATTAACTATACGGCTTATACGAAACTATCGCTAACAGGACCTGTAACTTGTCTGTTGTTGTTGAATTTCACTAACGATTTCGGTGTAACTTAGTTTTCAGTGAGCTTAAACACACACGTGTAAGCGTTAACAATGAACGCTTCGAGTGAAACAGTTTCGTAATATATACAGTACTAGCGACCCGCCCCTGCTTCGCACGGGAGCTACGCTAATAGAAAATATACCTTATTAAATAAAATTACTTTACTGGGTAGACGTAGACACGCTGGAAAGTGTTCGAAACGTCGGGAATTTAAAATGTAAAATAAACGCGATAAAATCCGTAAAGTCATTTTATCTAATAATGTATAATATTCGCGTAAACAATAGAAATAATTATAGAAAATATACCTTTAATATTAAGCATGTGTTATACATCTAAACCTTTCTCTTCAATCACTGTATCTATTAAAAAAACCGCACGGAAACCCGTTGCGTAGTTCGAAAGATTTAAGCATGCATAGGGACAAAGAAAGCGACTTTGTTTTATACTATGTAGTGATGTGCCAAATTCTGTAAGAATCAAAATTGCTAATAAATATGCGATGTAATATATTAAAATAAATATGCGATTGAACTTGGTGATTTCATTGTACTTAAATCTGTTGAAACAAATGTGCCAAAAATATCTTTACATAGTCATGTTATTAAAGATTTTGAAACATATGAAATTTTGTAGCGAAAGTTGAAATATTTCATGCTAGTAGCTTGCGCGTGATAGTTTATTTTGTTTTCACAAAAAATTCTTAAGCCATTCCAAGTGTTGCAATCGAAAAGAAGCAAGATGTTCAATCAAAAGAAAAAAAACTTACCTTCCCCTATTTGAATTTCTTCCTCAGTATAAACTCAATGTAGGGAAGAGGTGATATGATAAAATCTCGAGCTGCCTGAAAGCGATGAAGGCGGCATTTCTAATAACTTTACCGGAAGTCATGCCACATACATACATCACAGAGATTTAGGCGTTCGAGTTATTATAAAGATTACGCTTTCTTGTGCATTCATAATGATTTAGATGATACATTTATATGATAGTGTTTTCAGAAGATTTGTTTGTTTTATGACGGCTTTTTGTTGGCGATTTACACAAGGACCCTTGTGGTTGAGATAACTATGTACGATGTACTAAAGTGACATGACTTTAATATTACAATGCTATCTGTTCAGCTAATGAGTAACTTATCGGTAGCTCTCTGCCTCCGTAGCCTAGTGGTATGGGCGTGTGCTTAGAGGAACCGGAGGTCGTGGGTCCGAATCCTGCGGAGACTCAACAAATTTTCATTGTTGTTTCCTAGTTGGTTAGGGCAATTTGGGCCGATCAGCCAATTGTCTGAAAAGTAAGATGATCCATGCGTCGTATGGGCATGTAAAAAGTCGGACCACTCACCAACCCGCATTGGACCAGCGTGGTGGGATACAGTCAAAACCCTAGATGGATAGTTGTATTAGGGAGGCTATGTCCAGCAGTTGACTATCACAGGCTGATGATGATGTGAACTTTATCGGTGAATGTTAAAGTAATATAAATTTACCTCAAGAATGCTGTACAAAATGGACTTCGAATAGTAAGGCGTATAAAGATTGACTAAAATGCTACGTTTGGGGCTAAAATGCGTTTATTAAATTGACAAAAGTTTACCTTGACAAATGCACATATTTTATTCATGTGCCTAATTAACTTTTAAATTAATTAGAACTGTTGTCATGAAAAAAGGGTAGTTAAAATATTGTGTAATATATTGTCCCGTCCAACCTTTACAGTTTTGTTTTATCGTTTCCTATAATAACAAACATTAACAGCGTACGTAAACCGAGATTCAAACCCGTCACTTACATAAACTTCAAAGGCAACTCGGCCGTAGGAGAATTTCATTTAACGGGCTTAATATCCATCGCTTTATTAAATCAGATGTCGGAAGCCCAGAGCGATAACGCGAGCTAAAAGCTTTGGACCGCCGACAGCGCGTAAACTAGTTATGGCGTAGACACGACGCTGCAATATATTCAATTTCGCGTATAACTTAAAGGAACATGCAGAAAACATGTATATAACATGTATGTAATCTACACGAAACATGTTAAGTACAAACTTAATTAAAGTCGTAAAAGTTTCGGGGTCGGTTATAAATTGACTGTGTTATATTTACAGATATGTTATGTTGGTCGGTTTTGATTTGTGGTCTAAATATCCATGTCTTGATTGTGATGATTTTATTTTAGAGGAGAAGCTTAAAAAAACACAATCTATGTATAATTCGCCCCTACCAACTCATTAGATTTTTTAAGCTGGAACATAGTTTAAAAGATTTAACGCTTCATTACGATTACGTTTTGCAAAACATAAAGGTAAAATAACCAGATTCTATTTGTAACATGGTAGGTTTACCTTTATTAAACTCTTAATTATTATGTTACAATCTATTATGGATTTCTATTTAATCTTTAATGGATTTAAAGAGTTTATCATATATCTCCGTTAGATATATGTATTTGGATAATAAATCTTTAATTTATTATTATTTATTCGTACTTTAGTGAACCACCGTTAAAATGAAATAAAGTCTACACGTTTTTTTTGTATATATCTGTAATAAGAAAGACAGTTCAGAACAAATTAGAAGAATTCGGCATTAAAATATGTTTGACCATGGCTTGGACAATGACGTTTATAATCATTTTTAAAGACTGCTTTCACGATAAACGATACATTAAGATACCGACAATTTTTAAAAACCATACTTGACATTGCATTAACGGTAAACTGAATATTGAACTGCATACATTAATATGGATTTATAAATAACATAACATTAAAGTTAAACGCCTTTAAGTTATGCGTTTATTTAAAAGTGAATTTCATATATCAAAAGTATTATTTGATATGAGTTGCTTACTAAATACAGTGCGTTCTGTTTACGTAACATTTCACAAAAGGGCTCGTTACATAAAAGTTCGTAGAAGGTTGATTGCAAAATAAAGTTATAAACTATAAGTAAGTAAGAAATTGAAGTTAGTGAAACTTGCGCAGTTGGTCGTCATAAGGATTCTCTAACGGTAGGGTAAAGTGAAATATAACGAGGAAATTGGAATTCATTAGCTTCAGGGGCTTATTATAAATAACTAGTGGGATTTTCCACTAAACAGTAAATTATTACTGTTATTTTATAGGCAATAAATATGAAATAATTTAGTAATAAGAAAAATCTTAAATATTATTTATTTTATAATTTGCTTTATAATTTTCCATTGTTTTTAATTTCGAAGATAAGTTGCTAAAATTTCATTATACTTACACCTTTCTTACTAAATATCATTTCCATATATCAACAACGCCAAAGCTAAGTTTTTCAAATAGTTATGAATGGAATATCGATTTTTAAGCGAATTAAAAGTTGGTGGGTTGTAATGCTACATACGATCGTGCCTTCTATGTCTTAAATTAGCTTCATTATTACACATGTAACAATTCATATAAATATAAAATCAAATCACTGAAGAAATGTAGCATAGAATAAATAAAATAGCATAGAACAAAGAATGAACATAAGCTGTACAATAATAAACACATTTTCAAAGGCAGACAACTATAGCATTTACAAAACAATGTATGTGGTAAAATATTATAGCTACATGGCTATTTAAATAACTCTGTTTTTAAAATGATAGCTTTCTAGTTCGCTTAGTATTCGACTTCCTTCATGCACAGAACTTCCGTGTCACCATCGCATTATGGCTGCACGGCTTATTAACTAACTAACATAGTTTTGAAACGAAACGATCGTAATACGACCTAAATTAATTACAATACCGAACGTTGAGCATCGAACTATCTAGAAATTGCGTTACCGTTCGTGTACGAGGAGAAAACATGAACCGACTGCTGTTTACAAGTTTGAGATCACGTAAGGCCAATGTGTATACGATATAAGAATTTCGAAACATGTTGGCTCAGAGAAGTGACCAGGATTTTTCCAGAAAGGATATAAGTTCGGGAACTCTGGAACATTATCGTGTAAAAATATCGTGTTTAGTTTTTATGAAATATATTCTCAAACGAAGTTCGTTTGATCGTTTCAGCCTGTCGGAGCCCACAGCTGAATGTAGACCTCTCCATAAGTCGCCAAGAGGCACAATCCTGTCACGAACTTACACCACCTGCAAAATTTGCACAGGTCGTCACTGGCGTGGCCATCGTCTGTCATGGTGGGGGGGTAATCCCCCCACGAGAGTGACAGTGAGGATGGCCATCGCCAGTACGAGGCTGCCACTCGAGAACCTTTCTTCCCCAACGGTAATCGGTTCTACGACTTATAGTCAGTTACCTTAGTTCCTCTGCGGATGTCTGCATTAAGCACTTTATCACGCTGAGAAATACCAAGCAAGAAAAAGAAGCAAAATTATTTATTTATAATACATTTTATAATTATTTCTATTGCTTAGCGAATATTATACATTATGAAATAAAATGACTATACGGATTTTTGTGTTCGAAACGTCGGGAATTTCAAAATTTAAAATAAACGCGATAAAATCCGTAAAGTCATTTTATTTAATAATGTATAATACATTTTGTTTTAAAAGACGAACATATAACACGTAGTACGTAGCCAAAAATTAGACCAAATTGATATAAACAAAGTTCACTATAACAATTTAGCTGAATGGTATAGAAGAGAATGCCTCTTGCTTAAAGTCCGCGTATGAACTATACAGAAGTGTTAATAATTAAAATGAAGCGGAGTTGTACAAGCATTTTTTTAATAGTCGATTGTCACATACTGATTGAAGTCTTAATGACAATTCATCAATAAGAAGCTAAATGTGTCGAGTTACTTCATTACTTAGATCTTAAAGTTACTTCTAATTCAAATATTAAGAATATACATCAGAATTTTTACAATTGTTTAACCTAAGAAAAGGTTTAGGGTCATAAACTTTACAAAGCATTTAATTTCAAAATTTTCAGACAGTTTTACAAGGGCCAAGAGACTAATAACCCTAATCAGCTCAAGACGAACAGCCTGAAAAATAAACTGAACTAACGAAATTTCCAGCTGATAAAGTATGCTGAGGTAATTTGACTTGTAACAAAGTCGATCCATCACTCCGCTCACTTTGGACATTCCGTAATGAGGAGCCATTTATTTTTCTCAACGCCACTCAGTCCTAGTCCGAAGATCCCAATTTGAACGCTTAATACAAGTTTAGCTTTGGAGATACAGACGAAAGTTATTTGTACGCCAAAGTCAAGGTCTTTCCAAAGTTTCAGCTTTGTCAGAGATCTCTTTGGAATTGGAGTTCAAGTGACATTGAACTATCTTATTTAAAAGTAAAGTCTTTATTTTCCTTTTAATAAGATACTTCGAAGTAACTTTACGTAGAATATTTTTTATTCAAGTTTATATTTATTTTATAGTTTTAAAAGACAAGTGGTTGTTCGTTAAAACAGCCTCAGTGTCGGATATAAATCTTATTATTCAAATAATAACGAATATTATGTCAAGTCATATGAATTGGTAGTGGATCAAATCGTCTTTGCATTTTCAGCAAAGACGATTTAATCCACTACCAATTGAGTCCTGATTTAGTTCAAAATACCACGGAATTATACGCATATCATAGATGAGCGAAATGTTAACCTGTATTATCTAATTACGCAATTAATAGCAAATCCAAGGACTAGGACACGGTACCAAGGTACAAATCTTAAAACATTATTATATGTAAGTTTACAAGTAATTTAGAATACCTACCATTATTTAAGCAAAAGGAATAATGAAACTATTATTTACATTTCAAGGCATTCCGTAAAAAAATTATAGATATAACCATTATACGAGTATTTATTAAATACTTGATTATAATTTGATTTTTCAATCGAATATTTGCAATTCATTTGCCTTGCTGTGACACAAGACTTATTATTAATTAATTATTAATTATTTTGTCTTTAGACTAGCGCGTATTATCTACACTTAAGATTTAACTGACAAGGGTTTAAAAAAAATCTATTACGGATCATTCACCGTGTCAGGTCGCGTACTTTACGTACATATTCACAGACTTCCAGAAGTTTCTTTTACTCTAATCGTTCACTCACCTTGAATTGGGACACGAGAAAATATGCAAATTCGTCCTCAATCTCCTTCGACGAATTCCTACAAATCCAGTGGAGGTTTCGCAATTAAAGTTGTTTCTGTAAATATCTTACCTGGAAATTTATTAATCTCTTATAAATTTATATGACTTTACTTTTGCCGAGTTTTAAAAATAAATTTGTATAAATAAATTTGTTTAGTTCGTTCTTCAGGATTTTATACAATTTATTTTTATGTAATTAGTGAAGTTGCAAGAACTTATTTACCTATTAGTATAGGCGTTTGCTTATCAAACCCAAGCTTAGTTATAATTTTAAGTTGATTAGAATGCTCGGGCCGGCCCAGCATCCACTAAGCTACTTTCTAGGCATATACGCTTGCATTATCAATTTATACGAATCTACGTTCTTAAGTATATAACGAATACTGATTACTTCGCTATATTTAAAAAAAGATTTTTTCATACACAGGTTTTTACATGGCGTAAAGCTGGTTATTAATAAAGCCAAAATATCTATTCCAAGTTGATACTCTATCGTAAAATAAAAAAAATTGTACATAAACGATGTCAATACCTGTAAATTTATCAAAAAAGTTCTTGACAAAGACAAACTGGGTAAGTTGGTTTTCATGAGCTCCCTGCATTATCTTTAATGGATCAAGCGTGAGATGCGAACAAACAAACTTTAAAACTGTTAGGATAAGTTTCTACTAATTTTATTACAAATAGAAATAAAATTAGTAGAAATTTATGCTCAATATTTTGTGACATAGGCGTAGTTTTGCTTTAAAAATATTCAACCAGAAATAACCTGCCGCTATTTTCTCACTGTTGAGAATTCAGGGGATTCATGAAATGTACCTTATTTTAATAATGTGTGAAAAATACTAAAACATACAAACATAAAATAAAAATTATGATACATTCTTTATTGTAACGAAAATATTATCTTATAAGCGTAACATTATCCACACCTATTTGCACAGCGCAGCGAATTCATCAGAGGATTTATAGAGTGCATATCATTTATAATTCCTGTACTAAATACCGTGAAAATAACATGAAGCAACTTTGCGACATGCGACACATTTGCAGAATAGAAAATATTCTGCATACTAAACAAGTATGCTCATTATGAATTCAGTAATTTAAATTGAATGGGAAAAATTGTTGGAAAGTAATAAAACGTCATGTCTCATTAAAATCTAATGGATTCAAATACTTTTATACCATTAAATCGTATTTGTAGACCTAGAGAAGAGACAAAAGCTTTAATGATGTTTATACCGTAAAAAAACTCAATTAATTTTGATGAACACGTATAACTGTACGCTATTATGACTGTACGCCAGAATAATAGCCAATTTATCAATATTCTGATTTACATAAACATTGGCGTGCGAAGGAGAAGAACAATAGTAAATATTACTATATAAACTTTCAAAAACATTTTTTCAAAAGCGACAGTCAGGGATCCATGTAAAAATCGTATATAATACGCACTTAGTACCTTATAATTAATTTTAATATAACGGTATCTGATAACACGCAACTCTCCAAAGAAGTTATCACAAATTCAGTCGTGAATTCGCGAAGTCGAACTTGCGATAAGTAAATGAGGATGTGATAAACATGTCGGATACGTGATGAGCCCATGGCGGCGAAACAAAGGGCAGAAGTTGGTTGTCGTATGAGGGTAATTTATGAATTAATCTCCGGACGGCCTGTTTGCGGCCGCTTTATTAAGGAATACATTAAATTTGAATGAACGGAGTCTCGAGTGAAGTACAAGTTGGTAAAGAGTTTCGCAATCTGGTCGCAAGTTTACCGTTTGCATCATCATCATTAGCCTGTGATAGTCCACCGGACTGGACATAGCTGGACATAGGCCTCCTATAATACACCCCTACCCAACCGTATCCCGTTTTAAACCGTATCCCACTACGCTGGTCCAATGCGAGTTCGTGGGTAGATCAACTTTTAAATGCCCATCTGACGCATGGATCATTCTACTTCTCAGACAATTGGGTGATCGGGCTAAATTGCCGTAACCAACTATGAAACCACAATGAAAATTGGTTGAGTCCCGCAGGATTCGAACCCACAACCTCCGGTTTCTAAAGCATACGTTATTCAGTTAAATTCTGGTGTGTAACTTTTTGCTAGCACTACATCGTCACAAACGATATTTATGAATACTGACTCGAAAAAACATCGGTTGAAGGCTACTAATTCAGAGCCGATCGTTGCTAGCACATGATTAATATAATTACCCTAGAGATATTCAATTATAATGTTGAAAATACCATAATGTAAAGAGTTCAAAAGAGTACAATTCATTGGGTAATTACCACCTCACACATTCATCCAAAAACAACACAGGCTGGTCAAAGAATACACGAGATTCCAATTTTACAAGCTGCTCATAAAGCGCAATTTGCACAGCTGTCATAATAAGAATACAAAACTGGGAATAAGGGCAATTTGATGTCGAAGCCCACAAACAGGTAGTATTTACTTTTGATTACCGTCCAATCATTCCGCGGAATGTGCGTTGTCCGCAATTGTTTTGGAGCGAATGAGTTGTGAACATCAACAGGCTTTCGCTGAGCCAATTTGCTTACTACTGATTAACGGCATACCATTTTTTGGATTAGGCTAAAGCTCGAACACTTGATAGTCGGCTATTACTAAACGCGCTCCTGAAACGCCTTGTTTTTTGTACAATATAAAAGTTATCTAAGGCTTAGAAGTCGGTTTTCTTTTTTAGTGCACCAATCCAAAGTAAACTGAAAAGATAATAGTACTGAATAGTTTCCACTTGACTGCAAACTCATCTGTCTAGCAAGCAGCTTATTATTTTTAACATCTTATTCGACTTTAAAAACTTCCAGGAAACAACCTGTATACAGCAGGGGTATCCTTTTTTCTATTGAATATTGTTTATTTAAATTACTTTAAAGCAGTTTCACGGGAGGGAATTAATAATGTACTTAATTTTTTTCAATCAAATCAATCAACAGCCTGAGATAGTCCACTGCTGGGCATAGGCCTCCCCTTATACACCCCTATTAATTAGGAGGTTTGGACCGTATCCCACCACGCTGGTCCAATGCGGATTGGTGGGTAGTAATTTTTTTACTAGAACAGTATCCGCCATAAGTATGTAGACTTTATTTTAAAAATATTGTAATATACCTCAAATTTTATAAAATAATTTGAAGGCGAAACAATGCGTACTTGTTAAGATAAACAAAAGCATTTGAGAAATATTAGTTTGTAGTCAGTTAATTGCAAAATAAAGGAAATAAAAAATATTACAGAATATTTCTACTTACGCAGTTGGACGTTCTACGGATTCGCAATCGGCGAAGTAAATTGAAATATTAAGAGGAAATTAAACAGTTCTTCAGCTTTAAAGGGCTATATTATTGAAGCCCTGAAGATAAAGTGTAAAGTATAAATAGTGACATTCCATTCGTTTGACCTGAAATTCTCCGCAATACATCCTAAATTAGTTACAGTATAGAACTATCTATAAATTGAGTTACCGGTCGTGTAGAAAAAACAAATACAAACCTGAAAGGTGCGTAAACGTTTGAGATGACATAAGTTCAATGTGTATGGAAACATAGGTTATGGATCCTATCGATAATGCGGCCAGTGACCATAGCTTTGCACCGGTAACAATATCGTGTGATGAGTATTGTGTCTTTCTTTTGTCCACAAGCCAAAAGCCGAATCCATGTTTTGGCTTTTAGTAGTAGGCTTCGTCTGCATATAATAATGAAGTAAGTATGATTTTTTTGTAAGTTTGACAAAACTCGATGGCGCTAGTTACTAAAGCTAATATAGACTACCGCCGTAACCAATCATCACATACTTATTCTACGATTGTTTTACTCCTAGAAAAGGTTTAAAGTATAAACTTTACAAAGCATTCCATTCATTTTATTAAAAAGATTCAGACAGTTTTACGAGGGTCAAGAGACTAATAACCCTACTCAGCTTGAGATGAACAGCCTGAAAAATAAACTGAACTAGCGAAATTTCCAGCTGATAAAGTATGCTGAGATAATTCGACTTGTAACAAAGTCTATCCATCACTCTGCTCACTTTGGACATTCCGTAATGAGGAGTCATTTATTTTTCTCTACGTTACTCAGTCCTAGTATAAAGATCTCAATTTGAACGCTTAATACAAGTTCAGCTTTGGAGATACAGAGGGAAGTTATTTGTAAGCCAATGTCAAGGTCTTTTCAAAGTTTCAGCTTTGTCAGTGATCACTATGGAATTGGGGTTCAAGTGACAAATAACTAAATTATCTAATGGAAAAAAAACACGGCGTGTCTAAAATTTTTTTTATGTGGTAGCGTCCTTGACAATCAATAATTGTGTGTTACTCATCTATATTGAATAAAGATATTTAAATTTGAATAAAGAGATATTATACAATAAGTTCTTATTAGTCCTAACAGCTACATCTCCGGGTCCGATATATTTCAAACAAAATAGCAAACAAAAAGTTCCGTCATACAGATTGAAAATGCAAAGATGATTTAATCAACAATCAACTGAGCCCTAATTTATTTTCGAGCATCACGGAGTGATCAATCAGGGAGGAGCTAAATGTCACCCTTCGTTAACCATTTTCCAGGATAAATCCAAGGGCTAGGAAACACTACCAGTGATAGTTTCATTAGGTGTGCTGTGATATTATAGATAGTATGTCATAAGCGAGATGACAAGCCCTGATATTTAAATAAAAGAATAAGCATAAGCTACTTAAGGTTGAAATATCATTAACATGTGGTACCATTAAGTATAAGACAACGAAAATTAACCATAAATGTAACCGATATTTAAAAATCTGTGCAAAGGGATTGTTTATGACATTAACTACAGATTAATAATATAGTTTTTCTATTAAATATTTGTATTTTTAAATGTTAAAACGTCGATAACGTCGGTTGACAACATCGTATTATAAGTAACAAAAGCATGCTAAAAATGTATGAACTAAACGATGTTTCATTTTGTAACGGCAAAAGTGATGGAATTTTCATGAGTCCGCTAAATAGATAGCTCTTGCTGGTTTTATGCAGTATTTTATTAATGCACGAACAAATCTGATAAGAGTATTAACTAAGCTCTTGTGTGATGTGTGATTTCATGGACATGTATAATTTACTACCATACCCCTTTTGATGTTACTGCGTATTATCAGGAAAATATATAGAATTATTTACCTGAAATTATAAAAAAATAAAATTAAAGAACCAATTTTTATATTTTTGTTGCAAAAATAATTGACTTTCTTCAATGTCTTTTATTTATATTATTAACGATATTTATAAGAGTAAAAATATTTGTAATGATTTTATATAAAATATTATCAAGATAATTATAAAAAAAAATATTTTGCCTTTGACTAGTGCCAATTACTATTGTTAAAAATGGTTCTAAGTTGGTTGTAAGTATAAAAGTATTATTGTAAGGTCATAGAAATAAAATGAAAATTTAAGTTAGCGATTATAAGGTAACCAGACTAAATTACGGTTATTTTATTGACTTCCAAATCCTTCTTTCACTTTCTTATACATTCATTCACCTTGAATTGGGACACAAGAAAATATGCAAATTTGTCCCCAATCTCCTTCGACGAATCCGTACGAATCCAGTGAAGTTTCGCAATTAAAACCCAAAGTTGTCTCTGTAAATATCTTATCCGCAGATTCATTAATCTTCTTATAAATTAATACGAGTTTACTTTCGCATAATAAATATAAATAAAATCGTTTCAGTAATTACATTCGCAGTATTTCTTTAACAGGTTTCATGATCATTTGTAGTGCATATTGAAATTAAATTTTATGAAGAAAAATAAATTTAGGTAGGTACAATAAGTCTTGTGGCCTTGTGTTGTACAGGCTTGATTAACATACCGGAGGTTGGGGTTTCTTATTTAAGCTTCTGTTTCTTTGAGGTTATGAAAAAGGCGGTAAAAATTAATGTCGTTTAAGCTATATGTCAAAGCCAAATGTCCACAAATCAAAAGAAATTTCGCTAACTTGTTCATTTCGCAAACCATTTAATAGGATGCTGCTATTATAATTCCTATCACTACACTAAAAAAAAGTCTTAAAAACACGTTATTGAACTAAACCCACTACAACTAATATACAAATACGAAACGGCCAATTGCAAAAAATTAAACAATAAAGCTTAAATATCGAATTCTATACTGATAGGCCATTAAGTTCAGAAATAGGTTAAAATGCAGCGTACATTAATGATGATAATTCCTGCAAAAATTCCACACAAGTTTTTAAAATAGTACTCAATTATTTGTTTCATTATTATTAATATTGTCTGACCTTTAAGAGTAATGTCTTTCAAATTAACCTAAGTTTTTAGTTATTGCTTAGGTCGCATAGAAACTAAGCAAAGTAGTAGTTAAATTATACGTGTTATCCAGTATAAAACTTGACAACATAAATCAAAGTCACAACATAAACATTATCTCATAAGCATAAAATTATCCGCTGCCATTTTCACAGTACAGTGAATTCAGAGGATTCAGGGAATGCAAATCATTTATAATACCTGTACTGAATACCGTCAAATTGACATAAAGCAACTATGCGAAACATTCGTATTAGCATAGGAAATATTCTGCGTACTAATTCAATGCTAATTATACTTATTACAAGTTCTGTTGCATAAATATAATGGTAAGCACCAAAGCATTTTTACAACAACATCCTACTTCAATAAAATATAATGAATATATGTGTGTTCAATTTTGTATAACACAAAAATTACTCAAAATATTTAATTAACCTTTGGAGTAATTAAGGTTATACTCCATCATGATACATGAACCCAATTAATAATCAATATATAAATGTTATGATTTTAATATACATGCACGTGCTGCAGAAATATAGTTTGTTAACCTATTCCCCTATCAACAAATTTCATTCTATAAAAGACTAATAGCTGATGTTCATTGGTTAACATTTAAAAACCTTAAATTTACTTTAAAATCAATGTAGGTACCTGAAAACACGCACCTTCTCAAAAAGTTATCGTAAAGTCAGACGTGAATACGCGAAGTCGAAGTTGCGATAAGTAAATATGTGATAAACATGTCGGATACGTGATCAGCCCACGGCGGCGAAACAAAGGGCAGAAGTTGGTTGTCGTATGAGAGTAATTTATGAATTAATCTCCGGGATGGGCTGTTTGCGGCCGCTTTATTAGGGAATACATGAAATTTCAATGTAAGCAGCCTCAAGTGATGTTCAACTTGGGAGAGAGTTACGCAATCTGGTCGCAAGTTTGCCGTTTGCTTGCGACATCAATGGTTCTCGCTAAAGAGACCGTTGTAAGTAAAAGTGTTTAGTTAATTCAGTTAAATTCTGGTGTGTAACTTTTAGCATTACGTCACCCTAAACGATACGGATAAAATATTATTAGACAAGGTTGCATAAACAACAAAAACATCCTAGAGTTTGTCAATGTATGTTCAAAGTATAACGTTGAAGATACCGTCCTGCAATTAGTGTAAAAAAAGCCGCTCATAAAGCGCCATTTGCACCGCTGCCATAATACGAATAATTGTAAAATACAATTTTGTGTGTTTTTTTAATAACAACTGGGAACAAGGATACTTTTATGTAGCGGGGAACAAACAGCAGTCGGTATTTATTTTTGATTATGGGCCAATTGTTAAGCGGGTATGTTGCGTCGTCGGCAATTTTTTTGAGACAAATAATTTGCAAACGTGGAAAGCTTTTGATACGACAATTGTGTTGAATGCTGATCTAATTTACTCACGACTGATTTACGAATAAACATTTATGAATCAAGCTTCGGTCTCCAGGCTTGATCAATTTATTTAGATTTTTTTTTATTGTGACTTCTATTACTTTTTGAATTTATGTATAACTACGTATTTACGGAATATACTGTGATGGTAAGTCGTCCCCCCGATCAGTGTTTCCAGTATTGATTGCGGACTCTTTCAGTCGCGGGGAAGTTAAAAGGAACTGGCAAGCCTGAGGAGCAAGGCCGGCCGTGAAGGACGCAGCTCTAAGGAGCATTTTCAGTCCATTTAGAGCCGCCGTGGAGGAGCCCGGGCCGGATCATTTGGATGCACCCTGTAGGGTGCGACAGATGAGGTGAAGGTGGCAGTGCAGTCACCCTTGTTCTCTGGAGCCAAGGAGGAATCGTAGGAGAAGAGAAGTGACGATATTCCGTTGGCTGCTCATCCTATCCTCCAAGACTCGGCGGGGCCGCACCGCTGAATAGATGTGGAGGGAAAAAAGAAAAGGACGTTCGGCATGTTGTAGTCGATCTCTCATCTTTATGTGTTCAAAATCGGCTGGAATCTCCTAGGAGCCAGGAGCCACTGAGTAATAGTTCGGGTGAGTCTGTTACCAATGTATACGTAGGGACCGAGAGGAAAGACATGTTAATTCAGACGCGCCCAGATGCCCAGATGGCCGCAGGGTCAAGATGGGGCTACTTCGAGGGCAAGCCCTGGTAGGTTCGTAGATGATTCCCAAAGCGTTTCTGTGACCCTAAGCTCTTAGGCGACAGGAGAGAACTGGGCGCCGTACGACGACGTGGTGGTTTTAGTCGGTGCAAGTCTGACATGACCCATCCTTGGCCCCGCGAGGGCGGGCAGCGAAGGTACGTAAAAAAAGTTTAAAGCATAGGTGCCTGAAATAGTTTCAAACGCGAACCACTTTGCTGAGGTTCGACTGCACCGTTGCAGAAGTAACCACTGGTGAATAAGTAAAACACCACACGCCAAAGGGAATTTGTGTCAAACGCTAGTTTTAACGGTGCAATTTTGATCGTTAAGTATACATCCTGCATGTTATTTTGGGTGATAAAATAAATTAGGTATCCGGTGTAGAAAATTAACTATTATTTTTGTTAGACATAGTAAAAAGGCAAAAGGATAGTATGAATGGTTTTTACTTGCCTATAACTATTGCCTGTGGCTAGCGAACCACTTATTATTTCCTTCATTATAATCGTTTGCGAAAACTTGCGATCTCCAGGGGACACCCTGTATACAGCACGGTTTGAACAACTAACGCGATTACTCCTGCCCGGATCCTTTAAAAGCTCCGTAAGCGAAAACTTCACGCTACTGTGATCACGGGACTGGCGAAATTTAATTATTCAAATTAACAGTCCCTCCTTACTGTCCCAAGTGGTCGCCCGCGAATTCGCGGCAGTCGGACGCAGTGTCAATTTGTTTATTTAAATACAACGTGTTCCAAAACGAAACACCAGAAATAAATTGCTGTCGCATTTTGCAAAGTCAGAAATTATACATTTTTTTGCAAAGCAATATTTCTACGACAGGCAATGAGCTGGATTGTGATTTCATAAAGTTTTACGATGTTTTTACTATCAGATAAACAACGTGTAAAAAGTCGGTCCACCCACGAACCCGCATTGGACCAGCGTGGTGGGATACGGTCCAAAAACCCCCAAGTAAAGAAGGCGTGCATAAGAGGAAGTCTATGTCCAGCAGTGGAGTAACACAGGCTGGTGGTGATGGTGATCATGATAATGATGATGAATCAACTTTAAAGCCAAGTTAGTTAACCTTTTTAAAATTTTATACACATGGCAAAACCATACAAAATCAAACAATTTTTTTTAAAATTGATTTTAAAACCCAGTTTTACAGAAACCTAATGATTTTTATAGTAAAGCAAATATAATTTTATGGTGAATACATTAAATTGAAAGTCAAAAAATATTTTTTTATTAGAAATAAAAAAATAAATGTACTTGGTTCAATAAAAATGAAACGTATTGTCATAGAATCTTTATTGTTTACACTTACGAATCTTTTATGTACACTTTCATGACTAAAAAAGAGTGTTGAATTGACAAAAAATGATTATTATATTGCCATTCGAATGTATCTATTACTGTTCTAAACTGCTTAAATCATATTCCAGTCTTAAATTAGTGTTGAAGGCATAAAAGTTATATCAGATTAAAATGAGTTTCAACTGATGTGTCGATTAAAACTTTATCATAGAAGAACAGATAAAACGTTCTCAATATCCGATGGAAATGTAAATAAAACAGCTAGTTTTTGCTTAAATGTTATATTTATTTCTCATTGATATTAGATGAATATAACTAAGTAAATTTCTTTATAAAATTCATGGTAGATTTTTGACAGGTTGACTGAAGTTCTGTTTAACTAGCATAATGTTGTGATGTACTATTTTAGAAATTTCGAAGAGTATCCAAAAAAAATGATGATTTTTGATGAACTCACTTGTGGAGTTAACTCGTACAACCGGGTTGAGGGCTAAGCTTTATGATGTACAGATTTCTCTATGAACTTTCGAAGGACCCTTGAAGATCTGTAAAAGGCTGACATGTATTATTAACGGTTGATCAAGATGGTACCGTTACTGGTCCGACTGAACCGCTGGGAGGAACCCCGCGGTGCTATTTGCGCGCAAGCTTGATAAACTCGCGTTCTTATGTCGGTGCAGCCGAGGACCTTTTACTGGGAACAGACTTAACACTAGTCCACGGTAGCGCGCGTCGGCTAAGCGTGCCTGATGTCAACGTCATAGGTGTCGGGACGCATTCCAAGTGCCGACTCGCTGGCCTGTCGTTGACTGCCAAAAAATCTCGAGGAGCGAAGCCTGGCTCCGCCACTGGCAGGTGCGTGCGACTCTGCTACAAGTGAATTCTGCCTGCGCTATGGGCATGTCGATTACTCAGAACTGGCTTCCGTCGCTTGAATTTATGGTCGTTCATCGTCCGAATCAACTAGTAACATTTGTATGTTGTTTCGTCGTGAATGTTGGTACGTTAGCGGGCGCTCACCATTCGTTGGGAAGTTGCTGAAGAGTATCGATGTGGTAACTTGTTGAAAATATCGGATGGTGGGAATCCAGATCCGTGCAGTTCACGGTTCCTGCGCATGATATTGTGCGACCTGAGTTTACTCATCATCGTTCTGTTTGCAAAACTGGGTTTGAAATGTCTTGGCGATGTACAAAGCGGTGGATAAGTCATTACGGACGGATTATCGTTCCAAGCAACCCTTATTCGACGATCCGTTCCGCTTCCGCAGTTCACGTGCATTCGTCGCTCCTGTTGACTCTAGCTGACGTGTGCTGCGTTCAGTGGTGACAGTGTGCCGTCAGTGTTAATAGTGTAGTGTTCGGTGTTCGTAGGCAGGTTCAGCTTTTAGTAGATCAATAGCCCACGTGCAATAGCCCATGGATTTGCTTTTAAATTAACTTGCTGCGTGGTGCAGCAGGTCAGCTTAGGCCCCAAGCGCCACACCGTTATTTTACACCGTTGTTATTCCCCCTATTGGGACGAAAAGTATAACTTCAGTCGGTTCAGCTATAAACACCATGTCGGCGGGTCGACCCATGGATACGTCTAATTGGAACTGTCCCGTCACATCGGAGAATCGACGTACTTCGCGAATACACCTGATGGTGGCAGACGCTGACCGGTTCATCGCGCTATCGATGGCAAAGCCGCGGCCAGGTTCCAGCCGACGAAAGCTTGACTGCGTCGTCGCCTCAGCGACGCTACCTGGACCGTGCAGCGACAGGCCGCTGGCTGAAGATTCACATCAAGCCGTTCGAAAGAAGTCGGAACCTGCGACCGCTCCGACCGCGCGGATGACAACGGCCGTCAGACGCGACCGGCGTACAAGCCGTCCGCTCGCAAGACGCAAGAAAGCCTCGAGTTTAGAGGACTGAACGGTGAACTCCCCCCGTCCCCGACTTCCGACCGGGAAAGCACGAGCCGAGCCAGCGTATCAGCCAACACCTGAGGTTTCTGGCTGATCGTAAGGCCAAGTCTCCACCCCCAATCGTGATTCACGACAAGGGGCACTGGAGCCGTGTCCTTACCTGGCTATCGAAAGCCAAAATCACTAAGTTTAGGTCGGCTGATACACGCATAGGCATTCGGGTCAACGTTGAGACCTCGGACGATTTTCGTGACCTTAATAAACACCTTCGCGAAAATAAAATCGCTTTTCATACTTCCGCGTTGCCGGAGGACCACCTCCTTAGAGTAGTTGTTAGGGGAGTTCCCAAAGAACTCGATTTAAACGAGGTCAACGCGGACCTCAAAAACAGGGTTACCCCGTCCATAGGGTGCGCCGTATGCACCATCCTAGGTTCAAATTCGAAATGGACCTTCTTATTGTCGAGTTAGATCTTTCCCCCGAGGAAAAATCCATATTCAATATTAATTCAATTTGTAAATTGACCGGCCTGTGGGTCGAAACTCCCCGCAAGACAGGACTAGTTGCGCAGTGTCATAACTGCCAACATTTCGGGCATACTACGCGTAACTGCTACGCTCGCGCGTGTTGCGTAAAGTGCGCCGGTCAGCACAGCACTCCGGAGTGCCCACGACCACAGGACTCTATCGAGCCGCCCACGTGCGCAAATTGCAACGTAGGTCATCCGGCAAGTTATAGGGGTTGCGCTAGAGCACCCAAAAGACAAACACGGCCATCTGCCGCGCGTTCTGTGAATTCCGCGGCCACAAAGCCAAGCTTTATTCCTGCACCTGCGCCGGCAGTGCTTAGAGAAAGCCCGTTTTAATTAAGAAAGCCGCCACCATCCCTCAGATCGCCAGGGCAATAAATAGCAAGGGAACCGTCCAGATGGGCCCCACAATTACATGCAATAAATCCGCAACTGCGCCCGCGCCCGCCGTACCCGCGTCTCTACCTGAGCCGAGAAATAAAGTGTCGAGAAAAAGCGCTGCTGTTATTAGGCCCTGTGTTATTTTGGTTCGGATGTGTTCCGTGATACGATGGATCTGATGGGTGCATGAGTGTTTGGCTCGAAAGCCGAATTGCACTGTAACAGGTAGCCCTCTCGAACTCATAAAGTCGAGTAAGTGGGCTAGGATGAAGCGTTCATATATTTTCCCAAAGCCTTTGAGGAGGCTGATGGGGCGTTAGGAGGTATAGGTTGGGAAGGTGGTTTACCGGGTTTTAAGAACCCTATAACTTCAGCCTCCTTCCAAGTGTTTGGAAAAATACCCTTGGAAAGAGCGTTTTATATGAGGACGAAAAGGCTAATTAGGTGAGTCGGTAGTATTTTTATTACGCGGTTTGAAATTCATCGGTGCCCGGGGCTTTCCGTGGTTTAAGATTTTTGATAATTGACTTGACTTCGCTTTCCGTTACCGGTGAAGCTATGTCGCACGGAGGGATTTGGATCAATCGGTCGACCTCGCTCTCCACCTTTCGGAGGTGAGCGGCGTCGACCGGTTAAGTGCCGGTTAAGTGCTTGGCGTGCATTAAGCCTCGAGGCTGTCGGCTAGGCATTCGGCTTTTTCCTCATCGAGAAACGCAAGAGGAGCGTTGGGATCGTTAGGATTGGTGAGAGGCGGTATTGGAGGAAGTCCGACACCGCCTTTCAGGCTTTTGGAGATGGGAGGGATGCATATTGCTTAGATCGTTATTCCACCGATCGTTCCCGAATTCAGCTATGCGCCTCTCGGACTGATGTTCAAGGGCGCGTAGCTGTCTTCGGTTACGCTCGGTCGGATCCCAATCGTAGGCACGAATCGCCGCTCTCTTTCGTCGCAAGAGGTCCTTGATGTCGTTTGGCAATGCCCAGCGGGGGTTCTCCTCCTCCGGGACTTGCCTCGAGGAAGCCTCAACGACACTTTGGACATGTCTTGTTAGTGCATGAGCAGCGAGATTCGTGTCATTAGCGCTATTTAGGACTTTAGGTATGGAGTCAAGGTGAGGTGAGCTAGTGCAGTCTAGCTGGAACTTTAGCTTGCGCCAGTCGATGATGGTTTTAGTGGTGATGTATGATAAATCTGGAGGTCCTAACTTGAGGATGCAAGGTCGATGATCTGAAGTAAGGTCGCTGATGACTTCTATGCCTCTGAGAGTGAGGTTGACATTTTTGAGGAGGGCAATATCAAGCACATCCGGTTTGTGGTTCACATTGTGTGGAAAGTGCGTTTGCATCAACGGAGCAACGACACTGAAATTAAGCTTTTCTGACAGAGCGTCTAGTGATAAACCTCGCGAGTTGTTACTATGACTATTCCATCGGGTGTGCTTTCTATTGAAGTCGCCGGCCAAAATGACGGCACCCCTAATGAAAATAGTTTCTCGAAGTCGGATTTCGCGAGTTTTGATGTAATATTGCACGATATGTATACCGAAGCTATTGTAATAGGCGCGTGTCCTGTCATGGCTAGCCTACAGATCGAGGCTTCTACATGCTTAAGCGTCGACGGCGTGTCGATTGCTACGCAGTGCAGTGACTTTTTATAATAGATTAGAGTGCCGCCGGGCGAATCGCCGGTCCTGTCATGGCCGCTCGATGATCGCCGTGAAGCGGCTAAGTTTGGCCCTGAGGCCGAGGAGGTGGGCCTTGCGGCTGAAAGGTCATCGTCCGATGATTTCAGCGCTTTGACGGGCGGGTCAGATGACGGTGAAATGCCGGGGGAACCTATTTTTGCGCGATTTAACGGGAAGAAACCATCCTAAGTCACTGCGTAGGCTTCCTTCGCATCGACGTCAGTCTCGACATCCATTTCGGATTCGGACGATGGAGTTGGGGAATCTTCAGAATCCTCGGGTGAATCTAAGTCATGGTGTCGGAATCTTCCTCCGACTGCTCCGACGCGGACATAACGCTAGGGGTCGCGGCGCGAGATGACGCGGATTTTACTATTTTGCGTTTGAATATTTTCTTGAGCCACAGCGGCTATCTATGGCAGTGCGGATAGCGTCCATGATGACGTGCCCCGCGCACATCATCATGGACGTCCTTGTCCTTATAATCCACAAAGTTGAGGCCGAGGTTGGACAGAGTGTACTCTAAAGTAGGCATTTTGCCTTAACGCGTGATTCTATTATTCTATAATACGAGACGACTATTATGCAAGCACTCCTGGTGAAGCCGGGGGCTTGTGCGCCCTACCCTCCCCGCCCCAGTGAGCAGAGAGGTGTGAACCTAACGCGTAAGTTAAAACTCACCAAGGACTTTAGAGCGCTAGTGTAACCTCACGCTGCTGCCTAGTGCAGCAAGCGACGATATAGTTGGCTCTATTTAATACCACGTGGGTGGTGTGTGTGTTAATAAACTACGTTCCCGGTGTAACGTGGCAAGAAAAACTATAAGTTAATGGGTCCCTACATCTCAACAGAAACCTGTGGACGGGGGAAAAATCGGAAAGGACTCACCGGACGGCTACACAGCTATCTACGCTCAGGCGCGTACGCCGAAGCGTCAACACTGTTGCTCCCGCACACACTGACACTACACTTGCACAACACTACTGCACTTGTGTAACTCGGCGTCTTCCTTCTTCTTGCCACTTGACGGCGTCAGGGGGAGGGCGTAGCAACGGGCGGGCCAAGCGGATGGCGCAGGTAGCAGAGAGGATCGAGCGGGCTATTCCGGTCGATCCGAAGGCTAACTGCGCACTGTTTTAAAAAATGATGGAAACAACTGAACGTCTCTTATACTAAAAAACATTGAACGGACGTACGAGTCGATGCGTAACACCACTCAGCACAGTAACACTATCAGTTGCACAACACTTATCACACACGAGGAGAGTTCCGTTCCGGGTAGCGGCTTAAAGTCGCCCCGGCTATATTTGAGACTCGTCTCTTATACACGATCTCGGACAGACATAACGTCAATATCGAGACTTCTTTTCTCTGAGTAACCGCAATAGAAGTAGTATTCTGACTCTATTCTAGATAGTGTATATATAAATTAACAATTTGCAGAATAATTATTAGTAAAATGAAGACGCTCTTAGAAGTTCGATGTGTTTGTTACTCTTTGAAGTAAATTATTAAACTTTATAGTAATAATAATAAAGTCGTTTTAGTAGTTTTCTATTACGGCGGCTAAGGTTTGATGTTTTTTTTCGTTTTCTTTACTAATTTGACACAACTGGAGAGATCAAATGCAGGAAATCGGTGATCATTCGCACTGGCCTAACTAACTAAGAAGCTACAAAGATATAATAGTTTAGTTCCAGCAGGATTCGAATTCACTATTCCCTGTTTAGTGCCCGTACGTGCATATTACAGTTTTTTTTATAAAGATAACTACAGCTTATAAAGATTCGGTGTAAAATGTATATAAACACGAGTATTCTCACCGGCGAAAGCGAAAGTACTAATAAATTTACTACCTTGACATATAAATCAATTATAAAAAACTTGTAAGGTAGGATATATAGATTAATGATTGCGAGTGTTTTAATTCATCATCATCATCATCAGCCTGTGATAGTCCACTGCTGGACATAGGCCTTCCCTAATACGCCCCTATCCATTAGGGGGGTTTTGAACCGTATCCCACCCTGCTGGTTGGTGGGTGGACCGCCTTTTTACATGCTCATCCGACGCATGGATCATCTTACTTTTCAAACAATTGGGTGATCGGCCCAAATTGCCCTAACCAACTTGGAATCAACAATTAAAATTTGTTGAGTCCCCGCAGGATTCGAACCCACGACCTCCGGTTTCTAAAGCACACGGCCATACAAGTGTTTTAATTACAACATGCAATATAAACGTTTTCAATCACTATATTTTACAAAACCACGTTTCTATCAACGTATTCATATTATATTTTAAGCTTTATGTACCCGCCTGTACACAACGACCTTGACACCTGATTACACAAACGGTTGGGTCAACGGGTTGTAGGACCCGCTCATGAATATTAATTACTTACGGGTGGTGAAGGGTGAATTAGTAAGTGTTTAGTGCTGAGCCCTTTGCTGGACAAATTAAAGTGCTGAAACTGTTTCGACGTCAAGTATTGCCTGCTAATTTTTGATTAGACATTGACTTTTATTAACTTTAATTAAAATACGAAGCACTGATTATACTATTAATATACAAAAACTATAATATCAAAATTATTTTAATATTTTTTGTGATAAATTTCTCATTATGTGGGAATCGGTTAGATAGCAGTTATCTACTACGATGGATATTATGCTTCTCGACCTCACGGTAGGCAGCACGTTGGCGATACCACTGGTATTGCCCAAGTCTATGGGCGTCGGTAACCCTTCCCATCAGGTGCCCGACTGCTCGTCTGCCTGTGTACGCCATAAAAAAGTCAGTTACATGCGTCAGATGGGTTTGTAAAAAATCGATTACGACATTATCTCTCCGTCTTATTGGAGTAAGACGATAAAAGTAAATAAAAAAAGTAAGTTAAAATTCTACTGCTAATAAACTTTTAGACATATTTGCCCCTAGTTATAGTCGGAACAGACTAAATAACTATTATATATCTTTTTGATAAATTGCCTCCGTAGCCTAGTAGTATGGGCGTGTGCTTGAGAAACCGTGGGCCGTGAGTTCGAATCCTGCGGGGAATTTTTATTATTGTTTCTTAGTTTATTTTTACGCGGTTTTTCTTTATTAACATTAAATTTATATTTTCGGTGTCTCTATTCATAATAATATTTAAGAATAATTATAGGAAACTTGAAGCAATCAGTCTTAGTTTTTATATAGATTGAACAATAATGTTACAAACCCAGTCAGGCTTCTAACGTAACTTGGCCTATACGAAATAGGTACTATCAGAGGGAGATCTTAGAGATATAAAAAAGCTGATGTTAACATGTTCATCCGTTTTATTATACAAGTTAGTTCTAAAACCTTTTCGTACTTGAAATAAAAACAAAACAGAAAAATTGGAGGAATGAAGAGATTTTAACTAGTTCCCTTCCTTTAAATCACTCCACACGCTGAAGACTTTCCAGTATCTATGATTATACAATATTATATTGGTATTAATAAATATTATATTGGTATATATACAATATTATACAATATTATATTGGTATTTGTATGGAATATTATATTTCCTTGTCTGCAGTTTCAGGAGGCAGCTCATGAGCCTATGTTCTGGAGTGGATTTCGTTGGGCTAATGGCATGATGATTTAGCATCGACATCACCATCATTATCATCATAATCGCGTACATCACAGAAACATATAAACAATATAATATTTTTATGTATTTTTTCCATAACAATATTAAATGAAAACGAACAAAGTCGTGTGTAACAGCTAGTCATAGGTAATTCTACTGCGATGTACGGCCGTTATGAAACACTTGCACGGTGCAAACTATATGGTTATTTGATTACAGTGATTATTATGTGTTGTTCAACGCTTTGCTCAACATTTGTTTCAACGTGTATGACGGATTGAGGAGGTGAGCACGGTTGCGTCAATGTACAATTTAAGCATAACTTGTTTTCCTTTGTTTCTGATTTAGGAGCATACTACTCATTTTATATTAAGTTTATTGATATAATCACTTCTACTAAAACATTTTTCTCAAAACATCTTTAGGTAATACTCTTGGAACTAATTAAATTGATTTAAGCAGTTGTGCCCTTTTTAAGCGACTTCCTAAGAGAAGGAGGTACTCAATTCTGAGCGTATGTTTTTTTTGATGCTCCGCTTCAAGTGCTCCGATTTTGTTCATTCTTTTTTAAATTATAGGTATAAGCAGTTATTTGGTCCCACATTTTAAAATAATTTTGTGATTAAGTTTTAGGCATATTCAAACCTGTTTTACGGTAATAAATTGTAACTTTACATAAAAGATAATTCAGTGCAGTGGTGGCAGCCATGGGATGGTGTCTTGCAGAGGATGCGTTGTCATCGGCTTACATTGCGCAAAATAGTCATATACTGTTCGAAGTCGGTCCTAAATGCATTAATTAAGCTTTTTTTACGTCTCAGTTCACGTGTCAAATAAGTTATACAGTATTCAGTATTCACGTAAATGCCTAAAAATATATATATATTTCGATCACTGTAGATAGATTGATGATAGTTGCACTATATTTACATAGTTCATACATGCATGCATCCCATTAATTTTAACATTTGCATACAGTATTGCCACCGTATCAGAAACGCGTCGATTATTACGCATTCTGTTTGCACAGCTGTCTGAAAATATACCGCAACGCATATCAGCTGTCCCGTTTTCCTTGTAAACGGAATTATATATATATATGTATGTTAACTCAACATATTATGATTGTATGTTTACGGCAAGGGATAGATCGATTTGTATCAAAAACGAAATTAATATAATGAAACGATGGATATGGAGAAAATAAGTTTTTTTTGCTGTTAATTGATAGTTTATACTGTTTGTGTTTAACTAAATTATACTCAAAATAAATGTTTAAATATAAACTTAAAGTATCAGAGTCTTTTGCATTTTGTAGTTGATAATCGACTGTCAGATTTTGGTATTAGAACAAATACTCAGTAAGAAGATATCACTCGATATATCACGCCACTTCGTTGACATGGGTCACTTTTATTACTTAACTCCGAGTCTGAATTGGCTAAACTTTAGCATTTTTATGCAGTTATGTGTATAAAAATATGTGTTCTAAGCTGTTTCAGCTGTATTTAATTACTAGCATTTTTTTCGAAAATTGCGTGAAGATTATAACTTCATGAATACTTTGTATACTTGGTAATATTTCAGTTTAAATAATGTGACTTGACCAGCAAGTCTTTCAACAAATTAAAAGTTATATGCTATCAAAAAATATAAATCCTCCAAATTCGCTTGTTATCCTAAATAGAGGGATGCAAGCCAGGTCGCTGTTTACCTGCGAACAGCTTACATGAACTTCAAACCAGAACACAATGTTTGTTTTCTAACTTACTAACCGCTCTGCCCCGGAAATATCGAATACAATCCAACAAATGTTTTTAATTGCGAACCCATCAACAAACGTGATTCCTGCTTTTTAAATAGAACATTAAACACACACACACATACACTTTTTAACACAACTGAACACGTGGAAAAATTGCATACACAGCATTTTAATTGACTTGTCGGCATCAATTCATCTTTATAGTTTTCGCCCTTTTCTTTGTTGTTTCCTAGTTGCTAATAGTCAGAAAAGTAAAATAATCCATGTGTTGGAGGGGCATGTACAAAGTCGGTCCACCTACCAACCTTCATAGGACCGGCGTGGTGGGATACGGTCCAAAAACCCCCTAATGGAGGAAGCGTGCATCAAGGGAGGCCTATGTCGAGCAGTGGAATAACACAGACTGACGATGTATGTATGATCAGACTTATCGCTTGATCATTTAACGACCGGATTGAATGTTTAAAGTCTAAATGATAATAATGTTATGATTGACGGTGTTGGCCCCTGCTTTACAAACCAGAGGTCGTAAGTTCGAATCCTACGGAAAACAACTGTTTTATTGTTGTTCTCTGGTTAGCTAGCACAGTATAGAGCGATCTCCTAACTGTCTGTAAAGTAAGATTATCCATGCGTCGGCTTATAAAAAGTTGGCCGCGGTTGTCAAGAACATCTTTGGCAATTGTTATAGGATGTCTGCAATGCCTTAAAATTTTCTGACAACTAAATACTCCATAGAATACAGTTTACCCTGTGGGTTGTTGAGGTCAGATGCCAGTATCTCTCGATCTTAAGAAAACACAGCAGTACTGTTTACCACGTCGAAGATAAATCCAATGTTAGAATAACGTTAAGTTTATAACTAAATATATTTATTCATTTTAAATAATGTCCTTGATTCCGATTGTACACAATATTTAATGTTATATCACAACAGCCAAAATAGTCATTGTAACTAATGCTCAGTAATCCATCTTAGGTTTGACCTAACCAGGTCAATGCTGTTGTTAATCTGACTTTAATGACGAAGCAAGGATCACTGCATTTTACAGACAAATGGGAACTTGGCATTGTCACCAATTAGAAACACTAATGAAATTGTCTTACTGATTAACCTCACACCTTCCTAGGATTCAAAACACGTAACCACTACAAGATCAGTAGCGCATTATATAAACCATAAAATTAATACATTTGATAATATTTGTAAAAATGCCTGTCAATCTGACAAAAGCAAAATGAGTCTTAAAAGTTCTGATACTTTACTTTGACCCTTAGAAATCTCAAACGAGTTTACTGTTAACACACAGCTATTCTGTTCTAAGTGAATAAACAAACTCTTGCTTTATGAAGCGCAGAAGCATATATATTGAAACTTTGTCTCAACATTACATAGGTGATCGTACTTCATGTACAAACTTTGACCCTTCGCATACGAGATGGTCACACATGCAAAATACAAAATTGCTTGCAGAGTTAAGAGGCTATGTATTAAATTTTGTTAACCATCATTATTCGTCTATATGACAACAGTGTCGATGAGTGTCCAACTGACCATAATGCGAGTTAAAGACTGGTGTGGTCTGATATTAGGAACTGTTTTGTGTTTCTGGTATTTCACTGAACGTGCCTTTCGCAGAACATGTCTAAAGTAGATGGATCCTGAGGCACTGAAATATATTCGGTTACTCACAGGCCGCATTGACCAGCGATTTATGGTCAAACAGATGGAAACGCGATGTTATGGGCCTAGCTGACGTTGGACTTACATAGGTATGATATGATCATGCTCGTTGTCATTCATTAGGTCCGATTTTAATCCTAGCTTCATTGACCATATAAAAACAAGAGACTGGATTTACAGTGGGTGCCTGCACAATACGCTACTATACAAGAGCTGATGCATATGCGCACTGCCTTGAGTCGATTAGACTGATTTTCATTTATTTAATTATACCTTATACAGAGTGCCTTAACTCAATGGAAAGGATTCCTTCCACTAAATGCGGATATTCTAGCAGCTTAAACTTGAAACACGGAAATTCGTTCCACTGGCCTATTTAATTTTATAGGAGGCAAATCTACTTGATTTTACTGGATACGTTGGACATCTTAACGAAAGGATTTAGTGATCAGCTTGTCATCATACATAATTGTCAATTAGGAAACAACGTATGTTAGAAATCCCAGATTGAACACGAATCATTCTAAACGCAAATTCATAATAAATTGTATAAAAATAAAGGTCTAACTGACTATGACATGAATTTAGACGGCCACCCTCTGAAAACACTTGGTATCATCTCTTAAATTTAAACGGGTATTTCATCATATCGTCATATCCAATAGGAACTGACAAGATTGTAAACTGAATTGTTAAATTCAGCAGGTTCGAACCACATGACATTCAAGGCTTCTAGTTGAATAAACGGCTTCAATATTAAACGTGAGTTCGAATTGAACGTTCTTACATTCGACTAGATGATAAACAGGAAAACGTTTAACATCTATTATTATGAATATCAGAATTCCTGAAGTTATAGGCGTTTATTTAGAAAACTGAGTCATCAGCTATTTCAACTGCCTATTTTCTGTTATAAGATTCATGAATTTAATATAGCTATGTAAGAATTTAAGCTCTTATTGTATAGATGATACATTTCAAGTAAAATATAATTTATGCAGTCCTGTTAAATCTAACTCAAAACATAAAGGTCAAAGTCTTTTAATTATTAATATCAGGAAAATCCAAAACTAAGGTTCTATTGTGACACGCTGTACAATTCAGCAATTAATGACACGGAGAGGTTAATTATGAAGTGTGACATTGAATCTGCGGAGAAGTAACTATCTTTCGCAATTGTTTAATAAAATATGGATTATTTTAGTAAATTCGGATCGTCATATTGTAATTAGTATTCCTTCGTAATCGAAATTCTAAAAGAATTTCCTACTTGAGTAGATGTAAAATATTATAGGAGTTGTTTCGATGATGAATTGCTATCTATGTCTAGAATAAAGATTCTAGACATGATGAAAGTACAGTTCCGCAAAATGTATGAACTTGAACGTAAACGTAACTTTTGCAATGATCTGATCCTAATTGTGATATTACAACTAAATCAGTTTGTAATGCATAAACAATGAGTTTCGATAACCTGAAATTCACACTTGATAAGTAGCAGTTCTCCTACGACACTGGCATGACACAGAGAGTTAGCGTATCAGTAAAACTCTTAAGTGTTAGATAGAGTTACGAAATGTAGTATGTATTTTGACATAGATAATAAAGGAAAACTATAGATGTAAGATTCAATCTCTAAGGAGTCTTTGTCTCAATATGCATAAGTTCTTTGTAAAATTGATACTTCAGATCTCCAGTATAAATCACTTATCAGTTGTATTTGTAATATACTTTACTAAAATATTTGATTTGATTGCTTACATGCTATTCTCTAAAATTATTTTTATGCATCAATATGTTTAAACCGTTGTACCTAACTAATTTTATCTATTTGTTTTAACATATCGATGATAAAATCACAAAATTACTACAGAACTTCAATCATCTTACGCGTTCAGCAATTTAAATGTTACAATAATCAGTACTTCTGTCCATTAGTCACTATTTTGATGCTTGTTATCAAAATGCTACATATAGGTGTGCGCTAAATTGTACGTACATGTCACTTCTGCCCATATTTGCGTCTGTTAAAATCGAGATGATCCATGCTTAAGACGATGATATAATTTAGACTCATGCATACATTTTTCGATCTGGTTCTGGCTAACTATTCTCAGAAAGAAATCTCATTACGAATGAACGAAATACACTGCAAAAACTGTATGGACTGCAACTTACCTTTTATAGGCACACAATACTTTCTACCAGATATTGTTGATCTACTAATATACTGTATATTTTACTATGAATATTTAACTATTTTATATTCACTCAAAGGCAGAGAGTTCACAGCGTCACGGATGGAAATGGTGCACACGCCTTTGACATCGGCAAACTATCACGCATGTACCACGAAGGCATACGTGAGGTTACGTCTCGTTTACTCAGTAACATCTTTTAAGGCCGGCCTTCAGAACCGAAGCGACGTTTAGTATTTTGACTAGATACCAAGGAACGAGCTAGCTGTGTACAGCAATTGTTGTCCTTCTATAAAGGGAGGTCACTCGTTTACCACCTCCCAAAATTTACTTACTACTAAAGTTATTCTTTTGTAAAAAAACATTTTTGATACATTTAAATAGATCTCCATATAATACAATCACTATCACACAATAAGATATTGATTTAATTTATCTTTCACAAAATATTGAATTTAATTGTCTATTAGGACTTCTTTTTTTTGAAGAATTTTATTTTCTCTGTCATCTACTTTGTTTCCAAACCGTTTGTCTCGAATATTTGCCTTTGTTTTATTTTCATAATTCATAACTCTATGTCTATGATAATAGAATTTTTCACAATAATTTACCTACACACACTTCAATCGAATCTTACCGCCGTTGCAAGAGCAATTTCGAAATGTCTTACGCAAAGAATTACGTCACTTCCTCCATAGCACTATTGTTAGTACTTTTGGTTCAGTACAGTATTGAGGTTGTCGCTGATAAGGCTTCAAATGGCTGTTTTACTGTTACCAGTTTTCTTTCGAAATTATTTTGAGGCAGTCTAAGGTGTTTAGATATCGGTATGTCCTTGGGTTATTAAACAATGATGGTACACTTTAAAACGTCGATATCGCATTAACATTTTAAATGCATACTTAGTTTTCTGGCTGAACACTTTTCAACAAAAAATTACGTCGAATTTTAACTTCAGTGCTTATAGCAAATATCGTAAGCACACCTCGGTTCCTGCTTTAATTATTTCAACATACCTTCTCATTATTACAATAGAAAGTAACCAAAACATTCTTTATTAGTATTATTGAAGTTGTTATTAACTAAAACGATTTACTGATTTTGTTTCGAAAGATGTTATGCTTCCAGACCCATATCTTTAGTAAGCTTCATCTAAAACAGAGTTCACGGGAAGCTACCGTCCCCACAAACTAGGTGACCGACACTTTTTGCTAAAAATGAAAGCTACACGTACAGAAGGTACGTGTGTTAGGCATTCTTTAGTGTCTCCTAAGGATCGTCGACAATCGGTTTAGGGACCGGGACGCCGACGATCTGGCGACTGTTTTAATCGTTTGCTGAGGGCGGTGAGAACCGCCGTTGAACGCGGGTATATCTAGTGTACCGAATGTGTGTGTTTCGCTGTGCTCGTAAGCGAGGGCGGACCACAGGTGAGTGTGTGCTATCCCTACTTGTCACGATTCACTGATTACATCGCTAACTCGTCAACAAGTTAACTATTCCTAATACATAGCAAAAGAAACCCATTCCAAGCAAGCGCAAGCTAAGTTAGCTAAATAAGAATATGTAGATTTGTAGTATTATGTTACTATTTCACGCAAAAACTGCGAGATGGAATTTGATACAACTTAACCCATCTTATACATCAAAATCGCGTATAGAATATCTACTGATATTTTAAAGAGGAAAGCTTTGTTGATTCCTATGGGGTTCCGAAAGTAGAAAGTACATAGTTACAAAGGCAACTTTAGACCCCAGGATACCCGTTAAAAATCTAAAAATAATAGGAGCACAGCCGTGATGGCAGCTATTCGAATTTATAATAAGCTTAAATTTTATTATTATTATTGTACGTTCTGTTTTCTTTCACTTTTTTGTTATTATTTTTTATTTTATTTGTGCTTTTAGCATAATTGGTCATGGTTAATTGTGATTTCCTCTTTGTTTTTCTAATAATATTGTTTTTTTTTGTTAGTCCTCACTTCTTGTTAATTTATTCAATGTTTCCTTTGCGAGAATTAGAACATAAGTTATTAAATTACTTAGTTAAATTTGTTATTGACATCATCCGTATATGTCGCCTGTAATTATCCTTCACATATAGTTTAATCATGTTTATGTACCGATTGTTCCTATTTTTATCATATTAAACGTGTAAAATATCTTACATAAACACTGCTAATTATTCAAAATATACATGACGTACGTGAAAATGTATGAAAAGCCATACCGAGCCACTCGCAATGTAAGATTTCGTACCACGCAGGTGAAACCGCTTACCGAAGATAGTCAATGTTAAATTCCCCACTCGACATTCAATTCAACGCATCCGAATCGGCCGCGTTAATTATGAAACAACATGGACATCGCTAATTAATTTAAAACAACGCGACATATAGAGCTGGCACAATTCGTGGCAACGAGCGGAACCGGAAAACTATTATGACAGCCGGTGTGTGTTTACGTTTGTGCGTGTGTTAATAATTGATATCGCGGTAATTGTATGATGGATTAATTGATATTGTGAAATAATTACATCAGTTGTTTTATATGAAACGTACTAACTGTGTTATGATGTTATGATGTTATGATAAACGTGTTAAAATTAACGAATTGCGTTATTTGAAATTGAATTGTTGGTTTTATTATCATCTGCTTGAATTCATCGCTATTTTTATTAGCAATAACTGATTCTATTTTCATAACGGGGTCGTTATTATGTCAAGATATTTTTTTACTTCGTTTACCTTGTCTTTTACTTCGATATAGACCTCATTATACTGTACTCGCTATTTTGTACTTTATATTTCAGAAATGGCAATTATTATTTCTATTTAAATAAATAAATATAAGGTTTAGCAAAAATTGTGCTCGATTTAACTAAAATTGTAACTTAGCAGTCAAATAATATTAAACTAGCGATCCACCCCGGCTCCGCACGGGTGCAATGCCGATATCTGTATAAATATTGCAGACAATTATTTTCCATAAATAATACATATAAAACTACCTCTTTAATCATTATATCTAATAAAAACTTCATCAACATCCGTTGCATAATTTTAAAGATTTAAGCATACATATGAATATAGGGTCAGAAAAAACGACTTTGTTTTATACTATGTAGTGACATAAAATCTATACAAAATAGATTTTCTATATAATACATAATATATTTGATTGCTAAGTTGCAAAACATTGTAAATACTGAATTCCTCAGGCCAGCTATGTATCCATGGAACGGACGCGCCGTGCCAACTGCCGCTGCATAGTGCCAATAAACGTCACTATCCGCTTACCTCGCCCTTTGTTCGCGAATGCACACGTGACTGCGTTACACCAACATTGGTTCACGCAATGCAAGCGTTTTAAAACAAGCTTGCTAAATTTAATATGTCGGTTTTTTAAACGTAATTTACGTTTTATTTAATTGTTAATCATAACAAGAAGGCGAGTAGGTACGTTAGCCGATTATGAGTGATAAAAGTGGTCTATAGTAAACCCATCGTTAAAATTCAAAGTCAAATATCTTTATTCAATATGTATAATATTTTTGTTGATTGTCAAAAAACTACCATCATTTCGGAAATGTAAGCCCAACAGGCCTGAGAAGGACCGGTGTATGAAACTCCGCAAGTCCCCTCGATGGACTAAGACATGGATGTCTCATTTAAAATGTGATCACGCTGGCTACGGTCCCTTAAAACCTGAACAAATTAGTGTTTAGTGGTACTTAAACAGTTGGTAAAAAGGGGACCACCTGTACGTTAAATATAAACAGCTTTTCCCTACAAATTAACCATTTTAGGTTATTACGTAGTTATATTTCCAGTAGTTATGTACTGAGATTGTTAAGAGGTTTATTCAGTATACAATAATGATCTTTTGCACTAATTTTGTTTAAAATATTTATTTTATATACATCGTTACAGAATCAGGAAAAGTATGTACACATATCTAACATTAATATAATAATTTGCTTGTACTAAATCTTACGAACATGGTAATAAGATCTCGCGATTTTGCAAACTAGTAAAGACTGGTCCAAATTCTACTTATATTATAAATTTAAACTTGAAACATAACAAACATATTTTCATGTATGTTACTTTTTTACACGTCGATTAAGTTACGTAATGGATATTAGTGAAATTGAACAGAGCATTAAATTAAAATTGAAAAATGTTTGAATAAAAAAATCGAACGCTATGCTTTATGCCTTACCAACACCAGTATCACCATGACCACGGGGGTGAAACCGCGGGACGAAGCCAGTAAATCTATACTTTTAAAGAGTATTCAAATTCTTATATCCAGGCTCCAAGAGCTCTCTTTAAAGATGTACTAAATTGTGTATTGGTATTCGCGTTACCAGCTCCGACCAGTTCGCACTGAACTGGTGATTCAGTCAATCAGCATTCAGGACATTGGCTTATCAACGTAAGTATGCAAATCTATGCCTCGTCTGTTTGTTCAGTTGGCGTTCGCTATACGGAAACAAATACGTACACTGCCATGCCTGGAATGTATTGTGTATTTTGAGTAGGGTATTAGGTTCGATTCGGTGAAGAGTGAAGTTTTTAGATACTTATTAACGGTGTTTATACTCTACATTAAGTAAAATAGCGACATTTACAGTTTATATTTCTGTTTATAAATTCTTTTTGCCCAATATCACAAGGCGGACTTAATGCCATCGGCAATCTCTCTCAGTCAACTAATTAACCTTTTAACACTATTAACATGCAATTAAAAAATGTAGTGTATCCAATCAATAAAATAGTAGAAGGGTTGACAAATGCTATAACCGGCTCTGTGATATTATGCATTACATCGAACTAAAAGATGAAGTAACATGAAAGTTCCTTCAAACTTCCATGTATATTAATATACCTATAGAAAACAGTATAAGCCAGCATATTGAGGTACTCAGTGACAATCGGTCTCCGTTGAAAATGTACACGTCCAGATATTCAGCAGTAGCCTGTGATAATCCACCGCTGGACATGGGCCTCCCCTAATACACCCTTATCCATTAGGGGGGACCAGCGTGATAGGAAACGGTTCAAAAATCCCTTAAAATGGACAAGGCGTGCATGAGGGGAGGCCTATGTCTAGCAGTGGACTAATACGGGCTGGTGATGATGATGATTGTTAGTACTAATGTATGAATTCTATATAGGTTTAAGATAAGGAAGAAGCAGACTATTATTAAAACAAATACCCGCAGTGCCGGTGAACGGTAGAGTAGCCAGTATACTAACTGAGTTAATAAGATGTGACTGTTTTGTCTAGTTTCGTTAATTTAAATTTTTAAGGGCAGACTAACCTCTATACCGAATATATTGCCTTCATCAGGTTAATGTCCTTTTCTCGTGTCACATAGAACGAGTAGTAGCTATAAAGGAGCGTAACATTATGAAATAATATTTGAAAGGTTTTAAATCTTTATTATATAATCTAAAACACGTATCGCGTATCCTTGATAACAAAAAGGTTACGTTTTTGTTCATTTTTATTTAAATATGTTTGCACGTAGTCGACCTTCAGCTTGTCATATCTAAGATCAAATGAACAACGAACACACTGTGTATTTGTCATTTTATATTTAGTTAAATGAATTAAATAAACCGTAACACTTTTCGTTTCGACTGTACTACTGACATCAGGTCAAAAGGCACCGCCGTCGAAACGAGCCCCTTTCACTTTCCAAGTCGTGCGAAAACTTCTTTTATTTCGTGAATATTATCAAAGTGAATGTTTCTTTATGTACAGCTTTTTGCTCTCTGCTCTTAATGATCGGAAAGTTTGGAAGTAATTACTGTTTTTTTCTGACGCGTTGTTACAGCTCACCTAAGGTTATATGTTTTAAATGATCATAAATAATAAATTTATGGTAGTTAATCGTTATACATAGACCTTTTATTGTTTATGGAAAACGTTTATATTTATTTAATCACTATCGGCAAATGGTAATGAATGTATTAGCATGATGAATAGAATTATAGTGTTATTTTTATTGACTAATAAATATTTTGCTGCTCGTTTTGTCTGTTATGTATTTTTTATTATTAGGTTTGAGATTAATTATAGTTAATAGTTACGGTAGTCGTTTTTCGAAGTTAAATTATTTTTAATGATTAATTAATGTTTATGTTCATTTGTTAACACTGAAAATGCGTAACATAGATAACTGACATCCAACAAGATTTAGTTTTAGCATATTTTATCAAGCATATCGTTTTTATCGTTTTTTAATAGGAGGTAGAAGTCCTGCAACTTAAATGCAATAAAATATAACATAAAAATGTAGTGTTTTTATTGCATTTTTTTGGATTAGTTTTATTTTCAGAAGTTTTGTTTTAGCAAATTAAGAGTAAAAACAGAGCTCATATGCTTGTATTCAATTCGGAAATTCGCATTAGTTTGACTTATGCAATATTGTAAAAACTATTCAATTTATATTTCGTAACTTAAATGGCAATAAATTGAAAATGCGGCGTTTAAACTTAAATCTATCTGTTTGTGGAAATAAGATTATTTAAGATTCAAAGAAAAATATCAGAGCTGTAATGCTTGTATGCTTAAGTGGACCGCAATATTACCATTAATAATACTTATGTATCTTTGACCTTATATAGTTTATGTTCATAGCTTAAGAATTTTAGCGGTCTATTACTCAATATATCATAACTTCCGAAGAATATTAATTTAGCTCTATTGATTGGCGTAACAACTTTGATGTCTTCTCATTTAAAACTATTCAAGAAATAAATGTAAACGTCATTGAGATGTTAACAAATCGTTATTAATGATAAATGATGACGGAGCTTTGAATTAAGTTATTATAGGTGAGATAACATAATGAACATACATAAGTCTAGACAGTTTTAGCGTTTATATGCACTATAAGTTCTGTAATGTAACGAAATTATTAACAGATTGTATAATTTATTGCAACCATTTTATTTTACAAGTAATCATTGGGTCAGCTTTTTTATTGCAGACAAGCACCTGATTTCATACTATCGCTTAGCGGCAGAAATAGGCAACGTGGCGGTACCACCCCAGACGGTCCTCTGTAAGAAGGAGACCTCTTCTACCGCTTCTAATCCACCTAGTATTATCTGGATACTGCCTCCGTAGCTTATGATATGGGCATGTGCTTTAGAAACATGCGGTCGAAGGTTCGGATCCTGCGGGGACTCAACAATTTTTTTTGTTGTTTCCTAGTTGGTTAGGGAAATTTGGGAGGATCACCCAATTGTCTGAAAAGTAAATGCGTCGAATGGGCATGAAAAAATCGGTTAACCCACCAACCCGCATTGGACCAGCTTGGTGGGTGGATGGAACCGGTGGTGGAACCGGGTTGGTGGGTGGAGCGACTATTTATCATCCAACACATATATCATCTCAGTTTTCTGACAATCTCCACAGGATTCAAACCACGACCTCCGGTTTCTTAAGCACACGCCCTTACTAGGCTACGCGGCCAGTTATAACAATACATCAACGTATTTTTGTATTTGTTACAGCAGAAATTATAGGTTATAAGTGTTAATAAAAATAAAGACTTTGATGCAAAGATAATAACTGTAAAAAGGATCTGAAACGAAGCCATAACACCTCAAGGGAGCGAATCGGAAGCTCCTCCCGGAATATGGTAATTTCAGCCGGCATAGGATAATGTGACATTAGAATTCAACCTTTGCCAACAGGTAACGCTTCGAACGATAATAATGACATATCGAAGTCGGCGAAATTTTTATTTCTACAAATGTTTCAATGTAATATTCTGCAATAAAAATGCTAATATACTGACCTACTAATTTATGCTGCTTTATAGATATATAAAGGAATAGAGCAGCACTAATTGGTATAGAATTGGAGTCTCTGAATGTAAAATTATAATAAGCTTTTTAGAGTAAATACTGATGTATATACCCGATACACATAGCAAATCAGTCTATTACCACAGAGATTTATATATTACACGCGGACCAAGTTGCGAGCAACAGCAAGTATTATTATTTGATTTAATAAGTAACGGAGTAAACATTTAAATTATTTAAAAGTTAAAACTTTAAAATACAAGTACAATAAACGGATATATTACAAAAACTGTGGTATTTTGAATTACTTACTTTGTAGAAAAATTGCAAAAACTAATGACGACTCTCTATTAAATTGCCGTCAAAAATTTTGGTTGACGATATTACATGCACGCAAATAAATTAAACTTTAAACGCCTATTACCATTTTAAAGTAATCTAATAACGTAGCTAAAATCAAGTTGGAATGCCCAACACCAATAATAAGTGTCTATTATTCAAATGTTACATATTCTAGAATGTACGTTTAGTAAGTGCACTAGTGAATACAATACAAGGTCTTCGAAATTTCAATAATTCGCCATATATTTTTTTATTTTCTTAATTGACTACGCAGGCAGAGGAGCAGTCGGGCCACCTGATGGAAAGTGGTCACCGTCGCCAATGGAAATTGGAAATACTAAAATTTTCAAATTCACATTCAAATATCTTTATTCAACATAGGAGCGATACACTCACTTATTGATTGTCAAAAATCTACCACTATTAGTGGTATCATTAACGCGCTACCTACCGTGAGACTTAAGGTGTTAAGTCTTGTTTACCTAGTAAATACGCTGGCTACGGTGCCCTTCAAACCGGAACACAGTAGTGATTTCACACTACTACTCTGCGGCAGAAAAAGGCACCGCGGTGGTACCAAACCAGATCAACAACCTACCACCACCTTTTGTTTTTCAAAATGTAACTAGGAAGCTTCCATTGTAATACATTTCCAACAGTACACATTAGCGAGTTCATTTATGCTCGCCAATGTATACGCACCTTTATCCATATTATATATTCTGTTCCTACTTACCTTTGTGCCGTCACTGACACGGGAGATTTGCTAGCTAATCTAACTTAGAATTTGAAATTAGCATTGCATTTGCAATTTACGCTGGCAGTGTAGCTTCAAACGACTAAGTTAGCTATATAGGTATAAATCAATTTAGTTATAAATTGTATATTGTTTACTATACGTATTCTATATTAATTCACGAGTAAAATTAAATGTAAGCGATACGCCCTGCGGCTGAAAACCCTTAGCTATTAATTACACTAATTATAGGTACTCGTTTAAAGCAAACGCTGGAGAATTTTCCTGCTCATTCGCTAGGGAAAAGAAGAGCTACAATTATGAGATTGTTTATTTATCACCATAATTAATTTAAAGAGGTTTGGAATAGTTTTAACGTAATAAGCACACATCACATACACACACATCATCAGCCTGTGATAGTCCACTGCTGGACGTAGGCCTCTCCTAATACACCCCTATCCATAAAGGGGTTTTGGACCGTATCCCACCACGCTGGTCCAATGCGGGTTGGTGGGCGGACCAACTTTTTACATGCCCACCCGACGGATGGATCATCTTACTTTTCAGGCAATTGGGTGATCGGCCCAAATTGCCCTAACCAACTAGACTAAACAACAACATTGAAAATTTGTTGAGTCCCCGCAGGATTCGAACCCACGACCTCCGGTTTCTAAAGCACACGCCCATACCACTGGGCTACGGGAAGCTTGTAATAAACAGTAAGGTCTATTTTATTTTTATTTTGCTCTTACACGTGTACGAGTGTAACCACAATCTAGAAGCAAACAGAACAAAAACCGAATTCGTTAGTAGAAGAAGACCCAACATATTCATTGCATAACATATTTAATATTTATATGCAATAAATATGTACTTGTTATATGTAAGAAATAAAAAGATTATCCTTTTAATACAGCAAATGCTATATGCTTATGTTAGTAACTTATTACGCAAAATAAACACAGTAATATCTTAGTAATCAAAATAGTTAACTACCTCTGTGTCGTAATGATATAGACTTGCGCTTTAGTATTAGGAGGTCGTGGATTTAAATGCTGTGAGGACTGAAAAACTTTTCGTCGTTGTTTTCAGCTTGAATTGAATTGGCCAATGCAGGCGATCACCTGAATGACTGTTAAGAAATAAACACCTTACCTCCGGTCGCGTCGGTATGCGTACCATCGGACTATGATAGTGGAGGAAGGAATAGCCCCTGTGTTCGCGCGTACTTTTGTGCGCTATAATATCTCCTGCTCAGTTGGCTCATCGATATATGCCGGCTCAAAGGAATTATGACGCTAGAACGAATAACACATAGGTCTAAAAAAATGAGAGATGAATGAATCGACCGGGTAATATAGTCGGTCAAAGCTAATAACAAATTATGGTAGAAACAACCCTCCTATGAATGACGCGTTAATTGACATCACAGCATCTAATTATTCCATTTGATGGTAATGCCGAACAAAACGGGAATCGATAAGACAATGCGATCGAATGGGGCAGACGGCACGGCCTCAATTGGCGTCACCTTGGCCACGTGAAACTGACGAACACCTAATTGGGTGCGCGCCCGATAACTCTGAAGGTTTCCTTTGTATTACAATCATCTATTGAAACAACGGAACAACTTTTAACCAAGTCATTTGCCTGAATTATGACTAGGTGAAAATCATGGGGTTGGCGTATAAATCATCCAGAGTTGCATAAATAACAGTTATTACACGAAGCGACTCGCATCTGACCTTTTTCTTACAACCCAAAGGGTAAAATACCTTCTATGGACGAGTTAGTCGTCATTAAATTCCACCCACCAACCCGCATTGGACCAGCGTGGTGGGATACGGTCCAAAACCCCCTAAAGGATAGGGGTATATTAGAGGAGGCCTATTTCCAGCAGTGGACTTTCAAAGGCTGATGATTGTGATGATGATGATGAAATTCGAACGCACTGATATCCTATAACGACTGCCAAAGTCGGTCTTGAAACTCGAGATCAACTTTATACATGCCAATCCGACGCATGAATCGTTTCACTTATTAGACAATTGGGTGATCGGCCAATATTGTCCAAATCAACTAGAGAACGACGATTACACAAAGGTATTTCCAACTGGACACGAACCCATGACCTCCATTTTTTAAGCCATGGCCGATATCACTAGGGCCCGGAGATGGCCCAACAACGAAACAACAAATGTAAATAATTATATAAACTACACCTCAGCCGAATAAGAGATGAAATTCACGTAAACAAAGTCTAAAGTAAGAACAATTTGGCGCCAAAATTCCGGCCCTTTTATTGGTTAAACATTGCGTGGCTATTAAACATGGCGGTGGTTTACCCATAGAGTGAAATTGCTCCTGACATTATTAATGTTTCTCATTAGACTGTTTACTTAAATACCTAATTTTCCTTAGAAGATACCTTGGGAATTTATGTAAACGAATCATAATGTCAAACTTAACATCAACGCAGTTACAAGTACGGAATGAATAAGGAACGAAGTACGGATGGCCGATGGGCTAAAAAGGTTCTGGAGTGGAGGTCGCTTTTGGGAAGACAAAGCGTTGGTCGACGGGATGCAGATCTCCTCGCAGTAGCCGGTCAAAGTTGGCAGTGAGTAGCGGGGGATGAGTTCCTTGCCGTTTATTAAAAAGGCCCATGTCTAGCAGTGGACTGATAGAGGCTGATTATGATGATGATGACTGATTGGATATCACGTGGTAATAGAATATACCGATATTCCACAAATAAGCACGCTTAAGGTAGAGGCGCTCTTTGAGTTTAACTATACACTTTGTCTAAACTCCATCTCTTTCTTTTGTGGTTTATGAAACGACATCATGACCAAGTGGTATACTCTTGCTTTAAACCTTAGGTCATTGGTTCGAATTTTGTTTTACTTACAACATTGTACAATCGTAGTTCCTTGTTCGTTGGGATAATACAGGTTATTCTCTTAACGTTAAAACTCTTATTCAGATTAATTTGGATGGATTAGAAGGCGACCCCATGATATCTTTATGAGGTTTGTTTGAAGACAGCTATGCACTGTTATAGACATTATATATATTATGAATATCATTTTACATATATCTATATAGTAACGCCATATAAGATTCGGAATCTACGTTTCAAACGTTAACCATTATCATAATAATCATATGTATGACACCGTTTCGTTGCTATGGGTTACTCAATTTTATTTATTTCAAGCCTAATTTGGCTAAAATATAGCGCGATATGCCATACATTACATTGTTGTAGAAAACAGTTTAGGAATAATACCACGAGACGCACGCAAATGTCGTTGGATTAATGCAAAATATTTCTAATAACATAATTTTGTTAATTCCGGATAATGTAGGCTCGAATCCTGTTAGAGAACATTGTTACAGTTGTTTTCCGGTGAATTGGATTGATCATATATTTTTCAAAAATGGAACATAGAATTATTATGGTTGCATTGTTGAATATTAATTTACTAAGTTAGAAGGCGTTTTAAGCCAATGTTTTGTAGTTATTCTTGGAATTGTAAGTGAAACTCATTTACTATGTACTTTAATTAATTATACAAACAATATTTCGGCTTGAAATGATTCAAATAGACGTGATTCCGACATACTTTCCTCCCTATTGTTAAGGACGACTTTTCCTCCAACTAATAGTTATTCAGACATTAGTACAAGGGTCATAAAGTCTGAATAGTATTCCATGGGTGTGCTTAATCGCCAAATAAGCATATTAATATAGACTATAAAAGAAATACACATATAGGTAGAAGAGTATGTAGCTTTAATAACATCCATTTTTATGTAGATAGTTTAAAAATCGGTTCTATTTTTGTGGAAATAATACTCACAATAACTTCTTGTTTTTATATTTAAGATTACAATTTTCCTGACAACATAATGTTCACGGCACAATTAAATATTGAACCATGCAAAATATTAACAATATTGCGTAAGAAAAACATTCCATCATTCGGTAATAAACATTAATCATTATATACATTTGTAATAGATGTACAGACAGAATGTTGATAAATAACAGCTGCACCGGGTAGAGGGATTAATTAGTTCGGCTTTATGTACCTAATTAATTATATATATACAAACATCTATAGATATAGTCCATCATTCCGATCTGTCATGTAAATAATTAACGTAACTAGCACTGTTTATAGAAGTATTCCCAAACATAATATTGTAACACATTACGATTTATAAACTCATTTGATTATTATTAACTAAGCGACGAAAACCTTTTATTAGAACAATTTCATAATGGAAAAATTATTTTATAAAACGTGTTAAAAAAATGTTAAAAAAAGTGTTGCGAAAAAACAACTTTATCGAGTATCAACTAAAAAGTACTTTACTGGAAATCATTGCGTCACTCAAACATTAAACATTTAGGGCTAAAGAGTGCCTACAAGCTACAGCTGTTTATCTATGGTGCCCCACTAGGGCTTATCACTCGTTTTCCTGCCAATTTGTATCGAGGCAGCTTATCAGAACTCAACAGGCATAGAAGTTTTACCGCCATCATAAAAAAACATCAATAAAAAATCAAATCAACTCATTATTTACGTACGCTCACCTGATATGAACGCCGGTCAATCGATGAGGCACGTGCAGTTGACAACCACACCTCGGTTAAAAAACACAACAGAAATAAACAAGTTGCACACGCGATAACAATGTTAATAGTCCTACAAATCGTCACAGAACAAAGGAATGGTGAACAAGTGAATGTGTTCGCACAAAATTTCTTGAACAACAACTAGTACATGCCGACCGGCGTTTTTCCCGGCTAAATTATACAAACGAAAACAAAACAGTTAACGTAACAAAACGCAATGCCGACGGCTTATTATCGGTTTAGGTTCACTGTGAAGTCAATCCGTGTAGCTGTTGAGTAAACAAAAATTAGAAGAGTGACAATTATTAATATTTGCAGCGTATTTCTCGTTCTTCCACCGTTTTACAAGCAGATAAACAACGTACGCCTTGATGGCGCGGCCAATACTGAGCGAAGTGTGCGAAAAAACAAACTCGCCGCCGCCGGCCGAGAACGCCGGTCGACGCGGGAAACGCAACTGCGAAATTGGCGTTGTCCCTTTCACACGTAAGGAAATCGCGGGCTCTGATAGCGCTTTTCCTTTTCTTATTCTTACAGAGCGCTTAAAAAGCTACAATTCAGCCTACGAGTGACTTTACTGGGTAATTTTCGGAACAAAGTTCAATAATTCATTTATTAATTGATATATAGCTATTCGCGAGTTAAACTTTTTTATACGAGTTAGTTTTATCATTATTAAGAGTTATAGACCCATAGTATATTTTACTAACTTACTTGATTAATGTTATGAGTAGTGGCACATAAATGCAGCAGCCATTAATTACCCTTTTTATTTAGTCTCAAAGGCATCCGTAGAATGTAAAAAATACAAGTTATTTTTAAATTTTAAAATGACCTACCTACCAATATTAATTTGATTTAAGATTTAAAAGTAATTTATTCCTTATATTCCTAATGTATTTGAAAAGTATTCCTGAAATATTTGAGTAAATAAATAATTTCTTATTAGCCCGCCGCCTTATTCAATAACTGCCGCAGCCTTATTCAATATTAAACCCATTAATACCACTCGTTTTGGCGCCAAAGTTACCTATAAGTCTTTTTTCTATTTAAATTTCTCAGCATATTTATTGCAATGATTGTAGCAATGTTGTTAATACTTGTCTTAGTATACATAGCCGTTTATTTTAATTTTTAAATAACCGAAGATTTTCATGATCACTCGTACGCAAAGATCATCTTACTTTTCAGACAAATGGGTGATCCGCCCAAATTGCCCAAACTAACTAGGAAACAGCAATGAAAAGTCCGCATGAGTCTCCGCAGGGTTTGAACCCACGACCTCCGGTTTCAAGCACATGCCCTTAACACTAGAATACGGAGGCAGTTGAAATTACTGGGTATATTAAAAGAAAATAAATTAATTGAGGTTGAAAGAGTTTATTTACGTTTGTTTACTAATTAAACATGCTTATTAACTATTCAATAGTAAAGATTGTAACAATACTCGTTTAAAGGGCATCGTAGTATAATGTTTTGTTATGCTTATATATTATATGCTTTTATGACCGAAAAGTATAAGATGCAGCCGTCACATAAAATAAGCCCGTACTTTCCTTTCGACTGTATATATGATTTTAGACATAAGCTAGTGCTTCTTATTAAATAACGTCATCGTGACCGATATTTTTAAAACAGTTCATCATCATCATCATCATCGCCTGAGTCAGTCCACTGCTGGACATAGGCCTCTTCTAATGCACGCTACCAGTTCCGATCTTCACATATTCTCATCCAGCCCACACGGCCACTTTGCGAATGTCGTCACTCCATCTTGCCGCAGGGCGTCCTACACCACGTTTGTCGAACAACAAAAACAGTTAAACAGTTTTATGTTAAAATCGAATAAACCAAGATATTAAACCTCTCTTATGACAATTCTTAAGCTGAAGCTAAATAATAAATAATAGATTTGTTGCCGTTTATAATTTTTTTTTGTTTACGGGAATACTACACATTATTGAATATAAGGACTTTTTACGGATTTTATCGCGTTTATTTCATATATTTAAATTCCCGACGCTACCCCGCCAGTCTACCCCGTGACCACGGTCGCTGAACAGTGTTCGAAACGTCGGGAATTTAAATATGTGCAATAAACGCGATAAAATCCGTAAAAAGTCCTTTTATTCAATATTTTATTTGTTTATTATCAGTCACTATCAAAGCAATGTATTATTCCACGATAATATATTTTTTTTATATTATAAGGATCCCGATTAATGATAACCCACTTACTTTACTCATCTTTCTCTATTCCTGTTATCAGCCAATTTACCAGTAAATTACATTTATTCATCTATACATAGTTTCTTTGATTTTCCTGATTTCTATTTTATCCTGACTAGATCCTTGCCATTTGATCACCACAGCGTCCATTTTCAGGATATCCTATACATTATGCACTACTATAGATTATTCTCGTTGCCGCCTCCGTGGCCTAATGGCATCGGCTAATGCTTTAAAAATCGTCGAATTCGTAAGTACATTTATAGGCAATAAAGAACTTTCGATGACGTTGTTTTTCGGGCTTTTTAAAGCAAAATGGTCGATGATTCTATTGCCTGATTAAATATTAAGATGAATCGTAAAGGAATTTGATCAATAAGCTTCACTTTAGGCATACTCAGTCTTGGTTAATTTGAGGTGTTATTTGATTTTGGTTAAGACCATATGGTTTTAGTTTTTTAATACGTAAGCTTCAGTACGAGGACTACTATTATAATAGAGATTGGCTCTACGCAGGACATGTTATAGTGCACGCGCAAACACAGGTGCGCAGTGCACCTGTGTTGTCATTACTATCATATTCCTACACATACGTCGAAAAAACAACGCGACTAGGATAATCAATCTGCAATACTTTATTCACTAGAAAACAATAACGAAAAGATTTATAGAACCTATGTCGTCTGGTTCCTAGAATCATTAACTATGAATACAATCAAACTCAATAGTACTCAGTAAGTTATTGCTTAGACTGCCTCCGTAGCCTAGTGGTAAAGGCGTGTGCCGTAGAAACTGGAGGTCGTGGGTTCGAATCCTGCGGGGTCTTAACAAATTTTCATTGTTGTTTCCTAGTTGGTTAGGGCAATTTGGGCCGATCACCCAATTGTCTGAACAGTAAGATGATCCATGCGTCGGATGGGCATGTAAAAAGTCGGTCCACCCACCAACCCGCATTGGACCAGCGTGGTGGGATACGGTCCAAAATCCCCTAATGGATGGAGGTGTATTAGGGGAGGCCTATGTCCAGCAGTGTAATTGCTTTCCTTGATACTTCGTCGTAATTAATAGGGACAGTTTATGAAAACAAATATAGTATTAAAAGTGATTCTCCCAAGTATCGTAACAACCGTGCAATTTTACGTTATTCTTTGACGACAAGATCAATGATGATAATCAAACATTAAGAGGTGCTAATACGTTTCGGAGCGATCACATATAGAAAAATACGCTTTACAAAAATTCCCTTGTCAATCTGACTCTAAGATTACAATACTAAGGCTACAAAGTACAGTTTTTAGCCCCTTCATCCTCAAGACTACGGTAACCAACGTTTTACTGTGGATATCCGCATTGCGATATTGCGAGATACTGCAAAGTCTCAGGGATTCGTGTAAAATAATCGAACTAAAATGTTAAAAGCAAGGACACGGGACTAAAATTTCCAGTTTCCAGTTGATTATGAAAACTCGATCATATTTTAGTTCGATTTAGCTTGGCTCTTTAACACACCAGACGAGAAAGATACCAGCTTTTTATATTAATATTCTTTCGCCTTAAGTTCTCGCATTAAGTGACTGACATTTTATTTACAATACAACAACAACCTTCCTGAATAAAATTTATCATATACATGAATTACAAGTTTTTAAAGACACCGATTGTAAATATAACTTTCTAAGGTGTTTGACCATCAATGTCCAGTGATACTTACAAATCCGAAGTATTATTTAATTTACATCTAAAGTCCCCTAAATTACAATTACCAGTTGAGTTAGTTCGTAGGGACGGTAACCTACCGCGTACTCTGTATTAGAAGAAACTTGACGAAAGCTGAGTTTAGAAGCATTGCTAAAAAAAAAAAACCAACTAAGTAATAATAACAAAAAAATGGTCAAAGATTGTTCCCCGCAGGATTCGAACCCACGACTTTCATTTTCTAAAACAAGAACCAATAAAACTAAGCTATGAGGTAAGAAAAGCAACGGAATTCCATTAGTCATTACGCATCAAATAATGTTATTAATGGAATATCCCGAATCTGAAAAAAAATATTTTCGAAATCCAATAAATCGGCACTACATGCGGCAGAAATAAGCACTTCGAAGACTCAATTATCAGTATTATTAATTCAAGTCCTGTGACAGATAAACTAAAAGGGCCTTCAAATTACGTATTCACGGGAGTATTATTTTCCAATACGTCAATAATACGTTAGCTTCAGCAGTTCAGGTAAATCATACAAGCGGCACAAATTCATTTGTTTAATAAAAATCCCCCGATACAAATAGTCCATAAACATAATAAGTTAAAACAGAAACCGCTAAATGTTTGCTACAAGGTTACAACTAAAGTAATTAGTTATGCAAACCACAAAGTTTTAATTAAATGTAGGTAATATTTACGTTGCATAAGCAATTTTCAATTTGTTGCCTAATTAGACTATTATAATGAGCTTTACAGAGCTTCCTTACTTATGAAAACCTCCGCTTAGCCTAGTGGTAAAAGCGTGTGCTTTAGAAACCGGAGGTCGTAGATTCGAATCCTGCGGGGTCTTAACAAATTTTCATTGTTGTTTCCTAGTTGGTTAGGGCAATTTGGGCCGATCACACAATTGTCTGAAAAGTAAGATGATCCACGCGTCGGATGGGCATGTAAAAAGTCGGTCCAGCCACCAACCCGCACAGGACCAGCGTGGTGGGATACGATCCAGAAACCATCTTTATTTATCTTATGGCTTTCATTAGAGGCCGCCTATGTCCAGCAGTGGACTAACACATGCTGATGATGATGATGATGATGATGATTATGAGGTATACTAAACACACACTTAACTTTACCATTATTTTATTCCGAGTTAATAAGGTGAAAAACAAAATAGGTTCTTAGTCACAAACTAAATCTGTTGTAATTTAAAAAGATTTAGAAAAATTAGAAAATATTGGAATATAACATACACTACGTCAGATTTACATCAATTAGAAAAATAACTTTTTCATCCTCCTTTAAGCCGTTACGTTATGTTATATAGGCTCTAAATTCGTTATCAAATCCTGTAGTAATGTCTGAAGAACCAGCTCTCTACGACAAGCGTGTCGAAAAAAACAAACATAATATTTATCCTAATAATATCGAGGTATTAAAACTCTTGCTATTAGAATGGATGTAATCCAGTTTGCATGTTTGCAATTAGACGAAGATTTATATTATTTATGTAGGTGTTAGGTTTCCTTTTTAGATGAGACTTAGGAAGTACTACCGTGGTGTCTATTTTACCGCAAACCGATTGGGTACAAACACTACTGTCTTCCGGTTTGAAGGTCACCGTAGCTAGGATAGCCACTGGTTAAACGAGACTCAGGATGACTGCATTTTTAGAGTAGAGCGTATTACTTACCATCAAGTGAATATACTGCTAGTCTCATCGCCGAAATTAAAAAAAAAGTTGACTGTCATATATGATATGAAGCGCATTAATTTCTCCATATTTCTCACAGTGAATAGTGAACATATTCATGTCAACATCTGTTTGTAAAGTTCAAATTGTGTAATATAACATATCCGTGTAAAGTTTCAATTCGAAAAGCGTAATAAACGTTCAGCTGTTTGCAATTAAATGCTAAAGGAGCCGCATACTTTGCGACGACTGTTACAAGATGGCGCTAGCATGACCACTCTGTGGAATTCGTATTTGCATTATGTTTTATAGATGGCAGTGGTTGAGATTTTACGTTTATGTTATTCGTAAAGATTTTTTAGTTTAAACTATATCACAGTTCAGAACTTCTCAGTAAAGTACAGAGGCCAATAGATTTACCATTTTCTTGTATGGATATATATACATATATATTATAAATACTTTTAGATCTTGCAAAGAAATCACGCGTAATTGACTTTGAAAACTGTTTTTGTCAGATGAAAAACTGAATCATGAAAATATTTTGTAATATAATATGTTACCAAGATCAATTGTAGCAAGTTGCAAAAAAAATGTTTTACGATATCTGTCTTGTAAATTCATAAATAAAACAACAAAAATACTACACTTTGTATCGCTGGGTCAATTGGGTTATTGAGTTATAAGATACAAACAAACTGAAACTAAAAAGACTTACCTGTTTACAATTAACAAATATATGATGTTTAAACTTATGTGTGGAACGTCAATAAATTAAATAAAATAATTGTTATGCATTTTAACGATTAATTTAAGGAAATATTTTGCGATTAAATATATAAAGGCAAGCTTTATTTGATAATAAAAGTATTATATCAACATGCACTCCGCGTTCATTCGTTCACACTGTTTTGTTCATTCGAAAACAAACGCAAATAGCTTTAGAATTACTTAGCATAATGTATTATTCATTCTGTAGACACGCGGTTCACAACATAATTTTCACCTATTGCGTAATCATCATTCCTTGGTGTTCTGTAATGGCGATTCACGACTAAATCCTAAATAATTTATCTTTAAAATAAAACTTATAGTAAGCAAGTACTTTACATAAAATTATTATTTATAACTGAATATTGCTAAATCTTTCAGTGGAATGTCCTTTCTTGCAGATTCTGGCTACGGTCGTTCTAAGCGATGTTATTCTCCATCTTTAATAATAATAATAACTAATTTAATCATCCAGTACAGTTATTAACAAACAAATACACAATAACAAACGATTCAACAAACAAAACAATGTAAAAGTACAGAACAAGGGCTATCTAGTGTTAAACCTACTTATTGTAACATAGTATAATAAAGAGAACATGAAAATGATATTTTGCATTAAAAACACTATTTAATAATAATATAAAAAAACACAAAGAACATAACCATGCGAAGAACTTTAACTACGTGAACCTTTTTTGTTCTCCTTGACGTACACAACGATGCTGGATCGATAAAGTTCCAACTCAGCATTATGTTGGCTAAGGCAACGCTGGTATTCTGCTGGCACTCATCATCATCATCAGCCTTTAAAGTCCACTGCGTCAATAGGCTCCTCTAATACACCCTATCCATTAGGGGTTTTGGACCGTATCCCACCACGCTGGTCCAATGCGGTGGTAGGGTGGACCGCCTTTTACATGCCCTTCGACGCATGGACCATCTTACTTTTCAGACAATTGGTGATCGTCCCAATTGTCCTAACCAACAGGAAACAGCAATGAAAATTTGTTAATTCCTGCAGGATTATAACCCACGACCTCCGGTTTCTAAAGCAAACGCCTATACCACTAGGCTACGGAGGCAGTGCGCCGGCACCTACTTATACCTTATTAGCCTAAAACTTCCCTGTAGTTTACATATATTATTCTCTCCCCAGTTAACTTTATGGCGGCGAGAAATTGCAAGTTCAAGTGATTAAATGCTTTTCTTAAACTTAACTATTAATGTGATCTAGTAATACGAAATAAAGAAGAACTAGAAATAAGAATAGATAAATTTATATCAAACAGCATAATGCTATCTATCTTTTTGTTTATTTAAAAAGAACTCCTTTAATTTCTTTTTAAACGTGTTTTTAACAATCAGTGCCTTGATGAGTGATGGAATATTATTCCAACATTTTGCCTTTCAGTGCCTTTCTATTACTAAACAGTTAAATTATGTAACTGATTATGTCCAATGCGATTCTGAATAGTGCTTCCACAGACTTAATTTCTGTCCATCCTTGAATATTCTTTAGCCATGGAGTTTTGGGCCTTCCTGGTTTGCGTTTCCCGGCGACCTTTCTATCAATATGTTTTGCAGAAGACTGTACTGATTGTTCCTGAGAATCTGGCCGAGATATGCAACTTTCTTTCCTCTTCTAAGCGATATATCAGAGCCAAATCTACCTGAAATTTTAAGTCCACCTCAGTCCAACAATTGTTTAAAGCAAATGTCATTTACAATACGATATTGGAAAAAAAATGTCTATGTACGCTGTTATCCTTCAATAGTTTAGCCAGGTATTTACGGAATTTGCGGTTAAAACAGTATTGAGATTAGTAATACTTAATATTTTATGTGTCACATTTAATTCATGTGCTTTTAAAATAATAAAGGTCATACATATAGATATTCAAGCCTTATAATGAAAATTTGTCCTCGTGTTCTTTCTAACTGCCTATTTTGGTGCCTTAAAGTAAAAAAAATACCAAAAAATTATGACTTACTTCTAATAGCGTATAACTGTTTTACGCAATTAAAGCATGTAAAAACGTGTTCTCCATACGATATTGCATCGCGTTTTCAGACTCCGCATTTTAAATCTGATAACTTTTAGGGTATTTATTCCATTAAAAAGTCGTCTATGACTCGTTTTATTTAAATTGAAAAAAGATTTTTTAAGTAACTTTATTATCTTAAATAAGCATTGAATGTGCCTAATTGAAATTTCTTGCGGATTATTCTCATAACATAGATATATATGATATCACGGACTTTATTCTAGACCAATTCAAGTAGTACGATTATGTGAAACATGCTTTATATCTATTAAGGTTTTAGCAGCGTTCATAATTTAATCGCGCAATGTTGCGATTTTTGGTATCGTATTTTTTTTATTTACCTTATATCTATTATACTTATCACAAAATTATTAAAAAAATGGGACCAATGGGAAACTAATATTTATTACTTTTAACAGAATGAACCAAATTGGAGCGCTAGGAGCGGAGCAACGAGGTAACGCACATTGAGTGACATGAATTGAGTCACACGTTTTTGTTGAGGTCTATGCATTATTTTATTTTTATTAAAGCTTAACTGTAAGTCGTGATCTATCAACTACTTATTAATCCTAGTACGACTCTACATAATATAATCGAAGGCTATTCTTTGTTTGTTATTCTTAGGTTTGAATTGAAATAATTTAGCGTTAATTTATCTAGTATATTTCTTCTAGTATATTTGTAAATTGACAATTTGAACTTGTTTATCCTTCGTAACGACAGGGTAAAATGAGGAAATACTTGTGATGAACATACGTTAACTTATTCTTTCCTGGCCAGGATACACACAAATAATAGTTGCAAATGCGAAGATTACTAAACCAATAATACGTTCGTTATAGACTCAATACATCCGCTCACTGTCCTTAGACGTCTCACGGTATCTGGCACTCTCAATTAATTGTGAAGATGAATCACGAAGTATTTTGGTCGTGCAAAATTGTTTGTTTGCTGTATTAAATTGAATGATTGCATTCAATTTACGTTTGTTTGAGCCATTGTTAGATTTTGTAAGCGAGGTTAATAATGTTATATCAATATACTTTTCTTGATAGAAAGATTTAAAGCGGACGTGTGACGAAGCTTTTGCAAAGACAATGATTGCAGTATATTGTAGACACGATATATATGTGTATATTTGTTTCTTTGTAAGTAACTGAACTATTCATCTTTATGCTTACAAACTAATAATAAATTAAGTAGTACTATAATAGAAGTTCAATTTAAATTTCTTTTTGTTTTTGTAAAACAATTCAAATAAATGATATAGAAGGGCATATATATATTATAAGGTAATATATATCTATATTTGAGTATCATTACAACTAATGTAATTTTGTTTTCAGCAACCTAAAACTAGTGATAATGCAAATATATATTAAAATTTAAAATATTTAAAACCCTCAATTAGAAATATTATTTATTTGTTATTTAAATCAATACCGTAATATTTTTTGATATAACAATCACATACAGGTAGCCATGCTTTTATACCCCTGAAAGCTTTTATTTTTTTCCGGATAATTTTCCTTCTGTTCCCACGTAAAACATTTTACGACCCACGTTCCATTATGTCTTCATCTTTATGGCATGGGTTTGCGTAAATACAAAAAAACTTATGTGTTTCCTTTGTCTTGCGAATATTATTTCAGGTCACGTTCTTTAGGACTGACAGCCTGAGCAAAATTTATGTGGTACATTTTTGCTATTAAATTTAAACAGGCGCTATGACGATATACGGTTTGATTATTTTTTATATCCGACGGTAAATAACACGTTGAAATATAATGTTACTTTGAATCGTTACTTTTACTTTATATTTTTTGAGATGCAATAGTATATTAACTGAATATTATATATTATGTTACATATTATAAAATGGATTTACATATTACGTATATTTCAATTATCTCATGTTTAAAAACAACGAATAATGCAGGTACATGTAATATTTTAGGGTTTTCTTGATCGGCCCATATAGCCCAAATTGAGTAGGAAAGAACTTTAGCAAACAGTTGTTATTTAGATATGAAATTGTTTTGAACAGTATTCAACCGCTGAGTTTTGGTCTAACAGATAGAAATAATATTTAATTCTGTGTTTGTATTTACAGATAGGAACCTGCGGCTAAGCGGTCAGTATTAAATTAAACTGAACATTAAACAACATGTCATAAACAATGCGATGAAAATGAGCAATTAGTAATCAAACATATATATATTGCAATGCTTTATTTTACAACTAGTAGTAGTCAGTATCTATTATGCCTAGGCAAAAAAAACAGGGTTAAGAAATACTATTTTCATTCTACTGTGTTCCGGTTTGAAGGGGTGCCCTTCATCATAGCCAGCGTATTTAATAGGTAAAAGAGACTTAACATCCTATGGGCGTCGGTGACCACTTTCCATCAGGTGGTCCAACTGCTCGTCTGCCTACGCAGGTAATAAAAAAAAACAACTTATTTATATTATATTCATATTCCTGTCGTTTTAGAGACTTTACTGGATCTATGGTCATGGGTAGACTAAGGTGCTTCGTCAGTCAAAGCTTAAGTCCTGGCTGTAATTACCATATTTTATTCATTTGTCCGTTTTACGCAAACCGAGTTTCCGGTATCTTGAGGTCCAGCAGTCATTTTATGTTTGGGTCTAATTTGTGAATAATTGGATTCCAAGTAGGTGGTTGAAATTGGTTGTTTTTGTTAATTTCAATAGCCTCGCGTATCATTCTGGCCGAGAATCGGTGTCGTTTGGCAACGATTTGAGGTTTGTCATTTCTTATATAAAGGTTGGAGTTTTAAAAAAAAGTCTTTGACGTAGAGGTGGATTGGCATTATTCTGTGTCATCTCATTGTTCATTTTGAAACACTTGTTTTAAACAATTCTATTTTATCAAAAGCTAAGAAACTTTGTAGGGACGTATACAACATCATCAACTTCATTAATCTGTGCTAGTCCACTGTTGGACATAGGCCTCCCCTAATGAACGCCTTGTCCATTTGGGGGATTTTTGGACCGTATCCCCCCTACGCCTGGTCCAATGCGGTTGGTGGGTGGACGGACTTTTTACAAGCCCATCCGACGTGGGATGGATCATCTTACTATTCAGACAATTGGGTGGTCGGCCAAATTGCCTAACTAACTACGAAACAACATTGAAAATTTGTTGAGTCCCGAGGATTTAAACCCACGACCTCTGGTTTCTAAAACACGCCCTTACTACTAGGTTAGGTAGACATTTAAATAGTAAAGGGAGATTTACTTTATAATCAAATTTGTGTAACCTGTACATAACACAGTGATTTCAGAGTTGACGTTTTATTTCAATAAGCAAAACGTCCTATCAAGTGAGCCAGCTAATCGGTCAATTGAATTTCGAGCTAATACCGTAACCGTATGTGGCGGGAAACGAGATGGAAATGGCGGTTACACCTAATTGTGCCGGGATTGGAGTTTTGTGAACCTATTTGGTAAAACAAGGGCAACGTGCTAAATACGATGTTATGGGTGAATTTTTTTGTAGCCCGTTTATATATTATAGAGAAAAAACATTACGTTTTCCGTATAATAATATATATTTCTGACCGACTTCCTAAAAGAAGGAGGTATCCAGTTCGTAGCGTGCTTTTTATATATGCTATCTTTTTTAAAGATTTATTATTTTTAAAAATGGCATTTAGTCTATACACTATATACACTATAAGTTGCCATAGAAGTGGACGTAAAATTTCTTTATTTTGTGTGAGAGCACGTTTTTGTCCGCTTATATTTTGCAAAATGGTTATGTACTATTTGAAGTCGGCCATATTTCTTTGTTAAAATTATACGAAATCCTGTATACTTTTGCTGTAGGTCAATAAAATTTTAGTTTGTATTGTGCCAGCGTATGATAAATATCTGTAATTGATAAATGGAACGTTCAAACTAAGTCGTGTTTTGAACTCATTATACGGTAATTATAAGAACCACGATCATTGCATGGTAATTTACTTTTAAATTATAGAATGAAATCGATGGAAGTGTACAAAATATGTGATTGAATAGTTTTAGTACTGACTTATAGTAACTCTTTTAACTTTTTTCAAATAAAGACCTTTGTTATATCGCACCTTTAAAGTCTTCTGTTTTATGTATACAGACGAAAGGCATTGTGCCATACATAATTTATACATTTATGTACGCAAATAATGACATAGCTCGCAGAATCAGCAAGCGGGAGTGACAATGGACCGGCCACGTAGCTTGTAGAACCGACAACCGTTGGAAAAGAAAGGTTCTTAAAGGCAGCCTAGTATTGGGTATAGCAGCATTGGACGATAACGAGATGGAGTGACGACCTTGCAAGAGTACCTCTTGGTGGCCCATGGAGGAGCCCTATGTTTAGCTGAGGACTTGCTTGATATGATTTTGATAATGAATGACTTTATACGAAATGATACAGTCAGAAAGTGTGGTTTATAATATACATTATTTTAAAATTTAATGGAAAGAAATTTTTACTCGAAACTTATTTTATGCTGATTCTAAAAGGAAGCTGCTACACGAATATTAGCCAACCCTGTAGATATTAGTTCAAAAATATAAGCTACAAGTCTTTATGTATTATTTAAAAACCATTACGAAACATTTACTTTGAAAACTTTGTAATTTCATCTCAATTTGAGCACGTACCTAACATTAACAAAACAATCGCAATTGTTATCTTGTTAGGAGCATTTCCTTTGATTATTCAACAGCTGCGGTTTCGTAAAACTTCCGAATTAGACGCCATTGTTTCATTTAAGTCTAATAAATAACAGACGTCTCGTTTCGAGATAATTTTAATTACAAAATATTCTACATTTATAATTAATATATATCGAAACGAATGATAAAGTCTCAAATAGGTTTAAAAAAGGTAAAAACACTGTAACGATACTCTTATCTTAATAAATTCAAAGTTTTAAATTTATTGTTATAAAAAATAATATAAATATTAAATAAGATGTTAAGCCTCGTTTACCCAGTAAATACGCTGGCTACAGTGCCCTTCAAACCGGAACACAGTAGTGTTTTCAATACAGCTTTGCGGTAGAAATAGAGACCGCGGTGGTACCACCAGACGGTCTCCTGTAAAACAGGGACCTAAAATTGTCAGTTTAAAAGAGAGATTACTTAAAAATATATAATCTGTTAATGTTTCGTTTAGTAAACGGTTGTTTTGAATTAGGCAAACGTCCCATCAAGTGCGCCAGCTAATCGGGCTATTGAATGTCGAGCTAATATCGTAACCGTATGTGACAGGAAACGAGATGGAAAATGGCGGTTGCACCTAATTGTGCCGGGATTGGAGTCTTTAAAGAGCGATGCATGCTAAATTTGGTACATGGTAAGAATCACCACAATAACGATAAATTACTATGCAATCAGACAAATAAGAAAAAAGTATTATGTGCAATAGGTAAGATATAACTTACAATATTATAATTCTGTTTTAAAAATTAATAGTGTATTTGTTTTTAGTACTAGTAGATATATGGTTTACGTATGATCTTATTTTTGTAGACTTTTGTCAACGTTGTTCTACAATAAATAAACTTGCACAATTGGGGGAGTATCAGGTTCAGCAATTATCAATTTCTCTTTAATACGTTACGCTAAAACAAGTGCATGCCATACTTACAACAAGGACAAAAAAAATTATATAAATTTTTAAAAAGTCTATCCGGTAATTTATAGGCTTCGATGCTTTTCATGTTTAGCTCATCAATAAATTATCTATGTTTTCTATTTCACTATTCATATAATTTCATTACAAAAATAAAACAAATAAAATATAAGGTTAATTTTACAGATTTTGAACCTGTAACCTCAGCTTTGTAAGTTTATAACGGATATTACAAACCTACAAGGTCACTTTTACGTTGTTCATTACGTCTGCTGCGAATTATTAACAAATCTACATAGAACAAACGAAGGAGAACATTTGTTTAACTTAATAATTCTATTACAATATTGGCACGCACGTATACAATCAAAACTGTTATCTTGTTAAGAGCAATTCCTTTGATTATTCAACAGCTGCGGTTTCTTAAAACTTCCGAATTAGTCGCCATTGTTTCGTTAAAGCTTAATTAATAGAATACGTTTTGTGACGAGGTAATTGAAATGAAAATGTATACGATATTGTACTAAATAAAATTTCTTGGCGGAATAAGTCAAAACCGTAGTTACTTCAGAACAGAGAGAATCAGCTTTAAGCATGATAAATAATTAATTACTAAGTGTTATTTGTGTTGACATGTTAATTTATTAGCTCAGTAGTAAATCTTCAAAGATATTTATTTTAAATTATGGTACCTTAAAAATTATTTAAAGTTCTTAGGGCTAGTGGTCAAAACCATTAGTTCGCTGTGGACGACCAAACTATTAATAAATCGTTATTGTATTATAATAATTAAAATATGTTAGTTTAAACATTCTTGGCATAAGTCAAACTGTAAGAACAGATCTTTACAGAAATACTAGGTCGTTGGTTTATATATTATCTAGAAACCAACAACGATATAAATTACTGTTACATTTTTAAGTTAGCTACAACATTGTATGGTGACATGCAAAGATTAGAAATAGTTGTATTATCCAGTTCATGCTATTTATTTCGTGATAAAAATAATAACTCGAAAAACTACGGATCATTACTTTAACGGTGAAATATTTAATCGCCAACGGCAAACCTATGTAGAGCATTCTTTTAGAAACCTTCATGTCTATATCAAATCCACTAATTTACGTTGATTTTCAGCTGTTATTAAAAATATATTTATTCCTCGACGTTCTTACGGATTTTCTTTCCCATCCATGATCACGTGTAAGACTGTCTTTTAAATTCATGATTATCTCTGTCATACTAAAACCAAAAGGAAGCCTCAAAATTAAAGGAACACTTATTTTGTTCGGAACTAGTATACTTCTGAACTGCTTATGCATAGCATATTTCATTAATATTTAACAGAATAAAAGAAAAGATTTGGCATCTTACAAGTTATTTATGCGAATAAATTTAAACTTATAGATGGCTGACTGATTGTTTTATGTAAAACTGGGCTTTACAAATTTTAAGCTTATCTTAAAACTTTGTTGGCGACGAGTGACGATTCATTAGCTATTCTTAATTAGTATTCTATATGAAATGGATGAAATTAGTAGCTGTAAGAATTAGAAAAGTATGTATAAAAGGATAACTGTCCCTATAATCAAATAAAATTAGATCTACTGCAATGAAACGTGGTCCTGCTGCCGCTGTTGTCCACTGTTGGTCGATTACAATCATATTTGTCCGGAAATATTATATTATTATCTTTTCAAATACAAAGCATAAAGAGTTGGTATTAAAAGCATGTGTTGAACCTGTAACCTCAGCTTTGTAAGTCCGTAACGGGTATCACAAACATGCAGGGACACTTTTACATTGTTCATTACGTCTGCTCGGAAATATTGACAAATCTAAATAGAACATACGAAGGAGAACATTTGTTTAACTTAATAATTCTATCACAATATTGGCATGCACGTACACAATCAAAACTGTTATCTTGTTAAGAGCAATTCCTTTGATTATTCAACAGCTGCGGTATCTTAAAACTTCCGAATTAGACGCCATTGTTTTGTTTAAGCTTAATTAATAGAATACGTTTTGTGACGAGGTAATTGAAATGAAAATGTATTTGATATTGTATTGAGCAAAGTTTTGAAATAAGTCAAACCTACCACGGGTCTTTAGAAAAGAGATAATCAGCTTTTACCAAAACAAATAACGTATAAACTAGAATTTTACGAAGTTTTAAAGTACTGTGTGATTTGTATATATTGATGTTGATGGTTATTTTATTGTAAGCTAAGTAGCATATCTAGTAAAAACAATATTTTTAATTATGTTAACTTAAAAACATAATTTTTAAATTCCTAAAAAATTGCTGTATGCTCCCTAATAACTAAGATAAATAATTATTAATTATAATAATTCAAAAAGCATAATTATAAACATTATTGTTCCTAGTAGCTAGTAGCAAACTTAGTAGCAAAATGGACACTATTTACAGGAATGACAGGTCGTGGATTCATATATTATATGAAACAAGCGGCGTGATGCTTTATTCTGGTTTGTTTTTTGTAAAAATACTTTTTTTATATTTGTTAAATTTCCGTTTAAGGATTGGACTCAATAGCTAAACGCATAATTATCTAGCGATCAAATTTGGTGGTATCGTATGAATATTTTAAATGCATAAATACGAATCTATCTCCCAACATATGTAACATGTTTCGAAATACACACTACATCTTCCATCCATGTCCAGAATTCACTTTCAAGCATAGTTCCGCCGGAAATTGATCGAAACGGAAATGGCCGCCGACTATAAAGCAAAATATGTCCATGCAACCAATTTGGTAGAACTGCTGTTTTGGATTTATTTCCGTTTCCGGTAGGATTGCAATATTCTATAAACTGTTACGATATGACCAAAGAAAGAATTTTAGATGTAAGACAAAGAAGCATTTTAGATATTACGCAAAATTGTCTATTGTGTAAGCTCAAATTAAACTATTGTAATATGAAATGATATTTATAATTAGTCAACAACTTCAACTTTCTTTGTGGTATCATCTCTTGTTGTTATATTATCATTATAGAATATAGAATTTTACTAAAAAAAGCTAGGTCACTTAAAAGAAAACGTATGAAGTTATCCCGATTCTTTAATTATACTTCTACATAAAAATAAAATTAGATTTCGTCTTGAACCGAACAGTTCATCGCATTATAAGTATATCAAGTCCTTTGCGCAACAGCAAAACAAGCTGCTGATGCAAAGTGATCGAGTAACTGCTGTTTGTGCTTCAATGAACAAACAGCGGGCTTTATATCGGCTTACTTGGCAGTAGAATTGTGCGTGTCGGTGCTGATTATTCAATATTGAACTTGAAATATTGTATATTCACATTATCTTAATAATTTGAAACAAAGAACGGAATTAATGTTCGGTTTATTAAATAAGATATTTATAGCTGTAGATTTCACGTGTTGTATTAGCAGCTTAAAATACATCAAAATATTTAATAACATAAACTTTCTTTATATACATCAACATAGTAAAGTAGCTAGGTATAAGCTAATCTTTTTAATATTTTTTCAGTTGTGAAGGTTTCACTGCCTCCGTAGCTAGTGGTATAGGCGTGTGCTTTAGAAACCGGAGGTCGTGGTTCCGAATCCTGCAGGACTCAAAACTTTTCATTGTTGTTTCAGTTGGTTAGGGCAACTTTGGAATCCTTCATGTCTGAAAGTAAGATGATCCATGCGTTGGAAGAGATGTGAGTCAGTCCACCCACCAACCGCATAAGACCAGCGTGGTGAGGTAGGTCCAAAACCCCTAATGGATATGGGTGTATTAGGAGGCCTATGTCCAGCAGTGGACTATCAAGGCTGATGATGATGATGATGAATGTGAACTAAACGTCGATACAGACATTTTGTGCTTTTTGATTGCAGTCAACTTTGCAGGATATATAAAACGGAGACGATTCTCATTTCAGTCGTCTGCATGCAACTCTTTTTTAACATTCGGCGGCAGTACCACTTTCTACTATTCTGAAGCATTACGTACTCTGTTCTTTAAAATTCATGTGTAGCATCCATGTCGTTCAAAAGACCAAATGTAGCATATAATTAACCTAATATGGAGCTTGATCTTCATTCTACGACAGCAAAAATACTTCGGTATTTAATTTTTTTAGAGTAGGTAGGTATGTAAAAGGGGTTACAGGGTTCGTCTCGGGCGGAACCCTGCGCGGGGCCTATTTCTGCCGCAAAGCGGTAGTGTAAAAACACTTTCTAGTTGTGGTTCGAACTTAGAATCAATCGATTGAATTCAATTGATCTAATCAAAAAATCAATTGTTAATTTTACGGTAATAAAAATTTACTGTAATAATATATTGTGTCAAAAAAATTACTGCCAAATGTTTAAAAAAAAGGTATCTTTCTAGGTATTTTTATTATTAGGTATATTCTATCCATTAGATATAAAACATTGGTCGGAAACTGCCTCGAGTCCAGTCACTACCAGAGCCTAGTGGTATAGGCAGTGCTTAGAATCGTGGGTTCGAACTTGCGGCACTCAACATATTTTTCGTTAGTTGTTTTAGTTGGTTAGGCAATTGGGCTGATCACAATTGTCTGAAAAGTAAGATGATCCATGCGTCGGATGGTATGTAAAAGTCGGTCCACCCACCAACCTGCATTGGACTAGCGTGGTGGGATACGGTCCAAAACCCTCTAATGGATGGATATACACCCGTATTAGGGGGTCCTATTCCAGCAGTGGACTATCAAAGGCTGATGATGATGATGATGATGGTGGGAAATCATAAAGAAATTCTGACTCATAAACCCTTAACAATATTTCCACGAAAAATTTTCTAAAACTTCATTAATTAAACTTGTCCACGTACATATAGGAAAAATTACTTTCCGTAGCTTAGACTTATTAATATACAGTTTGTGCCGTTAATTTTTATTGAATAAGCGTTTGATAAGTATTTATTACAAAATTTATAAAGTAAGCAATAGGGAAATAATAAAGCATGCTAAGCTCGGATTTTTAATTAAAAATAAAGATGTTTTAAAAATAAACAATACTTGATGTGCTACTGTGGGATGTAAAGTTCCGCTTGCTTCTCTCTCTCTCTCTCTCTCTCTCTCTCTCTCTCTCCTCTCTCTCACCTCTCCTCTCTCTCTCTCTCGTGTACTTTTTCTATTTCTTTTGCAGTTAGTTGATAACCATCGTTGAATTGATGAGTAAAATTTATGATTTAGAAATAAAGTAATAACTAAATAAATTTAAATAATTATTAATCCGAAGTTGAACGCCAATATTATGGCTTCTTTAAAGCTTTGCTCTAATTTAAAACTTTCAGACTTTCAGATTATCTGAATCATCAAATTAATTTATATCTATCCATCTATACTGCTGAAGCATAATTTCATATTTCAATAATATTTTACAGAAGAAAAAAAAGCATTGGTATCTTACAAATTATTAATGCGAATAAATTTAACTTATAGAAGGGAACGGAGTGGCCGTTCCCTTTTAGTATTTTAACAAAAAGTATTTTGTTTTATGTAAAACTGAGGGCTTTACAAATTTTAAGCTTATCTAAAAACTTTGCTGGCGACGAGATATGATGTATAGCTATATATGTTCCAGGAATAATCAAATGCAATAATAGTTAAATGTACGTCTTATTTGATTTGCCTTTTAATGTAAAATGCAACTGTTTGCCAATAAGATACCTAATTGTACTAAAACATTAGAGAGCAGTTAATTTACAACCATTTTTAAAACCAAAATAATTAAGCATAACGGTAGCGCATTTAGTTCATGTAACAATTATAAGAAAGCAATAATGCGTTTATAGAATTTTTAAGCTTACGCGATTAACTAAAACCTAAAAGTTGGTTACGACAAATTGCTAAAAATCAATTTTGAAGTTTTGGCCGACAAATGGAAGATTTTACACTTTCAAATATTGCTTCTGGGTGATTTCCGGTAAATGTCATCCATCATCAACGCTTGTATGTTTGCGGCCGACACGGGTCACGTACTGCGGTTTCATTCATGGCGTATCCAGTGTGTAATTTTGTGAAATGTAATAAAAAATCACATTTAATCTCGCTACATCCTGATTCTTGCAATAAAGCGATAATTGATTTTTTTACTTTATATATGTATTTGTAATGTATTGTGGCTATTAAATTATCAAAAGTCCGTGATGTTCTAGACATTACACCTACTTGAGTATGCAAACCTTGATGGTAAGCGAGACACCCTATCCATAAGAAATTAAGCGTATGAAGCCATAACCCCGATTGCGATACGAAATACTATGTATCGTTTTCTCAAAAATTGTTTAGCTATTGCACAACTATTTAACTAGAATACAGGAGTGTTTGTCAATACTTTTTGCGGTATAAATAGATAATGTGACAGTTTTCTGATATCGACACAAGATTGCTCTTAGTTGCAATAACCGACCGAAAGTTAGACAAAAAATTTATGTCTTTGGCAGTAAATAAATATATTTTACATATAGAGAAATATACTCCTTTACTTATTTCTTTGTCATTTTATTGTTTATACGACTATATTTATTTGTCATTTTATTGTTTACGACAAAAGCAATGACGACAACACAACAGTAATTATACAAAAAGTCTTCACGTAATGCCTTGTTACCTTAAAAAAATTACGCCAAACCTTTATCGATTCAACTTTAGCTTTATCTCTCAATTAAGAAACAAAAAAAATAAAAATCTTCACGTTATTAAATCCAATAATTTAGGATTTTTCGATAGAGTGCTTCCGTCATACCTTACATCAGCAAATTCACCAACAAAATCGGTTATATTTTAAAGCGAGCTTCTGTTCAAACATGCAAAAAGCCGTATCTCAATGAAAAAAATTATTAAATAACTAAAAATCTTGTTGTTGTTGTTCTTGTTGATGTTAATCTTTCGTCTAACAAATATTCTAAGTTCACCTTAGATATCGATAAGTAGTTTTTTTAATAATAAAATAACTTTGAAATAATTTTCTATGCTCAACCAGCAAATATGTACATATTGGCAGTTTAAAGCAACTAAAATATTTTACGCTGTCTTAAATAATCGAAGCATTCTAAAATACTTGAAAAATAAACCAAATACACTTAAAAGAAATCTGATCGAACAAATTTGCTAATGCATTAGATATTTTAGTCATCTCTTATAATAGGTACTTATTTAGCTCTTTAAGGCGAATGTTATGACGGAATTTGTGTGAGTTAAATTTGTAATCTAACTGTTTCATTAATATTCATAAGTTTCAAGCAAACGGAAATTAGCGTTGCTAATTATCATCTGAAACGGAAACTGTATGTTCAATATCTACTTAGAGGAATGATAGGAAACAAGCTTTTAAAATACTCTGTTTTTTCGTTTATTTATAGTTGACTAAAAAAAAATCAGGTCCTTTCTGATTCTAAACTTTATAACAATATATTTGTTTTACATTTTATATTTGCTCTCATTGATTATTCGAATAGTCAAAGATGTTCTACACATTTCACCCACTCGGGTTTAACTTTTTAAAAATTATATTACCATGCACTTATTTCTGTTTGTATTATTGTATTTTTTTCATCATTAAGTTTATCGCCTATCTTATTATAAAGTCCATATCTATAAAAGGAAAAAAACAAAGCAAATACCGACATAACAATTAGAATCAATCAAAATGAAGCTTATATTACTATATTGAAGTATTTCTTCTACATTCTTATCGCGTATACGTACTTTGGTTCGTTAAGCAACCAGAAAAACAAGGTTTGGTTTCCACAGGATTTATAATACATTGTGTAACAATTTCATTACATAAAACAAGTTTAAAGCAAAGGAAAGTGTGAGCTTATCCCGTGATAAGAACAATTAATTACAATCACGAGACAAGCCTATGACTTACGTTAAATCGTAACTGAATTTTAAAATAAAACCATAATAATAATTTTAATGTAAATATATCGCTGATATAGATGCTACGTTCGGGAAGAGGGAGCGTTGGGCGATGCCGGACCAGGTGAGATACCGATCCCCGTGCAGTAGCAGACTCAAGTTGGTAGCAAGTAGCAGGGTGCCGGCCGTCATGGCGTTCATTTAAAAAGGCCTATGTCCAGCAGTGGACAGATAAAGGCTAATTATGATAATGAGATGCTTATTTAGAGAATCTATATATATATCTGCCTCCGTAGCCTAGTGGTATAGGCGTTTGCTTTAGAAACCGGAGGTCGTGGGTTCGAATCCTACGGGGACTCAACAAATTTTCATTGTTGTTCCTAGTTGGTTAGGACAATTTGGGCCGATCACCCAATTGTCTGAAAAGAAAGATGATCCATGTGTCGGATGGTCACGTAAAAAGGCGGTCCACCCACCAACCCGCATTGGACCAGCGTGGTGGGATACGGTCCAAAACCCCCTAATGGATAGGGATGTATTAGGGGAGGCCTATGTCCAGCAGTGGACTATTAAAGGCTGATGATGATGATGATGATATATATATTAAACTGATGCCCACGTATGTATTGACTCATCACGATATCTCTGGAACCGTAAAGTATAGCGTAGAGTAGAGGTCAGCTAAGAACGAAAATTATTTCTAGAAAGATGGTATTATGATTACAGCGAAATTGTTGTTTAGTTATTTCGGGAATATGTTTGGGCATGACCATCGGCATCGGTTTTATACTGAACTAGCCGTGTCTGATGCATATTCATGCGGTCTCAGAACACTCATTTAGTCTGCAATTTTGTTTCATGAACTATGAGATATGATATCACCAGACTATAAAGGCAAAAGCAATTACAAATATAATAAATGTGAAGCTACAAAATTTTAAAAAATCAAAAAAAAATCAAGTTGAATCTGATACTCACAAAATGAATCTAACCTAATATATTGACCTAACCGAATATTTGTATCTATCACTTTAATTCCATATAATATTTGACGTTAAAATTTTAATAATGAAAAAAAAAAAGATGACATACAATGTTAAAATCGTACTCAACTCGGTCTCATATTTCTGTTTATATATGTATATGTCTTTCCTTTAAAATACTTGCGATGAATTTCTAGTATTGGCACTAAAAGAAAAAATCGATGAGATACATTAATAACCTCCGAGCCGATTATGATTAGGGCGGCCGTGTTATAGTGCACACGTGTACACGCAATCACTGGTGCAAGCGCACTCCTTTTTCCTTCACCCTTGTAGTCAGAAGAAACGGAACGGAGAGATCAGGGGCAGGACTATCCTGTTACATGCCCATTACGACACTTGAATCATCTTACTTTGGAGGCTCGCATAAGTAAACCAACTAAGGAAAAACTTAAAAAATTAGTCGAGTCTCCGCAGGTTTCGAGCACACGGCCTTCGATTTCTAAAGCGTATGCCAATATCGTTAAGCTACAGAGGAAATCAAATAGATATTTCTAGAAGAGTGTGCTTTCATCGTGTTTGTAAATAGTTTAATCTAGCTTATTAGAATTTGAAGGGCACATCCTATTAATGCAGTTTGTGTGTTTTATATTAATGAAGATTTTGTTTTAAAATAGCACAAACTTAAACAGCGCATAATTAGCCTAATAGTAAAGATGGAGTAAAATTATTGCAAAATGTTTATGACCTGTAGATAGCACATTGATTTCATAGTTGACCGTTGTTTTGAATTAGGCAAACGTCGCATCAACTGAGCCTCTGTATAATATGTAACGACGAAAGGCAATTATGTGCGATACATAATATATTCTTATGATTACGCGAATACTGACATAGCTCGCAGAATTTGAAAGCGGGAGTGGCAATGGACCGGCCACACAGCTTGTAGAACCGACAACCGTTGGAAACGAAAGGTTTTCGAGTTGCAGCTTAGTACTGGCTATCGCAGTATCGGACGACCTCTCACGAGATGGAGTTACGACCTGTGCAAATGTGCAGGAAATTGGTGGATGCTGGTGGCACAGGGTCTAGACTCTTAGCGACTTATCGTCTATGCTCATCAGGAGGCTTTTACAGGCTTAAACGGCGTAAATTATAAGTATCATTGTATAAAAGTACTTCTCAAATTTTTTGCCGTTTATTAAGATATATAATTATATATGCAAATGATCATTAATCATTAACTTCACAATATAGGCACGATAAATACAAATGGAATTGCCACCTTGTTAAGAAGCATTTCCTTTAATTATTGGACGTCTGTAGTTTTAATTTCCGAATTAAACGCTGTGTTTCGATGAAGCTTAATTAAAAACAAACGTATTATAAAAAATAATTTAAATAAAATATTGCAGAATATTGTTGTTGTCGCTCGGCAGACAAAGTGTGGGACGCCCTGCGGCGAGATGGAGTTACGACATTCGGAAAGTGGCCGGTGTGGGCTGGATGATAATAGCCGAAGAACGAAAGCGGTGGCGTGAATTGGGAGAGGCCAAGGTCTAACATTGCTCTATCACAGGCTGGTAATAATGATGATGATGATATATTTATGATGACTATCGCAGTATTGAACCCGAGTTTTTCGACCCCGTACGAGATGAAGTGACGACGTGTACAAACGTGCAGGAAGACGGTAGATGTTGGTGGCACAGGATCGTACGAACGTCTTGTGGCCCATGGAGGAGGCAATATGTTTAGCAGTGGACTTGCTGATATGATGATGAATGAATTTATACGGAATGATACAGTCGTAAAGTGTTGTTTGCAATATACATTGTTTTAAAAGTGAACACGAAGGAATTTTTAAAAACCTATTTAACAATCATTACAATATTCAACCTTATAGACATTAGTTAAAATATGTAAGCTTATCGCTAAAATCTTTGTTTATTATTTTAAGTCACTAAGAAGTATTTTCTTTAAAAACTTTGTAATTTCATCACAATTTAAGCACGTACGTTAAATTAACAAAACAATCGCAATTGTTATCTTGTTAGGAGCATTTCCTTTGATTATTCAACAGCTGCGGTTTCGTAAAACTTCTGATTTAGACGCCATTGTTTCATTTAAGTCTAATAAATAACAGACGTCTCGTTTCGAGATGATTTTAATTACAAAATGTTCTTCATTTATTATTATATAAGCTGAACCGGATGATAAAGTCTTAAATAGGTTTAAAAAGTTATTAGCAATGTAACCATACTCTTATCTTAATAAATTCATTGTTTTAAATGTATTTTTATAAAAACTTCAATTTTTTTAATTTTTTTAATTATTCTATAAATCGTTTCATCAGCCGTTTTATAATTATTCAGTAAAAATTGTATAATAATATAATATTTCTGGACGAATAACATCATCTAGTCCTAAACTATGCAAAGCTTGTAATATGGTAGGTAGGTAAGGTAGATAATTGATTAATACAAAGATTTACTCTATTTCTTTTGTAAATAAATACGTATTATATAAATACAATAAAGACGTTTAATACCTTGTTAGCATACCCATTTTATATTATTGGTTTAGAAAGAGAGAATTTATAAAATATATTCTCTGTCTCACTCTAAAATATATTGTGTATAGTCTGGTTAATAATACAATGTTTCGTTCAGTTAACGGTTGTTTTGAATTAAGCAAGTGTCCCATCAAATGAGCCAGCCAATCGGGCAATTGAATTTCGAGCTAATATCGTAACCGTTCGTGGCGGGAAACGAGATGGAAAATGGCGGTTGCATCTAATTGTGCCGGGTTTTGGGATTATACCAATCCTATTTGGCTCTTTAAAGAGCGTTTCTTGATAAATATACTAGATGGTAAGAACTAGCACAATAGCGATAAAGTACTATGCTATTAAACAAGATACAAAAGCATCATATCTTGAATAATTACCTATAACACACAATATATAGATTCCCATTTAAAAATTAATAGTCTGTCTGTTATGAGTATTGGGATTTCGGTGGGGACTTCTCTAAGACCTACCTGGAGAGGTATACGGTTTACTAGGCAAGAACTAATTTTGGTAGACTTTTGTCAACGTTGCTCAATAAAAATAAACATCCTCAATTGTAGGAGTATCTGTTTTAGCAATTTTTAAATTTTCTATAATAAGTTAAGCTGAAACCTATGCATGCAATACTTACACCATGGCAAAAAAAATAAATTTATATAAATTTTTAAAAAGTCTACTCAGTAATTTATAGGCTCTGATGTTTTTCATGTTTAGCTAATTGATAAATTATCTATGTTTTCTGTTTTACTGTTCATATCATTTCATTACATTATCATTACAAAAGCAAAGCAAAACAAAAATAGAAAGTTAATTCAGTAAGTTTAGAACCCGTGACCACAGCTTTTTAAGTTTATAACAGATACCACAAACCTACAAGGACACTTTTACGTTATTCATTACATCTGCTGGAATTATTGACAAATCTAAGTAGAACAAAAGAAGGAGAACATTTGTTTAACTTAATATTTCTATCGCAATATTGGCACGCACGTATACAATCAAAACTGTTATCTTGTTAAGAGCAATTCCTTTCATTATTCAACAGCTGCGGTTTCCTAAAACTTCCGAATTAGACGCCATTGTTTCGATAAAGCTTAATTAATAGAAGACGTTTTGTAATGTGGTAATTGAAATGAAAATGTATTTGATATTGTATTGAGCTAAGTTTCACCGAAGAATAAGTCAATACCTTTAGAAAAGAGATAATCTTTTACCAAAATAAATAATTACTCGGAACCTTCCTTTTGGATGTTGTTTTTGAATAAACAATTCTCAACGTTACGAATAATTTCCTCGTACGGGATTTTTCGCGGTGTTATTGCGAAATAACACCGCGAAAACCTTTAGATAATACCTCTATTGTATGTTCATCAAGAATTTGTGACGTCATATTATGGACGGCACGTTGCCTAGTTGTTTGGCGTTTGATCTTTTGACAATTGATTTATTATATAATTTTTTGTATTTATTAATGTGTTTTAGTTTGCATTCATTATATTTACTTACTTCTCGCTTATCTAGCATTTTGAAACAATTTTTGTAATCAATATCGGTTAGAATTGATTAAGTATTTAAATGGTGATTCTCACCACCTTCCCTCGCAGTTAGCTACTGTCGGTAAATGTTTGCTTCAGAGAGCACAGCGGATTTGCAACAAGGAGCATTTAACGGCTGAACTGGAGAATGTCAAGCAGGTGCTGCGTGACAACAAACTCCAAGTTCCACTACTACGTCGCAGTCACCGTGTGAAGCCAGCCACAGTCGAAAGAGTGCCTGCCGTCTTACCTTATATCAGAGGAGTCACCGACAAAATCGGTTATATTTTAAAGCGAGCTTCTATAAAAGATATTATAAGCCGCCGAAGAAGATTGCCAATTATTACCATCCGTCAAATGTAAATTCCTCTACAGGTACTGGGTGTACATAAACTAGACTGTGATTGTGGTCTCTCTTACATTGGACAAACAAAAGACCAGTAAGAACCAGGTAAAGAACATATAGCAGATGTTAGCACCGACGCTATAAGAAATCTGCAATTTCCGACCACGTTCTAGACAAGCCCAATCATATTAGATTTGATGAACAAAAATACTGGCTAAAGAACATCGATTTATACCAAGGATGATTCGGGAAGCAATAGAAATTTAAAAATATCCAAGTTCTAATAGAGAGGATGGTTGGCCTTTGCACCTTCCTGGGATCCAATAATTTCAAAAATTAAACGCAGAGTATGAAAACAACAAAACTGAAGGACAACATAAATACTTTTGTCAAACCAACATTAAAATTAAGAAAACGAAAGATATGTCAATTTTTTAAATAAAAACTCTGACGGTTATTCGAAAACATAGAGATACAGACATATACCAACTTAGTCTGCCCGTGATCATGGAAGAATCCGAAACGTCGGGAATAAATATATTTAAGTAACGCGAAAAATCCGTAAACGAGTGGATTTGATATGTATAATAATCGCGTAAATAAAAGAAATAATTAAATTTAAACAAGATTTAAGAATACCCGTTAGGGTACTCTTAAATTTCTAATAATCTTTATTATTAATAATCTTTATTTTTCTAAAAACTTAGAATAATATGGTTACTGTATGTTGCTGTTAATATGTAGTTAAATGCACTCGCGGACTTTATTGTAGACCAATTCAAGTAGAACAATTATGTAGAGCATATTTTAAATCTTTCTATTAAGGTTTAGCCAGCGTTTGCAATTTACTCGCATGAGGTTGTGATTTTTGACGCAGTACTTTTTTATTCACTTATCAAAAACTTATAAAAATATGAGACCACATTACAACTGACACCTATCACTTAAAAATATTAAGTAGAGACGACCTGTGCAAATGTGCAGAAAGTCGGTGGATGTAGGTGGCACAGGTTCGTACCTCTTGGCGGCTGATGTTCAGCAGTAGAATCAGTGAAATGAGTGATGATGATGAATGACTTTATACGTAATGATGCAGTCGGGAATTAATGAAAAAAGTCATTGTTTTATAAAGTTAATATGAGAATTTTTGATTAAAACATATTTTACATTGATTCGAATAGGAAACACACAAATAATTTTAACCATATAGACATTAATTGCAAAATATAAGCTTAACGCATCAAGTCTTCACGTATTTCTTAAGAAGTACTTTGAAAGCTTTGTAATTTGATCACAATTTAAGCACTTACGTAAAATTAACAAAACAATCAACATTGTTAACTTCTTACGAGTAATTCCTTTGATTATTCAACAGCTGCGGTTTCGTAAAACTTCCGATTAGGCGCCATTGTTTAATTTAAGCTTAATAAATAATGCACGTCTTGTTTCGAAAGAATTTTAATTACAAAATGTACAACATTTATAATTAAATACATGGAAACGGATGTTAAACTCTCAAATGGGTTTAAATAAGTTAAAAGCATTGAAACCTTACTATTATCTAAATAAATACATATTTTTATTTATTGTAATAAAACTTTTCAACAAATAAAAGAAATTTCAAAGACTTGTTAGCACAGCCGCTATGGCTTAAGAAGGGGGACTATATGGAATAAATATGTATAATCTGTTAATAACCCGTTGCTTTGTACAGTAAACGGTTGTTTTGAACTGGGCAAACGTCCCATCAAGTGAGCCAATTAATCGGGCAATTGAATATAAAGCTAATATCTTAACCGTATGTAGCGGGAAACGAGATGTAAAATGGCGGTTGCACCTAATTGTGCAGAGATTGGAGTTTGGTAAACCTATTTGGCTCTTTAAAGAGCGATGCATGCTAAATATGGTGTATGGTAAGAAATTACGCAATAAGGATAAAGTACTATACTATCAAATAAAAAAGAAAAATATGTTATCTGGAATACTTTAGCTATTACTTACAAAATTATAATTATTGTTTTAAAATTGATAGTCAATTTGTTATTATATACGATTTTGGTAGATAAGAAACCCCTAAGACTTACATAAAGATCGGTTTACAACGTAAGAACAAATTTTTAAGACTTTTGCCAACATTTCTCAGCAAAAATAAGCTTGCAACAAAGGTTGAAGTATTTTTCAAATCTTACTCAATAAAATCAGCTTAAGACCCATACATACATCAATGCAAAAAAGTTAAATAAACTTAGTTTGATTTATAGGAGCGATGTTTTACATGTTAAGCTAGTCCATAATTTATCTATGTTTTCTTTTTCATTATTCATACTATTTCATTAGATTGGCGACCTGCTAGGCGCAGTGAAAATTGACCCTGACTGTTGCGCTTGTAGGTCAGATTCCCACCACGGGAAAAACATTGAGTGACGAACGTAGCGTTTTTCTCGTGTCTTGGTGATCTTTATAATGTGTATTTATATACAAAGTAAAAGTAAGCCTATGTATTTATCAGTTATCAAGTTTCCATAGTACACGCTTTGCTTAGTTTGGATGTTGTGTTATTCGTCCGGAAATATATTATTACCATTACAATAACAAGGCATAAAAAGTTGAAAGTTAATCAGGCAGGTTTTGAACCCATAACCACAGCTTTGTAAGTCTGTAATGGATATCATAAACATGCAGGGACACTTTTACATTGTTCATTACGTCTGCTCGGAAATATTGACAAATCTAAATAGAACAAACGAAGGAGAACATTTGTTTAACTTGATAATTCTATCACAATATTGGCACGCACGTATACAATCAAAACTGTTATCTTGTTAAGAGCAATTCCTTTGATTATTCAACAGCTGCGGTTTCCTAAAACTTCCGAATTAGACGCCACTGTTTCGTTAAAGCTTAATTAATAGAATACGTTTTGTGACGAGGTAATTGAAATGAAAATGTATTCAATATTGTATTGAGCAAAGTTTCACCGAAGAAATAAGTCAAAATTGTGGTATCTTTAGAAAATAGATAATGAGCTTTTAGCAAAATACATAATTAACCGCTATAAACATGTATAGACTAGAACTTTACGGCGTTTTGAAGTACTGTGCGATTTGCATATATTGATGTTGAAAGTTTTTTATTGTAAGCTGAGTAGTAATTCTGGTAAAAACGTTACTTTTAATTACGTTAACTTAAAAATATTATTTCTGGGTAAGGTAGGTATTATTATTCTGCTGGGTAAGCGATCGCTCAGCTGTATACTGTACCAAATTATTAGGTAATTAAGTTTAATTATTATAAATGCGTAATTTTAATAGTCTTTGTTACTTAGCAAAATGGTCGCTCTTTACAGAAATCACAGGTCATGAATTCATATATTTTATGAAACCGATGGCGTGATGCTTTATTCTGGTTCGTTTTTTGTAACAGTATCCTTTTGGATTTTTCATCATCATCATCAGTCCACTGCTGGACATAGGCCTCCCCTAATACACCTTTTAACATAACTACCCTATCTATTAGGGGGTTTTGGACCGTATCCCACCACGCCGGTCCAATGCGGGTTGGTGGGTGGACCGACTCTTTACATGCCCATCCGACGCATGGATCATCTTACTTTTCAGACAATTGGGTGATCGGCCCAAATTGCCCTAACCAAGTAGGAAACAACAATGAAAATTTGTTGAGTCCCCGCAGGACTCGAACCTACAACCACCGGTTTCTAAAGCACACGCCTGCACCACTAGGCTACGGAGGCAGTTGGATTTTATATCAATAATAAAATATATAATTTGGAATAAATACTATTTTGTTTTTAAGTAAATTTCTGTTTAATAATTGCATTTAACAGCTAAATGCAAAGTTATCCAGCGATCAAATTCGGTGGTATCGCATCAGTATTTTAAATGCGAAAATGTCCCCTGCATATAAAACATGTTCCAAAATACACATTCCATCCTATGTCTAGAACTCACTTTCAAGCTTAGTTCCGCCGGAAATTGATCGAAACGGTAATGGCCGCAGGCTATAAAGCATAATATGTTTGACCAACCAATGTTTTGAATTGATTTCCGTTTCCGGTAGGATTGCCAATATAAGTTATTAGGGTAGGTAGTTGGTCCAACCAAGGAAAGTAAATATGTATTGTGTAAGCTCAAATTAAACTATTATAAAACAAAATAATATTTATTATAAGTCAAAAACTTCAACTCTCCTTGTTGTTGTTATATTATCATTATAGAATTTAGGAAAAACATAGCCACAAAAATATAGTATTTGTAGATATCTCAATTCACTAAAGATTTATTTCTATTTCTATTTGAAATAGTAAAATTAATATAAATCAACAAGATATCGTCATATAAGAAAATTCGGTATCGTCTTGAAATGAACAGTTCGTCGTCTTATATCAAGTCCTTTGGTGGCAGTAAACAAGCTGCTATGCTTCAACGAACAAACAACGGGCTTTATATCGGCTCACTTGGTAGTAGAGTTGTGCGTGTCGATGTTGATAATTCAATATTGTGTAGCCTGAAATATTATTGTATATACTTATGTACTTTTAATTTTTAAATGAGAAACGGAAAGTAAAATAAATACTTTCGGTAGTATCGTAATAGTTAAGTTAATTACAATAATATTTTAATCGGCTATCGGGCAAATAATAACCGAACCCAAGTCCCAGTCTTTTACAAAAGCATTATCTTAGTTGTGGTCATAATTTTGCCTGACAGTCAAATTAAAAAACTAATTGTTCATTATGCGGTAACAAAAGTTTACTGTAACAATATTATGGGCTCCTCATTGTGTCATATTTCTGATGGCTGAGGTAGTCACCTCCACGAACTGTCACATCAATCCACTTCAATGCTGTTGTAGATCTTGTCTCTCCAACGCATAGCAATTCCTCGGACGAAACGGTAATTTTGCCAGCAGGTCGAAATTTTTGACCTGTCTTTATAAAACAAAAAAAAAACAGGTGCACTCCTTCTTTCTTCAAACTTATAGTCCTATGAGATGGACAAACGACAGGACCGGAAAGAAATCGGGCGCAAGATCGACTTTTTACATGCCCATTGCTCGCGTTACCCTAACCAACTAGGATACCTTTTACGCTTATGTGGAATTTGAAGTTACACTTGGTCCATTAAATTCATTCGTTAAAAGGCTAAGTAAAGTATATATTTTAGAAATAAACTTGTTTATATAACTAGTTATATAAACAGGTAGTGCATTCGTTCTTTTAAGCTGTGTTTTTAAAATGTCTGATTAATTGAATTATATAAGAAATCAAAGACATACGAACTGCTGATGCGTAAATTCAGATTTCAATATTATTTAAAAGAACGAAAAAAACAGGGTTTGGAATCTTACAAATTATTTATGCGCATAAATTTAAACTTATAGATGGCCACTCGGTTCCGTTTTATCAGTTTAACATAAAGTGCTATTGTTTTATGTAAAACTGGGGGCTTTACAAATTTTAAGCTTATCTAAAAGTTTTCAGGCAAAGAGATACGAATCATTAGCTATTCTAGGAATAATCAAATGCAAAATTAGTTACAGCGTCATTATTTTATATGGAATTGATCAAATTAGTTGCTGCAAGAATTACATAAGTATGTGTAAAAGTATGACTGTCCGTATACTTAAATTAACTTAGATATACCTACTGTAGATCGAATACCACTTGATCCCTACAGACTAAAGACTTGGACCAATGTGTATAACTAGTGATAATCTACGGCAATGAAACATATTCCTTCATTGTATGTCATACGAGGAAGCTTCATCTTTGATGTAGAATGTAGACAGTAAGATGATAAGATCATGGTGATACTTACTGTAAATTTAATCAGGCTTTATTCATGTTTTAGACTAAAAAGCAATTTTGTAGTTTAGTAGCATATTTATTACATTTGCAATGAATAATTTATAAATTATTTCAAGGAAGACAGTATTATAGCGAAATTGTGGTTTAGTTATTTCGGGAATATGTTTGGGCGTGACGTAATGCACGAGCATCGGTTTTATACTGTACTAGCCGATGTGTCGGGTGCACAATCATGCGGTCTCAGAACGTTCACTTTGTCTTCAATTTTACTACATGAACTTTGAGATATGATATCACCACCATATAAAGGCAATAGCAATTACAAACATAAAAAATGTGAAGCTACAAAAATTTTAAAAATCAAAATAAAATCAAGCTGAATCTAGTACTTGCAAAATATATACAATGTAATTTAATGACCTAATCGAATGCTTGTATCTATCACTTCAATTCCATAAAATTATGATAGTGAAAAAAAATCTTCTTTGTGGTATCTCTGAATTAAAAAAAAAAATATTTTACTTTATTGATTGTTAGATACATACACTACTGCGTATATTTATTAATTTTAAGGTAAGCAATTAAAAAAAAATCTTTCCTTATTTCAGTTTTGATACTATTTTGATATTATATTATTTATTCATTTTTAATACTATGTTTCACCATCAAACTTAACCGTTAACAAACGTTTTAAAATTGGCAATTATATGATAAATATTCAATTGGCACTCACCGGAATTATAACCTAAATTCTTTTAAGTTAAAAGTACAAAACAACGAAAATACCGTAAGTGATGTTTTAATTGTTTTTCGCTACCATGTTTGTTTTCATGCAATTTTAAACATTGATACGTATTAAAACTTTAATTTTGTGTATGATTCCAGTATGAATTCATTACGACAGTTTGTAATAAGTAAATCAAGAAATCCCTTCAGAGATAAAGAAGACAAAATATTATTTTTATTAAGAATTACTTAAGTCTCGAGTCTTCTGTGTCGCATATCGTAGAGGGAATAAAACCATTCGAGTCTTGAGTCAAAGGAATTACCGTGGTAAACAACTTTTCCATAGATAGAAACTGATTTCTTTGAATTCTTGTTAGTCATAGCTTTATGTATCTACTTTCAGTCTCCGATTTTGTTTGAAATTTTAGTACGTATAAAGTTATATTAATTATATTAAAGGTTAAAAGTTGCCTCTTTTTTACAAGGGAGAGGCTTTTTGTAGTAACACCATGGTGCCTATTTCTGTAGCAAATAAGTAGTGTGTTAACACTACATCTTACTGCTACTGCTGTTTGAAGGCATCTGTTGCCAGCGAAATTACTGAGTATATGAGTCGTAGCATTTTATGTCTCAGGGAAGTATGCGGTTTGATGAAGTCTTATTTTTATATCGTCAATTTTACCCAAGCCGATTATTTGTTTCTCGTTGTCGTTACTTAAATTTCTTTTAAATGTTTAGTATTTATTTTTAGTTTTATTCACGTTATGATCTCTAAGGCAACACGATAAAGTGTTCCAGTTTTGTTACATCATGGGAGTAAGGTGTCAGCAGATACCTTATTGGTCCAGTATTTAAGTTTTTTTTTTTTGCCTTTTCTATTCTATTTTTCTTATCGCATTTGTGATGTTTATTATGTTGGTTCGATTGATTTATCATGTACATCAATAACTTTAGTTACATAAAATTATAATGTTTTTTCGATTACAGTGAAAAGATTTCTTAAATGCATTTCGCGATTTCAAATGGGTTTATATGTATTTAAGTTTCGTTATTTTATTTTATTTTCAGGAAAAGCACAAAATACGTTTGCGTATTTCGGCTGCAGTTTTTGTTCGTGTGACCACAAGAGTGAAGGTAAACGGCTATTTAACCACCGCTCGGGCCCCGTGCCATCCGCAAACACGCTATAAAGCGACACGTACCGAACGTAAGCTAACCGCACCAGTTCCACGCGAAAATTGCAAACGTTTCTGATGTTGAAAATAAATTGGATTATATATAAAGTTAAAATAGTATTCAAGTCGGTCTCGTATTACTGTTTGGTATATGTATATGTTATCATTTAAAATAACTAGCGATGAATATCTAGTATTGACACAAAAAGAAAAAATCGATGAGATATATTAATAACCTCTGAGCCGATTATGATTAGGACGGCCGTGTTTTCGTGCACACGTGTACTGGCAAACACACTCCTTTTCCCTCTCCCACACGACCGGCTAGAGATCAGGGGCAGAACCACCCTATTACATGCTCATTACGACACTTGAATAATCTTACTTTGGAGGTTCGCGTTAACTAAACCAACTAGGGAGAAGGTTAAAAAATTAGTCAAATCACAGCAGGTGTCGAGCACACGGCCTCCGATTTGTAAGCGCATGCCAGTGTCTTTAAACAACAGAGAAAATTAAATAGATATTTCTAGCAGAGTGTCCTGTAATCGTGTTTATAAATAGAGTAATCCAGCTAATAATATAGTGTAATAATTTGTCTGGAAAATGTTTGTTACTGCAAAAACTTTCCTTCGAATTTGAAGGACACGTCATATTAATGTAGTTTGTGTGTCGGAGCCTTATATTAATGAAGATTTTGTTGTCTCGATAAATTTAAGCATGGAAAGCCAAGTGTAAGAGCTAATCATGTATATCTTAAAATACAAAAAATACTTTACCACTGGCGTACTAGGTTTTGTAGTATTGCACTATCTAGTAAGTTTGCTGATTCAGCGCTGGTTTAGTTTTCGGAAGAATAGACGGCTGACAGTGATTCAGCGGGTTTCCTGAAAAATATCGGAGAATTTGTTATCAAACGCCCAGTATACATGACGCATAAACTCTGACATCATAACCTTAATATTTTAGATGAGTTACACATTTAAAGATTTTTTTGTAATTTAGTGTTTTTTAATACAGATTTAATATTAATAATACAGGATATATATATAATCGTTATAGACTATATACACTTGTTTAAAAATTGCATAATATGTAATGCCGAATTATCAAATTGTTTGTTATAAGTGTAAACTGTAGGAAAGTGTAAACTTCTATATTAAATAAAGATATTTGAATTTGACATCATATCATACATATATATATATATGTATATGTATGATACTGAGTTTGTGACTAGACCAATAGTTATAAAATACTTATTTATTGTATCCGTTTTAAATTGAAGTAAAAAACTGTATGTAAATTAAGACAACGTTCTATCTTATGATATATTAAATTATGTGTTAAATTAAGAGAGATTAAAGTACGAACGCCTTTAAACGTCGCATGAAGCATTTTATTTTGTGCGTCATTCCTCGTCTTAGCTTAGTTTAGGCCTATTCTGAATTACAGTAATACCGAATTATATTATTAATTTCTTAATTTACTTGACTAGCATATTGATCATTCAAAGCAGGACTAATTTTCGCGTTGCGGTTGGTTTATGTTCGGTATGTGTCGCTTTATAGCATGTTTGCGAATGGCACGGGCTGTGGTTTTACGGCCAACCGTGTTCTTCTAAAGTTTCGTAAAATGAATAAAAACTATAATAGTTGAATCCGAGTATTTTGCTATTTACTTGATGGGAATTAAAGAGTAATTTTTAAGGTAAATTTTCTTGCTACAATATTTTCATTTTTTTTTACCTAATAATGCTCGGAGTCAGGGCTTAAGAGTTACTTTAGATATTGGTTTAAGTCTATGAAATTGATTTAATAACCATCCTGTTAAACGGTAACCAGAACGTAAGTTTTTTTTAATATTGTACACAATCAAATTTTATAATATTACTGAACATTTAACAAAACATCCTCCGTAGCCTAGTGGTATAGGCGGTAGCTTAGAAACCGGAGGTCGGGTTCGAATCCTGCGGGACTCAACAAATTTTCATTGTTGTTTCCTAGTTGGTTAGGGCAATTTGGGCCGATCACCCAATTGTCTGAAAAGTAAGATGATCCATGCGTCGGATGGGCATGTAAAAAGTCGGTTCACCCATCAACCCGCATTGGACCAGCGTGGTGGGAGACGGTCCAAAACCCCTCTAATGGATAGGGGAGTATTGGGGGAGGCCTATGTCCAGCAGTGGACTATCACAGGCTGATGATGATGATAACAAAACATTATTTATTCCAAACATTAGTTTTGTTTACAAAGCTTGTACTTTGGAATCTAAACGACTGATGTATACATAGATTATCTTTTCTTTAGTAAATAAATACAATTTTTATATACACTGATAACCAGATAAAAAACACTATGCTGTTCCCGTGGTGGGAATCGAACCCACACCCATTGAATTTACAGTCAGGACTAACCAACCACAGCACTAAGCGGGTTGTCGTTTATAGAAAATAAAGAAATAGAGTTGAGGATATCTTTTTTCATTTTTAAAGTATTAAGAGAATTATTTATGTATGAGGATAATTAAACATTTAATATTATTATGATATACAAGTCGTTTTAACGAACGATTTGACTCATTCTAACCAAAAGCCAATCGACGCAAAGGCCTAAGTGAGTCAGCGGTTTTTCCAGCAAGAAATAACATGGAAAGGGATGGACTAAATTTCCTGTAATGGCTTATTTGTCAGTAAATGTTTTTAAAACATAAGGTAAGCTATGTCTAGAGTGTCTATTTCAAACTGTGTATTATAGCTATTTAGTCTACAATAACGAGGCATAATAAATGCAATTTTAATTTCGATTTAACCTAAGTGCCGTTCTTTGGTAATGGCCATTTTAAACTAAAAAAACAGTTTTCGTTGTTCTAAATTTTTCCTGAAGACATTCCGTGTGTTTATGTTCCATGACCACAGACTGAACTCTGGGTTAACCATTTTTACTAGGCATTGCATCTACCGATGATTACGTTTACCAAAATTTGATTTGATTTTCCGAAAATCATAATAATAATTTATACTACGCATTGCGTTTTAAAAGATTCATTAATTGTGCTTCTAGAACAACAGAAATAAGACAGTTTAAAAACATTAATTTCAATCAAAACATAATTTTCATGTGTAAAAACTTGGTATGAAAAACGCTATGACGCACTGTATTCTACGAATTTGGTTTCGAATTATAAGGAAGTTGTCTATTATTAAGGGAATCCCAGTGACTCATAACCCAAACTACTCGACTGACTAATAGCTGAAAACAATATTATTTGATAAAAATTAAATAATTAATTATTTGTTATCAGCTTATACATGTAGCTTTTAACATATAGCATATTATTTTTATAATGTTTCTAAAGGCAAAAATTCACTTATATGTTTGTTTTACTATACGTGAGCAAAATCATATTGTATATTTATATTTCATGAAATGTTTCTAATGATTTAACATGAAAACAAAAATCCCGACAGTTAAAGATTAACCAAATATTTAAATTTTAACTGGATAGGATCCAATAATTAAAAAAATTCAGCCCAGTAATATGAATTAAGAAATTTCGTGCGTCACAAAGTACACTTTTCAGAAGTGAAACTTCTATAGCAAACTAAAATAGACTTAATTAAAAAGAGAATAAAAAATATTTTAACAAATTATTTTATATTGTTTAAAAATAATGCAGTAAAATATCAAAATTCTTCGTGATTTATTGTAAATAATAAAAATACCTAACCTCAATGTAAGTTTATATAAAATCTTTGTAAATGCTAAACACTGCTGCACATATTTGTGACGCTAAATTTCGTTTCCGTAAAAATTTTACCCTTATGCGCTTAAAGAAAACTTGGTTTCACTTCAAAAACTACGAGATCACATGATAAGTACTTTTTGCAAAAAAAAATTAAAAATTAATAAATTGGAAAGATTTGTCAAATTTTAACGGTTCTTCGAAACATTTTGAAATAGATAAATCTTAGTTTTCTGTCATCATGGTCCTGAGGAAGAGTCCGAAACGTCTGTAATAAATATAAAGAATTAACGCGAGAAATGTGTAAAAACCCCTAGAATGTGGATTTATTATGATTAATAATCGCATTTGTAAAATTTGTAATCATATAAACATATATAATTACTAACATTGAAACAGTCTGTAGAAACTTTAAGAATACATCTTTATTAAGGAATACTCTAGGAACAAGTCGGGCTTATAGTTGGTGAGAATGGCTTAATAGAAAAAAATATATGATATGAAACTCAAATTATTTAAAACATTTTCTTAAAAAGCCAAACTCTAAGTTGTTCAGAATTTTATTAAAAGTAGCCATGTGTATTAAATATAAATAAAAATCATTTATATTTAACACACATGTTAGATAAACTATTTATTTTTTAATTTAAAAGCAAAGTAATTTTGGTTTAATTCAATATTTACAGCTAACGTTAAGCAAGGCTTTGAGCGAGTTAGATGTTATCTGACCGTTCTATTAATATGCATAAGGTCCGGACAAACCAAAATTTGTTTTGCTAATTAATCAACTAACTCTCAGTGTTCGTTGAATATCCACTAGATTCACTACTAGAATATATTTTTTTATGTAATAATTAAAAGACCTAAATTTTATTGTTAAAACAAACTAAGGGATGATTTATATATGTGTTTAATAAAGATAAAAGTTGCATATTTATAGTGAATAAATGAAAATACATAAAAGTTTCACAACTTTTGATATATATATATATTTATACAGGATTTGGTACATGTCTACAAAATTAATTGTGTGATCAAATCTATTTTAACTAACATAATGCATGATCGTCATTTGTTTATCTTCGTATTGCCAGAAACAATGATCAAGGAAATTCACATTGCGTACACAGCAAAGATTAAACATTATTACTAAGACCTGGTAGTCCCCTTTAGCAATACAAACAAGACGCCTGACACCCTGACACAAGTCTGTCTTGTGACCAGGACGGACAAAATTTATATATATATTTATATATATAATGTCAGTTTAACTGATTTTAGTCAGTAATATTCGCGTAGTTAAAAAACACTTAATTAAGTATTAAATCTACATTTGGAATATTATTTCTAAAGCGGGAACTTGGAGAAAAGGAGTCTCAATATTGACGTTTCGTCTCTATGCGATGGTGTATAAAAGACAGGATTGAAATGTAGAAAGGACAGCTTTGTATAAGCCGCTACCCGGAACGGAACTCTCCTCGTATGTAATAAGTGTTGTGCATCTGTAAAAGTGTTAGTGTGCTGAATGGCGTTATGCATCGACTCGTCCGTACGAGACAATTCAATGTTTTTTAGTATAAGAGATGTTCAGTTGTTGTCATCATTTTTACTTTTTGGAATTCTGTTTGAGACTTCTAAAACTACTTTTTACCGCATTTTCACGTTATTTCTATAATTTATTCCTGACGTTTCGCACTCTTTCCAGCATACACGATCACGGGCAGTCTAATATGGAATATATCTCAACATGTTACGAAAGATTGTCAAGGTTTTTTATTGTATCGATAAAAGTAAATTTAATATAAATAACAATTGCGGAAATAGAAGAAATAAAATGCTGTAGTGGATACCTATGTACCGAACATTAGATTGCAACTCGATGTACAGTTCTCAGCACAGTTCACCTTCAATTGAACCGCAGTTCGTGACCTGTGTCGGCCGCAAACGTACGAGCATTGATGGTGCACGAAATGGACCGGAAATGGCCTAGAAGCAATATTTCAAAGTTCAAAATCCTGCTCTTGTCCCTAGTGAGAAATACGAAATTGAATTTCGAAAACTCTTGGGTGAAATATACTCTATAGCGACTTGTTCTTAGTTTGTAATACTAATAAAAGGATAATAGCTGAACGTTTTCTGGGATATTATTGTAGGAGAGTAAACATTGTCACATGAGAGATTTCATTGTTATTCGGAGTTTTGTTTTTAAAAGAACAAAGTTATGCTTATTACTATTATTTAAATAATTATTATTTAAATAATTATTTAAATAATTACAATGTTTAATAATATTTATTTTTATGTTTATAAATAAACATTATATTTTCAAATATATTTTTGAAGAGAATATGAGAAAAACTGTCGTTACATTGATTTCAGTAAATATATTTCTAAACGTTTCTTTGGAACTCAGATAGTATTTATATCAGCCGCGTTTTCCCTAAGTTGGATGCCATAAGACATTATACTGTGAAAATAACTAAAATATTCAAAACTGGCGGGCTCAACATCGATTATTTCTCAAATTTTTTGACTGCTTAAGCCTCTGAGCTAAGCTTACTTGCCAACCTATTAATATTGGGGCTTCATTGTATTTTGGAATTTATTGTGATGCTGAGAAATACAGTCGAATCAGTCGTGTTGGGTCATCTCTCCATCTACAACCACACTAGTGTGGTTAAAAATAATTTATATAAACCTGTATTCTACTAATATTAAGGAAGTGTCATCAGCAATTAATACAATCTCATTATTGTTCTCAATCTGGTGTGGTACGTCATTAATATAGATAAAAAAGAGAGAAAACTCCAAAATAGATCCCTGTGGGATCTCCATACCCACCAAACTCCTTTCGAGATCTCTTGTCGTTCACGTCATCTCTCTGAGTTTGATGGCTCAAGTACGAAATCAGAAGATCGAGTGCGGCATTTTTGATACCGTAGTGATTTATTTTCCTAACTAAAGTAACATGCTGTACACAGTCAAATACTTTGGGTAACTCACAGTAGACACCTAAAGCATCGTGTGACCCTTCCCATGCCCAACATATAGTTTTAACAACCTGGTCACCTGCATCTCATTAAGAATTATTTCTCAAAAATCTTACTAAGCGCAGGCAGTTTAGATATAGGTTTTAAATTGTTGGGGTCCGTACTACTGGCTGTTTTTATTACCGAAATAGCTTTACTGTGTTTATAAGTTCGGAAAATTTACCACATGAAATACAATCATTAAAAATAGGCGCCAGGCAAGCTGAGATAACATTAATAATAGTACTTGTAACCTTAAAACAGATTCCCAATAGTGTAATGTCCAAGGATTTAAAAGGCGACACAATATCTTTGTTGCTTCATCATCATCTTCAGCCTGTGTTAGTTCACTGCTGGCCACACTTAGGTCTCCTCTAATGCACGCCTTCTATTACCAAAATAGAAATTATCTTTACATTCACGCGATATTTTTGTGTAAATTTAATTTTAACCAGAGTTAGTGGGAAGGACACGTAATCAATAATGCTTTATTAATAACCAATTGATTGAAAATTTGATCTTAGAATGTTTAGAGATTTCATGAATAAATAGGTCTGTGAGACAGCAAATTCATAAGATCACTACAGAAGTAGACAATCCTGTAACTAGCTAAGGATTTTGTCATCTACTTTGCAAACGTTTCAATAATGAAGGATCATAATCAAGGTTATAATGTGATCGATATACTCTAAAATGCTGTAGTGGATACCATGTACCGAACATTAAATTGCAACTCGATGTACAGTTCTCAGCACAGTTCACCTTCAATTGAACCGCAGTTCGTGACCTGTGTCGGCCGTAAACGTACGAGCATTGATGGTGCATGAAATGGACGAAATGGCCTAGAAGCAATATTTCAAAGTTCAAAATCCTGCTTCTGTCCCTAGTGAGAAAATACGAAATTGAATTTCGTAAACTCTTGTGAAATATACTCAATAGCGACTTGTTCTTAGTTTGTAATACTAATAAAAGGATAATAACTGAACGTTTTCTGGGATATTGTTGTAGGAGAGTAAACATTGTCACATGAGAGATTTCATTGTTATTCAGAGTTTTGTTTTTAAAAGAACAAAGTTACGCTTATTACTATTATTTAAATTATGTGTATTACAATGTTTAACAATATTTATTTTTATAAATAAACATATATTTGAAGAGATATGAAAAACTGTGTTAATTGATTTCAGTAAATATATTTAAACGTTTTTTGGAGCCAGATAATTTTATATCATTTGTTTTCCAATAGGATGGGTGACTTATACAAAATAACTAAAATTAAAAACTGGGGGCCAACACGATTATTTTCAAATTTTTTGACCAATTAGGTTTCTTCCGAACCTTAGATGGCAAAGGGGAACCCAGAGAAATATAAAATAAACGAAACTAAGGGTATGTTAAAAATGGAAAGAAAAGAATGTTGAGCAGGAAAGAAGGTTGCATAACATTTTGGGCGTGTTGCAACCTTAAAAGGAAATGGTTCAGAAAGATCTGGGTGATACCTTGTATTCTATAGGAACGGATATCACCGATATATATATATTATGATCAAAAGAACTTTAAGGGTTTTGAAATTTTGCAAATTTCAGACCGAGTTCTGCTATTTCGTTCCAGGCCAACCAACTAACTTTTGATACAAAATGAGGACAAAGATTGCAGTGATATACAAATTGACAGTGATGAAGATTTTACCAAAAGTAAAGGTTTTGGGACGTTAAAACCATGACTGCAAATATAATGGGGTGACTTTAATAAAATTGGAGAAGGAACTGAAAGTCCGGGGATGGTTTTGAGTTGGGGGAAAAAGATAGAGGATCTCTTGTCGAGTTTTCCAAAAAAAGTTGTCATTTCGAATACATTTTCAAATTACCCGGAAGACTTTAAATGGAAGTCACCCAGATTCCCTCCACTAGTAAGAAATCAAAAGATTCATTTTGGGGGAAGGAAATATCAACAGCATCCGGCGTCAAGACGATCCTGGTCGGACTTGGCTCCGACCATAATCCGTTGTACAAAACTTCATACGTTTAAAGAAAATTACATTACCAAGACCAAATTTAAAGGCCGTCTTGAGATTTGAACCAGGAAACGTACATTTAAAAATAAACAAGAGATTCGGAACTACAGGAACGTGAAAACGCATCCAAATCACCAGTAAACGGCTGACCCAAAAAGAGATCACCCTTTCTTTTTTTTTTTTGACGCGACAGACGAGCAGTCGGGCCACCCAGGAAATGGTCCGACACCCAGACTTGGCCATACGGGAAACCAACGCGCTGCCTACCGGAGAAAGGTTTGGCCGTTTCCATATTATGGCTACGGGTGCCCTTTCAAAGGAAACAATGTGCTTTTCACACCACGTTTCGGAAAAAGGCACCGGGTGGTTTTCCCCCAAAGGGTCCCCTGTGGGGACCTTTTTAAAAATGCCCTTAAGAAACAAAATTGACCCAAGATAAATTTTATTATATGACAAGAACGACACCAAAAAAAAATGCTCAGGGAAAAAAGATCTGTAAAGAAAAATTGAAGCCAAATGTAAAGACCAAAAGATGAATTTATGGTAAAGAAGGGAAGTAATAGAGGATATCAAGCAAAGGTTACTTTTAAATGTAAAGCATAAAAGGAAACCTTGGAAAAGAAAAAGACATCTATGTACCCATTAGACAATGGAAGGTTGGTTGTCAATGGAAGACAAAAAAAGATGGCAAGGTACATTGCGTCACTATTCTATATTAAATAAAATGTCGAATTGGAGGCTTTCGTTGTTTCAAGTTAGTAAATTTCTTTGTAACCGTTCCCCAAAGATTGTCCCAGAGTCCTTTAGAGCATTTTTTGTTTTCATTTGGTTGGGGGTTTTTTTGGCCAAAAGGCCTGCATTCGAGATGGGTTCCAGGAAATGTTGAAAATTTCAGGACGGACAGGGGGGATGGGACGGTTCACGGCAAATCGGCAAGAAAAATTATTGAGCACGGAAACGACGGTGCAAACGGGTTATTGAGACTAGACAGAAAAATTCCTGGGCCATTAATTCAAGGAAGATCAAGGACCGCCAAGACCAGGGAGTAAAACATCGGGTTCCGAATGTTCGGATTAGACTCTTATTTATTTAGAGGGCGGATGTACGCATTCGGGATATCGCGATCCGGGGAATAACTTTAAGAAGAAAGAAGAATTTAAAGTGAATTCTCAAATTCAAAAAGGTGCTGGAACCACTTTTAATTTTTAAGTAACATTAACATATGTCACTAAGAATTGATTGTGATTGTAAGTCTTTCCACTATATAGTTCATATAATCTATATCGTACGATTTTAAACTGAATTAGCACTAAAAAGTCAGGCACTTTTGTTGGTGCGAATTTTATATTCGTGTGGGGATTTAAAATAGCCGCTAATAAACCAAATTTGTTTTAATCTTTTTCGCGTCTAGATTGGCTAAACTATTTTTGGTTATGGGACCATATTTGCACGACTTACTTTATATAACATATAAAATAGTACAGAAGACGTTAAAAAATGAAATGGTCGAATTTTTTAAGGTTGATGGGGTAAACCGTTTTTCAAGGCATGTGTAACCGCAATCACTGTCGGATTTGTCTGCCGTTTTAAAACCATTGGTCATCATGTCAAATTAAAAGCAAAAAGGCGACCGAAACCCAAGTTTAGATATAAATTTTGGCCATTACTAAAGTGTAGAGGGCGATTACAAAAATGGAATAGATAGGAGTTTTTTAGGTTATTAAAAATTTTGTTAATTTAGAATTTTATAAAAAAAGAAAATATTTTTTTTTTTATTTTTTGCTTTATATTTTCAAAAAGTTTCCACACTGTTATCTAAACCCTTTACTACCTTTGTTTATTTACTTTTATTAATTCAAAATTTTAACCATATATTTGAAGGGCTCAAACGTAAATGCTTAAAAAAAGAGGAATATCGTGTTAAAATTTATATTCGTCGACATTTATTTAGGTCCAAATTGTTATCGTTCTAGTGTTTTGTTATTGGCATTAAAGGGGATTTATTTTGGAGAGTCGTTACGAATGACTCAAATTATAATAATGTAAATTTTTAAAAGAAAAATTCCCTGATAGAGATTTGTTTATTTATTTGAAAAAGCCCCGTTTGGGAAACCAAATTTAAATTTTTTTCCCAAACAAAAGCTAGCATCCTTGAGAAAAGCTGACCTTTGGAAAACAATTAAAAACCTAAAAATAAGAACCTGGACTGAAGATAAATTAGGAAACCAAATTTAAAGATCAAAATATAATTGTTTTAAAACTTAATCAGAGATTTCATTTCCCTTGGGCATTTTTCTGATTCACATTTATTTGACATTTGCATCGTGAAAAATGCATATAAATTATTACCTAGGACAGTGGGGTTTTTTAAAAGCAGTTTTATTTGGACCCGGCACGTGAGGGTACACCCCGTCAAAAAACCACCATTTCCCCTCGTCCCCCCAAAAAACCGAAGGGATATACCAAATTCATTTTGATGTGAATAAAAAGTTAGTTAGTCTTTTATTAGTAAGTTACAACTACAACTTACTAATAATTGCAAAAATTGTTGGGAACTTTCCGATCACCAGAAAATTAAACTATAATTTTTGGTATGGCATTGTTGGGTTTTATCATAAACAGCGCAAATTAGTACAAATAAAATAAAGCAGCCTTAACTATTTTTATGATATCTTTAAAATTGATTTACAATGGTTCCCAATTATACGATATAGTTTTTGAGGAAACATTGTATAAATGGAAAAACAAGCCTTTCTCCCTATTTTCCAGGCTTTTAACTTTGCTGAAACGGATTTTAGGTTCTTTTTAAAAAGAGTGATTAAAGGAAAGGTTTATGAAATTCTACATTATTGCGAAAATGATAAAATATTGTTTCGAAACAGAACAGTACCCAAAAGGGGGATAATTTTATTGAAATCGGGTAATATAAATTAAAAAAACAGATTTTTAATAAATAAAAAATTGTTTTAAACACATCTATTGCTCATTTTAATGCCCTTTTTCATAATGTGTCCTTCTGGTTTAAATTAATGGGAAATTAAATTTTTAACGTGAAACTTAAACGGGGGTTAGAAACTGTAGCTAGTTGTTATCCATCAAAACAAACGCGATAAAACTTATTTCTTGCGTTTATCGATTAAATGCAGCATAAGCTATAATTGCAATTTAAATAGTGAATTTAAATGATGTGCCCAAAATTTTGGTCTGCACTTTTATATTTTTTATTTTAATTTACCGGGAATTTGCCTGTGAGCATTTAATCAGGAGTTTGAACTTAAATTTAATGTGCTGTTTAAACAAGAAATTTAAAAATTTCATTTTAAACAAAAACATCAATGACAAAACCTTCGTTTTTTTTTTCTTTAAATATCCTGCCAGAAGATACCTCAAAGTGTCTCTGAGCAGACCTTTGAATAACTTTTAGTTTAGTCCGCAGGATTATTACCACCCATGGGTTCGGAGGGCCAGCAGTTCAGCCTGGAGATGCAAAGTGTTCCAATTAATTTTTTTGTTTTTTGTTTCCCACCCCAAAGCCACCAGTTTTCCCTCAACTTGCTACCATCCTAAAGATGTAAATGGTGGGTTTTTTTATTTTCATCCCAACCAGGCAGACGAACTCGCCCTACCAGTTCCCCAGGGTGGCAACTGGTTGGGCACCGGACCTCGTCCCGGTTCCAATCACTGCTGAGAACGGCCCTTTACCCGAAAGGGGCCCTTCCCGAACCTTAGGTCCGGAGGAAGAACCCAGAAAAGGGCGAGTTCAGGGAGAAAATCCCGGTTCCAAAACTTCTACGAAGCCCGGCAATTTTGGGCCGCACCTGGACCTTTTCGTGTCCGTTGCCAACAACGACCGGCCCAGGCAGCGGTTGGGTGCCGGGACCGGGTTCAGGTCCCAGTGTTTTGGTACTCTTTTCCCAAAAGTTCTGGACCCAAAAACATTCTTAGATGGATATTTATAGTTTTTATTTATTTAAGGCCCAGAACCTTCAACCCCTTGACCATCTCTATGTACTCCCCGCCATGCACAGAACGGGGTATCGTACTTTTAGTAGATTGTTTAGTTTTGGTGGGAAAAGAGCTTATTTCGTTCCCCGTTCTGCACACATGGAGGACCGCGTTTGCCTCCCCCTGATCTCCCGCCCAACCCAAAATCACCGGAAAATTATCCCATAGCCGATAAAAATGCCTCTTCCACGCTCACTAGAAGGGGGAAGACGTTCCAGTTGGGCCAAATTGCCTCAGCATCCTTTCGTGGGTCTTTTCCGGCCCCGAAGCCTTTACCCTGAAGATAGCTATCCAATCCGTTTTATTAGTCAAATTTTAGATTTAAAATATTTTAAATTCCTATTAAGTCTTACTTTCAATTAATCAGTTGTAAAAGAAATTTTCGGCTCAATAAGTTGACAATCCCTGAAAAAATTATTTTCTTCATATATTTTAATTTTTGTGATTTCAAAGGTTTACAGAAAGTTAACCCCAAAAAGATATCATCCAAAGTAACAAACTGCACTTAAAAGCTCAATTGATATTAAATACAATTGTCTTACTTTTTAAAACCATTATTATTAACAATATCAATGCCATATCAGATTTTGATGCAACTTCTCGGAACCATTTTAAATCAGCTTTTAAATTTAAAGTTTCCAGTTTTAAAAACAATCATTTTATGTAAAACGGAGAGTTCCAAATGTACAACATTTGCGTAAATCATTTATAACATTTTTTTTAAATTACGTTGCCTATTATTATTTTAATATTTAATTTTATTTTAATAAATTTATATTTAATTTGCGCCAAAATTTTGTTGTGCTTTTATTTGTACAATTTATTATTGTTTATTAAAGCGATTTCAAAGATGACAGCGTTTCAATAAAACCTTAACAAATCTTATAAAGTATAAAAGTATAAAAATTTATCAATTATGTTTTAAAAGAGATAGACTAAGACGTTCACCTAATAAGCGTAAGACCCCAGTCGGGATGATAGAATTCTGGGTTGAAGAAAATTTAGCGTCTTTTATCCTGCAATTGCGGGGCCTTCAATGAGAAGTGTTTCACACACGAATAGGAGGCCCGGGGTTTACTATTTGATATTTTTAAAAGGGGGCCTGAATTATTATCAGGGAAAAAAATTCCCCCTAAGACAGTATTTAGTGTTATGTAATATAAAAACGGTTAACGTTAAATTAAGCCAAAACAATTAAACGATCATAAGCTTACGAGGAGATATTCCGAATGGAACCGGAACAACAATTATTTAAATGATTCAATTATTTAAATTACTTTACTGTTATCATCAAATATAATGTTATTTTATTAATACTTATATACGTCTTTAACAAAGATTGGTTGTGTAATATTAAGCTTTGTTTGTTGTGAACATATAACATAAACTTTGGAACCGAAAAATAACGGACCGGTGGCCCAAAAATTGGATGGATATTTTAGGGAATTGGTGGTCATTTCCGTTCCCATCTATTTCCTGTTGTAGAGTACTAAGCTGAACTTAGTTCCGTCATCGCCTGAAATATTTCTTTCGATTTTCTGTTGCGAGTAATGTTCTAGGCTCTTAAGTTACAGCCTACCTCTTATTTATTGGTCATTCAGATATAGGAAATTGTCCCTCAAATGGTAACAAATCGACGTATGCTAAGCCAGATCCTGGTCATTATTTACTATTTATTACATTTAAGGCAAATATTTTTTAATTTAATTATTGGGATTAAAAAAAAAATTTTATACTGTGTTGAACGTTTTTGACGTGTTTAAAAAAAACATATTTCCTTATGTTTGTAAATTTTTTCATAAAATTTTGAAGCTCTTCAATTCAACTAGACATGATTTGATTGACATTTATTTGGACTCTTGTTAAAATCCCCTTTTATATTTACCTGTATATTTTCCCGTACTTTATGACGTTTTTGAATTTCAGATTAAAACAATTAAAGCCCTCCAAAAATTTATTTTATTGAAGACGTTCACCAAGTAATATTCCCCGTAAAATATTCCAAAGAATTTTGAAAAAAACAGATATCATTAGAAAAACTTTGGTTTACAGATCGAATAAAGTGTCGAATAATGGTAACGCGGTGTTTATTTCTGCCACAAAGGAACAAAATAGAGACAGTGAGTTATGAGAACAATCTAATAAATTGAACTGATCCGGATGAAAAGCATTAAATGGAAAAGGAGATGAAGGAAATTAATTAAAAAATACTTGACCAAATGGGCCAGATGTGCAATAGGACACATTTAAATTGGTGGGGGTGATGGATAATTAAATGGGAGGTAAAAGTTGGCAAAGAGAAAACTTTGAACTATTGGGAAAACCCGAAACAAACTATAAGAATCATTCTAATCTTTTCAAAAATGCCAGCTATATCCGTTTTCGTAACTTTTCCTTCTTCTTTATTAATAAACTTTATCTTCGATTTCCCATTTACGAAAAACCAAAAAAAATATTTTTAATCCCAACATTTTAAAAATTTGATGATTTTCTAAAAGCACACCTCCTTTAAGAAGGAAAGTTAAATAAAGTATTATTTATTTTAAAAGCTTTTATATTTTACCTTACGAGGTTTATATCTAAAATTTTGATTTAAATAATTTTGTTCTGAGAGATATTTACCCCGTCCAATAAAAAAAAAATAATTAATTTGTTAATTAAAAAATTTAAAACCAATAGTTTTTTTTTTTATATTAAAGATAAATAGATAAAACATACAATGAGAATGGTAAACTTTTTACGGCGGTCGTCTGGGCTATTATATTGGGGTTTGCCGCAATGCGGGGTAAAACATATTCGTTTAAGGAAAACGTAGCCAGCGTATTTCTGATTTAAAAAAGACGGGAATAAACGACCCGCGGGGTTTGGGACCTGACTGGCCAAAGGGTGGGGTTGATTCCACCACGGGAAAGATAGGGATGAAACGTATTTTTCCGGGTTTTTATTTATATAATTGTTTTATTTACAAAAAAAAGTAAATCTATGTATTTATCAATTATCTAGTTTCCATTGTAAATATAGAAATTTTGGATACTATGGGCTTTTATAGTTTGGGACGGATGATGTTTGGTTATTAGTCCAGAAAATTTATTAAAAAAATGTTTTATGGAAGCAACGGTGGATTTCGATGTCGATGCGCGTTGCTGCGCACTTTCCATCAGTTGACCCAACTGCCTTAATGTGGAAAAAAAAAAAAAAAAATTATCAAACATTTTCAGGATTAAGGGTTTATTTAAACTTTTTTCTTATCTATTCGTTACTTCCATTTCGCTTTAATTTATGATTTTAAAAAAATTATTGTTTTTTGTATGTTTAATAGCAATCTGTTTATAGCAGACACATTGAAACATAAGGACATTAATCAGGAAATATAACGTTTGTAATTAAAGCTTCCGATAAGGACCCCCGACTTATCCTTTTATCGACTTTCCAAAAGAAGGAGGTTTTAATAATTTTGTAAAGTGTTTAAAAATATTAAAGAAATTAAAGGTCTTTTACCGATAAAAAGTAAAATTAAAATTTGAGCCCGAAGCTACCCCGACTAGGTCCGGAAAGGTTTGAACAAAGAAATATTTAAAATTAAAAATAAAGAAAAACCAAAAGTAGCTTTTCCCGTTAATAATTTTTAAATCCTTTTAGATTTATCCACATCCTTTTTCTATCTTAATTTTATGGTTTCTGATAAAGCTTAAAACAGTCCTACTTGTTGATGGCTCTCTAAGTTTAGGGTATATAAAAAGGTTTTCAGGATTCTTTCCCATTCTTATTTTCCCATTTATTAACCTTATTACCAAATTTCAATGCCTTCACTGTTCGCCAGGTCGCGATCATCAGCGTAAAGGTGATAAATAAAATAAACCAGGTTTTGGCTGCTATAAAAAGAATGGTATGCTATTTTATGCTTTTAAATATAAAATTCCCAAGTGGTTTTGATATAGACCCATCGTATTCGGAATGGACAAACAATTATATTCGACCAACTTTTACTTGAGGTCCAAAATTTTTTGCTTCTAGATTAGGTTCCTTAGGGGGGCTTATTTAAGACGTTCAGTAATCGAACAATAATAGCTTTGATATTTTTTCGTTATTTCCGCAGTTTTGTCTTTGAAAACAGTGGGGAACACGCGGCTGATTTTTCAATTGCCTTCAAAAAGAGTATTGGCCTCTATGTGAACCCTAAAGAACGTTCAAAAGTTTGTACGTCAAAACTGAAATGGAAAGAAGAATTCTCCAAAGGAATGATTGGGCGAAACAGTTGTTGCCGACTTTTTATCGAAGACTTTAATGAGAAGGCCCTTACGCATTTCTTTAAACATATTAAGGAAAAAAATTCAGGCAAAAATTTCTTAAATTACCCAGAACGTCGTGTTCAAAATTAATTGTTTATTTTTAGTTTTTGTTTATGTTTTTATTATTGTTTGTTTTAGATAATTAAAAGCTTTTACAATTGAAAAGCATTAACTGTCATTTTAAAAAAGAACTTTAGATGATTTCAATATTTTTAACTTTTTATTTCCTTTTGACCCATTTTTTTGTGTGCATTTAATCATGAAGTTTTGAATTTAAATGCTAATGTCTTTTAAATATAAATTTGTTTTCATTTTCAATAAAACATCGATACACAAGGGTATCTTTTGGTTTTATTTGATTTTGAAAATATCACAAAGATACATTGAAAATCGGCTTCATTTACTTTTTTTTATTATAGTAGTGTTAATCAAGATCAAAACAACATATTAAATGGCTTGAAAATTAAAAAGCATTTTAATTTTTAACTTGTTTAACAACAGTTTAAAAAATTTTCAAGGTTCATAAGTTCATTAATTGTCTACGGGCAGTAACAATTTCTTATTTTTCTTAATATTTGTGATTTCAATAAAGAAATCATTCACAAAAGCTAACCATATGTCACATAAAATATATTGACGCCACAACTTTTAATGCCTATTCTTACTTTTATACAAAACAATTTTATGAATAACCATATAATTAATAATTCTTAACACTGATTTTGCAAGCAATTAATACCAAATCCCGTTTCAAAAACTTTTAATTAAAAGCTCCCTTTTGTAATAAAACAATAGATTTTATTTTAAAAGAATAGTTATTATTTAATTTAATGATTAAATAGGTTGCCTATTATTATTTTAATGAGTTTAAAAATTAACAGCCTTTATCTTTTTTAGCAATCTTTTTCATTATCTTACAAAGTGTTTTTTTTCAGTAAATTTACCCGACAAACCGTCCTCCGGGGGCGGGACGGGTAAGGGAAAAGAGTTTACAGTAACGGTTTAACACTTTCACAGAGTAGCGTGGGCCCCGACGGGCCCCTCCCGCCCGTGGCCCGATCCACCTCGGACGCGTCGAAACACACGCGCCCTTCGGCTGAACTAGTGCAGGTACTGAGCTCCTCCGCTTCGAAGAACTAAACTAAACTGGTCTTGGGAATATTAGTGTTTTTTGTTTTACGATCGGGCCTAATATAAATTACAAACAGAATTGTTATTAATATACAAAATTATTTTTGGAACCAACCCTTCCCATTTCAAAAAATTTTAAAAAATTTTTGCTACTTTTTCCCTAAATGTGTGCGTTCAAGAAATTCCGTGAAATGACCTGAATGGGTTAGAAATTAATTATTTATTTTGAAAAATTTAAAATTTATTTGTTGTTTGTTTTCGTTTAAAGAAAAGTTAAAGAAGTTTAAAATTTAAATGATGTCCCGTTTTTGGTTCCACTTTTATATTTCCTTTGACTGCTTTTTTGCGCGATATGTGCATTTAATCAGTGAGTTTTCTGAATTGTTTAAATGTCTACACTGTGCTGTTTAAATATAGCAAATTTAAACATTTAGTTTTAAACATGTAAAACATCGATGACACAAACGTTCCCTTTTAATTTTATTTGCTTATCTTTAAATATCACTGCTCAGGAAGATACTTTTGAATTTTTTTTTTATTATGTAATTTTGTTTTAAAAAATTTTTAATTCCTATTTAGTCTTACATTTCAATTAATATGTTGATCGATAGTTTCATAGCTTTTTCACAAAGATAAGTTCGCCCAATTAAGAAATCTTCCAAAAGCAACAAAATTACCAAGCCAATTGCACCTCTATACAACTCCATTTTACTTTACAGCTAATTTTATTAATACCAATACGAGTGTTAAATTGATTTTGCATGCAATTAATACCAAATTCATTTAAAAAGCAGCTTGAAATTTGTAGAGCTCTCAGTTTTAAATAAAAAATACATTTATAAAACATGAGTTGTTACCAAAATTTAAATATTTTAAAATTTATAACGCCAATCTTTTGTCTTTAAAGTAAAGGGTATTAAAATTTAATTTAATTACTTGACTTTAATTTTAAAATATAATGTTATTTTCAAATTTCTTAAGATATAAGAAGAAAAAACCAAGAGTAAGTCGTTGTAAATAACATTTATAAGACTATAAAAAATTTAAAATGTTTTTCCCCATAAGGAAATGATAATAAAGTAATTGGTGGTTTGAGGGTTTTTGGTTATTACCCCGTAATTACGCTGTTGACGGTGCCCTTCAATACAGAAGACAGTATTGTTCACACACTACTAACATGCGGTAGAAATAAACCCGGGTCACCAAATGGTCCCGGAAAAACCGGAAGGGTAAATTTTTCGGACCATTATTTCACTGTTTCATTTTGAAGCCCCAAGACACTTATTTGTCGTTATATAAATAATAACGTCAAAAAACCAAAGAACGAATTAACGACCATGTTTTCGAGGGAATTCCAAACGGAACCGAACAACAGGGAAGTGGCACGGAAATTGCTTGATGAATAATTTTTAGCCGGAATTTGGGTATTTGTTCCAATCTATTTCTTTGTAGAACCTTAGCTGAACTTGTTCCGTCCGCCTGAATTATTTTGTTTGATTTTCGTTGTTATAGCCATTTTTTTCTTATTTTTGGGTTGCATCCAATAGATTTTAAAAGATTATTTTAAGACTCAAATACATCAAAACATCGCTTTTCCTCTTTTACTTTAAATTAATTTGTTATGCCAACAAGTTAGAGAAACTTTATTTCATTTGACACTTCATTTAACAGTTCAATTTACAAGCCCAAAATGTTTCCGCCAGTTGCTTTGGCCTTCCCCAAACAAAAAAATTGAGCGCCAAACCAGGTCTTGGCAAGAATTATTCTTTTTACGCCATGAACTTCAGGATTTTTTGATGAATTATTTCGATTGAACTTGAAAAAAATTTGAGTCGGTTGTTCCAAAAAAAAATAAAATTTTGTTTTTTGTTTAATTGATATTTAAATGTTTTTCAAATCCCTGAATATATTTATTTATTAAAAAGCGTGTACTTAATCCGATAGTCTTTTCCATCATCATCATCCATCATCATCATCAGACCGTTCCCACCACGCTTCCAATCGGGGGGGTGGACGATTTTTCCGGCCCATCCGACATGGATTCTTACTTTTCAGACAAAGGATCGGAAATTGCCCTAACCAAATTGGGAAACAACAATGGTTTGTTAGTCCCCCAGGATTCGGAACCCCGATCCGGATTCTGCCCGCCTTACACTGTTCGGAGGCAGTTCAAACAAAAAATTAATTTTTAAAAGAACTTATTAAATAATTATGTTCAAGGATACTTTTAGGAATTTATTAGTCGGAATTCAAGTATTATTTTAAATGTTAAAAATTTATAAAGACAACATGTTTCAAGAATTTTCAATCCGTTTAAGCCAAATCGTCAAAACCCGCATGAGTACGGGAATAAACGGAACCGGAACAAAGTTACCGGAAATTGTTTATGGTTTATTTTACAGGAATCCCTTTTCCTTCTGATTCATTTCCAGGGTAGAAACCAAAAGTTAATTAGTTCCACATCCAAATATTTAATCAGTTTTCTCTTGCGTGTAAATTTTCTAGGTTAGTTTGAAATTTTTTATAACAGAAAAAAATATTTTAAACGAAATAAAATTATTTATTAATTCACAAAAAATTACATAACCATTTTTTACGAGAATCAGCAAAACATCCAATCAAGACATAAAAATGAATTGTTAAAAATGAAATGTTTGAAATCGGCTTTGTTGAAAACCAGCACATTATGTGTACATTGCATGATTTGTGTACACGTGTTTATGGGCCAACCCCAGCAAATTGAACTATGCAGCGTCATCTATTCATTGAAACGATTCACACGAAAAAGGGTCAAACGACACAGGGCAAAATGCTTCATCCGGAAGGTTTGAAAACCCAGGAGGGCGATCCGACGCTGCACTTTTACTGGGTTTTCGTGTTGAATTACTTCTAGATAATTTCGTACCGGTCATTCCCATTTCCATGAAAAGTCAGACAGGCTAGAGAAAGTTAAATTGTAATTTTGTCTTAATTAAATTTATATCCAAAATTTTAGTTTTGGGTCCTCCGACGGCACACCATAATTGGCAGGAGGATACCTAGGTTTTAAAGGGATCTAGAATAGATTTAACCGCCCGTATCCTGAACCTGGAGTCCCGTTGGAGGAAAAATAAAATCGATCCGAAGAACCAGAATGAAATCCGTGAGTACACTTAAGATTATCTTTGTTTTCCTAATATCCTTTTTCCTTTTTGTTTTGATTTTTATCCCAAAGAACCCAAAGGGGACTGCACAAATTGTTAGGCCAACGATAACAAAAATTATTAGATTTGAAAGACCGTGACCCGTTAGACTGGAAAAATGTCCTCGAGATGGCCGACGTAGACCAAATTTTTTAAACCTGGTACCGATTTTGACGGGGCCCTAATTCCTGATTTATCCATTTATGTGACCAAATAGTAGCGGAATTTTCGAAACCCGGCAAAGTAGCGTTATCCTGAACGGTATTTAATAAAATTACCGGTCAGTCGGATAAATTAACTCAAATGGCATTTCTTGGGTTGGGATAGATAAAAAAATACCAAATAATAATTTTTCGGACCAGAAGAGGACCGCTTTTTATAACGACCTTTTTTCAAGGGGAATAGTTGCCTAAGAATTTTGATAAATGTTTAAATTTATTCAATTACTATGCAACGTCCAGCCCCATGGAGTGTCATAACTATTGGCTAAACGCTTTGTATAAAAAGTTAACAATGGGCAGTGCGAGGTTTGAGAGCCCTGGGCCTCGTATCGAATTTCCCGATGGTTAAAAAGATTCGCAAGAAAAAAAGGTTACCAAACCTAATGATTCAATTTCGAAAAAAGTCAAAGGTTTCAATTACCCAAACAAGTGAATGTTCCCAATATCTTACCCGCGTTTTAAACCATTCAATTCCTTGTCGACCACCCAAACCCAATTGGCAGCCCCTCAACAGACGTGGAAGCCCAATTTCCCGCAGCCTCCCATCTAGACCAATAAATTTACGCGCACGCAACAAAGGTGGCCACCCTCCATAATGCGCCAAAAAAATTCCAAATTGCCCCTATATATACCAAAAATCAAGGCCCAAGTTTATGAGGGTGGCCACATTTCCGAAACCCGAACAACACCGTTTGATTACAAATGGAATCCCCGCCTTCAACATTTTAAAAGAAAGAAAAATATTAAGAAGTTGATAATTAGTGATTTCTAATTTGATTATTATGGTGACCCCATTTTTATTTTTGGATTTCCCAATTTTATCCCACAGGAAGTGATTTTATGATTGTGCAACCTAGTAATTATATCGAGCTTTGCGTGATTGAGAGGCCCTTCGGTAACTCAGGGAATAGGAGTTGGGAAGGGCAGAATTTTCGGGATCAAACAAATTAAAAGCCCTTTAAATTGAATTTGCAAACTGAGACAGCCCATAATACAAATTTGGATCCAACGTTAAAACTACTTATAGAACAGGGCAAACCAATCTTTATCTGCCCCGTTATCAATTTCTATTCAAATTTGGCTTAACTTTGACCGTTAATAAAAAATTTCTTCCCAAGGAATAATTTATTCATTAATATTCCTTTTTCAGAGTTCAATGAAAAAATAAAATTTTATTTATAAATTAAATTTTGACGCCTTATCGGTGGATTTAAGAAAATTTAAGCTTAAAAATCGACTTAAAGGACAAAAGTTTATCAAAACCTGAAATTTATTTAATTATAATTCATGAACGGAATTGGACAAAAATATCCCGGCAACTCATCTAAAATAGTTAAACCGATAAATTTCCATGACGGTGAATGTTTAATTAACAAAAACATTTCAAAGGGTTTATAAAGGGGGTCTAAACCTTGGCAATCTGTTTGAAATCACAACCGACGAAGAAATATTTTCCGAACCAACCAACGCCAGTCCACAACCCGTTTCAAACCCGTCAGACTGGCGCGCGGCCGATTCCATCCGCACCACGGATTTTGAACGTGAGGGGCCAACAGATTTTGCAAATTATGTGATTCATATGATGGTGAAAGTTAACCTTCCAACAAAATTAACAAGATTAAGACAACTGAGAGATATTTAAACAAAAAGTTATGTTCCGAATACATAGAGATGAATTGGGGATAAGCAAGATGTGAACAAATATCCGACCATCGGAATCCCTGGGTCACCAATGGTTTCCCAAAAAAACACGCATCCGGTAAAACTTGGGCGTTTCAGATTTGCAAATAAACAGAAAACATGAGAAAGATCATAATAAATAAAGACGTCCGATAAACTTGGAACGTCGTATTTTTTCACTTTCCACTTAAAGGGTTCACGGTTGAGATGAACCGACGAATACCCAGACAGCATTCAATGTCGGAAGGTCACAATTTTAGAGCCATGGGATTAAAAAACTCTCCACCTTTCAGCGGTAATGGACAATGTTCCAAAGACCTACAAAACATATTTGTCTGTTTATTTGATGATATTGTAGTTTTGCTTTCTTCAGGAACATAAGGCAACCTGGAAAGGTGTTCCAAAAGCAATTATTAGGGTGATTCAAACTTAAGAAAATGGAAAGCGAATTTCTAAAATTGAAACCCATCTTGGGTTAAATTAGTAAAATGAACAAACCTAACCCGGACAGCAATTAAAGTATCCCTACCTACACACCCAAAGAAAAAACAGTTTTGGGTTTTGGGTTATTCGAAAATTTTCGATTTGACTTCCAAACCCTTTAAGCAAGTTTAAAGAAAGGTAAGAAAACGTAATCGGAGTATGTTGTTTTGAAATGCAAGAGCCCTAATTAATGCGATTCTTCAATACCCAGATTTTCTAAACATCCAAACCACGACTAACAGCAATAGGGCGGTATTTCCAAGGGCCCCTTGGGGGATAACCCCTGAGTACATCGAAAGGAACTTTTGCTTTTTGGGACAAATATTTCGACCTTATTTTTTGGAGAAAATTTAAAATCGTAACGGACCATAAACCACCCAGTGGGAGAATCTAAAGGAGCCAACCTGTTTAACCTGTTGGAAACTTAAACCCGGAATAGGATTTCTGTATATAAAAGGTAGTAGTAATTTAAATGCAAGCTTTGTCCCACCAAATTAAAAAGAAAAACAGTTAGTTGTTGAAACCCGAATCCCAATTGGGAAAATTGTTCAGCCCGCTCATACCAGTTTAAACCAATTTTAAAGTCCCAACTTGCCAACCCAAAAAAATTTCAAGGCAGAATATTAATGGTCGGGAATCAAAAACACGGTTTTAAACCCCTTCGATGCTACTAGGACATCCGACGGTGTCGTCCAACGAATCAGAAAATGTAATTAAAGAATATTAACAAAAGAAAAAACCGTTTTATTAACCACCGCTTAATTTATCTCCTATTATTCAAAATAAATTTAAAAACTCCCATGAAATGTTATAAATCAAGGGAAAAATTTCAGGAACAAAAATAAAGATTACCACAGGGTAAAACCAACCACGGGAAAAAAACACCCTTATCCCTCAATTATCCAGATGAAGGACGATATCCTTTTTAAATAGTTTACGGTGGGTCAACAAAATATGACCGTAATCCCAAAAAAGCCTTAAAGTTCCCCTAAAACCATTCAAATTGTTCATGGATTTCTTTCAATTCAAAAGAGAAATATTTAATTTTCGACGATTTCCATAGCCCAACATTTTACAAAATTTGCCCTAAAAATGAAATTGAAAACCCAAAATTTTTACGCATCAAAAAACCCTAAAACAATAGTAAAGATAAGGACGAATTTCCCATTGTGGAAATTCTATCTAAAAATAAAAATAAACCAATCATAAAATTTTGCCATGTCAAACCCGTTTACCGGGATTGTAAATTTCCCCTTTTGCCGGGGAAATCCTTTTGTATTTCCAATTAATCACAAAAAATAAGATATTTTAAAAAAACACTTTGAAACTTTAAATAATCGCACTTTTGAAAATTTTAGACCGCCGAAATAAAAACCGCCGGCCCACCGGGAATCCCTTTTGGATATGCTAAAGCTAATTAAAAATAATTTGCCCAAAACCCCAGGAAAAATTAAAATTTTTTCCCAATTTTAATGGTCCATTGTTCATAATTGGGGAACAATATGAAATTAATTTGGACCTGGGAACCTTTTCGAAACAACCGAAATACCCCTTTTAAAATTTTGGCAAAATAGTTAAAATTAAACCCGGATTTAAAAGTCAGGATAAAAGCTGCAATTCCCCAAATAGCATTACCCCAAAAAAAAATTTTACCATTAAAAACATTAAAACCAATCAAAAAAAAAGGTTAGTGGTTTGGCCCATTGTTGATACAGGGCCCTGGATTATCTAAAGGGAAAGTTAAAATTTCGAATCAATAAATTCCCTTTTCGCAAGCAAACAGGAATTAATTCTAAAATTTTTTTAGAAAATAACAAAATTAATGCCTTAGCTCATTTAAAAATTTAAATTAAGTTTTAAAAAATTTAAAGTTTGCTCCAGCTAAGTAATTTCAGAAAATTAATGAATTTACCTTAAAAAAAAAATTTTTACGTTTACGAACCAACAAAACAAATTAATTAGGTTTGGTATTTAAGAAATAAATCAAAAAGGGCAAATATTTAGATGAACCGAATAATAAAAAATTTAAAATTTTTTCGGAAAGAAAATAAAAAATTTTCCGGGCCAGTTAAATAAACCGTGTCCCCTAAAACGAGGTTCCCTCCACCATTGAAAAAAAATTTTGGTGAAATAATAAAAGTAATGGAACTCAATAAATACCAAGCTCAACGGATCCAGTTTATAATTAACAATTTTGGGAACAGGAAAGTAAATTACAGAAAATGCGAATTTAAATATTTTAAAGCGAAGTTCGAATAGAAAAATATTTTAACCCCTTTAATTCCTGCAACGACCACATCAATTTCATAAAAGGAACGGTTGGGAAGTTTAAATAAATTAAGAACAAAATTAAGCAACCCTTTATGTTAGAAACTTGACCAAGAGGAAAACCAAAAATTTTCCGGTTTTTGGGAAACAAATGTTTAATTTTTTAAAAAATACCAAATTATTTTCCATGACCTTCACCTTAAAATAAAATGTCCCATCCTCCCCCATACCCGGAGGCTCATTCCCTCCTATCATTGGCAAACCCCAAACCGGGAATAGTTTTGTCGGGGAGGAAGAAGCCCAGAAATTGAACTTGCCTCTCAATTTAAATGACCATCAAATTCGCCAAAACGGATGACCAGGCCAAAATGTTTCCAACGGGCGGTTTCAGAACCCAGACCCCATCCGACGCGCCTTAAACTCGGTTAAACATTGTAATTTATTTACCGGTTTCCATTTGCTCGGGTTTAAAGCTTACAAAAAAGTAATTTTGTTTAAAATTTTTCCAATTTTTTTTGTCCTCCATTTCCATACCAAAAAACTTTTAAGGAAACTTGAAAAATACACCTTTTTACACAAAAGTATTTTTAAAGCATTTTCCATATTACTGAAACGTTGAAATTTCAAAGAAAATTTCGAAATCCAAAAAATATATTTTTATTAAACCGCCTAAGTAAAATTTCTTTTCGAAATTTCCCTATCAATAATCAATTTTCTGTTAAAGATCAATCATTTATAAAATAACACTAAACATTTTGAAGTTTTTATTTTAAAAAACCCTTTGGTGAGGAAGACGTTTATAGATTTCCAAAACCCTGGAAATAAGGCCAAATTCTTAATTCAAGCCCTAAATTTAGTTGTGTTCTCCAAGAGAAATTAATAATACCCGTTAACAAAAAAACTTTATTTGAAACTCGCATTCATTAATGGTAAAAGGCAAAATTATTTAAACAAAGAAAACCGGGGAAAAAAGTTCCAAAAAGAAGGGTTTTTAAACAAAGGGGCCCGCCAAATCCGAAATTTAGCATTTCGAATTTTCTTTTTAAATATTAACAAATTTTTGAAAACCCCGAAATTATTTTATCAAAATTTAAAGAATTTTTGAAATTAAATTGAATTTTGTTAATAAAAAAATAATTTTTGTTTTTGCTTTGAATTTTACTTTAAAACTGTAATTTTTATAGTTAAAATTTAAAATTTGGAGGTTTTACCCCAAAAGTATATTTAATTTTAAATTTTAAAAAAATTTGAAAACCGGCATTCATTTTGGGTTAAAATTCGATAAAGTTTCCAAAAAATTATTGAATGGGAAAAAAAACTAAAATAATTTATAAAACTGAATTTTATTTAAAAATACTTTTAAATTTAAAAATTTTTTTATACAAAAAATGGAAAATAAACAAAATTATAAAAAATTAATTAAATAAATTTTTAAAAAAAAGAATTTCTTTACAAATTTAATATAAAATCGTTAATAAAACCTTTTTATCCAAGGTTTTATTAAATTTTTTAATTTTCAAAGCCCTAGTGTTTTAAAAAAAGTTTTTAAACTTAACTTTATAAAACTTTTAATTTTAAAGAGCCCCTATTTATTTTTTTAAAGTTTCCCACCCTTTTCTAATATATCTAATTTTAATAAAAAACCCAATTAATTATATAAAACAATTTTGTTTGTTTAAATTACTCGGAAAATTTAATTGCCCAAAAATTTGGAACCGTTTTCTTATTTTAACCAAAAAAAACTGAAAGATTTGAAAAAAATATCAATAAAAAAAAGTTGGTTTTAACGGAGAAAGGGGAAATTTTAAGTATTAAATTAAATTCTTTTTAATTTTAAAATGACTATTTTCTTTTAGCTTTGTTAATTTAAAAATTTATTCAAAAATTTTAAATTTATATTTTACCCCCAAAATTTAAAAGGATTTTGGGACTTAATAATTTTTCCTTTTAATTTTTCCTTTACCCTTTAAATTATAATTTTTAAATTTTTATTTTTTTTTAAAAACTTTAAATTTACTTTTTTAAAATTTTGCCATTGAAAATTTGGGAAGAATAAATAATAAATCTTAATTTATTTATCTTTTCTTTATTTTTAAATTTCGCTTCAAAATTTGGCTTTAATTTTTTGCAAAATAAATAATTTTTGAAAAAAAACTCAAGAGTTTCTTTTAAAGAAATTCGACCTAAGTAATGAATTTTTAAAAATAAAATATTTCAAATTCATAAAAAACTTTGTTTGGATTAAAATAAATTTTATTTTTAATTTTTTTCTTTTCAAACGAAATTAAAAAAGGGAAAATTTTAAAAAAATGTTTTAAAAATTTATTTAAATAATTTTAAGAAAAATACTAGAATTTATTTTCACATTTATAATTAAGCAAGATCCAAAACCAATGTTTAAAAACCTTTTTAATTGAAGGACTTTAATACTAAAAAAGTTAATTTTAAAACTTAAAAGAACTTAAATGAAATTTTAAGATTTAACTTTTTATTGTGCTACATTTATTTCTTTGGAGCTGAAAATTTAATTCAATACCCAAAGGGCTTTTTTAAGGAATTTTTCCGGAATTTTTTAGTCAGTATAAAATTCCAACATAGTAAAAAAACAATAATCCCTTTTTTAAAAAAATGGTTTGTTGTCTTTTTAAATTTTAAGGAAATTTATTTAAATTTTCGTTATCAAAAATTATTTTTACAAAAAGTTATTTTAATATAGGAAAATAAATTCCAAAATCTAAAAATAACATGGACCGGCCGTGGACGAACTATAGTTAGTATACCATCGAAAAATGAAACTATAATTATGTTAAAAAATAAATTAAAGACCATTATCTGCCCAGGCATTTTCTGATTATATTTACATGATTTTACCGTAAAATGCACAATTTTGTGTTATTACCCTAGGAGCTCGACCTTTTCAAACGACACATGTGGACCCCCTGAAATTTTAACCCCTGTCTGAAACCACTATGCTCCCTCCTTCCCTCACGGGAAATAACGGCACAAAAAAAAATTTTTTAAATTTGTTTTTAAGTATCCTATTTAAGAAAAACTAAACAAGTCCATAACTTTTGAATCAATTTTTGGTGTTTCAATCAACTAAATTCCAAATAATAAAAGTTTAGAAATTTTAACCAATTTAAAACTTCGTTAATCAATTTGGTTCTTCCTCGTATACTTTTATTCATAGTCTGCCCATTTTAAACACTAACAGTGGTTTAACTTTTTATTTCATTAATTGAATTTTATATAAAACAAATTTATAAAAATTCAAAATCTCAGCCTTTTTAGTTTTCTCATTCAAAAATGGAAAAACTTCTCTGAAGAGTTAATCTATAATCTCTATAACTTTTAAAATGTCGCTATTAAGTTTGCTTCTTTTTATTATCTTCTTGGGGTTTTAAAATTGCACTATTCGGTTTGGAAAAATAAATTAATTTTATTAAACCAATAACGTTGAAAACCACGGAAAAAAAAATAAAATAATATTTTTCCCCAAATTTTAAAACCTTGCTTTGTATAAAACCCGTAAAATATTTAAATTCAAACTTTGAAAATAAACCAGAAAATTTTTACAATAATTTAAACCGTTGCCGCTTTTAATTTAAAGAAACATTAATAATAAAGCTCTAAAAATAATTTTATTTTCCATGGACAACATTTTATAGGGATTAAATTTTTACAAATTAAGAAAATTTTAAAATTTAAATTTATAAATTTCTTTATCAAAATTTTGAACCCGGGGGTATTTTAATCCAAAATTTTAACTTTTATAAAATTTTATAAAACTAAATAAAAATAAATTCTGATTGAAACGCCCATTTTGCATCGACATTTTTATATTTTTTTTTAAATGTAAAATTTTTGGGAATTTAGATCATCATTCTCCTTATAAATTTCCCCTATACTAATAATTTCATTGGGGGGTTTTTGGGAATGCCATGGTCCAATCGGGTTGGTGGACGGATACTTTTACATGCCCATCCACCATGGATATCTTACTTTTCCGAAATTTTGGGTAGCCCAAATTCCTTTAACCAAAGGGAAAAACAATTAAAATTTTTTAGTCCCCAATTCAACCCACGACCTCCGGTTTCTGCCCCGCCCATACCCCTGGCTAAGGCGGTTAATGTTGTTTTTTCTCCAAATTTGATTTTTGTACAACCCGGGTCCCAACAAAGATTCAAACAGATGTTAAGTGTGCGTTGTTAAACATTCAACGTGAAATGACGTGAATAATATGTAGAAATCAATAAAACTTTTTATTTACACATTTTTACCAAACAAACCAATTTAAATATATTCCTTTCCCTCCCATTCATTCGTTGCCTTCAGCCATTAAATCACAAAACTAAACTAACAAATATAACTTTTGATGTTCACTTTTTGGTCTACACTTTTATATTTCCCTTTGACTGCATTTATTTACTAGTGTATTTGCTAATGGCATTTTAATCAGTGGTTTTTAAAATGTTTAAATGTCTACACTTCTTTAAAATAAAAAATTTAAAATCAGTTTTAAACAAAAAATTTGATGACCAAAAATTTCTCTTTTAGTTTTATTTGGTTATTTTAAATATATTTCCATTTAGTACAAAAAAATTTATTTTAGTTTTTTATATTTACATTTTTATTTAACACTTGTTTTGGATTATTATTATCATTAAATAAATCTATGTCCCAATATTTAAATGAATCTTATATAGTCTTACGTTTTAATCAGTCAGTTGTAAAAGTAAAATTCTTCGTCGTAAATAAGATCATCGATAGTCTAATCTTGGTAACCATTTCTTATTTTCTTGTATTATTTTTTTCAAAATAAGTTAATCAAAAAATCACCCAAAAAAGCTAACAAAACTGTCACTTCAAGCTCAATTGCCTTTTCCCTATTCCTATTTTACTTTTACAATAAGTTTTATAATCCCTTATACATTTTTGCTTAACTAATAAATTCTTTTAAAATCAGCTTAAAATTTGTAAAGCTCCCAGTTTTACATAAAACAATACTATTTTATGTAAAACGCGATTCAGTTGTTTTCTATAAATTTAAATACATTTGCATAAATCATTTATAACGCTTAATCTTTTAAAGCAATACGGCACTAATCAGTTCAAGAGGCAATTGGTTTTACTTTAATTACAAATAACGGTGTCCTTCAATCCAGAAGACATGGGTTTACCCACAACGGCAAAAGGCCCGCGTCGGAACTACGCGATCCCTTTTAAAAATGCCCGGGTGTGGATGCTCTGAAGTTTAAACATTCATTATTTTCCTTCCCTTTGGTCCCCTGCTGGACGGGGCCTACCCTAATACACCCCTATCAATCAGGGGGTTTTACATATTATTACACGGTAAAATATTTATTTGTAAGATACATAAGTGGTTCAGTCAAAATATAATGTATAAAGCAGTTTTAGCATTAAATCAAGCAGAAAACGGAATTAAAGGACCATACGCTTACGAGGAAATATTCCGAACGGAACCGGAACAATAACGGACAGTGGTCACCGGAAATTGGTTGCATGGTTATATTTTACGCCAGGATCTCCGGCCATTTCCGTTCAATCTATTTCCTGTGGTAAAGACCTAAGTCTAACTGAGTTCCATCATCGCCTGAAATATCTCGTCAGTTTTCTCTTGCGTAAAAATTTTCTAGGTCTGTTTGAAGTTTTTATAATAAAGAAAAGAGTTTTGAATGTTATACATGTACCAATATTAATTCAATTTTAAAATGAACAAACATGAACCCTAAGACCATGTTTTAAAAAATTGGGGTAAAAATCGCTTTTTAAAAACAGTATAAGTTACATGATTACGCACTTATATTCTACACAGATAATACAAAGTTTTTTTTTTCCTTTTATTCACAAAAGTGTATTATTCAATAATCTATTACATGTGTAACAGCATAACGCCCGTTGTTCAATCGGTTACACTAAATTTTCAAAAAAATTTGGAACGGGCTTTTTTTTTTTTAAACGCGGCGGACACAGTCGGCCACCTGTGGAAAGGGTCACCGACCCCATAACGTGGAATACCGTGGTATCGCCAACGCTGCCTACCGTGGCAAAATTTAATCTCGTTTATAAATGCGCTGGCTCATGCCCTTCAAACCGGAAACAGCAGTGTTTTCACTACTTTTCCGGGCGAAATAGGCCCGCTGGTACCCCAGACGGTCTCCTGTAAACGGGGGACCCACCGCGTTATTTAAAAGATGCCGACAAAAGTTTGAAAGGTGGACACAGTATAGTAAATTACCCACTTTTAAATTCAATTTTTAATAATTTTTTCTTTTAAAACCCTTTTTTTAATAACAATTGTATTTGATAATCAAAAATTCACCTGTTTTTGCCCTTAGGGTAAAGGACGTTTAAATTTCCAAAACGATTCGTCGATGATTAGATTACCATAAAACTTAATTACAAGTCCTCCGAAATTTCATTTTTGATTGAACGCCGTTCCACCTACGTGATGATCCATCTACGATATTCCCACGTAAAAATATTCCAAGGTTAATATATTGAAAAGTAAATATTATTTCGAAATAACTTCTGGTTTACAGATCGATTAATGTGTCGAAAAATTGGAACGTGGTGCTTATTTCGGCAAAAACGAATCTAGAACGGCGGGTTGGGGAACAATCAATTTGGTGTCTATGGTTAAAGTTGGTTTGATAAATGAGACAATTCGTCTTTTAAAGAAAATAGCTGTATCCGTTTTTCGTTTTTATTTTGTTGATATTAATAAACTTTATCTTTTTAAAACCCAAAAAAAATATATTTATCTCCTTTTAAAATTTTATTGTTCTTATTCAGAATATCCTCAAGTTTAAGTAAAATTAAATGGTATTGTTATTTGTTTAAAACTTTTATTTTTTTAAGAATTCTATCAAAAATTCGATGCTAATCAAATTAAATTCTTGTTATAAAAACTACCACGGTTAAACTTTTTTTCTAATTTGTATAATATTTCCGTTCCTGTTTTGATTTATTTTTTGTAAAAGTTCATTTTTCTCTCTTCCTTAGAGAAGATTAGATTTAAACAAATTAATAAGTAAATACAATGGTGCTATTGAAACTGATACGTTAATTGTTACATTCATTTTCCTTTAGGTTTTAATTCTTATGATTTTCTTTCCCGGCAGTTTCTTTTTCGTACCAACCCCGAAACCTTTTAGGTTTGCTGTACAATAATTACTTTTCACCGCTGATTTCTTGCTTTATCGTTCATTTGGGGTGTACTCTCACCTGGCCAATCGGTGCAGCTTCAGCTTATTTTAACCTATTACCTAAATTATTCCCTAATACCTTGCTTACAAATTGTTTCACTATTTCGATATTTGCCTGGATTGTTTGTTAGCTTTTGCACTAAATAATTTGGAAACTGTTGCATCCATCGGGTTCTCGGTAAGCAAGATTTCGACCTATAGTTTCACAAACGAATGAAATCTAATCGAATGAGGAACAAAAATTTAATTATCCTTAGAGATTATGTTAAAACAATTGTCTGTTCATGCTTCACACATTTAAATAATTTCTTTGAAATTATCAACTATCATACTTCGAACGCAAAATTAAATATGGGGAATAAAAAAAAACTATAAATCATTTTATAATTAATTTTTTAACAAAAAATATGACGGAATTTGAACTGTATTTGATCATTTAGCACAACATAAGCAGATAACAACATGTTTCTTAATTAAAAACTGCTTTGTGATATTTGCTAACGCGTTTTATATCTACAATATCTTATAAGGTGTTCATTTAATCAAAATGCCCTGTATGATATGTTTTATGCACATAAAATTATTTTTTTAAATGCATTAACTTTTATGTGAACATACATTTTAATATCAAAAATTTAGGAATAAGCCTCAATAAGCGTTTTAAGATTTTTTTCTTTAAAAATAATAGGCCTAGGCAATTTTATAAAGTCAGTTGTAAAACATAACTTAAGTTTAACATAGTTATGTAAACATAACTGACTTAAGCCATTTAAGTCATTCCTCTTAAAATTGAGCCTGGGTTTGCAATTTAATCGCACGAGGTTGTGATTTTGACGCCGTAATTTTCTTAAACTTTCTTTTATACCTATCACAAAACTATAAAAAAACTTCAACCAAATGACAACTAACACCTACCATTTAAAAAAAGAATGAACAAAATTGGAGCACTAGGAGAGGAGCAATGAGGTAATATGTAAGAAAAAAAATACATACGCTCCGAATTGAGTACACCTCCTTTGGGAGATCGGTCAAAAGTGACTACAACACGTGCAAGCTTTAGGAATTCTAATATAATTTTAAAAAAACTGCAGTAGACTTGTTTAAAATTTCATGAATTTGATCATGTGTCAACTTACCGCTCCCAATTTCGATGGTTTTATGCAGTGACGCTCTTTGTAAGCCTTAGTAACTTTATATTCCTTTTAATTTATCCTTTCATCCAATATATAAATTACAATGTACCTGAAATTTCCTGTGCTATAATTATATTAATAACAACTTTGAAATGATTACCATGAAATTCGGTGCAAATTTTAACGCCAATTTCAGAACAATTAGGCCGATAATAAACATCAAAGGAAACTCTTAACTAAGTTCGAAGGCGTTATTGTATATTACGTCTCAAAATATATTTTATAAAGATAATTTCCGCTTTGTTATAGCACCCACTGTGAAATGTTCCTTTGCAAATTTATTTAGCTATAAAAATAGCTCAAGAGATTTATTTTTTATTAAAATACCGCCTCCGTAGCCTAGTGGTATGGGCGTGTGCTTTAGATACCGCAGATCGTGGGTTCGAATCCTGCGGGATTCAACATATTTTCATTGTTGTTTCCTAGTTGATTAGGGCAATTTGGGCTCATCACCCAATTGTCTGAAAAGTAAGATGATCCATGCGTCGGATGGGCATGTAAAAAGTCGGTCCGACCGCCAACCCGCATAAACCAGCGTGGTGGGATACGTTCCCAAACCCCCTAATGGATAGGGGTGTATTAGGAAAGGCCTATGTCCAGCAGTGGACTTTCACAGGCTGATGATGATGATGATGATGGGGTTAATACGTATAAAAACATATACTCCGTGTTTACTACCTTTTGAAGAGTGGATCAAAAATGAATTTTGTTTAATACAATCGATGATAAATTCACATAAAAACCCAATAAGTTTAAAGTTTCTAACTACTTAGTTAATCTATAAAATTCATGTACCTTTTCCTGTATTTATGAACATTAAAACAAGATCATTTATCACGACATAGTAAAAGTATTTACCTCCTAGAATAATTGGTTCTTAAAAATCAAGCTTAATTTATTTTCATATAAAGTTAACCTCCGTGTATTTATTTCACAGCAATGTCGACGCCTCAGGAAGAGGCAGTTCAATCAAAATGGAAATTTCGCGAGGGCATGGTAATAATGTTTGCACGTTGACGGTTAATTTCTTAACATTTAAGGAGGTCGCCTCAAAATCGCATGACAGAGTAATCCTCATTTTTCGTCGCTAAATGTTCTATATAGTCTACTTAAATAAAAAACATAACCAAGAACTTTAGGGTTTATTAATTCCAATACTACTTTTCCAACTGCTTTTAGCAGTATGGAACTGCCTTGCTACCTTTGTCAATAATCGGAAGTGGTAGGTTCCCTTTTTACGGCGGGCCGTTTGGATGGTACCACCACGGTGTTTACTTCTGCCGCAAAACAGTAGTGTGAAAACCCTACTGTGTTCCGGTGTGAAAGGCACTGTAGCCAGCCTATTTACTGTGTTAACGAGAATTAACATCTTATGTCTCCAGTAGGCAGCGCATTGATGATATCACCGGTATCGCTAATGTCTATGGGCGTTGGTGACCACTTTCAAAGTTGCAGGTTCAACATCTGTAGGGAAACATATTATGCTGTAGTTTATTGACATTGAATGTATTTTATTCTTTGGTTTGTGGATATCAATCTGATCTCAGCGACCTTTTAAGATTAGGAACCAAGTTGATAATAACTTAGCATAACTGCTGTAATAATATAATCTATACAAATAAAGGAAAAAAAGGTCTGTTTGTAACAACAAAATTACCGTTTTAAATTATAACAAAATTTATGGAAAGAAATATTTTTATAAAATTTTTATCCGTCTGTCTTTTTTGATCTAGCTAATGTCTGGCTAATGAAATTTCGACGGGATTATCAGAGAGATAGCTAATGTAATTAGCTAGGACTTCGATACTTTTTCTTTAAAAACAACTTATAGATTTTTCATTATATTACCTCGCTGACGAATTCACGGACGGCAGCTAGTAAATGAATAATTCCTTTTGGGCTGTAAAAGTCATCTGTAAAGAAATTTTTAAGTATTATATTATTAGTCGATATGGTTTCATCGATTCAATCAGTCACAATACAAGTCATTTATGTAAGATGTCAAGAGAAACCTTGCTAAGGTAAGGGAAAAGCTTCAAGTTATCTATATAAAAACACGTTTTTAATCAAAAAGCTACACATTTTTTTCTACTTAATATACTTTACTAAAAATAAAAAAATATTTATATTCATTTTACTTCTCAAATGGTTTTTGGCCGTGTATTTTCATATTTTATTTAATATTCAAATCCTTGTACTTTAATTTAAACACGGATTAGTAAATGTAATGTGGATATATAATTATAGTTTCAATTACAACAAAATATTAAGTAATCACTGAAAAGTTTACATAGAAGACACGTATTTAAAAAGCTACTAAATAAAATTATAAATCAATTAACAAATAAATTTAAATTCAAAAATCTTTATTCAATATAGAAATATTCCACTTACCTATAGATTGTCGAGGTCGCTATCATCTGATCTGAACCGGCAAAATAAACTCAGCTTTTTTGTCATCTTCTAAATCAAGCAAACATACATAAATGAGGAATAAACAGTTAAAGGATCACATTTTATACCCGAAAAAGTCTTGCAAAAGTAATCCGTTACCAGGTTGTGTTTCGTTTATATATTCATTTGTATTATTATAACGTTTAACACATAAACTTTCCTTTGTATATTTTACTTACTCATTTAGAATGACTTCATAAATGCTCGAACAGTATTCTAAAATGTTTAGTGTATTCTTCAACATATGTATAAATACTGACAGAATGCCGAATTTGCAAATTCTCGTTGAAGATTTACACTTCGTTTGCTGCTTGTTAGGGAAGTTTGTCGTTGGGGGATCTTCCTTCATTACGTTTAGGATTAATTTGGATCTGAATCATTTTTATTTACAAACTCCTAATTTCCCAAATAATTAAAATTTTAAAGTTAGTATTTAAAACAAGTGTTTTAATTTTAACTTTTACAGACGAGTAACCTATAAGTGTCGTAACTTTAAGTTAACGTAAAGTTACGAAAACGTAAAGCTTTTTGATTAAGTTATCACTTAGTTTTATGATTATTTTTAAAGATCTTATGGAATATGAACAGATCATTTTTTGACTAATTTTTTTTTTTTACCCACAAAAGTAAATGGATTACACTCCCGTTGTCGAAACAAATTTTTTGATTTAAATTAGATTTTACCCGTTAACTTTTTTAAAAGATATAAAGATAATATTAAATGAGTACAGCTCAGGGTAAGTAATATTTATTTCACTATACCTAGAACGTAGTGATAAGAAAAAAGATAGATATAATGTACCCTATGAATAAATTAACTAAGTTTTTTATATTATATTTCAATTGTTATTCTATCATCATGTGGTAAAAGGTTATTGACGTGGTTCCTAATCCTTCTTCCTAATACAAATAAAATTATAATTTTATAGTTTAATTTTTAAGCCCTATTACTGATCTTTAAACAATTATTATAAACTTAAGTTTGGTTGTACCCTTTTCAAAATTAGGGTAACACATACAGTATAGTAGGGTATAAGGTACGGTATACCTTAAAATGAAACATATATAAAATATCTTAATTTTACAACTGTTTCGTTAATTACTCAAACAAAACTTTTTGATTCCGGAAACTTTAGACGACTTATAAATAAAGTTATTTCGTAATTATTATTCAAAGTCCGCAGTAAGCCATTTTAATTTTATTTATTCCAATGTTCCTAATAGGCAGTTATCCGCTTTTGAACGGATATTTATATTATTAATTTTGGTATATATTCTTAGTTTTTATGTTTTATATTCTTTTTTCCCCTTTTCTTTATTTACTACTAAGTCCGTCAAGGCCTTCCAAAATATTTCCCTACAATTTTAAATTATTTTGGGAGGATCTGAATACTGCTTACTAGTAGTAAATAAATATTTCAAATCAGTTAAGTAGTTTCGGAGCACAAATCTCTTCTATTTATATTGTTAATAATATTACATTTCATTACAAAATACACATTTAACAATATGCCCAAAAAGTGTAGCTCCATATTATGATTGCCAGCTGTTTTGCCGTACGAGACACGTAAGAAAAAATTGTTTTAACCCTTTTGCGGAATCTTTTAACAATTTTTGGCCCCATTTGCCCCCTTCAGGACACAACAATGGAAATTTCCAGTCCCAGGTTCGAAACCCCGACCTCCGGTTTTAAAACACGCCCATACCCGGGCTGGAGGATATATATATATATATTAATGTATATATATTAAAATTTATTTACAAAAAGAAAAAAATTTTGGATTTGTGATCTAGCTTTAAGTACTAGGCAGATGGTATGTTCAATCTCAAATTTTTACCCCAAAAATTGGTAATATTTTTTAAAACATTTTTCCAACATCCAAAAAAATGTTAAAAATGTTCCATTACTTTCGACATGTTTTTCCTTAAAGGCAAAAAATTTGTAATTACGGGCGGGTTTACATTTCGTCTCTTTTTTTTAAAATTTTCGGGGGATGGAAAGTTAACCCTTCCTATTTTTAACACGGTCATATTTTGGGTTTAAAATTATTTCCTGTTTGCGTTAATAAAATATTGTTTTAATGATTGGTGACATAAAATAAATCCCACCATAATTAAACTTTAAATATGTGGTTTTCTTCTCTATTTCATCTCAAAAAACAAATTTTCTATACAAAATTTTAAAATTTTAAGGCAAAGTTTTAAACAAACTGAATTAGTAACTAACCTTTTAGTTAATGTAAAAATAATAATCCTCATAAATAAAAATTTTTAACCTGTGAATAAAAAGAAACTTCTAAATTTTTTTTTTTTCTACTAAAAATACCAAAGTTTTTTTAAATTTTTAATTCAAAAGCTTTTAAAAGTCCAGTACAACGAAAACAACAGTCTAATTTAAGTTTTTTTAGTCAAAGGAACTTGGGCCAAAATTAATTATCTCGGTTTGTTAAACAAGGAGGCAACCAGGTTTAACTTAAATAAAATTTTAAATATTAGACTTAATCACAACAAAAGCAGAAAGACTGGGTTTATGTAATCAAAGTACAAGAAAAGAGGATGGTCCAAAGCCCCCTATCGGATAGGGGTTTAGAGGATATCCAAAGGGGACAACACAGGCGATAGTGAGATTAAAAAAAGGAAAATCGTTGGGCAATCGATTGCAGGAGTAGTCAATGAAGTCATGTCGACATACGATCCTGGCTAGAGGGTGCTTCACTCCGTGGTCTAGCGGTATTGGCCTTGCTTTATAAACCAGTCATGGGCGAATAGGGAGAAACAAAATTTTTTGTTTTTTGGTTATTATGTTTCGTTTGGGGCCCGTCTCCCAATAATTAAAAAAGTAGGATTATCCAGTCGAATGGGCTGAAAATCATCCACCCAAACCCCATTACCAGTGTGGTGGGTTACGGTGCGAAAACCCCTAATGGAGAAGGCATAAATTAGGGGAGGTGTCCAACAGTAGACTATCACAGGGTGATGATAATGAAGACGCAATAGGGTTCATTTTAAAGACAATTTCTTTAAAATAAGCCTATAAAAGGGTTTTAAAATAGACTACATCGACAATTTCATCCGAAGTCAAATATGATTTAAGTAAAAATTGTACTAATCTCGGTTTTTTTTACTCCAAACGCCTCAAGACGAAGGCTTGTTCAATCAAAATGTAAATTTCGCGGGGTATAATAATTACGTTTGCACGTTGACGGTGGGCCCCTTATCATCTTAGTGGGTCGTTTAAAATTTCATAAGCGAGAATATTATATATTGCCGCTTTATACAAAATGTAATTACATAGTAATCTTACATTTTTAAACATTAAATAGAAAAAAGTACAGTACCAATTGTGAATTATGAACAATGCTAACAGTATTCTTAATGCAGTCGCACAGACAAATTGTCTGTTAACATTTAATTATTATGGTGTATAATGTTTCTCTTGTTGTTTAAGTAGGAAAATGAGTAAATAGCTCTGTTTTAAAAATTGAATATTATAAGTTGTTTCTTATAGCATATTCGTGTTCACAAAATATAAAAAACATAACTCAAAGGTGAAGCAAATAATCGAGGAATACAATAATCAGGCCTTGAAATTCATACAACCTTTTATTAAAGTGCAGCAGATTCCATCACACCGTAAACTACTGAAGCGAAACTCTTGAGGTCAAGCCGCAACTGTTTTCACTCGACTATACAAACAACTCGGTCGCTTTAGAGCTCTGAGCTAAAAGGGATTCAACAAGCGATTTAAGCCGTATAACCGTTAGGTCGGTTCGAGACTAAAACAATTTGATAGATCAAGCCAAAGAGTGACCATCTTGACAAAAACAACAAACTGTAAGCAATTGTTGCCTATTATAGTGTAGAAAGCGAGTAAACTAAGTTTCCTTAGTGTCTAAAGTCAAAGTGAGTTCTCCATTAAATTATTTTGTAGGATGTAAAAAGTTAGTACTCTTTGGTATTATGTAAATAACTTTATTGACACATTTAGTCACTAACTCTAATTTGATATTTTATAAAGCGAGGACGTCATTTTGATCAAAAATCTACTAGTTACTCGGAATACATTATTCACATCTATAAGGAAAGAATTTAAAACAATATTTACTTCTAAAACGGTTAAATCAAAGGGTTTTGTAGCTTTTAGTAAATGGGCAACAGTGAAAAACCATATAATCATAATAAGACTTTTGTTGCACATGTCAGTGCTTATTCAAAAATATTTAAAAGGTGTGTACTGTCGCGAAATCCCTATATATCAAAAAAAAAATTAAAAATTCATCAGACAAAATTAGAATTACTTGGAATATTATCAACAGTGAAACTGGAAGGGGTACTAAGAGCAACTCTAATATAACTCTAAATATTGATGACCGTTATATGGAAGCTGACGAAGATGTTGCTACTTATTTCGAAAAACTTTTCTCGGAAATTCCAGTGTTTTATAGATAATACCAGTGAATGTACAGAGAATTTTAATTTTACGGACGAAAATACCGGAGATATTGTAAGTAAATTTAAAACTTTACATATAAAAAAAACTACAGACCTATGGGAGATCTCTGTTAAGGTGATAAGTTGTATTATCGATGTAATATCACCTCACCTAGCAGCAATACTCAATGTAAGTATCAGAATGGGCGAATCTCCTGACCAAATGAAGCATAGCAAAATTATTTCGATATTTAAATCAGGATGTAATACGGATCCTAATAACTTTATACCAATATCTATACTGCCTACTCTTAGTAAATTATTTGAAAAACTCTTACTAAATCAATTGGTTAAACATTTCAATCGTAATTTCCTTTTAAATAACAAGCAGTATGGATTCACTAGGGGTCGCTTAACAACCGACGCAGGCATCAGGCTAGTCAAAAGCATTTTTGAGGCTTGGGAAGCATCACAGTATGCTTTAGGCATTTTCTGTGATCTCAAAAAGGCTTTTGATTGTGTACACCATGAGACTCTGGTCAGAAAATTACGACACTATGGTATAAGAAATACCGCACTCAACCTTCTGTCATCGTACTTGAGCCATCGAATTCAGAGGGTTGACGTGAATGGTAAAAAATCTCCCGGGGCCCCGGTAAATATGGGGGTCCCACAAGGATCCATTCTTGGGCCTTTTCTCTTCCTCATTAATATTAATGACTTACCATGTGTGATAAATAATAGTGAAGAGATAGTATTATTTGCAGATGTTACCTCCTTGAATTTAAAATTAAACGACATACGTCAATAAATGATGATGTAAATAATACTCTATCTAGAGTAGCTAATTGTTTTATGTTAATAACTTGCTATTAAACCAAAGGAAAACAAAATGCATTAGATTTATGACTTCTAATGTGAAGCATGTTAATTATGAATGGGGAGGCGTTAGACATAGTTGAAACAACTGTATTTCTAGGAATAACTGTAGATGCAAAACTACAATGGGGCCCCCATATTAATAGGCTAGCAAGCTAAACTAAGCTCTGCAGCTTACGCGTTGAAAAGAATTATATTATTAACTGATGTGGAGACAGCTCGTTTAGTATATTTCAGCTATTTTCATAGTATTATGTCTTATGGCATTCTACTGTGGGGAAATGCGGCAGATACTAATACGATCTTTGTCCTTCAAAAACGTGCAATTCGTGCAGTCCCTGGACCTGGACCCAAAGAATCATTAAGAAAGCTGTTCACAGAAATAAAAAAATGACCGTTAGTTCTTAATACATATTTGAAAATTTAATGTATGTGCAAAAAATAGAGATGATTTCCTAAGACATAGTGATGCACATGACATAGATACAAGGAACTAACATAATTTAATTCTTCCAGCAACCAGACTGCGAAGAATAAGTAAGTCTTTTATGAGACAATTATATAGTTTTACAACAAATCAGTAAACGTTCAGGGAATTTAACTATTAATAAATTTAAAAAGGTAGTCAAGGAACGTTAATGTGTTAAAGGTTATTACGATACTAATGAATTTTTAAATGATAACACAGCCTGGTAATGGAATTCTCGCTCCAAGTCTAGTTTCAAAATTGCTTAATATGAAATGCCGAATTATCAAATTGTTTGTTATTTTTAAAAGATGACATAAAAGATAGCCCGCTGAGTTTCTTTCGCCGGTTCTTCTCAGGTCTGAGGCGTCCTTTTCCGAACCGTTGATAGTGTGTTTAACAATCAATAAGCAAGTGTAAACTTCTATATTGAATAAAAATATTTGAATTTGAATTCAGTATAGTTTGTTCACCGTAAATCTTCTAATAAAGGATAGCCCAGTTCAAGATCAAGGCAGCTTCAAGTAAAAGATATCGATAATAGTGATATTATTTATAAATATTTTACTTGAATCTTATTACCAAGGTAAACGTCTATTTAAAGATTTATAGGAAGAAAATTTCAACAACTAGAATATTTAAAATTGCGAACGAGAATCAATGTAAAATCTCACAAAGCACATTAAAATACTGAACTTGTTTGTTTAGCCAAGCGCAAACGTTGGACGCGTGTGGTATTTGTTCCTGCAACGAATTTGCTGCCATCAATACGACCCTGACGTGGCCAAAGAAAGTATGATATCTGTGTGTTTAACTTTGGTTAGTTCAAAGGACTTGATTGCCTTAAATTAAGTACAATAACCTAACAGTATTTTAATTATCTGTCTGCCTATTTTAATAATTTATGCATATAACAAATAACATACTTTTATTATATGATCCGAACGCGAAAGATAACTTAAAAACAAAGCTGCCATAAAATTGTGAAATTCTTAAACTTATCCGACTTTTATTAATGATGTTATTAAGATTATAACTTATGAAGATTGATCGCTCAAACTTTTAATACTTAAAATGCTCGGAAAATTATCTTATTTAAACAATTTTTAACCTGAAACTTTTTAATATAAAATTAAGGTTACCTTAAAAGTTGCTAGTACCTACTTGAAGTATAAAAAAAACTATACTTAAAACGACACGATATATAATGACTTTCTATTTCATTATTAAATAATCTACCACATAAAAATAAACTGCCTAAGAAAAGATTCTATTTTGGCTACACTGAAGTAAAAATCACCCAAAATGTTAACGAAAAATTATTAGCAATCAGTTTCGTTACAATATTTAGTTCTAAAGTAAGCTTAAGCTGCAGCAAGTTAAAATGTTTGCTAAGCCAAACGGAAACAGGTGTACCTCTGCAGCGAATTTACTGCCACGTAATCTAACTGGTACAAAGTCAAAGCAACTAGGTTGTAGTCGCTTTGTGTTCGTGTAAAAAATTTGGGAACTGATTAAAAAAACAAATTTAACAAGGTTTTATTTTATATATAAATGTATAAGAAACTCTAGAAAAACGTTATTTTACTCACCAATTATAATATATATGTATATGTCAGCCTGTGATAGTCCACTGCTGAACATAGGCCTCCCCTGATACACCCCTATCCATTACGGGGTTTTTGGAACGTAGCCTACCACGCTGGTCCAATGCGGGTTGGTGGGTGGACCGCCTTTTTACATACCCATCCAAAGCATGGACCATCTTACTTTTCAGACAATTGGGTGATCGGCCCAAATTGTTCTAACCAACTAGGAAACAACAATGAAAATTTTGTTGAGTCCCCGCAGGATTCGAACCCACGACCTCCGGTTTCCAAAGCAAACGCCTATACTACTAGGCTACGGAGGCAGTCTTTGAGGAGACGTGCTTTAGGGAAGGCCTATGTACAAACGGTGGACTCACACTGGCTGACGATAAAGACGCAATAGTGTTTATTTTTTAAGACAATTTCTTTAAAATAAACCAATAAAAGTTTTGAAGACGAAGACTATGATCGACTAGCAACAGTACCAGAAGTCAAATATGATTTAATTAAAAATTGTACTAATCTCGGTTTTTCTTACTCCAAACACCACCGCCTCAAGACGAAGGCGCGTTCAATCAAAATGTAAATTTCACGGGGGCATAGTAATAACGTTTGCACGTTGACGGTTGGCCCCTTATAATGTTCGTACGTTCAAAGTAATCTTACTTATTCAATTATTAAATAGAAGTAAAAATACAGTAGTAATTGCGAATTATGAACAATGCTATTAGCATTCTTAATGCAGTCGCTAACATGTCTGTTAACATTTAATTATTATGGTGTAATATGTTTCTCTTGTTGTTTGTAAGAAAATGAGAATATAGCTTTGTTTTAAAATTTTGATATTATGAGTTGTTTCTTATAATTCGTGTTCATAAAATAAAATCTTAAAGGTGAAGCAAATAATCGAGAATACTAATTCCCGACGTTTCGAACACTTTCCAGCGGCCGTGGTCATGGGGTAGACTTAAAAATGTAAAATAAACGCGATAAAATCCGTAAAGCCATTTTATTTAATAATCTTAGTAGGGCGTTTAAAATTTCATAAGCGAGAATATTATATATTGCCGCCTCATACAAATGTAATTTCAAAGTAATCTCATATGTAGAATAAAGGTAAAGCGAATAATTAAGAAATATAACAAAAAATCCTTTAAATTCACACAACCTTTTATTACAGTGCAGCAGATCGTAAGCTACTGAAGCAAAACTCTTGAGATCAAGCCGCAACTGTTTTCACTCGACTATACCAACAACTCGATCGCTTTTGAGCTCTGAGCTTCAACAAGCAATTGAAGCCGTATAGCCGTTAGGACGGTTCAAAACTAAAACAATTCGATATACCAGGACAAAGAGTGACTATCTAGACTAAAACAACGAACTGTAAGCAATTGATGTCTAATATAGTGTAGAAAGCTGGTAAACTAAGTTTCCTCAGTATTTAAAATAGTTCAAAAAAAGACAAAAAATAAAAATAAAAACGTTATTAATCGAGGAACACAATAATCAACCCTTTAAATTTACACAACCTTTTATTAAAGTGCAGAAGATTCCATCACACCGTAAACTACTGAAGCGAAACTCTTGAGGTCAAGCCGCAACTGTTTTCACTCGACTATACAAACAACTCGGTCGCTTTAGAGCTCTGAGCTGAAAGGGATTCAACGAGCGATTTATGCCGTATATCCGTTAGGCCGGTCGAGACTAAAACAATTCGATAGATCAGGCCATAGAGTGACCAAATAGACATTTAAAACAACGAACTGTAAGCAATTGGTGGCTATTATAGTGTAAAAGCGCGTAAACTAAGGTTGGTTATCATCTAATATAATTCCTGTCAAAGTGAGTTCTCCCTTAAATTATATGTAAATAACCAACTCTCATGTGATATTTTATAAAGCGAGGACGTCATTTTGGTCAAAAAATCTACTTGTCACTCGGAATATACTAGAGTTTGTTCACCATAACTCTTCTAATAAAGGATAGCCCAGTTGAAGTTCAAGGTAGCTTCAAGAAAAATATATAGACAACTAGCAACCCCGCAACCCTCCTTGAGGATAGAATTTCGTAAAATCCGTTCTTAGCTGACCTCTACTCAGCGAAAGGAATATTCCTACCAAATTTCAAATGGCTGCGCCTTATGAGAACCATATGGAAGAGATAAAGAGATATCGTGATGAGTCAATATATAGGCGGTAATCTCTTATATATATATATATATGTACTTGTTACCAAGTTAAACGCTTATTTATAGATTTATATAGGAAAAGAAATTCAATTGCAAACGAGAATCAATGTAAAATCGCACAAAGCACGTTATAATACTGAACTTGTTTGTTTAGCCAAGCGCAAACATTGGACGCGTGTGGACTTTGTTCCTGCAACGAATTTAATGCAATGAAAACGAACCTGACGTTGATAAAGCAAGTATGAAATTTATTTTTGGCTAGTTTGAAGGACTCGATTGCCTAAAATTAAGTACAATATCGTAAAAGTATTTCAATTATTAGCCTTTTCTTTTGAATACTTTATGCATAATGACGATCGGGAGAAGTACGCATAAATGTTTTTTTTTTTAATAAGCAATAATTAAAGTGTGATGGTATTAAAAATAAAGCCCACCGTATTACTACTAAGTCAGGATTATAGTTATTTCTTTTTACGGAGACAGATTATTATATAGAAAGAATAAAGAGTTGCTTGTCTTAACATTATATCTGTCGTTTTGACGTTGTTAAGGTAATTCAGGACTTTGATTTAACATCCAAAAATAATAAGAAATCGTATAAATATTTAATAACAAAAATATAATAATTTTCGTAAGTTTTTAACAGGTACTCAAATTATAATAAATATTATTTATATAAATTAATACATTCCGAGTGTGTCATAAATGTATATCGTATTTGTTAGTTTAGCCTAGTGGTATGGGCGTGTGCTTTAGAAACCGGAGGTCGCGGGTTCGAATCCTGCGGGGACTCAACAAATTTTCATTGTTGTTTCCTAGTTGGTTAGGGCAAGTTTGGCCGATCACCCACTGTCTGAAAAGTAAGATGATCCATGCTGCATGCATGATTGTTTAGTAACGCTAGTAGTGCTAACCTAAACACATTATAAATTGTCAAACATATATAGAAATTAAATTTACTATTTCGGTACAGTTCAAAATTAAAAATAAATGAACGAAATTTAAACAATTAATTAGGGTATACATTTATCACACATTCGGAATGTATTATTTTATATAATTAATACATTATTATGATTTGAGTAACTGTTAAAAGCTTATGAAAAGTATTATATTTGCGATTACTTGTTGTTTTTGGATGTAAATTCAAAACCATGTAGTCCTGAATTATCTCAACAACGTCAAAAATGACAGATATGATATAATACACAAGCAACTCTTTATTTTTTCTATATTATTATCCGTCTCCGTAATAATTAAAAAAATACTATAGAATGATAGTATTTTTTTATGACTTAGTGTAATAATATAATGTAATAATAATACGGAGGGCTTTTTTTTTTCCATCACCTGTAACGATTGCTTATTAAAAAAAAAACATTTATACGTACTCTTCCCGATCGTCATTATACATAAAGTGTTCAAATAAATAGACTGATAATTGAAATACAGTTTTGTTATTGTATTTAATTTTAAGCCATCGAATCCTTTCAACGAAAAACATATAACTATCATACTTGCTTTATCCATGTCAGGTTCGTTTTCATGGCAGTAAATTCGTTGCAGGAACAAAGTCCACACGCGTCCAACGTTAGCGCTTTGCTAAACAAACAAATTCAGTATTATAACGTGCTTTGTGAGATTTTACATTGATTCTCGTTCGCAATTTTAAATACTCTGGTTGTTAATTTTTTGTTCCTATATAAATTCTATAAAAAAATGTGAAATATTTATAAAATATATCACTATATATATATATATATACAAGAGATTCCCACCCATATATTGACTCATCACGATATCTCCAATGGGCGTCGGTGACCACTTCCCATCAGGTGGCCCGACTGCTCGTCTGCCTGCGTATGCCATAAAAAAAAACATTGCTATCGTTAAAAAGTGTGAACTTTCAAATATATGGCACTATAATGTACCGGAATCAGGACTGACATAACGCGTTACGCGGCACTATAAAGACCTCTCAACACCTCGAAGTATCGATAATCGCCCTGAAACCGTTGAAGACCTTTCAAAACAGCCCAGGTTTCTACAGAGTCAAAAGCTTTCTCATAGGGTATCACCTTAGGCCCAACCACTAGAACCTGTCACACCCTTGTTTTACAAATTCCACTCCCGAGCCAACAAGCTAAGAACATACAAAGGGGATGTTGACTCAAACGTTTCATTAATCGATGCACCATTAAAAGAACTATTCGATCGATTTGTACAGGTATCACAATAAAATGTAGACCCTACTATCTTCTTTCATGCACTTCTTTTACAATTATTAACAGTGAAATACGAAATAATAAATAGAAAATAAATATCAGTAACCGACAAGAAAATGGCTGAAAAAAAAGGTATTTGATAAATTTTCTGAAAAAATTCTTGAAAGAAATTAATGCAATGTTAGAGCAGTCCGTATAAAACTGAAATTATTAAAAGTTTGGAATGGCACTCATACATCCGTCATCGTATTTATGAGTGGATAAATTTCGTAATGTCCCGTTCATAATTCGTAACAGATAAAAGCTATTTCAGGTTATTTTTAAATTATGCGAAAAATTTCTTTGCTCTTTGAGGGTGATTTAGGCTGTGAATTTATATTGTGGATATTTGGACTTATCCTGATTTGAGATAGCTTATAGGAAAATATTGAGATGCTTTTATAATTTATATCCTAATAATTTGTTAGGGACATTATATAAATATAATATATATTTAACTAGTGGTAGGTCTTTTTTTACAGGGGGTCGTCTGGGTCGGTACCTCGTCGGTGCCTATTTCTTATATCCTGGTTTTAAGGGCACTGTAGCCAGCGTATTTTTTGGATAAACAATACTCGACACCCTAAGGCTTCAAGACATATATTTCAGAAGGGCACCTACAATATATATATAATAATAATTGGTGAGTAAAGTAAGGTTCTACAGTTTTTTGTGCATTTTTTATACACGAACACAAAGTGACAACAACCTAGTTGCTTTGACTTTATACCAGTTAGTTTACACGGCAATAAATTCGCTGCAGAAGCTAAGTGCATAAGGTGCACCTGTTTAATTTTGGCTAAGCCAACATTTTAACATGCTGCAGCTTACTTTTTGTGTAATGTTAGCTATAGTGTAGCCAAAATAGAATCTTTTCTTATGGCAGTTTATTTTTATGTGGTAGGTTATTTTATAATAAAAGAATGTCTTTATATATGTTAATGATAATTTAAACTGTCCAATGATTTGTTCAATATTGTTGTTTTTGATTAACTGCCTCCGTAGCCTAGTGGTATAGGAGTGTGCTTATTGATAATTTGGCCGATCACCCAATTGTCTGAAAAGTAAAATGATTCATGCCAGCGTGGTGGGATACGGTCCAGAACCCTCTCCCTCCTCCTTCTCTCCCGAATGCATAGGGGTGTATTAGAGAAGGCCTATGTCCAGCAGTGGACTATCAACGGCTGATGATGATGATGACGAATTTTTTGTTCTAAAAATGCATAATACCTTAGCACGTATATAGGTATTTCTGCATTGAATGACAGTAATATTTAATTATTTATGCTATCTAATCATACTTTAAAAAACTATAGCCTTTTCGAAGTGAAATGTTGGTAGAAATTCTCGCAGCTTCGACTGTAAGAAAAAAAGCTTTGTTAGTAAATAATATGACAAAAGGTTTCAAGCAGTTCTTAAGAGCTTTTCTTCTGTCATTTACAGTGGCATTGAATCTGTATAGAAATGTTTCTTTTACATTTTTGTGTGAGCATGACTTTTAAAACCGATACGGAGTCCTATAAAGTTTAAATACTATTTGTTATCATATTGAAACTATCGTATATATTTATAGGAATGGGGGCAAAAAACGCCAATTTGGCACCAATAGCTTGACATCAGACTAGACTTGACATTGATTTTGAACATATTTTTTACTCATTTGATTTTGCGTTTCCATTCGGTGATGTCATTTTATTGAACTTAGAAAATGCTATTTTATCACTAAAAATACCATTGACGCTACAAGGCTTCAATAAAAAACTCTGTGCAATTTCCTGGTTTGCTTACCATTACTTTTGTACTTTTGCGTGCGCGGGCGCATGGTCTCTCAAGTTTCCGTCAGCCAATTTGATTGGACCAAATAGCTCGAGTGACAGCGATATGGTAGATCCTATTTAAGGACCAGAAGCTAGGATGCGCTTCGAAGGACCATATGCGTAATCCGGCTCGGACAACGTGGTTGAGAGACCGGATTGGAAATGCGATAAAAGGAAGGATAAATACCTCGTATGATGGCGGAACAGCTGCAGGCGTCTTCGTTGGTGCGGTTGGGGTTCGCGGTAAACTTAAAAGTATAAGAACGAAGCGTTGGCCATTCGCGTCGCGTGACTTTAAAATATGATACGTTGCGTGGGATCTCCTGAAGGCAATAGTTCGACAGCGGCGGTGCTGGCTGCCGACCGCGTAACGAAGTTTTCAACTTATACCGTCTTCTTTTCGCGAGATAAGAAAAAATTAAAGGAAAAAGGAGGGCAGGCGAAAAAAGCGGTAGTAAGAAGGGAAAGGAAGATTATTGCGTAACCAATTTGCGGCTGTGTTAGGCGACATAGAAATGCGCACGCATGCGCACAACTTTTCTACAGATCTCAAAACTTTGGACACAATCATATACTAATTGAGTGTAGTTAATAAAAATCTGTATATATATTATAAATTAGCGACCCGCCTCTGCTTCGCACGGGAGCTATGCTCATAGAAAGTATACCTATAACATTAAGCATGTCTTATACAAATAAACCTTCCTCTTCAATCACTCTATCTATTCAAAATAACGACACCGAAGTATGTTACATAGTTTGAAAGATTTAAGCATACATAGAGATTTTACCGGTGGTAGGTCCCCTTTTTACATGGGACCGTCTGGGAGGGTACCACCGCGATGCCTATTTCTACCGCAAAGCAGTAGTGTGAAAACACTAATGCGTTCCGGTTTGAAGGGCACTGTAGCCAGCGTAATTACTGGGTAAACATCCTATGTCTCACGGTAGGAAGCGCGTTGGTGATACCAGTATTGTCGATGTCTATGGGCGTCGGTGACCACTTTCCATCACGTGGGCCGACTGCCCGTCTGCCTGCGTTTGCAATAAAAAAAAACATAGGGATATAGGGACAGCGAAAGCGACTTTATTTTATACATATATGTAGTGTATATATATATATGTAGTGATAATGAAACACGCATTATTAAATTAACTATTTTAACAAGATTATGCAAAAGTTTTTTTAATCTTTATCAGTCTAATATTTAAAAAATAACTCAACTCGTGTCGTTTCAAGGAGATTTTTTCTTCACTTAAACTTTTGGGGCCTTAATTTTATATTATTCAAGTTTCAGGTTGAAAAATTGTTTAAATGAGATAATTCTCCGACCATTTTTAAGTATTAAAAGTTTCGGCGATCAACCGTCTTAAGTTATAATCCTAATAAAACTATTAATAAAAGTCGGAGAATTTTAGGACTTTAACAATTTTATGGCAGCTTTGTTTTTATGTTATCATTCCCGTTTTAGCTTGTGGCACATATGATAAAAATAAGAAATGTAATAAACTTATTTATTTTTATTTGCCGAAATATAGTATTTATGTTTATACGAGGCATGTGTTTTAAGTGAGTACCTTTCTGGAATAAAAAGACGTGCAAAGTTATCACAAGAAATTTATTTTGACATAAAAGCCTGTACCTTAGTCTACTTTTCTAAATAATTTCCGTGAATATTAAGGCACTTGTCATAACGTGGAACCAGATTTTGAATACCCACCTCATAAAATTCTGCCGCCTGAATTGTTAACCACTGTATCATTTATGTTACCTACTTAAAAAACATGCCTCGTATATCGGCCAAGTTAATTGGTAAGTCAATTGGGAGTTTGATAATATTTTACTATTACTTATTCAGAAAACTGTAATATGATCGAACGAAATATGCGTTTCATTTCATGAAATAATTTCGATTTTAGTGCGTTTAATTCGATTTTACGATATTTATGACAATTACAATATTTACGTTTTAGATCATTGATCAATAGGAGACTGGAGAATTTCTACCAAAGGTTTTTACCTGGGCACCGTAATTTTATAATATATTTATTTGTTCGTTTTACGAAAACCTTATGGCATCTTGAGGTATGTGTAATTTTTGTGAATAATTAGATCTCAAGCGGTGGTAACACAGATTTCTGCCCAGGATGATACACGAGGCTATCGAAATTAAAAAATATCCTAATTTCAATAGCGAAGATAGTTCAGTGCGCGATAAGGTCCATTAAGTATTTTATTAAATCATGTGTAGTATTCGCGAGAATAAAAGAGAGAAATATATATTCTGGTTTTGATCGTTTTATTAAATTTATAAAAAATCATTTGTCATGTAAAGCAAATTCTTAATATTAGCATCACTAATTTCACAACTGATATGTAAAGTAATATGTTTCTAACCCTAATTCAATTTCTTTTAAATTGTTGTATTATTTTCACTGGAAACAAACTATAGGGTAAGGTTACCTTTTATGAGACAGGCGCTAAATATGAGGTGCCAGGATATTGGTTAAACTATTCACGTCAGCTATTTGGCTGCAGTGTTCCTCGAATCGACACGGCAACAGTACTTAACGTCTGCTAATGCGTACCGGCCAACGTAGATGAAAGAATGTGTGCGTGCAGGTTATTACAAAATCGTAAAACCAAATTTTTTTCGTCAAATGTTTACATGGTATGTAACTCCTTTATTATTACGTTTTGTGCGTTTTAATACGAATTGATTATAAAGTATATCATCAATTTTAAGTGGTAAACGCCGTTTGATTTTGTTTTTTTTTCAGAAACAAGAAAAAGGCTATATTCTTGAAAAACTGTTGTTTTCCTAATATGAGATATGCTGGGGTTCCTAAATTGGGATATCTCATATTGTGGTTTACTAAAAGAGTTCTTATTATATGTGTTGGGTTAAATCCTATATTTTTATTTAAAATGCTTTCCGTAAAAAGGAAGTCCTGAGACCATTCGAAGTGACTGCCATGATACAGGCTGTTAATGCAGTACGAAGGAAATGAATGGGTTAAGTAAGAGCTGCAAAACGATTTGGGTTTCCTAAGGTTTCCCTTGAGCGCTATGTAAAAAAGAATGTCTGTCAGGAAATATTGTCCAGATACATGATGTTTCAACTGGCTATTAAAAACAATTTAAGGTATACCTTTAGTTTGGCTGGAAGCTATACTGGTAAAAAGGCTAGATCATCTATTAGGACTCCTGAAGCAGTGTCTGCTGCTGGCGTAAAAGAATGTGATCCAGTGGCAGTCGCTAACTTTTTCGAACCCAATAAATAATTTTATCTTATTTATAAGATAAAATCAGCTTCACAGGTTTTTAACATTAACGACCTATGACATATGTCTGTCTTTAATATTTAATTAATAAATTACCTTTAGTAAAAATGTGATAAGGACATTAATATTGATTTTTTTTCGTTGTTAACCCCTAAAATTTAAGGAACCCAAAATAAGATGCAATATCGTTTTTTCTGACATTTTTCACTTTTTACAGAATATCCACAAATATTTAGTCCTAAATAGCTAGTACACATTTAAAGTACATTAAATTTACTATCTAAAACTATATCTGAAAATACTTCAGATGTAACAATTTTTGACATCCTTACCCCAATATATTGAATTAAGCAAAGTAACATTATTTTTGAAAACCAAAAGAATATGACAATAACAACCTAATAGTTTTTCAGTTCATCGTTGATTTACGACGTCGATTTGTTGTTGATAACTTTTTGACGGCGGGAGTCCGGAAACATTTTTCCGGCGATCTCGTAAATTAAACAACCAAAAGAGGTGGGAACCGAAATGGGTTTTCCCTGACGCTAATATAGTTTCATAATTGATTTTCGATTGCGTAGCACTTTCGGGTAATTTTCTGTTTGCATGTACGATAAACTTTATCGTTTTGTTTATCGTAAATTATGACATCAAAATCTCACATTTTTCTGTAGTTACGTAAACGATTTAACTAACAACAAACTTCATCATGTGTGCACTGTTTATAAGAAATTGGGTTAAGGTAAAATAATTAAACAATTTTTATTTATACTTACTGTGCACTCAGTTATAAACTACATCACCTTGTTTGTAAAAAAATGTGTAAACCTGAACACATTATAAATTGTCCAACATATAGAGAATTTAAATTAACTATTGTGGTACAGTTAAAAATAAAAAATAAATAAACGTAATATAAAGTAATAAATAGCTAGGATATACATTTATCACACATTCGTGATGTATTAATTTATATTATTAATACATTATTATAATTTAAGTAACAGTTTACAACTTATGAAAATTATTATATTTGTGATTTCCTACTATTTCTGGATGTTAATTCAAAATCATGTAGTCCTGAATCGCCTTAACAACGTCAAAGACGACAGATATAATATTAAGACGCAACTATTTATTCTTTCTATAATATTCTCTATCTGCGTAAAAATTAAAAAAAAAGTATCATCCTGACTTAGTATTAATACGGTGGGCTTTATTTTTAATGCCATAACACTATGAGTATTGCTTATTAAAAAAACATTTATACGCACTAAGATCGGCAGGATCATCATTATGCATAAGGTATTCAAATAGGCAGACTGATAACTAAAATACTGATACGTTATTGTACTTCATTTTAGGCAATCGAGTCCTTTGAACTAACCAATGTTTAACATATAAATAAATATTGTACTTACTTCATCCACGTCAGGTTCGTTTTCACGGCAGTAAATTCGTTGCAGGAACAAAGTCCACACGCGTCCAATGTTTGCGCTTGGCTAAACAAACAAGTTCAGTGTTATAAGGTGCTTTGCGAAATTTTACATTGATTCTCGTTTGCAAATTTAAATATTCTGGTTATTATGAATAAACGTTTACCTTGATAACAAGATTCGAGTAAAATATTAATAAAAAATTACTATTATCTTTATATTTCACTTCATGCTGCCTTGACCTTGAAGTGGGCTATCCTTTATTAGAAGAGTAACGGTGAACAAATTCTACTGTATCTTGGGTGTCGAGTAGGTTTTTCGACCAAAATTACGTCCTCGCTTTATAAAATATCAAATTAGAGTTAGCGATTAAATGCGTCAAAGTTTTTTACATAATACCAAAGAGTACTTACTTTTTTCTTACTACAAAATAATTTAAGGAAGAAACTACTTTGACAGGAACTATTTTAGATACATCTAAAATGGTACAGATTCCTACACTATATTACGCATCAATTGCTTACAGTTCGTTGTTTTAGTCTAGATGGTCACTCTTTGACCTGATCTATCGAATTGTTTTAGTTTCGACCGACCTAACGGCTATACGGCATAAATCGCTCGTTGAATCCCTTTCAGCTCAGAGCTCTAAAGCGACCGAGTTTTTTGTATAGTCGAGTGAAAACAGTTGCGGCTTGACCTCAAGAGTTTCGCTTCAGTAGTTTACGGTGTGATGGAAGCTGCTGCACTTTAATAAAAGGTTGTGTGATTTTAAAGGAAATACTATTATATTTCTTAATTATTTGCCTTACTTTTATTCTACATATGAAATTTCGTTCTAAAAATGTATAATACCTGAGAACGTATATATCTGTAGTACCTAATAAAAAAGAAAGACGAAGTAACTTTCCGTTTACATGATATAGCTATTTCTGCAATAAGTGACAGTATTTTTTTTTTATTATTAATGCTATGTAATCATTCTTGAAAGAACGATAGCCTATTCGAAGTGAACTGTTGGTAGAAACTCTTGCAGCTTCGAGAGAAAGAACAAAAGCTTTGTTAGTAAATAATATGACAAAAGGTTCCAAGCAGTTCTTAAGAGCCTTTCTTCCGTCATTTACAGTGGCATTTAATCTGTATAAAAAGGTTTCTTTTACATTTTTGTCTGAGAGCGCCTTTTTGAAACTAATATGGAGACCAATAAGGTTTAAATACTATTTGTTATCACATTGAAACTATCGTATATATTTATAGCAATGGGGGCAAAAAACGCCAATTTGGCACCAATAACTTGACATCAGACTAGACTTGACATTGATTTCGGATATATTTTTTACTGATTTGATATTGCATTTACATTCGGCCACGTCTTTTATTGAACAAAAAAAATGCTTTTTTCTGATTAAAAATAACATTAGAACTACGGAGCTTGTTAAAAAAACTCTTTTCGAATTAAATGCAATCTCTTATTTGCTTACAATTGATTTTGTACTTTCCTACAGATTTCAGAAACTTTGGACACTTTCATAAACGAATTGAATGTAGTTAATAAAAATCTGGATATATATATATATAAAATAAACTAGCGACCTGCGCCTGTTTCGCACGGGAGTTATGCTGATAGAAAGTATACCTATAATATTAAGCATGTCTTATACATATAAACCTTCCTCTTCAATCACTCTATCTATTCAAAATAACCGCACCGAAATATGTTACATAGTTTGAAAGATTTATGCATACATAGGGATATAGGGACTGAGAAAGCGACTTTGTTTTAAGCTATGTAGTGATAATGAAACATGCATTATTAAAATAAACTATTTAAAAGATTTACAAGATTATGCAAGATGTTATTTTTTTAATTTTGATCGGTCTAATATTGTAATAAATAATCGTCAACTCTTGTCGTTTTAAGGAGATTTTTTTTTTACTTTAAGTACTGGCAATACTGGCAACTTTTGGGGCAGCCTTAATTTTATATTAAAAAAGTTTCAGGTTCAAAAATTGTTTAAATCAGATAATTTTCCGAGCAATTTTTAAATATTAAAAGTTTGGGCGATCAATCTTCTTAAGTAATAATTTTAACAACATTATTAAAAAAGCCGGATATGTTTAGGAATTTAACAATTTTATGGCAGCTTTGTTTTTATGACATCATTCGCGTTTTACCTTGTGGATCATATGATAAAATAAGAAATGTAATAAACTAATTTATTTAAATTTGCCGAAATGTGGTATTTATATAGGTAAGTACCGTTTTTGAATAAAAAAAAGACGTGCAAGATATCGCAAGAGTTTTGTTTTTACATGAAAGTCTGTACCTTGGTTTTCGTGAATTTCCACATAATTTCCGTGAATATTGAGGCACCTGTCATAACGTGGCACTAGTTTTTAATACCTTCCTCATAAAATTCTGCCGCCCGACTTTTTAACACTGTATCACAAAAGTTGTTATTAAAATATGCCTGGTATATCCGCTAACTTAGCGTATATACCACGCATATTATTTTATTAATGTATTAGTCGTTTGAGAATTTAAAATGTTATATTCAGTTCAATTAGTTTTACAATAATTTCGACATTTTAGATAATTTTCAGGATCTATGGTCTCGGGTAGACCGCGGTGTGGTTTTTCTGTAAAAGTTTTTTACCTGGCCACCGTCATTTTGTTATTAATTTACGAAAACCCAGCTGCTAGACCTGCTGCTGAGATACCTTATGGTATCTTGAGGATTAAGTATTTTATTAAATCATGTGAAGTATTCGCCTGAATAAAAGAAAGATATATATATATATATAGGTTTTGATAGTTTTATTCAATTTACAAAAAGCATTTGTAATGTAAACAAATTTTAATATTACCATCACTAATGTCACAACTTTAGTGTAAAGTAATATTTTTCTAACCTAATTCAATTTCTTTTAAATTATTCTATTGTTTTCACGGGAAACAAACAATAATAAATCGAACTAAGCAAAGCCACAATATGCTTGAAACCAAAAGAATATGACGATAACAACCTAAATCATGATATGTCGATTGCCGTTTTAGACGATTATATTTCGACAGTGGCTGCCCGGATAATTTTCAGGTGATCCCGTAAATTGAACAACCAAATGAGTTGGGAAAACGAAATGGGCTTTCCTGACGCTCGTAGTTCCAAAATTGATTTTCGATTGCGTAGCACTTTCGGTAATTCTCTCTTGCATCACACGCCATTTATTTTATCGTGAATTATAACATCAAAATAGACATTTTGTCTGTAATTATGTATATAATTTAACGAAAGTTACAGACCAAAGGTACTGTTTTTGGGCTTTATGTTATTGTTAGCTTCAATAACATAAAGCCCATAAATAAATGTTACGTGAAAAACTTCAACGTCGGTATATGCACTGTTTATAAACTGTTTATTACAATTATTAGGCTATGTTTAATAATATTTACTGTGCACTGTTACACACATTACCTTGTTTGTAATGTGTTAACATAAACACTATATAAATTGTCAAACATATATTGATTTGACAAATTTCTATTTGTACAGTTAAAAATAAAAATAAATAAACGTAATATAAACAAAAGAATAGGATACACATTTAGCGACACTCGGAATGTATTAATTTATATAATTAACACATTATTATGATTTGAGTACCTGTTAAAACTTATGAAAATTATTATATTTTTGTTATTATATATTTATACGATTTCTCATTATTTATTGATGTTAAATCAAAACCATGCATTCCTGAATTACCTCAACGACGTCAAAATGACAGATATAATATTAAGACAAGCAACTCTTTATTCTTTCTATGTTATTATCTGTCTCCGTAAAATTAAAAAAAATACTGTCATCTTGACTTAGTGAAATAAAACTAATATGGTGGGCATTGTTTTCAATTCCATCACACTATAACTATTGCTTAATAACAAAAAATTATTACAACTCCGATCGTCATTACGCATAAAGTGTTCAAATAGACAGGCTGATAATTAAAATACTGTTACGTAATTGTACTTAATTTTAGGCAATTAAGTCCTTTAAACGAACCAAAGTTTAACATAAATATCATACTTGCTTCATCCACGTCAGGTTCGGTTTCATGGCAGTAAATTCGTTGCAGGAACAAAGTCCACACGCGTCCAATGTTTGCGCTTGGCTAAACAAACAAGTTCAGTGTTATAAGGTGCTTTGCGAAATTTTACAGTGATTCTCGTTTGCATATTTAAATATTCTGGTTGTTGAAATTTTCTTCCTACATAAATCTATAAATAAACGTTTAAAAATATCACTATTATCTATATATTTTACTTGAAGCTGCCTTGAACTTGAACTGGGCTATCCTTTATTGGAAGAGTTACGGTGAACAAACTCTACTGTACTGTATTTTGACCAAAATGACGTCCTCACTTTATAAAATATCAAATTAGAGTTAGCGATTAAATGTGTCAATTAAGTTATTTTTTTAATACAAAAGAGTACTAACTTTTGTTCCTACTACAAAATAATTTAAGGGAGAACTGACTTTGACAGGAACTATACGGTGGCAGGTCCCTGTTTACAGGAGACCGTCTGGGTGGACCACCGCGGTGCCTATTTCTGCCGCGAAGCAGTAGTGTGAAAACACTGCTGTGTTCCGGTTTGAAGGCACCGTAGCCAGCGTATTATTGGGTAAACGAGACTTAACAACCTATGTCTCACGGTAGGCAGCGCATTGGCGATACCACTGGTATTGCCAACGTCTATGGGTGTCGGTGACCACTTTCCATCAGGTGGCCCGACTGCTCGTCTGCCTGCGTAAGGCATTAAAAAAAAATATTTTAGATACTAACGAAACTTAGTTTACCAGAGTTCTATATTATATTAGGCATGAATTGCTTACAGTTCGTTGTTGTAGTCTAGATGGTCACTTTTTGACCTGATCTATCGAATTGTTTTAGTCCCGAATCGACCTAGCGGCTACGGTGTGATGGAATCTGCTGCACTGTAATAAAAAGTTGTTTGAATCTAAAGTCATCATTATTAAATTCACCGTCTCTTCTAAAAATACTAATATCATCATCATCATCATCAGTCTGTGTTAGTCCATTGCTGGACATAGGCCTCCCCTAATGCACGCCTTCTCCATTAGGGGTTTTGGACCGTATCCCACTATGCTGGTCCAATGCCGATTGGTGGGTGACCAATATATATATAAATATTATTTATGATAAGTAAAGTAATGTTCTAGAGTTTCTTTTGCATTTATATATTATTAAAAAGAAAATAAAACCTTGTTAAATGTGTTTTTGAATCCGTTCTCAAACTCTTTTCACGAACACAAAAGCGATTTTAACCATGTTGGTTAACTTTGTACCAGTTAGCTTACTTAGCAGTAAATTCGCTGCAGAAGGTAAGTCCACAAGGTACACCTGTTTGCGTCTAGCTAAGCAGACATTTTAACTTGTGGCAGCTTAAGCTTAATTTGGAACTAGATGTTGTAATGAAATATTTTTTGTTAACTTTTTGTGTAATATATATATACTATAGTGTAGGCAAATTAAAATATTTTCTAATGCCAGTTAATTTTTATGTGGTAAGCTATTCAATCATGATATATATATATATATATATATATATATATATATATATATATATATGAAATTATATAAATATATATATATATATATATATGAAAATATATAAATATATGAATATATAAATATATATAAACTAGCGACTCGCCCCTGTTTCGCACGGGTATACCTGCAATATTAAGCATGTCTTATACATATTAACCTTCCTCTTCAATCGCTTAATTTATTTTAAATAACGTTTAAAAGATTTATGCATACATAGATATAGGGACAAAGAACGCGACTTTGTTTTATACTATGTAGGCATAATGAAACATACATCATTAAAATAAACTATTACACAAGATTATGCAAGGAGTTATCTTGATTGGTCTAATATTTTAATAAACAATCGTCAACTCGAGTCGTTTCAAGGAGTTTTTTTTTTACTTTAAGTACAACAACGCAACAGGCAACTTTTGGGGTAACGTTAATTTTATATTAAAAAAGTTTCAGGTTGTAAAATTGTTTTAATGAGATAATTTTTCGACCATTTGTAAGTATTAAAAGTTTGGGCTATCAATCTTCATGTATAAGTTATAATTAATAACATTATTAATGAAAGTCGGATAAGTTTAGGAATTTAACAATTTTATGGAAACTTTGTTTTTAAGTTATCATTCGCATTTAGCCGGTGTATATGTTAATACGAGACATTTTATTTTTATGCCATACGCAGGCAGACAAGCAGTCGGGCCACCTGATGGGAAGTGATCACCGACGCCCATAGACATTAGCATTACCAGTGGTATCGCCAACGCGCTGCCTACTGTGAGAGGGTGTCAAGTTTCGTTTACCCATTAAACACGCTGGCTACGGTGCTCTTCAAACCGGAACACAGTAGTGTTTTTACACTACTGCTTCGCGGCAGAAATAGGCACCGCGGTGGTACCCACCCAGACATGTTTGTAAAGTAAGTAACATTTGAGATAAAGTGGTTATCAAGTCGGGCGGCTAAGTTAATTAGCAAGTCATTGGGAATTTGATAATATTTTATTATTACTTATTCAGAAAACTGTAATTTGATCGAACGAAATATGCATTTCATTTCATGAATTAATTAGTTTTCACAATATTTGAGTTTTACATAATTTACAGGATCCATGGATACTGGTAGACTGGAGAGCTTTTCTACCAAAGTATTTTACCTTTCCACCGTCATTTTGTAATTAATTTATTTGTCCGTTTTACAAAAACCGACCATATGGTATCGTGAGGTCTAGCAGCAATTTTCTGCTTACGTGTAATTTTTGTTAATAATTGGATCTTAAGCGGTGGTAACGCCGAATTCTGTCTAGGATGATACGCGTGGCTATCGAAATAAATAAGAAACATCCTAATTTCAGCAGGGCAGATAGTTCAGTGCATGATAAGATCCGTAAAGTATTTTATTAAAATTATAAAAAAAATAATTTGTAATGTAAAATCTATTAAAGATGATATTAATAATTCATTTTACATTACGTAACAGTTGTGATAAAAGCAAAGGCACTAATGTCACAACTAGTGTGTAAAGTAATAGATTTCTATACCTAATTCAATTTCTTTTAAATGATTTTATTGATAACATGTTTTCATTTTCACTGGAAACAAACAGTAATAACTTGAATAAAGCAAAGTGACAATATGCTTGAACTCCATAAGAATATGACAATATTAACCTGATTCATGATAGGTCGATTTGTTGCCGTTTCAGGGGATAATTTTTCGACGGCGGAAGCCTTGGAACATTTTTCAGGCGATCCCGTAAATTGAACAACCAAATGAGTTGGGAAACGAAATGGGTTTGCCCGAGGCTAATACAGTTCCAAAATTGATTTTCTATTGCGTAGCACTTCCGGGTAATTTTCTCTTTGTATCACATACGATTAACTTTATCATTTTGTTTATTATTTTACAAATTTAGTGTTTATATTTTACAAACAAGGTGGTGTAGCGTGTAACAGAGTGCACAGTAAGTATAATTAAAATAGCTTAATAATTGTACCCTAACACTAACACACTTTTTATTATAAACAGTGCTTATAACGACGATGAAGTTTTGTCACGTAACATTTTGTTAAGCTTCAATAACGTAAAACCCAAAAACAGTACCTTTGGTTCGAAGCTTACGTCAAATTGTTACGATAAACAAAACGATAAAGTTCATTGCTTGTGATGCAAAGAGAAAATTACTCGGAAGTGCTACGCAATTAGCGTCAGGGAAAGCCTATTTCGTTTCCCACCTCAATTGGTTCTTCAATTTACGGGATCGTCTGAAAAATGTTCCCGGGCAGCCGCCGTCAAAATTATCCCCTGAAACGGCAACAGATCGACGTATCATGATTTAGGGTAATATTGTCATATTCTCTTGGTGTTCAAGCTGTTACTTTGCTTATTCCAAGTTATTATTGTTTGTTTCCAGTGAAAAGAAAAACATGTTAACAGTAAAATTATTTTAAAGAAATTGCATTAGGGTTAAAAACATATTACTTTACATACTAGTTGTGACATTAGTAAAGATAATATTAACAATTTATTTTACATTACAAACGCTTTTTTTAAATTGAATAAACCTATCAATACCAAAATGTACATTTCTTTCCTTTACTAACGTGAATACTACACATGGTTCAATAAAACACCTAACGAATCTTATCGCACACTGAACTATCTTCGCTATTGATATTGGGATGTTTTTTTAATATCGATAGCCTCATGTATCATCCTGGGCAGAAATCGGCGTTACCACCGCTTGCGATTCATTCATTCACAAAAGTTACACATAAAAACAAAGCTGCCATAAAATTGTAAGATTCCTAAACTTAATCGACTTTTATTAAAATTTTAACTTACGAAGGTTGATCACCCAAACTTTTAATATTTAAAAATGCTCGCAAAATTATCTCATTTAAACAATTTTTCAACCTGTAACTTTTTAATATAAAATTAAGGCTGCCCCAAAAGTTGCCAGTACCTACTTAAAGTAAAAAAAAAATCTCCTTAAAAGGACGAGTTGACGATTATTTATTAAAATATTAGACCGATCAAAATTAAAAAAAAATCTTGTAAATCTTCTAAATGGTTTATTTTAATAATGCATGTTTCATTATCACTACATAGCTTAAAACTAAGTCGCTTTCTCAGTCCCTATATCCCTATGTATGCATAAGTCTTTCAAACTATGTAACATATTTCGGTGCGGTGATTTTAAATAGATAGAGTGATTGAAGAGGAAGGTTTATATGTATAAGACATGCTAATATTATACCTTCTTTATATATATATATCCAGATTTTATTAACTACATTCAATTCGTATATGAAAGTACAAAATTAATTGTAAGCAAATCAGGAGATTGCATTTAATTCGAAAAGTCTTTTTAACAATCCGTAGTTCTAATGTTCAAAAAGACGTGGCCGAATATAAACGCAATATCAAATGAGTAAAAATATGCTTAAAATCAATGTCAAGTCTAGTCTGATGTCAACTTATTGGTGCCAAATTGGCGTTTTTGCCCCATTGCTATTAATATATACGATAGTTATCAAATCCACTAATTTACGGATTTTTTAAATCATGGATGCTGAAAAGAATCCGATACGTCGGGAATAAATTTATTTAAGTAACGCGAAAAATCCGTAAATTAGTGGATTTGATATGTATAATAATCGCGTAAATAAAAGAAATAATTATATACGATAGTTTCAATGTGATAACAATATTATAGTATTTAAACCTTATTGGTCACCATATTAGTTTTAAAAAGGCGCTCTTAGGCAAAAATATATAAGAAACCTTTTTATACAGATAAAATGCCACTTTAAATGACGGAAGAAAGGCTCTTAAGAACTGCTTGGAACCTTTTGTCATATTATTTACTAACAAAGCTTTTGTTCTTACTCTCGAAGTTGTAAGAGTTTCTACCAACAGTTCACTTAGAATAGGCTATAGCTCTTCAAATAATGATTACATAACAAAAATAACTTTGGAACTAGATATTGTTACGAAACTGATTACAAATAATTTCTCGTTAACCTTCTGTGTAATATTTACTATAGTGTAGCCAAAATAGATTTTTTTCTTGTGGCAGTTTATTTTTATGTGGTGGGATATTTAATAATGAAAAAGAAAGTCTTTATATATATCCGGACGGATAACCGACATGATCGAAGAGAGTAAGGCGCTGGACCGATTTTTTACATGCCCATCCGACGCATGGAAACACCAATGAAAATTTGTAAAGTCCCCGCAGGATTTTAACCCACGACCTCCGGTTTCTAAAGAACGCGCCCTGACCACCAGGCAACGGAGGAGGAAGGATGTCTATTATAAAACCATCATAATATTTTCTTATAAGCTATCTCAAATTAAGATAAGTCGAAATATCCCATTATATAAATTCACAGCCAAAATCGTTCTCAAAGAGCGAGAGAAAGTTTTGGCATATTAAAAAAAAACAGAAATAGCTTTTACTTGTAACGAATAATGAACGGGACATTATGATATTTATCCACTCATAAATACGATGACGGATGTATAAGTGCCATTCGAAACTTTAATAATTTCAGTTTTATACGGACTGCTTTACCATTTCATTAATTTCTTTCATGAATGTTCTTACAGGAAATTTATTTTACACCTTTTTTTATTTCAGCCATTCACTTGTCGATTTATTGTTTCGTATTTTTACATACAATAAATTATTGTAAAAAAAGTGTATAAAAAAGAAAAGTATAGTATACATTTTAATTGTGATACCTATAAAAGCGATCGCCAAGTTCTTTCAATGGTGCATCGAATAATGAAACGTTTGAGTCAACATCCCCTTTGCATGTTCTCAGCTTGTTGTGGTACTAGCGGTTTGACCTAAGGTGCTACTCGGTACAGTTTAGTGCTATATATTTGAAAGTTTATATTTTAACTATAAATATCTGTATTTATGTATCAAAATAATGAGCAGAGTTTGCCATTGTAAAGGTATTGAAAAAAAAAGTATTTTGGGATGCCTGATAATGATTACATTGTGATAACTGCCTCCGTAGCCTAGTGGTAAGGGCGTGTGATTTTGAAACCGGACGTCGTGGGTTTGAATCAATAAATTTTCAATGTTGTTACCTAGTTGGCTAGGACAATTTGGGCCGATTACCCCATCGTCATAAGATAAGAGCTATATATTGATCTTTATTATTAGCTATACATAAAAGTAAAATGGGTAATATTAATGCAAAAACACGTCGATTCCTAAAGCTGGGTTTCTTAAGCCGGTTCTTCTCACGTTCCAAAGGCTTCCATTTCCGAACCGGTGGAACCTTTGACTTTGTTATTATATTTTATCATAATAAAGAATAAATTTAGGTAACAATATTTAAATCAATAATAATATAAATTTTTATATCAAAGTTATTCCATGAAAGATACGTAAGGAGTACGTAAGGTATATAAGGTATGATAAGTATGTTACACGATAAACAAAAGAACGGAGCTCTTATTTCTAACCGCAATTGTTTCCACTTGGCTAAACAAACAATTCAAGGGCTATGACGCTCTAAGCTGTTAACGATTCTACTGGCTGTTACTGGGAAGCTATATAAGTTCTACGGTTATTTAAAATATTTGTACAAATGTATGTACATGAATAAACATAAAATTCTAGTTTGGAAAGTATGCACGATTTCGGCAAAATATCGTCCCTAAAGTCCTGTATTTTGTTTGTATTGTTCTTTTACGTGATGGTAAGTGGTATGTGATGTTTTTCTGACCAATAATTAATCTGGCTACGTTGTTCCTCAAATCAGATGACAGTAGCGTTATCGCACTACTACTTTGCGGCAGAACTAGGCACCATATTAGCACTTTCCCAGGTGGTAACCTGTAAAAGGCAAAAAACCAACTTTTGTGCTTGTGTTGTTCTGTCAAAACAAATATACTATTGCAAAGAAAATAAACTGACGGCCCATCGCAGCTCTGTCTTAAGTTTAAACTAAATTGTCAATAATTTATTAGCGTGAATATATAATATTGAAGTTCTCAAGCATTAAGCTTTGGACTTCTTTGTTCTTTACGTATAGAGATTATGCAATTTGTATTTTTGAATAAAAGGACTTTTTTACGGATTTTATCGCGTTTATTTAAAATGCAAAATACACGCTATAAAATCCGTAAAAGGTCCTTTTATTCAATAATGTGTAATATAAGCGTAAGCAAAGGAATGAATTATGCAATTTGTATGTTAAAAATTTGAAGTATATCATAAAAATTTATTGACTTTTGTATTTGAAAATTATCTGTAAAGTAACCATTTAAAGATTTTTTTTACGTCAATATTAAAGTCTATCTTGTATGGCTTCGCAAGCGTTTGCAATTTAATCGCACAAGGTTGTCATTTTTGGTGCCCTAATTTTTTGGATATCTCAAATACCTATTTACTTATCGCAAATTTAATAAAAAATGAGATATACCTATGATTTAAAAAAATAATTTACAAATTCGTAGCACTAGAAGCCGAGCAACAATATACGACAAACGTAGATACGAGGTAGCATATATTTAAAAAAAGAAAAAAAAACATGCACTGGATTAAGTACCTTCTTTTACGAAGTCGGTCCAAAACACTAATTATAGCGCGCGAAATTCGAACAGGTTAAAATGCATAACAGCTATTTCAAAGTCTTATCAATTAAATCGTTTCTAAAGTATAGCCCCAGTTTTGCAAATAGTATATTATTATACCACTTGTTTTGTCAACAAACTATAAAATTCTTGCTTTTTCTCTAAACCTGCCTAAAAAAGAAAAACTTAATTATTATATTATATATATTTAAGGTTATCAAAATTTATTTATATTTAAAAAAAAAACGTGATAGAATTCAAATGTCGGTAAGGTTTATTTTAACGCAAAATAAAACGATTACGCTTTGTAAGTTACCGACCTTTAACAATGAAAACACTCCAACAAAAGCTACAGAAAACTTTTTTAATTTAACAATTTATGACAGTACTCATCTTCCTTAATATGATTTATATTTTGTGAGGAGAAACAATTTTAAATTTGTATAGAAAAATGTGCCAGGGAACAATTGAGAGCAATTTTGTCGAGATAAAGTTCTTGAGACGAAGCTCTTTTATTTGTTATTCTTTTTTACTAATCTCTTGTTTTTATTCAAATTCAAATATATTTATTTAACATGGGAGCGATACCCTCACTTATTGATTGTCGAAAATCTACCACCGGTTCGGAAAAGGACGCCTATGATCTGAAAAGATCCGGCGAAAGAAACTCAGCGGGCCTTTTTTTTGCATCTTTTACGATATAATTGACACAATAATCAAACAAATAAATAAAAGCATAAAATTATGATATTATTGAAAAAAAGCCTGGAGCGAGCATTCCATTACCAGAGTGTTGTCATGCAAATTTTCGGCAAATTATCTCATGTTTGAAACTATATTACAACTTAAAATTAAATATATTTCTGTTTATTCATAATTTTACGATATGTATAGAAAATAGTACTTTTTTAAAAACATGCAAAGGTATTTTATTTTCACTAAAAAAATTTTGTTAATGTTTATTAACTACCTACGAATATTTCCACGTAATGATGATAATGAATGATGATGATTATCAAAGACAGCCATGACAACACGGAGTTTAGATTAAATAGTAATATACATTATTTTACTACTTAGTTTACTAGCTTTTCAATGACAAATTTTCTTGTGAAATTTTATGTATTCTTTAATTTTGTCTCAAATGAACAAATAATTGCATGAGGTATATAATTAAATAATACAAACAAGATTGGTGAACGGTCCTTTACAAGAAATATCACTCCATTTTTTACTTTTTACACTTAACATTTATTAATACTAACACTGAACTTATGCTTTTATTTCCTTTATATCTATAATGGCGAAATATTATATTTTTGTAATTACAAAGAAATTTTCAAAAGTCAAAATGATTACAATTATTTAACCCACTTCCGATTATAAAAAACTTAAAAAGAATTCAAAAAATAAAATGATGATAACAGCTGAACATCTCTGATACTAAAAACATTTAAATGGCTCACGTGACCACGACAACAACCACCAGATGTCTCGTACGGACGAGTCGATACGATGCGTAACAACCCCCTAAACCACTCAACACACTAACACTTTCACAGATGCACAAAACTTGTCACACACGAGGACAGTTCTTTTCCGGCAGCGGCTTATACGAAGCTCTACCTTTCCTAAATTTCAGACTCTCCGTCTCTTATATCACATTCTGCGACAGACAACGTCAATATCGACACTTATTTTCTCTAACAAGGTGGGGCCATAAAGTTTAATAGAAGAAGAAGGCTATGTAATGTACAATTAATGCTACATTACAAGAGCAGATTTAAATTTATAACCTATAATTTCAAGAGACAATTTGTTTCGTACTTACTGCTCGTTGAACTAAATTACTAGTTAAAATTAGAATATTATTATTAAACTAGTAATTTAGTGCTGATAATTGAAATGATATTATAATTTTAAATGTTCCCAGACAATGTTTTTATTATCATATTACAATGTCAGCGCCTTTTTGACATAAAGGAATGAGTTTTTCAATGGAATGTATCCTAACAATCCTGATGTGAAAAGAATATGATCATTGATAAGTAAATTTTACATTGAATGATGTTTCGGAAACCCAAACTGATTTGACCGCTCTGTTAATTTGACTCGAATGTTAGTTGATTATAACATAGATCGTCGTTTCGAAAACTGATACTAGCTTCAAATAACGTAGAATGAAAAATTTCTTCATCGCTTGCACGAAATTTAATTATTTATTTTTAATCCATTAAATTACTTTTGTTTATCTCATCTGGTCAATAAATATTAGTGCATAGTAATTTATTTAAGTTATGAAAAGGACTCTAAACTTATTAGTCATATTATTAAAATAACATTTTATGATATTTTGATTACAACGATTTATTTTTTTTTGTTAAGATTGAGCAAATATTCATATTAAACTTTATGTACATTGTAAAGCTAATATGCTATATAGAGGGTGTCTAGAGAAATATAGCTTTTTTTCTTCTTAGCCATGTGTGTCTCAATGCTAGACCTCACAGCACTCAGGCTCAAATCCTCTAAGGGTGATCAGTCTGTCTGAAATTAGTTCAGTTCGTTCGGCCATTATTGCGTTTCAATTGTCTTGGTATAAAAAGTGCTTTATTTTAGCACAAAAAGTGTTAGACATGCGATAGATGTAGCCGGCTTAGTCTCATTTTTGTTTTGCTCGTCTTTGGACCCACGTCTGTAATATGTGACATTGAACGGAGAATGTTGTTACTTATATGGTCTGTCAGTTTGTCACCTAACATACTCTGCTCTATAGCACTTTGGCTAATTGCTACAGCGGACTTCTATTTATTGGTAAATGACCAAGTCTATAGGCCATAAGTTAAAGCGGGAAGAACTAAGAAAAGAGATCCCATCGCCACCTATGCGTATGTTTATTTCATTGTGATTAGTAATTAGCCATTTACATTTTAATACCCAGTCCAGTGGCTTAACACGTTCAGCTTTTGCAGCTTGCTTATATTAACACTACATGTAATCAAAACTCCTTTATCTAAATAGCTTGTTGAATCAATAATAGCTTATCTCGTCAGAGATACGGAGTGGTTTAAAGTCAACAACATTTTTTTTGGTTGCAAAGGAGTTCCAATTAGTCGTTTATCGGATAGTAGTACAGCCACTTAATTTAAAGGAAAATTACTCAAGTTCAAATAACTTCTAAAATAAAATTTATATAAAAACTCTTCTTAAAGACGATTTTACAAAAAACATGGAACATTCATTAAGTAACTTATGAAACATTTACATAAGAGTTTCGAATTAAAAGAAGGCTTTATCTGTATGACTGTCAAAGTCAAAGTCATAAACCATTTACATAAGTAATTCAAAAATTTAAATATTCTGTCGTTTATAAGTCATGCTATTATATTATTGTTCGTATTTTCTTTTCAGTTGAGGCAAGTCAAATTCTGAAGCGCGTTTCAGACATTTTAATTTAATTTTAACACAGGAAATATTTGAAATTTTTTTTCTTTTATCCGTTCCCAAAGTCTTTACACGTACACAAAGCGGCTACAACCTAGTTGCTTTGACTTTGTACCAGTTCGTTTACATGGCAGTGAATTCGCTGCAGAAGCAAAGTCCATAAGGTACAACTGTTTGCGTTTGGCTTAGCAAATATTTAACTTGCTTACTTTGTAAGAAGATTTTTAACAACGTTACAGCAAAAATGTTTTTTACACATTGCAAGTTTTACTTTAAGTGTATTATTAAGATGATAGAGTATAATTTATCTATTTAGTAGTTAAACATGAACAAATATACTCGCAATATTAAAAATACTTTTTTTTTATGGCTGACGCAGGCAGGCGAGCAGTCGGGCCACCTGATGGAAAGTGGTCACCGACACCCGTAGACATTGGCAATACCAGTGGTATCGCCAACGCGCTGCCTACCGTGAGACATAGGGTGTTAAATCTCGTTTACCCAGTAAATGCACTGGTTACGGTGCCCTTCAAACCGGAACACAGCAGTGTTTTCACCTACTGTTTCGCGGCAGAAATAGGCACCGCGGTGGTACCACCAGACGGTCTCCTGTAAACAGGGGACCTACCACCGTAAAATACTCTACTTAGGAGAATATCCAATATTTTATGAGAGCTTATCAGACATTGGAAATTTATTCGGGTTATGCATTCTTCCAAATTTACCACCGCACCAGTTGGTAAGACACCGTAGGTAACAAAAAAAATAATCACATTAATTTGTGGGCATTATGTCCGCCTTTATATTTATTATTAAGTAAATAAATTTGTACATACAACGACAACGACGAATGTACGTCATTATTAATTGTATTATAAATGTTAAAAATTAAAATTATTAATTTCCGTGTAGATTTATAGATACTTTTTTTTCATTAATATTATTAAGTTAGATAAAATAAAAGGAAAATTTTAAATACTTCGAATTTTAATGAACTTCCGTCAGCTAAATTTAGTACAACAGAAAAGAATAATTCCCGACCAACTGGAAAGTCAGTTCTTGACAGAATAAATTAAAATTGAAAAGTGGAGGATGGTAAGTTTCACAAAGCTTTGCTAGTATAACTTTGTTTGAGCGAGAAATAACTTTGACTCAATATTAATTCTGTATCTAGATTTCATACAACACTCTGAATGTTTTAGTTGACTGTTGTGCACTTTTCACTTGTAAGAAGGAGAAGATATCGAATTAATTTATTTTTTTTAAATATATTCTGAAAAAGCTATGTTTAATACTGAACTAAAAAAAGTAAAACATTTTGTAAGGGATATGATATCTGATATGTCTGAGTTTCGAAGGAAATTTAGACTCTTATAGTAACTTAGGATACCTACGACGCAGCCAAAGTACTTTCTGGCTTATCTGGCTTGATAATTAAAGTTAAATCTGGCAATTTCAAGTCTTTCTTTTAGATTTCCGCAGATAAATTCCCGACGGCGGCTGCCAGGAAACATTTTTTAGACGATCCCGTAAACACAAATGAGGTGAGAAACGAAATGGTCTTACCCTAATGTTTATATAGTACCGAAATTGATTTTGGATGGCAGAGCACTTTCGGATAATTTTCTCTTTGCATCACATACGATTAGCTTTATCGTTTCGTTTATCGTGGATTTTGACATCATCAATGTAAACAGTTTAACTTACAACAAATCATATTCGACTAAGTTTATCGTGAGTTATTACAGTAAAGTTATTTTTTCTATAGTTACGTTAACTATGTTTCTCTCAAGAACATCATAATCGGTGTTATCTTCATCATCAGCCTGAGATATTCCACTGCTTGACATAGGCTCCCCTAACACGTCCCTATCCATTAGGGGGTTTGGACCGTATCCCAAACACGCTGGTCCAATGCAGGTTGGTGGGTGACGACTTTTACATGCCCATCCGAAGCATGGATCATCTTACTTTTAAGACGATTGGGTGATCGGCTCAATGTCTCTAACGAACCAGGAAACAACAATGAAAATTTGTTAGTCCCGCAGATTGAACTTACGACCTCCAGTTTTAAAGCACACGCCCATACATGTAAAAGTCGGTCCACCCATCAACCCGCATTGGACCAGCGTGGTGGATACGGTCCAAACCCCAATGGAAAGGTGTATTAGGGGAGGCCTATGTCCAGCAGTGACTATCAAAGGCTGATGATGCAGTACGCTTGATTGTATACTCGTATAAATGTCTACAAATCGAAATAGTGGACAATTTAGCAGTGAACCGCCTCCGTAGCCTAGTGACATTGGCTTATGCAGTACAATTTTGATCTCATAGGTTCAAAACATGCAGTAAGTCAACGTTGTTTCCTTATTGGTTAAGGTAGTGTGCGTTTGTTAATCACAGTACCGACCCGCCCCGGTTTCGCCGGGGTGCAATTCTCATACCTGATATCGTTGCACCGCTGTTCCCTGCATATTAAATCTGTAATATCTTCGGATATATTTATTTTGATTACACAGTAGAGAAGTCATATTGATCTCTATCTAATGGACAATATATTTAAAGAGCCTGATTAGATAAATTTTAATGCTGTATTGCCTAAAATCACTTCTTAAGTGAGCCAATTTGTCCCAAAAATTTAAAGGGATAAAAATGGTTGTTGTGGGTTATGTGATCGACATGTACCATCGTGTACTTTTTTGTTGGCCTTTTTAAAGTGTAAAATACTGTAGTACATTACTTGCTTTCTCTCCCGGGATTGCGCCAGCATTCGCAATGAAAGTGCAAATGTGATTAAAAGGCCGTGGGAAACCACTAAATTTATCAGAGTTTCAATACAATATTTAACGAAAATAGTATATGAATATGTAACGTAATAAATGCTTCTATTTCGATCCGTAATTGTATGTAAAATTATTCTTCATAATCATCGTCATCAGCCTGTGTCAGTCCACTGCTGGACATAGCCTCCCCTATTGCACGCCACCACTTCCGATCTTCGGCTATTCTCATCCATCCCACACTGGCCACTTTGCGAATGTCGACACTCCATCTCGCCGCTTTGCCGAGCCTTGGTCTCCACTCCAAAACTTTCCGACTTCAGCGATCGTCAGTTCTGCGGCTTATATTACTTGTATTAATTAGTACCTGTAAATCTTTAAGTAATAATTAAAAACCCCCTAATGGAGAAAGCGTGCATTGGTGGAGGCCTATGTCCAGCTGTGGACTAACACAGGCTGATGATGATGAAACATTTTAACCACTGATTAAGACAGTTTATAAGGTACAAGTTCATTTTTGGTAGACCTTAGGAAATTTATTTTGTAGTACAAATATGGAAATATAGTAGAGCAAAAGACTTCACATCGCATGCCCTCAAGGCAGGAATCTTCGTAACAAGTTGCGAAACGAAATGTAAATCCGACACACATTAAAATTCGACGTTTCTTTTTCGCCTTTCTACATTGAATAATAGCAAAACTTTTAAATCATATAAAGAAAAATTACCGCTATTAAAATAATTCATCATCAGCCCGTGTTGTTCCAGCAGTGGTACACACAACAATTAAGGGGTCTCCCATCATGTCTCCCAACAGCTCGGTATGCATGCTTATACCATTAGGGAGTTTTTGGACCCTATCCTAATACGTTGATCCAATGCGGGTTGGTGGGTGGACCGACTTTTTACATGTCCCTCCGACGCATGGATAATCTAACTCTTCAAACAATTGGGTGATCGGCCCAAATTGTCCTAACCAACCAGAAAACAACGGTAACACAAAGTTGCTTCCCACCAGGATTCGAACCCACGACCTTCGGTTCATAAATCAAGGGCTAATACCACTATGCCATGGAGGCGTTTTGCATTTAAAATTAAAACAATATATTCTATTTATTACTTAACCGGCTTTTTCGAGCTTTTTGCAAGAATGAACTTTATGCGTTACTTACAAGTCCAATTAAAGCAGCATGTAAGTAGGAATTCTTTATCAGCTTTTGTGTGCAAACATTACTTTCTGGTGTTCAAATATAGGTAAATGCAATAGTAGAAAATTCTGACATCTAAAAACTCTTCTCGAGACGGTACAAAAATAATTATGTATTTACACTGCATTTTTATTTGGCAGAGCACATGCAGAGATTAATGTTTTACTCTCCTCGCAACTTAATTATATGAAGGTTTCATTTCAATGATATTACTTAAAAATATATAAATAACTAATTCTATAACAGAAAATAAACGGTTGTCATATAATTTAAGTTACTGATACCGTAATTTTATTACAAAGATTACGACGTTATGAAAACCCGTATCCTTAAATTTCTAAAACAATATAAGCAAAATGGATAAGCTGGGTGTTAATGTAAGGCAATTTCTCGTCAGTTATAGTTAAGTACAACGGTGAAGAAAAATTCCCGACCAACTGCAAAGTCAGTTCTTGACAGAATAAATTAAAAGTCAAAAGTGGAGGATCGTAATTTTCACAAAGCTTTGTTTATATAAGTTTGCTTGAGTGAGAAATAACTTTAAGTGTAAATTATTTGTGCATCTAGGTGTCTTACAATGCTGTGAACATTGCAGTTTTTTAATAGTTAAACTAATATCTTTTATAATTCTTATATGTACGAAATTAAATCGCCAATAATGAGGTTAGCTTCACAATTTTTATGCAAGAGTTTTAATCTTTCTTCTTCAAGAGATGTTCCTTATAATATAATAGTATAATTTATACCTTCCATCGAGAATTTTGATAAATTCTAAATATTCTAATACCAATGGTTTGAAGAGTCTCTTGGAGAGCTTTAAAACAAAAGCTCCCTTTGTAAATACCATAAAATTTTTGCAAACACTTCTCAAGAGCTTTTTTTAATAACTTTGTTTCTTAGAAAATATTTTATTTATTACTTTGTTTAACTAATCGCGCCATTCTAATTTGGCAATTTGTATCGTACCTTTGCAGATCATTGCACACTTTAAAAACCGAGTATACAATAGTATTTTTAAAATAATTGAGACTACATGATCTGTGTAAACATTTTCTGTACTGCTTTTCTCTACTTACAAATGCATATGAGTAATTTTATTATATTAAAAGAATTTTATCGTAAGACATGGTTTTGTATACGTTCAGTGATATACATTTACATGTCAAACATTTTGTCCAGGTAAGGTAAGAAAAAAGTTAAAGAAACATCAATCACTGAATTCCTTTCAAAAATAATGAGAAAAATTATCCCGGAGTTAGCTACACGGAATTAAGTAGAGATCAAAGGTTGCTAATACTTTAAATTTTCTGATACGTAACTTATAGAGTCATTTAAGATTTATCCGCTTATGTGGTATATCAGAAACCAGTTTCCTGTGTCCAGGGTTGTTCAGGAGATATTTAATGCATTATAAATAAACACATGCTTCTTCAAATAGTAGGTAAGTTAAGTTAGATGGATTTTACCTTTAATCAAGTAGACTTTATGTCTAAACAGCAACTTTACATAGATTCTAATATAGCAGTGGATGCAATAAACTTTGTCGGAGAACTTATGTCTTGGTTCCGCATGTGGTTTAAACTTGTTATCACTTCGCTAATAGTTGCACGTTTTGGTAGTTAATTGTCAGTTTCCTTATCATCATCACCATCATCATAATCAGCCCTTATCAGTCCACTGCTGGACATAGGCCTTTTGAAGTGATCGCCAAGTCGGCAGATCCCCTGCTATTCGCTGCCAACTTGAACCGGCTACTGCGCGGAGATCGCCATCCCACCTGGTCGGTGGTCGACCAACACCGTTCCTAAACGTGACCTCACTCCAGAATTATTGGCCCATCGGCCATCCGTTCTTCGGACCACGTGACCAGCCCACTGCCACTTCAACGAGCTAATCCTTTGAGCTATGTCGGTAGCTTCGTTCTCTGTCGGATGAATTCATTACGAATCTTATCCGACAGAGAGACTCGAGCTCAACGTAACGCATAACGCTTCCGTAGAACGTTATGGCAAACTTGTGGACCAGTCCGATAGACATTTTTTTCATCATTTCCGATTTCCTTATCATTACAGTTACTACCTTATTGTTACTAGTTTCTGTTTAGTTACATTTATGTTCTCTTAGCCAATTTAGACTATGGCGGCCAATCTATATGAAAGATCAGCTTAGTGGGCTGACCTTTCATATAGGTAAGGATATTATTGTGTAGAGTTAGGCTGATCCCATTTCATCTTGAGAAAATGTCTAGGTGAAAGAACTGCTTAGAAAAATTTTATGGCCGAGCTACCAGGAAGGAAAGGATTGTTAAAATTCGTGTTAAGTTAAAGGGAATGTAAGTTATAACCGTGTTAAAACATATTAAGGTGGACAAATGAATTCACTTGTAATGTTTATAATATTATGTTTTAATTTTTATGGCTATTATATATAAATAAATAATGAATTACATAAGGTATATGTGTATTATTTTATATGCATTTCTACTTTATATTTATTATTAGTATTATATATAAAAAAAAAAATCAATTCTACTCCTACCTTCTGTTTTATAAATAATTCATTTAAATGAACGAAATGTAGAACGGAACGTAAAGCACATTGAGCCGAAGGAATAAGGGTATTTATAACGATTATTGAATTAGCACAAATAACTATTTAACTGTTTTGTCATGTTAATATCAGGGCGGTGGATATAACGGATGAAAACAGTTGCGGCTAGACCATACGAACTAAGTTTTAATAGTTTACGAGTAGATAGAATCTGTACAAGTCATTATTAAATAAAATGACTTTACGGATTTTATCGCGTTTATATTACATTTTTTTTTAAATTCCCGACGTTTCGAACACTTTCGTGGAGGAACAGGAATAATAAACGCGATAAAATCCGTAAAGTCATTTTATTTAATAATGTATAATATTCGCGTATACAATAGAAATAATTATGTGTACAAGTCATGTTAAAGTTTGTCTCGTTTTATTTTTATCGCATACATCACTATTATACCCGGTTGGACCATCCACCTATCCGTATTGGATCAGCATGATGAGATACGGTCCACATACCCCCTTGTGGAGAAGACGTGCATTAGGGGAGGCCTATGTCCAGCAGTGGACTAACACAGGCTGACGATGATACCCGGTTAAGCTATTGTTAAAATTTACTTCACGGGAAAAACAATTATTTGTTTTTAGGGCCACCAATGTCACGACTTCTGCAGGTTTTCTACGATATTTTTGTTTTAAATACGCAATAAATAATAATAGCATTTGATGTTTACGAAAAATAATAATGTCAACTATCCATTTGACATCATTAATCTTTGACAACTTTCGTTTAGTTTAAAGGTAATAATAAACAATTTACTCTAGTTAAATTTATTTTGTAGCAGTAATAACAATACAAATGCTGTGTTAAAAAGTTACGACATATATTGAAATAATAAGAATACCACTGTCCACCGATTACGAATTCTCATAACTTGTAACTTCCAACGACCTTTAAAAAAGAATTATACGTAAAGAACAAAAACCGAGACAAATTATAACCTTAATGTTGTACAGTTGTTAATATGATTATATTATTATTGTGTGGCCATGACATTTTTATGCCTTATTTTCAAATTAGCAATATTTTACTATATAAATATGCTTCAATATCAAACATTTATGACGATAACAACCTTATTTATGATGTGTCGATTTGTTGAAATTTCAGGGGAAAATTTGCCGACAGCAGCTGCCCGGGAACATTTTTCAGGCGTTACCATAAATTGAACAACCAAATGAGGTGGGAAATCAAATGAGCTTTCCCTGATGCTAATATAGTTACAAAATTGATTTTTGATTGCGTAGCACTTCCAGGTTATATATTATTACATCGCACTCGATAAAGCTTGATGTTTTGTATATCGTAAATGTGACAACAAAATCGCACATTTATTCTGACAATAAATATAATGACCTAGCCATTATATTACAGCTGATTTAATTGTAATGAAATGTCAAAGTAGCTGCAGAAATTAATGGATATACGTATAGACAAAATTTTACGATACACTCACACGAACAAAGTCGTTATAGTGTAAAACATAATTTATACATATGTATATATATATATGACGGTATTATCTATTTAAATTTTTGGCAAATAATCGTACTCACTGTATCTTGTCCAAAAATTGATGCTTGAGTGTGCGCTTAAAGTCTCGAGGAGAATATTGCATACGCTTGATTTGAACATCAAGGGTATTTTTGTCATCCGCGGGTGCAGATGCGGATGTCGAATTTTATAGGCTCGATTCATATTTTTAACTGCATTTTATTCAAGGATAATAATATGTTAACAAATAAAACTATATCCTGTTTAACTTATTGATTAAGCACATAATTTTACTAGAAGGAAAATTACATTGCCTTGTACTTTTATTTTTACAACTATTTATATCCATAACTTAAGAAGTTATGTGAAAAATATAACTATTTGAAATGGTTGCCCTGCAAAGTTTCATCACCAGCCTGTCTTAGTATACTGTTGGACATAGGCCTCCAATACTTACAAGTTTTGGATCGTATTCCACCATGCTGGTCCATTGCGGGTAGTTTGACGTTTTAAATGCCCATCCAAAGCATAAATAATTTTACTTTTCAGACACCCAACCAACAACAATAACGCAAAGTTGTTTCTTTGCGGGAATTGAACCCACGACAATAAAGCAAGGATCAACACGTCTAGAACACGGAGATGGTCGATAATCGGCTGCAATGTTTGATATCTGTAAAAAATCCGCGTTCTCTCATGTACTAAATACTTCTAATCAAACATCATCAAGATCTAAATAATTTTTTTTTAGAAATGTCGAATGGATCCTCCGTCCGAAAGTACCGGAATATCTATAAGCCAATAGTCCGTATTTGAAGCAGTAATGAGAAAATTGCTATAGTCTTTAGTACACTTTTTAATTTTTCGATTGATAAATATAAATAGTTTACCATACTAATTTATGTGTATATGTACTTCGTTTTAATACCGTGTACCTAAATTTAGATCCCATTACCTATATTTAATGTTTATTAATAAAATCACATTATAAAGACACGTATCACCTATCAACCCTCTGCATTTAATGATAGAATCTGTTATAAAGACAGATTATCAATAGATCACTTTACTGTAGTTTTTAACTGTTGAGTCCTTTTGACTGAAGAAAGTTAAACTTAATAATATACTTCCTGCGTTAGCCGTTTCACGGTTCGTTTTCATGGCAGTAAATTCGCTGCAAATACATAGTATAATATACTGTGAGCTTTGTTTCTGCAAATAAAATTGCAGGAACAAAGCTCACACGCGTCAAATGTTTGCGCTTGGCTAAACAAACAAGTTCAGTATCATAGCGTGCTTTGTGAGATTTTACTTTGGTTCTCGTTCGCAATTTGAAATATTCTGCTGGTTGAAATTTTCTTCTTAATGTATATCTGTAAATAAATGTGTGTTTTTTTGTTATTGACCTTTGTGGCAACGTCATGACTAAAAAATGAGGCACCGCATGTTGTTCTTCACTCATAGGTTATGGACCACTCTTTGAAGAGGGTTATTTCTTGTGGGTAATCGAAAACGTTTCTTTATGGGTTATAGTTTTGAGGTAACCGCGGTTGATTCGTTGAGTACGAGTGGGCATTTGGAACAGGGTTTCATTTTGTGTATTATTAAATTTTAACGCTCACTGTAACGTCGTACTACATGCCCGTTCAAACTAGGCATCGAAGCTTGAAGATCTTGAGATGGATTATGCTGAATTTTCATGGATTCGTGAAGTTGGTGTAAGTGCAATACATTAAGTTCCTCTGTGACGTATTCGAAAGCTTTTTCAATCGTACAAGGACGCATACACCTAATCTCGTACAAAAGCTTGCAATACCACTTTCTCATACAAAGCTCTCTTACTTTCTACTGTCATTTCAACAGGTTCAGGAGTTACAAATGTCACTATGGCGCTAAAAAGAGTTTGGCACAGATCATAAAATTCCTGGGGAGCTTATTACCCTGATGTGCCCAGGAGAGATCGCTGTAAAGGATGGTCTCGTCTCGTAGGTCACTATAATGATTCATAAGTGCGGTTCTAATGGCTGCCCAACTCTCAGATATACCGATTGAATTAAAAGTGCAAAGCAGCGGTTCCCAGGATCTTGTTTAAAATGCCGTTTAATAAGCACAAATTCGATAATTCCCTCTCTGGAGCAGTACTAACGAAAGCGCATAACAATTTCGTCACAAATATTAGTATACCTAGGTAATACTTTTGGATTGAGTTGAATCGAGTCATCAAAATCTGGCACAGAGCGTAGCACATTATGAGTTGTCTCCGATCCTATGAGATTTCTACTCCACGGGACGGTTCCCCTAAACAATTTTAGGGGGAACGTTCTAAATATCTACATAAATCTATTATTACAGCCTGCTGCGTTGGATGTGCTCGGGGAGTTTTGAAGAATTTTGGGTGGAAAATTTTGGAAAAGGATAAAGACTACGCCTACAAGGAAAGCAATACGAGAACAATTTAGGTGTGCCTTCATTTTATATATCTGGCTTTGTCTCGTGAATCGGTGTCCTGATTCTCCGGTGTGCCGTTGGTTCATAAATCTCGCGAATCGGCCCGCGAGTATCCTACCGATTGCGCTAATTATGTAAGCTACAGCCTAAGGATACAAAAATACCAAGATCCTTACAACTATTTATTATAAAACAATTACAATATAATACTTATTTTCTAATTAATCTAACTGTCCACTTCGATGTAGAAAAATGGAATGAGTTCGTCTAGCATTCAATTGCAATGCTCATATTTGTTACGTTCTGTAACATCAGCAACTCGTGAGTTCATGTTTATTTTTTCTAATAGTAGCTTCAATGCTGCGTATGCGTTATCCTTTAAGTCGTCGTATGTAACAAAGTTAATAACAAAATACAAGTAAAATATTCACGAATATTATGACCGACTTTCACAATCAAGCAGTTTATTATAATTGTAATAAAATCGTCTTCGATGAAAGCATTGTCTCAGCTCATTCGCCCCAGTAGTATTTTTGTTTATTTTTTACACTACACTGTATACTCCGAAATAATTAATCCTTAATGCTTGATCAATCAAAACGAATTATTTCTATTTTATAGCTCAGTTGTTAACGCGATTCTCCGTCGTCATTTATTGTACGAGTAGAAGAAAGTACTAATAAACTAAAATCCATTTAAGGTAATAACAAAATGTAAATCCGCCATACAAATAAACACCCAATAATTCTACGTTTTCATAGAGTTGGACATTATTTTAATGGGTAACGTTAAACCGATTTTGTTGCAGCCTTCTGTAAAAAAACAAACCGTTTACCGTAAGGAAGAAATGGGAAAATTATTAATCAGGCTATTTTATTTTAAGCTGCCTTGGATTTAAACTAGGCTATCCATTATTAGAAGAGCTATAGTGTACAAACTTTAATGGATTCTCGCTTTTTTCATATAAGAGTCGGTTAATGAAGTCAATGAAGTTATTTACATGATACAAAAGAGTAGTATCTTATATCTTACTACAAAGTAATTTACGAGAGAACTTACTAGATACTAAGAAATGTAAGTCTACTTTTTGCAATCAATTACTTACAGTTTGTTGTTTCAGCCTAAATAGTCACCGCCCTTAGCCCGTAGCCCTTTGACCTGATCTATCGACTACACGGCTTAAGTCGCTTGCTGAATTCCCTTCGGCTTAGAGCTCAAAAGCGACAAAGTTATTTGTACAGTCGAGTGAAAACAGTTGCGGCTTGACCTCAAGAGTTTCGCTTCAGTAGTTTACGGTGTGATGGAATCTGCTTCACTGTAATAAAAGGTTGTGTGAATTTAAGGGTTTGATTATTGTATTCCTTAATTATTATCGTTCACTTTTAAATTTTGAGAACGCAAATGTGTTCTTTTAAAATTTAACGATATTTGCATTGCTCAGCGAAGCTACAAATTTATTTACTTATTATCTTAGAATGCATCTCAGTTCTTTATATTTTATGTTCATCGTTTACATTTCGCAAGAATTTGTTCATAAATCACACTTGCACACAATTGCCACTATAAATTATTTTCTATTAGTTAATTCACCATTAACGATTACTTTGTAATTATATTTTGTATGAAGCGGCAATATATAATATTCTTGCTTATGAAATTTTAAACGACCCACTAAGATGATAAGGGGCCCACCGTCAACGTGCAAACGTAATTACCATGACCCCGCGAAATTTACATTTTGATTGAACACGCCTTCGTCTTAAGGCGGCGGCGTTTCGAGTAAAAAAACTGAAATTCGTACAATTTTCAATTAAATCATATTTTACTTCTGGTACAATATCTGTGCTAGTCGATCAGTAGTCTTCCTTTTTAAAAAGTGAAGTTAGTTAGTAGTGAAGAAACGAAAGTGTCTTTAAAGTAAACCCTATTGCGTCTTCATCGTTATTAGCCTGTGTTAGTCCACTGCTGGACATAGGCCTATCATGGATCATCCTACTTTTCAGACAATTGGAAGATCGGCCAAAATTGTCCTAAACAACCAGAAAACAACGATAACACAAAGTTATTTCCCCGCAGGATTTGAACCCACGACTTCCGGTTTATAAAGCAAGGGCTAATAATGTTAGACCGCGGAGGCGCTTATTGCGTCTTATCTGAGTGAATAATACCTTTTAGCCTCGATCGTATGTTGACATGACTTCATTGACTACGATCCTGTGCCGTTGCATGCGCCTTACGATTATTCTTTATTTAACTTTTTAGGACTTTTATTACATAAATTCCTAGTCATATTTTGATTTTCTTGTCTTTTCTAATAAGTCAATTGTAACCTTTTTGCCTCTTACTTATGTTTAACACAAGCGTTAATATAATTAATTTTTGCGCTAAGTTATCTCGTTAAAGTGTCGCTGTTGTACTAGGCATTTTTAATTTTTTTGTCCGTGGACTTACAGTCGCATCGAAGAAAAGGGTTTTTTCATCGTTTTTTCTTACAAATTAAGTTACATAAAAACATTAATACTACACCTTAGTTACTTAAAATAAGACAGATATCCAAAATCCATTATCCATATCAAATTTATAAATATATTAGTAAAAAGCTGTTATGATATTTTCATCATAATAAAGAAGACGATTATTACGATTACGACGATAGTTATATTAAACTGTTATAATATCAAAATATAATTCAATATGATATTGAATTTTAACAATCTCTATTATAAATTACTTGCACTTTCATTTAACAAATTTGTATGCACCCATTTTATTTTATAAAAGTAATGATATTTTATTGTTGTTTATTTGATTTACCTACTTTTTATAATTTCTTAATATCTCAAATTCTATTTTGTACGATACGATATTTGCCACTATTTATTAGTGATATAGTGAGTTTCGCTACACCTCAAAACGATTTATTGTAACTAATCAGCTCATGATCTGTCAGCGTAATATGTGTAAATATTCTTATTTCCTAACAAAAAGCTAGCCAAAGTTACTCAACAGAACAAACAGACAGACACATCATCACACATCACATCACGTCATCAGCCTGTAATAGTCGACTGCTGGACATAGCTCCAACACACCCTTTCTATATGGGTTTAGACTTATCACCACGTTATCAAGCGGGTGGGTGACTGACTTTACATGCCCATCCGACGCATGGATCATCTACTTTCAAACAATTGGGATCGGCCCAATTGCCTAACCAACTAGAAACAACATGAATTTGTTGAGTACTCGAGATTCAAACTCAGACTTTCAGCAACCTCGGTTTCTAAAGCAAAGCATACCACTGGCTACGAGGCATACAGACAGATATAATTGAAAAATCTTATATGTATCAGTTATATATCCCATGTAATCTTATAAAACCTTTGTTACTTAAGATTACCACACTTTACACAAATAGAATGGAGATTGTTTTCCAAATACATAGGTATAGTTAGACTCTATTGCATCGCTCGACTGAATCTGACAAGTTGTGATTCAAACAACGACCTAACGAACACAAAATTCGGCATCACCGATTTGACTCCGTTTACGTAAATGATGGTTTTACGAGGCTTTCCACATTGAATACTACCTGCCTAGAAACTTTGCTCACATCTAGAAAACTACGCTTAAATTTATAATAATCATTACTTATCAAGCATCTTTTTAAAGCTACTTGATTTTGGAAAATGGGATTTTCCCTAGACATCATGGGGTCGGTCTCTTATTTTGCATTATAATATCCTTGTGGAGCCGACTGATCTCAGTATAGATCGACCGCTGTTATCGAAGTCGATTTGGACAACATTAATATAACTGAACAGTAAGATATAATTAAACTAGTTCTACTAATAGTTCCTAAGGACTTAATAGTTCATATAACGCTTTGACTTTATCATCTCTTTCAACAGTTTCGTCGATCAATCGCCTTTAACCTCGTAAAAGGCCTTGCAGCTTAAAAAGCTGTTTGTTAATCGTGAAACATTGCGTTCTACGAGAGTCAATTCAGTTCTTATGATGATTGAATCTGTTTGTATTACAAACAGATTAATTCACATAAATCTAGTAATTAGAATAATTGAAAGTTTAATACTTTCTTATACTAACGCGAATACTATATAGCGTTGTACACAGTCTGCCCGAGACCATGGACCCAGTAAGGTGTCTGAAACATCGGAAAATTAAAGCAAATTAGTGATAAAATCCGTATGTATTTATAAAAACATTTGGAAGTAAAATGTTTTTACTATTAATTATTTAGGAATCTATCGCAAAATCCAATGTAATAAATTTATTTGTTTTAATAAAAATACTACGATTTCTCATCGTTAATATTTTGCAAGGGGCAGGTCGTTGCTCTTTTTATACTTTTGTATTTTATTTTATTGTACATTTTACGAAACCAATAATTTTTGAATAATTAATCTCAAGTGGTAAGCTGATTGCCTAGATGATACGCGAGGTATCGAATTATCGTAATTAATAGCGAAGTAGTTAAGTGCGCAAGATCCTAAAGTATTAAGTTTGAAAAAAGAACATATGTTTTGGTTTTAATAGTTTTATTCTATTTATAAAAAAAAAAACATTTGTAATGTAAAATAAATAATTGATATTATCTCACTACTGTCACAACTAGCATGCCAAGTATAGGCTTGTATCCCTAATTCAATGAAAATGCTTTAATTAACATGCTTCTATTTTTACTCAGAAAAAAACACTAATAACTTGAATTAAACAAAGTAACAATATGCTTGAACACCAAAAGAATATGACAATATTAGCCTAATTCACGATACGTCTTTTGTTGCCGTTTCAGGGGATAATTTTGACAGGAAGCCAAATTTTCGAAGATGCTGAAATTGAACAACTAAATGAAGTGGGAAAAATTGGCTCCACGCTTATATAGTTCCAAAATTGATTTTCCATTGCTAATTTCGTACCTTTGTATCACTTCGATTCACTTTATCGTTTTGTTTATCTTGAATTATAACATCTGTAGTTACATTAACAATTTAACGTATATAAAATAAATAAATGTAATATAAACAAATAATTAAGATATACAGTAATCATGCATTGCAAATAATATTTTAATTAAATAGAGTAACTGTAAAAAAGTTATGAAAATTATATTTGCGATTTTTTGTTATTTCAGGATGTTAATTCAAAACTATATAGTCCCGAATACCTCAATAATACCAATAACGATGGAAATTATATTAAGACAAGTAATTCTCTATTCTTTCTATATTATTATCCATCTGCGTAATAATTAAGAAGATACAATCATCCTGACTTATTTTAGTGCATGGCTACTTTGTATACGGTGACTTTAGTTTTGACCGACTTCCCAAAAGAAGGAGGTACAATTCGGAGCGTATATTTTTTATATATGACAGATATAAGCTTTCCTTTGGTCCTATTTTTTAAAAATTTTGTAATATGTATGTAATATAATAGTTCAATAGATATTTGAAAAATAAATAAAATTGCGGCACCAAAAAACAGATCCTCGCGCGATAAAATTTCAAACGCTGCCAAAAGGTATAAGATAGACATAAAATATTATTCATAAATTTGTACTCCTCTAATTCTACTACAATAAAATACGCGATAGCATATATCAATGTATTAAAAATAACGCACAATAAGTATTTTAATGTAAACTTTTTTTTTTAATTGCAACCAGGCACATTCAACGTTAATTTAATATAATACCTAAGTTCACCTAAAAATTATTGCATCAAAAAAATCGACATCAAACATGGCATTTTACTGAAATGAATACGTTAAAAAATATCAGAGATATAAAATGATTTAACGAGATTCAAATTTAACGCGACGCTTTACTTATATATATTGCGTTAAATAGTTACACGCTGTTAGAAGTCGGCCATATCTTCTTGTTAAATTTGACTTGCAATTCCATCACCTGTAAGACTACGGACTGATAATTAAAATACTGTTACGTTGTTGTCCTCACTTTAAACTGTCGAGTACTTTTGATCGACTAAAGATAAACATAATAATATACTTGCTTCTTTAGCCGTGCTTTTTGTCGTTTCCGTGGCAGTGAATTCGTTGCAGGAACCAAGTCCAAACGTGTCGAATGTTTGCGCTTAACTAAACAAACTAGACAAGAACTATACGTGCTTTGTGACATTTCACATTGATTCTCGTTCGCAATTTTAAATATTCTGCTTGTTGTTTGAAAATTCTTCTTTAATGGAAATAAATTTATTAAATAAAATAAATTCCTCCTAAATAGAAATATGTAAGTAAATGTTTTAACTTAATGACAAGTTATGAGTGGATAATTTACAAAATTTATCACTCTTAAATTATATTATTTGAAGCTGCCTTAGTCTCGAACTGGGCGTTCCATTATAAGAAGAGCTTTGGTGTACAAACTCTACTGTATTCCGAGTGATCAGTAGATGTATAAAGCGAGAACGTCAATGTAGTATGATATCATGTGAGAGTTGGTGATTAAATATGTCAATAAAGTTATTTACATAATACCAAAGAGTACTAACTGTTTTCTTAATACAAAGTTTGTAAAGTAAAGATTCGCTTCGACAAAAACTATTATAGATACGAAAGTAAATGTGTTCACTAGTTTCCTATACTATATTTTGCATCATTTTTTTACAGTTCGTTGTTTTAGTCTAGATGATCCCACTTTAACCCGATCTATCAACTACACGGCTTAAACCGCATGTTAAATCCGTTGCAGTTTAGAGGTCTAAAGCGACCGAGTTGTTTCTATAGTCGAGTGAAAACAGTTGCGGTTTGACCTCATGAGCTTCGCTTCAGTAATTTACGGTGTGATGGAATCTGCTGCACCGGATTAAAAGGTTGTATGAACTTAAGGTTTCGATGTATGAATTCCTTAATTATTTTATTCCTTTAACAACACTAATACGTTATATGAAAAATTTGTTGCTAATAACATAGTTGAACGATGCTTAATATTAAGTTAAGCTATTTTCTTACTAGCTATAATTTTTTTTAAAGTTGTTGATTCTACACATGAGATTGCTTCGTGACAATATTTCTTTATAAATTGGCAATATATCATATTCTAGCCTTCGAAATTTTAAACCATGCAAACGTCAAATTTACATTTTGATCGAACTCGCCTTCGTCTTGAGGCGGTGGCGTTTGGAGCCAAAATACTGAAATTAATACAGTTTTTAATTGAAATGTGTTTGACTGTTGCTAGTCGATTAGTAATCTCTGATTTTAAACTTAATAATTGTTTTAAATGCAACATTTTTGCGACATATCTGGATAATTAATTCCTCATGTTAGCAAGTTAACATATAAAGCCCTTTACTGTGATCTTAGGCCTAACGTTTGTCTTTATTTAAGTTTGTCAAAGGACTATGATTACATGAGTTCCCAGTCTTATTTGACTTTTCTGGTGTTTAAGTCTAATTGTTTATTATCAATCTACATGTTAAATCATTATTGCCCCCTATGTTTAACAAAAACGTTAGCATAATTATTTTTAGCGCTAAGTTTCTTTGACGTACTAAAGCTTAAATTAGCGGCATCTCGTTAAAGTTTCGCCGTTGTACTTGGCGCTTTTAATTTTTTTTTATCCTAAGACATTGTCGTCGTCGAGAAAACAGTTTTATCAGCATTTTACCTCAAATTTTACGTAATATAAATTAATACATAAAAAATTAATACCTCAAGTTAGTGAAATATATAATTAGATTAGTAAAAAGTTGTTACGTTTTGTTATTTTATTCATTCATAAAAAAAAAAAAAACTCGTTATCAGCAACTGTATAAATAACTGATTCTGAATTTAATAATAATATGGAAAAATGGGCATTGTAATACAATTTAAGTTACCAGCATAATTATTTTCATAAAAAGATTACGACGTTGTGATAAACTTTCTTAAAATCTTTAAATTACAAAAAAAAATGTGAGCAAAATAGATAAGCTGGGTGTTAATCATAAGCAACTTCTCGTCAGTCATAATTAAGTACAAGGAAAGAGAAAAATTACCGACCAACTGCAAAGTCAGTTCTTGACAGAATAAATTAAAAGTGAAAAGTGGAGGATCGTAAGTTTCACAAAGCTTTGCTAGTATAACTTTGTTTGAGCGAGAAATAACTTCAACTAAGAATTAATTGTGCATCATGTCTTACGATACTGTGAATGTTTTAGTTGTCTGTTTTGTGCTTTCATCCAAATTAAAAAAATGCAAGTTAAATGAAAAGCCAATGTACGTTACATGCTTTTTTCGGAATAAGATAATGCTTACTATATTTTTACGATTGTTTTTATATTGTACGTCATTCACTAAAATACTAAAACCTTCATCATCATTACACCGTGTTAGTCCATTTGTGGACATAGGCCTCCCCTACTGCACGCCTTCTGCACGGTTTCTGGACCGTATCCCACCACGCGGGTCCCGTGCGGGTTGCTGGAAAGACCGACTTTTTAGATGCCTATCCGACGCGTGGATCAATGTTGCACTAACCAATTAGGAAACAACAATGAAGATGTGTTGAGTACCCGCAGGATTCGATCCTGTTTTTAAAAGCACACGCCCTTACCACTACGCTACGAAGGCAGCTGGCTACATAAATTTACGTGTTTGTAAAATCTCTTAAAGAGCTTAGGAACAAAAATTTACTTTGTAAATGCCATAAAAGTTTTGCAAACACTTCTATTTTATGTATTTTAGAGCTCTTTTTGTCATTACGGTTTCATAGAACGTATTCAATCTAATACTAGGTTTATCCTATTACAGAATAGCAATTAAGCAAATTATGTCGTATGTTATAGGCCAATAAATATTTTATGAAGCGAGTACAATATGTGTACAATTATAAACAATTAAGACTAGAGGATTTGCGTACTTTGCTAAATTTCTTTTATGAATTTAAATGTTCGTTTTCATCCTTATATTTGTTCAATATTAAAATTATCACGCACATATGTCATTGTCGTCCAAAAAAGTTGGGGCAATATGAAAAGAAAACTCAACGTCTTAAAAATTCAAAAGAGATTAAAAGTTGATTTAAAAATGAACACAGGCTGTCAATATTCCGACAGATAACCAATGAGACCATTACAGTTTTATCCATTTATTTTAGATGTCAAAAGTTTTTCAGGCGATACTTAATGTATGAGAAGCTTACACATCCTTCTTAAAATACTAGGAAAATAAAGCTTACTGGGTTTTAGCTTTAAGTTCGTACAGTTAATGTTAAAACGCAACTTTATATGGATTCTAATATAGTTTGTCGGAGAACTTATGTCTGTTAGGTTTTTTAAACCGTTATTACACTCTCGTATTGTTGCCAGTCGAAATTGTCAAGTTCCCACATTATAGTTTATAACTTATTGTTCCTAGTTCAATTTTAACTTTATGTTGAGTTATATTAATGTTATCCAAGTTTATTTTGAAAATGGAATTTCCCAAAACATCAAAAAAGTCAAAACTAAAAATTTATTTGTTCAATTTAGGGTCGGCAAACGTAGAGGCATGCCCTGCGGCAAGATGGAGGGACGACATTTGTAAAGTGAACGGGGCGGGCTGGATGAGAACAGCCAAGGGTCAAAAGCGGTGGCGGAGAGACCTATATTAAGTAGTAGCATGAACGTCGAAAATTTACTACCGGTTCAGAAACTTAGACCTGTCCAGAGAAGAACCGGCAAGAAACTTTGAAAATTGCAAGTGCAGAATATAAACTACTTCAACACATCTTGGTCCTCAATCATCATCATCATCATCATCATCACCAGCCTTTGTTAGTCCACTGCTGGACATAGGCCTCCCCTATCCCCCTTTCCATTAGGGGTTTGGGAAATCCCACCACCCTTCCAATGCGGTTGGTGGGTGGACCGACTTTTTTCATCCCATCCGACGATGGATCATCTTACCAGACAATTGGGTATCCCCAAATTCCCCAACCAACAGGAAACAAAATGAGAATTTTTGGTCCCGAAATTGAACCCGACCCCGGTTTCTAAAGCACAAAAATAGGCAAGACAGGATCCTCAATATTATTTATAATAGAAAGTAGGCTTTTTCAAGGTTTTTTGACAACTTTTTCCTTCAATCCTTAGTTGCATTTGGCCGTCATTTAATTTATAGTACCTTATACTATTATACATAAAAGAGTTTTATTTATTTTATTAAATGCCTTCTATAGGGCTGACATTACAAAATTAAAATCCAGGGGCGGTCGCTTATTTTGCACTATAATATCCTTGTGGAGCTGACTAATTTCTAGTACAGATCGTACTAGTCGAAATATGCTTGGGTAACATTAATATAACTAAACAGAAATTTAGAATTAAACTAGTTCTACTACAAGTACTAGTAGTGTTTAATCCAAACATACACATTCTAAAGAGCTTAAAAGTTCATATAACGCTTTGACTGAACCAACTTTTCAAACTATTTTGACGATCAATCGAGTTTAAGCTTGTAAAAGTCCTTACAGCTTAAAACCAGAGCGGTTTATATATTCGCAAGAATTTTATTTTAACATGAATGGCTGTACCTTAATCTAATTTTTAACATAATTTCCGTTAATATTAAGGCACTTGTCATAACGTAGCACCAGTTGTGAATACCCCATAAATTCCTCCTGCCTGACTTGTTAACCACTGTACCCAAAGCTTTAACATCGGTATCGTCTTGAGACCATATTGTTTATATGACGAAACATGGGTGCTCATTCAACCAAACTGGAAGAACGGAAACCAAAAAAAAAGATATAAACGGTCTAAAAATTTTAAGTGATTTCGTTATAAAATTGTGCTTAAAATTGTGAAATAGCGGAGTATGTGCTCATAGCTACCTGACGATTTTTTTAAGTGCACAGATGTAAAAGACATACAGGAGAAACCTTTATTTTTTTTTGATGGATGGATGGATAAGTGATACGCCCGTCTCATAAAACTGTAGCGTAAGAACTAAAAAATATATATTTGTATCCTATGTGTTTTATAATCGGATTTAATGTAAAACAAAACAATGAATACCTCGTTACCTTACAGTATGATGTGGTTAATCCAAACCATTCACCATATGGATAAATCAGTCCTTGAGGCCAAGTCGCATTAATAAAGAACGATAAACCAGGTTATAGGCAACGGTTTATGGACAAGATGCTATGAAAAGAGTTTTGACTTTGATTGTAAAATATTTTTTATTTCGCAAAAGCTGAAATTGATTAATCTTAATTTTTTTAACACATTGTCCATTTCTTGCCAAGACAAAACGTTAACGATCTAGATGTTTTAAGAAGGTAAACAATAATTTACACTATGGTATTTTGAAAAACTCGGTGTTTTATAATGATTCAGCTTCGCTTTTAAATATTTATTGTTTCAAATTATTAAGTAAATTTTAATAAATTTCGATATCATAATTTTACATAATAAAAGTTACAGTTGTAATGAATAGACCGGCGAACTTAAACAAAAATTGATAAAGTCAAAAAAATTCACACATATTTGTGACAACTTTTCAGTTTTGAGTACACTAAAATATTGTTTCATGTTTATTAGATTTGAATCATCGCAAAAACTATTGATTCTTCATTCTTATAACGAATTTAATTTTATCTGCGCCTTATCAAAACAAAATCCAAATATCGACGATCAACCAGATAACGTTTGTCGAAGATATTGAGTATAATATTCATCACACTACCAATTTAAACTCAATAACAAAATGACTTCTTTCGAGTACATTGGTGAAACTGAAAATATATCCAAACGTCAATTTGATTTTATCAGTGAAGTGCTTAAGAAAAACGGTTGCAATGAAAAACAGGTCGCCGTATCAAATATGGGTAAGGTTGGAGACAACTACGGTTCGCATGCAAAGGGTTTCAGCCGAAAAAGATTCCGGAGAGATATTCAAAATGATAGTGAAAATAGCACCATCGTCGAACGATCAAAAGCAAGTGAATAATTTTTTTTCCAATGAAATACTCATGTACACCGAGCTATTGCCAAAATTTAGCAGGTTACAGGAAATAGCTGGAGTTGCTGAGAGAGATAAACTTAGATATCCCGTTGCTATGGTACTTTATCAGAAACTAAAAACGAGGTGATCCTGTTGGAAGATCTGGATATGCAGAACTATGTAATGTTAGACAAAAAACAACCATTAAGCGACAGTGCAGTGAGAATAGTGCTACAGAACCTGGCGAATTTCCACTCGATGTCATATGTGCTGAAGAACAGAGAGCCGAAGACGTACGATAGGTTATTGCAGACGATTGAAAATGCTATGACGAATCCCGAAACGATGGCGCAAAGTCAAATGTTTTTCGAGGCAATGGCACATGACTGAAATCCCAGTTTAATGACACACAACATTCGAATATCATAAATGATACTATACAACATTTAATCAAATCCGGTCTCAAAATAATGACCGCCGATCGTGGAACGAAATACAGTTTAATACAGCACGGAGACTTGTGGACAAATAACATTATGTTCCAAATGCAGGTAAGTGTTGATTGTATGTTTCATGAGTTTGCATAATGTGTAATCAATTACAACATGAAAGAGAAAACTTGTTTTGTTATCATAAATATATAAACATACGATGTACAAAAATACACTTAAAACCAAATAATAAAAGCATTCTTGGTAAGCTGTGAAAAAAATTTACTATTACCGCGAATACAACTGGCAGCAGCAAATAAAATTTGATAAAAAAACACACAGATAAACATTTGCAGCTGACGTCATATGTGATGGATAATCGGTTTTTTATGTTATCGAAAGAGCAAGCCAAATAAGATAAGGAATATCTGTAAACAAATTGTATAAGCGCCGTTACAAGTACGGTGTAGATTAAAATAATCATAACAACATAATCTGTCAAATATCACGAAATTAAACTGCCCCTAAGGCATCATACAATTTAGTAATAAATTTAGCTTTATAGTTTGAATGGTAATAATTTTTATGATTTTTGTCTTAGGGGGACAAGCCAAAAGGATGCGTCCTTATAGACTACCAACTCTCACGACAGAGTCTACCCGCCGCCGATTTGCACAACTTATTGTTCAGCTGCACAGACTACGAGACCAGGTCGAAGCATTACAATGAATGGATTGACCTTTACCACTCTGAGTTAGACCGATACCTGCACAACTTTGGAATGAAAGCGAACTACATATATCCTAGGGACAAGTTCGATGCTGATATGAAAAGATACGGAAAGCCGTGCTTGGGAATTTCTTTCATCATGATCAATATCCTGCTAAGGCAAAATCAAGAGGTCCCTGACATGTCCGTCTTTGAGAATGACGATGTAACAAAAGTGGTTGACAGGCTAGGGATAAATAACTTAATGGATCAGACAGTAGACACGATCAAAGAACGTGTAGGGGGTTTAGTGAAGAGCTGCTTAGAATTAGGATATGTCACTGAAGTGGCGGACAGAACTAATTTCAAATAGAAATAAATTTGACTGAAGTTACAAAAATGTGTCATTTTATTGTATTGTATTCAAATACATGTTGTTAAGTTATCTAAACAACCGAAAAGTTATAAAAAGTTAAAAACCATCCTTGTTGTAAAAATTAATAAACTATGAAAATAATGGTTAAAAAGTAAATGTTAAAATTTCAAAAACATATTTTCATGCTTGCATCTTTTGTAATACAATTTTATAAATTTTAGTTTCATACATATTTATTCAAGTCATGCGCATTGAAATGATATGCTCTCAAAGCCAGGTTGACACGAGAGGTTACAAAGCTTTGCGTCTTCAAAAGTTAAACGTTAAATCTTATCTTTGAGCTTGGAAAAGCGTCTGCAATTTATTCAAAAATCTCCCTAGAGACATAATTTTTAACGATGCCACTTACTCGGCTTTGCGCATGTTCGTTCAGTACGCATGGTTGGAATCATATTTACTTGTAAGTTTACTTCTTCCCGCTTCTTTTTTTGCGTTTGGAAAAATTTTATGCAATATACTTGGATTGGTGGCTATGTGTAAATTTTTAAATTAATTAAAATAATAAAGTAAGTTATTTCCAATTTAATTACATTATTATATTGTCTAACCGGGTGTATCAGTATTAAATAAACGTTGAGATACAGATATGTCGATAGAAAACATTTGTTGAAAGCGATTTTTAGTTTGTTTGATATAAAAGCTATCAAACATATTAAATATACATCAAATAATTATTTCTATTGCTTTCGCGAATATTATACATTATTAAAAATTACTTTACGGATTTTATCGCGTTTTTTTACATTTTAAATTCCGGACGTTTCGAACACTTTCCAGCGGCGTTCAGGGTAGACGGAGATGTCATGCGTCTTGTTGCCAGGTGAAGCGGTTTCCAGATCTTAATTTATTAATTATTTTTAGTCTGTACTCCGACCCATGCAAAATGAACTGGTTTTATCTTTACAGCCAGCAGTGGTATATGCTTGCGTTTAAATTTTAATTTATTAATTATGGATTCCAAGCAGGTAGTAGAACCTAACATCTTTCTATTGAAATTTGGATGTTTTTAACTCAATAGCCTCACGGATCATCATTGGTAGGAATCGGTGTTCTTTAGCGAGGATTTGTGGTCGATCAAATCCTGATGTAATGGTTTGGGTGATGGTATGGTCACACAGCCGACTTGTTGGATCTTTTATGTTTAATGTCAGCTATATGTTCCTTCACGTGGGTTCTTATTGCTCGCATTGTTTGTCCAATATAAGGAATAATGGCCGCAGTCACAATCTAGCTTGTACACTCCTGGATCTTGTAGAGGAATTTTGCATTTGACAGGTGGTAGGAATTGACCAATCTTCTTCAGCGGCTTGAAATAAGTTTTGATTGAAGCTCTCAAAATTAGCCAATCTTGTCAGTTACGCTCTCACAAAGGTAGAACAGCAGGTACCTGCTCCACCTGTGGCTCCTTCACTCGGTCACCGTGACGCTGCCGTGGCGCAGCAAGCTTTGCCGCAGTACGCTAACATGGTGTGCTCAGCCGCCGGTGTTCATCATCAGATCCCTCGTGCCTCTGAAACAAAGATTTGCCCACGGTAGCTAACTGGGATGGATGGTGGTGTGAATTGCCATTTAAATATTTATTTGTATGGGTTGGTTTCCTATACACAGTATGGCTCATTAAACGAGTTTGAATTAACGCATTCGAGCTGCTATCCCTTCCGCCGTGTATTAGGCTGATTCCCTTAAAATAAGTGTTGGTTTTCATTAATACGGCAAGAATTTTCGGAGAAGTACTTCGGTTTCAAGAAAGAATTAAGCGTCTGTTGATTATACTTTAACGAAAAATATTTCTCTTGGCTTAACTCGAATCTTAGTCAAAATGTCGACAGTTTTGTCAGTTACGACGTCTATGTTTTCTTCCGTCGCTGTGTACATACAGCCAGTCTACAATAATATTTAGATGCACTTTAAATTAGTTTTCTTTTATCTTTACAGACATACATTCTTTCGCTACTATTAAACTTATTATAACAATATGTACAAGACAATTTTACCAAGAAGCAAACAGTCATACATAAAACGTTTTATTTCCATTAATTTCACATTACATTGGTTGAAACAAAGTAGTATATAAAACAACCTCGAAAGGAACTCATTTACTTATTCAAGAACATAAGTACTTATCATAACAAATAAACATTAACACTCAATAAAAATAGAAAACCACAACGCAATCCTTTCACCTAGGGGAAAAACAAACCGAAATCCGCTTCTAGGCGTATCGTCAAAGCGAAATCGATGAGTGACGTTCACGTTAAGCTTTATGACAAATAAAAATTTTTATTATATATTCATCTCGGGCTCAAAGGGACGCCGTCTCGAAAGGCTCCTGAATGAAATATTATATACAATAGCAATAAAAGGGGAAACAGGACGACGATAAAAGAAACATCTTCGCGGGCGCCCGCCTTTGTATTCGGAATAGAGCGAGACGAATTTATTCTTGGGGCAATTTGTGTGTTGGATCAGATTAACTGGAAGACTATAAGAATAATATGAGTTTTGTGGTTTTGGTTCTTTAGCTAATAAAACGAAAAGTACGTTACTATGGCCAGACTGGTCAAAACGCAAAAATAATTTCCGTATAATTTGTCACAGTCGTAAAATAGCTAAGTGAAGTTTAGTACTATGGTTTAACGTGGATTCAATTTTATTTTTTTCTTCTGTACTTTATTAAAAATAACTTTTAACAAATCTTTTTTTTTTAATAAAGATTTGAATCTCTTTTTGGAAAATTTACAAATGGTTAGGTTACCATACTCTTCAGTATGGTATAAAATCTAGATAGACAAGTAATATTATGTCAAAATTATTGCTCACTCAAACAAACTTATATAAGCAAGGATTTGTGAAACTTGCGATCCTCCACTTTTCACTTTTAATTTATTCTGTCAAGAACTGACTTTCCAGTTGGTCGGTGATTTCTCTTTTCAGTTGTAATTAATTACAACTGACGGGAAGTTCCTTAACATTAACATTAGAAATATCCATTTTTCTTTTATTTTTATTAGCTTAACAATATTAATGGTATCTGAAGACTGAAATTTTTTTTTGTCGTATAAAATATATTCAGAAATGTATGCAATATAAGGTACCTATAAATCTGCATAGAAATTAAAAGTTATATTTCAATATTTACAATATAATTGTTCGATATAGTCAATAGTGATGATGATCTTGTTGATGGTCTTGGCAACTGATTAAGCAAGTTGTTACATAAAAGTAACTTATTACTTAAGCATGATTATGTGTGTGGTAATTAATTTGATTATGAATGTTAACTTAATGGTTTAATGAACAAAAACCTTTCATATAAATTTCGGTATTTTAAATTATATTACTCTTTCTTTAAAGCGTAAACTAAAAATCCTAATAAAATCATACTACAGCTTTATTCCAAAATAGTTTCGATTTCAATAAATTAAACCTTAGGTTTATTGTTAAACATTAGTGAAATATTGGGATTGCTTCTCTTAGTAGAATCATCATCATCACCTTCATTATCATCAGCAGCCATTGTCCGTGCACTATGTCTGTGACTTTAGCTCTTTGATGGATAAATTAGTTACGAATTTTATCTAACAAAGAAACTTCGAGCATGGCTTAGTAGAATAATAGATAATATTTTATTCTAACAAACATAATTTGCATCGAAATGCGTTTTAGTAGTTAGACACAGCGTTAAGAAAGCTAATACAATATTAAAAGAACATTTTCGCTGATGTTCTTAAAGATTCTGTAACAAAGTAAGCTAAAGCATGTCTATCATTTGCTAAGCTAAACGCAGACAGGTGTACCTTATGGACTTTGTTTCTGCAGCGAATTTACCGCCACGTAAACGATCAGCGACAATGTCAAAGCGACTAGGTTATAGTCACTTTGTGTTCGTGTAAAGAGTTTGGGAATAGATTAAACACAAACAAAAAGTTAAACACAAAATAATAATACGTATCGTATTATCAAATATTTATACCAGAAATGTGTGTGTGTTGAAGATGATTTGAATTACTTATTTTGAAAGGGCTCGTCCTTACGAATCTTCACGCATATAGTTATAGTTACTACAAATATAATCTAACATATTGTATTGGCCTTTCTGCCTACCTACTACCTGCAAAATCAATTGAGGCGGTTTAATAAACCTTACTAACAACCTTACGAAACATCGAAAATCGCAAAAAAAGGAATCACGAAAAGCATAAAAAGTGTATGTAATCTCATTGATGTCTATAAAGTCGTCTTTTACTATCGATTTCTTCTACAGATTTCAGAGTTTATATTATTATTTTATTATATGTTAAGTTGTTTGAACTTACGAACTTATTCTTTAAGGTTGAGTGACTATCTGCTATAAATAATCAAAAGCTTCTATGTCGTCGCAAAAGTTTTTGGCAAAGTTTTTTACAATATATTTCTACAATATAGAGACTTTTGGGCTACGTTTAATGTTTATATAGTATTAGTTTTGAAAGTATAAATGCCTGGCAAGTATTAATTCTGAAAAAAGAATGCTTTCTTTATTTGTCTGCTAGGATATATAGCAAATTAAGCTTTATGGTTTTTTTCTAAGACTAAATTACTACAAATCACTATAACATTTTTAAAAACTTTAGCTTTAAAAGCTTTAAAAGTTTTTACTTTCTTCAATTTTTACATTTCTTTAACTAATTCATTCCTCTTATTTAAAGAAGTACTGCAAATTATTCATTTAAAGTTATATATAAGACGATTTATTTAAATGTTTTTCACTGATACTTCATAAATTCAAGGTTTTGGCGATAACACTGATGTATTTATTTACATACAAATAAAAACGAATAATTCGTAATACGTGTATCAAATCAGATGAACAAACTAAACAATTAGGCGATTAAGAAATTTACGATTAAATGTAATTAGTATAAGAGCTATTTGAATTTAATTGTCAAAGCGTTTGTCAAAGACAGCTCTACCTTCGTTCTGATACTTGAGAAATATTCACATTAATAAGCTCTTGAATATAAGGGTTTCGGGACGTTTTGTAATAGATATTAACTTTATTTTGTTCCCTTATCTTGTGTATTGAAGGTTCGTTTAAATATAATTTTGCATACAAGTACGCATTCTTCGCATTCTTGTAAAAGTCACACACGCACACTCACACAAGACTAACTTCTCATAGTTAGTAAGATGCCTCACACCAGTAAGGTGCCTAATTCTGCCGCAAATCGGTTGTATGAAAACTTGGATTTCATTTAAAAGTAAATATAGATAACAAACCATAACATTCCATTACAATTAAAATACGTTTATTGAATAGATAGGCAGACGATGTATTTGTTTTTTAACGTAAGTTTAAAGTTTGTTTAGAAGAATATTTAATAATTTAATTAGCTGTAGATTTGTAATTTCATTTGTTTATATAAAGTTCTTGAGGTAAAAATATCGTCCTACTTAAGCAGATATAACGGCTTATTGTAAAATAAGTGTTACAAAATAACTTGCCGCTAAAATAAAGACAAAACTAAACATTAACTAATTGATAACTTAACTCAGAAAAATACTTCGCATTACACATTATTTAATATAAAATTTCCTTCAATGTTTAATTCTTAAAGAGAACTTAATACTTTAACCGGATTTAAAAAAGACAATTAGCAATTGTTATTCCCGAACCAACCCACTGCACAACTAATCGTTAGTAGCAAAGCGAATTTTAATTAACGAACAAACATTGTTCAACGAAATTGGTTAGATAACGCTCCGTGATTTATTATTATAACAATCCTTCAATTTATTTTACGATATCATCAACCCTGTAGTCTATGATTTGTTTAGTGTTTCGCAAAATCTCTGCCATAAAACCGAGATCATACTGCTAGACCTCAAATTACTTTAAGCACAATATTCGTAGTTAAAACATATAATTAATGATAATAATATTTCCGGAAGAATAGCACAATATCATCTAGTCCTAACCTAAGCAAAGCTTGTAACATGGAAAGATGTCTGATAAATACAATGATTTTTTACTTTTAACTTCACTCCCTATTCTTTTACTGTCAATTTCCGATGGGACTTAAAAAGTTATTGAGATCTTGCTGTATTAGAATCCAAACCCGTAAACCTAAATAGCATCATCCAAATCATCCAAACACGAGATAAATACTAAGTTTATTACACAATATTATTCCCGTGTTCCCTAAATCCAAACTCTCTGGCGTGTCAGTCAGGGGCACTGAATATTACGCGAAGCGGCTTGTTATTTCACACTAAGCATAGACAAAAGACATACACAAGAAGAATTTATTAATAAATTAAATGTATTAATGATAAATAATTAATTATTTATTCTCTAGTACAACTCGCTACATATTAAATCGTTTGTAGCAAATTTCGATTAGACAAGCAAACATTATCAAATGTTAATTGGGTAGATAATACCTTGTAATTATTTCAACATATCTACACTAAATGTATAACCCGATTCAATTATAACCCGAACATCCTTGTTGCGGTTTGTGATATTGTTGTGATATTTTGTATTGATAGTGTCATATAACATAATTTATTAATAATTGAACTTTTACCTGCATAATTAATAATTACGTCTCGAACGTCATTCAATATTTGATTCAGATGTTTAATAATGTGACTTGAGTTATATACGCTTGGATTAACCAAATCAGATTAAATAATGACATAACAATTGATTAAACATGCTTTTAAAATTATTTTGATTTTTATTTTGGCAAGCGTATTCTTAATAATATATCTAATAAATAAATAATTGTTTAGAATACTAAACAATTATTTATTTTGATATACATTATTAAAAAAATTACTTTACGGATTTAATCGCGTTTATTTCACACATTTAAATTTCCAATTCGAACACTTTCCAGCGGCCGTGGTCACGGGGTAGACTAAATAAGTAAAATAAACGCGATAAAATCCGTAAAAAATCATTTTATTTAATAATGATTAAATATACTTTAGAATTATTTCGATTTTCATATTGACCAAGCTGTATTGTTTAAATTCACGTTAGTTTCTTTATTGTTTTATTTATAGTGTAAAGGAAGACAGCTAACGGGGAGGAAAGCTCACGCCAACGATGTTAATAAGTTCTGACCTGCGCTTTCAAAACATAATTAATCCTTTTTTACTGAACAATACTCTCACAGATATTGTTGAATATAAAATCTATAAAAAACTCATTTATTTATATTATTAACTGAGTAACGACCGACTTAAGATATCACACAGTTCGATGATCGATTCGATATGATTTTAATATTGTAAATTGTACCTTGATTTTTTGGAGTTTCACTGAGAGATAGATGTAGCTGGGAGTACCATTGTTAACTTTAACAATAGATTTAGTTTTTTTTATATAACCACGTGGACGAAGTCGGGCACCAGCTAGTATCAATAGAAATATTACGTCACATGGTTGTGACGTTATACATCTATGTTTTATAACTATTGAGATAACAGCTAGTTATAACGACTAAAATAGAATAATTACATAAAAATAAAAATAAGATATTAAAGCAATACACATCTACCACTAAAGCTTGTTATTATATTCTATCATATTTTTACATACATTGTTTAAATAATAATAATAATCTATCTATCTTTACATAGTTCTTCTCAGGTCTGAGGCGTCTTTTTCTGAGCCAGTGGTAGTGTGTTTGACAATCAATAAGCAAGTGTAACTTCTATATTGAATAAACTACACAATTACTTACATAAACTATAACAATAATAGTTAAAACTCAGTGTTAAAATTTCACTATTATTTTTTCTACACAGAGCTTGCATCTTTTGTTATACAATTTTTACAATTTTTGAAATTTCAGTCTTATACATATTTATTCAAGTCATGCGCATTTAAATGATGTACTCGCAAAGCCAGGCTGACACGAGACATTACAAAGCTTCGTCTCTTCAAAACTTTAACGTTAAATCTTATCCTTGAGCTTGGAAAAGCGTCTACAATTTATTAAAAAATCTCCCAAGAGACATAATTTTAACGATGCCACTTACTCAGCTTTGCCTATGCCCTTTCAGTACGCATGGTTGGAATCATATTTACTTGTAAGTTAACTTTTTCCCGCTGCTATGCGAAGTTAGGAAAATCTGATGCATAATAATCGACTCGTTAGGAAGTATGAAAGTGTGATTTTATTTTTAACTTCATCGCAATGATAAATTGTCTAATATCAAGAAATAGTCAAAAGATTTGTTCTAAGCCATTTTTTTCAGTTTGTCTGATGTGACATTTATCAAACATTTTCATTATCTTAATATAAATCTCGTGTCACGATGTTTGTCCGGAATGAACTCCTAAATTTAATTTGAGGATAAATTGAAAATTATCTGGAGTTGAGACAGCTTAAAGGATAATATTAAGATGCTTTTATACTTTTCATTCTAATTATTTATGAGTGACATAAATATAAATATCATACATAGATAAAAACTTTTAAAAGTGTTGACGCGAGCCGAAATCAGTTAATAAAAGCTTTAAGATATAATAATATAAAAGATATAATTATAATATATCTAAGAAGAGCATGGCCTTGTCTAAACATACCGATATATATTTTATGTTATGATGAGTAAAGTTATATTCTAGAGTTTCTTATGCGTTTATAAAAAAAACGTTCTTAAATATCTCCGTGTTCTTGATTAATCTGTCCTAAACCTTAACACGAAACAAAGGACCAACTAGTTGTTGGACTTGTACCAGTTCGTTTAGTTGCAGTAAATTGTTAAAAAAGTCCCATAAGGTACACCTTTTGCTTTTGCTTAGCAACATTTTCTTGCTTTAGAATCAGCTTACTTTTGTAACTTGATGTTGGCGGACAAAATTTTGCACTTTTCCAAACTTTTTGTATGGTATTTCTATATTGTAGCCAAATTAAAGTCTTCTTATTACGTTTATTTTATGTGGTAGATTTTAATAATGAATAAGAAAGTCTTAGTAAATTTAATTAATTAGTATAAACTTCTAAAAACTATTTAAAACAACGAGCCACTTTTCTTTACATAATTAAGTTTTTTATATACTGATGGTAATTATTTTTACACTGTTCTTACAAAACTATAAACTAAAAAATGACTTGTTGGAAAGTCTTCCCTCGAGGTAAGAACAATACTTTTAGTAAATAATATGACAAAAGGTTTCAAGAGTTCTTAAGCTTTTCTTCCGTCATTTACAGTGCTACTGAATCGTATAACAGAAATAAAAAGATTACTTTAAGAATTCTGTCACATTTTTAATAAACGGAGATCAATTATGTTCAAATACTATTGTTATTTATGAAAGTATCATATTTGTAGATATAAGATCCAAATTTGCTTTTAAACTGGACATACTTTAGAATACGTTGTTATTTGAAATGGCCTCCATTTGGTCAAGTCTTTTAAAAACTTTACAAGTTTTTTCTTTCCAATTAAATAACATTAGTATTATAAGTTGATAAGGCCCTTTCTGATTCATATGAATGAAACAAGTTCCTTATTTGCTTAAGTTAAATTTTCATTTGTCCTTCGATTGAATAAATTGAAGCATTTAACAATTTGTATGTCGGAAACAATCCTTGCAGTCAACTCGTATCGTTTTAACGGCCGTAATTTTTCTTTTTAAATTTGACCAACTTTTAGGTAACCTTAATTTAATATTAAAAAAGTTTCAATTGAAAAATTGTTCAAATGAAAAAAAATTCCGAGCATTTTAAAAATAAAAAGTTTAGGCGAACAATCTTATTTAATAATCTTAATAACATTATTAATATAAGCCGGATAAGTTTAATATTTTACCAATTTGACGGCAGCTCTGTTTAAATGTTATCATTTGCGTTGTAGCCGTTTTTTTTTCAAACGTATATTTTCTTGTAAAACCAGTCAACGTTTCTAAGTAATGGATAATACAAAATATCTTCAAAATAAAAGAAATGAGATATAGATTACATACTACCAAAGAAATAATTTTTAAACTCAAGCGACAAACCAAAGTTGTCAATGGAAATATTATACGATTAAGCCTTTATAATTTATCCAACAAATGAAATTTAAAATAAACTTTGACAGCTTTTTATGCTTTACCAAATTTAAATTTAAAACATTACATTTGCATCTAATACCGCACCAACTTTGTAGTGTTTGCAAGGACTCCTGAATGCTCGCAGACTTGTGTTTTTGGTAAGCTTCGTCTAACCGACAGCTAAGTGACATTTGAATCTAAAGATTTAAGTCGCTAGAAGCGGTTATCCGGTCTATTTTTACCATAATCATAATCACAAATCAGCCTTTGACAGTCCACTACTGGACTGCCTCCGTGGCCTAGAACCGCCTCCGTGATCTATCAGTATTGTTGCTCGACTAAAAACCGAAGTGTCAATCCCGGGGAAACGGCTTTGCTATCGTTTTTCCGGGAGACAATTGGGCGATCCTCCTTGTCTGAAAAGTAAGATGATCCATGGACGAATGGGCATTAAATTCGTCCACTCACCTGGATAAGTCCAGAACCTCCTAATGGAAAACATCATTGGGGAGGCCTTTCACATCGGACTAACAAGACCCATGATGACGATGACTGACATAGAGACCTATTGAATGCCAAGACGCCGGTCATCTGCACTTCGCTTAACCCGAACGCGGCAAACAATTAAAGACGTTTTAAAAACTTATTTTCATTGTATACAATATTTTAGGTCCAATTAACTGATTAAATTATTTGATTGATATAAACAATTTGTAAATTCCTTTCCACTCTTCAAATTTTTTATACATATTATTACTCAGAAGGATTACAACATCATAATTAATAATAACAAAATGTTATGTCGGTATTATAACGTTCTGGTTTTATGTCACGAGCATCCTATTGTAACTTTTATAGTCATAAATATTCCGATAGTTTATTGGGTGTTAACGATTACATTATTATTGCTTGTAAAATATAGCTTTTATATATTGCTTTTAGCGTGTTAAGTTGAGTAATATCGTCTACGATCCTGTTTGTTAGCCTCTTTTGTAAAGAAAATACTTGCTTGAAAATGGGGTAATCGAGAGGTGTCATCTTATATCTTGGAGTAGTGCAATAGTGAATTTATTTATATAATTTTTTTCTAACCTTGTTACTTGATTTTTTTTAAAAGTGGCAAGTTAATGATCTAAATCTATGTCTATGTCGTTTATCAGATTTTTTTAGATCGATGACTCATTTAGTTTTGCAAATGATTTTCAAGTAACCTCGAGAAATTAACATCAAAAGTAACATAGAAAAATTCACACAAAGCATTTTTTAAAAAGCTCAAAATAATAAAATCAAAGGGTTGCCCCAAAGGCAACGGACGATTTAGGTCGTACTGATATTTCTTGACTTCTTTATCCTTCAATGTCTGAAAAATGAAATGTAAACCTCAAAATTATAAAAGGTCAAAAGGATAAGAATAAAAGGTCAAAAAATTTAAGGATTGTACAAAATATCTATTTCAAGTATTTTCTACCAGTCGAATTTTTATGACAGACGTAAAAGACAAAAAGAAACATTTTATTTTAATTTAATGGATGTTGAGAAAACTAGACGTCGCCTCAATATATATATATGTCCCCTATAAAAATTGTATGAAACGCATCCTTGTAAAATAAATACATATATATCTAATGTTTGTTATAAACTGTTTGTAATGGTTGCAAAACATTAACAATTATTTTTAATTGGTACGCATAGATGACCTTTATAACACCTTAGGGTGACAAAGGTCTTAGACCTACCAAGTCGGTGTTAGTAAAGAATTTATAAAGACTGCTTAATGAAGGTATGGAAAATTTATGACCAAGACGCTTGTATAAAGGATTTTGACCTTTGACTTGTAAACACTTTTATTTTTGCACAAGTTGAAATGGGTTTGTCACAATTTTTTAAAACATTGTCCACTTTATTAATGTATATATGAACGATCCTTTGAATTTACTTTATTCTTGCCAAACAACGTTAACGATCTAGACGTTTTAAATAGAGGGTAGTCAATCATCTACCTATGATGGTTTGATCGTAAGCCAAATCTGGTGGTCTTAATAATGATTCAGCTTCACTTTTTTATATTTACTGTTTCGAAGTGTTAAAATCTATAAAACTTCATATCATAATTTTATGGTAGTTGGGTTATAATGGAATCACCGGGACTTTAAAAAAAGTGAGAATTCATAAAATTCATATATTTGTGGACAACTTTTCAGTTTAGTAATCAAATTTTTTAATGTTTATTAGATTTGAGTCATTGAAATAATTAATAATTCGGCATTCTTATAACGAATTTAATTTATTCTGCGCCTTATCAAAACGAAATCCAAATATCGATGATTAACCAGATGACGTTTGTTGAAGATATTGAGTATGATATTTATCACACTTGACAAATGACTTCTTTCGAGTACATTGGTGAAACTGAAAATATATCCAAACGTCAATTTGATTTTATCAGTGAAGTGCTTAAGAAAAACGGTTAAGAAACACTGCCGCAAATGGGAAGGTTGGAACAACTAGGTTCGAAGCAAAAGGTTTTCGCGAAAGATTCGGGAGACATTCAAAATGATAGTGAAAATAGCACCATCGTCAAACGATCAAAAGCAAGTGAATAATTTTTTCCAATCAAATACTATGTACACGAGCTATTGCCAAAATTTGAGGTTGGAAAATGAGTTCTGAGAGATAAACTTAGATATCCCGTTTGCATGGTACTTTATCAGAACAAAAACAAGATCTGAAAGGGATCGATAGAACTTATTTAATGTTAGCAAAAACAACATTGCATTTGCAGTGAGAATATGCAAACCTGGCGAATTCACTGATGTCATATGCTGAAGAACAGAGAGCCGAAGACGTACGAAGGTTTTGGCGATTGAAAATGCTTGACAATCCGAAAGATGGCGCAAAGTCAAATGTTTTCAGGCAATGGCACATGATTTGAAATCGATTTAATGAACACACAACATCGAATATCATAAATGATACTATACAACATTTAATCAAATCGGTCTCAAATAATGACCGCCGATCGTGGAACGAAATACAGTTTAATACAGATGGAGACTTGGATAAACAACATTATGTTCCAATGCAGGTAATTTTGATTGAGTTTCAGAGTTTGCCATATTGGTAATCAATTACAACATGGAAGAAACTTGTTTTGTTATCATAAATATATAAACATACGATGTACAAAAATACATTTAAAACAAAATAATAAAAGCATTCTTGGTAAGCTGTGAAAAAAAATTACTATTACCGCGAATACAACTGGCAGCAGCAAATAAAATTTGATAAAAAACACACACAGATAAACATTTGCAGCTGACGTCATATGTGATGGATAATCGGTTTTTTTATGTTATCGAAAAGGCAAGCCAAATAAGATAAGGAATATCTGTAAACAAATTGTATAAGCGCCGTTACAAGTACTGTGTAGATTAAAATAATCATAACAACATAATCTGTCAAATATCAAGAAATGAAACTGCCCCTAAGGCATCATACAATTTAGTAATAAATTTAGCTTTATAGTTTGAATGGTAATCATTTTTATGATTTTTGTCTTAGGGGGACAAGCCAAAAGGATGCGTCCTTATAGACTACCAACTTCACGACAGAGTTCTACCGACGTTTGCACAACTTATTGTCAGCTGCCAGACTACAGACCAGGTCAAGTTACAATGAATGGATTGACCTTTACCACCTGAAGTTGACCATACCTGACAACTTTGAATGAAAGGAACTACATATATCCTAGGCAAGTCGATCGTATGAAAGATACGGAAAGGGCTTGAATTTCTTTCATCATGATCAATATCCTGCTAAGGCAAAATCAAGAGGTCCCTGACATGTCCGTCTTTGAGAATGACGATGTAACAAAAGTGGTTGAAAGGCTAGGGATAAATAACTTAATGGATCAGACAGTAGACACGATCAAAGAACGTGTAGGGGGTTTAGTGAAGAGCTGCTTAGAATTAGGATATGTCACTGAAGTAAGGGACAGACTTTAAATAGAAATAATTGACTGAGTTCAAAATGTCATTTTTGTATTGTATTCAAATACATGTTGTTAAGTTATCTTAACAACCGAAAAGTTATAAAAAGTTAAAAACCATCCTTGTTGGTAAAATTAATAAACTAGAAAATAATGGTAAGAAAGTTAAAATTTCCTATTTTCAAGCTTGCATCTTTTGTAATACAATTTATAAATTTTGTTTCTAATATATATTCAAGTCATGCATTTAAATGATATCCTTCAAAGCCAGGTTACCAGAGGTTACAAAGCTTTCGTTCAAAAGGTTAAACGTTAAATCTATCTTTGAGGCTTGAAAAGCTTGAATTCTCAAATCACCCTAGAGACAATAATTTAACGATGCCACTTACTCCTTTTGCATGTTCGTTCAGTACGCATGGTTGGAATCATATTTACTTGTAAGTTTACTTTTCCGCTTTTTTGTTTGGAAAATTTATAAAATTTGGATTGGTGGCTATGTAAATTTTTTAATTAATTAAATGATAAAGAATTATTTCAATAATACATATTATATTCTGACCGGTATAGTATTAAATAAAGTTGAGATACGGAATGTCGATGAAAACATTTGCGAAAACATTTTTTAGTTTGTTTTGATTAAAAGCTATCAAACATATTGAACATCAAATAATTATTTCTATTGTTTGCGAATATTATACATTATTAAATAAAAATTTAGGTTTTATCGCGTTTTATTTACATTTTAAATTCCGACGTTTCGAACACTTTTCCAGCGGCCGTGTCAGGGAACTGAGATGTCATCGTCTTGTTAGTTGAAGCGGGGTTTCCAGATCTTAATTTTAATTAATTATTTTTAGTCTTACTGGACCATTAAAATGAACTGGTTTTACTTACAGCCAGGTGGTAATCTTGGTTTAAATTTTTATTTATTAATTATGGATTCCAAGCAGGGAACCTATTCTTCTATTGAAATTTGATTTTAATCTCAAAGCCCTCACGGATCATCATTGTAGGATTCGGTTCTTTAGAGGATTTGTGGTGATCAAATCTGATGTAATGGTTTGGGTGATTTTGGGTTGGTACCACCGCCGACTTGTTGGGTCTTTTTAGTTTAATGTCATTATGTTCCTTCACGCGGTTCATTGTCCATTGTTTGTCAAAAAGGAATATTTGCAGTCACAATCTAGCTTTTCACTCCTGGATCTTGTAGAGGAATATTGCACTTGAACAGGTGGTAGGTGACAATTTCTTCAGCGGCTTGAAATAAGTTTTGATTAAGCCCGCCTCAAATAAATCTTTTCAGTACGCCTCTCAAAAGGTGAACAGCAGGTACTGCCCACTGTGGCTGCCTCACCGTCACTGTGAGCTGCCGGAGCAAGCCTGTTGTCTCGCAGTACTTGCTTAACATGGTGTAGCTCAGCCACCAGGTGTTCATATCGGATCCTCGTGCTCTGAAACAAAGATTTGCCCACGGTGAAAGCAACTGGATGGAGGTGAAGCATAAATATTTATTTGAAAGGGTTGGTTTTCCTATAAAGTTAGGCTCATTAAACTGGTTTAATTATGCATTCTAGTGCTATCCCTTCCCGTGTATTAGGCTGATTCCTTAAATAAAGTTTTTTCTAAACGTAGAATTGAGAAGTACTTGTTCAAAAAATTTGTCTGTTGATTATATTTAACGAAAAATATTTCTCTTAACTGAATCTTATCAAATGTGAAGTTTTGTCAACGACGTTAGTTATTTCGTCGTTGTACTATTAAGCCATTAACATTATTTAGATGCATTTAAATTAGTTTTCTTTATCTAGACATCTTCTTTCTACTATTAAAACTTATTATAATATTAAAGACACTTTCAAGAACAAACAGTCATACATAAAACGGTTTATTTCTATTATTTCCACATTTTGATTTAAACAAAGTATATAAAAATCTGAAGGAACTCATTTACTTATTCAAGAACATTAGTACTTATCTTAACAAATAAACAATAACACTCAATAAAAAAAGAAAACCCAAACCAACCTTTCACCAGGGAAAAAAAACCGAAATCCGCTTGGTGATCGTCAAAGCGAAATCGATGAGTGACGTTCACGTTAAGCTTTATGACAAATAAAAATATTTTACTGCCATAATATTCATCTCGGCAGCGTCACAAAGGACGCCGTCTCGAAAGGCTCCTGAATGAAATATTATATACAATAGCAATAAGGGAAACAGGACACTTGATAAAGAAACATCTTCGGGCTGCCTTTATTCGGAATGGGAGAAAATTTACTTAATTTGGTAGATTACTGGAAGACTATAAGAATAATATGAGTTTTGTGGTTTTGGTTCTTTAGCTAATGAAAACGAAATGTACCAGACTGGTCAAAACGCAAAAATAATCTCCGTATAATTTGTCGCAGTCGTAAAATAGCTAAGTGAAGTTTAGTACTTTGTTTTAACGTGGATTTAATTTTATTTTTTTCTTCTGTACTTTATTAAAAATAACTTTTAACTCTAATTTTTTTTTGTTTAATGAATTTCAGATTCATTTTTTGCGAAAACATAATGGTTATTACCATACTTTCAATGGTTGAAATCTAGATAGACAAGTACTTTGTCAAAATTTATCACTCAAACAAACTTTATATAAGAATTTGTGAAACTTGATCCTCATTTTCACTTTTAATTTTCTGTCGAACTGACTTTCCAGTTTCGTGTTTCTTTCAGTTGTACTAATACAACTGACGGGAAGTCAACATTCTTAGAAATATCCATTTTTCTTTTATTTTTATTAGCTTAACAATATTAATGGTATCTGAAAACTGTGAAATATTCTTTTTCTGTCGTAAAAAAATATATTCAGAAATGTATGCAATATAAGGTACCTATAAATCTGCATAGAAATTAAAAGTTATATTTCAATATTTACAATATAATTGTTCGATATAGTCAATAGTGATGATGATCTTGTTGATGGTCTTGGCAACTGATTAAGCATTGTTGATAAAGTAACTTATTAGTTAACTAGATTATTTGTGGTAATTAATTTGATTATGAATGTTATAATGGTTTAATGAAAGAAAACCTTTCATATAAATTTCGGTATTTTAAATTATATTACTCTTTCTTTGAAGCGTAAACTAAAAATCCTAATAAAAATCATACTACAGCTTTATTCCAAAATAGTTTCGATTTCAATAAATTAAACCTTAGCTTTATTGTTAAACATTAGTGAAATATTGGATTGTTTTTATAGAATCATCATTATCACCTTCATCATCATCAAGCCATTGTTTGCACTATGTTGGACTTTAGCTCTTTGATGGATAAATTAGTTTCAATTTTCTTAAAAAGAAACTTATGAAATGCTTAGTAGAATAATTGATAAAATTTAATTCAACAAACATAATTGCATCGAAATGCGTTTTAGTAGTTAGAACGAATTTATCAAACGTATACAATATTAACATTTTCGCTGATGTTCTTAAAGATTCTTAAAGTAAGTTTCCAAAGTAAGCTAAAGTCATCATTGCTAAGCAACCAGACAGGGTTTTTGTGACTTTGTTTTGCAGCAATTTACCGCCACGTAAGATCAGACAATGTCAAGGGACTAGGTTATAGTCATTTTTGTCTGAAAGAGCTTGGAAAGATTAAACAAAACAAAAAAAGTTAAAAAAATAATAATACTATCTTATTATAAAAATATTTATACCAGAAATGTGTCTATGTTAAGATGATTTGAATACTTATTTGATGGGAATTCAGAATCTTTACGTATATAGTTATAGTTTCAAAATATCTAAATATTTTATTTTTCTCTTACTACCTACAAAATTAATTGAGACGGATTAATAAAAACCTGACGGATTAAAAATGAATAACGAGACAAAAGTGTATGTAATCCTTTGACCCTATAAGTCGTCTTTCATCGATTTATTCCGATTTAAGGTTTATAATATTTTTATATTAAGTTGTTTGAACTTACGAACTTATTATTTAAGGTTGCGTGACTATCTACTATAATACATAATCGAAGCTCTATGTCAAGCCGCAAAAGTTTTTGGTCGATTGTAAAACATTCAGTTGTCTGACAAAACTGTTGTTACTATACAAACCTAGAGTTAAAGGTTTTAACACAATTTCTACAATATAGAGACTTTAGGGCTACGTTTAATGTTTATATAAAAGTTTTAAGTTAAAATGCCTGGGTATTATTTAAAAATGTTCTTATTAATTGTTTTCAAATTAGAAAATATCTGGGTATAAAAACGTTTGTTTCTTAAAAGGTTTTTACTTTCTTCAATTTTTTTTTTTTAACTAATTATTCCTCTTTTTAAAAAGTCGAAATTATTCAATTAAAGTTATATATAAGTCGATTTATTTAAATGTTTTTCACTGATACTTATAAATTCGGTTTTAGATAACACTGATTTATTTATTTACATACAAATAAAAACGAATAATTCGTAATACGTGTATCAAATCTGATGAACCAACTAAACAATTAGGCGATTAAGAAATTTACGATTAAATGTTATATTAGTATAAGTGCTATTTGAAAGTTTTGTCAAAGCGTTTGTCAAAGACAGTTCTACCTTCGTTCTGATACTTGAGAGATATTCACATTAATAAGCTCTTGAATATATACGGGTTTCGGGACGTTTCGTAATAGATAATAACTTAATTTTGTTCCCTTATTTTGTGTATTGAAGGTTCGTTTAAATATAATTTTGCATACAAGCAAGCATTCTTCGCATTCTTGGGTGTTACACACGCACACCCACAAGACACTTTGATACAAGACAACTTCCTAGTTAGTAAAGATGCCTCACAACCAAAGGAAAAGTTCCCCTGAATCAGTTTTGAAATTAAAATATATGAATTAAAATATTTTTAAAAGATAGAGAGGTTGTTAATTGTAATTTTAATTTCATTTGTTTTAATAAAGTTCTTGAGGTAAAAAATATCATCTTATTTAAGCGATTAAGGCTTATTGCAAAATAAGTGTAATAAAATAACGCGCAAAATAAAGACAAAACTAAACATTAACTAATTGATAACTTAACTAAAAAATTACTTCATTACACATTATTTAATATAAAATTCCCTTAATATTTAATTTTAAAGATAACAAACTTTAACCGGATTTAAAAAAAGACAATTAGCAATTGTTATTCCCGAACCAACCACTGCACAACTAATCGTTATAGCAAAGCGAATTTCAATTAACGAACAAACTTGTTCAAGAAATTTTAGATAACCCGATTTTTATTATAACAATCCTTAATTTATTTTAGAACCATCAACCCCGGTCATGATTTGTTTAGTGTTTTAATCCAATTATTTAGAAAAAAACCAATCATATGCTAGACCTCAAATTACTTTAAGCACAATATTCGTAGTTAAAACATATAATTGATGATAATAATATTTCCGGAAGAATAGCAATATCATATAGTCCCAACCCGTTTAAATGGAAAGAAAGTTGATAAAAAATGATTTTTATTATAACTTCACTCTCTATTCCTTTACTGTCAATTTCCGATGGGACTTAAAAAGTTATTGAGATCTTGCTGTATTAGAATCCAAACCCGTAAACCTAAATAGCATCATCCAAATCATCCAAACACGAGATAAATACTAAGTTAATTACACAATATTATTCCGTGTTCCCAATACCCAAACCCTCTGGGTGTCGTCAGGGGATGAAAATTTAGGAAGGGTTTGTATAATTCACACTTAAAGAAAAGACATCACAAGAAGAATTTATTAATAAATTAAATTTTTAAATAAAAATTAATTTTTATTTTGTACAACTCGCCAATTAAATCGTTTGAGACCCGATTAGACAAGCAAACATTATCAAATGTTAATTGGGTAGATAATACCTGTGGTGTTACCGTGATATTAAAGAAAAGATAAAAGTTTTGTAAAATACTTGTAATAATTTATGTAAACTTAATAGTTAAAATTTATTTTTATTATAATATTGTATAAAACTACTTATTTATTTAAATTGAGTCGCGGGGCAGTCGTCGCGCATATCGTGTGCACTAACAGTCCTATTAGATAATACGAAACAAATAGGATCGTATTGCAACGTGCACACCGGTCGTCTCAAGGTCAGTATGCAGCTAACTTCGACGCGCACTCCACGTCGCCCGCGCTCACGCAGCTTTGATACGCAAACATCAACTTGCAACCAAATCTTCAAATCTATCTTTTGGTATTGCTATCTACGTGCTTGCTATCTGTGCTTATGCTTCTTTCTGTTAAATTTAAAGCAAAAATAAACTGTTGGTGCATGTGCAAAACGGACTATTATTTACATCTACCTGAAGACCTGCACTACACTGGTGACCCCGACACAAAGAAAAAGGAAGAAGGAAGCATATATATCGTAAGCTAATCATACATTTTCAACAAAGAATAATGACCGAGCAACGTAGCGGAGACGCGGGTACAGGCAAGTTGGACGTAAGCAAAAAGACTTTTACACTTCAAGATTTAAGTCGTATCTCGTGTCGTCCACCTCCGTTCTGGGCCGAAGAACCATCGGTATGGTTTGCTCAGTTAGAAGGCAATTTTAAGCTCTCGGGAATTAAAGATGATGATACAAAATTTAATTACGTCATATCTACTCTCGAGCACCGTTATGCTGCAGAAGTGAAAGATCTCATAGTAAATCCACCGAGTGAAGGAAAATACGAGAAATTAAAGACAGAACTAATTAAGCGTCTCTCAGCGTCAAGAGAAAAAGAAGTCAAGCAGTTGCTTATGCACGAGGAGTTGGGAGATCGCCGCCCATCGCAATTTTTGCGCCACCTGCAAAGCTTAGCAGGGCCAAAAGTACCAGACGATTTTATTCGCACAATCTGGGTCAGTCGTCTGCCAGCAGCCATGCAACCTATCCTTGTATCGCAGAAATCGTTAGACATTCAGTCCATTGCAGATCTGGCAGATAACATGCACGAGCTAGTTCCATCTTCACCGCAAGTGGCTACCACGTTAATTGCAGAAGGATCAGCCCTACAAGCAATGGCAAAGCAAATCCATGAATTGACGAAGCAAGTTCAAGCACTTTCATCGGTTGATAGGAGATCTAGATCTAGGACTCGATGTAACCAACGCCAAAACAACAGCAAAAGTCTGGAACGATCGCAATCTAATTTCAGAAAATTTCCTAACTGCTGGTATCACCATAGATTTGGCAACAAAGCTCGAACCTGCATGAAGCCTTGCAATTACAAGCCGGAAAACTACAACGGCAGTCGATAATGGCGGCTAACGTCGATTGCCAACACACACCTGGTCGCCTGTTCGTTACAGATCAAAGGACACGGATGCAGTTTTTGGTTGATACGGGAAGCGATCTTTGCGTTTTCCCACGCACCGCTCTACGCCACCACAGGCCAAAGACAAGCTATGAGCTTTACGCTGCTAACGGCACACCCATAGCTACATACGGATACGCACATCTGGACCTCAACCTCGGCTTACGTCGTGACTACAGCTGGCGTTTTATAGTAGCAGACGTTACTAAACCAATTATCGGCGTCGACTTCTTGTCATTCTATGGCCTCATCGTCGACTGCAGAAACCAACGTTTAGTGGACAGCATTACAACGCTTACTGCATCAGCAGCGTCCGCAGCTTCGTCGAACATGATCTCTTCTATTAAGACACTGATTGGCGAGTCTTGCTACCATGATTTACTGCGAAAATATCCAGACATAACGCGACCAGCCGGAACGCAACGCCTGGTGAAGCATGAAACTGTCCATCATATTCGAACAATACCAGGTCAACCGGTGTTTTGCAACCCCCGCCGTTTAGCACCAGACAAACTCCAGATAGCCAAACAAGAGTTTGAGGCAATGCTTAAAAACGGAACTGCAAGACCCTCAGAAAGCCCATGGGCATCACCACTGCATCTTGCGCCTAAGAAAGATAGCGGGTGGCGACCATGTGGCGACTATCGGATGTTGAACGCCAGAACAATACCAGATCGTTACCCAATCCGTCATATACATGACTTCACATATAATATATCTGGTTGCCATGTCTTTTCAACAATAGATCTCGTAAAAGCATTCAACCAGATACCAGTCCATGAAGATGATATTAAGAAAACAGCAATAACAACTCCTTTTGGTTTGTACGAATTTCCTTATATGAGTTATGGACTCAGAAATGCGGGCCAGACTTTTCAGCGTTTTGTAGATGAAATGACCCATGGCCTAGACTTTACCTATGCATACTTGGATGACTTTCTTGTCTTTTCAAAGGACGAAGAAACCCACAAGAAACATCTCAGTAAACTCTTTGACCGACTTAAGAAGTATGGAATGGTTATAAATACTTCCAAATGTGTCTTTGGAGCTTCAGAGGTAACCTTCCTCGGCTACAAAGTGTCTTCCGTAGGAATAAAGCCTCTTGAGTCAAAAGTCGAAGCCATCAAGCAATTTCCTCTACCGAAAACTGTACGGGAACTAAGGCGATTTTTGGGAATGCTTAATTTCTATCGAAAATTTATCCAAAAAGCTGCCGAAATTCAAGCACCACTACATTCTTTGCTCAAAAACTCTGCAAAAGGGTCGCAGCCAGTAACAATGACAGAAGAACAATACGATGCATTTCAAAAGTGCAAAGAAAGTTTATGCAAAGCCACGCTACTGACACACCCAGATTTAAATGCAAAAATTGCTGTCGTTACAGATGCTTCAGATACAGCAATAGGCGCCGTCCTTCAGCAGCGCAAGGATACTGCTTGGGAGCCCCTAGCATTCTTCTCTCGTAAATTGAGCGAGGCGCAAAAGAAATACTCGCCCTATGATAGAGAGCTTCTCGCCATTTACGAAGGAATCAGGTATTTTAGACACATGCTGGAAGCACGCCACTTTACTGTGTACACAGACCACAAGCCCATCTGTCATGCTTTTACTTCTCAAAAAGACAAATGCTCGCCAAGACAATTTCGCCACCTCGATTTTATAGCGCAGTTTACCACTGACATTCGACACATATCAGGAAAAGACAACGTTGTGGCAGACACATTGTCCAGAGTGGAGCAGCTTGAGCAGCCAATTGACGTGACAGAACTGGCAAAATCACAGCAGTCAGATGTTGAACTTAAACAACTACTAGACAGCAACACATCCTTGAATTTACTTATCGTCAAGATTCCTGGAACAAAAGTAGAAGTATATTGTGACAATAGCACTGGAGAACAACGGCCATATGTAACGAAGTCCCTAAGACGCAGAGTATTTAATAGTCTGCACTCTCTCAGCCACCCTGGCGCTAAGGCAACCACTAGACTGGTCACTCAGCGCTATATATGGCCAGGAGTAAAGAAAGATTGTCGTGAGTGGGTCAAGACCTGTCACTATTGTCAGCTGGCAAAAACCGCTCGCCATGTATCCGCGCCATTAGGAACATTTAAATTACCTCGTGCTAGATTCACCTCAGTGCACATTGATTTAATTGGTCCATTGCCTTTATCCCATGGCTATCGTTATTGCCTAACAGCCATAGACAGATATACCAGGTGGCCAGAAGCCGTGCCGATTGAGGATATAACCGCAGAAACGGTAGCGAAGGCTCTTATGTCTGGATGGATAGCGCGCTTTGGATGTCCTATCGAGATCATAACAGACAGAGGACGTCAATTCGAGTCAGCATTATTCAAATCCTTATCAGAAATAGCTGGTTTTCAACACAAACGCACGACAGCCTACCACCCCGCCTGTAACGGCATGGTAGAAAGATTACATAGGCAAATAAAGACAGCTCTCATCTGCCACATAAGCATGAGCTGGACGGAAGCATTACCGTTGGTGCTACTTGGCATACGCAGCGCCTATAAAGAAGATTTGCAGTCATCTTCAGCGGAGCTGGTATACGGAGAGTCACTTAGATTGCCTGGAGAGATATTCCAGCCAATATCAGATATGAGTACTGACATCACAGATTACATAACACGTTTGCGCACAATCACGAAAAATATGCAACCTAAACCTGCATCACGCCACTGCAAGAAAAACGTTTTTGTTTTCAAAGACCTATGTCACTCCACTCATGTGTATCTTCGGGAAGATGCTCTAAAAGGCGCACTGAGCCCAGCTTACTCTGGACCACATAAAGTACTGAAAAGAGATGACAAAATTTACACCATAAATATCAGAGGAAAACCTACCACCGTATCCATAGATAGGCTGAAACCAGCGTACATACTCACCAGTGACGCAAGCCTGTCATCAGCCAACACCTTACAAGAACCTAATACTAATCAAAAAGAGACAAGATCGCGCTCGGGCAGAATTGTGAAGTTCCCTGACTATTATCGCCCGTAGGACGGTCTCTGGAAGGGGGTGGTGTGGTGTTACCGTGATATTTAAAAGTTTTGTAAAATACTTGTAATAATTTATGTAAACTTAATAGTTAAAATTTATTTTTATTATAATATTGTATAAAACTACTTATTTATTTAAATTGAGTCTGGGCAGTCGTCGCGCATATCGTGTGCACTAACAGTCCTATTAGATAATACGAACAAATAGGATCGTATTGCAACGTGCACACCGGTCGTCTCAAGGTCAGTATGCAGCTAACTTCGACGCGCACTCCACGTCGCCCGCGCTCACGCAGCTTTGATACGCAAACATCAACTTGCAACCAAATCTTCAAATCTATCTTTTGGTATTCTATCTACGTGCTTGCTATCTGTGCTTATGCTTCTTTCTATTAAATTTAAAGCATAAATAAACTGTTGTGCATGTGCAAAACGGACTATTATTTACATCTACCTGAAGACCTGCACTACAACCTTATAATTATTTCAACATACCTACACTAAATGTATAACCCGAACATCCTTGTTGCGGTTTGTGATATTGTTGTGATATTTTGTATTGATAGTGTCATATAACATAATTTATTAATAATTGAACTTTTACCTGCATAATTAATAATTACGTCTCGAACGTCATTCAATATTTGATTCAGATGTTTAATAATGTGACTTGAGTTATATACGCTTGTGATTAACCAAATCAGATTAAATAATGACATAAACCTAAACAATAATGATGAAATATGCTTTAGAATTATGTTGATTTTTATTTTGTACAAGCTGTATTCTTAACAACATAACTTAACAAAATAAATAATTGTTTACGCGAATACTATACATTATTAAATAAAATTACTTTTTACGGATTTTATCGCGTTTATTTAAATTTCCAATTCGAACACTTTCCAGCGGCCGTGGTCACGGGGTAGACTAAATAATTAAATATGTAAAATAAACGCGATAAAATCCGTAAAAAATCATTTTATTTAATAATGATTAAATATACTTTAGAATTATTTTGATTTTCATATTGACCAAGCTGTATTGTTTAAATTCACGTTAGTTTCTTTATTGTCTCATTTATAGTGTAAAGGAAGACAGCTAACGGGGAGGAAAGCTCACGCCAACGATGTTAGTAAGTTCTGACCTGCGCTAAATTAGCGCTTTTATAACATAATTAATCCTTTTTTACTGAACAATACTCTCACAGACATTGTTTAATGTAAAATCTGTAAAAAAACTCATTTATGTATATTATTTACTGAGTAACGACCGACCTAAGATATCACACAGTTCGATGATCGATTCGATATGATTTTAATATTGTAAATTGTACCTTGATTTTTATTGCATATTTAAACTTGCGTTTCTTCGTACCAGTTGTCAAAAATATTTGAATTCTATCAGTTGCAGTTTACCTATTAGTTATTCAAATACAAATGGTAGGGTAAAATCACCAATCTATATCATAAAAGAATTAAATAAGTAAGAAAGGAATGACAAATAAAAGAATTTTGTCTCAAGAACTTTATCTGATCAAAATTGCTCTCAATTGTTCCCTGGTACTTCAATCTATACAACATTCTAATTTATTTCTTATTACAAATTATAAATCATATTAAGGAAGACGAGATATGTAAAATGTTATGGTATAATATAAAATGTTAAATTAAAAAGTTTTCTGAAGCTTTTGTCGGAGTGTTTTCATTGTTAAAGGTTGGGTTAATGCCTATTATTCTGCCATATGTACGAAAATGACCAAGTTTTAAATCATATGTAAGGTAAGATTAAATGATTTAAAACTTGGTCGTGTAACTTATAAGTTATTGCATAGTTTTTATCACGGGTTTTGAGCGCGGCGCCCGAATCAATAATTCCGTAACGAAAATAAATCCTAACACGCACGTATGTCTCATAAAAAAAACGTTCTTAAATATCTCCGTGTTCTTGTTTAATCTGCTCCCAAACTCTTTACACGAACACAAAGCGACTACAACCTAGTTGTTTTGACTTTGTACCAGTTCGTTTACGTTGCAGTAAATTCGCTGCAGAAGCAAAGTCCATAAGGTACACCTGTTTGCTTTTGGCTTAGCACACATTTTCACTTGCTTTAGAATAAGCTTACTTTGTAACTTGATGTTGCAACGAAAATTATGCTAAATATTTTTCGCTAACTTTTTGTATGGTATTTACTATATTGTAGCCAAATTAAAGTCTTTTCTTATTACCGTTTATTTTTATGTGGTAGATTATTTAATAATGAATAAGAAAGTCTTAATATATGTTATTGATAGTATAAACTTCTAAAAACTATTTTAAAACAACGAGCCACTTTTCTATACATACAATAGCTTTTTTTGCATATAATGATGGTAATTATTTTTACACTGTTCTTTAAGAAAACTATAGCCTTAAAAAATTACTTGTTGGTAGAAAGTCTTGCATTCTCGAGGGTAAGAACAATAGCTTTGTTAGTAAATAATATGACAAAAGGTTTCAAGCAGTTCTTAAAAGCTTTTCTTCCGTCATTTACAGTGCTACTGAATCTGTATAACAGAAATAAAAGAGATTACTTTTACAGAATTCTGTCAGCATTTTTTTAAAGTGATACGGAGATCAATTATGTTCAAATACTATTGTTATTATACTGAAACTATCATATATTTATAGCATATAAGATCGCAAATTTAGCACCCAAACTGGACATACTTTAGACATACTGGTTAGTTATTTGACAATGCGCGTCCATTTGGTCACGTCTTTTAAAAAACTTTAAAAGTTGCTCTTTCCAATTTATAATAACATTAGTACTATAAGGTTGACTAAGGCCTCTTTCTGATTCATATGAATGAAACGCAAGTTCCTTATTTGCTTATAGTTAAATTTTCAATTTGTCCTTCGGATTGAATAAGCATTGGAAGCATTTATACACAATTTGTATGTCGTGAAACAATACCTTGCAGTCAACTCGTATCGTTTTAACGGCAGTATTTTTCTTTTAACTTTAAGTACTGACAACTTTTAGGGTAACCTTAATTTAATATTAAAAAAGTTTCAGTTGAAAAATTGTTCAAATGAAAAAAATTTCCGAGCATTTTAAAATTAAAAGTTTAGGCGAACAATCTTATTTAATAATCTTAATAACATTATTAATAGAAGTCGGATAAGTTTAATATTTTAACAATATTACGGCAGCTCTGTTTAAATGTTATCATTCTCGTTGTACCGTTTTTTTTCAAACGTATATTTTCTAGTAAAACCAGTCAACGTTTCTAAGTAATGGATAGTACAAAATATCTTTAAAATAAAAGGAAAAGAGATATAGATTACATACAACGCAAGAAAATAATTTTTAAACTCAAGCGACAAACCAAAGTTGTCAAATGGAAAATATTATAAGCATTAAAGCCTTTTATAATTTATTCAACACATGAAATCTAAAAATAAACTTTTGACAGCTTTTGCTATGTTTCACGTAGCCATGTATTGTTTACACTAACCAGTCGACTCGGTATATGAAATTTAAGAAACATTATCATTTGCATATATATATACCACGAACATCCAAACTTTGTAGGTGCTTTTTGCAAGGACTCCTAAATGCTCGCAGACACTCTCTCTTAGTGTTTTTGGTAAGCTTCGTCTAACACAGAGTTCGCGAAAAGCCGTCCCCACGAACTAGGTGATTTATAGTTAGGCACTTTTTAAATCTCTAATACAACTCTGCAAGTCTTCGCGTTTTATGAAGTATTTATACCTCTAACCCTGTTTTTATAAATCCAAATAAATATTTTTATAAATTGTACTCAAACCTTTTACACCTGTTACACCTTTAAACAAAGATATTCCTTCCGACTAATAGTGCAATTCTGAAAAAATCTTATACACATTCATCATGTAGCCTATTTCAGTCTCCTTTATATAAATCTAAAGTTCATAACTTTAACAAAAATGTCGTAACTAGCTGTTTCAAACTTATGTACAAAAGTAAGACTAAATTAGGAAGCTTGAACTTACATAAACCCTCACTGACACGTAATGTTTCGTTTACAAGATGTAGATGCACTGCAATGAGAAGCTTTTTGGCTTCAAGCCAAGAGAGTCCGACAGCTAAGACGTGACTCATTTAGAATCTAAAGATTTAAAGTCGCTTAGAAGCGGTTATCAAGCTGCGTTCTTAATTTTTTTGTTTAAAATGTTTTTTATTACATAATCATAATCACCAGCCTCGGTCCACTCACCTGGGATACAGTCCAAGAACCTCCTAACGGACTAACACAGACCCATGATGACGATGACTGGACATAGAGACTTATTGAATGCCAAGACGGCCGGTCATCTGCTACTCGCTTCCAACCCGGAACGGCGGCAAACAATTAAAGAGCGTATTAAAAAACATATTTTCTATTGATACATACAATATTTTAAGGTCCAATTCAATTACATTATTAATATTTGTAATAAATAATTTGGTAAAATTCCTTGCCTACTCTTCTAAATTTGTTACTTTATACATATTATTACTCAGTAAAGGATTACAAACATCATAATATAATAACATGCCACAAAATGTTATGTTGGTATTATAACGTTCTGGTTTTATGTCAGGAGCATCCTATTGTTACTTTTATAGTCATAAATATTACGATAGTTTATTGGGTGTTAACTATTACATTATTATTGCATTATATATTTAGGTCGTGCTGATATTTCTTGACATTCTCTTATCCTTAAGCATGTCTGAAAATTAAAGTGCTCAGAACCCTCAAAATATAAAAGGTCAAAAAAGGATAAGATATAAAAGGTCAAAAAATTTAAGTGATTGCGTTACAAAAATATCTATTTTCATAGCTATTTTCTACCAGTCGAATTTTTAGGTGCACAGACGTAAAAGACAAAAAGAAACATTTTATTTTAATTTAAGATGGACCGTTGAGAAAAACTAGACGTCAGCGTCATAATAAGTGATACGTCCTTCCTATAAAAATTGTAGCGTAAGACGCCATCACTATGTAAAACAAATACATATATATCTAATGTTTGTTATAAACTGTTTGTAATGGTTGCTTTTTTTTTTTTTTCGGATGAACTCACGTTGGTGGAGTTAACCGCTACAACCCGTCGGGTTCGAGGGGCTGTGCAACTTTAAGTGTGCACAGGCTTCACCTCTATTCTGTGGCTTAGCACCGAGGGACCCCTGAAGGGGGACCTCGGCTCGGGCTGCCACTCTGTATATACCGTAAGCGTGCTTGATCGAGGGTGCCCACGAGGGCCGAGCCTCGGCTCGATCAGCCGCTGGTCAGGTCCATGCCTATACCCGTTAGCAACACTTATCGAGGGTGCCCCGGTGGGCCGAACCTCGGCTCGATAGGTCGCTTTAGGACTAATTGCTGAGAAGTTAATTTTTTAACCGCCCTATCTTGATGGCGAAAATCGGCCTGGAACGTGCCGATATCTACTGAACGGAGTGAACTGTTGCCCTCGAAGGCGAGGGCGGTGTGCGTTTCGTCTCAGTGCTTTCACACGTGCTTGATGACAGTTGTTTCGTCGTCCGTGTCCAAGTAGAACATGGCGCGCTCGCCTATGTTTTTGTGTTTCCGTAGGAATTGATTGGTACGTAAGTGGCGGCGCTTCGTACCAATTCATTAGGATGTTGCGAAGCCGAGTCAAAGTATCTGATGGATGCTTGTTTAAGGTACTCGCGGATTGTGGGCAATTCCAGATCCATGTGCAGGTCATGGTTGCGCAGATAATAAGGCGCACCCGTGGCCCTGCGCATGAATCTGTTTTGCAGGACTTGGAGCTTATCTATATGGGATCGTTTTGCATATGCAAAGACGGGACTGGCATAGGTAAGGATAGGACGTACGATCGTCTTGTATAACAGCACCTTATTGCGCAGAGACAACTTGCTTTTGGGATTGATTAGGCAGAACAGGCGACCGAGGACAAAGGCCGCTCTGTTTTTGACCTGCGTTATGTGCGGGCCAAAGGATAGGTGGTGGTCTAGGATTACCCCGAGGTATTTGGTCTGGCTGACCCAAGGGATGGGGCAATCAAGGAGGCGGACATTTGAAGGAAGCATCGGCTTTCGTTTCCGAGAAAACAGAATGGCCGCGCTTTTGGAAGGGTTGATTTCGATCCTCCATTTCCGAAACCAATCCCCTAGGGTCTTGGCTGCGGATTGGAGTCTCTCGGATAAGCGGATAGGACATTGACCGGAAGTATAGATGCAGGTGTCATCTGCGAAAAGGCGGTGTTTACAGTTTTGAAGGATGGGATGTCGGTAGTGTAAAGGGGTGAATAACACAGGGCCCAACAGAGCCTTGAGGTACGCCAGCTGGACCGGGTGTGGTTGCGACTTAGTGCCCTCGACGCGGTATCTGAACGTCCGATTCCGGAGAAAGTCTCGTATTATGAGTACGAGACGGTCGGCACGCCGAGCTTATATAACTGTATAAAGCCCTTCGTGCCACACTTTATCGAACGCTTTAGCCACGTCGAGAAAGAGTGCACCTGTATTTGACCCTGTGTCATTTTGGCTCGGATGTGTTCCGTAATACGATGAACTTGGTTGGTGCATGAGTGTTTGGCTCGAAAGCCGAATTGCACTGGAACAGGAAGCCCTCTCGAATTCATAAATTCGTGTAAGCGGGCTAGGATTAGGCGTTCATAGATCTTCCCAAAGCCTTTGAGGAGGCTAATGGGACGGTAGGAGGTAGGTTGGGAAGGTGGTTTGCCGGGTTTTAGGAACCCTATAACTTCAGCGTCCTTCCAAGTGTTTGGGAAAATACCCTTGGAAAGAGCTGCGTTATATATGAGGACGAGGAGGCTAATTAAGTGAGTCGGTAAAATTTTAATTACGCGGTTTGTAATTCCATCGGTGCCCGGGGCTTTCCGTGGTTTAATGTTTTTGATAATTGACTTGACTTCGCTTTCCGTTACCGGTGACGTTATATCGCGCGGAGGGATTTGGGTCAACCGGTCGACCTCGCTCTCTACCTTTCGGAGGTGAGCGGCGTCGACCGGTTGAGTGCTTGGCGTGCATTGGGCCTCGAGGCTGTCGGCCAGGCATTCGGCTTTTCCTCATCGAGAAACGCTAGAGGACATTGGGATCTTTAGGATTGTTGAGAGGCGGCATTGGGAGGTCCGACACCGCCTTTCAGGCTTTTAGGAAGTCGCCAGAAGGCGAGATGTGAGGGATGCATATTGCTTAGATCGTTATCCCACCGATCGTTCCTGAATTCAGCTATGCGCGTCTTGGACTGATGTTCAAGGGCGCGCAGCTGCCTTCGGTTACGCTCGGTCGGATACCAATCGTGGCACGAATCGCCACCTCTTGCGTCGCAAGAGGTCCTTGATGTCGTTTGGCAAAGCCCAGCGGGGTTATCCTCCACGGATTTGCCTCGAGAACCTCGACGACACTTTGGACATGACTTGTGAGCGCATGAGCAGCGAGATTCGTGTCATCAGCGCTATTTAGGACTGTAGGAATGGAGTCAAGGTGGGGTGAGCTAGTGCAGTCTAGCTGGGACTTCAGCTTGCGCCAGTCGAGGATGGTTTTAGTGGTAATGTTGGGTGAGTCAGGAGGTCCTAGTTTGAGGATAACGGGTCTATGGTCTGACGTTAGGTCGTTGATGACCTCTATGCCTCTGAGAGCGAGGTTGACATTTTTGAGGAGGGCAATATCAAGCACATCCGGTCTGTGGTTCACATTGTGAGGAAAGTGCGTTTGCATCAACGGAGCAACGACACTGAAATTAAGTGCTTCTGACAGAGCGTCTAATGACAAGCCTCGCGGGTTATTAGTATGACTATTCCATCGGGTGTGCTTGCTATTGAAGTCGCCGGCCAAAATGACGGCGCCTCCTAATGAGAATAGTTTCTCGAAGTCGGATTTCGCGAGTTGGGATGTTATTTTACACGATATGTAAACCGAAGCGATTGTAATAGGCGCGTGCCCTGTCATTGCTAACCTACAGATCGAGGCTTCTACATGCTTAAGTGTCGACGGCGTTTCGATTGCTACGCAGTGCAGTGACTTTTTATAATAAATGAGAGTGCCGCCGTGTGCAGCGCCGGTCCTGTCATTTCTTATGATGTTGTAATTAGCAATTTTCGGATCTCCTCTTCCGGGCTTTAGGAATGTCTCCTGCACCAGTAGAATGTCCACGTCGTTTTCGCGGAGGAAGTTAGCTATTTCGGCCTTTTTATAAGTCGCGAGGCCGTTTGCGTTAAAAAAGACTATATTTACTGCGCGTGGCTTTAGACGGCCCGGGCCGTTCGAAACATTAATGGGTGTATTATCCATTATGTCCCGTAATAAGGTCTACCAATTGCCTATACTTGCGTAGTATGGCAAGACGGGCTCCGAAGTTTCCTATTGCGGCGTCGAATTCCGCGGTGAGACGATCGAGCTCTGCGAAGTCGATCTTTTGAGCTACTTGCTCTAAGCTGCTCCCAGCGCTGCCATTGCTATGGCTAGCATACTGGGGTGCGCTACGCGGAGCGCTAGGTGGTGCGCGTGGTGCGGCGCTACGCGGAGCGCTCGGCGCGGTTTGAGGCGGTGGTTGCTGCCATACGGGCAGTGGGGCGCTACGCGGAGCGCTTATTGGCATTTGCCACGCCGGAGCAGGTCGGAGTGGTGGGAAGGAAGCGAGGGATGGCACCTGGGGCGCCTGGGTACGGATGGGGGTGGAGGCACCTTACGTTTGGGTGCTTTGGGGCACCCAAGGTAATTTGCCGTGTGGCCAGGGTTTTGGCAGTTGACGCATGCCGGCGGCTCAAAGGTGAGCAGGATGTCCTTATCCCTAGGACGCGGACAGTCGGGGGTGCCGTGGTCGCCGAGACATTTGACGCAGCGAGGTCTAGCATGACAGTTACGGGCCGAGTGCCCGTACATTTGGCAGTTGTGACACTGCGCGGGGAGTCCGTTCGAGCGAGGTGCTTCGAAGGATATGCGAGTAATATCGCATATATGTCTGAGGTCGTATACTTTTTTGCCCTCTGGGGAGCGTTCTAAGGTCAGAAGGACCACATTGTACGGCTTTTTAGTTTTTGTGTTGTATAGCCGGATTGCAGAGTATATCGGTATACCCTGTTCTTTTATAAAATCTATGATGTCTTGTGTGGACATCTCCTTCGGCAGTCCTTTGACGACCGTCCGAAGGACGCGCTCTTCCGGGAGCGCGTGGTATGAGTAGTAGTCGTTCTTTTGAAGATACGACGTAACATTACGGTGTCTTCCACCGTTTCTATTCAACTGATCCCCTGTAGAGAATCAGTTGCCGTGAACTTATATTTGTTTGAAAGTGCCGATCTTAGTTGTGCCCACTTCTCCTTGGATCGGATGTACAGCGGGGGCTTTTTGTCTCTAGGCGAGACAGTTGGTGGTTCCGCGGGTGGCTGAGGTTGTAGGCTGTGAGGCAGCACTGGTTGATGGCCGTGAAGCGGCGGTTGTGGTTGGCTGTGAGGCAGCACTTGTGGATGGCCGTGAGGCGGCGGTTTGGGTTGGCTGTGAGGCAGCACTTGTTGGCCGTGAAGCGGCGGAGGTTGCGGGCTGTGATGCAGCACTTGAATTAGGCCGGGAAGCGGCTGAAAGGTCGTCGGCCGATGATTTCGGCGCTTTGACGGGTGGATCTGGTGATGATGGCGAGGACGCCGGGGGGGACCTATTTTTGCGCTTCTTGCGCGACTTGACGGGAAGGAAACCTCCTGCGTCACTGTCGTAGGCTTCGTTGGCCTCGACTTCTGTCTCGACATCCATTTCGGATTCGGACAACGGGGTTGAGGTTGAGTCCTCGAGTTGCTCCTCGGTCTGGTGTCGGAATCTTCCGACTGCTCTGACGTGGTCGTGGAACTAGGGGTCGTGGCGCGAGATGACGCGGACTTGACAATCTTTCTCTTTTTTTGATTTCTTCGAGCCGCAGCGGGCATCGATGGCGGCGTGGATGGCGTCAATCGTGACGTGCGCGGGTTTGTCCTTGTAGTCCTCAAAGTTGAGGCCAAGGTCGGACAGGGTGTATTCTAATGTCGGCATTTCAATCGCGTGAATTTACTGTTTATAAAACGCTATCATACAAGCACCCCCGGTGAAGCCGGGGGTTGTGTGCCCTACCCTCCCCGCCCCAGTGAGCAGGGAGGTGTAAAACCTGACGTATTTAAAAACTCTAGCGCTTTAGGAGCGCTAGGTGTTCTACGCTGCTGCCTGTGCAGCAAGCGACGTTTAATTGACTCTAATAATCACCACGTGAGTGGTGCGTGTAATTTAATTAAAATCACGGTGACGTGCTAATTAGAACAAAACTAAAGTTAAAGGGTCCCTACATCTCAACAGAAGGTGTCTGAACGCTGTAAAGGGGAAAATTAAATTGATAGGCAAAATCGGAACGACTCACCCGACCAGACGGCTACACAGCTTTTTGCGCTCAGGCGCGTACGCCTAACGCGTCGACACTTTACACCGGCACACACTAGCACTGTACACAGTCACTGCACGGCACGGCGAACACGGAGTCTTCTTGCTTCTGCCACTTGACGGCGTCGGGGGGAGGGCGTGGCCACGGGTGGGCCAAGCGGACGGCGCAGGTAGCAGGGGGGATCGAGCGGGCTTGTCCGGTCGATCCGAGACTTCTGAGCGCACTGTCTTTCGTTGTTCGTATCGCACTGTCTTTCGTTGTTCATGTAATGGTTGCAAAACATTAACAATTACATATTCTACCTCTGGTACGCTAATGATGACGGCTCATAACCAAACCTTAGGGATGACAAGGTCGTTCTGAGACCTACCTAAGTCGGCGTTAATAAAGAATTTCATAAAAGTACTGCTACTGTAGGTATTGGAAAATGGTTTATGACCAAGACACTATGTATAAAGGATTTTTGACTTTGACTTTTTATTTTGCATAAGTTGAAATGCGTTGATCATAAATTTTTAAAACATTGTCCCACTTCTAACTAATGTATATATGTACGTATCCTTTGAAATTTAAAATTATTTCTAGCCAAGACACAACGTTAACGATCTAGTCGTTTTAAGTAAAGGTAATCAATGAAATATAAAAATCAAACCATCATAGGTAGATGATAAGCCAAATCTGGTGGTCTTAATAATGATTCAGCTTCACTTTTTTATATTTACTGTTTCGAAATAGTAAGTAATTTTTATAAAACTTTCATATCATAATTTTATACACTAAAAGTTACGATTATAATGAATCGACCGGCGACTTTAAACAAAAGTGATAAAGTCAAAAAAACTCACATATATTTGTGACAACTTTTCAGTTTTGAGTACACTAAAACATTTTTAATGTTTATTAGATTTGAGTCATTGCAATAATTAATAATTCGGCATTCTTATAACGAATTTAATTTATTCTGCGCCTTATCAAAACGAAATCCAAATATCGATGATTAACCAGATGACGTTTGTTGAAGATATTGAGTATGATATTTACCACATTACCAATTTTAGCTCACTTACAAAATTACTTCTTTCGAGTACATTGGTGAAACTGAAAATATATCCAAGCTAATTTGATTTATCTGTGAAGTGCTTTGAAAACAGTTTAATGGAAAAACAGGTCCCACAAATATGGAAAGGTTAAACAACTCAAGTTCCAAGGGTTTTAGTCAAAAAAGATTCCGGGAGTATTTAAAATAATAGTAACTACACTCGTCGAACGATCACAAAAGTAATAATTTCTTTCCAAGAAATCTCTATGTATGAGCTATTACAAAATTCAGCCAGTTGCTCAGAGATACTGGTTGCTCAGAGAGATAAAGCAATCCTGTATGTAATTGTCTTATCAGAAACTAAAAACAAGGTGTCCATTTGGAAATCTGGAATGAGAACTATGTAATGTTAGACAAAAGAACCATTAAGGACAGTGCAGTGAATAATGCTTACAGAATCTGAAGAATTTCCATTTGATGTCATTACAAGAAGGAAGGAGAAAGATTACGATAGGTTATTGTAGACGATTGTACATGCTATGACGAATCCCGAAACAATTCCTGTTGAGTGACACACAACATTCGAATATCATAAATGAAACTATACAACATAAAATAATCAAATCCGGTCTAAAAGTAATGACCACCGATCGTGGAACGAAATACAGTTTAATACAGCACGCACACTTGTGGACAAATAAAGTTATGTTCCAAATGCAGGTCAGTGTTACAGGAGATTGCATTAGATTGCATGTCTAGTAGTCAGTACACGTAAGAGAAAACTTGACCAATAAATAATTTAATTTAATTTAGATAAAGCTTAACAATTAAGTCATCATGATAAATATAAGTGATAACAAGATCCGTTTAAAAGAAGTGAAAAAGTTTTCTTGTTCAACTGTAAAAAAATCAAACTTTTGTCGCGAATACAGTTGCCAGCAGTAAAGAAATTCAATAAAAACACACCAGATAAACATTCAGCTGACGTCATAGGTGATTATTAATCGGTTTTTTTATGTTATCGTAAGAGCAAGCCGAATAAGTTATAGAAATCATTCAAACAAATGTGATAAGCGTCTTGCAAGACAGTAGATTGAAACCATCAAATTAATAAAATCTGTTAAAAATCGCGAAAATAAACTGTCCCAAAGGCATCATACAATTTATTTATAAATTTAGCTTCATAGTATGAATAGTAATAATCTAATAATGTTTATGATCTTTGTTCAAGGGTGACAAGCCAAAAGGATGCAGTCCTGTAAAGACTTTAAAAACTATCGACATAGAGTCTACCTGGGATATTGCACAATCATTCTTGATCTACAGAGCATGAAGACCAGGTCGAAGCATTTAATAAATGGTATTGCCTCTACCATTCTAGTAAACCTTGATATCTGCACAATTTTGGGATGAAAGCGAACTACATATATCCTAGGGACAAGTTCGATGCTGACATGAAAAGATACGGAAAGCCGTGCTTGGGAATTTCTTTCATAATGATCAACATTCTGCTGAGTCAACATTAAGAGGTCCCTGACATGTCCGTCTTCGTGAATGATAACGTAACAAAAGTGGTTGGAAGGCTAGGGATAAATAATTTAATGGATCTGACTAGACACGATCAAAGAACGTGTAGGGGGTTTAGTGAGGAGCTGTTTGGAATTAGGATACGTTACTGAAGTTGCCAATAGGGCTTATTTTAAATAGAAATAAATACCTACATTTTACCTACGTTTCTATGTTCATTTCTTCGTATTCACCTTGATGTTCTACGTTGTCTATTTTAAAGGTTACACAAACCCATTTGAGAGGATATGGAAACAAAATAACACTATCCACTTTTGCTAATGCCTTAATTAGAAAGACTAAATGCCTATATTTAAATAATAGGGAAAATAGTAAAACAATGTTTTTTATGTGCTAAATTTGTGTTAATAACTTAACTTTTGGCACTTATCCTAATAATCATCCTAATAAAACAATGGTGCCTAATTATAACTTTAGAATTTTTATAGCAAAATTTATTAGATTTAAAAATACTTGCATTAAAAAACATTGATAAACAGGAAGTTCATTAATCTAAATAAATTAATAATAAGTGTTTCCTGTTCAATGTTTTTCCTTTGTTACAAAAAAATATAAAATTTGTTTTAATAACATAAAAATATTCTATTGAATAAAATTATAATTTCGTCGTCATCTAAACATTGATATGAAAATACATCAAAATCAATGTCATATTCAAATATATTTTCTACACAGACGTTGCATCTTTTGTTATACAATTTTTACAATTTCTGAAATTTCAGTCTCATACATATTTATTCAAGTCATGCGCATTGAAACTATATATTCGCACAGCCAGGCTGACACGAGACGTTACAAAGCTCCGTCTCTTCAAAATATAAACGTTAAATCTTATCTTTGAGCTTGGAAAAGCGTCTGCAATTTATTCAAAAATCTCCCTAGAGACATCATTTTTAACGATGCCACTTACTCGGCTTTGCCTATGTTCGTTCAGTACGCATGGTTGGAATCATATTTACTAGTAAGTAAATTTTTTCGCTGCTATGTAAAGTTGGGCAAATCTGATGTATAATAATTGACTCGTTAGGAAGTATGAAAAAGTGATTTTATATTTAATTTAATTGCAATGGTATTCATATTGTCTTATATCAAGAAAAATGTGTCAAAAAGGTTTGTCGTGAGCCATTTTTTTTGTATTAAAACTATCGTCTTTCCGTTTGAAGTGCGTTATAGCAAGCGCATTACTGCCTAAAATATAATAAAACAAAATAAGACAAAACACAGTATTTAGAGGAGTCATGAGCAGATTATTAATGTTATATTTTTTTTATTGCATACGCAGGCAGACGAACAGTCGGAGCCACCTGATGAAAAGTGGTCACCGACGCCCATAGACATTGGCAATGCAGGTATTACCAACGCGCTGCCTACCGTGAGACATAGGATGTTAAGTCTCGTTTACCCAGTAAATACGCTGGCTATTGGGCTTCAAGGCGAACACATAGTGTTTTTACACTACTGCTTTGCGAGTACAATACACCACCATATAGCCACCCAGATGGTCCCCTGTAAAAAGGGGACCTACCACCGGTATGATGTTACCCACGTAGGTGCTGTAGAAAAAAGAAACGCATCGTTCAGATTTGAAATGAGTGGTTTATTTTGTGCTTCGAAACCAGTTCATAACACAATCTACTTATTTGATTGCGAGATGTCATCCTTACCGCATAAACTATTTGTTTCCGTTAATATGACAGTAATTTAAGGCACAGGATAAACATTTCTTTTGGCGGGATATTCATAAATTATTCGTATCTGAGTCAAAATGTATACATGCCTTTAATTTTTACAAATCTATACTATTTTCGTACCAGTAACAAATTTTAAACTTAATACAAGAATTTATGTAAAACGATTTCACGAAGAAAGAAACAGACGTACATGTAGTCTTTCTTTTTCTAACTTTAACACTACGCTGGTTCATCACATGCTATATTTCTATAAAATCAAATAGCTGACGTTTAGTAACTGTTTCGTAAACATCTTTAGTCTATGAAGACAACTTAAAAAGGAACCCATTTACTTATCAAAGAAAATAAGTACATCACATAACATACATACACTAACTTCTAATAAAAATATAAAACCACAATCCAATCCTTTCAGCTAAGGGAAAAACCAAACCGAAATCAACTTCTAGGCGTATCGTCAAAGCGAAATCGTTGAGTGACGTTCACGTTAAGCTTTATGACAAATAAAAATATTTTACTGCCATAATATTCATCTCGGCAGCGTCACAAAGGACGCCGTCTCGAAAGGCTCCTGAATGAAATATTATATACAATAGCAATAAAAGGGGAAATAGGACGACGATAAAAGAAACATCTCCGTGGCGCCCGCCACTGTACTCGGAATAGAGCAAGACGAATTTATACTCGGGGCAATTTGTGCGTTGGATGAGAATAACTGGAAGTATATACGGATAATATGACTTGTGCAGTTTTGGTTCTTCGGCTAATAAAACATAAAGTACGCTATAACAGTGAGACTGGTCCAAATACAAAAATATTTTTCGTTTAATTTGTCCCAGTAAATATATAGCTGAGTGAAGTTTAGTACTTTATTTTTAGTTGGGGGGCCGACCCGTCCTTGCGCAGGCAAAGATAGGTGATAAAGAGTAGCACTCATAGACTGAAACAAAACATAAAAACAACACGTTGTTCCTTCCTGGCGCCTTAAGGTTGAGAGTGCGAAGATGTTTTTGCACTCTGGTGCGCAGCCTAGCAGCGAGAGCTTGTGTGCTATACGTCAGCTCTTTTTAGATTTGTAACAGACTCCCCTGAATCTGTTACCCAGGTGCCATAAGAACCAAGAGATTCATAACAAGAATAACGATGTACCTACAAGACTTCTAGCCCCTAGCGGCGGCCTGTATATTAAACTTCACCACAAGCTACAATTCAACCTTGAAAGAAATTGTCATTACATGACGATTACATTGCCCATCCACACCGCATATCCAGCACCGCTGAGTTTAGGTTTATAAGAAGCGACCTAAGAAACACCAACGCCCCTCTTCCCTCGCGACACCTTACCCTCGGAGGACAGGAAGGGCAGTATACCTATCATCTTCAAACCATCCTCCGCTCCCACTTGAGCGCATTAACAGTTGGCTACTGCTAATTACAGCCTGCCAAGAGCAGTCTGAAGACACTTAGGCTGGCATGTTCTCGAGCCGCAGCCACGAGGCCACACCTACGACAAGAGGGACTACGTTCTGGGAGGAAAGTTTAGTAAAATAGTAACCAACGTCAATTCAATTCAAACCTAACAATCACCCCTGTCATGTAGTAGTGGTTAGTGCCCCTAACTTATGCCCCATAGATTCCCGCTGCTGGAACTGTTGGGCTAGATGAGTACCACTGCGTGGTCCAACCTGACTCTCTCTCTCTAGGCGTTCTAAACATTTACCGCTTATTTGTTCATTTATTTTAATTATCATATATGTCTTAAATAATCAATACGTCTCGATTAATCATCCATCGCGTGTAGTTTCATAATTTACCGCAATAAACATTATCTTTTAATAGCAATAAACGCGAAGTTAATCAATAACTCGCATCACTGAACCCAACACTAAAAACACAATCAGCTGACTTTCCAACGACTAATGCACTAATTCTTTTAGTCGCTAGTCGGTCGTACTACCGACTAAAACAGTTAGTACGTTAGTCGTCGATATGCGTGCAAAGGAAATGCACCGAGTAACCGTTGTATGGATATTCGCGATAATGGTAAATAGAATTTTCATTTAACGGCTGCGAAACATTTTACTGCATCCTTGTTTTATTGTTATACTATTTTAGTGCTTTATAGCCTTGCAAACATTACGTCGTATATCATATGAAAATTTCAACTATTTGAATTTGAAATATTAATCATTATCAATGGTGTTTAAAGTTAATCAGTTACTTGTTTTTCCGATGTTCCCTTCAATGCAAATTTGTAGCTAATATGCATTATGTAGCGCATGCAGTTTAAATTAATAATTTTGTAATGAGTTATTCGGCTTTTATTTAATTTACGCAACAAAAATATATATTTTTATATATTTTAATGTATCTAAATATTACAGTTGACATCAGCATTTCCTTTAAAACTTGTTGAAGACGATCTGCTACTATTTTGGCGGAGGTGTAAGTATTTTGTAACAATATATTTTGTTTTTAAAATATACATATTTAAAGTTATATGTATAATGGACGGAATGCCCTTATGTTATTTACTTAGTTCGCATCTATACATCGCTATGTTAATTTGTCCATTTACTGCATAACACCCATCATGTTCACTTTTATAATAATAAATAATTCTTGAAACTTTGGCAATTTATGACATAAAATAATAATTAGAGAGGCAAAAGAGAATAAAGTTAAGTTACCATGTTTGTTTGTTTTAATAATCATAATTGTTTTACTGTTTAAGTCTATTTATTTTTTACTTATTTCCTACTACTATTACGCTAAAGTGAGTTGAGTGAGTTTTATGAGTACTCACAATTGGTGGTAAAATTAACTGAAAGACAAATATCTTCTCAGAACAGAACTGAATCGACGAAAAAGACAATAAATAAACAATAGTATAAATAAATAACTACCGCCTTGTATAAGTAGAAATATTTACGCTTCAACTCTTCCCAACATGCGACTTGTGATTTCTGCCAAACTCGTAATCCTATTGAAAAAAAGCGTCTTCCATTGTACAGTTCGTTAAGCGTCGCTGAGTACATTGCTAATAAAAACAATGTTAATTCTACAACAACGATCAAAAACTAAAATTACGTTAACAACATTTGATTTAACATTACGTTAAAGACTAGTTAAATGAAGACATTTTATCTTTATGACGTTTACACAAAACACAGGTGTGTACAAAGATTTATCTTGTTTGAAATCAACATTATCTTATTCAAATTATAGTACGTAATGTGTGAGAAATTGTAATTTTCAGAACTATTGTTTAATGATCATGCGTTTTTATTACTAAAAAGATAAGTGTGTAAGATGGTATTCAAAGCTATCGTGGCGTGTTGGATTTTGCTTTGGAAACCGGAGGTCGTGCGTTCGAATCATGCGGGAAAGCAGTTATGTGTCGTTGTTGTTTCTTGTTGATTCACTTCAATAGTCTAATCAATTAATTGCCAGTAAATTATTATGCATCATGTCTCGATGACATATAAAAGATGTCTACGTTGTCAAAACATCTTTGACAAATTAAGATAGGATTTGATAGATGTTGTGATCCACACTACATTCAAAAACGAACGGGAATGGAGTTCCTAGGGTTTTAATGAGTGAGATCTCACATAACCTGAATCCTTCTGTGGGACGAAGTATCACGAGGATTTTTTTTCCTGGCTAAAAAAAAAAAAGATTGATAGATGTTATTAGGAGTATTAAGATACAAAACCATTGAATGCAGTTTTCGATTATGAAGGTCAGATACTAGTCGCTTTGTGTGAAAACTGTTATTCAGGTGAATTTGAATGGATTAAAAGCTGACCCCGTGATAATTTGAATAATATAGGTGAAACGATAAAATATGTAAGACTGTTACCCTTACCTTCATCTGCATGAAATAGATGAAATGTCCGCGAGATGTATTGAAATATACGGTATAGTATAATATAAATTAGGTGATTTATTGTATTTATTGCACATTTAAGGGTTTTACTTGGACGATGACGGATTTATATATTGACTTTCATACCCATTTCAACCCCTTGTTCATCCCGTTACAAGTTGAAACTACAAAATTGTTATATAAACACCACTCAACTATCGTTTCAAGAATCTAGAAACAAATTTTGTTTCTTCTCCTTTCATCATTTTATGAACCACAGGGACGATTTCCATATAAACTTTCACCCCCCCCTTTCAACTCTTTCAATTTAATCGCTATATTTATAGGCTATGTCCTTTTTCGAAATCTGTTATAAGTATGTACTAAATTCAATCAATATCTGTTCAATGGTTTAGACAGTAAACACGGACAGGCAGATAGGCAGACGGACAGAGTTAAATCTCATTTATTAATAGATGGTAATGTTAGAACATACAGTCCTGTATGTCTCGTAACATGTTACTAATAATCGAAAGATGTATACGAAAGTCTTATTCTTTAAAGCCAAGAGATTAAGGAAGACTCAAGTCATAATGGGGCCCCAGTTCAGAAAGACCGATTGATATTGCTGCTTATTCACGTTAGCCAACATACATTATTACCAACCAAATAATCATTCAAGAACAGATAATGAAACAACAATAAATTTGTTTCATAGGTTCCCCTTTGTAACCGTAGATTTAAAACCTCCGAACTCAGATAGTAACAAATCACTATGCAAAACAATGAATAATTATTTTAAGTTAAATTGATGGAAAACAGCCTGTAACTCCTTTCCAGCAAATCAAGTGTCTATAAAAGTTAGTACCATTTTATAATTATTCAACTAATATAAGAACTTTGTCGTAATTTCAGCCAGTTCTGAACCGTGCGAGCCTTTTACGACATTTAAAGTCTCGTGTAACAAATGCGTTTGTTCAGCCGACTCGACTTTGTACTGCACCAGAATGTATTGTGGAAAAATCGGTAAGGACATGTGTGCATTATTATATCCTTTTACAGTACGCTCGGTTTTTGCTGCGAAGCTCTGAACTATATAATACTATGTATTATTTTTTATTTCAATAGTCAAAGTCTATTTTTATAAAGGATGCTCTGGGATAGTGCCACCGCCGCGATTTCTGCCACAAATCAGTAGTGTGCAAACGCTACTGTCTTCAGGACACTGTATTTAGTATGCTTACAGGGTAAACGTGGCCTAAAATCTTGTCTTAGTGCGGTAAGCGAATTTTTGACTTCATCATCAGCACCTGTGATAGTCCACTGCTGGACATAGGCCTCCCTAATACACCTTTATCCATTAGAGGTTTTGGACCGTATCCACCACGCTGGTCCAATGCGGTTGGTGGTGGACCGACTGTTACGTGCCTCATCCGACGATGGATCAACTTACTTCTCAGACAATAGGTGATCGGTCCAAATTGCGCTAACCAACTAGGAAAAACAATGAAAATTTGTTGAGTCCCCAGGATTCAAACCCATGACCTCCGGTTTCTAAGCCACACGCCTATAGGCTACGGAGGCAGTCGAATTTTGACGACGCTTGCCTTATAGGCAAGGTTTATCACTTACTACTTATGTAAACGTAGTTAAAAATATAGCACTACCTAGCAAGTAAAGCCAATTTATCCGTCGCTATACTAAATAATCACTGTTTTAGGTTTAAACGTAGAAATTGTATGCTAAAATGTTAAAATTCTTTCCCTGTTGTGATAAATATCTTTGGAAATACTTACAGAAATTAAGACCATTCAATGAGATTTTATTTATAAAATAAAATGCAGTTCATCCAGTCAAATTGTATAGATTAAATGCTATTTGCACCGCGTTAAATTCTTCACTCACATAATATTTTACACCGCTTGGTCAGAGGCGTTTGGAAGTCGGAACACATTCAATTAAAATATTTTACATGACAATTTTCTATGGAGAACTTTGAATTTTAAATTATTATATATATATATTATTATAATGTTACATTTAATTTTATAAATCTTTTCATATATCTTAATTATCTTTTTAACCGACAATTAACCCATTCGTCTGTTATTTTATTAAATTGTATGGCTTACAGAGTAACAAAAAAAACCAATAGTTTGTATGAAAACTCGATTTTATTATACGTATTTCATTTTTACATACTTTTATCACCATTATCTGAATATACAATAAAAATAATATAAATCGAATAAAAATAGGTATTTTTATTAAACCGGTTTATTTTCAGAAACCAAACTAAACCAAATAAGCGAGGAAGACTTTTTGGAGAAATGAGATGTGAAGACCATATTTTGCGATTTGACTGTCGGTGAAGAAGTAATAAAAATATATTTAATATATTGTGTTGTATGTTAAGATTTCATAATTAGTATATATTGTCAATGTGATACAAAATAAAATTTAAAAACGATTACCTTCCATTCTTTTTAAGTTATTTAATGTTTGTATAAAAAATACGTAAGTATTTATTTTGTAATAACAATATTGACTGATGAGATAATTGGCTACGGAGGCAGCAACAACTGCCTCAGCTCCATGTATGGGCGTGTGCTTGAGAAACCGGAGGTCGTGGGTTCGAATCTGCGGGACTCAACAAATTTTCATTGTTGTTTCCTGGTTAGAGGCAATTTGGGCCGATCACCAATTGTCTGAAAAGTAAGATGATCCATGCGCGGATGGGCATGTAAAGTCAGTCCACCCACCAACCCGCATTGGACCAGGTGGTGGATACGGTCCAAACCCCCTAATGGATAGGGGTGTATTAGGGGAGGCCTATGTCCAACAGTGGACTAACAAAGGCTGCTGATGTGTGATGTGTGATATAATTGTTAAAATATATAATCTAAATTATATTACTTACGCAACTACTGTCATTGAATATCCACTAGCCACAACAAATATCTGTAACATATAACATTGGGTGAAATAATTTTATATTTCAAAGCACTGGCATCTTATAATGAACTTGGCCATCAAATGAGAAGACTATAAATTTGAAAAAGCAATTGACCCATTTTACTATAAATTATTCTGCTTTCAGAAAACAATACCATAACAACGACATAGTAGTCACCAATTATTTCAAAACAAAACAAAAATTTACTTCAATCTTACTTATATTAATAACTGCTTTTGATTTATCTTTTAATTATTGTGAAATATCTGTTATGCATGTAACGTCAAATTTAGAACAATATTCAAATCAAATAGGATTACTTATTCGGGCTCAATATATTTAATGATTTATTATAACATAATTTTAGTACACATCCCATCGTTTAGTTTAATTATTATGAGCGCTTTAGGCTAGTCTCCAATGATTTAGCTTCAAAATTTTGCCCGCAGCTAACAGTTTAGACTGGCTATAAATTTTAATAAAATACGCATCAAAAGCTTACAAGCTTAGCAACATTTGTGCATTAATATAATAAAAAGCGATAGGCTAACTGTATTTATAGAGCTCGAATTTCGCTAAGGGATGTGAATAAATCATCACAATGAAGGAGCATGTATTTAACATAGGTTTTGCTTATTAAAGTATTAAAATTGGATACACAATAACAAGTATATGTACATCAAATAAATCATATACTTGTAACGAATTTAATGTAAACGTCTGCAGGTAAAAAATGAGTCGATCCCGACACTATCCAACACGTGTTTACCTTTAAAACTTTGTAGTCAAATTAGCATAATTATACTTCAAAACTGTTTCCTACAACTATGAGAGGTTTAGATATGAATCAGGTCTAATATTACGAGCTTTAATCCCGGCATTGGACTGAACTACACCAGATTGGACGCGGTAAGAACATACATCGATGGCACCATACCGAATCACCCATCCTCTCAAGGCTTCTCCACACTCTTCCATGGAGAATTACGATCTAAGAATACTAACACTCATTTTACCGTGATTTAACCTAAGCTAATGAGGACAACGGTCAAGGAACTGGGTCAGAGTAATTTCTGTGGACCGCCTTACATCTCAGGACTATAGATCATGTAGGCTACATATAAATAATAACACATTTATATAAATGAGTTATTATTACCTATACGCTAACACTAATAGAAGCGGATCACCAATTAGGAATGCTTCAATACGTTTTCTTTTTAGTTCTGCATAAAACATTTCACATATTCTTACATTTGCGTTCAGTCGCAGGTTGAATTTAGCGTTTGCCCGTTTGAAAAATCCCTTTAAAAAAATTGGTTATGCGATAGGTTCATAACATTTCGTATTATTCCAAAATCATACCTTTTCAAAGTAGTTTCTTTACCTCAGGAGTTTTTTCTTAAATATATAATTAAACTTTTTTTACAAGTTGCACCGGAAGTTTTATAGAAACTTTTTTAAAATGTGGACGAAAAAAAGAAGCGTTGAGTACATGTAGTCATAATAATTGCCACGTATTTATGTAGTCCATAACTAAATTCTAATCCCCATGAGAAAAAAAAAAAAGAAAAAAGTGACAAAAAGGACGAAAATACGAGCCAAGTACCTCCGAGATACATCAACGGCTGGGTCTCAAGGGAGCGTAGAGTGAATCGCGGATTCGTCTCAAATAAAATTTCTCACTTCTAAGGGAATATTTTTTCTTCATCCGAATTTTGCCACAACTGATACAATTTTTAGTCTTATTCAATGACGGTAAGGTTGGTTTTTCTATGGAAGATTTGTCAGCTTTCGACTTGAGGGAGATTGGCGCGCGAAATGTATTCGAAGGAGCAAATTGTGCTCCAAATCCTACGCGAAGAACAAACGTTGACTAACCTCCCGTCGGAATACTGTATACGTTATATTTAACGTATCGCATTTAGCGCAGTTGCGTAATCTGTTGCGAGTTTGATCAACGGAACGGTAAACGGTAGCAAGCAAACTATCCAATGAAACTACTTCAATGAAAGCTTTTGCCGTCTCTTCTTAAATATTTTTTTGGAACAGTATTTAATTGTAATTGCTTCTTCATTGTGAATAACTCTAAAACATTCAGATAGTCGCCATTTGTATGTCTCGACGCTTTTTATAGCTACCGTGTGAAAAAACTTATCAGTCAAATGACTTCTTTTTTTTATTTCATAAGTGTTACCGGAATAACGGATTGTTTTCTGGGCATTTCATATGTTGCTTACATTTATTCATATTGAAAATAAAGAAATTTAAAAGGGTTTTTTAACATTTATTCTTATTATTTTCGCATTTAACGTACGGATTAAATGCACTTTTTATGATGTTTAAAATTTGCTTCGCAAGCTCATAGCTATGCGGACATATTTATTTTTCATAAGGTGTTTTATCAAGTGCTAATCTACCAAAAAAACTGACATCTATAAATAATAATAATAATGTCCTCCTAGTCGATTCAGACTATAGCGGCCGATCTTTATAAGAGATAATCCAACTGCGCTGGAGATATTATAATGTACAAATGTACTAGCAGAACACTGGTTTAGCCCTTTTTCCTTCACTCTTAAAGTCGGATGAGATGGTTCACCGACACGACCGGAGAGAGATCAGGCACGCCTTTTTTACATGCATTCACCATGACGCATGGAACATCTTACTTTTTAATTGGGTGATAAGCCCGCATTGCCCTAACCAAATAGGAAACATCAATGAAAATTTGTTGCGCCCTCGCAGCATTCGAACCTTACCACTAGACTACGGAGGTAGTTAATAAACAAATACTATACAGGAGGAAAGGTTTTCTGTAAAAAACTATTTTGTTTTTAAATAACCTCGAAAAATTAAACCGAGCATCAACTGCCTCTGTAGCCTTGTGGTTTGGGTTTGTGCTTTAGAATCCGGGAGTTGTTGGTCTCGATCCATGGGGACGCAACAAATTTTCATTCTGTTTCTAGTTGGTTAGGCAATTTGGTCCTATCATCTCAGTCAATGGAAACAACCATACAAATGAACATTATTACTTTAGAAATGAGTTTCAGGTTGAAAGTTAGATTAGCCTTTGAAATAGTTTATTTTGTATATCCTCCAACGCATAGGACACCTGGGGTTAAGTTTCCAGTAGGTTGCCAACATTATGGTTTAAAAGTTTTTAGATTATGGAAAACTTTTCCAAGGCAATATTTACGATAGTTAACAACTACTTACTAAGGACTCGACTTTTACTTGATAATTTTTTCTTTTTGATAAAGTCAAGTGTAAGTAAAGATTAAAATATTATTAATTAACTAATTTCACTGGTTGTGTATAAACATAGTTTGGATCTCGTTGCTATGTTTTCTTAATTGTATTTAATCAAACTCGTTAAGCTACTTTTATTCGTTCTATATTCCTTTATGTGGTCAATACATTATGCAATAGAATAGTTAAAATTTTACTCATACTATAATTACCAACTGCCCACTTAGCCTAGTGGTAAGGGCTTATGGTTTAGAAACCGGAGGTCCTAGTTTCGAATCCTGCGGGGATTCAACTACTTTTTTAAGTTGTTTCCTAGTTGAGCAGGGTAATGACCACCCGATTTAAAAATAAGATGATCCATGCATCAGATGGGCATGGAAAAAGCCGATCCTGCGCCTGACCACTTTCCGGTCGTGTCAGGAATCCGTCCCATCGGACTACGAGCACTATCATATCTCCTGCGCAGTCGGCTGATCTCTAAAATAGATCGGCCGCCGTAAACGGAATCGACAAGGAGGACATTAACATTATTATTATTGAATATTATTAGTAGTAATATGTAGTAATTTATTTAAAATGGTTTTACCAGAAACGTATACATTGGTTTTTTTATCGAAAAAGTTTTTTTTTCTATTATCAATGGATTCTACATCACGCAAGGTGCATTTGCATCAAAGTGTTGAAAAACGTGTTGGAATCGAAATGGCAACAAGAAAAATAATAATGTAAGCGGCTCATTTGTTCGTTTCAATATTGTAAAATGTCATTATGAATAATATGTAGGAAGTACATACAGATTAAAATTATTAATCGTATATTTTACCATCAAATATTCTTTAAACTAAAAGCCCATGCATGCTAAGTCACAAGAAATAACTTCTGACATGTGTCATCGCTATTCAATTATATTACTCAATTATTTATACTCAAGTACAACCTAATACCTTACAGGATTATATAGCCTTTAACCTCGCACGAACATTTCTGAGAAAAACATATTCCTAAATACCGTAATTGTGACTTTAATACCGATGCATGTCGTCACATTTTAACAATGCACGCGTTGACTCGTTACACATGCACCGAAATGTTCTAGACTCCCAGTTTGTTTCAGAGTGGCGTAAATAAATGAAAAGTCACTCTATGGCTCACACCACGCTGCGGCGCATGAAATATTAAATGCGGTCGTGGAACAGTTTGCGATACGAAATGCTGAACGGCTAAAGCGACGTCAGGTTGTTGATAGTGGGCTTGTGTAATTTTTTGAAAATAATATGGGCATGTGAAAAGTTGGTCCACACACCCGCATTGGACCAGCGCGCACAGTGGTCCATCCTTAGGTCATAGGGCTGAAATGTCGATGGTTGAATTATAACGTCATTTACCGCTTCAAGTTGGACAAATAACCCTTCTACCCCCAGGTATAAAAGAAATTACAATAACATATAAGGAACTTTTCATTTTGTGCAACCGTAGTGATAACATTCCAATAGTGCTAATTAGTGTTGTCATTGTCGGCAAAATTTCAATTGATTTTAAGTATTGTTTTCTCGACAATAGATTGTTTGTGATAATTTTGTGCCATGGATATTCAAATAGAAGGTATGTGCGATATTTTTAATCCTATTGTGTCTACTTTAACCGTGTCGTTATCTCTAATCAGCACCATCAAGAGAGATTTCCGATTTCTTGAATTTTACCGCTTTTCCATATTTAATTTGACTTTTACATAGAAAGGAACGAATCCCCGATGATGAAACATATATCAAAATAATCTTCATGTTTGTTTAGTTTTAGAATCTGTAACATCTATGTGCGCAAAAGTGCTTAAGGTCAGGTCAAATTGCTTAGGGTCATGACAAAGACAGAGTCGTATATAGTTAAATTTGATACCTTAGGATATTTTGTAATTTATATTTCTTTTATTCTGTAGGATCCATCATATAGTGTTCTTTTCCTTGAATGCTTGTCCTAGACACGTGGTTGAATGCGACAAGAATAGAAAATGAGGCCGATAGATCTCGTGTTTGGAATGCTAGCAAATTCTTTACCGGACACTGAAAATATCAAGACTGATTACTTGAGAGATTTAATTTGTAATCTCTGTAATGGTTTGCTGCATATTGAAAGAAACTGGGGAGGTCACAAGCTAACCTGATTGCCAAATCTGGTGACAGGTTAAATGGGATCGAAGTCTGCATTCTTGGGAGCTCTGACGGAGGACTACATGAAGACGACGACGAAACAAGCGGGTATTAAAAAAGGGCAAAGACATGTCAAGTTTGACTGTCTTACAATTTATTTGCTATTTACTCGCAGTTTTGTTAGAGTTCACTATATTTTAAGCTAGTTGAAATGACAAAAGCGAGTTAAATAAAGCAATAAATAAAATACAAGTCGTCACGGTGTGATAAAAGCCTGAACTCTAAACATCCGAATTAATAGCGACGGATTTAACAGCGCGAAAATCAATTCATGGTTAAGTTCAACAAAGCCGCACAAACGTCCCAGTATTCAATTGTTCACGACAAAGTTTATATTTAACGCGTTATCGTCCAACAAATTAAGTCTGCGCTCAGCACAGTGCGCGTTTCACTGGTGTTCAGTGCTTTTGTCGATTTTGTCGATTGAATGAACACGCTCGATTTGATTGTGTCTATTTTACGGTCGACTCATTCAATTAGGGTTAACTTCACTTTAGAGGAGCAGCGCCATCTGTTTTACTAAGCGCGCATATCTATAACATGTTTGGGTTTTAATTATAGTAAAATAAGGGACTTTGAATTTTTGAAACTAGAATAACATTTACTAAAGAGTTCTCGGAGTTAGATTACCAGCGAAATTTAAAATGCTAAGCCAATGAAAAGCTGTCTATAAAAGGATGGTGGATCGATCGGAGTACCACCGCTTTTTGTGCCGCAGTAGACCAGCCCCATAAAAAACAATGTACTGTACGGTTTGAAGTGGACAGAAACTCGTAAAAGAGAGTTTATATTACATCTCCTGGCAGCAAGCGGCCTCATGGCGAATTAAGCTAAATTTTAGATAGGCAGCACGTATATAAAATTTAGCTTCATCACGTATTGCTTACTATCAAGTAAACATCGGGCTAGTCTCGTCATTGCTTCATTTAAAAAAAATTAAAGTACCAAAGATAAGAATCTACCGAGATTTGAACTCGGATCGTTGGATTCAGAGTTCAAAGTGCTAACAATTACACCATCTAACCGTTAACTATGTTAACAAAATTAGAAATCCTGTTACAATTTATAATACATTAGATTCTTAGTTTAAAAGAAAATTAGTGTTATGATATTGTCAATTAAATAATGTTACTGATGTTTATATATATATATATATAAACTATAATGATGTTGATATAATAAGTAAGCTACATTTGTAACTTTAATATATACTTAGAACGTATCAGAGATTTAAGCTTAGGATTGCAATAGTTAAGGAGTTTTTTAAGACAACATAATTCTCCACTCGAATATAAAAAATCAAGCCAACTGACAAACGTTATTTAACAAGAGACTTCGACGGATTACGGTTATATTTAAAATTAACCTTACGATTTTGATTATTTTTGCCATATTTTTAAGACGACTTTTTAATTTTATGCTTATAACTAACATTGTAGGACGCAACTGTTTTAGTTTAATATCGAAATTTTGATAATGATATCTTCACTTCATTATACGAATATGACTATTTTTTTTTCGCATCTATATTCTTTTCTTTTTATTAACTTGTTGAAAGCGGGCAGTTAAGTGTTCTGCAACGAAGCGAATAAAATCGTACCTTATTATAAGATAAAAAAACGTAAGTATACAATTTAGTATAACTTCGAAGTGCTTTCTCGGCAATTACGGAGTGCTAGAACTCTACTAAAGGCGTTGTTCCAGTCATTTTGTTTATTGAAAAATATAGACTAAATATGATACTTTATTTACTACGTTTACATTAAAAAAAAATATCTTTTTACATCCAAGACATTTTTCATCAGCTTCACGACATCTCAGAAACAATAAGGCCCCAACATTTCAAATTTTGTAATTACTACGTTATACCACGCTGCAGGCACTCGTATTCATGTACACGTCGAATTTAATATTCATTTTAGAATTTTAATAACATTCAATAACTTAAAAAGGTAGACAACAGTCAATAAACCAAGAATTACTATTTCTGCAGCAGAGGGCGCAGAGGGTCGTCTCACGCTGCCTTGGACAGGCAGGTGCAGGTGCGGTATCGGAGTCCCACGACCGAGTAGCAACGCAGGGGCACACAGTCCCCTGGCACCGTCCGAACTTGCGGCTCTTGGTGCTAATTTGTTTACGTCGTCATATAATGACAACGCAACAAACAGTATCGTTGTCAAGAGGGCGCCTGAGGCCATCCGCTTTTACACGGACACCCCGGAGCCTCACTCAAGGTCGACATGCGAGGCATGCAAGCGTCGCTTATCGACCGCATTACTATTTATAATTCGCTACACATGCCGACGTACGATTACGATGATACGATTAGTTAGCCTAGTAGAAAGAGTAGGCGCAATCTCTTTGAATTTTTATTGGACATTTTGTTATCCTCACAGCAATAGATTTGAATAACACCTCAACATAAAGACATAGTCGCTCATTGCATTATTCTTCAATCTCTCCTCCATTTGTATTCGGAACTGCATTGTGATTTTTTAAGCGATTTCAATAAAAGGACGTTGATTAAAACCAAGTAAAATATGACCTCGCGACAGAGGGCGTTTATTCTGATAATTTGTTCCGTCTTTATTTTGAATCATAGACTATAAATCAGTCCGATTCTGGGGGTAATTCGAGCAGGAAAGTTTTAAGAGTAGAAAAAAGATTTTTACGGATAAGCATACGTCATTGGGAAAGTTTCACCTAGCTTCTCAGTTTTATGAGACAGTTTGATTTTATTATAAATTCTAATCAATAAACTCACAATAATTCTCTTCATTTCGGAACTCTTATCTTGATGTTTTTTATAAATAAACCCACGGAAAATATTAAATAACACTGTTTTCTCAAACAAACTGCTTTGGGTGAAGAGATCTAAAAACTGACGTCTCCCACTTAAATTTAGAATTGTGCTTAAGAAAATCTTCGTAAAAATTAACTTAAATATTTTTTTATCATTATCAGCCTGATCAGTCACTGCTGAGAAGGTAGCCCTAATGAACTCCTATCTGCAGCATATTCTCATCCAGCCCAACAGCTCTTTAGAATGTCATCACCCATCTTGCCACAGGGTGACCTACACTACGTTTGCAAAGCCTCGGTCTCTATTTCAAAACCTTCCAGACAGACCCGAGCGGTCATCAGTTCTGCGTCTTTAGTGACCGGCCTACGCCACTTCAGCTTACAAACGTGGACTTGTCGGTGACATAGTTCTGGTCTAGAATCATATCATTTGATACAAATCCATCAGCGATACTCTGATCATAGCTATTTTGATAGCTCGCTGAGCTACTTTAAATTTGTAAACCAGTCCAACTGAAAGTGTTCAAGTCTCGGCACCGAAGGTCACGACAGTTAGGACGCACTGATTTAAGATTTTCGTTTTGAAGAACTGTAGGATAGATGACGAGAAAACTCGACAAAACTTATGAATAGTTGTCCAGCCTAGCCGAATCCTTCCGTGGGTCTTATACCATACATACCACAATATAAGCTACCAATTTTAAATGACATTAAAAAAACACGCAACTGTACCAGCAATTTAGGTAGGTTTCTTTATAGCGTGTTAATGTTCTTTCATGTCATTTCATTTATAGCTTCCACTTCGTATTACAAGAATTACAGTTTACGTGTAAAGCAACTCATGTTCACAATCCGTACAGTAATCGGCATTATTTTTTGATGATCTTAACAAGTTCATTGATAAACTCAAAATAACTTCGGTGCAATTAACATTCTTGACCGTTTAAGCCTATGCCTAAATGTACATTTTTCACATTTCTTTGTACGTAACAAGTTTGAAATAAATTTGCACATAACAGAGGATAAACAACCAGAGAAACGCTGAGTAAAAATCCTCAAAGTATTCCTTCGAGTTTAGTTTAGTTAGTTTCATTAGTTTAGTTATTGACTACATGTAATCATTAGCTAAATTTTTTATGACATGTGAAAAAAAAAGTGATTAATAAAACGAAAACAAACTACAGCAAGATACCTTCGAGATAAATCAACGGCAGGGTCTCAAGGGAGCGTCTAGTGAATCGCGGATTCGTCTCAAATGAAATTTCTCACTTCTAAGCGAATATTATTTCTTCATTCGTATTTTGAAACAACCGATACAATTTTCAGTCTTATTCATTACCGGTAAGGTTTGTTTTTCTATGGAAGATTTGTCAGCTTTCGACTTGAGGGAGATTGGCGTGAAATATTCGAGGAGCAAATTGTACCAAATCCTGTGAAGAACAAACGTTGACGAACTCCGTCGAAATATGATCGTTAACATTTAACGTATCGTATTTAGCGCAGTTGTGTAATCTGTTCGAGTTTGAACAAAGCGACAGGTAAATGGTAGTGAGCTAACTACTGTAATTAACACTTTTGCGGTAGCAGCTAAATTTTTTTAGTAATTTATTGATTTCAGTATTTAGTTAATTGTAAAAAAAAATCATCTATTTGAGATTCAAAAATGTTGGTACAGCTACTAATCATGACACTTTTAATGCTGTAGTATTTTAACTTTCGGCCAAATACTAAGCGGAAAACTTACTTATTTCTCAAACGATTTCTTTTTTTAGTATCAAGCATACTGTTACCTAGTGGCATAAAAAGAGAACTTACAAGACTTAAAAAAGCATATTATATTCGGATCACGACTAGATCTGTTTTTGTTAGTAAAACAAATAATAAGATGTTCACCTGTGTAATGTGTATTTACAGGATTACTACAAATATTAAATCAACAATTTAAGGATTTATTACGTTAGTTGCTTATATGATTTGTTCCCAACGTTTCGGATATTTCGATATCATTAAATAAAAATTATCAGGATTTTATCGCGTTTATTTACATTTAAAGTCCGACGTTTCGAACACTTTCCAGCGAGCCGTGGTCACGGGTAGACTGACCGATACAATCCGTAAAGTAATTTTATTTAATAATGTATAATATTCGCGCAAGCAATGAAATAATTTTCGAATATCTTTCGCTGGATTCCAAATACTTTCTTTGAAGTACATTGATTGAAGTATGCCTGCATTTCGATAAAAGTGAAAGCAAAAAATGTGAAGACTTGGTGTATAAAAAGACGTGCGATATAATTATATCATGCTAAGGACTATGTCTTAGTAATTAAACAATTTAGCAAAAAGAAGTTTTATCGCCTAATGGTGGTCTTCTTCTCATTTGTTACTTCACCCTTAGAATTTCATCCATAGCTTAATGATATATTCTTTTGTTAGGGTGTTGATTAGTACACAAAACTGGGTATATAAATAAAACTAACCAGAATGGAAAGTTGTTAGTATAAAAATATCACCGCTACCAATATATGTTTATTATTAAATAGCCTCATAAAATTATACTGACCCCCAAAAATAATATCTCACGCAGACTTAAACAGCCACATTGCAGTGTGGACAAACAAAATCAAAATTTCATGGACTTAAAATTTGATTTTGTGGATCATGGAAATATCCTTACAAAAGCCATTTAATGTTTGAGAAATAGAGCTACGAGTTAAAATTCGGGTTCGCCTATGAAATAGTTTATTTTGTATATCCTCCAACGCATAGGACACCTGGGGTTTACTTTCCAGTCCGTTGCCAACATTATGGTTTTATAGTTTTTGTTTATTCAACACATTTCCAAGGCTATATTTACGGTAGTTAACAACCGCTATAAATATAAAGATTCTACGTGTCCTTATTGGCTATAATAAAAGCTGGCTTACGATGTTATATATTAGTAAGTAATTATTTTTTATATAGCCAGTCTAGGGATTAAAATCTTATAAAATTATGATTTCACCGATTGCATCATCGTAATAGTCCACAGCTGGACATAGATATACCCTGAATGCACGCCGCCACTTCCGATCTTCGGCTATTGTTCAAAGTCAAAGTCAGTCAAAGTTGTAGTGATTTCACTAATGCTAAAATTGGTAATGTTTATATGTTTATGCTTCTTGTTACACATGCATCGAAATGTTCTAGACTCCCAGTTTGTTTTGGCGATGAAATAATAAATTCAGCGGGCCATGAGGACCATTATCTGCTGACCTCGCAGCGTAGCAAAATAAATGCAGTCGTGGAACACTTAGCGATACGAAATTCTGAACGACTGTAGCAGACGTGAATCGTTCTCTGAATTAATG